>CANXME010002127.1:1200000-2400000 GCA_948144175.1 Closterium sp. NIES-65
AACTCTGCAAGGAGGATGCGAAGTCGGCGTCCTTCCTTGCCGGCTTCGGTGGCTGCCACGTACTCCGACTCAGTCGATGACAACGTCGCACACTTGATGCGCTGGCTCGACCAGGAGACTGCAGCCCCTCCGTAGACGAACACGTAGCCACCCGTGCTCGTCCTGTTCTGTTTATCACCAGCGTCGTCGGCATCCACGTAGCCGAGCAGCTCCAGTGACTCAGGTCCACCGCCGAACTCCAGGGCAGTGTCGCGCGTATTGGCGAGGTAGGCGAGGCAGCGGTCGACCTTGCGCCAGTGCTAGTCGCTCCTCACCGTGAGGCCGCTCCCCAGCTTGCTGCAGGCGAAGGCGATGTCCGGCCTCGTCGTCGTCGCCGCAAACTGCAGCGAGCCGACCTTATGCCGGTACTCCTCACCCTGCCGTTCCTGCGCCTCCTCATCATCAAAGGTGAGCTCGGCGTAGGCACCGACCGAGACCGGCGTCTTCGGGGTGCGCCCGGTCTCCTCCTCGTCGAAGAAGCGCCTACGCAGCTTGTCGGCGTAGCCCTGCTGGTGCAGCCACAGCTTCCCCGCTGACCTGTCGCGCACGATCTCCAGCCCGAGATACTTCTGCACCGGCGAGATCTCACGCAGCTCGAAGGCAGCTTCCAGCAGCTCCTTCAGCTCCTTCAGCATCGTGGTGCTGCTGCTGGCGGCAATTAGGTCGTCAACGTAGACCAGCACCCAGCAGGCCACTCCATCCTCGCCAACCTTGAAGTAGAGAGCCTCGTCGACCTGGCTCTTCTTCCACCCGGCGCCGACCAGCGCGTCATTGAGCGCCAAGTACCATAGCAGCGGCGACTGCTTTAGCCCGTATAGGCTCTTCAGCAGCTTGCACACCCGGCCGGTCCCGTCGTTGAAGTAGTCCGGCTGGGACATGTAGAGCACCCTGTCGAGCTTGCTCTGCAAGAAGGCGTTCTTCATGTCGAGCTGCATCAGGTTGAGGTTGCGGACGGCGATGATGCTGAGGAAGATCCTCAGTGTGACGTAGCTGCCCACCGGCGCGAACGTCTCGTCGTAGTCGGCGCCGTACACCTGCGTGAAGCCCTTCACAACCAGCCTCGCCTTCTCGCGCTCGACGGTGTCGTCGACGTGGTACTTCGTCGTCAACACCCACCGGTTCTTCATGACGTTCACTCCCGGCGGACGTTCGACCAACTCCCACGTTCCCATTTTGAGGAGGCTGCGAATCTCCTCCTCCATGGCGGCCTTCACCGCCGGGCCCTTCCAGCTCGCCAACGCCTCCTTCACCGTCATCGTCGAGATGTCCCAACGGTGCTCGGGGTCGGCTAGCATGTCAGAGTCGAGCTCCGGAAACTCCTCATCATCCTCGGCGTCATCGTACAGCAGGTCGTCGTCATCGTCCACGTCATACACCGTGGTGAAGGCAGCGGGGACGAAGAAGTCGGGCGGCCTCCGAAGTCGGCCTGAACGCCGTGGTCCTGGCTGGACCTCCTCGGCGTCCCCTCCATCGTTACTGTTGTCGCTGCCCTCGGCATCCTGCTGCTCCTCAGCCGGCGTCCCAGCCGACTTCTCCCCTATGGTCGGCTCCCCTGCCGACTGCCCGGTTGCCGACTGCTCCTTGGTCGGCGTCACTGCTGCCTGCTCCTTTGTCGGCCGCTGGTCCTCGACCTGCTTCTCAACCTGCTCCTCCCCTGTCGACGTCGACTGCAATCCCACGTTGACCTGCCGCTCGTCAAGTCGGCCACCGGCGATGCACTTGGCCGAAGGCGACATCCTACTACTCCCCTCATCGCCGGAGGCCGACACCGAGGTCAGCCCACGCAGGTCGGCCACGAGGGGAGGGGCAGGGGTCGGAGGGGGAGGGGTAGGGGGGCGGACGTCCTCGACGTCCGTAATAGCAAGCTCACCGACCTCGGCAAGTAGTGGCAGCGTCGCCGACGAGGTGTCAGAGGGCGGGGTGGGCGACGAGCGGCCGGACACCGACCCGTACTCCGTCTTCCATTCGGCCAGAGACAGCTCCTCGTAGAACACCACATCTGACGTGGTGACCACTCGGTCGGCGTCGACGTCGAGGAGCTCCCAGCCCTTGCTCGCCGCCGACACGCCAAGGTGCAGGCCCCACCTGGCCTTCGGCTGCAGCTTCCCACCACGCTGCTGCTCGGTGACTAAGAACTGCGCCATGCAGCCCCACACCCGCGCCAGCGACAAGTCGGGCTTCTTCTCGGTCAGCAGTTGGTACGGCGTCGTCCCCGGCGGCAGCGCCGACCTCTCAAGGCAGTTGCGGACCCAGACGGCCTGCCGGAGACCGAGGTGCCACCAGTGGTGCTGCACGCCCATGTGCAGCAGCATTGTCCGCACCGACTCCACCACCGTCCTCATCTCCCGCTCCGCCATGCCGTTCTGCTGCGGGGTGCATGGGCAGGTCAGGTCGTGGACGATCCCCTTTCCGTTCACGAAGTCGGTGAACTGCTTCCCGAGGAACTCCCCTCCCCGGTCAGATCGCAGCATCAACACCGACTTCTTCGTCTGCCGCTCAGCCACCGCCAGCCACTGGACGAAGGCTTGCAACGCATCTGACTTCTTGGCGACCGGCTTCACCCACACATAGCGGGTCTTGCGGTCCTTCAGCAACAAGAAGTACAGGCTGCCATCCTTGGCAGCCACGCGGAATGGCCCGCACAGGTCGATGTGCACGACGGCCAGCACATCGTCGGCGTCGGAGCCTTGGTCGGGGAAGGTGTGTCGCGCCAGCTTCCCGCCGACGCACGAGACACACGGGGAGTCGGCGTCCGTCGCCGACTTGAGGTCCAGCCCAGTGGCGACCTCGTTCCTCGCTGAGCTCCGTATGGTGTCCATGCTGACATGTGCAAGCCTCGCATGCATCCGGTCCGGCGTCGACTTCGTCTTCGAGACGATCGCCCGCAGAGCCACCACCTCCGGCGTGGGCGGCGTCGACCTCGTCGCGCAGGGACGCAGGTCGGTGCAGAGGACTCGCCCAGAGTACGTCGCCCGCCCGAGCACCTCCCCTGCTGCCGAGACGAGCAGCATGCCGTCTCCGTCCTCCTGCAGCTTCACTCTGTGCTCCTTCAGCTGGCCGGCCGACAGCAGGTTGGCTCGCACACCTGGGACGTACAACACGTCGGGGATGAGCACCTCCTTCCAGGCCTTTCCTCGCAGAGCGACGGTTCCACTGCCCTGAACGTCCTGCAGTGCCCCATTGAAGCCGCGCACGTGCTTGATGGAGCCACTCGGCTGCAGGTCAACGAAGGCTTCCTTCGTTCCCATCAGGTGGTGGGAGCAACCGCTGTCGAGCAGGACCACCGCCGGGTTCGCCTGCACAGCCGCCGCCATCGCCTGGAAGTCCTCTCCGGCCTCCGGCGCCAGAGAGATGGTCGGCTCCACGACGCCGACCAGCGAGCACGACGCCATCTTGTCGTCTCGCCCCTTGCCGCCTGCAACGGAGTCGGCGTCCTTCGCCGAAGTCGATGCCTTCGTCGACTGTTTCTCCTTGCGCGGATGATTTCCTCCACGACGAGGACGACGGCTGCCATACCTCCCGCGGCCGCCCTTGTCGTCGTCGTCGGAGTCACTGCGGTCAGGACAATCGAAGGAGAGGTGATCGGGGCTGTGGCAGATCCAGCACTCCCGACGTCGACCTCCTCCTCCTCGACCGCCGTCCTTGGTCGACTTCTTCTCGACCTCCTTGGTCGACTTCCAGCCACCGCTCCCGCCGCCACCAGACTGTCCGCGCTGTCCTGGTCGGCCTCCTTGCTTTGCCGGAGCGACGAAGTTGGCCTGCGCCAAGAGCTCCTGCGATCGCTCAGCCTCCTGCATCGCCTCGTCCTGCAGGATGTACGAGGTCAGGTTGTCCTCGTTGAACGTCGCCCTCGTGCTCGGCGCCATAGACAGCCGCTTCAGCAGGTTATAGCTGCTAGACAGTCCCTGCATGACATGGGTGATGTACGACGCCGTGGAGTACTGCGCGCCGGCCATCCTGATAGTGGCGAGAATTCGCCTGGCTCGGTTGCAGTAGTCGGTCGCACTCTCCTCGTCGCCCATACGCAGGTGTGTCAGCTGTCCCTCCAGCTGGGCGATGAACAGGTCGTCGGTGACCTGGTACGTCGACTCAATGAAGTGCCACGCCCGGTGGCCGGCGTCGAGGTACTCCCGGCACCACTTCAAGGCGATTTGCACGCCCGACGAGCAGAACTGCGAGATGACCGTGAAGGTCAACAGCTGCACGGCGCGAAACTCCGCACGCAGGTCGGGGTGGTGCTCCTCCGGCGTCGCCACGGTCCCTCGGGCGAAGCCGATCAGCCCGGCCATCTCCAGCTGGGGCTCGATGGCTTCCTTCCAGGTGAGTATGTCGGGTCGACCGACCAGCGGAGGGGTGACCGAGATCCTGTCCGGCGTAAACTTGAAGTAGCCGTAGCTTGGTGCAATCCCACCCGCCGTCACCTGGGTCGCCGACATCGGCGACAATCCACTTCGACGCCCTCCGATGTCACCCCGCGAAGAGCCTGCAGCCGCCGACGACTGCATCCCTCGCGCATGAACGCCGCCGACTTCACCGGCGTGTATCACACCTCGTTGAATCGACGTGCCTCCAGCACTGCTGCCGACTTGACCACCACCGGCGTTGACGCCCACGTCGACGCCGCCTTCGTTGTTCACCGGACGAGGAGAGGCAGGTCGAGACGGGTGCTCCGTCGCCCACATGGAGCGGAGTCCAGCCTCGACGACCGGCCAGGGCAAGTCGCCATACTCATTGGCCTCGTGCTCCCTCCACGCGTTCTCCAACCGTGCCTCTAGGGTGTCCACCACCCCCGCGTCACCTACGGCTCCTACCATAGTGACTACAGCACAGTTGCCGGCCTGCAACTACGAAATAGGTAAGTGGTATCTACGTCGACCTGACTGAAAGGTAAGTCGTGTGCCGTCCACGCTCACCGCACCATGCGGAGATAACTGCAGCAACGGGAGCTAGGCTACGGGCTAGGCACGTGTGCTCGTGTGATCTCTGCGTTCTCTGTTCCTTAGTCGTTTTCCTTGTACGCACACTACTTGCTAGTTCACGGGGAAAATTGGCAAGAGTTTCACTAGGAAAAGTTCAGAACAATGGGTACAATGAAGTTGGCACTGCAAGACTACATCAGAGCAAGCATTCCGGTCGGCCAACTGCCAGCGCAGCTTGGTCGACCGCGTTCCAGCACGACTTCGTCGACCGCGCTCCAGCAAGGCAAGGTCGACGGCGTGCCAACGTCGCAGGTTGACGGCGTGACAGCGTTGCTCATGCAGGACAGCAGTGCACCCTGCTTCGCAGTTGTGCGCAGATGATTGGCGCGCAGAGTCTTGTCACCTGCACAGCGCACACACCACGTCAACCTCGAGCTGACGACTGCCTCTGATCCGCCACGACGACCTCGGGATACCACCACCGAGGTCGGGCTCGCCAACTTCGCCTGGGCGACCGTCGCACTCCTCCGCAGCACTTCGTCACCCAGGTAACCTGGTCGACCAGGCAACCACGTCGACCAGCAGCTCCCGTACGTGCTCGTCGACCTCCCAAGTCGACGACCACCTCCACGTCGACCTCACCAGGTCGACGACACCATCGGTCGACCTCCTCCAGGTCGACATCCCCTCTGGTCGACCAGCTCCACGTCGACCAGCACTCCTGGTCGACCTGCTCCTCGTCGACCAGCACAGTCGTCGGCCGACCACCCACGTCGGCCACCGGAAGCTGGCGTCACGTAGTTGACGCCCCGCTACTCGACGCCCAACTGCTCGGCGTCCTGAGTCGAGGTCGACGTCGGCCCCTACTTCGTCGACCACCAGGTCCAGTCGACCACTAACAGGTCGACCAGCATTCCGTTAGCCGACTGCCGAAGTCGGCTTCCCCAAGTTGACGTCACCAAGTTGACGTCCTCCGCAGGTCGACACCCAAGTCGACCTCCCTGAAGTCGGCGCCACCCTGAAGTCGGCGCCCGTGCAGTGGTCCCCCGTGCAGGTCGACCTCCTCGTCGACCAGCTCACCCACTGCTACAGGTCGGCTGCTCCCCTCACACCCGACCACGAAGTCGGCTCCGCCCAAGCGAGGACGGGGCCAATACACAACTCCCGTTGACAGGTCTCTGGCAAGGAGACCCGGGGCTGAAGGTTGAGCTGATGCGCGGCGTACTGAACCGCAAACGGCCACAGAAAATGGGGGGCAGCCGCATGCATCATGGACGTACGAGCGACGTCCATGACCATGCCAATGCGGCGCTCAGCAATCCCATTTTGCTGTGGAGACGCCAGAAGCGTAAAGGTCTGGCAGATGCCCTGTGCCCGACAGAAGGCTCCCAGACGGGCAGAGGAAAACTCCCCTCCTCTGTCCGAGTGCAGACGCAAAACAGGAAAGTCCGAGCCGAAACTCTCTTTGAGCTGGAGACGAGCTGCGCGGATCCAGTCGATCAACACCTCAGTGATGTCACCCTTGCTGCGCAAGGGGAAGACTGTGGTGTAACGCGAGTAGTCGTCAACGACCAGCAGAAAGTACCGCTCTCTCCCCTGCCCACTGACGCGGGCTGGGCCCCACACGTCCATGTGTAGAGTCTGCAGCGGAGCCTCTGTCGGAGGAAACTCGGAGGAGTGAGGGGTGGCACGCTGTCGCCCCTCGACGCAGGGGACGCAGGTAGGGCCAGGCCCCGGAGGAAGGGGAGGGAGAGACCGAGGAAGACCAGAGACAAGGACACGGGAGGCCATGCCTCGGAGACGAGGCAAGGAGGGGTGACCAAGGCGGTGGTGCCTAAGGAGAGTCTGGTGGGACAGCAGACGACACGAGCAGGGGGCAGACTCAGGACCAGACCTGGACGCTGCAGCAAGCAGCTGACTCGACGTAGCTACCTGGGCAGACTCAGCAGTAGGAGGAGACTCAGCAGTAAGGGTGTACAGGCTCGACCCTGGCCGACGGGTGAACGTGGCCAAGTGTCGGCCTGTCCGAGCACACCTGCAGTGGGTCACTCGCTGACTCGCAGGAGTGAACTGGTCAACCCCTCGATCCTGTAGGTCCGCTCCACTCACCAAGTTCGTAGAGAACGAGGGGAGGTAGAGACCAGACAGGGTGCCAGAGGGGGCTGCCGGGCACGGAAGGACAGTGGAGAAGCTAGCAAGGACAGGACCCCCAGAGGGGTCTGCTAGGGAGACTGCAACCGGCCGACTAAGCGGCGTAAGAGTGGTGCGGTCTCGAAAGAAGGAGCGGGACGCACCCGAGTGCAGGGTGAAGGTGTGGAAGGCCTGAGCCGACGTAGTACCTGAGAGAGCAGACTCACCAACACCTGGGGCGGCAGACGCACTGGCACCTAGGGCAGAAGACGCACTAGCACCTAGAGCAGCAGTCTCACTAGCACCTAGCGCAGCAGCCTCAATGCCCGGGTCACGCGGTACACACAGGTAACAGGCACCCTCAACACTATCAGCAACAACATACATGGCAGCAAGAATAGCATCAAAGTCAAGATCAAAGATAGCAACCCCGGCCTTAGCCAGATCTCCCCAGCGAGGGATCTCTGACGCCTCACGGAACAAGCAACGCCACGCGTCCGTCAGGCGACCAAAGCAGCGCTGGGTGGAGTGCGGACCCCCGCACTGCTCACCAGTGTGGTCGCCGGTACGGAGACCGTAAGAGCAGGGACCAAAACCCCCACCGCGCTGGCGTGCAGTGTACCACTCACGAAGCTGCTGAGGGGACAGGGTCACACCACTCCGCTGCTGCTGCTGGCGCTGACCACCACTGGCGCCACTCCACGACGCAGAGTCGCGACTCGCTCCACCACCGCCGCCTCCGCCGCCTCCGCCGCCTCCTCCACCTTCGCCTCCTCCACTACCTCCGCCGCCTCCGCTCCCTCCGCCACCTCCACCGCCTCCGCCGCCTCCACTGCTGCCGCCGCCACCACCACCCCCAGCACCACTCCCACCACCACCCCTACTCCCTCCACCGCCTCCACCACCACCTCCACCGCCCCCTCCACCTCCTCCAGTGCCCTTGCCCCCCTTGCCCTTGCCGGTGCGGCGTCTCCCGCTCGGGGCAGACGCAGCGCCGACCGACTTGAAACCAACGAGGTCGGCCGCAGCAGCAGAGGCAACAGAGGGCAAGAGGGGGTAGGGAGAACACCCCTCAAAGACGGGGGTGCGAGGGTCACCACGAGAGGCTCCTACAGCGACTATGCTCTTCTCTATCGCTAGGAGGGCCTTCTCGAGGAGGTCAACGGTGAGAGTGGTGGGGCAAACAGAGAGGCAGTGGTCCCTGACTACACGGAGAGAGTCAGGGAGACGGGTGACTATGTAGTAGAGGGTGATGTACATGGGGGGGGGTTCTTGGCGCAGAACTCAGCAGGAAGCGCAGCGCGGTAGCGATTGTCACTAGTGCGGAGGTGCGTAATGAGGTCAGCAACAGTGGGAAAGGCAGCAAGGTCAGGGAAGAGGTACGGTAGCATGAGGCGGCTCAGTGCAGCAGTGGCAGGGGAAGAGTAGCGTGCAACTACAGCGTCGTACAAGGTCTGAGCACTCTTGTACTGGCTAAAGTGTGCACGCTCAGTGGTCGGTAAGTGGCGGCGCACAGCAAGGCGAAGTGTAGCGTCATGTGTGGCCCACTGTGAGCGAACAGTGGCGTCAGCATCAGCAGTAGGGGCAGGGGAGGCACCAGAAGTGAGGTCAAACAGGGAGAGGCCGTCTGCCCTATCGCACTGCAGGAAAAGCTGCAGATCATCTACCCAGACCTCAAAGTCCACTGCCCGACCCTCAGCGTCAAAGGTGAGAACGCTAGGGGAAGCCATAACAACAGGAGGCAGGGCAGTGCAGTGGTAGAGACTGTGCTCTTACCAGGTAGGTGGAGCGATCGAGTTGCTCGGCGGCTCGGCTGTCGGGCGACTCGGTTGCAGGGCGGCTCGGCTGCTGGGCGGCTCGGCTGCTGGTGCGGGGCGGCTCGGCTGTCGGGCGGCTCGGCTGCTGGACGGCTCGGCTGCTGGGCGGCTCGGCTGTCGGGCGGCTCGGCTGCTGGGCGGCTCGGGAGGTTGGGCGGCTCAGGTGGCCGGCGGTTCGGCTGCTCGGCGTTGCGGGCGCTAGGAGGCGGGGTCGCAGGTGGTGGCGAGGTCGCAGGTGGCGGCGGGCCGCAAGGGTGGGCGGGGCCGCGGTGGCGACGGGGCCGAAGTGGGGCCTAAGTGGGGCCGTAGAGAGGCCGACGGGGCCGAAGTGGGGCCGTAACGGGGCCGCAGCGGGGCCTAAGCGGGGCCGAAGCGGGGCCGTAGCGGGGCCGTAGCGGGGCCGTAGTGGGGCCGTAGCGAGGCCGACGGGGCCGACGGGGCCGTAGCGGGGCCGTAGCGGGGCCTAAGCGGGGCCGACGGGGCCGTAGTGGGGCCGTAGCGGGGCCGTAGCGGGGCCTAAGCGGGGCCGACGGGGCCGTAGCGGGGCCGTAGCGGGGCCGTAGCGGGGCCTAAGCGGGGCCGTAGCGGGGCCGACGGGGCCTAAGCGGGGCCGTAGTGGGGCCGACGAGGCCGACGGGGCCGTAGCGGGGCCGTAGCGGGGCCGTAGAGGGGCCGTAGCGGGGCCTAAGCGGGGCCGTAGCGGGGCCGACGGGGCCCTAAGCGGGGCCGTAGCGGGGCCGACGGGGCTGTAGCGGGGCCGACGGGGCCTAAGCGGGGTCGTAGCGGGTGGCTCAAGGGGCAGTAAGGGCGGCCAATAGGGGCCACTAAGGCGGCTCGAGGCGCTACTCGGGTTAGGAGCTAAGCGCGCTCCGGGCAGGGAAAAAAAAGTTCGTGGTGGGCCCTAGGCAGTATTCCCACTCGGGAACCTGCTCGATTCCATGACGAGAAGTGAGAATGGAAATGAATGAACTATGAAACAGTTGGGTACAAGTACTAAACCTAATTGGGTTGTACCCCTTATGGGCTACCCCACTACAGCCTACACAAATGTATAAGCTATAATGTTCTGACATTGCATTCCGGTGACGGTGCTGTCGTGGCGATGCTGCGGCACGACCTCCTGCACGTCATCGTCACCACTCTCTGGTTCAGGTGGGGCTAGTGGTGCTGCGCCTCTACCGCTTCCGCTCCCTCCAGTTGTGCCTCCTGCTGCGCCTTCGGACGAGTTGTCGCGGCGATCTCCTCGCGTGAATTTGCCTCTTGGGTCTTGCTCCAGGATGGCCGCAGCAGCTTCGTCTTCTGGCGTGGCGTAGCTGTGCCCCTCGTTGGCGTAAACGAGGTTCGCATTTGTCTGCTCATCTTCACGGAACTGCTGAAGAAATAGGCGCTCGTAGAAGATGACGTCGCACGCATTTTTTATCTTCTGGCTCAAGAGGTCCAGGATGATCCAGGCCTTGTATTCGTGGCTGATGCCGAGGTGGATTCCCCAGCGCGCGCGGCTCCTGAATTCGCCGATTGTTGAGGTCGGCGGTCAGTACTGCACGATGCACCCCCACACGCGGAGCATGGAGGTGTCGCCCTTGGTCCCCGTCCACTTCACATGTGGGGAGAGGTTGCCGGCGATTGCGGTAGTTGACAGCAGGTTGTGCACCCGCACGGCGTGGTGCATCGCGTAGGTCCAGTAGATCGGCGGAAGCTTCGACTGCTTCATCAGCGCGCGCACCTTCGTCATCAGTGTGCGGTTGGTACACTAGGCTACACCCTGCTGCTGATGTGCGTAGGGGAGAGAGATGTGGTGTTCGATCCCCTTTTGCGCGAGATAATCCTGCAGTTCCTTGCTCCTGAATTCTGCTGCGCCGTCAGATTGCGAGATCTTAAATTTCTCCCCAGATTGCCGCTGCGCGTGCGCCAGCCACATACGGAATGCTTCGTAAGCTCTGCTGCGCGCTTCCACGTTTACTACCCATACGTAGCGTGTCCCCGCGTCGATGAAGGTGAACGTATATAGCTCGTCGTCGACGCCGCAGTGTCCCACGTTAAGAAAAACGCTATATACTTTCTCCAGTTTGGCATAGCGATTGGTGCCTAGGTTGAGGAAGGGGAACGGTCGGTGGCTCAGCGCGGCTTCGGGGCAGACGGTGCAGTTGCGTGGGTGTGTTTCGCCTCGTACTTTGGTGCCGTCAGGGCGCAGAAGGGCGCTAGGCGCAAATACGCCAGCTTCGATGCAGTTCTTTAGGGTCGTGCGGGAGGGGTGACCTAGGCACTGGTGCCAGATGGCGTCATTAGCGCGAAATCCGGAGGTGCGCATGTAGCACGCGAGTGCTGCTGCGGGATCTTCGTCAAGAACTTGAGTAGGTCCCGCCGCTGCTTCTTCGCGTTCTTCGCCTTCTTCGTTCGAAGTCGTCAGCATCAAGGCGAGAAATTCTCTGTCGCGAATGATGGAGTAGGGGATGTTGGTCCCGGGGATCGTGCCGAGAACGTATGTTGGTTCGCGTGGCTCAGGGGCAGGTCCATAGACAGTGCGGCGTGGAGTGGATTGTTCGTTGCCCCAGTCAATGGTATCCCAAGGATCGCGCTCCGGCTGGAGATCAGGTGGAGGTAAGGCAGGTGCAGAGTGGCGCGGTGGGCGACCAAGAGGAACAGTCACAGGTGCTGCTGCTTCTTCTGCTACTTCTTCCCCCCTTTGGTCCTCGCGGGAGGCTCCCTAGCCTTCGCCAGAAGTGCCCCAGCCGCCTGTCTTGCCGCCGAATGCGGCGCCCCATCCGCTGGCGTTTTCGCCAGTTGTTGCGCCCCAACCGCCAGTGTGGCTTGTCCCCCGTCCGCCGGCGCTCCCCCACCCCCCTTCATTGGAGGCGCTTTCCTCTTCGGTTTCCCAGGCGAGCATTCCACGTGCCTCAGCGAGGCTTTTCTGGCGAAGCTCCTCAGCTTCGCGTCGTGCTAATATCTCTTCTTGCGCCACCAAGAGTTTCTTCTTTGAGTCGCGCCGATGAGAATATATCTCCGCCGCCTTTCCTTCAGTGTAGGGCCGTGGTGTACCGTGGGCGTCGAAGGTGCCGACGCTGACGCCACGAAGCATGCCTTGGAGGTGTTGAGATGCGGATCCGGGGAGGGGATGTTCTGGTGTGCCGAAGATGACCCGCGTAGTGGTCTCCAGCTCCAGTTGGGATAGTCCCTCCTCAGGCAACGCTTCCTCTCTGCCTCCGCGATGGCGGCGAGTCCTCGGCCGGCGATCGCGCTCGTAGAGGACGTGGGAGTGTGGCAGTCCCTGCAGACGCCGTCAGGATCGGGGTCATGCAGCGCCAGCTCGCGTGGATGTGGGTGATGTGGCACCCATGGGCGCCCATCTGGGTGCTTCCAGTCTCGACGATGTATGTGCTCGAAGCACAAGGGGACAAGGTCAATCAGCTCCTGCGAATCACCGCTGCAGTCGGGAATATCGAAGTCGAGAAGATACACTCCGTTCTCGGCGTGTGCTTGTCCGATATGCTTGCGCATCTTGTTCGGCATCGTGAAGTAGAGCAGAATGTCGCGCGTCTCGGGGTCGGTGCTGAGAAGAACTCCGCAATCCATGAGTTGCGCCGCTGAGAGCAGGTTGAAGCGCAGGTTCTGCACAATCAACATGTCATTCAAGGTGATGTGCGTTTCGCTCCCATGGGCTTTGAGCACGACGATGCCTTAAGCGCTTGCGCGCAACCGCGTATTGTTCACCACGGTGACGTAGGTGACGGCGGGGGTGGCGACCGCGTTGGATATGTAACGCTCAGAGCCCACCATGTGCTGCCCACAGCAGCTATCCAGGTACCACGTGTTGTAGCGCTTGTTGTCGTTACGTGCGAGCAGCGCCAGTCGCGGGGTAACGATGTGTGGTGTGTCAACTTTGAGGAATTGTTCGCGTGCGATCCAGACGATCGGTGCCGGCCGCATATCAGGTACGTGCGGGGAGCTTTCAAGCAGCGGAACTGGAAGATTTTAGTCTTGTTTGTCGTCGTAGCTGAAGTCGTGACGCGTGCTGAACGAGTTGTTGTTCGAGAACGCTCCGATTGGGTGAAGTGCCAGCTCAGGTGATGGTGAGTGCGCGCACGAGCGACGTGATCCGCTTGTCATTGTCATGTTTCCCATGACATTGTGGACGGGGACAGTCTGTGACTGCTGCTTCTGCTGGTGCTGAACCGTTGGGTTCAGGTTGCGTGATGGGGGTTGATACCCCTGGGCGGGACGCGGATCGTTCCGTGCGTCTTGTCGTCCGGACTAGTTGCTCGGATTGGTCTGGCGAGGGCGAGATCGGGACTTGCATCGATCTGCCAAGTGCCCGAAGTCTCTGCAAATCTTGCAGTAGAGACGCCGCGGTCGTCGCTCTTCTGTGTTGTCGCTGTAGAAGGCGAGGCGTTCCCTGTCTCGTCGCGGCGCTGGTCGCTGCTGGTGGAGAAGTAGCAGCGCAAAGGGCGACCTCCGAGATGACCCCCTGCTGTTGGAGAAGCGCCTTGCAGGGCCGCCACTCTGGGCCGAGCCCTTGGAGCACGATGTTCACGAAGATCTCCTCAGAGATTGTGCTCCCTAGTTTCGCGTTTTGATCGCATAAGCTCCGACAGCAATTCAGATAGCTGTTGGCTTTCTTTCCTGGTGCCATTTTGGTCTCCAGTAGCTGCTGGAGCAGGCGGCTTGACGACACCAAATCCTTTGGTTGATACACACCGTTCAGGTGACGCCATGCGTTGAGGGCTAAAGCAGGCGATGTTTTGTATGAGCGAATGCTCAGTTGCTCCGTCGGCGACATATTTCGCAGAAGGACCACGTACGCCATCAGTGACTCGTTGTAGTGCTTGGTTCTTGCGTCGTCGGTGTCTTCCGCAGGTCCCGAGTAGCTCCCGTCGAAGTAGTGAAAAATCTGCGCGTTCTGCAGCAGCAGCTCCAGCTCGAAGCTCCAAGTATAGAAGTCTCTGCCGTCAAAGCACAAACTTGTCTTTATTTTTTATATGCTCAAAAACCTTGATTGCGCAGAGAGAATTGTCTCATCGCTGGGACAGGGAGTCTTGGGTGTTGAGCCATTTGTGTCGAGAGAGAAGGTGTGCGGGGCGGAGTTCTGGCCATTCGAGGCCGGTTGAGTGGGTTGGGAGGATGTTCCCGCATCGCCATTCCGCAACTTTTGGAGCCCTTGCTCCAGACTTGTGAGTCGCTGAAGCAGTTGTGCGAGGACGGCGGAAGGGATCGTCATCGTTTCCTCGCTTGTTGCAGTTGGGTTGGGCTGCGTTTCAGCTGTCAGATTCGTCTGACCGCCAGATCCTCCGGCCATTCTCACACGCGATCGTGTGCCGGACGCCACTTTCCGAATATCGCAAATTTCGGAGATGGCAGTGTGAAGGATTCCCGAGTCGCTCTAATACCATGTTGCGATCAGAAGTTGATCGAGCTCAGGATCACCTCAGGAAGGTTCGCACACTACTGAATTAGTGGTGGTGGGCCCTTGACCTCAATAGCAGAGTGAATGAAAATGCTTGAGATAATAAAAACATGCAAATACAAAAATATAAATATGAGTACAGGGGAATTCGAATCGTCCAAGCTAGCCATGTACTCTAAGGGATCCATTCCTTTATTCAAATTCATTCCCAACCGTGAGGCGCGTACAGTTATGAAAACTGTTCCCGCCTAATTCCTCTTGCCTGCAACTGCCCGATGCCATCTGCTCCGACGGTCCCGATCCACCCTAACCGTCTGACGCTTCGAGTCAATTCTGACCTTTCACATTCAGTCTCGATACTGCGTGCTTCGCTTGCTGCGATTAGTGTAAAATAGCAATCAGGAATGATTGCATTGAATGAAATGTGGGTACAAGAACTAACCCTAATTTCGGGTTGTACCCCATTTGAGATACCCCACTATAGCCTACACAGAACTAACACATATATAGTTTGACACACCCCCATAGGCAAAATGGGGGAGAACAAGGGGTCACAAGACCAGTCAAGAAAAGCAAAGCAAGCTCGGGGTGGATCACAACGTCGCCACACACTCGAGCACAAGCAAAAGGCCACAAGGCCAGTTTACATGCAGAGGTATATATGCAACAACAACAGTACTGTGATCACTACCTAGCAAGAGCAAGCATGCAAGTATATATATAGATCACAGTACAAGCAAGGTCACTAAGTGAGCAAGTGAGACGAAACAGGCACAAGGCCTAACATAGTACAGAAGCGCTGATGATCACCAGACGGAAGTCCCTTGGTGAATATTTCAGCAGTGTTGACCCGAGTGGCCACGTAAGCAAGACGAAGCCAACCACGATGCTGCAACTCTCGAGCCAGGAAGTAACGAAGAGCGATGTGCTTCGTTCAGTGCTCCAGTCTGTGCTCCTGACACAAGGCAATGGCGGCCTTGTTGTCTACGTACAGAACTGAAGGAGAACGAGGCGGCTCTCCCAAGTCGGCCAGGAGGTAGGTGAGCCAGCGTAACTCCTGTGCAGCCATGGCCCCTGCGTAGATCTCAACCTCACAACTAGAGCTGAGAACAGAAGATGAGCGGGTAGACCGCCAAGAAACAGAGCCGCAGCCAAGGCTGAAAGTGTAACCGTGTGACGACCGCTGCGTAGCCAAGTCGTCAACCCAAGAAGCGTCTGAGTGTCCAGTGAGGACAACTGAGCTCCGCCCTCCAAGCACGAGCCCCATGCCCGATGTACTGCACAAGTAGCGCAGTACCCTCTTCGTAGCATCCATGTGCACCTTTCGGTGCTACCAGGAGCCACGTAGCGTGCCAGAAGGCCAAGAGGGTACGCAAGGTCAGGACGAGTGCAGGTCATCAGGTACATGAGGCAGCCTACTAGCCGTGGGAACGGGCCACTCGGCTCTACGGACCCGTCCGAAGGTGGAGCTGAGAGCGAGTGACCTGCAGCCAGAGGAGTGGACTGTGGTGAGGACCAAGTGAAGCCGAAGCGCTAAAGGACCTGCTGAACCATGTGTGACTGAATCAGGGTGATGGTGCGGCATGCTCTGTCCTAGGTGATCTGCAAGCCAAGGTAACTGCGTAGCTCACCCAGGTCTGTGCACGTGTGTCTCTTCTGCAGTTCCGACTTCACAAGGGCGAGAGCCTCAGTGTCAGCAGTGGCAAAGAACAAATCGTTGACGTACATGAGGATGTAGAATGGCGGAAGTGAAGTGTCGATGCATAGAAACAGCGACGGGTCAGCAGTGGAAGGGGCAAACCCAAGAGCCGCAAGTGTCGTCCTCAGTGTGACGTGTCACTCACGAGGCGCCTAACGGAGACCGTAGACTGGCCGATGGAGGCTCCACTGGGTACCAGGAGGGAACGACCCAGTGAAGCCAGGTGGGCGGCGGAGCCAGATCTCCTCGTGCAGGCTGCCCTGTAAGAACGTTGTGTTGAAGTCCAGAGATTGAAGCTCGTAGTCACGCTGAGCGGCAATTGTCAAACTCTTATGCTATAGTCTGTGTAGGCTGTAGTGGGGTAGACATTTAGGGGTACAACACTTCTAGGTTTTCCTACTTGTACCCACCTGCTTTCTAGTTCATTCATTCCTCATTTCTTCACATGGTATAGAGCAGGTTCCCTCGTGGGAACGATTCTCAGGGCCCACCACTGAAATCGACTTTATTTTTCCTGACCGGAGCGCGAGTCGCCCCTGCCCGAGGCGCGCCCCGTTGGCCGCCCTCACGTCGCCTCTCACGGCCCCTCGCGCCACCCTTAGCGGCCCCGTCGCCATCCCTTACGGCCCCGTCGCCGTCCTTTGCGGCCCTCTCGCCGCCCCTCTAGGCCCCTCGCGGCCCCTTCGCGGCCCCGTCGCCGCCCCTCTAGGCCCCTCGCGGCCCCTTCGCGGCCCCCTCGCCGCCCCTCTAGGCCCCTCGCAGCCCCTTCGCGGCCCCGTCGCCGCCCTTCGAGGCCCCTCGCGGCCCCTTTGCGGCCCCGTCACCGCCCCTAGCGGCCCCGTCGCCGCCCCTATCGGCCCCGTCGCCGCCCCTAGCGGCCCCGTCGCCACCCTTCGCGGCCCCGTCGCCGCCCTTCGCGGCCCCGTCGCCGCCCTTTGCGGCCTCGTCGCCGCCTCTAGCGGCCCCATCGTCGCCCTTCGCGGCCCCGTCGCCGCCTCTAGCGGCCCCTTCCGCTGCGAAGCTGCCCCTAGCGGGCGACGCCGCACCGGCAAGGGCAAGGGGGGCAAGGGCGCTGGAGGGGCTGGCGAGGGCGGTGGAGGTGGAGGTGGAGGAGGCGGAGGGAGTGGGGGTGGTGGTGGGAGTGATGGCGGGGTGGGGGCTTCGGTGGCGGAGGTGGCGGCGGAGGCGGCGGCGGCGGTGGCGGTGGGAGCGGAGGAGGAGGCGGTGGCGGCGGTGGCGGAGGTGGCGGCGGAGGAGGTGGAGCTAGTCGGGGTGGCTCTGCGCAGCGGGGCGGCTTAGGTGGTGGTCAGCGCCACCAGCAGCAGCGCACTCGTGAGACCCCGTCCCCCCAGCAGCTTCGTGAGTGGTACGGTGGGCATCAGTGAGGTGGAGGTACTGGTCCCTGTACCTACGTTCTCCGTACCGACGACCGCGCTGGTGAGCAATGCGGGGGCTCGCACTCCACCCAGCGCTGCTTCGGCCGCCTGACGGACGCTTGGCGTCACCAGTTCCCTGACGCCATTGAGATCCCTCACTGGGGAGAGCTGTCTAGGGCGGGGGTTGCTATCTTTGATCTTGACTATGATGCTATTCTTGCTGCCATGTATGCTGTGTCTACTAGTGATGAGGGTGACTGTTACCTGTGTGTTCCGCCTGACCTGGGCATTGAGGCTGCTGCTCTAGGTGCTGGTGAGGCTGCTGCTCTAGGTGCTAGTGCATCTGCTGCCCCAAGTGCTGGTGAGTCTGCTCTCTCAGGTACCACGTCGGCTCAGGCCTTACACACCTTCACCCTTGACTCAGGTGCTTCCCGCTCCTTCTTTCGAGACCGCACCACGCTTACGCCGCTTAGTCGGCCGGTTGCGGTCTCTACCTGTCAGGTCTCTACCTCCCCTCGTTCTCTACAAACTTGGTGAGTGGTGCTGATCTACAGGATGGGGGGGTTGACCAGTTCACTCCTGCGAGTCAGCGGGTGACCCACTGTACGTGTGCTCCGACGGGACGACACTTGGCCACGTTTACCCGTCAGCCAAGGTCGAGCCTGTACACACTGACTACTGAGTCTCCTCCGGTTGCTGAGTCTGGTCAGGTAGCTACGTCAAGTCAGGTGGTTGTTGCAACGTCCAGGTCTGGTCCTGAGTCTGCTCCCTGCTCGTGTCGTCTCCTGTCCCACCAGACTCTCCTTTGGCACCACCGCCTTGGTCACCCCTCCCTGCCTCTTCTCCGAGGCATGGCCTCCCGTGTCCTTCTCTCTGGTCTCCCCCGGTCCCTCCCTCCCCTCCCTCCGGGGCGTGCCCCTACCTGTGTTCCCTGCGTCGAGGGGCGGCAGCGCGCCGCCCCTCACTCCTCCGAGTTTCCTCCGACAGAGGCTCCGCTGCAGACTCTTCACATGGACGTGTGGGGCCCCGCCCGCGTCCGTGGCCAGGGTCACGAGCGTTACTTCCTGTTAATGGTTGACGACTACTCGCGTTACACCACGGTGTTCCCCTTGCAAAGCAAGGGTGACGTCACTGAGGTGTTGATCCACTGGATCCGCGCGGCTCGTCTCTAGCTCAGAGAGATTTTTAGCTCGGACTGTCCTGTTCTGCGTCTGCACTCTGACAAAGGCGGGGAGTTTTCCTCTTCCCGTCTGGGAGCCTTCTGACGTGCACAGGGCATGCGCCAGACCTTGTTGGAATCACTGAACAGGAATGAATGAACTAGCAGTGAAATGAGTACAAGTACCTAACCCTAGAATTGTGTACCCCCTATAGGCTAACCCACTGTAGCCTAAACTGACACAACATATATAATGTTTGACACACCCCCATAGGCAAGGTGGGGGAGAACTAGGGGTCACAAGACCAGTCAAGGCAAAGCAAGGCAAAACAAGCTCAGGGTGGATCTCAAGGATACCACACAAATTCCGAGCACAAGCAAGTGGTCACAAGACCAGTTCACATGCAGGTTTATAATAGAGCAAAAGGTACAATGATCACAACCTAACAAGAGTAAACATGCAGGTATGTATATAGAGATCACAGTACAAACAGACTCAAGAAGTAAGCAAGTGAGGTCCAGTAGGCACAAGGCCTAGAAGAGTGCAAAAGCGCTGATGGTCACAAGGCTGAAGCGCCTTGGTGAACACATCAGCAGTGTTGGCCTCAGAGGCCACGTAACGCAGGCGAAGCTGACCACGCTGCTGCAGCTCTCGAGCAAGGAAGTAACGCAGAGCAATGTGCTTCGTTCTGTGCTCCAGTCTGTGCTCCTCACACAAGGCAATGGCTGCCTTGTTGTCGACGTACAGCACTGGAGGAGAACGAGGCTGCTCTCCAAGGTCGGTCAGCAAGTAGGTGAGCAAGCGTAGCTCCTGGGCCGCCATGGCTGTGGCGTAGATCTCAGCCTCACAACTGGAGCTGAGAACAGAAGAAGAGCGAGTAGAACGCCAAGAAACAGAACCAGAGCCAAGACTGAAGGGGTAACCCTGAGACGACCGCTGAGTAGCCTGGTCGTCTGCCCAAGAAGCGTCTGAGTGCCCAGTGAGAACAACTGGGACTCGCCCTTCAAGCACTAGCCCCATGCCCGACGTACTGCACAAGTAGCGCAACACCCTCTTAGCTGCATCCATGTGCTCCTTCCGGTGACGGCCGGGAGCGACATAGCGTGCAAGAATGCTGAGAGGGTATGCAAGGTCTGGTCGAGTGCAGGTCATCAGGTACATGAGGCAACCCACAAGCTCTGGATACGGGCCACTCGGCTCTACGGACTCATCCGAAGGCAGAGCTGAGAGCGAGTGACCGGTAGGCAGAGGAGTGGGCTGAGGCGAGGAGTACGTGAAGCGGAAGCGCTGAAGGACCTGCTGCACCATGTGTGACTGAGTCAAGGTGATGGTGCGGCGTGCTCTGTCCCGGGTGATCCGCAAGCCAAGATAGCTTGTCAGTTCACCCAGGTCTGTGCACGTGTGTCTCTTCTGCAGCTCCGACTTTACGTGGGCGAGTGCCACAGTGTCAGCAGTAGAAAAGACCAAGTCGTCGACGTACACAAGGACGTAGAATGGCGGCAGTGAGGTGTCGGTGCGTAGAAACAGCGACGGGTCAGCAGTAGAAGGCGCGAACCCAAGAGCCGCAAGCGTAGTCCTCAGTGTGTCGTGCCACTCACGAGGCGCCTGGCGAAGACCGTAGACTGGCTGTCGGAGGCTCCACTGGGTACCAGGAGAGAACGACCCAGTGAAGCCAGGTGGACGGCGCAGCCAGATCTCCTCGTGCAGGCTGCCCTGCAGGAAAGCAGTGCTGAAGTCAAGCGAGTGGAGCTCGTAGTCACGCTGAGCGGCGACGTGCAGCAGAACCCGAAGAGTGGTCATCTTCGGGGTCGGGGAGAAGGTCTGGAAGAAGTCAACTCCCTTTCGCTGACTGAAGCCTCGTGCAACGTAACGCGCCTTGAAGACAGGCGGAGAGCCCGGCGGCCGCTTCACCCTGAAAATCCACATGCCACTGACGATGTTCGCCCCAGGTGGGGGAACCTTGTCGACGTAGGTGCCTGTGGACTTCCATGAAGCCATCTCTGTGTCCATGGCTGACTGCCACTGAGAGGAGTAGGGACCGGCCATCGCCTCTACGTAAGAGCGTGGGGTCGGGATGTCTGGTGCATCCGGGTCTCCCTCAGGGGCAACAAGCATGGACACGAGATGGGGCAAAGCGGCAGCAAAGCCACTGACGATGTTCGCCCCAGGTGGGGGAACCACGTCGACATAGGTGCCTGTGGACTTCCAGGAAGCCATCTCTGCGTCCATGGCTGATTGCCACTGAGAGGAGTAGGGACCCTCGATCGCCTCAGCGTACGATCGAGGAGTCGGGATGTCTGGTGCATCCGGGTCTCCCTTAGGGGCAATCAGCGTGGACACGAGATGAGGCAAAGCAGCAGCAAAACACTGGAACTCCTCCTGCCTGTCCTCAAGGACGTCAGTGCCAAGAGCACACTCACCCCCGACGGACGGAGGACAGACAGACTCAAACTCAGCAACTAGGCTAGCAGCGTAGTCTAGACGACAGCGAGCAGCAAAGTCGACAAGCTCAGCAACTAAGGCAGACGCAGCAGCAGACTCAAAGGAAGGGTCAGTGACAACAGTAGCCAGGAGACGCGTGACAGTAGGACTGGTAGCACGAAGAGAGTCTGACCCAGGGTCAACAAGAGCAGGAAGAGAGGAAGCAGGAGGAGACGGCAGTGGGACACGCTGTGGAGCAGTGGACGGACAAAGCGCCATCCGGTGAGTGCCTGGGACAGCAGGAAGACGCTGACGCTGGACTCGACTACTAGAGAGAGCAGTGCGGACAGGCAACTCAGGACGAGACTCAGGCGATGCAGGACGAGTCGCAGGCTCACGCCGCTCAGTAAGACCTCCAGTCGGACCAGTGTAAGGAGCAGGACCATGGAGAGAGGAGGCAGACGGTAACGCCAACTGCAGCTGGACAAGCGGAGGACACGCTAAGGAGGGAGGAGGAAAAGGAGGAGGAAGCTGACCAAGAACCTGCTGAAGGAGCGGAACAAAGTACGGCCGAGATCGAGCAGCGACACCAGAGCCAGCAGGGACACCCGCACCAGGGTCCGCAGCACCAGCAGCAGCTCCAGCGCCCACGTCCTCAGCACCAGCGGCAGCTCCAACGCCCGGGTCCTTAGCACCAGTAGCAGCTCCAACGCCCGGGTCCGCAGCACCAGCGCAGCTCCAACGCCTGGGTCCTCAGCACCAGCAGCAGCTCCAACGCCCGAGTCCTCAGCACCAGCAGCGGCTCCAACGCCCGGGTCCTCAGCACCAGCAGCAGCTCCAACGCCCGGGTCCTCAGCACCAGCAGCAGCTCCAACGCCCGGGTCCTCAGCACCAGCAGCAGCTCCAACAGCAGCGGGGTCCGTAACACGAGGCACGCCACTCCGAAGAGTGCAGCGCCGCTCGTACCACTCACGGATCCGCTCGCGGGAGGGGAGCTCCCGAACGGGAGAAGAAGCACTAGCACCAGTCCCAGTAGTACGTCCGGCTCGAGCGGTACCTCTCCGGAGGCTGCAGTACTCTAAGTACCACGCACGCAGCTGCTCCGAGGAGAGGGCTCCTCCAGGTGCAGGACTCCCAGGCCTAGTACCTCCAGACTCAGAACCCCCAGACTCCGGACTCCGCAGCTCAGCACCATGAGGCTCCACACCCCCAAGCTCAGCACCCTCAAGCTCCACACCCCCAGGCTCCACACTCCCAGGCTCCACACCCCCAGGCTCCACACCCCCACGCTCCACACCCCCAGGCTCAGCACCCCCAGGCTCAGCACCCCCAGCAGGACGAGAGTCGACAGCTACCTCAACAGGCTCAACCGGGTCTACCTGAGACACACCTGAGGGAGCGGCACCCTGAGGGGGGAGGGGGTCTGCAACAGCAGCACCTGGCGCGAGGAAGAGAGGCGGGGGGGGGAGCGGGGCAGTGCGGTAGGGGAAGAGGCGGTAGTAGGGGACGGACTCGTCAAAAGTGACGTCCTGGGAGGGCAAGACTCGGCGCGAGGTGGCGTGGTAAAACTGCCAACCAGACGCGTCCGGGACAAAGCCGAGGAAGACGCAGGGAACAACACGGAAGGAGAGCTTGTCTGCAGACGAATCGCGGACAAAAGCTCGAGACCCCCAGACCCGGAAACGCAACGCATCGCCAACCTCCCCCGTCCACAGCAGCGTGGGCGAGGTCTCCGGCAAGGAGACACGGGGCCAGAGGTTGAGCTGATGCGCAGCGTACCGGACCGCAAACGGCCACAGAAAGTGGGGGGCAGCCGCATGGATCAAGGAGGTACGGGCGACCTCCATGACCAGGCCAATGCGGCGCTCCGCAACCCCATTCTGCTGTGGAGAAGCCGGAAGCGTGAACGACTGCTCAATGCCGTGCTCAGCACAGTAGGCTGCCAAGAGGTCGGAGGAGAACTCACCACCTCTGTCAGAGTGCAAGCGCAGGACAGGAAAGTCCGAGTGAAAACGCTCGCTGAGCTGGAGACGGGCTCTGCGGATCCAAAGGATCAAGACATCAGGGACCTCACCCTTGGTGCGCAAGGGGAAGACCGAGGTGTAGCGCGAGTAGTCGTCAACAACTATCAGGAAGTACCTCTCCTGACCCTGACCACGGACGCGGGCTGGGCCCCACACGTCCATGTGGAGTGTCTGCAAGGGAGCAGTCGTCGGGGGGAACGAGGAGGAGTGAGGAGTGGCGCGTTGCCGACCCTCGACACAGGGGAGACAGGTAGGAGCAGGCAAGGGTGGGAGGGCAGGAAGGACCCTGGGCAGGCCAGAGACAAGGTACCGGGAGTGCATGGCACGAAGCCGCTGCACAGACGGGTGGCCAAGGCGGTGGTGCCAGAGGACAGTCTCGTGTGCCAAAGAGCGACACGAGCAGGGGGCGGACAGCTGACCTGACGCGGACGCGGACGCAGTCGCAGCAACCTGAGGGGACTCAGTAGTCAGTGTGTACAGGTCCGACCCCGGCTGCCGAGTGAAGGTAGCCAAGTGACGGCCCGTACGAGCACACGTGCAGTGTGTCACGCGCTCGTAGGCAGGGGTGAACTGGTGAATACCCCCGTCCTGGAGTGCACATCCTGCCGACAAGTTCGTAGAGAACGAGGGGAGGTGGAGACCTTACAGTGTGCCCGACGGGACCGCAGGGCAGGGAAGGACAGTGGAAGAGGTCGCAATGACCGGACCCCCAGAGGGGTCAGCAAGGGAGACAGCAACTGGCCGAGCAAGCGGCTCAAGGGCAGTGCGGTCACGAAAGAAGCAGCGAGAAGCACCTGAGTCCAGTTTGAAGGTGTGCAGTGCGGCAGTCGACGCAGTACCAAGGGGGGGAGACACACGAGCACCTAGAGCAGCAGCCTCACCAGCACCTGGGGTAGCCGACACGCGAGTACCTGGAGCGGCAGACGCACTGGCCCTAATGCCCGGGTCGGGCGGCACACACAAGTACTCAGCACCCTCTCCACTAGTAGACATCACATACATGGCAGATAGAATAGCATCAAAGTCTAGAGCATAGATATCAATCCCCTTCTTCAGGAGATCAAGCCAGCGGGGCAGCTCAGTGGCCTGAGGGAACTGAACACGCCAAGCGTCGTCGAGACGAGAGAAGCAGCGCTGTGTGGCGTGCGGTCGTCCACACTGCTGGCCAGTGCGGTCACCAGTGCGAATGACGTACGTGCAGCTAAGACCACCCCCACCCCCGTGCTGAGAGTACCACTCACGGACCTCCTGGGGCGAGGGAGTGTGCTGCTGGCCCTGGCCACCGCCAGTGCCTCCACGGCCACCACCACCGCTGCCACCTCCTCGACCACCCCAACCCCTGCCGCCGCCTCGTCCACCGCCACCCCAACCGCCACCTCCCCCGCCGCTGCCGCCACCACCCCCACCGCTACCACTCGCCCCTCCAGCCGAGCCACCACCCCCACTACCTCCACCGCCCCCACCGCCGCCTCCCCCGCCGTCACCGCCACCACCCTTGCCCCCTTTGCCCTTGCCGCTGCGGCGTCCGCTCGAGGCAGACGCAGCGCCGACCTTCTCAGTACCAAGAAGGTCGACAGCAGCAGCAGAGGCGACAGAGGGAAGAAGGGGGGAAGGAGAACACCCCTCAAAGAACGGGGTACGGGGGTCGCCACGAGAGGCACCTACGGCGACTATGCTAGTCTCAGCTGCAAGTAGCTCCTTCTCGAGGAGGGCAATGGTGAGCTCAGTGGGGCAACAAGCTAGGAAGTGGTCCCTGACAGCACGCAGTGTGTCAGGGAGGCGGGTGACTAGGTGGTAGAGAGTGAGCCAGAGTGGAGGGGGGTGCGTGGCAAGGAACTCAGCAGGCATGGCGGCACGGAAGCGGGCCTCACTAGTACGGAGGTGCGTGATGAGGTCAGCGATTGTGTGAAAGGAGGCCAGGTCGGGAAACAGGTAGGGGAGGGAGAGACGGCCTAGTGCGGCAGAGGCAGGTGAGGAGTAGCGAGCAACTACAGCTGTGTACAGTGCCTGTGCAGTCTTGTGCTGACCAAAGTGCTCGCGTTCGTCTATCGGCAGAGAGTTGCGAATGGCGAAGCGAGCGTGGGCATCACGAGTCTGCCACTGTGAGCGAGCAGTGCTATCAGCAGTAGCAGCAGGGGCAGTGACATGGCCTAGGGCGTGATCGTACAGTGAGATGTCATCCTTGGCTGTGAGCTGTAGGTAGAGGTGCAGGTCATCGAGCCAGGTGTCAAACTTCACAGGGCGGCCCTCCGCATCGAACACGAGAACCTGTGGGCTAGCCATAGGAACAGTAGAAATAGCAGCAGTAGCAGTGCGAGAAGCAGGTAGGACGAACCAGGTAGGGCAGGGTGGCGCGGCTCGGTTCAGGTCGGGTCGCGGCTCGGCTGGGTGGCGCGGCTCGGTTCAGGGCACGCGGCTCGGCTCGGGGCGTGCGGCTGAGCTCGGGGCGCGCGGCTCGGGTCGCGCGGCTCGGGTCACGGCGGGGACGGGCCGCCCGCTCTCCCTCGTGTGCTGCGGCGGGAACGGGCCGCCCGGGGCCTCTAGGTGGTGGGCACGGGTCGGCGAGGTCGGCACGGGGCCGGTTGGGGCCCTAGAGGGGCGAGCGCGGGGCCGATCGGGGCCTGAGCGGGGCTAGCGCGGGGCCAAACGGGGCCTTGACGGGGCTAGCAAGGGGCCGACGGGGCCTGAACGGGGCTAGCACGGGGCCGACGGGGCCTGAAACGGGGCCGACGGGGCCTGAAACGGGGCTAGCGCGGGCCCGATCGGGGCCTGAATGGGGCAAGCGCGGGGCCGACGGGGCCTGAGAGGGGCTAGCGCGGGGCCGACGGGGCCTGAAACGGGGCTAGCGCGGGCCGACGGGGCCTGAGAGGGGCTAGCGCGGGGCCGACGGGGCCTGAAACGGGGCCAACGGGGCCTCAAACGGGGCTAGCGCGGACCGACGGGGCCTGAGAGGGGCTAGCGCGGGGCCGACGGGACCTGAAACGGGGCCGACGGGGCCTGAAACGGGGCTAGCGCGGGCCGACGGGGCCTGAGAGGGGCTAGCGCGGGGCCGACGGGGCCTGAAACGGGGCCGACGGGGCCTGAACGGGGCTAGCGCGGGGCCTGAACGGGGCCTTAAAGAGGCCGACGGGGCCTGAACGGGGCCGCTAGGGAGAGCGGGCGTGGGGCCGACGGGGCCTGAACGGGGCTAGCGCGGGGCCGTCAAGAGGGGCCTCTAGGGGCGTGACACAGCCGCGGCCGTACTTCGTTCCGCTCCTTGAGCAGGTTCGGGGTCTCCCGTCCTCTACTAGTCTCGCTCCTCCCTTAGAGTGTCCACAACCTGTCCAGTCGCGGTCACAGTTACAGCCCGCCTCCCCCCTACCTGCTCCTTCTCCCTACACTGGTCCTACGGGAGGTCTTGCTAAGCGTCGTGAGCCTGCGTCTCGTCCTGCGTCGCATGTTCGTGCTGCTCGCACTAGTAGTCGGGCTCCGCGTCCGCGTCCTCCTGCGGTCCCAGGCACACACCAGATGGCACTGCGTCCTTCCACTGCTCCTCTGCGTGTCCCGTTGCCGTCTCCTCCAGAGTCCTCTCTTCCTGTCCTTGCTGACCCGGAGTCTGACTCTCGACGTGCTGCCAGTCCTACTGTCACGCGTCTCTTGGCTACTGTTGTCACTGACCCTTCCTTTGAGTCCACTGCTGCGTCTGCCTTAGTTGCTGAGTTTGCTGCTCGCTGTCGTCAAGACTACGCTACGAGTCTTGTTGCTGAGTCTGAGTCTGTCTGTCCTCCGTATGTCAGGGGTGAGTGTGCTCTTAGCACGGACGTCCTTTAGGACAGGCAGGAGGAGTTCCAGTGTTTTGCTGCTGCTTTGCCTCATCTCGTGTCCTCGCTAATTGCCACTGAGGGAGACTCGGATGCACCAGACATCCCGACTCCTCCATCGTACGCTGAGGCGATCGAGGGTCCCTACTCCTCACAGTGGCAGTCCGCCATGGACGCAGAGATGGCTTCCTGGAAGTCCACAGGCACCTACGTCGACGAGGTTCCCCCACCTGGGGCGAACATCGTCAGTGGCATGTGGATTTTCAGGGTGAAGCGGCCGTCGGGTTCTCCGCCTGTCTTCGAGGTGCGTTACGTGGCTCGAGGCTTCAGACAACGGCAGGGAGTTGACTACTTTCAGACCTTCTCTCCCACCCCGAAGATGACCACTCTTCGGGTGCTCCTGCACATAGCCGCTCAGTGCAACTACAAGCTTCACTCTCTTGACTTCAGCACAGCTTTCCTGCAGGGCAGCCTGCACGAGGAGATCTGGCTGCGCCGCCCACCTGGCTTCACTGATTCGTTTCCCCCTGGTACCCAGTGGAGCCTCCGGCGGCCAGTCTACGGTCTCCGCCAGGCGCCCCGTGAGTGGCACGACACACTAAGGACTACACTTGCGGCTCTTGCATTTGCTCCTTCTACTGCTGACCCGTCGCTGTTTCTGCGCACCGACACCTCTTTGCCGCCGTTCTACATCCTCGTGTACATCGACGACTTGGTCTTTGCCACTGCTGACACTGCTGGACTCGCCCACGTGAAGTCCGAGCTGCAGAAGAGACACACGTGCACGGACCTGGGTGAACTGCGCAGCTACCTTGGCTTGCAGATCACCCGGGACAGAGCACAGCGCACCATTACCCTGACTCAGTCACACATGGTGCAGCAGGTCCTTCAGCGCTTCGACTTCACATACTCCTCGCCTCAGGCCACTCTGTCTACTCGCCACTCGCTCTCAGCTCTGCCTTCGGATGGGTCCGTAGAGCCGAGTGGCCTGTACCCAGAGCTTGTTGGCTGCCTCATGTACCTGATGACCTGCACACGACCTGACCTTGCATACCCTCTTAGCATCTTGGCACGCTATGTTTCTCTTGGCAGACACCGACCAGAGCACATGGCTGCAGCGAAGAGGGTGTTGCGCTACGTGTGCAGTACGTCGGGCATGGGGCTAGTGCTTGGAGGGCGACGTTCAGTGGTCCTCACAGGTCACGCAGACGCTTCTTGGGCTGACGACCAGGCTACGCAGCGGTCGTCACAGGGTTACACCTTCAGCCTTGGTTCCGGCTCTGTTTCGTGGCGGTCTACCTGCTCGTCTTCTGTTCTCGGCTCCAGCTGTGAGGCTGAGATCTACGCGGGGGAAATGGCTGCACAGGAGTTACGCTGGCTCACCTACCTGCTGACTGACCTAGGAGATCTGCCTCGTTCTCCTCCAGTTCTGTACGTAGACAACAAGGCCATGCTGGCCTTGTGTCGGGAGCACAGACTGGAGCACAGAACGAAGCACATTGCTCTTCGCTACTTCCTTGCTCGTGAGCTGTAGCAGCGTGGTCAGCTGCGCCTTGCTTACGTGGCCTCTAAGGCCAACACTTTTGATATCTTTACCAAGGCACTTCCGCCTTGTGATCATCAACGCGTCTGTACGATGCTAGGTCTTGTGCCTACTTGGCCTCACTTGCTCACTTCTTGACCTTGCTTGTACTGTGATCTTACTATACCTGCACTTGCTTGTTTACCTTTATATATGATCTTGCATGTGAACTGGCCTTGTGGCCCTGAGCTTGTGCTCGGACTGTGTGGTGACGTTGTGATCCACACTTAGCTTGCTTTGCTTTGCTTGACTGGTCTTGTGACCTCTTGTTCTCCCCCACTTTGCCTATGGGGGTGTGTCAAACTCTTATGCTATAGTCTGTATAGGCTGTAGTGGGGTAGAGAATATGGGGTACAACACTTCTAGGTTTTCCTACTTGTACCCTCTTGCTTTCTAGTTCATTCATTCCTCATTTCTTCACAGCAATGTGCAGCAGCACCCAAAGAGTGGTCATCTTTGGGGTGGGGGAGAAGGTCCGGAAGAAGTGAACTCCCTATCGCTGACTGAAGCCTTGTGTAACGTAACGAGCCTTGAAGACAGGCGGAGAACCCGACGGCCGCTTTACCCTGAAAATCCACATGCCATCGACTATGTTCGCCCCAGGAGGGGGAACCTCATCGACCTAAGTGCCTGTGGACCTCCAGGATGCCATCTCTGCGTCCATGGCTGTCTGCCTCTGAAAGGAGTAGGGACCCGCGATCGCCTCAGCGTAAGAACGCGGAGTCGGTATGTCTGGTGCATCCGGGTCTCCCTCAGGGGCAAGCAGCATGGCCACGAGATGAGGCGCAGCGGCTGCAAGACACTCAAAGTCCTCCTGCCTGTCCTCAAGGACGTCCGTGCTAAGAGCACACTCACCCCTGCTGGACGGAGGACAGACAAACTCAGACTCAGCAACAAGACTAGCAGCATAGTCTAGAGGAGAGGCAGCAGAAAAGTCAACAAACTCAGAGACTAAGGCAGAAGCAGCAGCAGACTCAAACGACGGGTCAGTGACAACAGTGGCGAGCAGACGCGTGACAGTAGGGTGAGCAGCACGAACCAGGTCAGACTCAGGGTCCTGAACGTCAGGCAGAGAAGACGCAGGAGGAGACGGTAGGGGAACACGCTATGGAACAGAGGAAGGACGAAGTGCCATAGCGTGTGTGCCTGGGACAGGAGGCGGACGCTCACGAGGAACACGACGACCAATGCGACGCGCGCAAACAGGCGAGGCAGGACGACACGAAGGCTCACGACGCTCTGTAAGCAAGTCTATCTGCTTAGTGTAAGGAGAAGGAGGAGGCAGTGGTGCGCCAGGCTGTAACGGGAGGCCAGTAGAAGACGGGAGGCTAAGAACCTGGCGAAGCACGGAGTCAGGCGGTGGCAGAGACGACGGTGACGGTGGAGCGAAAAACAGTCGCGACGGTGCAGTGCCACTTGTACCAGTAGCTCCAGCACCTCCAGCAGCTTCAGAACCTCCAGCTTCAGCGCCTCCAGCAGCTCAAGAACCTCCAGCTCAAACGCCTCCAGCACCAGCACCTCTAGCTCCAGCGACTCCCGCAGGAGCACCTCCAGCGCCAGCGCCTCCAACAGCTCCATAACCTCCAGCTCCAACGCCACCAGTAGCAGCACCCTCAGAACCAGCACCTCCAGCCTCAAGGTCCCCAACTCCAGGGTCGACAGGACGAGCGCCAGGGCCTCCAGCAGCAGCACCCCCAGAACCGGCACCTCCAGCTCCAGGGTCTCCAACGCCAGGGTCGACAGCACCAACTTCTGGGCCTCCAGCCCTAGTACCTCCAGCAGCAGCACCCCCAGAACCGGCAGCTCCAGCTCCAAGAGCAGTATCAGCCCCGGCAGCTCCAGTACCCCCAGTACGAGCACCTCCAGGACCAGAGACACCAACACTCCCAGCGCCTCCACGACAAGCAGCTCCAGCAGTACGACTCTTCAGGCGGGTACGCGACGCAAGGCACTCTCGTGTGTGCTGTGGTGAGACAGGCCCGCATCGTGAAACGAGACTCAGAGGAACGCCAGCAGACTCAGCACCCCCAGGCTCCGCACCCCTCGGCACCTCACGGACGGGCTCAGCACCCCCTGAATCCGCAGCCGCAGGCTCAGCACCCCCAGGCTCCGCACTCCCCAGCACCTCACGCGTAGGCTCAGCACCCCTAGAAGCAGCACCCCCAGTAGCACCTCCTGCAGCAGCACCTGAGTCGCTAGTGACCTCTACAGGCTCAGCCAAGGGGGGCGGGTCTACCTGAGACACACCTGAAGGAGCAGGACCCTAAGGGAGGAGGGGGTCTACTGGAGGGGGACCTGGAGCGAGGAAAAGCGGTGGGGGAGGGAGAGGGGCAGTGCGGTAGGGGAAGAGACGGTAGAAAGGAACCGACTCGTCAAAGGTGACGTCCTGAGAGGGGAAGACACGGTGCGAGGTGGGGTGGTAAAACTGCCAGCGAGGCGCGTCAGGGACAAAGCCAAGGAAGACGCAGGGAATGGTGCGGGAGGAGAGCTTGTCCGCGGACGTATCGCGTGTCAGACATACATGACCTAGCCTATGTAGGCTGTAGCGGGGTAGACACTAAGGGGTACTCAACTCTAGGGTTTCATATTTGTATCACACACTTTCCTAGTTCATTCATTCTTCTTTCTTCACATGGTATAGAGCGGGTTCCCTAGTGGGACGGTTTCTTCCTAAGGGCCCACCATTTTTTTGTTTCCTAACCTGCCTGAAGCGCGCTTCGCGCTCTGACCTGCCCTACCCTTTCGCGGCCCCTTAGCGGCCCCTTCGCGGCCCCTTAGCGGCCCCCCTTCACGGCTCCTTAGCGGCCCCTTCGCGGCCCCTTAGTGGCCCCTTCACGGCCCCTTCATGGCCCCTTCGCGGCCCCTTAGCGACCCCTTCGCGGCCCCGCCACATTGCCTGTAGCGGCCCCGCCCCGTCGCCACCCGGGTGTGGCCCCTGCCTCGTCGGGACGCCTCAGCGGGACCCGCACGTCGCCCCTGCCTCGTCGCGATGCCCCTGCGGGACCCGCGAGGCGCGGCTCCTGTGCGTCGCGACGCCCCAACGGGACCCGTGCGTCGCCCCCGCTCGTCGCGTCGCCCCTGCAAGATCCGCGCGGCGTCGCCCCTGCCCGTCGCGGTGCCCTGCCCTAACCCGCGCCCGACCTGCAGCAGCCGCCCTTGCAGCAGCCACCCCTCCAGCAGCCGCCCCTGGCCCCTAGAGCACCCGCCCCTGTAGCAGACGCCCCTGGCCCCTGGAGCAGCCACCCCTACAGCAGCCGCCCCTGGCCACTGGAGCAGCCGCCCCTGCAGCAGCTGCCCCTGGCCCCTGGGGCAACCGCCCCTGCAGCAGCCGCCCCTAGCCCCTGGAGCAGCCGCCCCTGCAGCAGCCGCCCCTGCAGCAGCTGCCCCTGCAGCTCCCGCCCCTGGACCTCCGCTACCGCCCCTGGCCCTTGGAGCAGCCGCCCCTGCAGTAGCCGCCCCTGGCCCCTGGAGCAGCCGCCCCTGCAGCAGCCGCTCCTGGCCCCTGGAGCAGTCGCCCCTGCAGCAGCCGCCCCTGGCCCCTTGAGCAGCCGCCCCTGCAGCTGCCGCGGAGCCCTCGCCCTGCAGTGGTAGCGACCTCGCCGTTGCCACAGTCGTCCGCCTGCCCTTCTCGCCACTGGTGAGCACTGCCCTGCCCGTACTACTGTTACTTGTGCTCCTGGTGCTACTGCTCTTTCTACTGCTACTGCTGCTCGTGGCGTGGCCACATGCAGCTCCAGCGCCGGCCGCGTGAGTCCCTCACGCCCCAACAGCTTCGTGAGTGGTACGCTAGTTGGGGTTGTAGGGGTGGCCGCGCTGCTACTACTGCTACTGCTGCTACTGCTGCTCCTGGCGGTGGCCAGATGCAGCTCCAGCGACGTCCGCGTGAGTAACTCACGCCCCAGCAGCTTCGTGAGTGGTACGCTACTTGGGGTTGTCGGGGTGGTCGTAGTGGGAGTCGTCTTGGAGTGAGTAGTTCGGGAGCTTCTTGTAGTGGCCAGGTGCAGCTGCAGCGTTGTCTGCGCGCGGTCCTTTCGCCCGAGCAGCTTCGTGAGTGGTACGCTCAGCGTGGAGGGTCACGGGGTACTGCTCGCTGCCCGTACGTCATTCGCACTGGTGCTCGGACTGGTCAGCCCCTCGAGAGTCCTGCTGCTTCGCCCGTCTGAGCGACGCCTGGCGTACGGAGTTTGGCGCATGGCTGAGCTCCCCGAATGGGTGGAGCTGCTTAGGCAGAGGGTAGATATCTATGCTCTTGACTATGATGCTATCCTCACTGCCATGTATGCATTGCCTACTAGTGCTGAGGGTGCTTGTTACCTGTGTGTGCCGCCTGACCCAAATATCCAGTCTGCTGCTCTAGGTGCTAGTGAGGCTGCTGATTTAGGTGCTAGTGCGTCTCTTGCTCAAGGTGTTGGTGAGGCTGCTGCTCTAGGTGCTCGTGAGTCTACTGCTCCAGGTGCTGGTGAGTCTGCTCTCTCTGGTACTGCGCCTGTTGAGGCCTTGTAAACCTTCACACTTAACTCAGGTGCTTCCCGCTCCTTCTTTCGAGACCGCACCACACTCACGCCGCTTAGTCGGCCGGTTGCAGTCTCCCTGGCAGACCCCTCTGGGGGTCCTGTCCTTGCCCACTACTCCACTGTCCTACCGTGTCTGTCGGCCCCTTCTGGCTCCCTGTCCGGTCTTTACCTCCCCTCGTTCTCTACGAACTTGGTGAGTGGTGCTGACCTACAGGATGGGGGGGTTGACCAGTTCACTCCTGCGAGTCAGCGAGTGACCCACTGCACGTGTGCTCGGACGGGCCGCCACTTGGCCACGTTTACCCGTCACCCGGGGTCGAGCCTGCACACACTGACTACCGAGTCTCCTCCGGTTGCTGCGTCTGGTCAGGTAGCTGCATCGGGTCAGGTGTTTGCTGCAGCGTCCAGGTCTGGTCCTGAGTCTGCCCCCTACTCGTGTCGTCTCCTGTCTCACCAGACTCTCCTCTGGCACCACCGCCTTGGTCACCCCTCCCTGTCTCGTCTCCGAGGCATGGCCTCCCGTGTCCTTGCCTCTGGTCTCCCCCGATCCCTCCCTCCCCTTCCCCCGAGGCCTGCCCCTACCTGCGTTCCCTGTGTCGAGGGGCAGCAGCGCGCCGCTCCTCATTCCTCTGAGTTTCCTCCGACAGAGGCTCCGCTGCAGTCTTCCCCTTGCGCAGCAAGTGTGAGGTCACTGAGGTGTTGATCGACTGGATCCGCGCTGCCCTTCTCCAGCTCAGAGAGAGTTTCGGCTCGGACTTTCCTGTTCTGCGTCTGCACTCTGACAGAGGTTGAGAGTTTTCTTATGACCCTCTGCGAGCCTTTTGTCGTGCACGTAGCATCCGCCAGACGTTCACGCTTCCGGCCTCTCCACAGCAAAATGGGATTGCTGAGCGCCGCATTGGCATGGTCATGGACGTCGCTCATACGTCCATGATCCATGCAGCTGCTCCCCATTTTCTGTGGCCGTTCGCGGTTCAGTACGCAGCGCATTACATCAACCTTCAGCCCCGGGTCTCCCTGCCGGAGACCTCCCCTACTCTGCGGTGGACGGGGAAGGTTGGCGATGCGTCTGCATTCCGTGTCTGGGGATCTCGAGCTTTCGACCGCGACTTGTCTGCGAACAAGCTGTCCTCCCGTACTGTTCCCTGTGTCTTCCTTGGCTTTCCCTTTGACGCGCCTCGTTGGCAGTTTTACCACCCCACCTCGCGCCGTGTTCTGTCCTCCCAGGACGTCACGTTTGACGAGTCGGTTCCTTACTACCGTCTCTTCCCCTACCGCACTGCCCCCCTCCCCCCCCCCGCCGCTCTTTCTCGCGCCAGGCACCCCCCCGGTAGACCCCCTCCCCCCTCACGGTCCTGCCCCCTCAGGTGTGTCTCAGGTAGACCCAGTCGAGCGTGTCGAGGTAGCTGTTGACTCTGGTGCTGCTGGGGGTGCTTAGCCTGCGGGTGCCGGGTCTGGGGGTGCTGAGCCCGAGCGTGCGGAGCCTGGGGGTGCTAGGTCTGGGGGTGCTGAGTCTGGGGGTGCTGAGCCTGGGTTTGCTGAGTCTGGGGGTGCGGAGCCTGAGGGTGCTGGGCCTGCTCGTGTGCTGTCTGGCGGTGCTGGGCCTGGAGGTCCTTTGGGTGCTTCATCCCGGCGGGAGCTACCCTCTCCACAGGAGCTGCGCGAGTGGTTTGCTCGGCGCTGGAGCCGTGCTGCTAGAGCTGGTGGTGCTGCCAGAGCTGGAGGTTCTACTGCTACTGGGGGTGCTGGAGCCACGGGTCCCGGAGGTGCTCGTCCTGGAGGTACTGGAGCTGCGGGGCCTGGTGGTGCTCCTGGTGCTAGAGCTGCTGACGGTGCTGGAGCTGGCGGTGCTGCTGGAGTGGGTGCTGCTGGAGGTACCGGAGCTGGAGCTGCTGCGTTTTGGTGGTCCTGCTGGAGGTGGAGCTGCTGGAGGTACTAGAGCTTGGGGTGCTGCTAGAGCTGGTGCTCCTGTGGGTGCTGGAGTTGGCGCTCTTGGAGCGGCTGGTGGTGCTGCTCGAGCTGGTAGAGCTGCAGGAGTCGGAGCTGACGCTGGGGGTGCTGGTGCTGTCCCTGCTAGTTCTGGAAGTGCTGCGCGGCCACGGCCGTCCTTCGTTCCGCTCCTTGAGCAGGTTCTTGGTCTTCCGCCCTCTACTGGTCCTGCTCCTTCCTTAGAATGTCCACCGCCTGTCCAGTCCGAGTCACAGTTACAGCTGGCCTCCCCATTGCCTGCTCCTTCTCCCTACACTGGTCCTAGTAGAGGTCTTGCTGAGCGTCGTGAGCCTGAGTCTCGTCCTGCGTTGCCTGTTCGTGCTGCTCGCACTGGTCGTCGTGTTCCGCGTCAGCGTCCTCGTGCGATCCCAGGCACGCACCAGATGGCACTGCGTCCTTCCACTGCTCCACTGCGTGTCCCTTTGCCGTCTCCTCCAGCGTCCTCTCTTCCTGCTCTTGCTAACCCGTAGTCTGACTCCCTTCGTGCTGCCAGTCCTACTGTCACGCGTCTCCTGGTTACTGTTGTCACTGACCCTTCCTTTGAGTAAACTGCTGCGTCTCCCTTAGTTGCTGTGCTTGTCGACTTCGCTGCTCACTGTCGTCTAGACTACGCTGCTAGTCTTGTTGCTGAGTCTGAGTCTGTCTGTCCTCCGTCCGTCGGGGGTGAGTGTGCTCTTAGCACGGACGTCCTTGAGGACAGGCAGGAGGAGTTTCAGTGTTTTGCTGCTGCTTTACCTCATCTCGTGTCCATGCTGATTGCACCCGAGGGAGACCCGGATGCACCAGACATCCGGACCCCGCGCTCTTACGCAGAGGCGATAGAGGGTCCCTACTCCTCTCAGTGGCAGTCAGCCATGGACGCAGTCTGTTTGTCTGTCTGAGGGTGGTAGGCTGAAGACATCGCAACCTTTGTCCCCAACAAACCCATGAGTTCCCTCCAAAACGTACTAGTAAATTTTGGGTCAACATTGCAGCTGCACATAGGTGCGTTGAGGTGGAAGCCGATGTTGCCGGTCACGAACATCAAGGAGCTAGATTTCATCTTGGTGCGTGATTTTTTCAAGCGGTTCAACCCCGAGATAGACTGGGTCAACCAGAAGGCGTGCATATACAACAACGGGAAACGGGTGGAGCTGAGAAGCTGGATGGATACAGGAGACGTTCCTGAAACGACACTGGCACGATTCGAACGGACGGTGAACGAGAGTAACACAGGTTACTTAGCACTGGTGATGGTAGCAGCAGAGGAGAAGTCGAGTTCGGAACTACTTGCAGCAGTACAAAGATATCATATCAGATGACATGCCTGTAAGAGTGCTTCCACCACAAACCCACGAGCACGGGATCGTGGAGGAACCAAGTGTGAAACCCGTCTCCCGTGCACCATACCGCCTTAGTCCAACCGAACTAACAAACATGAAGAAACAAATCTAGTACCTACTGGACAGAAAACTGATCCTCCCATCCACCTCTCCCTACGGCGCACTAGTTCTCTTCACTCCAAAGCCGGACGGTAGTTTACGGATGTGTATCAACTACCGGGCACTAAATAAATAGACTGTAAAAAACAAATATCCCATACCGTGCATAGACGATCTTCTAGACCAACTGCGTGGTGCAACAGTGTTTTCGAAGCTGGACCTACGGTCAGGTTACTGGCAAATCAAGATGGCAGACAACTCGATCCATAAGGCGGCGTTCCATACAAAATACGGCTCCTGCAAATACTTGGTGATGCCGTTCGGACACTACAACACACCAGCAACGTTCCAGGCGGAGATGAACCACATCCTACGGCCCCTGCTGGACGCTGCGTAGTAGTGTACATGGACGACATTCTCATCTGCTTCAAGAACATGAAGGAGCACATGGAGCATTTACGGAAAGTCTTCGAAATCCCGCGGGAGAACAAATTCTACGTGAAGCTGTTAAAGAGCGACTTGGCCCTGAAGAAGGTGCAGTTTCCCGAGCACATGGTGAGTGCCGAGGGCATAGACGTGGACCCGCAAAAAATCAAAGGCGGTGGAAAGTTCCCCAGAACGTGAAGAAGTTGCAGCAGTTCCTAGGCTTCGTCAACTACTACAACAGGTTCGTGCCACAGTACGCTAAGATAGCAGCGCCACTGACGAACTTACTGAAAATGATACACCCTATAAATGGGATACTCTTCAACAACAAGCCATGGAGCAGCTACAGATAGCACTGACCACAGCGCCAGTATTCATCCTACCGGATATAGACAGGGACTACGTGGTGGAAGCAGACGCTAGTGACCAGGCAGTTGGAGCCCTACTGATGCACGATCACGGATGGAGTTTGCAGCCCATCGCCTACCTCAGTAAGAAGCTACACGGAGAAGAACTGAATTACCCAATCTATGACAAGGAAGCCTTAACGATAGTCACAACTTTCAAAGCATGGAGGTGTTACCTTAGAGGAGCCAGGACTACAGTCTACAATGGCCACTGTAGTCTCAAATACCTCAAGTCGCAGCCTACGCTCTCACAACGACAGGTGTGGTGGGTGGACTTTCTGTGTGACAATCGATAGGATCGAGTTCAGAAAATGGGAAATGTATTGAATGATCCACCTGGGTACAACACGAGGCTATATATAGTCTTGACACAAGGCCAGTAACCCAGGTGTTACGCGAATGTTCCGAGGGTCGCGAAGCGTCCCGATCAGAACCTTCCCGAACCCGGTAGAAGGCAATTTGGTGGCAATGGAAAGGTCTGGAATCCGGAATACGCAACCTAGTTTGGTGCTATAATAATAATAGAATATAGGAATGAACCTAACCTAGGAAATCAAGCATAAGCATGCATGATAAAATAAATCCAAGCTAGAAATAACATAATAAGCAAGCATAAGCCGTCGTACTCTCACATCATGGAAACTCACTTCCACTACGACATCGTCTACAAACCCGGGCTACACAACAAAGTAGACGCGTTAAGCCACCCTGGTCATGTCGCAGGCATCCATCTCAACAGGATGAACCCTCTGCTAAAGAGTCTATTCCAACATGGGTACTCCGTGGACGCAGAGATTGCTACAGCACAAAAAAAGAAGCTGTTACAGTGGGAGAAAGACTTAGTTGTAAGGAAGGGTTTAGGAAAGGTTTGGGTACCGAACAATGCCCCGCTCCGACAGATCTTACTGGAGGAGTTTCACGACGTAGCATACGCGGGACATTTTGGGAGCAACAAGACGTTGGCGGGGATATCGAAGTATTACAACTGGCCCTAGATGGTAGCAGACGTGGACAGTTCGTCACCTCATGCGACACGTGCCAGCGGATGAAGAGCAACAAGCAGAAAAAAGCAGGGTTACTTTAACCTCTACCCGTACCGGAGCAGCCATGGCAAGTCGTTAGCTTAGAATTCATTACTGGACTTCCTCCAACCTCACGACGACATGACGCTATACTCGTGGTGATCGATAAGTTCTAAAAAATGGGACATTTCATCCCGACCAACGCCACGTCTACAGCTGAAGCAACTCCTTGCCTCTTCTGCGACCACATCATCACCATCCACGGCATCCACGCTACACTCATCTCAGACGGAGACCCAAAATTTACTAGTACGTTTTGGAGGGAATTCATGGGTTTGTTGGGGACAAAGGTTGCGATGTCTTCAGCCTACCACCCTCAGACAGACGAACAGACTGCGTCCATGGCTGTCTCCCACTGAGAGGAGTAGGGACCCTCTATCGCCTTTGCGTAAGAGCGCGGGGTCGGGATGTCTGGTGCATCCGGGTCTCCCTCAAAGGCAAGCAGCATGGACACGAGATGAGGTAAAGCAGCAGCAAAACACTGGAACTCCTCCTGCCGCTCCTCAAGGACGTCCGTGCTAAGAGCACACTCACCCCCGACGAACGGAGGAAAGACATACTCATACTCGGCAACAAGACGAGCGGCGTAGTCTAGACGACAATGAGCAGCAAAGTCGACAAGCTCAGCAACTAAGGCAGACGCAGGAGCGGACTCAAAGGAAGGGTCAGTGACAACAGTGGCTAGGAGACGCGTGACAGTAGGACTAGCAGCACGAAGGGAGTCAGACTCCGGGTCAGCAAGGGCAGGAAGAGAGGACTCAGGAGGAGACGGCAGAGGGACACGGTGCGGAGCAGTGGAAGGACGCAAAGCCATCTGGTGCGTGCCAGGGACAGGAGGAGGACGTTGACGCGAACCACGATGACTAGTGCGAGCAGCACGAACATGTCAAACATTATATATGTTGTGCTTGTTTAGGCTACAGTGGGTTAGCCTATAGGGGGTACACAATTCTAGGGTTAGGTACTTGTACTGATTTCACTGTTAGTTCAATCATTCCTGTTCGTTCATCTCAACATGGTATAGAGCAGGTCCTTCGCTAGGACCGTTTTTTTTAGGGCCCACCACTACCTACCTACCTACCTACCTAACTGCGCCCTAGGGTGCCTCGTTTTTCACGGCCCCCTAAGGCCCCGCGACCCGCGACCCGCCCCTTAGCGACTCGCGCGCCGCCCCTTAAGGCCCCGTCGGCCCATGCACTCGCCCCTTACGGCCCCGCGCTCACCCCTTAGCGACCCTGTCGGCCCCGCGATCGCCCCTAACAGCCCCGTCGGCCCCGCGCTCACCTCCCTAGAGGCCCCCGTCGGCCCCGCGCTCGCCCTTAGCGGCCCCTTACGGCCCCGCGCTCGCCCCTAAAGGCCCCGAACGGCCCTGCGCTCGCCCTTAGCGGCCCCTTACGGCCCCGCGCTCGCCCCTAAAGGCCCCGAACGGCCCCGCGCTCGCCCTTAGCGGCCCCTTACGGCCCCGCGCTCGCCCCTAGAGGCCCCGATCGGCCCCGCGCTCGCCCTTAGCGGCCCCTTACGGCCCCGCACTCGCCCCTAGAGGCCCCGAACAGCCCCCCCAGAACGAGCCGCCCGACCGGAGCAGCCCGAACCGAGCCGCCCAGCCCGAACCGAGCCGCCCGAACCGAGCCGCCCGAACCGAGCCGCTCGAACCGAGCCGCCCGAGCCGAACCGCCCAGCCCAAACCGAGCCGCGCCGCCCGAACCTAGCCGCGCCGCCCTACCTGAACCGAGCCGCACCGCCCGTACTGGACCGAGCCGCCCTACCTGAGTCGCACTGCCTACTATTTTTGGGGTGCCCCTAATGCTATTACTCCTACTACTGCTATGGCTAGCCCTCCTGTGCTGGCTTTCGATGCTGAGGGCCGCCCAGTGAAGTTCGAAACCTGGCTAGATGACCTACACCTCTTCCTACAGCTCACTGCCAAGGAGGACATCTCACTGTACGATCGCGCCCTAGGCCATGCTCCTGCTCCTGCTGCTACTGCTGACAGCACTGTCCGCTCACAGAGGCAGACTCGTGACGCCCACGCTCGCTTCGCTATTCGCAACTCCCTGCCGATAGATGAGCGCGAGCACTTTGGGCAGCACAAGACTGCACAGGCAATGTACACTGCTGTCGTTGCCCGCTACTCCTCACCAGCCTCTGCCGCACTAGGCCGTCTCTCTCTTCCCTACCTGTTCCCCGACTTAGCCTCTTTCCACACAGTCGCTGACCTCATTACGCACCTCCGCACTAGTGAGGCTCGCTTCCGCGCCGCCATGCCTGATGAGTTCCTTGCCAAGAACCCACCCCCACTCTGGCTCACTCTCTACCACCTAGTCACCCGCCTCCCTGACACTCTGCGCTTAGTAAGGGACCACTTCCTAGCTCGCTGCCCCACTGAGCTCACCATTGCCCTCCTCGAGAAGGAACTCCTTGCACCTGAGGCTAGCATAGTCGCTGTAGGTGCCTCTCGTGGCGACCCCTGTACCCCGTTCTTTGAGGGGTGTTCTCCTTCCCCCCTTCTTCCCTCTGTCACCTCTGCTGCTGCTGTCGACCTCCTTCGTGCTGAGAAGGTCGGGACTGCGTCTGCTTCGAGCGGGCGCCGCAGCGGCAAGGGTAAAAGGGGCAAGGGCGGTGGAGGTGACAGCGGGGGAGGCGGTGGTGGGGGCGGTGGCGGCGGTGGGGGTGGTGGCGCGACTGGAGGGGCTAGTGGCAGCGGTGGGGGTGGTGGCGGCAGCGGCGGGGGAGGTGGCAGGGGCGGAGGCGGTGGTGGGGGTGGCGGTGGACGCGGCGGCGGCAGGGGTTGGGGTGGTCGAGGAGGTGGCGGCGGCGGTGGTGGTCGTGGAGGCGCTGGCGGTGGCCAGGGCCAGCAGCACACTCCGTCGCCCCAGGAGGTCCGTGAGTGGTACTCTCAGCACGGGGGGGGGGGGGGCGGCTTTAGCTGCACGTACGTCATTCGCACTGGTGACCGCACTGGTCAGCCGTGTGGGGGACCGCACGCCACACAGCGCTGCTTCGCTCGTCTCAACGACGCTTGGCGTGTTCAGTTCCCTCAGGCCACTGAGCTGCCCCGCTGGGTTGATCTCCTGAAGAAGGGGATTGATATCTATGCTCTAGACTTCGATGCTATTCTCACTGATCTGTATGTGATGTCTACTAGTGGAGAGGGTGCTGAGTACCTGTGTGTGCCGCCCGGCCCGGGCATTAAGACTAGTGTGTCTGCCGCTCCAGGTACTCGCGTGTCTGCTACCCCAGGTGCTGGTGAGGCAGCTGCTCTAGGTGCTTGTGCGTCTGCCCCCCCTGGTACTGAGTCGACAGCAGCACTGCACACCTTCACACTGGACTCAGGTGCTTCTCGCTGCTTCTTTCGTGACCGCACTGCCCTTGAGCCGCTTGCTCGGCCAGTTGCTGTCTCCCTCGCTGACCCCTCTGCGGGTCCGGTCATTGCGACCTCCTCCACTGTCCTTCCCTGTCCTGCGGTCCCGTCGGGCACACTGTCAAGTCTCCACCTCCCCTCGTTCTCTACGAACTTGGTGGCAGGTAGTGCACTCCAGGACGGGGGTGTTCACCAGTTCACCCCCGCCTACAAGCGCGTGACACACTGCACGTGTGCTCGTACGGGCCGCCACATGGCTACCTTCATTTGGCAGCCGGGGTCGGACCTGTACACACTGACCACTGAGTCCCCTCAGGTCGCTGCGTCTGCGTCTGCATCCGCGTCAGGTCAGCTGTCTGCCCCCTGCTCGTGTCGCTCTCTGGCGCACGAGACTGTCCTCTGGCACCACCGACTTGGCCACCCGTCTGTGCAGCGCCTTCGTGCCATGCACTCCCGGTACCTTGTCTCCGGTCTTCCCAGAGTCCTCCCTCCCCTCCCACCCTCGCCTGCTCCTCCCTGTCTTCCCTGCGTCGAGGGGCGGCAGCGCGCCGCTCCTCACTCCTCCTCGTTTCCCCCGACGACTGCTCCCTTGCAGACGCTCCACATGGACGTGTGGGGCCCAGCCCGCGTCCGTGGTCAGGGTCAGGAGAGGTACTTCCTGATAGTTGTTGACGACTACTCGCGCTACACCACGGTCTTCCCCTTGCGCACCAAGGGTGAGGTCCCTAATGTCTTGATCCCTTGGATCCGCAAAGCCCGTCTCCAGCTCAGCGAGCGTTTTTACTCGGACTTTCCTGTCCTACGCTTGCACTCTGACAGAGGTGGTGAGTTCTCCTCCGACCTCTTGGCAGCCTACTGTGCTGAGCACGGCATTGAACAGTCGTTCACGCTTCCAGCCTCTCCACAGCAGAATGGGATTGCAGAGCGCCGCATTGGCTTGGTCATGGAGGTCGCCCGTACCTCCTTGATCCATGCGGCTGCCCCCCACTTTCTGTGGCCGTTTGCGGTCCGGTACGCTGCGCATCAGCTCAACCTCTGGCCCCGTGTCTCCTTGCCGGAGACCTCGCCCACACTGTTGTGGACGGGGGAGGTTGGCGATGCGTCGCGTTTCCGGGTCTGGGGATCTCGAGCTTTTGTCCGCGATACGTCTGCGGACAAGCTCTCCTCCCGTGCTGTTCCCTGCGTCTTCCTCGGCTTTGTCCCGGACGCGCCTGGTTGGCAATTTTACCACGCCACCTCGCGCCGAGTCTTGCCCTCTCAGGACGTCACTTTTGACGAGTCCGTCCCCTACTACCGCCTCTTCCCCTACCGCACTGCCCCGCTCCCCCCCCCGCCTCTCTTCCTCGTGCCAGGTGCTGCTGTCGTAGACCCCCTCCCCCCTCAGGGTGCCGCTCCCTCAGGTGTGTCTCAGGTAGACCCGGTTGAGCCTGTTGAGGTAGCTGTCGACTCTCGTCCTGCTGTGGGTGTGGAGCCTGGGGGTGCTGAGCCTGGGGGTGCGGAGCCTGGGGGTGCGGAGCCTGGGGGTGCGGAGCCTAGGGGTGCGGAGCCTGGGGGTGCGGAGCCTGGGGGTGCTGAGCCTTGGGGTGCGGAGCCTGGGGGTGCTGAGCCTGGGAGTATTGAGCCTGGGGTGCTGAGCAGCAGAGTCAGGAGTCTGGGGGTTCTGAGTCTGGAGGTCCTGAGCCTGAGGGTCCTACACCTGGCGGAGCCCTCTCCTCGGAGCAGCTGCGTGAGTGGTACTTCCAGTACTGCAGCCTCAGGAGAGGTACCTCTGGAGCCAGGCGTACTACTGGGACTGGTGCTAGTGCTTCTCCTCCTAGCTGGGAGCTCCCCTCCCGTGAGCGGATCCGTGAGTGGTACAAGCGGCGCTGCACTCTTCGGAGTGGCGCGCCTGGTGTCGCGGACCCCGCTGCTGCTGGTGGTGCTACTGGTGCTGGAGACTCTACTGGTTCTACTGGTGCTGCGGCCCCAGAGGTTGGAGTTGTTTGTGGTGCTGCGGACCCGGGCGTTGGAGCTACGGCTGGTGCTGCGGACCCGGGCGCTGGTGCTGCTGCTGGTGCTGAGGAGCCGGGCGTTGGAGCTGCTGCTGGTAGTGAGGACCCGGGCGTTGGAGCTGCTGCTGGTGCTGAGGACCCTGGAGCTCGTGCTGCTGCTGGTGCTGTGGAGTCGGGCGTTGGAGCTGCTGCTGGTGCGGAGGACCCTGGCGCTGGTGTCTCTGCTGGTTCTGGGGTCGCTGCAAAGCAGCGGCCGTACTTCGTTCCGCTCCTTCAGCAGGTTCTTGGTCTCCTGCCTTCTCTCGGTCCTCCTCCTCCCTTAGAGTGTCCACCGCCTGTCCAGTCACGGTTACAGTTACAGCCCGCCTCCCCACTGCCTGCTCGTTCTCCCTAAACTGGTCCTACTGGAGGTCTTGCTGAGCGTCGTGAGCCTGCGTCTCGCCCTGCGTCGCCTGTTCGTACTGCTCGCACTAGTGGTTGCGGTTCGCGTCAGCGTCCTCCTCCTGTCCCTGGCACGCACCGGATGTCTCTGCGTCCGTCCACTGCTCCTCTGCGTGCCCCTTTGCCTTCTCCTCCTGAGTCCTCTCTTCCTGCTCTTCCCGACCCGGAGTCGGACTCTCTTCGTGCTGCCAGTCCTACTGTCACGCGTCTCCTTGCTACTGTCGTCACTGACCCTTCTTTTGAGTCCACTGCTATGTCTGCCCTAGTTGTTGAGCTCGTCGACTTTGCTGCTCGCTGTCGTCTAGACTACGCTGGTAGTCTTGTCGCTGAGTTTGAGTCTGTCTGTCCTCCGTCCGTCGGGGGTGAGTGTGCCCTTGGCACGGACGTCCTTGAGGACAGGCAGGAGGAGTTCCAGTGCTTGGCCGCTGCTTCACCTCATCTCGTGTCCGTACTGCTTACCCCTGATGGAGACCCGGATGCACTTGACATCCCGACTCCGCGCTCTTACGCGGAGGCGATAGAGGGTCCCTACTCTTCTCAGTGGCAGGCAGCTATGGATGCAGAGATGGTTTCCTGGAAGTCCACAGGCACCTACGTTGACGCTGTCCCCCCTCCTAGGGCGAACATCGTCAGTGGCATGTGGATTTTCAGGGTGAAGCGGCCGCCGGGTTCTCCGCCTATCTTCAAGGCGCGTTACGTGGCTTGTGGCTTCAGACAGCGGCAGGGAGTTGACTACTTTCAGACTTTCTCTCCAACCCCGAAGATGACCACTCTTCGAGTACTACTGCACGTAGCTGCTCACCGTGACTACGAGCTACACTCTCTTGACTTCAGCACTGCCTTCCCGCAGGGCAACCTGCACGAGGAGATCTGGCTGCGCCGCCCACCTTGGCTTCACCGGGACTTTTCCTCCTGGCACCCAGTGGAGCCTCCGGCGGCCAGTCTACGGTCTCCGCCAGGCACCGCGTGAGTGGCACGACACACTGAGGACTACACTTGCGGCTCTTGGGTTTGCTCCCTCTACTGCCGACCCGTCGCTGTTTCTACGCACCGACACTTCTTTGCCACCGTTCTACATCCTCGTGTACGTCGACAACTTGGTCTTTGCCACAGCTGACACTGCTGGACTCCTCCACGTGAAGTTCGAGCTGCAGAAGAGACACACGTGCACAGACCTGGGTGAACTGCGCAGCTACCTTGGCTTGCAAATCACCCGGGATAGAGCACGCCGCACCATCACCCTGACTTAGTCACACATGGTGCAGCAGGTCCTTCAGCGCTTCGGCTTCACGTACTCCTCGCCTCAGGCCACTCCTCTGCCTACTCGCCACTCGCTCTCAGCTCTGCCTTCGGATGAGTCCGTAGAGTCGAGTGGCCCGTACCCAGAGCTTGTTGGCTGCCTCATGTACCTGATGACCTGCACACGACCTGACCTTGCATACCCTCTTAGCATTCTTTCACGCTATGTTGCTCCTGGGAGACACCGACCAGAGCACATGGCTGCAGCGAAGAGGGTGTTGCGCTACTTGTGCAGTACGTCGAGCATGGGGCTAGTGCTTGGAGGGCGGAGTCCAGTGGTCCTCACTGGTCACGCAGACGCTTCCTGGGCTGACGACCAGGCTACGCATCGGTCGTCACAGGGTTACACCTTCAGCCTTGGTTCCGGCTCTGTTTCGTGGCAGGCTACTCGCTCGTCTTCTGTTCTCGGCTCTAGTTGTGAGGCTGAGATCTATGCAGGGGCCATGGCTGCTCAGGAGCTTCGTTGGCTCACCTACCTGCTGACCGACCTTGGAGAGCCGCCTCGTTCTCCTCCAGTCCTGTACGTAGACAACAAGGCCATGCTGGCCTTGTGTCGAGAGCAGAGACTGGAGCACAGAACAAAGCACATTGCTCTCCGCTACTTCCTTGCTCGTGAGCTACAGCAGCGGGGTCAGTTGCGGCTTGCGTACGTGGCCTCTGAGGCCAACACTGCTGATGTCTTCACCAAGGCACTTGCGCCTTGTGATCATCAGCGCTTCTGCACCCAGCTGGGTCTTGTACCTGTCTTGCCTCACTTGCTCACCTCTTGACCTTGCTTGTACTTTTACATATATATATACCTGCTCTTGCTTGTCTAGCCTTATATATATATGTACTCCTGCATGTGAACTGGCCTTGTGGCCTTGAACTTGTGCTCGGAATGTGTGGTGACTTTGTGATCCACCCTGAGCTTGCTTTGCTTTGCTTTACTTGACTGGTCTTGTGACCCCTAGTTCTCCCCCACTTCGCCTATGGGGGTGTGTCAAACATTATATATGTTGTGCTTGTTTAGGCTACAGTGGGTTAGCCTATAGGGGGTACACAGTTCTAGGGTTAGGTACTTGTACTGATTTCACTGTTAGTTCAATCATTCCTGTTCGTTCATTTCAACAGAACAGGCAATGCAGGACGAGACTCAGGCTCACGACGCTCCGTAAGACCGCCGGTCGGACCAATGTAAGGAGAAGGAGCAGGCAGTGGGGAGGCGGGTTGTAACTGTGACTGCGACTGGACATGCAGTGGACACTTTAAGGAAGGAGCAGGACCAGTAGAAGGCGGGAGACCAAGAACCTGCTCAAGGAGCGGAACGAAGTACGGCCGCGGCCGCGAAGCTCCTTCAGAACGAGCAGGGACAGCACCAGCACCCCTAGCGTTTGCTCCAACTCCAGCAGCACCTCCAACAGCTCTAGTAGCGCCAACTCCAGCACCCCCAAGAGCACCGGCTCTAGCAGCACCTCCAGCTCCAGCACCTCCAGCAGCTCCAACTCCAGCAGGACCACCAAAAGCCCCAGCAGCTCAAGTACCTCCAGCAGCACCCGCTCCAGCAGCACCGCCAGCTCCTGCACCTCCCGCAGCTCCAGCTCCAGCAGCACCACCAGGCCCAGCAGCTCGAATACCTGCAGTACGAGCACCTCCGGGACCAATGGCTCCAGAACCCCCAGCAGCTCCAGCAGCAGCAGGACCTCCAGCGCCGGTAGCACCACCAGCTCCAGCACCATGGCTCCAGCACCGAGAAAACCACTCGTGCAGCTGCTGTGGAGAGAGTGGCTCCCGCCGGGACGAAGCACCCGAAGGACCTCCAGGCTCAGCACCTCGAGACTCCACACGCACAGGCTCAGCACCCTCAGGCTCCGCACCCCCAAACTCAGCAACCCCAGGCTCAGCACTCCTAGGCTCAGCACCCCCAGAATCAGCACCCCCAGGCTCCGCACGCTTAGGCTCAGCACCCCCAAGCCCAGCACCCGCAAGCTCAGCACCCCTAGTAGCACCAGAGTCAACAGCTACCTCGGCAGGCTCGACTGCATCTACCTGGGACATACCTGAGGGGGCAGGACCGTGAGGGGGGAGAGGGTCTACCGGGGGAGGACCTGGCGCGAGGAAGAGCGGCGGGGTGGGGGGGAGGGGGGCAGTGCTGTAGGGGAAGAGATGGTAGTAAGGAACCGACTCATCAAACGTGACGTCCTGAGAGGACAGAACACGGCGCGAGGCGGGGTGGTAAAACTGCCGACCAGGCGCGTCAGGGGGGAAGCCAAGGAAGACGCAGGGAACGGCACGGGAGGACAGCTTATCCGCAGACAAGTCGTGGACGAAGGCTCGAGATCCCCAGACATGGAACGCAGACGCATTGCCAACCTTCCCCGTCCACCGCAGAGTAGGTGTGGTCTCCGGCACGGAGACCCGGGGCTGGAGGTTGAGCTGATGTGCAGCGTACTGAACTCCAGACGGCCACAGAAAATGGGGAGCAGCCGCATGGATCATGGACGTACGAGCGACGTCCATGACCATGCCAATGCGGCGCTCAGCAATCCCATTTTGCTGCGGAGAGACCGGAAGCGTGAACGTCTGGCGGATGCCCCCCGCACGACAGAAGGCTCGTAGAAGGTCGGAGGAAAGCTCTCCACCTCTGTCGGAGTGCAGACGCAGAACAGGAAGGTTTGAGCCAAAACTCTCGCTGAGCTAACGACGGGCAGCGCGGATCCAGTCGATCAGCACCTCAGTGACCTCACCCTTGCGGCGCAAGGGGAAGACTGTGGTGTAACGCGAGTAGTCGTCAACGACCAGGAGAATGTAGCGCTCGTGACCCTGTCCAGGGACGCGGGCTGGGCCCCACACGTCCATGTGAAGAGTCTGCAGGGGAGCCTCATTCGGAGGGAACTCGGAGGAGTGAGGAGCGGCGTGCTGCCGCCCCTCGACGCAAGGAACGCAGGTAGGGGCAGGCCGCGGGGGAAGGGGAGGTAGAGACCGGGGAAGAACAGTGACAAGGACACGGAAGGCCATGCCTTGTAGTCAGGGCAGGGAGGGGTGACCAAGGCGGTGGTGCCAGAGGAGAGTCTGGTGAGACAGAAGGCGACACGAGCAGGGGGCAGACTCAGGACCAGACCGGGACGCTGCAGCAAACACCTGACCCGACGCGGCGACCTGACCAGACTTAGCAACCGGAGGAGACACGGTAGTCAGGGTGTACAGGCTCAACCCAGGCTGACGGGTGAACGTGGCCAGGTGTCGGCCCGTCCGAGTACACAAAAAGTGGGTCACCGGCTGACCTCCAGAAGAGAACTGGTCAACCCACGCGTCCTGAAGGTCAGCTCCATTCACCAAGTTGGTGGAGAACGAGGAGAGGTGGAGGCCAGATAGAGAGCCAGACGGGACCGCGAGACACGGCAGAACCGTGGAGGAGTGTGCAAGGACCGGACCCCTTGAGGGGTCAGCCAGAGAGACTGACACCGGCCGACTGAGCGGCGTGAGTGTGGTGCAGTCGCGAAAGAAGTAGCAGGAAGCTCCTGAGTCAAGCGTGAAGGTGTGCAAGGCCGCAGCAGGCGCAGTACCAGAGAGAGCAGACTCACCAGCACCTGGAGCAGTCGACTCACTAGCGCCAAGAGCAGCAGCCTCACCGGCACCTGGAGCAGGAGACGCACCAGCACCTAGAGCAGTAGCCTCACCAGCACCTAGAGCAGTAGACTCTATACCTGGGTCAGGCGGCACACACAGGTAACAGGCACCCTCAGCACTAGTAGGCAACGCATAAGTGGAAGTGAGGACAGCATCATAGTCAAGAGCAAAGATATCTACCCTCTGCCTAAGCAGCTCCAGCCAGGAGGGGAGCTCAGCGTCGTCGCCAAACTCTGTACGCCAGGCGTCGCTCAGACAGGAGAAGCAGCGGGACTCTGTGTGACCAACCGTCCCGCAAGGCTGACCAGCCCGAGCACCTGTGCGAATGATGTACGGGCAGTGAGCAGTACTCCGTGACCCTCTACTCTGAGCGTACCACTCACGAAGCTGCTGGGGCGAAAGGATCTCGCGCTGACGCCGTTGCAGTTGCACCTGGCCACTACAAGAAGCTCCCGAACGACCCGCTCCAGGGCGACTCCCACCGCGGCCACCCCTACAACCCCAACTAGCGTACCACTCACGAAGCTGCTGGGGCGAAAGAATCTTGCGCGGACGCCGCTGCAGCTGCACCTGGCCACTACAAGAAGCTCCCGTACGACCCGCTCCAGGGCGACTCCCACCACGGCCACCCCTACAACCCCAACTAGCGTACCACTCACGAAGCTGCTGGGGGGTGAGGGACTCACGCGGACGTCACTGGAGCTGCATCTGGCCACCGCTTGTAGCAGCAGGAGTGGCAATGTAGCAGTAGAAGAAGCGGGCAGTGCGGGTAGGGCAGGTGCTCACCAGGGGCGGGTAGGGCAGACGCCATCGGCGGCGGTGGGCAGGCACTCGGCGGGTGGCTGCAGGCGCTCGACAGGCGGCTGCAGCGGGGCCGCGACGGCGGCTACGACGGGGCCACGACGGCGGCTGCAGGCACGACGACGGCTACGGTTGGGCAGGGCCGCGACAGCGGCAATGGCGAGGCAGGGCCGCGATAGCGGCTACGGGGGGGCCGCGGCGGCTGCTGCAGACGCGACGACGGCAAGGCAGGGCAAGGGCGGGTGCGGGGTGGGGCAGTGCGCGGGCGGGCCGCAGATGAGGCAGGGCGCGGCGGCCAGGGGGCGCCGCGACGAGCAGGGACGACTCCCAGGGGGCGTCGCGACGAGCAGGGGCGACGCCGCGCGGGTCTCGAAGGGGTGTCGTGACGAGTAGGAGTGGCGCCGCGCGGGTCCCGCAGGGGCGTCGCGACGAGCAGGGGCGACGCCCGGGTCCCGCAGGGGCGTCGCGATGAGCAGGAGCGGTGCCGCGCAGGTCCCACAGGGGCGTCGCGACGAGCAGGAGCGGCGCCGCGCGGGTCCCGCAGGGTCGTTGCGACGAGTAGGGGCGACGCCCGGGTCCCGCAGGGGCGTCGCGACGAGTAGGAGCGGCGCCGCGCGGGTCCCGCAGGGGCGTCGCGACGAGCTAGGGCGACGCCCAGGTCCCGCAGGGGCGTCGCGGGGTCCAGGGGCGGCGTCGTGGGGTCCAGGGGCGGCGTCGCGGGGTCCAGGGGCGGCATCGCGGGGTCCAGGGGCAGCGCCACGGGGTCCAGGGGCAGCGCCGCGGGGTCTAGGGGCAGCGCCGCGGGGTCCAGGGGCGGCTCCGCGGGGTCCGCGGGCAGCGCCGCGGGGTCCAGGGGCAGCGCCGCGGGGTCCAGGGGCGGCTCTGTGGGGTCCAGGGGCAGCGCCACAAGGTCCAGGGGCGGCTCCGCGAGGTCCAGGGGCAGCGCCGTGGGGTCCAGGGGCAGCGCCGCGGGGTCCAGGGGCAGCGCCGCGGGGTCCGCGCGCGGCTTGCAGGGCGGGGCAACGGGCTGGCACTCGAGGGCGCGGGTAGAGCAGGCGCGGGCAGGGCAGGCGCTCTAAGGCGCGGGTAGGCAGGCGCAAGGCGCATGATGAGGCAGGTAGGCACGACAGTGCGCGTCGGGCAGGGCATAAAAAAAAAGTTTGTGGGGGGCCCTAAAAAATCGTTCCCACAAGGGAACCTGCTCTGAAACCATGTGAGAATGAGAACAAGGAATGACTAGAATGAGAACAGTACAAGGTTTGTGTAGGCAAAACCTAATAGGGTTGTACCCCATAAGGAGTGCCCCACTACAGCCTAGAGTATAGTTCTGACACGTCGCCCTTTGCTGATCACCTCGACGGGTTTGCGGCCGCCAGCTTCCCATTATCGGCAGCTTCGCAGTGGCCCCCAGTGCAGGTCGACGAAGCCTGTCGATCTGCTCGCCCAAGTCGGCGTCGCACACTGCAGTCGGTCGGCTGCACCTCCCGCACAACCGACCACGAAGTCAGCTCCGCCCAAGCGAGGACGGGGCCAACACCCAACTCCCGTTGACATTCCTTCGGCAAAATATTTGATTTCGTCAGACTTTAACAGCACGACGAACGACCGCGATTGCGCCATCGAAATCAACGGTCCTTGCTCAATCACATCTGAAATTCGCGTAAGGAGGTTCCCTCCAATCTCGCGCCCATTTCGACCGTCAGATCAACATCATGTTTCATCTACAATCCACATTCCAACTTTGAGTTCGTTCTGGTCAAGACCAATTCCATCCTTCAAGTCGAGATCTACCTTCATCAATGGCCTACATTCCAACCTCCATTCGAATTAGCAAAACGCATTTCAGTCGGCGGATTCAGCTGAGAAAAATATCAACGGCATCTTCGCTAGTGTGGGACCCTTTTACGATACGTACAAGGCTGCCTGATTTAGAAGGTGGGAGAGTGTAAGGCATTACAATACCACACTGCAATCGCCCTTTAGCACGTATGATTCTGAGTGGATCGCGTTAGGGCCTATTTTTCAAGGGTATAACACATTGATTACACTTGCAAACGACCGCTTTTTGGAGGTTACCCTGATTTTGCATGCCTGTTTTGTTTGTTACCCTTGCTGCAAACGTTTACACATACAGAATAGGCTGATTTTGCGAGTTGTCAAAACATAAATGCTTATGCTGTGTAGGCTATATGGGTGTTAGCACTAGGGGGTACAGAAATTCACTCGATGTTGTTCTTGTACCCCTCCCCTTGACCTAATCAACACACTATTTTTCTCGACATGGTATAGAGCGGGTCCTTCCTAAGGACCATTTTTTTGGAGGGCCCACCGTTTAGCTTTTTTTTCTTGCCCGAAATCTGCCCGGTTAGCCCGCGAACCGCCCGAGCATAGACCGTATAGCCCGCGCCCGGCCCGTTTAGCCCGCGAACCGCCCGAGCGTGGACCGTACAGCCCGCACCAGGCCCGTTTAGCCCGCGAACCACCCGCGAGTAGCCCGTACAGCCCGCGCGCCGCCCTTCCACAGCCCATACAGCCCGCGCACCACCCGCGTACAGCCCGTACGGCCCGTGCACGACTGGCACGCAGCCCGTACAGCCCGCGCCAGGCCCACACGCAGCTAGTACAGCCCGCGCTAGGCCTGCACGCAGTCCGTACAGCCCGCGCCAGGCCCGTGCACACCTGCCCTGCCGCCCGTGCACTTGCACTGGCCCTACACCTTGCCAGCCCGCTGTCCCTACTGCCCTACTGCTGCAACTGCCCTGCTTCTACTGCACTACTGTCACTGCCACCGTAGTGCCAGTGTAGTGCCAGCAAGCGCGACTGCCCTACCCTGCCTGCGGGACTGCTGTCCGCGTGCTGCTCTGCTACTAGCGCGCCCGACCGCTCTGCTCGCTATGGCCACGCTCAGTGTCCTCACGTTTGATCCAGAGGGCCGCCTAATAGACTTCGATGCGTGGCTCGACAACCTACAGCTGTTCTTACTGAGCGATTCCAAGGACGGAGTCTCACTGTTTGACCTCACGTCTGGCGCCGCTCCCGCCCCTGCCGCCACATCTGACAGTGCGACTCGCTCACAGTGGCTTACTCGTGACGCTGCTGCTCGCTTAGCCGTTCGCAACCACCTGCCGTTAGCCGAACGCGCTCACTTCGGATAGCATAAGACTGCAAAAGCACTGTACGGCGCTGTAGTCGCTCGTCACTCCTCCCCGGCCACTACTGCTCTAGGCCGCCTTCTCCTGCCCTACCTGTTCCCAGAGCTGTCCGCCTTTGCCATAGTAGCTGACCTCGTCACTCACCTTCGTACTAGTGACACTCGCTACCGCGCTGCGCTTCCCGCCGAGTTTCTCACCAAGAACCCGCCTCCCATGTACATCACTCTCTACTTCATAGTCACCCGCCTCCCTGACTCTCTTAGCGCCGTCCAGGACCTCCTTCTAGCCGTTGACCCCACCACCCTCACTGTCGACCTGCTCGAGAAGCACCTCCTTGCAGCTGAGACTAGCATAGTCGCAGTAGGCGCTTCTCGTGGCACTCCTCGCACCCCCTTCTTTGAGGGGTGTTCGCCCTCCCCCCTTCTCCCCTCAGTCGCCTCTGCTGCAGCTGTTGACTACCTTCGTGCTGAGGAGATAGGAGCTGTGTCTGCCCCTAGTGGGAGGCGCCGCAGCGGCAGGGGCAGGGGAGGCAGGGGCGGTGGGGGCGGCAGAGGTGGAGGCGTGGTGGGGGCGGTGGAGGCGGTGGAGGGGGCGGCGATGGCAGAGGGAGTGGTGGTGGGGGTGGAGGTGTAGGTGGCGGCAGTGGTGGCGGCAGTGGCGGTAGTGGCGGCGGCAGTGGTGGCTACAGTGGGAGTGGAGGCGGTGGCAATGGTGGCGGCCGGGGTGGTACGAGTCAGAGGGGAGGCCTGGGTGGTGGTCAGAGGCAGCAACAGCGGCAGCTTTCGCCCCAGGAGCTACGTGAGTGGTTTGCTCAGCGTGGAGCGGCTGGGGTTAGTGGTCCCTGCCCGTATGTCATTCGCACAGGTGACCTCACTGGTCAGACATGCAGGAAGCTCCACACCCAGTACCGCTGCTTCTCTCGTCTTATCCATGCCATCCGCACAGAGTTTCTAGACGCGCCTGAGCTCCCCCGCTGGGCAGAGCTGCTTAAGCAGGGTGTGGACATCTTTGCTCTTGATTATGATGCTATACTATCTGCCATGTATGCATATACTGTTAGTGCAGAGGGTGACTGTTACCTGTGTATGCCGCCAGACCCAGGTATAGAGGTTGCTTAGGTGCTAGTGAGTCTGCTACTCTAGGTGCTGGTGAGTCTGCTCTCGCTGGTACTGCGTCTGCTTCGGCCTTCCACACCTTCACGCTTGACTCAGATGCTTCTTGTTGTTTCTTTCGCGACAGTACCACAGTCACACCACTCTCCGCACCTGTTGCTGTCTCTCTACGAGGTGGGGTGGTAAAACTGCCAGCCATGCGCATCAGGGACAAAGCCCAGGAAGACACAAGGAACGGCGCGGGAGGAGAGCTTGTCCGCGGACGTATCGCGGACAAAGGCACGAGAACCCCAGACCCGGAACACAGACGCATCGCCAACCTCTCCCGTCCAACACAATGTCGGCGAGGTCTCCGGCAAGGAGACACGGGGCCAGAGGTTGAGCTGATGCGCAGCATACCGGACCGCAAACGGCCACAGAATATGGGGGGCAGCCGCATGGATCAAGGAGGTACGAGCGACCTCCATGACCAAGCCAATGCGGCGCTCAACAACCCCATTCTGCTGCGGAGTGGCTGGAAGCGTGAACGTCTGGCGAATGCCCTCCCCCTGACAGAAGGCCTCCAAGAGGCCGTAGGAAAACTCACCACCTCTGTTAGAGTGCAGTCGCAGGACGAAAAGGTCCGTGCAAAAGGGTCTCTCCAGCTGGAGACGACTAGCGCGGATCCAAGGGATCAAGACAGCAAGGACCTCTCCCTTGGTGCGCAAGGGGAAGACCGTGGTGTAACGCGTGTAGTCGTCAACTACCAGTAGGAAGTAGCGCTCTCCGCCCTGTCCACGGACGCGGGCTGGGCCCCACACGTCCATGTGAAGGGTCTGCAGACGGGCCTCTGTCGGGGGGAACTCAGAGGAGTGGGGGGTGGCTCGCTGTCGCCCCTCAACACAGGGAAGGCAAGGAGGGGCATGGGACGGTGGCAGGGGAGGCAGTGACCTGGGGAGACCAGAGACAAGGAAACGAGAGTGCATGCCACAAAGGCGCTGCATCAAAGGGTGTCCAAGGCGGTGGTGCCAGAGGACCGTCCGGTGCGACAGGGCGCGACACGAGCAGGGGGCGGACAACTGACTTGACGCAGACGCAGACGCAGCTACCTGAGGAGACTTAGTGGTCAGTGTGTACAAGTCCGACCCCGGCTGCCGAGTGAAGGTAGCCAGGTGACGACCCGTCTGGGCACACGTGCAGTGTGTCACACGCTCGTAGGCAGGAGATAACTGGTGAACACCCACATCCTAGAGCGCGGAACCGGCCACCAAGTTCGTAGAGAACGAGGGGAGGTAAAGGCCCGATAGTGTGCCGGACGGGACAGCAGGACAAGGGAGGGCAGTGGTGGAGGTCGCAAGGACCAGACCCCCGGAGGGGTCAGCCAGGGAGACAGCAACAGGCCTAGGGAGCTGCTCGAGGGCAGTGCGGTCGCGAAAGAAACAGCGGGAAGCACCTGAGTCCAGTGTGAAGGTGTGCAGTGCCTCAGTAGACGTAGCACCTGAAGGCGCAGACTCACAAGCACCTGAAGCAGCAGACACACCTGCTTCTAGAGCAGCAGCCTCACCAGGACCCGGCGTACTGGCACCTAGAGCGGCAGCCTCACTGGTCGCAATGCCTAGGTCTGGCGGCACACACAAGTAACAGTCACCCTCAACACTAATAGTCAATGCATACATGGCTCCAAGGATAACATCAAAGTCAAGTGCAAAGACATCAATGTTCTTTTTAGGCAGATCAGCCCAGCGGGGCAGCTCAGAGGCCTCAGGGAACTGTGCACGCAAGGCGTCGTCGAGTCGGAAGAAGCAGCGCTGCGGCGTGTGGAACCTCCCACACGTCTGACCAGCGCGGTCACCTGTGCGGATGACATACGTGCAGGTACCTCCACCCCCAGACCCCCCATGCTGAGAGTACCACTCACGAAGCTGCTGGGGCGTCTGGGTCTCTCTGAGACGCTGCTGTTGGCGCTGGACACCACTCGAACCTCCACGCTGCGCTGGTCCGCCCCGACCACCACCCAAGCCGCCGCCACCACGCCCACTGCCGCCACCACCACCACCTCCATCCCGGCCTCCTCCACCACCACTGCCGCCACCACCCCCGCCGCTGCCACTGACCCCCCCAGCACCGCCACCACCCCCACCACCGCCACCACCCCCACCGCCCCCACCGCCTCCACCTCTACCTCCACCTCCCCTGCTGGCACCGCCACCACCCTTGCCCCCCTTGCCCTTGCCGCTCTTGCGCCTCCAACTAGGAGCAGACGCAGCCCCGACTTCCTCAGCACCAAGGTAGTCGACAGCGGCAGCAGAGGCGACCGAGGGGAGAAGGGGGGGAGGGGAACACCCGTAAAAAAAGGGCGTGCGGGGGTCGCCACGAGAGGCACCTACAGCAACTATGCTAGACTCAGCTGCAAGCAGATGCTTTTCGAGGAGGTCAATGGTGAGCTCGGTGGGGCAGAGGGCAAGAAAGTGGTCCCTGACTGCGCGAAGAGAGTCAGGGAGACGGGTGACTAGGTGGTAGAGAACGAGGTACATCGGGGGAGGGTTCTTGGCAAGGAACTCAGCAGGAAGGGCGGCGCGGTAGCGAGTGTCACTAGTGCGGAGGTGTGTAATGAGGTCAGCGACTGTGGGAAAGGCGGCGAGATCGGGGAAGAGATAGGGCAGCGAGAGACGGCCTATCGTACCAGAGGCAGGCGAGGAGTAGCGGGCGACTACCGCATCGTACAGTGCCTTAGCAGTCTTGTGCTGCCCAAAGTGGGCGCGCTCATCTAGCGGCAGGTGACTGCGAATGGCTAGGCGAGCATGGGCGTCACGAGTCTGCCACTGGGAGCGAGCTGTACTGTCAGTAGTGTTAGCATGTGCTAGAGTGGTTCCGGACGCATGGTCATACACCGAGACATCATCCTTAGCGGTGATCTGGAGGAACAGGTGCAGATCATCGAGCCAAGCATCAAACTGGAGCGGACGGCCCTCAGCATCGAAAGAGAGAACTGTGGGTGTAGCCATAGTGGCAGCAGTATCAGTAGGAACAGCAGGAACAGCAGTAGCAGTAGCAGTAGTAACAGCAGGAACAGCAGTAACAGGAGGGCAGCGCGGCTAGGACAGGGCTGCGCGGCTCAATTCGGGCAGGGCAGTGCGGCGCGGCTCGGGCAGGGCGGCGCGGCGGCGGGCCTGCGTGTGGGTCGTGTCGAGTACGGGCCGCGGCTGCGCGTGGGCTGCAGGCGCCCGCGGGCGGCGGCCTACTAAGGCGTGGCGGCGGCCTACTAAGGCGTGGCGACGGCCTACTAAGGCGGGCGGGGCTGCAGCGCGCTACGCAGCTAGCACGGCCGGTTGACGGGCGGCTAACGAGGCTGCTCGTGGGCGGCGCTGGTTGCTCGGGCGGCTAACAGTCGACGCGCGCGCGACTTGGGTCGCACGCGGGTTGCTAGTGGGCTGCGCACGCTAGAAGAAAAAACGGGTCGCGCGCGGGCGGCTAGCGGGCTGCGCACGGGCAGCGAGAGGAGGAGAGGCACGTGAGGGCGCACTGGCAGTGAGGCGCACGAGGGCGCTAAAGCGATAAGGCGCTCAAGGGCGCTAGCGGAAAGGCAAGCCCTTAGGACTAAGCGGTCCTAGGTTCCTAACCTAGGCTCGTAATACCATGTTAGAATTGAACAAGAGTGAATGCACTAGGAAAGTGTTTGGTACAAGTAGGAAACCCTAAACTTACTGTACCCTATAGTAACTACCCCACTACAGCCTAAACAAACTGAAACAGATATAACATTTGACAGGTCATGCTATATGGGGTACAAACAGTTGGGGTTAGCATTTGTACCCCAACCCAATCAATCCAACTCATTCCACTGTTTTCAGTTTCTGAGATGGTATCACCAGTAGGTTCGGCGTTCCTAGGCCTCACCTAGTCTCCGCCGTTCCTAGACTTAGGCCGCCGCCTAGTCTCCGCCGTACTTAGACTTAGGCCGCCGCTTTCCTTCACATCTGCCCTAAACGCCCTAGCCCGCGCGCACGCCAACACGCCACGCCAGCACGCACGCCAGCGTGCCACGCCAGCGCGCCACGGACGGCCCGCCCGTCGACCCGCCGCGCAGCTTGCCCGCCAGCGCACCGCGCCGCCCGCTCGTCGAGCCGCTGCGCCGCCCGCCCGTCAACCCGACGCGCCGCCCGTAGGCCCGCGCGTCGTGCCGCTAGCACGTCGCGCCGCACGCCCGTTGACCCGCCGCGCCGCCCGCCAGCCAGCACGCCGCGTCGCCCGCCAGCCAGCGCGCTGCGCCGCCCGTCTATCCACATGCTGCGCCACCTACCCGCCTGCACGCCTGCGCACCTGCCCACACGCTACTGATTGTCTCCCCCTCCTGCTGTTTGAAACTCTCTCTGTTTCGCCCTCTATGGCGACCTCTCGAGTACTACGCTTTGACCCTGAAGGGAGACCTATTGATTTTAGTACGTGGCTTACGCGGGCGCAGCGCCACCTTAAGAGCCAGCGGCTGGATGGCGTGCACCTGTTCGCACACGCGACCGGCACTCAGACCGCCCCTCTGCAGCCTCAGCCGCTGCCCACTACCCCACCGCCTGCTTCTGAGCAGGAGGCCGACTACCAGCGCCAGCTCCTTGCTCGCGACGTGTGGGAGTCTCGTGACGCCGCTGCCTGCCTCGCCCTGATCGACCTCCTCCCGCCGTCAGAGGCAGTCCACTTCAGTCAGGTCGAGTCTGCTGCAGATCTGTATAAGGCTATTGTTACTCGCTACTCCACTCCCTCCTCTGCTTCACTCAGTCACCTCCTCGTACCCTTTATCTACCCTGACCTCGCCTCCTTTAAGACTGTCTCTGACCTTGCTACCCACTTGACGCTCGCTTTCGAGCTGCTTGCACTGAGGACCAGCTTGCCCTTGCCCCGCCCCCTATGTGGCTCACTATTCACTAGCTAGTCACTCGCCTCCCTGACCGCCTAGCCACAGCCTGCGACGCGCTTCTTCTGAAGCACCCCACTGAGCTTACCATCGATCTTCTTAAGACTGCTCTCTCGAAGATCGAGAGTAACCTCCTCACTGTTGCCTCTGCCTCTTCCGCGCCTCCTCCTCGTCTTTTTGAGGGGTGTGCGGTACCCCAGCTTCCCACCTTCACTGCCTCACTTGCCACCCCCACGTCTTCTGCCTCTAAGGAGACGTCGGCTGTTTCTGTCTCTGGCGGGCAGAAACGTGGCAAGGCCGGTAAGAGGGGCGGGAAGGGCGGCGGGGGTACTGGAGGTGGTGCGAGTAGTGGCGGTGGCGGTGGAGCAGGTGGTGGGAGTGGTGGTGGGGGTGGCTCGGGACCTGACGGCCCTCCTTTTGACGGTGGAGTTTTCAATGGTGGTGAGGGGTTCCAGCAGCAGCAGCAGCCGAGTCTTCAGCAGCTGCCACCGCCTGGACAGCAGCAGCGGCAGGGACAGCAGCAGCGGCAGGGACAGCAGCAGCAGCGACAGGGCCAGCAGCAGTGGGAGCAGCAGCAGCTGCCGCCGCCGCAGCAGCAGCAGCAGCAGCAGCAGCAGTGTGAGAGTACGACGGCTTATGCTGGCTTTGCTAGCTTGCCTGAACTTTATTATGCTATATCTAGCTTGGGTTTATTTTGTCATGCATAGATATGCTTGATTTCCTAGGTTAGGTGCATTCCTATACTTTATTATAGTTATAGCACCGAACCAGGTTACGTGTACCGAACTCAAGCCTATTCGGTTTCCACCGAATTGCTTTCTACTGAGTTCGGAAAGGTTCTGTTCGAGGCGCTTTGCGACCCTCAGAACATTCGCGTAACACCTAGGTTACCTGCCTTGTGTCGAGCCTATATATAGCCTCGTGTTGTACCCAGGTGATTCATTCAATTCAAACTCTCTATTCTGAGCTCGAACCTAGATCCTAACACTTGGTTATCAGAGCCTGTTTGCACGCGAAGTTTTTCGACCGCTAAAACCTAGCTTTTAAAACCGCGGGGGCGATGACGAAAAGCGCCGATTTCGGGTACGTAAACCAGTTCCGCGCTATCGTCCCCCTCGAACCGGTTTTCGAACACTCCTCAGGTCCAGTGGCGAAAAAGTTGGAATTTCGACCGTCGGATCGATTCGAATCTCAACGGCCCTGAGAATTTCGCCCAAAAGAGTTGGAATTTGGAGCGTCGGATCAAATTTCTTCTCAACGGCCGAGATCGGACGCGAGTTTCAACTAAGGGAGAATTAGGAGATTTCCATCACCAGCGCTCGTCATTTCTACAGTCGGTTGGACTCACAGTAAGATGACCAGCGCCTAGAATTTTATTATTTTCGTCGCACATTTTCCTGTAAATCGCCAAATGCAGGAAAATGGTGATAATTTCATACGAAAAAATACGGAGTTACACACCGGCTTGGAGCAGATGCGAGTGGCACTCCAGCGAATAGAGGAGCTTCTTGCGAACCAGTCAGCAGCCGCCACAGCAGCAACGAGCGCAGTGGCGAATGCAGCAGCGACGTCAGCAGCAGCAATGGCTACACCGACACTTCACCCAGCAGCAGTGGCAGCAGCTACAGTGAATCTTGAGGCGGCACGTCCGAGGCTACCAGAGACATTCAATCCTAATGCGAGAGACACTAACGTTCGTCGATTCATTGCGACTCTCGAAATTTACTTCAAGGCCGTTGGCTGTATGACCCCGACACACGATGCAATGCGGATTCGGCTCACAGCGACACAGTTACGAGGCCCGGCGCTCGAATGGATTTACTATAGCAACAAGGTCCGAGGCGAGGGGTCATGGACGCAGTTTCGGGAAGCTTTAATTCAACGTTTTGAACCAATCAACTCCAGCTACATGGCGCAGCAGCAGATTCATCGGCATAAACAGTTCGGCAGTGTAACACAGTACACACAGCAGATGGAGAGCCTCTTCAACCGAATTACCGACCTGACCGAAGGAGAAAAAATCCAAGCATATACTGAGGGGCTAAAAATGGAAGTCCGCCGACAGGTGATTGGCGCGAACTACAACAACTACCGCGACATGGTGTGTGCAGCAGAGAGATTCGATGCGCTGACGCGAGATCAACCCAAGACACGATGCCACGTGCCAAACAGATCATTCGACACGAAGCGATCGGCACCACCCACGACCGCCGACCCGATGGATATTGACAAGATCGACGCAAAGCAGCGGCCGACAAAATATGAGAACTGCGAATTTTGCGGCGCAGCAGGACATCGATTCTTGGCGTGTTGGAAAATGAAGAAGGCACGAGCGGAGCTGCAGGGCAACAACAGTGCGACATCTACGATGGCGAAAAAATGAGATCATGATGGCGCGAATTGAAAACGTCATGACCGGCCGGCAATAGGGGAAATCGCTGAGACAAATGGAGGCTCCGCGAAACAAGACTCTGCACCGACCAGGAAACTCCAGCCGAACACCCCCGAGAGTAAGAATATTCCCTCTCGAGGTTTTCAAGCCTTTAAAATATTCAAGGCAGATTTCAAGGCCAAGAAAAAGCCTTCAGACATTATTCAAGTACCTGTGAAGTTGGGCAAACCACTCCGGAGCGTTGAAAAGGGTCGTGTGTTCCAAGGAGTTACTATTCTCTCCCCGCAACACGGTGTTAAGGCTCCCTATTCCCCACAGGTGAAGCCTACATAGCTGCAAAGGCTTAGGGGAAGGTTCCAGGTCCAGACGAAGCTGAATCAGCCTCGGATAAATCCTTCTAACCCAACTCAGTTGAAAACAAATATGGAGTCAGCAGCTTCGAGCGCAGGACCAAGGGATGATCTATTCGACGTACCTTACGATCCTATAAGCGAGACCATCTACGGTTACTCGGAGCAGCAACAACCACTACTACTCGAGGTGATCTGCAACGGGCGTCGCCTCCAGGCACTGGTGGACAGCGGTGCGTCTCACTCGGTGTGCGACCACTGGACGTTGGAGAAAATTGGAGAATCTTCGGAGAAGACCAAGTTCACGGCAACGATGGTGGACGGTACGAAACTTCCCATCCACTGCAGCTGCACATAGGGGCGCTGAGGTGGAAGCCGACGTTGCCGATCACGAACATCAAGGGTTTAGATTTCATCTTGGGGCGAGATTTCCTGAAGCGGTTCAACCCCAAGATCGACTGGGTCAACATGAAGGTGCGCATCTACAACAACGCGAAACGAGTGGAGCTGCGAAGCTAGACGGATACAGGGAGCGTTCTTGAAACGACACTGAACGGTTCGAACGGACAGTGAACGAGAGTAACACGGGTAACTTAGCACTGGTTATGGTAGCAGCAGAGGAGGAGAAGTGAAATACGGAGCTACCTAAAGCAGTGAAGGAGGTCTTGGAGCAGTACAAGGATATAATGCCCGACGACCTACCTGCAGGCGTACCTCCAGCACGCACCCACGAGCACGATATCGTGGAGGAACCAGGTGCGAAACTTGCCTCACGTGCACCATACCGACTGAGTCCGACCAAACTGACAGACATGACGAAACAAATAGAGTATCTACTGGACAGACAACTGATCCGCCCATCCACCTCTCCCTACGGTGCACCCGTCCTCTTCACTCCAAACCCAGACGGCAGTTTACGGATGTGCATCGACTACCGCGCACTAAAAAACAGATAGTTAAAAACAAATATCCCATACCACGAATAGACGACCTACTGGATCAACTGCGTGGAGAAACAGTCGTTTTGAAGCTGGACCTATGGTTGGGTTACTAGCAGATCAAGATGGCAGATAACTCAGTCCACAAGACGGCGTTCCATACCAGATACGGCTCCTACGAATACTTGGTGATGCCGTTCGGGCTCTGCAACGCACCGGCGACGTTCCAGGCGGAAATGAACCATATCCTGCGGCCCCTGCTGGACGAGTGCGTAGTAGTGTACCTCGACGACATTCTTATCTACTCCAAGAACATGAAGGAGCACGTGGAGCATCTACGGAAGGTGTTCGAGATCCTGCGGAAGAACAAGTTCTACGTGAAGCTGTCGAAGAGCGACTTCTCCCTGAAGAAGGTGCAGTTTCTCGGGCACATGGTGAGTGCCGAGGGCGTACACGTGGACCCGCGAAAGATCGAAGCCGTCAAGAAGTGGAAAGTACCGGAGAATGTGAAGGAGTTGCAACAGTTCCTAGGCTTCACCAACTACTACAACAGGTTCGTGCCGCAGTACGCTAAGATAGTAGCGCCACTGACCGACCTACTGAAAAAGGATATGCCCTTCAAATGGGTTACTCCTCATCAGCAAGCCATGGAGCAGCTACAGACAGCACTGACTACAGCGCCAGTACTCATCTTGCCGGATCCAGACAAGGACTACGCGGTGGAAGCAGACGCTAGTGACCAGGCAGTCAGAGCAGTACTGATGCAGGATCACGGACGCGGTTCGCAGCCCATCGCCTACCTCAGTAAGAAGCTACACGGAGCAGAACCGAACTACCCCATCCACGACAAGGAAGCCTTAGCTATAGTCGTAGCCTTCAAGGCGTGGAGGTGTTACCAGGTGCGGTAGATGGACTTCCTGGAAACTCACTTCCACTACGACATCGTCTACAAGCCCGGGCTACACAACAAGGCAGACGCGTTGAGCCGCCCCGGACATGTAGCAGGCATCCAGCTCGACGGGATGAACCCTCTGCTCAAGGGTCTATTCCAATATGGGTACTCCGTGGACGGCGAGATAGCAACGGCAGAGAAACAGAAGCTGTTACAGTGGGAGAAAGACTTAGCTGTAAGGAAGGGTTCAGGAAAGATTTGGGTACCGAATTACGCCCCGCTACGGCAGATCCTATTGGAGGAGTTTCACGACGTACCTTACGCGGGACATTTCGGGAGCAACAAGACGTTAGCAGGGATAGCGAAGTATTACTACTGGCCCGGGATGGCAGCAGACGTGCAGCAGTTTGTCACCTCTTGCGACACGTGCCAGCGGATGAAGAGCAGCAAGCAGGAAAAAGCTGGGTTACTTCAGCCTCTACCCGTACCGGAGCACCCATGGCAGGTCGTTAGCCTTGACTTCATCACAGGACTCCCTTCGACCTCAAGGAGACATGATTCCATCGTCGTAGTGATCGATAAGTTCTCCAAAATGGGTCACTTCATACCGACCAACGCCACAGCTACAGCTGAAGCAACTGCTCGCCTCTTCTCCAACCGCATCATCACCATCGACGGCATCCCCGCTACACTCATCTCAGACAAAGACCCCAAATTCAGGAGTAAGTTGCGAAGAAATGAGGAATGAATGAACTAGCAAGCAGGTGGGTACAAGTAGGAAAACCTAGAAGTGTTGTACCCCATATTGTCTACCCCACTACAGCCTACACAGACTATAGCATATGAGTTTGACACACCTCCATAGGCAAAGTGGGGGAGAACAAGAGGTCACAAGACCAGTCAAGCAAAGCAAAGCAAGCTCAGGGTGGATCACAACGTCACCACACAATCCGAGCACAAGAGCAAGGCCAAAAGGCCAGTGCACATGCAAGATCATATATATAAAGGTAAACAAGCAAGTGCAGGTATAGAAAGATCACAGTACAAGCAAGGTCAAGAAGTGAGCAAGTGAGGCCAAGTAGGCACAAGACCTAGCATCGTACAGAAACGCTGATGATGACCAGGCGGAAGTGCCTTGGTAAAGATATCAGCAGTGTTGGCCTCAGAGGCCACGTGAGCAAGGCGCAGCTGACCACGCTGTTGCAGCTCACGAGCAAAGAAGTAGCGAAGAGCAATGTGCTTCGTTCTGTGCTCCAGTCTGTGCTCCCGACACAAGGCCAGCATGGCCTTGTTGTCTACGTACAGAACTGGAGGAGAACGAGGCGCCTCTCCTAGGTCAGTCAGCAGGTAGGTGAGCCAGCGTAACTCCTGTGCAGCCATGGCCCCCGCGTAGATCTCGGCCTCACAGCTGGAGCCGAGAACAGAAGACGAGCAGGTAGACCGCCACGAAACAGAGTCGGAACCAAGGCTGAAGGTGTAACCCTGTAACGACCGCTGCGTAGCCTGGTCGTCAGCCCAAGAAGCGTCTGCGCGACCTGTGTGGACCACTCGACGTCGCCCTCCAAGCACTAGCCCCATGCCCGTCGTACTGCACAAGTAGCGCAACACCCTCTTTGTTGCAGCCATGTGCTCTGGTCGGTGTCTCCCAGGAGCAACATAGCGTGCCAAGATGCTAAGAGGGTATGCAAGGTCAGGTCGTGTGCAGGTCATCAGGTACATGAGGCAGCCAACAAGCTCAGGGTACAGGCCACTCGGCTCTACGGACTCATCCGAAGGCAGAGCTGAGAGCGAATGGCGAGTAGACAGAGGAGTGCCCTGAGGCGAGGAGTACGTGAAGTCGAAGCGCTGAAGGACCTGCTGCACCATGTGTGACTAAGTCAGGGTAATGGTGCGCTGTGCTCTGTGCCGGGTGATCTACAAGCCAAGGTAGCTGCGCAGTTCACCCAGGTCTGTGCACATGTGTCTCTTCTGCAGCTCGGACTTCACGTGGGCGAGTCCAGCAGTGTCAGCAGTAGCAAAGACCAAGTCGTCGACGTACACGAGGATGTAGAACGGCGGCAAAGAGGTGTCGGTGCGTAGAAACAGCGACGGGTCAGCAGTAGAAGGAGCAAACCCAAGAGCCGCAAGCGTAGTCCTCAGTGTGTCGTGCCACTTACGGGGCGCATGGCGGAGACCGTAGACTGGCTCCACTGGGTACCAGGAGGAAACGACCCAGTGAAGCCAGGAGGGCGGCGCAACCAGATCTCCTCGTGCAGGCTGCCCTGTAGGATAGCAGTGATGAAGTCAAGAGGGTGAAGCTCGTAGTCGCGCTGAGCGGCTATGTGCAGCAGCACCCGAAGAGTGGTCATCTTCGGGGTGGGAGAGAAGGTCTGAAAGTAGTCAACTCCCTGCCGCTGACTGAAGCCTCGAGCCACGTAACGCGCCTTGAAAACATGCGTAGAACCCGGCGGCCGCTTCACCCTAAAAATCCACATGCCACTGACGATGTTCGCCCCAGGTGGGGGAACCACGTCGACATAGGTGCCTGTGGACTTCCAGGAAGCCATCTCTGCGTCCATGGCTGATTGCCACTGAGAGGAGTAGGGACCCTCGATCGCCTCAGCGTACGATCGAGGAGTCGGGATGTCTGGTGCATCCGGGTCTCCCTCTGGGGCAATCAGCGTGGACACGAGATGAGGCAAAGCAGCAGCAAAACACTGGAACTCCTCCTGCCTGTCCTCCAGGACGTCCGTGCTAAGAGCACACTCACCCCCGACGGACGGAGGGCAGACAGACGCAGACTCAGCAACGAGACTAGCAGCGTAGTCTAGACGACAGCGAGTAGCAAAGTCGACAAGCTCACCAACTAAGGCAGACGCAGCTGTGGACTCAAAGGAAGGGTCAGTGACAACAGTAGCCAGGAGACGCGTGACAGTAGGACTGGCAGCACGAAGAGAGTCAAACTCCAGGTCAGCAAGAACAGGAAGAGAGGACTCTGGAGGAGACGGCAACGGGACACGCAGAGGAGCAGTGGACGGACACAGTGCCATCTGGTGGGTGCCTGGGACCGCAGGAGGACGCGGACGCGGAGCACGACGACTAGTGCGAGTAGCACGAACAGACGACGCAGGACGAGACGCAGGCTCACAACGCTCAGCAAGGCCTCCAGTAGGACCAGTGTAGGGAGAAGGAGCAGGTAGGGGGGAGGCGGGCTGTAACTGTGACTGCGACTGGATAGGCTGTGGGCACTCTAAGGGAGGAGCAGGACCAGTAGAGGGCGGGAGACCAAGAATCTGCTCAAGTAGCGGAGCGAAGTACGGCCGCGGCCGCGAAGTGCCTCTAGAACCAGCGGGGACAGCACCAGTACCCCCAGCGGCAGCACCAGTGGCAGCAACACCGCCAGCGCCAACAGCGCCAACTCCAGCACCCTCAGACGCACTAGCGCCAGCAGAACCACCAGCGCCATCAGAACCACCAGCGCCGACACCCCCAGCAGCTCCAGCTCCAGTAACTCCTGCAGCTCCAACAGCACCAACTCCAGTAGGACCGGCACCTCCAGTACCGCCAGCAGCTCCAGCAGTACCTCCAACAGCACCCCCAGCCCAAGCAGCTCCAGTACAGCCAGTACGAGCACCTCCGGGACCAGCAGCAACAGTAGTACCTCTAGCTCTAGCAGCACGGCTCCAGCGCCAGGCAAACCACTCGCGCAGCTCATGCGGAGAGGGCGGCTCCCGCCTCGACGAAGCACCGCGAGAGGTCACACAAGCAGACCTAGCACCCCCAAGCTCCGCACCCCCACGCTCAGAACCCCTAGGCTCAGCACCCCCAGACTCAGCACTCCCAGGCTCAGCACCCCCAGACTCAGCACCCCCAGGCTCAGCACCCCCAGGCTCCGCACCCCTGGACTCAGCACCCCCAGACTCCGCACCCCCTGACCCGGCACCCGCAGGCACAGCACCTCGAGCAGCACTAGAGTCAACAACTACCTCGACAGGCTCGAATGCATCTACCTGGGACACACCTGACGGGGCAGGACCTTGAGGGGGGAGAGGGGTCTACCGGGGGAGGACCTGGCGCAAGGAAGAGCGGCGGCGGGGGGAGGGGCGCAGTGCGGTAGGGGAAGAGACGGTAGTAAGGCACCGACTCGTCAAAGGTGACGTCCTGGGAGGACAGAGCTTGGCGCGAGGTGGGGTGGTAAATCCGCCACCCAGGCGCGTCAGGGGGGAAGCCAAGGAAGACGCACGGAACAGCACGGGGGGACAGCTTGTCCGCAGACAAGTCGCGGACAAACGCCCGAGATCCCCAGACCCGAAACACAGACGCATCGCCAACCTTCCCCGTTCACCGCAAGGTGGGGGAGGTCTCAGGCAAGGAGACCCGGGGCTGAAGGTTGAGCTGATGCGCTGCGTACTGAACCGCAAACGGCCACAGAAAATGGGGGGCAGCCGCATGGATCATGGACGTACGAGCGACATCCATGACCATGCCAATGTGGCGCTCAGCAATCCCGTTTTGGTGTTGAGAGGCCGGAAGCCTGAAGGTCTGACGGATGCCATTTGCACGACAGAAGGCTCCTAGACGGGCAGAGGAAAACTCCCCGCCTTTGTCAGAGTGCAGACGCAGAACTGGAAAGTCCGAGCCGAAACTCTCTCTGAGCTGGAGACGAGCTGCGCGGATCCAGTCGATCAACACCTCAGTGACGTCACCCTTGTTGCGCAAGGGGAAGACTGTGGTGTAACGCAAGTAGTCGTGAACCACCAACAGGAAGTAACGCTCGTGCCCCTGTCCAAGGACGCGGGCGGGGCCCCACACGTCCATGTGAAGAGTCTGCAGCGGAGCCTCTGTCGAAGGAATCTCGGAGGAGTGAGGGGCGGCGCGCTGTCGCCCCTCGACGCAGGGGACGCAGGTAGGGGCAAGCCCCGGAGGTAGGGGAGGGAGAGAACGGGGAAGACCAGAGACAAGGACACGGGAGGCCATGCCTTGGAGACGAGGCAAGGAGGGGTGACCAAGACGGTGGTGCCAAAGGAGAGTCTGGTGGGACAGGAGACGACACGAGCAGGGAGCAGACTCAGGACCAGATCTGGACGCTGCAGAAAACACCTGACTCGACACAACTACCTGACCAGACTCAGCAGTCGGAGGAGACTCAGTAATAAGTGTGTACATGCTCGATCCCGGCCGACGGGTGAACGTGGCCAAGTGTCGGCCTGTCCGAGAACACATGTAGTGGTCACCCGCTGACTCGCAGGAGTGAACTGGTCAACCCCCCTATCCTGTAGATCAGCTCCAATCACCAAGTTCGTAGAGAACGAGGGGAGGTAGAGACCTGACAGGGTGCCAGAGGGGGCTGCCGGGCACGGCAAGACAGTGGAGAAGCTACCAAGGACAGGACCCCCAGAGGGGTCCGCCAGGGAGACCGCAACCGGCCGACTAAGCGGCGTAAGCGTGGTGCGGTCTCGAAAGAAGGAGCGGGAAGCACCCGAGCCAAGGGTGAAGGTGTGTAAGGCCTGAGCCAACGTGGTACCTGAGAGAGCAGACTCACCAGCACCTGGGGCAGCAGACGCACTAGCACCTAGAGCAGCAGCCTCACCAGCACCTAGAGCAGCAGACTGGATACCGGGGTCAGGCGGCACACACAGGTGACAGACTCCCTCGGCACTAGTAGACAATGCATACATTGCAGTGAGAATAGCATCATAGTCAAGAGCAAAGATATCTACCCTCTGCCTAAGCAGCTCCACCCAGTCGGGGAGCTTTGCGTCGTCGCCAAACTCTGTACGCCAAGTGTCGCTCAGACGCGCGAAGCAGTGGGACTCTGTGTGACTACGCGTCTCGCAAGTTTGACCAGTCCGCACACCCGTGCTAATAACGTACGGGCAGCGAGCAGGACTCAGCGACCCTCCACTCTGAGCGTACCACTCACGAAGCTGCTGGGGTGAAAGAGTCTCGCGCGGACAACGCTGTTGCTGCACCGGGCCACTACGAGAAACTCCCGAACTACCCACTCCAAGACGACTCCCACTACTGCCACCCCGACAACCCCAACTGGTGTACCACTCACGAAGCTGCAGGGGGGTGAGGGACTGACGCGGGCGACGCTGGAGCTGCATCCTGCCACTACAAGCAGCTGCGGAACTACTCACTCTAGGACGACTCCCACTAGGGCCACCCCGACAACCCCAACTAGCGTACCACTCACGAAGCTGTTTGGGGGTGAGAGACTCACGCGGGCGACGCTGGAGCTGCATCTGGCCACGCCAAAAGCAGCAGTAGCAGTAGGAAGAGCAGCAGTAGTAAGAGCAGCAGTAGTAAGAGCAGCAGTAACAGCAGTACGGGCAGGGCACTACTCACCAGTGGCGAGAAGGGCAGGCGTACGACGGCGGCAACGGCGATGCCGCTGCCACTATAGAGCGAAAGCTCCGCGACAACTGCAGGGGCGGCTGCTCCAGGGGCGGCTGCTGCAGTGGCGGCTTCACCAGGGGCGGCTGCTGCAGTGGCGGCTGCTCCAGGGGCGGCTGCTGCAGTGGCGGCTGCTCCAGGGGCGGCTGCTGCGGTGGCGGCTGCTCCAGGGGCGGCTGCTGCGGTGGCGGCTGCTCCAGGGGCGGCTGCTGCAGTGGCGGCTCCAGGGGCGGCTGCTGCAGTGGGGGCTGCTCCAGGGGCGGCTGCTGCAGTGGCGGCTGTTCTAGGGGCAGCTGCTGCAGTGGCGGCTGCTCCAGAGGCGGCTGCTGCAGTGGCGGCTGCTCCAGGGGCGGCTGCTGCAGTGGCGGCAACTCCAGGGGCGGCTGCTGCAGTGGCCGCTGCTCCAGGGGCGGCTGCTGCAGTGGCGGCTGCTCCAGGGGCGGCTGCTGCAGTGGCGGCTGCTCCAGGGGCGGCTGCTCCAGTGGCGGCTGCTCCAGGGGCGGCTGCTGCAGTGGCGGCTGCTCCAGGGGCGGCTGCTGCAGAGGCGGCTGCTCCAGGGGCGGCTGCTGCAGTGGCGGCTGCTCCAGGGGCGGCTGCTGCAGTGGCGGCTGCTCCAGGGGCGGCTGCTGCAGTGGCGGCTGCTCCAGGGGCGGCTCCTGCAGTGGCGGCTGCTCCAGGGGCGGCTCCTGCAGTGGCGGCTGCTCCAGGGGCGGCTCCTGCAGTGGCGGCTGCTCCAGGGGCGGGTGCTCCAGTGGCGGCTGCTCCAGGGACGGCTCCTGCAGTGGCGGCTGCTCCAGGGGCGGCTGCTGCAGTGGCGGGTGCTCCAGGGGCGGCTGCTGCAGTGGCGGCTGCTCCAGGGGCGGCTGCTGCAATGGCGGCTGCTCCAGGGGCGGCTGCTGCTGTGGCGGCTGCTCCAGGGGCGGCTGCTGCTGCTGGGCGGCTCGGCGGCTCGGCTGCCCGCTAGGGGCGGCGACGGGGCCGGGAAGGGGCGGCGACGGGGCCGCTAGGGGCGGCGATGGGGCCGCGTAGGGAGGGGAGCGGCGACGGGGCCGCTAGGGGCGGTGACGTGGCCGCGTAGGGGCGGCGACGAGGCCGCGTAGGGGCGGCGACGGGGCTGCGTAGGGAGGGGAGCGGCGACGGGGCCGCTAGGAGCGGCGACCGGGCCGCGTAGGGGCGGCGACGAGGCCGCGTAGGGGCGGCAACAGGACCGCGTAGGGAGGTCAGCGGCAACGGGGCCGCTAGGGGCGGCGACGGGGCCGCTAGGGGCGGCGACGGGGCCGCGTAGGGGCGGCGACGGGGCCACGTAGGGGCGGCGACGGGGCCGCGTAGGGAGGTTAGCGGCGACAAGGCCGCTAGGGGCGGCGACGGGGCCGCTAGGGGCGGCGACGGGGCCGCGTAGGGGCGGCAACGGGGCCGCGTAGGGAGGTTAGCGGCGACGGGGCCGCTAGGGGCGGCGACGGGGCCGCGTAGGGGCGGCTACGGGGCCGCGTAGGGAGGGGAGTGGCTACGGGGCCGCTAGGGGCGGCGACGGGGCCGCGTAGGGGCGGCTACGGGGCCGCTAGGGGCGGCTACGGGGCCGCGTAGGGGCGGCAACGGGGCCGCGTAGGTAGGGAGGCGGCAACGGGGCCGCTAGGGGCGGCGACAGGGCCGCTAGGGGCGGCAACGGGGCCGCGTAGGGGCGGTGACGGGGCCGCTAGGGGCCGCGAGGGGCCTGGAAGGGCGGCTACTGGGCCGCTAGGGGCGGCGACTGGGCCGCTGAGGGTGACGCGAGGGGCCGTGAGAGGGGCCTCTAAGAGAGGTCGACAGAAGGGCAGCCCACAAGGCGCGCCTCGGGCAGGAGCGACTATCGCACTGGTCAGAAAAAATAAGTTTCAGTGGTGGGCCCAAGGAAGGGTTCCCGCTAGGGAACCTGCTCTATACCATGTGAAGAAATGAGGAATGAATGAACTAGCAAGCAGGTGGGTACAAGTAGGAAAACCTAGAAGTGTTGTACCCCATATTGTCTACCCCATTATAGCCTACACTGACTATAGCATATGAGTTTGACATAAGTTCTGGAAGGAGCTCATGGGATTTTTGGGGACTAAACTTGCGATGTCCTCAGCATACCACCCACAGACTGACGGACAGACTGAGTGACTCAATGAATGAATGAACTGTCGGATTATTATAACTGATGCATGTTTGTAGGCTATAGTGGGGTAGCACATATGGGGTACAGCTTTCTAGGGTTGTATTTGTACCCAACTCTGACTTAGTCATTTCATTCCTGTTTTCCTTGCTTCACACGGTATAGAGCGGGTCCTGCCTTAGGACCGTTTTTTTAGGGCCCACCGAAGCGCGCCCCGAGGCGCGCCCTTTTTTTTTTAGCGGCCCCTCGGGTCGCCTTTTCCCTCGCGGCCCCGCTGTCCCTCAGACGCGGCCCCGCCACCTCTCCTTATCGCGGCCCCGCCGCCTGCTTGACGCGGCCCCGCCGCCTCCCCTGACGCGGCCCCGCCGCCTCCCCTGACGCGGCCCCGCCGCCTCCCCTGACGCGGCCCCGCCGCCTCCCCTGACGCGGCCCCGCCTCTACTGTCGCGGCCCCGCCGCCGCCTCTGACGGCCCCGCCGCTGCACCCTACGGCCCGCCGCTGCACCCTACGGCCCGCCGCCTCTGACAGCCCCGCCGCTGCTCCTGTTGGCCCGCCGCTGCTCCTGCCGGCCCGCCGCCTCACCTGACGGCCCCGCCGCTGCTCCTGCCGGCCCGCCGCTGCTCCTACCGGCCCGCCGCTGCACCTGCCGGCCCGCCGCTGCACCCAGCGGCCCGCCGCTTCACCTGACGGCCCCGCCGCTACACCTGCCGGCCCGCCGCGGCACCCTACGGCCCGCCGCTGCACCCTACGGCCAGCCGCCTGCACCTGCCGGCCCGCCGCTGCACCTGCCGGCCCGCCGCTGCACCTGCCGGCCCGCCGCTGCACCTGCCGGCCCGCCACTGCACCGGTCGACCCGCCGCTGCACCTGACGGCCCCGCCCCTGCATCTCCCGGCCGAGCCGCCCCAGCAGCCGAACCGCCCGGGAGCCGAGCCGCCCGACGCCGAGCCGCCCGGGACCCGAGCCGCCCTGCCGCCGAGCCGCCCGGGAGCCGAGCCGCCCTGCACCCGAGCCGCCCAGCCGCCGAGCCGCCCGGGAGCCGAGCCGCCCTGCGCCCGAGCCGCCCAGCCGCCGAGCCGCCCGGGAGCCGAGCCGCTGTGCACCCGAGCCGCCCGGTCGCTGAGCCGCCTTTCTGCATAGCTGCACGACCTGCCCTGCCTGGTGAGCACAGTCCCCCTGACACTGCGAGCTCTTTCCCTACTGCTTGCACTGCGTCGCTGTCGTCGCCATGGCTACCCCTAGTGTCCTAGCTTTTGACGCTGAGGGTCGCGCCATTGATTTTGAGGTCTGGTTAGACGACCTGCAGCTGTTCTTACAGTGCGACAGGGCTGACGACCTTTCTCTCTTTGACCTCACCTCTGGCGCCTCTCCTGCTCCTGCTGCTGATGCTGATCCCGCTGTCCGCTCTAAGTGGGCCACCCGCGATGCTGCTGCACGTCTTGCTGTGCGTCGCCACCTCCCTACCTCTGAGCGTGCGCACTTTAGTCAGTACAAGAGTGCTCAGACCTTGTACGACGCTGTAGTTGCGCGCTACTCCTCCCCTGCCACTGCTGCACTGAGCCGTCTCATGCTTCCCTACCTCTTTCCTGACCTCTCTGCCTTTCCCACTGTCGCTGACCTCATTACGCACCTCCGCACTAGTGACACTCGCTACCGCGCCGCCCTTCCTGCTGAGTTCTGCGCTAAGAACCCCCCCCCCATGTACATCGCTCTCTACTATGTAGTCGCGCGCCTCCCTGACTCCCTTCGCGTCGTCAGGGACCACTTTCTCGCAGTCTGTCCCACCACCCTCACCGTCGACCTCCTCGAGAAGGCCCTCCTCGCAGCGGAGAAGAGCATAGTCGCTGTAGGTGCTTCTCGTGGTGACCCTCGCACCCCCATCTTTGAGGGGTGCTCTCCTTCCCCCTTGCTGCCCTCTGTTGCCTCTGCTGCTGCTGCCGACCTGCTTGGTCTTGAGTCGGTCGGCGCGGCGTCTGCCCCTAGTGGGAGACGTCGCTCCAGCAAGGGCAAGGGGGGCAAGGGCGCGGGTGGAGCTGGAGGGGGCGGTGGCGGTGGCGGCGGTGGCGGCGGAGGGAGTGGGGGTGGCGGCGGGACTAGTGGTGGAGGTGGTGGTGGTGGTGGCAGCAGTGGCGGAGACGGTGGTGGTGGTGCCAGCGGTGGTGGTGGAGGCAGTGGCGGTGGTGGAGGCGGCGGAGGTGGAGGCGGTGGAGGCGGCAGCGGAGGAGGCGGTGGTGGTGGAGGAGGTGGAGCTGGTCGAGGTGGTACCCAGCAGCGTAGCGGCGGTGGTGGTGGCCAGCGCTCGCAGCGGCAGCAGCAGCAGCGCTCGCGGGACATCCCTCCGCCTCAGCAGCTTCGTGAGTGGTACGCTGGGCGTCAGAGGGGTGGGGGTACTGGTCCCTGCACCTACGTTCTTCGTTCCGGCGACCGCGCGGGTGAGCAGTGTGGGGGTGCCCACGCCACCCAGCGCTGCTTTGGCCGCCTTACGGACGCTTGGAGTCAGCAGTTCCCTGGGGCTAGTGAGATCCCTCGCTGGGATGAGCTTCTCAGGGCTGGTGTAGCAATCTTTGATCTTGATTTTGATGCTATCCTTGCTGCTATGTATGTTGTGGATTATAGTGAGGAGAATGAGGGTTACCGTTGTTTCCAGCCCGACCCGGGCATTGGTACTGCTGCGCTAGGTGCTTGTGAGGCTGCTGCTCTAGGTGCCAGTGCGTCTGTGCTCTCAGGTACTGGTGAGACTGCGCTCTCAGGTACTGCGTCGTCCTCGTCCTCCCTCACTTTCACACTTGACTCCGGAGCTTCTCGCTCCTTCTTTCGAGACCGCACTACCCTTACGCCGCTCGGCCGGCCGGTTGCGGTCTCCCTTGCTGACCCCTCTGGGGGTCCTGTCCTGTCTCACTTCTCCACTGTCCTCCCGTGTCCGGCTGCCCCTTCGGGCACCCTGTCGGGTCTGTACCTTCCCTTGTTCTCTACGAACTTGGTGAGTGGAGCGGACCTGCAGGATGTGGGGGTTCACCAGTTCACTCCTGCGAGTCAGCGGGTGACCCACTGCACGGAGGCACGCACAGGCCGACACCTGGCCACGTTCTCGCGTCGGCCGGGGTCGAGTCTCTACACCCTGACTGTTGAGTCTCCTCCTGTCCCTGCGTCTGGTCAGGTAGCTGCGTCGGGTCAGGTGCTTGCTGCTGCGTCCCGGTCAGGTCCTGAGTCTGCCCCCTGTTCTTGTCGCCTCCTGTCTCACGAGACTCTCCTGTGGCACCACCGTCTTGGCCACCCCTCCTTGCCCCGTCTTCGGAGCATGGCTTCCCGTGTCCTTGTCTCTGGTCTTCCCCAGTCTCTCCCTCCTCTCCCCTCCGGGCCAGGACCTTCCTGTGTCCCCTGTGTCGAGGGTCGCCTCCGGGCTACTCCTCACTCCTCCCACTTCCCCCCGACAGAGGCTCCCCTGCAGACGCTTCACATGGATGTGTGGGGCCCAGCCCCCGTCCGTGGGCAGGGTTACGAGCGCTACTTCCTGTTGGTGGTTGACGACTACTCGCGTTACACCACAGTCCTCCCCTTGCGCAGCAAGGGTGCGGTCACTGAGGTGCTGATCGACTGGATCCGCGAGGCTCGTCTCCAGCTCAGGAAGAGCTTCGGCTCGGACTTTCCTGTTCTGCGTCTGCACTCTGACAGAGGCGGAGAGTTCTCTTCTCGCCTTCTGCGGGACTACTGTCGTGCACGGGGGATCCGCCAGACCTTCACGCTTCCGGACTCACCACAGCAAAATGGGATTGCTGAGCGCCGCATTGGTATGGTCATGGATGTCGCTCGTACGTCCATGATGCATGCGGCTGCCCCCCATTTTCTGTGGCCATTTGCGGTGAGGTACGCGGCGCATCAGCTCAACCTTCACCCCCGGGTCTCTCGGCCTGCGATGTCCCCAGCCTTGCTGTGGACGGGGAAGGTTGGCGATGCGTCTGTGTTCCGTGTCTGGGGATCTCGGGCGTTTGTCCGCGACTTGTCTGCGGACAAGCTGTCCCCTCGTGCTGCTCCCTGTGTCTTCCTTGGCTTCCCCACTGACGCCCCAGGGTGGCAGTTTTACCACCCCTCCTCTCGTCGTGTTCTGTCCTCCCAGGACGTCACGTTCGACAAGTCAGTCCCCTTCTACCGTCTCTTCCCCTACTGCACTCCTTCCCTCCCCCCTCCCCCGGACTTCCTTGTGCCGGTTCCCCCCCCGGTAGACCCCCTCCCCCCTCAGGTTCCTGCCCCCTCAGGTGTGTCCCAGGTAGACGCCGTTGACCCGGTCGAGGTTACTGGTGACTCTGGTGCTGCTGCGGGTGCTGAGCCTGGGGGTGCTGACTCTGGGGGTGCTGTGCGCGGGGGTGCTGAGCCTGGGGGTGCTACTGCTGGGGGTGCTGGGCCTGAGGGTGCTACTGCGGAGGGTGCGGAGCCTGGGGGTGCTGAGCCGGGGGGTGCTGTGCCTGGAGGTGCTGGGTCTGGGGGTGCTGGGTCGGGAGCTGCTGAGCCTGGGGGTGCTGAGCTGGGAGCTGCTGAGCCTGGGGGTGCTGCGTGTGGAGCTGCTGAGCCTGGGGTTTCTCCTGCTGCTGCGTCTCGCCGGGAGCCCCTCTCTCCACAGGAGCTGCGCGAGTGGTTCGCTCGCCGCTGGAGGCGTGCTGCTGATTCTGGAGGTGCTGCTGGAGCTGGAGCTGGAGCTTCTTCGACCGTCGAGGGTGCGGGTGCTGCCGGTCCCGGAGCTGCTGGACGTGCGGGTCCTCCTGGAGCTGGAGCTGCTGAGGGCGCTGGTGCTGAGCCTACTACTGTTGGTCGTGTCGCTGGAGGTGTGGGTGGCGCTGGTGCTGTCGCTGAGGGTGCTGGTGCTGTCCCTGCTGAGTCTGGAGCTGCCGCGCGGCCTCGGCCGTACTTCGTTCCGCTCCTGCAGCAGGTTCTTGGTCTTTCTCCTCCAGTAGAGGGTCCACCGCCTGTCCAGTCGCAGTCCCTGCTGGAGCCTTCCTTTCCACTGCCTGCTCCCTCTCCTTACACTGGTCCTACTGGAGGTCTTGCTGAGCGTCGTGAGCCTGCGTCTCGTCCCGCGTCGCCTGTTCGCACTGCTCGGGCTAGTGGTCGCAGTTCGCGTCAGCGTCCTCCTCCTGTCCCTGGCACGCACCGGATGTCTTTGCGTCCGTCCACTACTCCTCTGCGTGCCCCTTTGCCTTCTCCTCCTGAGTCCTCTCTTCCTGCGCTTGCCGACCCTGGGTCGGACTCTCTTCGTGCTGCCAGTCCTACTGTCACGCGTCTGCTTGCTACTGTCGTCACTGACCCCTCTTTTGAGTCCACTGCTGCGTCTGCTCTAGTCGCTGAGCTCGTTGACTTTGCTGCTCGCTGTCGTCTCGACTACGCTGCTAGTCTTGTTGCTGAGTCTGCGTCTGTCTGTCCTCCGTCCGTCGGGGGTGAGTGTGCTCTTGGCACGGACGTCCTAGAGGACAGGCAGGAGGAGTTACAGTGTCTAGCGGCTGCTTCACCTCATCTCGCGTCTGTACTGCTTGCCCCTGAGGGAGACCCGGATGCACTAGACATCCCGACTCCGCGTTCTTACGCGGAGGCCGTAGAGGGTCCCTACTCCTCTCAGTGGCAGGCAGCTATGGATGCAGAGATGGCTTCCTGGAAGTCCACAGGCACCTACGTTGACGCGGTTCCCCCTCCTGGGGCGAACATCGTCAGTGGCATGTGGATCTTCAGGGTGAAGCGGCCGCCGGGCTCTCCACCTGTCTTCAAGGCACGGTACGTTGCTCGTGGCTTCAGTCAGCGGCAGGGAGTTGACTACTTTCAGACCTTCTCTCCCACCCCGAAGATGACTACTCTTCGGGTGCTGCTGCACATAGCCGCTCAGCGCGACTACGAGCTTCACTCTCTTGACTTCAGCACTGCGTTCTTGCAGGGTAGCCTGCACGAGGAGATCTGGCTGCGCCGTCCACCTGGCTTCACTGGGACTTTCCCTCCTGGCACCCAGTGGAGCCTCCGACGGCCAGTCTACGGTCTCCGCCAGGCACCGCGTGAGTGGCACGACACACTGAGGACTACGCTTGCGGCCCTTGGGTTTGCTCCTTCTAGTGCTGACCCGTCGCTGTTTCTTCGCACCGACACTTCCCTGCCGCCGTTCTACATCCTCGTGTACGTCGACGACTTGGTCTTTGCCACAGCAGACACTGCTGGACTCGCCTACGTGAAGTCCGAGCTGCTGAAGAGACACACGTGCACAGACCTGGGTGAACTGCGCAGCTACCTTGGCTTGCAGATCACTCGGGACAGAGCACGCCGCACCATTACCTTGACTCAGTCACACATGGTGCAGCAGGTCCTTCAGCGCTTCGGCTTCACGTACTCCTCGCCTCAGGCCACTCCTCTGCCTACTCGCCACTCACTCTCAGCTCTGCCTTCGGATGAGTCCGTAGAGTCGAGTGGTCCGTATGCAGAGCTTGTTGGCTGCCTCATGTACCTGATGACCTGCACACGACCAGACCTTGCATACCCTCTGAGCATTCTTGCTCGCTATGTTGCTCCTGGGAGACACAGACCGGAGCACATGGCTGCAGCGAAGAGGGTATTGCGCTACCTGTGCAGCACGTCGGGCATGGGGCTAGTGCTTGGAGGGCGGAGTCCAGTGGTCCTTACCGGCCACGCGGACGCTTCTTGGGCTGACGACCAGGCTACGCAGCGGTCGTCACAGGGTTACACCTTCAGCCTTGGTTCCGGCTCTGTCTCGTGGCGGTCTACTCGCTCGTCTTTGGTTCTCGGCTCCAGTTGTGAGGCTGAGATCTACGCCGGGGCCATGGCTGCACAGGAGCTTCGCTGGCTCACCTACCTGCTGACTGACCTAGGAGAGGCGCCTCGTTCTCCTCCAGTGCTGTACGTAGACAACAAGGCCATGCTGGCCTTGTGTCGAGAGCAGCGCTTGGAGCACAGAACGAAGCACATTGCTCTCCGCTACTTCCTTGCTCGTGAGCTGCAGCAGCGTGGTCAGTTGCGACTTGCGTACGTGGCCTCTGAGGCCAACACTGCTGATGTGTTCACCAAGGCACTCGCGCCTTGTGACCATCAGCGCTTTTGCACCCAGCTGGGTCTTGTGCCTGTCTTGCCTCACTTGCTCTCCTCTTGACTTCACTTGTACTGTGACATATATATATACCTGCTCTTGCGTGTCTAGTTTTATATATATGTCTGTACTCCTGCATGTGAACTGGCCTGTGGCCCTGCTCTTGTGCTCGGACTGTGTGGTGATGTTGGGATCCACCCTGAGCTTGCTTTGCTTTGCTTTGCTTGACTGGTCTTGTGACCCCTTGTTCTCCCCCACTTTGCCTATGGGGGTGTGTCGGATTATTATAACTGATGCATGTTTGTAGGCTATAGTGGGGTAGCACATATGGGGTACAGCTTTCTAGGGTTGTATTTGTACCCAACTCTGACTTAGTCATTTCATTCCTGTTTTCCTTGCTTCACATGAACTCGCAAGCAGGTGGTTGAACAGTTACTGCGCACAGCTTGCAAAGACGACGTCAGCCACTGGGACACACAGTTACCGACCCTAGAGTTCGCTTACAACAACGCCTCACATGCGGCTACAGGGAAAACTCCCTTCTTCCTGTGTTACGGACGGGAACCACTCCCACCACAGCAGCCAACCACACCGGCACATGTCCAAGCCACACATGATTTCGTCACCACCATGCAGCAGCTATGGGAGAAGACTCAGCGACGACTCACCACGATGCAGAACTCCCAGAAGCAGTATGCCGACCGTCAGCGACGAGATCACTCAGTAGTAGTCGGAGATCAGGTGATTCTTGACACGCGCAACTTGAACCTGTCTCACCTTCCATCCAAACTCCGGCCTCGCTTCTGTGGCCCTTTTCTCGTTGAGGCACAGGTGACACCTGTAACATTCCGCTTGCGCTTACCAGATACATGGTAGCTTCACAACGCTTTCCATGTTCAGCTACTGAAAACCCGACAAGGACCCGAACCAACAGTTCCAGGGACGGCAACTACCGCCACCACCACCTGTTCTAATACAAGATGAACCCGAATACGAGATCGAGCGCATTCTCACTCATCGGCGCCGCAGCAGCAAGGCCCTCGAGATCCTGATACGCTGGAAGGGATACGACCCCACTGAGGACAGTTGGGTTGCAGAAGCTGATATGGGCAACGCACGCCGTGCTCTCATGGACTATCTTGTCAAGCAGGGTGTTTCTCACGCCGCCCAGCTTTGAGGGGGGGACGTGTGAGAGTACGACGGCTTATGCTGGCTTTGCTAGCTTGTCTGAACTTTATTATGCTATATCTAGCTTGGGTTGATTTTATCATGCATAGATATGCTTGATTTCCTAGGTTTGGTGCATTCCTATACTTTATTATAGTTATAGCACCGAACCAGGTTACGTGTACCGAACTTAGGCCTATTCGGTTTCCACCGAATTGCTTTTTACTGAGTTCGGGAAGGTTCTGTTCGGGGCGCTTCGCGACCCTCAGAACATTCGCGTAACACCTGGGTTACATGCCTTGTGTCGAGCCTATATATAGCCTCGTGTTGTACCCAGGTGAGTCATTCAATTCAAACTCTCTTTTCTGCGCTCGATCCTAGATCCTCACAAGCAGCAGCAGTAGCAGCAGCATCAGCAGCAGCAGCAGCAGCCGCCGCAGCGGCAACAGCAGCAGCAGCCGCAGCAGCCTCCGGCCCCTGTTTCTGGCCTTCGGGCCCTTGGTCTCCCCTCCTCTCCTCCTGTGTTCAGACCTACGTTTCCTCCTCCGGACTCAGCCCCGGCTGTGTTCCCAGGTTCTCAGTCTCCTCCGTCTCCCTCTCCTCTTGCCCACACTTGGACCTCTTGTCCTCCTCGTGCTCGTCCTTCGTCACCTGTCACTAACCTCCGTACCGTGTTGTTTCGTCCTAGTCCTCCTCGTCCTCTTCCGTTTGTTCTTCCTCGTCCTCCTGAGTCGTCCCTCACTGCCTCCCTGTCCACTCCGGTCTCTGACTAGTACCGCACGTACCGCCCCACTCTCTCTCGTGTTCTCGCCTCTCTTGTTACAGACCCTCGTGCCTCTCCTTCCTCAGTCGCGGTCCTCACTGCCGCTGTCACTGACTTTACTGCTACGCGTCGCCTTGACTACGCCACTCGTGTTGTGGCCGCTCCTCCTGTCTGTCCTCTGTCCGCCGGGGGTGAGTCTGCCTTTGGGTGTGACGTCCTAGAGGATAGACAGCTTGAGCTTGAGTTCCTGGCAGCTGCTTCGCCTCATCTCTGTGCCATGCTCCTCGCTCCTGAGGGAGACCCCGACGCTCCTGACATACCTACTCCTCGCACTTACGCTGAGGCAGTGTCAGGGCCTTGGGCCTCTCAGTGGAGAGCTGCCATGGACGCAGAGATGGCCTCCTACAGGTCCACAGGCACTTACGTTGACAAGGTTCCCCCCCCTGGGGCGAACATAGTTGACGGCATGTGGATCTTCAAGGTGAAGCGGCCGCCAGGATCTCCCCCTGTCTTGAAGGCACGCTACGTGGCTAGAGGGTTCAGTCAGCGTGAGAGAGTTGACTTCTTTCAGACCTTCGCGCCCACCTCGAAGATGACCACTCTTCGGAAGTTACTACACGTAGCAGCGCAGAGAGACTACGAGCTACACTCTCTTGACTTCTCCACCGCATTCCTCCAGGGCAGCCTACACGAGGAGATCTGGCTGCGTCGTCCTCCGGGCTTCACTGGCACCTTCCCGCCTGGGACCCAGTGGAGCCTCAGACGACTGGTCTACGGTCTCCGCCAGGCACCCCGTGAGTGGCACGACACTCTCCGCTCTACTCTGTCCGACCTCGGGTTTGAGCCGTCTTCCGCCGACCCGTCGATGTTTGTTCGTCGTGGGCGCACACCTTTCTTCGTGCTGGTCTACGTTGACGACTTGGTTTTTGCCACAGCCGACACAGTTGCACTGGCGGAGGTGAAGTCCGAACTGCAGAAGAGACACATTTGCACTGACCTTGGGGAACTGCGCCGCTACCTTGGCCTGCAAATCTCCAGGGACTGAGCTGCTCGCACCATCACTCTGACTTAGTCACACATGGTGCAGCAGGTCCTTCAGCGGTTCGGGCTTCAGCACTCTTCTCCTACACCCACCCCTCTTGCTATAGACCACAGACTCACTGGGCCTTTTCCTGACGAGCCGTTCGAGCCCAGTGGTCCCTACGCAGAGCTGGTGGGCTGCCTCATATACCTGATGACGTGCACTCGCCCGGACCTCGCCTTCCCTCTTAGCATCCTTTCTCGCTTTGTTGCGACTAGGAGACACCGTCCTGTTCACTGAACGGCGGCTAAGAGGGTGGCGAAGTACCTCGGTGCGACATCAGACATGGGGCTTGTACTTGGAGGGACACAACCAGTTGTACTCACCGGTCACTGCGACTCCTCGTACGCCGACGACGTTGAGACTCAGAGGTCTACGTAGGGTTACTGTTTCAGCCTGGGCTCTGGAGCTATTTCGTGGAGTTCTACTCGGTCTTCCTGTGTTGTGACTTCTACCGCAGAGGCCGAGATCTACGCTGGAGCCCTTGCTACACAGGAGCTACAATGGTTGACCTTCTTGCTCACTGACCTTGGTGAGTGGCCGAGCTCTGCACCGACCTTGTTTGCTGACAACAAGGCGATGATTCTCCTGTGTCGTGAGCATCGACTGGAGAGCAGAGTGAAGCACATCGACATCAGGTACTTCCTCGTTCGAGAGTTGCAGAGACGCGGACAGGCTCGTCTGGACTTCGTGGCGTCCGAGGCCAACACTGCAGACATCTTCACCAAGGGTCTTCAGCCTTGTGACAACCGCCGGTTTTGTCTGCAGTTAGGCCTCGTTGAGATTGGGTGTAGTAGACTGTAGTAGTGAGTTCTTGCCTCTTGTTTGTGTGTGTACTATATATATTAGTTTGTACACTCTTGAACTAGCCTTGTGGCCCCTTGTTTGTGCTCAGACTGTGTGGTGACGTTGTGATCCACCCTGAGCTTTGTTTTCTCTCTTACTTGTGACTGGTCTTGTGACCTTAGGTTGCGTTTCTTGTTGCTTGGCATTCCCCACTTAGGCTATGGGGGTGTGTCAAATGTTATAGCCTCTAGTGGGTCATGCTATATGGGGTACAAACAGTTAGGGTTAGGCATTTGTATCCCAACCCAATTAATCCAACTCATTCTGTTGTTTTCAGTTTCTGAGAGATTGATTCCCTGTCAAGACATGCTGACAAATTGAGAGCACTGTTGACTAATATTGGGATCTAGAAGCTACTAACCACACCTTTAATTCACATTTAACTGTCCCCACGGGGTCACCTCCAAGGGTCCTTGGGTGCCTGGCAAGACCAGCCCCTATCCAAGGGTCCGTGTTATGTCGAGGGACATGCTAAGTGTTAAAACAATCGTGTGCATTAGAGCATTCCCAAGATTCCTTGCGCAGCGTTATGGCGATGAACTGGTCGTGTGCAGAAAGTTCTTTTCACGTCAATACGATGATAGAGAAAAACTTCACTCAAATGATTGATTACTGTCAGATATAGTAGGAGCACGGCCTAGGCTTAGTAGCCTAGGCCACAGTAGGACTAGAGCGATGAGGCGCCAAGAACGAGCTAGAATGTGTGCAGGAATGGAATTGAGAAGGAATGATTGAACTAGCAAGCAGCAGGATACAAATAGCAAACCCTAAGGGGCTGTACTCACTATTGAGTGCCCCACTGCAGGCTACACAAACAACATATTCTGACACACCCCCATAGCCAAAGTGGGGTGTAATCAGCACAGTAAGCAAAGCATAACAAGCTCAGGGTGGATCACAATGTCACCACACATTCTGAGCACAATTACAAGAAGCAACAGTTTAAAGTTCACAATTATGAGCAAAGCTAGTGGTAGTCACAACGGGCAAGTGAGGAGGAGGAGGGACTGTGAGAGGAGAGAAGATGGGAGACGACGGCTGAAGCTGCAGACACACGGGCAACAGGAGCGGCTGGCACAGTGGCTACCGGGACAGCGCCCCGGACTACTGGAGTAACTGGCTCACGGGTTACGACGAGCTACAGGAGCAACGGACCCACGGGCGACAGGCGCAGCAGGCTCTCTGGGCTACCAGGACAGCGCCCCGGACTACAGGTGCTGCGGACGACTAGACGGCAGCCTCCTCTCAGCCTCCCCAAGCAGTCCCACACCCCCCTACACACACCCCCAGTTTCACCCCTAGCTCCACTCCCACATCACCCCCATAGCTCCACTCCCCACAGCTCCCACACCTCCACCCCCCTCAGCGGCAGCTGCAGCAGTGGGAGATGAAAAAGGAGGAGGGGAGAACCCACACCGCTCACCCCCATGCTCGCCACCCCACCCCCCAACCACCGCGGAACACACGGCAGAACGGGAGAATGGGCAGCACGGGGGGGGGGGGGGGGGGGGCAGGGACGACATCACGAGCAACTGCAGGGGCGGGCCGCGGGCTGCTGCAGGGGTCCTGGGACGGCTGCTGCAAGCTGTGGGCGGCTCCAGGAGCTGCTGCTGTAGAGATGGGCGGCTCCAGGGGTGGCCGCTGCAGGTGAAAGTGAGGAGGAGGGAGGAGAAGGGAGGGGCGCCCCTAGGGGCAACGAGAAAGGAGCCGCGCGCCCCCCCCCCCTGGGGCGCCACGACGGGCACCACAGAGGGCGCCGCGACGGGCCTCCAGAGCCGCCTCGACGGGCGACGGGGAGGGCGCCGCGCAGGCCCCCCGAAGTCGCCTCGACGGGCGACGGGGAGGGCACCGTGCGGGCCCCCCGAAGTCGCCACGACGGGCGACGGGGAGAGCCGCGCACGGCCCCCGAAGTCGCCTCGATGGGCGACGGGGAGGGCGCCGCGCACGGCTCCCGTGGTCGCCACGACGGGCGACGGGGAGGGCGCCGCGGACGGCCCCCGTGGTCGCCACGACGGGCGACGGGAGGGGAGGCCGCGCGGGTCCCCGAGGTCGCCTCGACGGGCGACGGGAGGGAAGGCCGCGCGGGTCCCCAAGAGCGCCTCGACGGGCGCTTCGACGAGAGGGGACCACGGAGGCCCCCCCAAGGGCACCACGACGGGCGCCACGGATGGGAAACCCGCCAGGCGCCCCGAGCGCGCGACGGGCAGAAATTAGGGTTTCGCCGCCGCGCACCACGGGGCGCGCGGCGGACGGTAGGGCAGCGGAAGCAGGTGGTGGGCCCATACACAGGAAGGCGGCAGACATGCTGCCCTCTGATACCATGTCAGATATAGTAGGAGCACGGCCTAGGCTTAGTAGCCTAGGCCACAGTAGGACTAGAGCGATGAGGCGCCAAGAACGAGCTAGAATGTGTGCAGGAATGGAATTGAGAAGGAATGATTGAACTAGCAAGCAGCAGGATACAAATAGCAAACCCTAAGGGGCTGTACTCACTATTGAGTGCCCCACTGCAGGCTACACAAACAACATATTCTGACAATTACAACTTAACACAAGCACGCAATTATATTTCGCCTAGCACACAAGCATAAGAAAGCACAGAGGAGTTGTTTAACTACCGTATGGCCTCGGATATAGGCGCCGTCCGATTAAAGGCGCCGGCGCCTATATCTGGAGCATGGCGCTTATGGCCGTTCCTCGATTATAAGCGCCCCCCTTGTAAAACCCTGATTTATTATAAGCGCATGCATAATTTTATTATTTCAATCCTCATTAAAACATTAAAGCCAGCAGGCAAAATAGTGACCCCCCCCCCCCCCCTTCTAGTTGGGTCCAACTTGAATCAGATGGTAAGCACAAGTTAGAAATATATCGAGCGGGCACAGCAACCGAGCAGGGCTGGTGTACCCAAACGATTGTGCAGGAAATACAACCAATCAAGAGCATCGCCGCAATGTGCAGAGACACAAACGGGCCCAAAAGGTTTCGCACAGTAGGGCGGTGGTGTTCCGCCGCTCCGCTCCCAATCAATAAACTGACCACTCATTCAACGCTTCCTAGAGCAACACAACGCTCACTGGACACGCCCTACCAAAATACTACGCAAACTCGTCACGCCAAGCACACGACTCACTCTCATATTGCCAACACCCAGCCGCATCCCTTCCGAGCAGGCAGCCGTCCACAGCTAATAACGTAAATTAGTCCAGCAAAAGTAGTCGTCCCCTGCATTCGAACGAGTTTGGGGTCTGACGCGGAGGGCCTGCCGCGGGATCGCCTATACCTCCGCTATTCCCAAACTCTTCAGCTATTGTACGCATTGCATGAATACTATAGGGTGACAGTGACACATACGCATAGGGTTAAGGTCGACCAAATAGGCGAGCGAAATGCTGCCCGTCTCTGTCTGACGGGCAGCATTCGCGCGCATGGCGGAATGCGCCTGTCTGACGGGCAGCAAATGACGAAATGCCCAGCGGGCGCGCGAAATGCAGTCTCTGTCTGACGGTTAGCATTTCGCGTGCATGGCGGAATGCGCCTGTCTGACGGGCAGCCTCCGCGAAATGCGCAGCGGGCGCGCGGAATGCTGCCCGTCAGACAGTCACGTGCTGCATGCGCGCGCAGGGCGGAGTGCGGCTGTCTGACGGGCAGCATTCCGGGCGAAATGCTCAGCGGGCGCGCGAAGTGCTGCCCGTCAGACTCCCGGGTGGCATTCGAGGGGAATGCACCAACCTAGTGAGCCTGACGGGCAGCAGTCACGCGAATGGCTAAAGGGCGTCAGTATTACGGGCTGCAGGTGCCTGAAATGCCGATAACGGAATGTTCGACGTGCAACAGGCGCGTGAATAGCTGCGCCTCGCTCAGCTGTGCGGTATCCCCAACATTGACGTCACCATCCCCGAGTCCCACATCCGCATGCTCCCCTTTCACCATTCCCTGTTCCCCCATACCCCGTTCCCCCATTCCCTGCCTCATTCCTTGTTCCCCCATTCCATGTCCCCCATTACCCGCACCCCCATTCCCTGTCCCTTCATTCCCTGCTCCCTTTCAGTCTTTCTCCCCCATTCCTGCTCCCCCATTCGCAGCCCCCCCATTCCCTGTCCCCTGATCCCTCGTCCGCCCATTCCCTGTTCCCCCATTCCCCACTCCCCCATTCCCTGTCCCCCAATTGCCTGCTCCCCCATCCCTTGTTCCCCAATTCCCTGCTCCCCTATTCCCTCCACCCCCATTACCACCTCCTCCATTCCGTGTTCCCCGGTTCCCTGTCCCCCATTCCCCGCTCCCCCCATACTCTGTACCCCCATTCCCTGTTCCCCTAATCCCTTTCCCCCATTCCCTGTTCCCCGGATTCTCCGTCCCCCCATTCTCTGCTCCCCCATTCCCTGCCCCCCCATTCCCTGCCCCCCCATTCCCTGCTCCCCCATTCCCTGCCCCCCCATTCACTGCCCCCCCATTCCCTGCTCCCCCATTCCCTGCTCCCCCATTCCCTGTTTCCCTTTTGAGCAGCTCCCCCAATCCCTGTCCCCCAAATGCCTGCCCCCCCATTCCCTGTTCCCCCATTCTCGTCTCCCCCATTTCCCTGTTCCCCCATTCCCCCCTCCCCCATTCCATGTTCCCCCATTCCCTGCTCCCCCATTCGCTGCCCCCCCATTCCTTGTCCCCTCATTCATTGCTCCCCCATTCCCTGTTCCCCCATTCCCATGGTCTCCCATTCCTTCTCCCCCTTTCCCTTATCCCCCATTCCCTGCTCCCCCATTCCCTGATCCCCACCGTCCCTGCTCCCCCATTCCCTGTTCCCCCATTCCCTGTTCCCCCATTCCCTGCTCCCCCATTTCCCTGTTCCCCCATTCCCCCCTCCCTCATTCCATGTTCCCCCATTCTCTGTCCCCCCATTCCCTGCTCCCCCATTCGCAGTCCCCCCATTCCGTGCTCCCCCAGTCCCTGTTCCCCCATTCCCTGCTCCCCCATTCGCAGTCCCCCCATTCCGTGCTCCCCCAGTCCCTGTTCACCCATTCCCTGTTCCCCGGATTCTCCGTCCCCCCCATTTCCTGTCCCCAGATTCCCTGATCCCCCATTCCCCGGTCCCCCATTCCCTGGTCCCCACTTTCCCTGCTCCCCCATTCCATGTCCCCAGTTTCCATGTCCCCCCATTCCCAGAGTGGGAAATCCCTGCTCCCCCATTCCCATGTTGTACCCACATTCCACGTCCCCCAATTCCCCTCTCCCCCATTCCTTGCTTCGGTATTCCCTGCTCCCCCATTCCCTGTTCCCCCAGCCCCTGACCCCTATTCCATGTTCCCCCATTCCATGTTCCCCCATTCCATGTTCCCCCATTCCCTGCTCCCTCATTCCGCCCTCTCCCATTTCCTAATTCCCCATTTCCCTGATCCCTCACTCCCAGTACGCAATAGAATGTCACCTTCTGTCCAGCGTTCTTGCATGCAGATGCTGCCCAGTTCTTTCGTCTGAAATTACTCTCACCTCCCACACCAACCCCCAGTTGCCTGTAGGAAGCCCACTAAGATCGCTCTCACCTCCTCAACTGACAGCGGTGGGGCTATAAGCTACGTTCGTGACAAGATCTTCTTGCCAGGTTAGGCCCGCACCTCAACCGCCTCTCATTGAGGTTTAGTCGATCTCACTGACTGCAGCCCTCTTGTTTGTAACACTGCCTCGTTCTTGCACTCAATGCTCAATCCAAGTTCCTTCCATGTTTCAATTACACGAGCCTGCGTCATTCTCCCACTGCATCCTTTGTGATTCACTCACTACTGCCATGTTCCCCCAGGTCCTGCTCCCCCAGGTCCTGCTCCCCCAGGTCCTGCTCCCCCATCCCCTGTTCCTCCATCCCCCGCTCCCCCAGTCCCTGCTCTTCCAGTCCCTGCTCTTCCAGTCCCTGCTCTTCCAGTCCCTGCTCTTCCAGTCCCTGCTCCCCCAGTCCCTGCTCTTCCAGTCCCTGCTCCCCCATCCCCTGTTCCTCGGACACGGGGGTTCCCCCCATTCCCAGTCCCCCGATTCCCTGTCCCCAGATTCCCTGCTCCCCCATTCCCTTCACCCCCATTCCCTGGTCCCCTCATTCCCTGCTCCCCCATTCCCTTCACCCCCATTCCCTGGTCCCCTCATTCCCTGCTCCCCCATTCCCTGTTCCCTCCCTGTTCCCCCATTCCCTGCTCCCTCATTCCTTGCTCCCCCATTCCCTGTCCCCCAATTCACCCCTCCCCCATTCCCTAAACCCCCATTCCCCGATGGGGAAATCCCTGCCCCCCATTCCCTGCTCCCCCATTCCCTGTACCCACATTCTCTGCTCGCCCATTCCCCGTTCCCCCATTCCCTGTTCCCCATCCCCTTTTCCCCCATCCCCTGCTCCCCCATTCCCTGCTCCCCCATTCCCATTCCCCACATTCTCTGCTCGCCCATTCCCCGTTCCCCCATTCCCTGCTCCTAAATTCCCTGTTCCCCCATTCCCTGTCCTCCCATTCCCTGACCCCCCATTCCATGGTTATCCCATGCCCTGTCCCCGCATTCCATGTTCCCCCATGCCCTGTCCCCGCATTCCATGTTTCCCTACGCCCTGTCCCCTCATTCCATGTTCCCCCATGCCCTGTCCCCCCATTCCATGTTCCCCCATGCCCTGTCCCATACACTGCTACAGTCATATTTCACCATGTGCTGCCTTCCCATTACAGTCAACCCCCCCAACCCTTTATGCTCTCAGCACACCCCACTTTACCTCCCCCCCTCCTACTGCCCATCATTCATTACACTACACAACAATGATTCCTACGTAGGGTTGGCCCAAGATGTCTGATACAGAGGGTGAGGCCGGTACTTCGAACACGTCGGCGGGGTTGGCCCTGAATGGTATGCTAAACAAAAGGAAGCTTTCACTTAGCGGCCATTTGATTGCACCATGGGCCATCCTACGATGCGGGTTAGCAAGTCTTATGGGTGGTGGCTCGGTTCCTCGGGACAGTGACATGGTACTTTTGTTAATAGAAGCCGCTCCAACTTTGGTGGAGCATCTACTGGAAGCTGCAAAAGGGGCAGGTATGAATCACAAAAAGCTTCTATGGTGCGTCACATGTATTGGGGGCAGAACATGTGTTAAATTTATGTATGCTTGTGGTCGCAGGGGTGCGGGGAGACGGCATCAGGGCAGCGTTTACGGCAGGAGTGGACGCACATGCTGCAACCGCGCGAGTGAAAAAGAGAGGGAGTGGACTGCCCTCCGTGAGGGAGCTGTATGCACTCCACGCGACATCGATCCGTGGACTTGTTTATAGTTTTGTGCAGACGACAGAGGAGCCGACTGTGGAGAGCTCTGGGCCAGGGTTCCAGTGGGGTGGGGCTAGACGTGGTGCAGCATATCGGGCGCTCATTGGGTCCGGTAAGTTGTAAATGTGTTTTGTATCCTTGGGTTTCAATTGTTGTGGCTCTTACAACATTGACCTTGTGTGTACTTCATATACCGCATAATCACTCCTTATTATGGGGTTGTGTGTTGTCATGTTTGGGTCCCACTCACCACTCACCATTCACACTGTGCCTGGTACTTTTCAGACAAGGGCGAGATCCAGGTCCGTCAGTCATCTGCCGCGCATCACAACACGCTCAGGGATACTACGAGAACCCGACCCTGTCCCTTTGGCTGAAGGGTCGCCCCACGAGTCCATGGATGCGGTTGTAAATGCAGCGAATGGTAGCATAGAGAGGAATGGACCAAGCAAGGCAGCCGATCGACTTCAAGAGCAGAGCTCTGCAGGGGTTGCGATGGATCGAGTTGGCGGGTGCGAGACCGACTGTGTGGAACCCCCTCCTGACATGTCTGGCTTGGGCGTCCTAGGGGTGCAACGCATGCTGAGTGGCGATGATGCCGGCCGACAGGGGATAGAAGCTTCGTCATGTAAGGCGCCCCAAAGCCCTTCTACACTGAGTTTTATGCCCGCAACCCTTGCATATTCATGTGTGCCTCTATTGTCCATATACTGTTTATTTGAGACAACGTGTCTTAACACCATTTTGTGCGTGCCTTTGATCCACACATACCCACCAGGGAGGCCGCGCGACATCAAAATTTTGGATGAGGGGTCCCACAAGGCTGGCCATCTTCTCCAGGCCTTACTGAAACACGTAAGGGAACCATGTGCTACATGGACACCGTCTGGTTTGTGAAACTAATGCTGCATTTTTCAGTCCAGTGCACTGCTGGCAGTGGAGGGGCAATGCTTTTGCAATCATGGAAAAGTACATTGGGTGCGTTCGGGCTGCTATGGAGATGCCTAAGATGTAAACATACGGAGGTGTGGTGGAGCTGTGATCGTACACCAGATGTTGGACAGGAGTCCAAAAAGGGTCCCAAGATGCCTTGGCTATCTAGAACGGTGATGGGACCAAAATGGGACGAAAGGGAAGCTGAATGTTACGTCAACTAGAGACGCACTCGTCAGAGCGGTATGTGGCGATCTTGATGGTATCGAGTACAATACTTGTGATGAGGGGGAGGCGTCGTACAAGCACCCAGATTTGCGACGTGTGGTGGTGCGGATGGACGGGTCAGCCACGGGATCAGACCACACAGTTGCAGCTACAGCTGCGGGAGCAGTGGATGCCCCTACAGATGCCCCCACGGCAGCAGCGGATGCCCCCACAGCTGCCCCCACGGCAACTGTGGATGCCCCCATGGCAACAGCGGATGAGACAGATACAGACGTTGACGGAGAATGGATTATTTTTCAGGATGTTGCCGAGATGTTCGCCTGGGATCCGTACCCAGTGCACGGGATCCACCCGTCGTCGTATGCATCGCTGTTACTGGCACAGGAGGTTGCAGGGCGATCGGAAACAGTGGGAGCATCATTCGACTTCGGGGCAGACATGACGGAGCAAGGTAAGCTGCTCGATCCAATGTGTGAAAAACCTTCGTAGGAGTTTGTATTTCCGCCCCTGCTATTGTTTCGTAAGAAGGAAGAGCCATTTTGAAAATCACAACACCTTAACTTTTTTAATGTGAGTTCGTTCAGCTGCACATCGCTGCCTTGAACATTTAGGGGCTCTTCATGCTGTATAACTTGTTTGCCTTGAATGTGAGTCCGCTTTTCTGTCCAACTTGTTTGCCAATCCTGCTCCACATGGATTGTGGGCAGAGGAGGTTGCGGCCACGCAAGCAGAGATTCATGAAGTTAGAGACCGTGGTTGGTGGGACAATACGGGCGAGAGTCGGGGTCCTAATGTTAACGATCCGATGGGAGGTGCTATTCAGACAAGCGTAACAGCCATGGAGGGGGGACGGCGATGGGTGCGCAAGGCCAAAAGAACGCGGCGCAACCAGCGGAGTCTGCTGCCAAGTGCTGAAGGGGGGGGTGGTTCATCGGATGATATGGCAGTTGTTGAGGAAGTGAGTTCTCCGCAGCGGTTTAGTATCCATTTTCATCACGTGATGGTGCGCGGTGCTACTCTTGCCAAAGAAGGTCGTACCATGACCGCGGAAGACGTCGAGGCTGAGCTTGCTCTATCAACCGAGCATTGGGCCAGTGATCACTCTCGCTGTGCTCGACATGGCATTGTGCCTCGGTGCGTCGCTGATGGGTGGGGTCTAGAGAGTGCAGTGTATGAATACGGTGGAGCCACACATCTAGCCTTCAGGAGCTGGCTACGGAAACACTGTTCCGCAGACAAGATGCAACCGTTCGTGCTTCGCGCGTCCAGCTGGCTGAACGAGTCATTTCATTCGGTGATTTGCAAATATACACCGAAGAGTGTGGAAGCACGGATTGCACTCTCGATTCTACATTGGAACAACACCGTTGAGCGACTTGTCCTGAGACATATCATCCGGATCCGCCGTGCGACTCGTGTGTGTCGTGGGAAGAAAGATCGCGTGCTTGGACCAATGAACTGGCAATGGACGCAGGACATTTTTGCCGAGTGGCGCCGCGCATCCTCGCTGCCACGTTGACCCCATCTAATTGTTCATGGGTAAAGTATTGTGTGTTTTTATTGTTGTGCGTTCTTTAGTGTAACTTGTTTACCAACAAGGCCACACGGGATTCAAGTGTCTAAATTCACGTTCGATATGTATCCATTCCTTGTGTGCAGGACCGGATGACCCACCAGTGCGCAGACCATTCATGCCGCCCCGAAAAAAGCTTCGGAGCCACCCAAACAGTTAGTATTTCAAGAGGTACTGTTTACACAATCCACCCTGCAACACACATATGATTCACTGAGTTCCCTCATATGCTCATTGGGTCCTCTCGCTCATAGCCTACTAGCCTCCACTTCACTCACAAAATACCCACCGACCCATATGTTACTCACCGACTACTCGCCAGCCTACCCACCAACCTACCTACCAACCTACCCACCAACCTACCTACCAACCTACCCACCAACCCACCACAAGCCCAACGACTCACCACAAGCCCTACAACTCACCACGAGCCCAAAGACTCATCATGAGCCCAACGACCCACCACAAGCCTCGCGACTCACCACATCCCCAACGGTTCACCACGAGCCCAACGACTCACCACAAGACCAACGACTCACCACAGGCCCTACAACTCACCACAGGCCCTACAACTCACCACGAGTCCTACAACTCACCATGAGCCTAACGACCCACCACAGGCTCCACAACTCACCACAAGCCCAACGACCCACCACAAGCCCAACGACTCACCACAAGCCCAACGACTCACCACAGGCCCTACAACCCACCACAAGCCCAATGGTTCACCACGAGCCCAACAACTCACCATGTGCAAGCCTTGGCACATGTGCTCACACGTGCACACGTGCACAGCCTTGCAGAACGTCCCTGTTCCTTTGCACAAGTGCCCACACTTGCACAACAACTTTTACATGCACACCTACATACGCGTACCTTGCCCCACACGCCTGCGGGTGCAGCATCCATCTACATCCCACGCATCCCATTTACTCCCACCCCTTCCATCCGCACCCCGTTGCACCCTACAGCAGCTATGCGTCAAGGAGTATGCACCATGGGGGGTTCACTGGTTGCAGGAACTTTTGGACCGCCACGCCCGAACGGCATCCCGTCAAACCGCCACACTAAGCAAGGGCACCAAGCTCATACGTGACGATTGGATTCATGGTAGACGCATGGTCTTCACCCTGTTCCTCCCTGTGCTCAGTGCTGCCATGCGTCCTCCCTGACTCATACAACTTGGCGTGTTTTGTAGATTTCACAACACGGGGTGTCGCATGACCACCGTACAATGCACCCGAACCTCAGTGTCTACCTGTTGGCGCAGACAGTGCAATAGCGGCTACACATGGCTGCCTTGTATGTGCGCTTACTTATCTCTCTTCATGTCTGTGGCATTGCAAGCGTGTGCAAGAGGTTGTTCTCCCACCACAAGTGGTTCTCAAGTAAAGAGTCAAAGCGTGTCAAACACACATGTTCATTCACTGGCTATCACTCAAATGCCTTGTATGTGCGCTTACTTATCTCTCTGGAAGTTTGGGCACTGCAAGCGTGTGTAGGAGGTTGTTTCAGAAGACAAGTACGTAGTTCTCAACTAATAAGAGTATGGTCTAAGCGTGTCTAATACACATGTGCATTCACGGGCTATCAATCGAGTGACTGCGCATAAATCCCCGCGACACCATCGCATTCAAAGTTGATCACTTCGGGCATCGGACTGTAGTCGTTGAACCACAACACATCGTCCCCCCCACATCCCGTGTAATACCCCCCCGATGATGGCTCTGGGTACAGGGAGGCAATCACAACGTATATCAGCCATGGAAGCACAACCTGGTCACTAGTGTCCTCTCCCAACAAATCTGAATACCCCACGTAACATCGGAAATGGTGGTTTTTCGGCTCCACCTCCACGTCGTCCACACCCACGGTTTGCGCCACACGCAACTCGTATCACATTTTCCACTGTACGTTGAGTTGCAAAACGACCTACAGTTTCTTCAGAGGGGAAGGATAACCAGCTGGCCGCCCACTTCTGCAGGACATCATACTGTTTTGGGACACGCCTAGCAAATTCATTGATTGTCCAGCAGAACGCAGGATTCACAATGATTGGGGGCAGGCCGGAGCGAACACGGACCCGTCGAGTCATCCTAGGCGCTGGTCTGCTCGAAACACTGCTCGTTGACTCAACCACTTCCAATGTATTAGATGCACTCTCCCACTGCATCCCTTCCTCGGTCTCCTCAATATCATCCTGGTACGCCATGCGTACCCCTTCCGGCCGGCGACGCATGAGAGCTCTGCATCGCGGCCTGCCCAAAACAGTGACAAGGATGAATGAGCGATGGGTAAAAAGATAACAAGCAATAAGGCAATGTTTCCAAAGGGAGCAGGTGCTGCAGGCATAGTAATGGGAAATAGAAATGGCTTACCTAACAGGCTCCCCAGTTCAGACGCGCTTAGCTGTGCCCCTGTCCGTCCCTGGTCGGTGCGACATTTGCACCCTGCCCTCACACTAATGGCAGGAGAGAGTGGTAGACTGGTTTGAAAGGGTGGGGAAGGGCGACGAGCATGGAGGGGGTCGCTGAGCGCTCGGTGTGCCAAATCTCTCAGTGCAACATGACAAAGCATGGGGCACGGACAATGTGCGGCAGTTGGGAGACAACATTGCTGCTACATGGGGACATGCTAATACATGGAGTGGGTGCAGACGCGGACAGACTGCGGTCATCTAGTAAGACAGAAGAACTCACATTTATGTGTAATGCTTGGGAATACAGGCTTGACAACCCAGGGTTGGAACAGGATAGCGAGGGGGCACGACGAGCACGGAGATGAAAGAGCGTGGGATTGGGGACAGGACAGATTGCAACACGACGGTGGGACAGGGGCAACAGATTGTTGAGAGGAGGGAGGGAAGGGAGGGAGGGGAGTGCAAGGGGTCGAGGGAGGGCAAGGAGGGGAGAGATGGCTTTGAAGGGATAGAGGGCTGGGAGCCGAAGAGGGGGAGGAGCGGTTCCGGAGTAGCATTTGTGACGGGAGGAGAGAGAGCAGGGGGTTGAGAAAAGGAAGGCGGAGGGGGGAGTAAGGCAGGGTGGGGCGTGAGGGAAGTCAGAGCGGAGAGGCCTCTGGAGACGAGAGAAGGTGGAGGGAGGAGAGGGGCAGGGAAGAGTTGGTGTGACATACCTGGTTCCTCTATGAGAGTGTTGATGTTACACCCCAAGGAGTGGCGCGGCGGCGCCGAGTGTCGCGGATTGGAGACTTTGAGCAGAGAGGTGTAGAGGAGCCGACGCGTAGGGCGCTGTGTTGGCGAGGGGAATTAGAACAGGGAGGGGAGATGGGACAGAGGGAGGAGAGGGAGCAGATGGAGTTTGAAAGAGAGAATGGTAATTGGGAGAAGGTGATTTAGGCGCGAGAGGACAGTCGACAGCGTAGCACGAGAGGGCAAGGGGTGGAGCATGGAGATAGCTGCGTGAGAGGGCACATGGAGCGAGAGGGGGAAGAAGGGTGTAGACAAGTGAGGGAAGCGGGAAAGCAGGGAGTATGGCAGGGAGTGAAGTTACGAGGGAAAACCCGGCAGTATGGAAGCGAGGCCACGGGGGGAAGAAGGGGGAAGGGCAGAAAAGGGAAAGGGGGTAGTTAGGGTGTGGAAAGGGGGAAGAGGGGTGTAGGGTAGGGATGGAAACTGTGCTTCTTAGGAAGTTAGGGGGAGAATGCACTATGCATGAAGAAGGGTGTAAGGTGGAGCGGTGAAAGGGCGAAGAAGAGAGTAAGGCATCGAGAGTGGAGAGGCGGAAGCAAGGAGTAGGGAAGAGTGGGGACAAGGGGGAAGACGGGTGGTATACAGAGGGGCAAAGGGGGATGAAGGGCGTAAGTCAGAGAGGGTGGAAAGGCGGAAGAAGGGGGTATGGCTGAGTGGGGAATATGGGAAGGAGGACGTAAGTCAGAGGCTAACGGGGGAAACAGGGCGTAATACGATGAGAGGGGAAAGGGGGTTGACCCGTGGCAGAGAGGGGTGAGGGGGAAGAAGGGTGTAGGGACGAGAGGGAAAAGGAGGAAGCAGGGCGTATGGCACCGTGGGTGGAAACGTGAATGGAGGGGGTAATGCAGAGTGGGGAGAGGAAGATGAAGGGGGTAGCAGGGGGAAGCAGGGCGTTAGGCAGAGAACTCATGGTGCAATAAGAAAGTGTAAGGAGAGAAGGGGAAGGGAGACGCAGGGCGTAAGGACAAGAGGGGGGAAGGGGAAGAAGGGTGTTCGGAAGAGAGGGAAATGGGGGAAGCTGGGTGTAAGGCACCGGGGATGGAAAGGAGGTAGATAGGGGTAAGGCAGAGTGGAGCTAGGGGGAAACAGAGTGCAAGGCAGAGAGCTCACGGGTGGCGGCAGACAGGTCGTTGGAAGTGAGGGAATGGGGGGAGGATGGGCGAATGGCGGAGAGGGGAAGTAGGTTTTATAGGGTGTATGGAAGTGAGGAAAAAGGGGGAAGCACGGTGTGTGGAACTAAACGCATGGTGGGGGAAGTGGGGTGTAAGGAGGCAGGGGAATGGGGGAGTCTGGGAGAAAGGCAGAGAGGGGACGGTGGGGAAGAAGAGTGTAGGGAAGAGAGGGGAAACGGGGAGGAAGAGCGGTTGACGGTGAGGTGATAGGGGGAAGCAGGGGGTAAGCCAGAGAGGTGGGAACAGGGTGTGGGGCACCGAAGACGGGCGAAAGGGGACAAACGGTCCATTTTATGGTGGATGGAGGTGGCGTTCAGCGCCGAAGGGTGTTGCGTACAGAGGGCGCGTCATGGGGGCGGGGTCAAGGAGAGTCGGGGGAATAGCAGAGGGGAGGAAGGGACAGATTGGGATAGTGAGGGAGAGGGGGACAAAAGAATACGGAAGAGTGGTGTAACGGGGAAAGGGAGTAGGGAAGAGAGGGAACGGGGGGAATAAGGGCGCAAGGCAGATCGAGGAGAGTTTTACAGAAGGCTGTAATGGCAGGGAGGGGAAGGGGTGAAGACGGTTGAAAGGTGGAGAGGGGAAGGGCAGGAGACGGGTAAAAGGCAGTATACCTAGGGAAGGGGGAGGAATGAAGCAAGGGAGAAAGGGAAAAGGTGGAAGTAGGGGAGTAGGCAGTGTGGCGTAAGGGTTAAAACGGGCGTAAGGAGGAGAGGGGGAAGGGGGAAGAAGGGGGTATGGAAGAGGGGAAATGGGGGGGGAATGGCGTAAGTGATGAGGGGGGAAAGGCGGTAGAAGGCGGTAAGGCAGGCTGAACAAAGGGGGAGAAGGATGTAGGGCAGAGAGGGGGAAAGGGGAAGCAGGGCGTAAGGTGGAGAACGGCAAGAGGGGGATAAGGCAGAGAGGGGAAAGGGGGGACAAGGGTGTAAGTTTGAGAGGTGAGAGCGGGAGTAATGGTGCCTGGAATCGATGGGAAAGGGGGCGTCAGGGCGTAAGGTAGTGAAGGTAGTAAGGTAGAGATGGGAAGAGCGGGGAAAGGGAGGCTGATGGGCGTATGGAGGAGAGGGGAAAGGGGGAAGAAGGGTGTAAGCAGGGGGGAGAAGGAGGGGAAGCAAGGGGGAGAAGGAGGGGAAGCAGGGGGGAGAAGGAGGGGAAGCAGGGGGGAGGAGGAGGGGAAGCAGTGGGGAGAAGGAGGGGAAGCAATGGGTAAGCAGGGGAAAAGAAAGACTCAGAGGGGGGGAAACAACGGGTAAGCAGGGGGAATAGAAAGAGTGGCAGCGGGGTAAACAATGGGTAAGTTCGACCAAGGCACCACGTTTCTGTCTACCCCCTCCGCTGTCCATAAATTGGTTATTGGCAATGGGAGGGATGGGAGTGATGTTTCAGAGAGATGGCAAAGGGGGAACCAGCGGGTAGGGAAAGGGGGGAGCAGGGAGCTAGGGGACAGGGAATGGGGGAGCAGGGGATGGGGGAGCAGGGGATGGGGGAGCAGGGGATGGGGGAGCAGGGGATGGGGGAGCAGGGGATGAGGGAACGGGGAATGGGAGGACGGGGAATTGGGGGACCGGGAACGGGGGAGCGGAGAATGTGGGAACAGGGGATGGGGGAGCAGGGAATGGGGGGACAAGGATTGGGGGTAAGGGAATCGGGGGACAGGAAACTTGGGAGCGGGGAATGGGGGATTAGGGAATGGGGGAGCGGGGAATGGGGGAACATGGAATGGGGGAGCGGGGAATTGGGGAACAGGGAATGGGGGAGCGGGGAATGGGGGAACATGGAATGGGGGAGCGGGGAATGGGGGAACAGGGAATGGGGGATCGGGGAATTCTGTCTTTGGGAATGCAGATTGGGAATGGGGGAGCAGGGACTGGGGGAGCAGGGAATGGGAGAGCAGGGAATGAGGGAACGGGGAATGGGGGGACGGGGAATGGGGGAGCGGGGAATGGGGGAAAAGTGAATGGGGGAGCAGGGTATGGGGGAACAGGTAATGGGGGAGCGGGGAATGGGGGAACAGGAATGGGGGAACAGGGAACGGGGCCCCAGGGAATGGGGGATCAGGGAATGGGGGAGCAGGGAATGGGGGAGCAGGGAATGGGGGAGCAGGGAATGGGGGAGCGGGGAATGGGGGAGCAGGGAATGGGGGAGCAGGGAATGGGGGAGCAGGAAATGGGGGAGCAGGAAATGCTCGAACGGGGAAGGGGGGAACCGGTAATGGGCCGCGCGTGCTGCCCGTCAGACAGTGACGGGCATCATTTCGTACGCCTGCTGCCTGTCAGGCACGGATGCACCTCATTTCGCGCGAAATGGTGCTCGTCACTGTCTGACAGCCGCATTGGGCAGGGCTCGCGTATGCTGGCCGTCGGACAGTGACGGGAGGTATCTCGAGAGCATGCTGCTCGTCTGACAGCGGCTTTCCGCATAGCGCGCGAATGCCGCCTGTCAGACAGACGCATTACGCATTTCGCGCCTATACCCCCGTCAGAAAATGACGGGCAGCATTTCGCGCATATGCTGACCGTCTGACGTCGACGGACAGCATGTCGCGTACGTGCTGCCCGTGAGACATGTCTAATGCGGCAGCGGGCGCGTACCTTGAGCCGTCCGCTGCTGGGGGAGCGGGGAATGGGGGATCACGGATGGGGCAGCAGGCAATGGGGGAACAGGGTATGTTCGACATCGACTCACCTCATAACGCTACCTCGCGGTTTCACTACGAACGTGACGGCCTGCCCCCCATGGGCGTGCAGGCCGTCTGAACCGTAGTCTAAATCATGGCGCAAGCCTCGGTTAAACGCCATCCGCGGGTTCGCTACCTGATTAGTAGGCGGTTTCAATTTCGGTGCGCCCCTTGCAGAGTCGGTCATGCCCTTTTCACAATCGCAATGGCTGGACGTCCGTTCCGTACACAAACGTAGCAAGGGTTAGCTCCTGTTGACTTGCTCGGTTAAACGCCGTGGCGCTGGTCTTCACGACGAGTACTATCAGCCAATGTTGCAGAGTGGGGCCTCGAATTGCACTATGATATCAGAAATCGTATACTAGGCAGCGTAGTCAGGTATGCGTTCGGTAATTATTCTAACTGAAAGTACCCTGTCTTCGCACGACTTTCTTGCTATGAATGACGGTTACTCTCGTCTCTACTGTGACACCCCCCTGTGTGGCGTCTTTTATGCTATGTTCCCGCTAAAGCCGGCCACGGAGCTTCTGTGTTCTCTAAGATTACGATGGGCACCAGCGGGCACGGAAATGGTCGTGTAACCCATGTCCAACTTGAAATTCAAGTGGACCCAACATGAATGTCCGTGCAGTCGACTGACGTTCGTGCCCCAGCTATGTGACCCTGTTTACACGAAGATTTGTTTCCAGTGTTCCGTGAGTCACTGCACAGCCGGTTTGCGAGCGACGATTGTCAGTAGCCGCAACCAATGGCAAAAGCAGGTTCTCACTTCCTCAATCGCTGGCCAATCATGTTCCTAAACAACTCTGTTTCTCTCGTCAGTTATGTCAGACCGAACAGTAAGTTTTCCCCCCTTCCAGCTGCAAAAGCGCCGCGGCCATTTCAAGATGGGCCGGGGTTCACAATTTTATATTTCGGTTTTAAAACTTGCTGCACAGGTATTTCACTTACAAAATGCTTATTGTTGGAAGAACAATAAATGGTCATAAGTGTCGAACTGAGAAATTTCTATGTGATACGATCTGAACCGTCTTATAGGATCGTCTCAGCTTGATCGCACGGAGTGTACCAGCGGAAGATTGCTATGTAATGTTAGGTACGGACTTTGTCACAAGAAGGAGACTTGAATCTCGACAGAAGTGACTATTACAATGAAGTATAAGGGTTTATATAGGAATACAGTGGAATATGAAAGGTCCTAGCTAGCCATGTACTATGAGGGGCAGGCCCTCAGAAGCAGGGTCGTCCCTAGGGTCTGAGGTATGTCTGATGCATCAGATGGGTCCCCCGGGCAAAAAAAAGTTTTGTCTGATGGTGACTAGCCCATCAGATTTATCCAAAAAAACATGTCTGAATATCAGCCAAACAGACAAAAAAAATCTGCTAGCGACGACCCTGCTCAGAAGTCAGACTTTTTTCTCTGATATTTCATATTTTTGTTTCTGTGTACTCTAATAAAAGCAGACTTTTTTGGGCCTCAACTCGGTAATTTTCAGACCTTTTTAAAGGCTAACTCTGAGAGTTCATAGTTTTTTTAGAGTGAACTCTGATAATTCAGAGTACAAACGCGTCATTGACTAGTGATTCGGACTTACAGGTCACAGCAAATTCGCACTGTCAACCAGGCCCCAAATTCAAGGGTACCGTATACTCCCGGACAAAACACCCCCCCATAATTGTACACCCCCGGGTAGCTTGTGCGGGGTGGGTGTTATGATAGACCTCGTTTCTACTATACCCCCCTTTTTGGCTGATTTTCTATAACACCCCCCTTTTCTTACGAATTCATTATTATAGTCGTTAACGAGTAGCTGCAATACGGAAGAATATCGTGTGAATTTCTCCCTCAATGAAATTTCGCGGTACATTCAAAGGCAATCTGCCGAGATTTGCCCCCTCCCACTATTTCTCTGTTGCCACGTGCAGGTGAATCTTCCGTTGCAAGTAGCAAGAGAGGTGTCACATGGCATTTTCGTGAGGGCGATGAAGTTCGAGGCCGAAACTGACATTTGCACCTCAGGCAGTGATGCTAAAACGACCAGCAAAACACCCACATTGACTGATTAAAAAAACACTAACACTAAAATATGCCATATGTAAAGACCCGGGTATTATGCATTTTTTTCCTATGAGGAGACCCCCCCCATTTTTTCCTTGTATTTTTAGCTATACCCTAGGGTGTTATGTCCGGGAGAATACGGTAAAATACCCTTTTTGCCCTGATGGTAGGCCGCTTTTTCCCAGTTACCTTTGCAAAAACGGAGTATCGAATTTTGTGAAAATGAGAACGAGAATGAATGAACTATGAGTGAAGTGGGTACAAGTACTAACCCTAATTGGGTTGTACCCCCTATGGGATACCCCACTATAGCCTACACAAAAGCATAAGCTATAATGTTCTGACACACCCCCATAGGCAAAGTGGGGGAGAACAAGGGGTCACAAGACCAGTCAAGCAAAGCAAAGCAAAGCAAGCTCAGGGTGGATCACAACGTCACCACACAGTCTAAGCACAAGGTCAAGGCCACAAGGCCAGTTCACATGCAGGAGGAGACATATATATATAAGTCTAAACAAGCAAGAGAAGGTATATATATATGCAAGAGTACAAGTAAGGTCAAGAGGTGAGCAAGTGAGGCAAGACTGGGACAAGTCCCAGCTGAGTGCAGAAACGATGATGATCACAAGGCGGAAGTGCCTTGGTGAAGACATCAGCAGTGTTGGCCTCAGAGGCCACGTACGCAAGTCGCAACTGACCACGCTGCTGCAGCTCACGAGCAAGAAAGTAGCGGAGAGCAATGTGCTTCGTTCTGTGCTCCAGGCGCTGCTCTCGACACAAGGCCAGCATGGCCTTGTTGTCTACGTACAGCACTGGAGGAGAACGAGGCGGCTCTCCAAGGTCAGTCAGCAGGTAGGTGAGCCAGCGAAGCTCCTGAGCAGCCATGGCCCCGGCGTAGATCTCAGCCTCACAACTAGAGCCGAGAACAGAAGACGAGTGAGTAGCCCGCCACGAAACAGAGCCGGAACCAAGACTGAAGGTGTAACCCTGCGACGACCGCTGCGTAGCCTGGTCGTCAGCCCAAGAAGCGTCTGCGTGCCCAGTGAGGACCACTGGACTCCGCCCTCCAAGCACTAGCCCCATGCCCGACGTACTGCACAAGTAGCGCAACACCCTCTTCGCTGCAGCCATGTGCTCTGGTCGGTGTCTCCCAGGAGCAACATAGCGTGCCAAGATGCTAAGAGGGTATGCAAGGTCAGGTCGTGTGCAGGTCATCAAGTACATGAGGCAGCCAACAAGCTCTGGGTACGGGCCACTCGACTCTACGGACTCATCCGAAGGCAGAGCTGAGAGCGAGTGGCGAGTAGACAGAGGAGTGGCCTGAGGCGAGGAGTACGTGAAGCCGAAGCGCTGAAGGACCTGCTGCACCATGTGTGACTGAGTCAAGGTAATGGTGCGGCGTGCTCTGTCCCGAGTGATCTGCAAGCCAAGGTAGCTGCGCAGTTCACCCAGGTCTGTGCACGTGTGTCTCTTCTGCAGCTCGGACTTCACGTAGGCGAGTCCAGCAGTGTCCGCTGTGGCAAAGACCAAGTCGTCGACGTACACGAGGATGTAGAACGGCGGCAAAGAAGTGTCGGAGCGCAGAAACAACGACGGGTCAGCAGTAGAGGGAGCAAACCCAAGAGCCGCAAGCGTAGTCCTCAGTGTGTCGTGCCACTCACGCGGTGCTTGGCGGAGACCGTAGACTGGCCGTCGGAGGCTCCACTGGGTGGCAGGAGGGAAAGTCCCAGTGAAGCCAGGTGGACGGCACAGCCAGATCTCCTCGTGCAGGCTACCCTGCAAGAAAGCAGTGCTGAAGTCAAGAGAGTGGAGCTCGTAGTCGCGCTGAGCGGCTATGTGCAGCAGCACCCGAAGAGTGGTCATCTTCGGGGTGGGAGAGAAGGTATGAAAGTAGTCAACTCCCTGCCGCTGACTGAAGCCACGAGCCACGTACCGCGCCTTGAAGACAGGTGGAGAGCCCGGCAGCCGCTTCACCCTGAAGATCCACATCCCACTGACGATGTTCGCCCCAGGAGGGGGAACCGCGTCAACGTAGGTGCCTGTGGACTTCCAGGAAGCCATCTCTGCATCCATAGCTGCCTGCCACTGAGAGGAGTAGGGACCCTCTACGGCCTCCGCGTAAGAACGCGGAGTCGGGATGTCTAGTGCATCCGGGTCTCCCTCAGGGGCAAGCAGTACAGACGCGAGATGAGGTGAAGCAGCAGCCAGACACTGAAACTCCTCCTGCCTGTCCTCAAGGACGTCCGTGCCAAGAGCACACTCACCCCCGACGGACAGAGGACAGACAGACGCAGAATCAGCAATAAGACTAGCAGCGTAGTCTAGACGACAGCGAGCAGCAAAGTCGACGAGCTCAGCAACAAGAGCAGATGCAGCAGTGGACTCAAAGGAGGGGTCAGTGACGACAGTAGCAAGGAGACGCGTGACAGTACGACTGGCAGCACGAAGAGAGTCCGACTCAGGGTCGGCAAGCGCAGGAAGAGAGGACTCAGGAGGAGAGGGCAAAGGGGCACGCAGAGGAGCAGTGGACGGACGCAGAGACATCCGGTGCGTGCCAGGGACAGGAGGAGGACGCTGACGCGAACTGCGACCACTAGTGCGAGCAGCATGAACAGGCGACGCAGGACGAGACGCAGGCTCACGACGCTCAGCAAGACCTCCAGTAGGACCAGTGTAGGGAGAGGGAGAAGGCAGTGGGGAGGCCGGCGGTAATTGTGACTGCGACTGGACAGGCGGTGGACCCTCTAAGAGAGAAGGAAGACCAAGAACCTGCTGAAGGAGCGGAACGAAGTACGGCCGAGACCGCGCGGCGGCACCAGACACAGCAGGGACAGCACTAGCACCCTCAGCACCTCCGGCAGCACCAGCGCCAACAGCACCTCCAGCGGCAGGACCTCCAGCAGCGCGAGCAGCACCCGCAGCACGACCACCACCAGGACGTACAGTAGTAGTCTGAGAACCAACACCCTCAGCAGCTCCAGCTCCAGGCGGACCCGTAGGCCCAGCAGCTCCGGGACCGGCGGCACCAGCACCCTCAGCGGCCGAAGAAGCGCCAGCTCCAGCAGTACGCCTCCAGCGGCGAGCAAACCACTCACGCAGCTCCTGTGGAGAGAGTGGCTCCCGCCGAGACGAAACACCCGGAGAACCTCCTAGCCCAGTACCGCCAGACGCCACAAGGGGAGGTCCAAAGGCCGCAGGCTCCACACCTCCAGGCTCAGCAGCTCCAGACGCAGCACCACCAGGCTCAGCACCCCCAGGCTCAGCACCCACGCGCGTAGCACCCTCAGAGTCAGCACCCCCAGGCTCAGCACCCCCAGAGGCAGCACCCCCAGGCTCAGCACCCCCAGGCCCAGCACCCCCAGGCTCAGCACCCCCAGACTCAGCACCCCCAGAGTCAGCACCCCCAGGCTCAGCACCCCCAGCAGTACCTTAGTCACCAGCAACCTCGACCGGCTCGACTGCATCGACCTGGGACACACCTGAAGGGGCAGGACCCTGAGGGGGAAGGGGGTCTACCGGGGGGGGACCTGCGCAAGGAAGTGCGGCGGCGGCGGGAGGGAAGGAGTGCGGTAGGGGAAGAGGCGGTAGAAGGGGACGGACTCGTCGAACGTGACGTCTTGGGAGGACAGAACACGACGAGAGGAGGGGTGGTAGAACTGCCACCCTAGGGCGTCAGGGAGGGAAGCCTAGGAAGACACAGGGAGCAGCACGAGGGGACAGCTTGTCCGCAGACAGGTCACGGACAAACGCCCGAGATCCCCAGACACGGAACGCAGACGCATCGCCGACCTTCCCCGTCCACAGCAGAGCTGGGGAGGTCTCCGGCCGGGAGACCCTGGGGTGAAGGTTGAGCTGATGCGCCGCGTACCGAACCGCAAATGGCCACAGAAAATGGGGGGCAGCCGCATGCATCATGGACGTACGAGCGACGTCCATGACCATGCCAATGCGGCTCTCAGCAATCCCATTTTGCTGTGGAGAGTCCGGAAGCGTGAAGGTCTGGCGGATGCCTCGTGCACGACAGTAGGCTCGCAGAAGGCCAGAGGAGAACTCTCCGCCTCGGTCAGAGTGCAGACGCAGAACAGGAAAGTCCGAGCCGAAGCTCCTCCTGAGCTGGAGACGAGCCGCGCGGATCCAATCGATCAACACCTCAGTGACATCACCCTTGCTGCGCAAGGGGAAGACTGTGGTGTAACGCGAGTAGTCGTCAACCACCAGCAGGAAGTAGCGCTCGTGACCCTGTCCACGGACGCGGGCCGGGCCCCACACGTCCATGTGAAGCGTCTGCAGAGGAGCCTCTGTCGGGGGAAACTGGGAGGAGTGAGGGGCAGCCCGGAGCCGCCCCTCGACACAGGGGACACAGGAAGGTCCTGGCCACGAAGGAAGGGGAGGGAGAGACCGGGGGAGACCAGAGACAAGGACACGGGAAGCCATGCCCCGAAGATGGGGCAAGGAGGGGTGGCCAAGACGGTGGTGCCACAAGAGAGTCTCGTGAGACAGGAGGCGACACGGGCAGGGGGCAGACTCAGGACCAGACCTGGACGCAGCAGCAAACACCTGACTCGACGCAGCTACCTGGCCAGACGCAGGGACTGGAGGAGACTCAATGGTCAGGGTGTAGAGACTCGACCCGGGCCGACGCGAAAACGTGGCTAGGTGTCGGCCTGTGCGGGCGTCCGAGCAGTGGGTCCCCCGCTGACTCGCAGGAGTAAACTGGTGAACCCCCGCATCCTGCAGGTCAGCACCACTCACCAAGTTCGTCAAGAACGAGGGGAGGTACAGACCCGACAGGGTGCCCGAGGGGGCAGCCGGACACGGGAGGACAGTGGAGAAGTGAGCGAGGACAAGACCCCCAGAGGGGTCAGCCAGGGAGACTGCAACCGGCCGACCAAGCGGCGTGAGTGTGGTGCGGTCTCGAAAGAAGGAGCGAGAAGCCCCTGAGTCAAGTGTGAAGGTGAGGGAGGCCGAAGCCGACGCAGTAGATGAGAGCGCAGCCTCACTAGTACCTGAGAGTGCAGACGCACTGGCACCTAGAGCAATAGCCTCACAAGCACCTAGCGCAGCAGTACCAATGCCCGGGTCGGGCGGGAAACACCGGTAACAGTCACCCTCATCCCTAATAGTCACAGCATACATGGCAGCAAGGATAGCATCAAAGTCAAGATCAAAGATAGCCACGCCAGCCCTAGACAGCTCTCCCTAGCGGGGGATCTCCGTGGCCTCCGGAAACTGCTGACGCCAAGCGTCCATCAGGCGGCCAAAACAGCGTTGGGTGGGGTGGGCACCCCCACACTGCTCACCTGCGCGGTCGTCGGTGCGAAGGACGTAGGTGCAGGGACCAAGTCCCCCACCACGCTGACGCTGCGTGTACCACTCACGGAGCTGCTGAGGGGTGGGGACGTCGCGAGAACGCTGCTGCCGCTGCTGCTGCTGCTGGCGCTGACCACCCCCAGTGCCGCTCCGCTGTGAAGTGCCACTCCGACCACCTCCACCACCTCCTCCTCCATCTCCTCCACCTCCGCCACCGCCGCCACCCCCGCCAGTACCGCCGCCGCCGACGCCGCCTCCGCCACCACTGCTGCCACTAGCACCCCCACCCCCGCCACCTCCTCCACCGCCACCCCCACTCCCTCCGCCGCCTCCACCTCCACCGCCACCGCCCCCGCTAGCCCCACCCGCTCCCTTGCCCCCCTTGCCCTTGCCAGGGCGACGTCTCCCGCTAGGGGCAGACGCCGCACCGACCGACTCAAGACCAACGAGGTCGGCCGCAGCGGCAGAGGCGACAGAGGGCAAGAGAGGGGAAGGAGAACACCCCTCAAAGATGGGGGCGCGGGGGTCACCTCGAGAGGCTCCTACAGCGACGATGCTCTTCTCCGCCGCTAGGAGGGCCTTCTCTAGGCTGTCGACTGTGAGAGTGGTGGGACAGACCTCGAGGAAGTGGTCGCGGACTACACGAAGGGAGTCGGGGAGGCGGGTGACTAGAAAGTAGAGAGTGATGTACATGGGGGGGGGGTTCTTGGCGCAGAAGTCAGCAGGAAGCGCAGCGCGGTAGCGGGTGTCACTAGTGCGGAGATGCGTAATGAGATCAGCGACTGTGGGAAAGGCGGCAAGGTCAGGGAAGAGGAAGGGTAGCATGAGGCGGCTCATTGCAGCAGTGGCAGGGGAGGAGTAGCGCGCAACTACAGCGTCGTACAATGTCAGAGCACTCTTGTACTGACTAAAGTGCGCACGCTCAGAGGTAGGGAGGTGGCGACGCACAGCAAGACGTGCAGCAGCATCGCGCGTAGCCCACTGGGAGCGAACAGTAGGGTCAGCATCAGCAGCAGGGGCAAGGGAAGCGCCAGAGGTAAGGTCAAAGAGAGAGAGGCCGTCTGCCCTATCGCACTGTAAGAACAGCTGGAGGTCATCTACCCAGACCTCAACGTCAATGGCCCGACCCTCAGCGTCAAAAGCGAGGACACTGGGGGTAGCCATGACGACAGACGCCTAGCAGTGCAAGCAGTAGGGTGAGGGCAGCGCAGTGAAAAAGAAGGCTCTGTGCTCACCAGACTGGGCAGAACGGGCGGTATGGAAGTAGGGCGGCTCAGCGGCCGGCGGCTCGGCTGCGGGGCGGCTCGGCTGCTCGGCGGCTCGGCTGCTGGGCGGCTCGGCGGCTCGGCTGCTCGGCTGCTGGTCGGCTCGGCGGCTCGGCAGCTCGGGTGTTGGACGGCTCTGCTGCTGGGCGGCTCGGCGGCTCGGCGGTCGGCTGCTGGGCGGCTCGGCGGCTCAGCGGCTGGGCGACCCGGCGGTCAGGCGGCGGGTGGGCCGCAGGTAGGGCAGCGGGCGTGCCGCAGGTAGGGCGTCTGGCGGGCCGCTGAGTAGGGCGGCGGGGCCGTGACGTAGTACGGCGGGGCCGTCGAGTAGGGCGGCGGTGGCCGTAAAGTAGGGCGGCGGGGCCGTCGATGTAGGGTAGGGCGGCGGGGCCGCAACGTAGGGCGGCGGGGCCGCGAAGTAGGGTAGGGCGGCGGGGCCTCGACGTAGGGCGGCGGGGCCGTCAAAGTAGGGCGGCGGGGCCGCAACGTAGGGCGGCGGGGCCGTCGATGTAGGGCGGCGGGGCCGCGACGTAGGGCGGCGGCGCCGTCGAAGGGTAGGGCGGCGGGGCCGCGACGTAGGGTAGGGCGGCAGGGCCGCGACGTAGGGCGGCGGGGCCGTCGAAGTAGGGCGGCGGGGCCGCGACGTAGGGCGGCGGCGCCGTCGAAGGGTAGGGCGGCGGGGCCGCGACGTAGGGCGGCAGGGCCGCGAGAGTAGGGCGGCAGGGCCGCGACCGAAAGGCGGCGCGACGGGCCGCTGGGAGGGGGGGGGGGGGGGGGGCGACACGACGGGTCACTAAAAAAAAAAACGCGCGCCTCGGGGCGCGCTTCGGTGGGCCCAAGAAACAGTCCCTAGGAGGGGACCTGCTCTGATTCCATGTAATTTTTTACCCTAGAGCAAACAGGCTAAGTTTTTATGTAGACTGATATTGAAATTTGAATTTCGAATTTCAAGCAAGTCAGCACCCATTTTCACTTTGTTTGACTTTCGAGGTCCTGACTGGTTTCGCGTCCAGTCAGGATGAGGTGGCACGCATGCAAATTGACGTGCGAAAAGCTATGTGCAGCGTCAGAGATTCGCCCTCACGCGACTCAAATTCATGACGCTATAAAATGTCGACTCGATTGAACTTATGAGACGGAAATATACAATTTGATGCGTTTAAGTTGTATTTCTGTATTTGTCATTATATAAGCGCCGGCGCTTATAGCCGATACTCAATTAAAAGCGCCCCCCCCAAAAAAACTGATTTTATTATAAGCGCATATGCGCTACTATCCGAGGTAATACGTGTCAAAAATGAGGAATGATGATCCATTGATGTTGGTTGGGGTACATATAACAAACCCTAACTTCTGTACCCCCTAAGACAAACCTCACTACAGGCTACAACATTTGACACACCCCCATAGCCTAAGTGAGGGGTGTCTAGCAAAATAAAAAAGAGTACGGTCACAAGACCAGTCCAAAAGAAAACAAAGCTCAGGGTGGATCACAACGTCACCACACTCTCTGAGCACAAGCAACAGTGGCCACAAGGCCAGTCCAAGAGATCACAAGTATATATAGCAAGAGTACAGACGAAGCAGGCAATAAACTCAAGCCTACACATGACTAGAACCTGTGTCAACAAGGCCTAACTGCACACAACACCTCTGGTGGTCACGAGGCGGAAGCGCCTTGGTGAAGATGTCTGCAGTGTTGGCCTCGGACTCCACAAACTCGAAGCGAGCCTGTCCACGTCTCTGCAACTCTCGCAGAAGAAAGTACCTGACGTGAATGTGCTTCACTCTGCTCTCCAGTCGCGGCTCACGACAGAGGAGGATCGACGCCTTGTTGTCAGTGAACAAGGTCGGTGCAGAGCTCGGCCGCTCACCAAGGTCGGCGAGCAAGAAGGTCAACCAACGCAACTCCTGTGCCGCCATGGCACCAGCGTAAATGTCAGCCTCAGCTGTAGAGGTCGAGACAGAAGAGGAGCGCGTGGAACGCCAGGAAACAGCTCCAGAACCCAGACTGAAACAGTACCCCTGAGTAGACCTGTGAGTCTCAGCGTCGTCAGCGTAAGAGGAGTCACAGTGACCAGTGAGTACGACAGACTGCTGCCCTCCAAGAACTAGCCCCACGCCTGATGTAGTCGCTAGGTACTTCGCCACCCTCACAGCTGCCGTCCAGTGAACAGGACGGTGTCTCCCTGGCGCAACAAAGCGCGCAAGGATGCTGAGAGGGAAGGCGAGGTCCGGGCGAGTACAAGTCATCAGGTACATGAGGCAACCCACAAGCTCTGCGTAGGGACCACTAGGCTCAAACGGCTCGTCAGGAAAGGGACCAGTGAGTCTGTGGTCAACAGCGAGAGGTGTGCGCTGTACGGTGGAGTGCTGAAGCCCGAACCGCTGAAGGACCTGCTGCACCATGTGTGACTGTGAGAGTGTAATGGTGCGAGCGGCTCTGTCCCTGGTGATCTGCAGGCCAAGGTAGTGGCGCAGCTCACCAAGATCAGTGCACGTGTGTCTCTTCTGCAGTTCGGACTTCACGTCTGCCAAGGCAACCCTGTCCGGAGTGGCGAAAACGAGGTCGTCGACGTAAACCAGAACAAAGAACGGTGTGGAGCCACGACGAACGAACAGCGACGGGTCGGCAGAAGACGGCTGGAACCCAAGGTCAGAGAGGGTAGAACGCAGAGTGTCGTGCCACTCACGAGGGGCCTGGCGAAGACCGTAAACAGGTCGCCTCAGCCTCCACTGGGTCCCAGGAGGGAAGGTGCCAGTGAAGGCCGAGGGACGACGCAACCAGACCTCCTCGTGTAGGCTGCCCTGAAGGAAAGCAGTGGAGAAGTCGAGAGAGTGTAACTCGTAGTCTCTCTGTGCTGCTACGTGTAGTAACACCCGAAGAGTGGTCATCTTCGGGGTAGGTGCGAAGGTCTGAAAGAAGTCAACTCCCTCGCGCTGACTGAAACCTCTAGCCACGTAGCGCGCCTTGAAGACCGGGGGAGATCCCGGTGGCCGCTTCACCCTGTAGATCCACATGCCGTCGACTACGTTCGCCCCAAGGGGGGGAACCTCATCGACGTAGGTGCCTGTGGATCTGTAGGAGGCCATCTCTGCGTCCATGGCAGCTCTCCACTGAGAGGCCCAAGGCCCTGACACTGCCTCAGCGTAAGTGCGAGGAGTCGGAATGTCAAGGGCGTCAGGGTCACCCTCAGGGGCGAGGAGCATGGCACAGAGATGAGGGGAAGCGGCCGCCAGGAACTCTAGCTCAAACTGCCTGTCCTCTAGGGCGTCACAGCCAAGGGCAGACACACCCCCGACGGCCAGAGGACTGGTAGGAGGAGCAGCCACAAGCGTGGTGGCGTAGTCAAGGCGGCGGGTAGAGGCAAAGTCAGTAACTGCGGCAGTAAGAGCGGACACAGAGGACACGGAGGCACGAGGGTGAGTAACAAGAGAGGCAAGAACACGAGAGAGAACAGGACGGTACGTGCGGTAGTAGTCAGTGACAGGAGTAGGGAGCGACACAGTGAGGGCCGACTCAGGAGGAGACGGAAGCACAGACTGAGACGGACGAGGTGGACTAGAAAGAAGGAAGGCAGTACGAAGGTCAGTGAAGGGAACAAGAGACGAGGGACGAGCACGAGGGGAGCGACGAGTAGCCCAAGAACGAGACGGAGGAGGAGAGGACAAAGGCGGAGAACTGGGGAAAACAGCGGGGGAGGAGTCAGGAGGAGGAAACGTGGGACCGTAGACAGGAGGAGAGGCGGAGGAGGGAGGAGAAGGGGAGGGGAGACCAAGGGTCCGAAGACCCGAGACAGGAGGAGGAAGTGGCTGCTGCTGCTGCGACTGCTGCTGCTGCGGAAGCGGCTGGTGCTGGGACTGCTGCTCCTGCGGGTCCAGCGGCTGCTGCTGCTGCTGCTGCTCCTGCGGCTCCAGCTGCTGCTGCTGCTCCTCCAGCCGCTGTAACTCCCTCTCCTCTCTCTCCAACGCCAGCTGCTCGTCACGGGCACGGCGAACACGAGCCTGGTGCCTAGTCGGGTAGGGTTGGGGGGGCGGAGTAGTGTCCGAAGCAGCGGTAGCTCCAGAGTCCACCCCCGAAGAACCAGGCGCACCACCCCCAGAGGCAGCACTAACACCAGCTCCAGACCCAGGCTCGCCAGAACCCGAAGGAGGCGCACTCTCACCCCCAGTGTCCGCGCGACCAGCACCAGCTCCCGGACGACAAGAGTCCTCTGCACCTACCGGGTCAGCTCCAACTCCAGAACCAGAAACTCCAGCTCCAGCTCCAGCTCCAACTCCAGCTCCAACTCCAGCTCCAACTCCACCACCCCCAGAACCAGAAACCGGTACAGGAACATGCGCAGCACCAACCTCTCGAGAGCTAGCACCTGCGGCACGCTGCGAGGAGGACTGTGGGGAGGGAGGCTGTACCGGAGAGGCTACCGAAGGAGGAGGGGTAGCCTGGGACACACCCGACGGGGCTGGACCAGGGGGGGGAGGCTGTACCGGGGGAACAGGAGGGGGAGCGGCAGTCAGGAAGAGGGGGGGAGGAGGAACCTGGAGACCTCGACTGGGGTACCTGACGTAGTACGGAGTGGACTCCTCGAAACGGACGTCACGGGAGTCAAAGAACCGGTGAGAGGGAGGGTGGTAAAAGGTGAAGTCAGAGGAGTCCTCAGGGAAACCAAGGAAGACACAGGGGACGGCACGAGGCGAGAGCTTGTCCGCGGAGGTGTCGCGGACAAGAGCCAAGCACCCCCAGACACGAAACCGCGACGCAACACCAGGGGACCCTGTCCAAAGACTGGTCGGTGAAACCTCTGGTCGAGAGACACGTGGCCAGAGGTTCAGCTGGTGCGCGGCGTACCTGACCGCGTAGGGCCACAGAAAATGGGGGGCACAGGCGTGAGTCAGGGAGGTGCGGGCGATCTCCATGACCAGGCCTATGCGGCGCTCAGCAACCCCATTCTGCTGTGGGGACTCTGGAAGCGTCCAGGACTGACGAATGCCTTGCTCGCGACAGAATCCAGCGAGAATGCCGGAGCGAAACTCACCCCCACGGTCGGAGTGGAGGCAGCTGACACGACGACCACGAGTGTCCTCGGTGGTGAGCAACCACCTGATCAGCGTAGAAGTCACCTCAGACTTCTTCGCCAGAGGGAACACTGTGGTGTAGCGGGAGAAGTCGTCAACGACCACCAGAAAGTAGCGCTCACGCTCAGGGCCTAGACGAGGGGCGGGGCCCCAGACGTCCAAGTGAAGCGTCTCAAAAGGCTCGGTGGCCGGACGAAGGGAGGAGGAGTGAGGGGCGGCGCGCAGCCGACCCTCGACGCAGGGACCACACGGCGGCGCAAGCGAAGGCGGCAGCGACGGCAAGACACGTGGGAGGCCTAGGACAAGACGCTGACTAGACATAGCGCGCAGACGAGGAAGGGACGGGTGCCCCATCCGGTGGTGCCACAGAACGGTGGGGTGGGCAAGCGACCGGCAGGAGCACGACGCAGCGACTGGAGCAGACGTAGGAACCTGACACGACACAGACACCTGGGGGGACGAAGCAACCTGGTGAGACGCGGGGACCCGAACGGGGGGGGGAAACGGGGGCAGTGGCAGTAGGGGCGGCTGCTGGTGCGACCGCTGGTGCAGCTGCTGCTGCTGCTGCTGCTGCTGCTGCGGCTGCGGCTGCTGCTGCTGCTGCGGCTGCTGCTGCGGCGCACGCGGGCCAGTGTGAAGAGTGTAGAGACCTGAGCCCGGCTCAGCAGTAAAGGTAGCAAGAGGCTGGTAAGAGTCTCCGTCAACACACACCGCAGTCTCTCCAGAAGGCTCAAACCACACACCCACGTGCTGACTCACGAGGGGTCGCACGCCCACCAAGTTCCGGGAGAACGAGGGGACGTGAAACCCAGTGAGAGACCCGGAGGGAGCAGCAGGACACGGTAAAGTGGTAGTGTGACGTGCAGTGACTGGTCCCGTAGTGGGATCAGCCAAAGCCACAGAAACAGGCGCAGTAAGTGGTGTAAGTGTCGTGCTGTCCCGGAAGAAGCAGTGTGAGGCTCCAGAGTCCAGCGTGAACGACAGCGAAGCGTCCTCTGAGGTAGTCGCTGGTCTAGAGTCTACACAAGAACCTACACTAGCAACAGGCAACTGAGCAAGACTAGCACCTAAGCTAACAACACCAGAGCAAACAGAGTCAGAAACACTAGAGTCAACAACAGCATACATAGCATGAGGAGCACCAATCAGATCAACTAACTGCTCAGCAGACATGCCCCACAGAGCGGAGCCGTAGCGCTGAACCAGAGGAAGCCAGTCAAGAGCAGGACCGCCAACCCCGTAGGCCAACCGGACCGTGTCAGTGAGCTGAGCAAAGCAGTGACCAGGGGGGTGAAAGCGGCCACAAGGGTGGCCCCGACGAGGACCTGTCAGAACCTGATAGGTGCAGGGAGGGTAAGAAGCACCGCGCTGGGGCTGACGCAGCCCCGACCCCGGAGCCAACTGCTGACGCTGCTGCTGCTGAGGCTGGCGGGAGGAAAGGGGCTGCTGCTGCTGCTGAAGGTGCTGCTGACGCTGAGCCTGGTACCACGCCGCTGCTCCACCTAGCGGGGTCGGCAGTACAGGAGGCGACTGACGAGCTCGGGGGTCGCCGCCACCAGCAGGCGAAGTGGAGTCACCAGCCGCTGCACGAGGGGTCTCTCCAGACGCTGCACTCCCACCACCGCCAGTCGCAACAGCACCCCACTACCTCCGCTACCTCCACCTCCACCTCCACCAGAACTACCTTTCTTGCCCCCCTTGCCGCGGGACTGCGACGCAGTCGTAACAGCAGCCGCAGTCGCGTCAGTAGCGGCGGTGGCGAGAGAGGCAGTGAAGGTGGGTAACTGCGGGACTGTGCACCCGTGGAAGAGTGGGGGGGACACAGTACCAGAGGCGGCAGCTACCGAGCGAAGGTTGCTCTCGACGTCCTTTAGTGCAGACTCAAGGACCTCGATAGTCAGCTCACTAGGGTGCTTCAGCAGAAGCGCGTCACGAACGGAGGCTAGGCGGTCAGGGAGGCTAGTGGCGATGAAATAGACAGTAATCGCCATGGGGGGAGGAAGCAGTGCAAGCTGTGCCTCAGTGCAAGCAGCGCGGTAACTAGCGTCGAGCGAGCGGAGGTGAGCGATCAAGTCAGCAGAGCGCTCAAACGAGGCGAGATCAGGAAACAGGAACGGGAGGAAAAGACGGCCAAGAGAGACAGTAGCGGGAGTAGAGTAGCGGGCCTTAATCGCAGTGAGGTACGCAGCAGCGGTGCGAACCTGAGTAAAGTGGACCTCCTCTGACTCAGGGAGGAGGCTGCTGAGTGCGATGCAGGCCGCAGCGTCACGCGACGTCCAAGCCGTCCGGTCAGCGCGCTGACGGGCAAAGCGAGCCGTAGCAGCGTCGTCAGGGGCAGAGCCTAAAGCTGTAGGCTCGGGGGGCTCGGGGAGGTCACCAGTAGCGTGCGACCAGAGGGTCTCGCCCCCCAAGACCTGACTCTCTAACAGACGGCGAGCGCGAAGAAGCCAGACGGAAAAGTCAAGTGGTCTACCGTCAGCGTCGAAACGAAGAACTCGCGGAGTCGCCATAGTGAGAACTAACGCGAACGAACAGGCGAGTAACAACCGGGGAGAAGAGGCAAATTAGGGTTCAGGTGGGAAGGGGACTCAGTCGCAGCGGAAGAGCGGGCTAGGGCGACGGGCCAGGGCGTAGGGTAGGGCGACGGGCTAGGGCGTAGGGTAGGGCGACGGGCCAGGGCGTAGGGTAGGGCGACGGGCCAGGGCGTAGGGTAGGGCGACGGGCCAGGGCGTAGGGTAGGGCGACGGGCCAGGGCGTAGGGTAGGGCGACGGGCCAGGGCGTAGGGTAGGGCGACGGGCCAGGGCGTAGGGTAGGGCGACGGGCCAGGGCGTAGGGTAGGGCGACGGGCCAGGGCGTAGGGACGGGACAGGGCGACGCGACGGGGCAGGGCGGCGCGATGGGGCAGGGTGACGGGACGGGGCAGGGCGACGCGACGGGGCAGGGCGACGCGACGGGGCAGGGTGACGGGACGGGGCAGGGCGACGCGACGGGGCAGGGCGACGGGACGGGGCAGGGCGACGCGACGGGACAGGGCGACGGGACGGGGGGGAAAGGGCGGGCACGACGTGACGGGGGGAACGGGCGCGACGCGACGGGGGGAAAGAGCGCTAGGCGACGGGGGGAAAGGGCGCGACACGACGGGGGGGGGGGGGAAAGGGCGCTAGGCGACGGGGAGAAAGGGCGCTAAGCGACGGGGGAGAGGGCGCTAGGCTCGGTACTAGGCGCGGTAACAACGGAACCGGTACGAACGAGAGGTAGGATCAGGCTCGGGAGGGACGAACGGAGAACGGAGGAACGGGATCCCACAGGATCCTAACCTAGCTGATACCATGTCAAAATGAGAAATGATGATGCCATTGATGTTGGTTGGGGTACATATAACAAACCCTAACTTCTGTACCCCCTAAGACAAACCTCACTACAGGCTACAACATTTGACAGAGGCACACGCGCGGGCCTAAGGGCCCACACGCACGATCAGGACCCCACACGCGGGTCCCGATTTCCTCGCGCGGTTGACCTTGACCATCGCGAGAAATATCTAAGGGCGTGTTCCTACGGCCCCTTATCAGCCGACCTCTTGTCATACTTGTGCGGTTCCATGCGTTTCAGTGCGATCGAATGTTATTACATGTGTTCCAGTGCGTTGCGACGCAAGTCTGACAAGAGGTTCGCCTGATAAGGGGCCGTAGGAACACGCCCTAAGGGTCAACATTGACCCCTCGTGAACACCCACGATACTTCATGAACACACACGAAAACAGAAAAACGAAAACTCACATGAACGCTCACAAACATTCATGAACAACGCACAAACTTCACAGAATTTCACGAACACAGTCACGAACACAGAAATTCACGAACACAGAATTGACGCACACTTATGAGAACTCGCGAAGCAACGCAAATGCACACGAAGTCTTGCATTCACACACGGACATTCACGAACACTCAGGAACGCAACCTTTCACGAAAACTCACATAACTCATGAACCGTTGAGGCGATTCGCGAGTAGTCACAGAAACGCAAATCACAAAAAAAAAAAAAAAAAAAAAAAAAAAACAACTCGCACACAACAAATTACCTTCAGAACAAACACCTCACTTTCACTCAACGTCGACAAGTAGGCGGTAGGTTGTCGTGCAAACCATGTATTGCACTCAACAAGCACATGCTGACTAGACACCCAACAAGTGAGATGAGAGTGAGGGAAACTGAAATTATACTTCGTAACCCTGCTAGGTTGAACTTCTGACAGGTTTTTGAACACCTTTTTAAGGGGTGCGCTTATAGTAATCGAGGACCGTAATATAACCGCCGGTGCTTATCATAGGCATGCGCTTATATCCGGGGGGAGACGGTAATCCCATGCCTTCGCTGATGTGGTCTCATAGTACCACTGTACCACCCCACATCACGTGCTGTCTGTCGTATGAATCATGTGCTAATTGTTAGAGATTCCCCTGTTACCTCCGCTCTGGGTGCCTTGGTGGGTGCGAGGCAAGGCCCAGAGGCCACCCAGCCACTGGGGGTACTGTCTGGGAGTCAGTTGGTTCAGACGGGCCAGAGGAGTGAGGCGAGTCGAACAAGTCAACAGAGTTGCAGTAAGTCGAGGCACACCCATCCTGTGGCTGGCAGGCCGCACCTTCGGGCTGGGAGGCTCTCTGCGATGCACTTATTGCATGGCTCCATGTGCCTCCCTTCTCTCCGCCTTCATGCCTCACCATGCTCCCTGCACTGCCATGCCCTGCACTACCATGCCCTGCACTGCCATGCCCTGCACTGCCATGCCCTGCACTGCCATGCCCTGCACTGCCATGCCCTGCACTGCGATGCCCTGCACTGCCATGCCCTGCACTGCCATGCCCTGCACTGCGATGCCCTGCACTACCATGCCCTGCACTACTGGCATGCCAATGCTGTATCTCCCCACTCTCCACTTCACCTGCACCGCTTCTCCTCCCACTGCCTCTCCTCTCACCGCCTTTCATCCCCGCACCCTCCATTCCATCCACATCAGTCATAAATGTGTCACTTGTGATCCGTGCATCAGAGGCTTCACAAGCATTCTGCTCAACGCCTGTGATCTGCTGTGCGCTCTCCACGTCCTGCAAGTGCCTCCTACCGCTGGAAGTCGCACACCAACCATCCCCTCCATTCCCCCTATTCACCCCTTTCCCATCACTCCCCTGGTTCTCTCGCTTCCCTGCTCCCCCTCCATTCCCTCTTCCATTTTCTTCCACCCCATCATTCGCCCCATAGCCATGTGTCTCCGTCTCTTCCACAGCTGTAATCTGCCCCTCTCCTCCGTCCCCAGCCTCATCAGCCCTCACCCTGCCAGCAGCTCGGCGCCATGGCTTGCCTCTACCCATCTGCTCCTCCTCATCCCCCTCTGTCCTGGCGTTGCCTCTCCTGTGCCTTGCCTTCTCCCCCACCTCAATTCCGCGCACCCCTCTCCTTCCCCCCTTGATCACCGCGTTTCGACTGCTGCAGCTGCTGCTGCTCTCCTCCTCATCCAGCCACCTCCTTTTGACTCTGGCCCCTCCCGTGTCTCTTCCATCTCCTACCGAACCACCTCCTACCGAACCACCTCCTACCGCACCAAAGCTTCCCCCACCGGCGCTCTCTGCGCAGCTGCTCTTCCCTGCCCCCTTCCCTCGCCCTTCCTTACGACACCTCTCAGTCTCACTGCTGCTGCTTGAACCTCTGCGTCGCGACAACCCCCTCTCCACCTCACTCCTTGCTTCTCCTTCTCCCTCTCCCCCCGTCTGAACCACTGGGCCCCGCCCACCAATTACCCCATTCTCATGCTGCTGCTGCTGCTGCTGCCGCTGTGGTGGTTGATGCGGCTGCTGTGGTGGTTGCATCGGTTGTGTGCTATTGGAATTAAAGGATGGGAGGGAGGGCAGGGAGGAGAGAGAGGTGGATGTGCGAGAGGGAGGTGAGGAAGGGGAGGAGGAAGGATGATCTGAGGAAGGATGAGAGGAGGAAGCATGAGAGGAGGAAGCATGAGAGGAGGAAGCATGAGAGGAGGAAGCATGAGAGGAGGAAGCATGAGGGGATGAAGCATGAGAGGAGGAAGCGCGAGGGGAGGAAGCATGAGAGTAAGAAGCACGCGAGGAGGAAGCACGAGGGGAGGAAGCATGGGGGGAGGAAGCATGAGGGGAGGACGCATGGGGGGAGGAAGCGTGAGGGGAGGAAGCATGGGAGGAGGAAGCATGAGAGGAGGAAGCATGAGAGGAGGAAGCATGAGAGGCAGAGGAGCGAGAGGACGTGGAGGAGCGAGAGGCTCGAGAAAGAGAGGGTGCGAGGCGAGGAGAGGAGGAGAGGGTGGTAAGGCAGTCGGAACGGTGGAAGCTTCGGGGGCGAGGACAGGGCTCTGCAGGAAGGGGAGGAGGGAGAGGCGCGGACGGGCGTGCGTGGGCAGTGGAGGAGGGAGGGAAGGAGTGCTGTTTCTGAAGGGAGGGGCGCGAGGGGGGGTTTGGGGATGAGGCAGGGGGCTGTCTTGGAGAAGCAAGACTCGAGTTGGAAGGATGCAGGGGGGAGGAGGAGGGCAGTGGGAGAGAGGGATGGCTTGGGGAGGACACTGATAGTGCTCGACGCAGGTGGGAGGGAGGTGGAGGGTTGGCAGGTGGTGGGGAGTGGCATTTTGGACGAGAGGAAGAAGACAATGGATGGGGGGAGGCGAGGGAAGAAGACAATGGATGGGGGAAGGCGAGGGAAGAAGACAATGGATGGGGGGAGGCGAGGGAAGAAGACAATGGATGGGGGGAGGCGAGGGAAGAAGACAATGGATGGGGGGAGGCGAGGGAAGAAGACAATGGATGGGGGGAGGCGAGGGAAGAAGACAATGGATGGGGGGAGGCGCGGGAAGAAGACAATGGATGGGGGGAGGCGCGGGAAGAAGAGCCACTGAGCTGCTTGTGACTATGTGCGGATGCACTAGTATGGAGGTTAGCGAGTGAGGTGTTAGAGTGTGCCGTGATGGGGATGCTTCTTTGAGAGCCCAACACAGGACTGGGACAAGATAATCTGTTATAGTTTGGAGGTGAAATGGGTGCATCCAAAGTTGAAACGGATGCATCAGGAGGTGAAACGCGGCTATGAGGGCATGAGAGGTATCTTGGTGGAAATGACCCCCTACCCTCGTTCAGTGCACGGGAACTTTGAGGAGATGCAACGCCACTGTGAGATGAAACGCCTCTTGGAGATGTAACGCGGTCACGGAACGATGAAACCCGCGACGAGCCTCCATTGGCCATCAACATTTCCCCGGCAAAAGCGTGAGGAGGTGGGGAGCGGTGGGAATATCCCTGAGACAGGGGCATGTGGAGAGGAATTGCAGTCGCCTCCGAAGCGCCCTCTCCCTGTCTGCTAGCAGGCAGGGTAGCAGCGCCCTGCATGGCCGGCAATGCAGCATGGCTCGTAGCACCAGGTGAGGCCGGTGCAGGTGAGGCGGGTGCAGGCGGCAGGGAGGTTGAGGCGGGCAGAGGCAAATGCAGGTGAGCACGAGGAGGGGAGGCAGGTACGGCCAAGGGGGAGTGCGGTCTCGGGGAGTGCAGAACGGTGCGATGACAGGAGGGCGAATGAGGGGGAGCGGCAGAAGCAGGGGAGCCAAATGCAGCTCGAGGGGGTGCTCTGTGTTGAGAGGGGCTATCTGGTGAAGGTGGCATCTGGCTGAGCCTATTGACTTGCACGGAGTGCCTGGCAGGAGAACCCAAAGGGGAGGCTCTACCTGGTGAAGGTGGCTTCATGGCAGCAGAGGGAGCTGCTGCGTGGGAGGAAGGGCAGGGGACAGGTGTTTCTCTGGTAGGCGAGGCTGCTGCAGGAAGGGCGGGGTTAGGGAAAGGTGCAACAAGGGCACTGCTGCTGGTGACTGGGGTGTGCTGCTGCTGCTGTTGACTCGCTTCGCAAGCCTCCTTGGCTGGAGACGGCACTCTCACCAGCGCCCTGCTGCTGCCGCTGAGGGCGAAGGGGTGCTTGCGGGGAGGTAGAGATGGTGGGGGGACGCTTTGAGAGGGCGGGGGGTGCTGAGAGGGCGGGGGGTGCTGAGAGGGTGGGGGGACGAGCTGAGAGGCAGGGCAGTCTGAAGTGGTGGGCGAGTGGGGGGAGAAAACGGAGGAGGGCAGGTGGGGGGAGGAGAGGGACGAGGAGGTTGGCTGGGGGGAGGAGTGGGAGGAGGAAGGGGTGAGATTGTTGAGGAGGGTGGAGGGGTGGCGGCGGGAAGGGGGGAGGATGGGGGGAGGGCGGTGCGAGGAAGGACGGGGAGGGAGGTGGGAGAGAGAGGCGTCAGCAGAGGGGCTAGAAGAGGGGTGAGAGAGAGTGGAGGAGGGGAGAGGAGAGGCGAAGGATATGAGTGAGGAGGTAGAGGGAGTGTGAGAGTGAGAGGGAGTGAGGGTGTGGGATGACTGGGAAGAAATGGAGGAGTGCAGAAGGGAGGAGGAAAGGGAGGGGATGGAGGAACGTGGGGGCCCAGCGGCAGCGGTGGGCAGTTGAAAGGAGAGGCGGCGGCGAGTGGAGTGGGAGGCGGAGGGGGAGGGGAGGGAGGGAGAGGGGAGGGACGAGGAGGCGGGCGAGTTGTGCAGGCGAGGAGAGGAAGCAGCGGCAGCAGAGGAGTGAGGCCGGGCGGAAGGGGCGATGCAGGAGGGGCCGGGCATGAGCAGAGAGGGCTTGGGGGCGGAGGGACGGGCGGGATGAAGAGGGTTGGGTGCCGGGAGCGGGAGGAGGCGAGTGGTGGGGGCAGGGGTGCTGGCGCCGCTGCTGCTGCTGCTCCTGCTCTTGCTGCTGCGGCTGCTGGCTCTGCTGGCCCCCCGTTGGCTCTGTTGGCTCACCACCACAGCACCAGTTGTACCATCTCCATAGCCCTCCCCTGACCGCCTGCCTTTGTTATTAGCCTCACCAATGCCGCCATCCCTGTCACCTACACCAACCATGCTCCTCTGCCCAGCCACCTCTGGAGCCTCGCATTGCAACTGCTCCCTCTGCTCGCTCTGCTCCCCCTCCTGCTCATCCCTCTCACTCGGTTGCCCAGCGGTTGCCTGTAGCCTCACCTTCACCTGCGCCTCTCCTGCTGCACTCCTGCCCGCCACACCCACCACCGCCGCCCCACCTGCTGCTACCTCACAACCCGCTGCTTTCTCCACACCCTCCAAGTCTCCCTCCCCCTCTTCCTGTGGCCCCCATCCGCCCTTCCTCCTCCTCATCTCCGCCACCACTGCTGCCGCCTTCTTTCTCCCCTTCCTCCCCTTCTCTCCCTTGCCCCCACTCCCCGCCACTGCTCCACTCGCCTCGGCTCCATCCCCAACCCCTTGCTGCAATGCCAAACCCGCCTTCTCTTTGCCCATTCCCTTCGCCCCTTTCTTCCCCTTTGCCTTTCCACCACCTGAAGCCGGCAAACTGGGCGGCACACACTGATTCTCAGGTGAACGGCCAGGTGGATGGCCAGGTGGGGGGTGGGCAGAGAGCAAACTGTCAGGTGCTGCACTACTGCTCTGCTCCTGGCGATGCACCTTAGAGCCGTGCTCCCCTGCCTGCTCTACCATCCGTGCATCACCTCCACCGGGCGTGCTTTCAGAGCGCCGCCGCACATCCCCACCCCTTGCTGCTTCTTCTAGAAGCTCGAAGTCGGGTGGTGCGTGTGCAAGGGAGGCACGAGCATGAGCATGGGGTGCAAAACGTGCCCCGCCGGCAGCAGCGGCAGCGGCACCGTGGGAGCGGTGGGCAGAGGAGAGTGGCGGCAGCACACACGCCGGCTGAAACCGGTCCGCCCCTCCCCCTCCCCCTCCTCCTCCTCCCCCCACACGCCCTGCCAACGCCCTCCTCCACCGCCACAAATCACTGCTCTCCTCTTGCTCCCCCTGCTGCCCCCCCTTCTCACCCCCTCCCCTCTCATCCCCACCCTTCTCACCCCGACCCCTCCCATCCCCACCCTTCTCACCCCCGCCTTTCTCCTCCCCAACCTCGTGCCGCTTCCCATGTCCACTCCCACCCCGCCTCCCACCACTCCCCACGTCTCCCCTACCTCCCTCCCCCACTCCTGCTTCTCCTCCGCCTCCCGCCTCCCCCACTACCCTCCCCTCCGCGTCAACAGCAGCGCGGGCAAGTGCAAGAGCCCGCTCCCACTCACTAATCCTCTCCCGCACCGCAGTCCCCTCCCCAAACACATGCACGCCCTCCCTCACACCCCCCCTCCTGCTCCCCCCCTCGCTCCTACTCTCCTCGCTCTCCTGCAGCCACCGCTGCCAGCGCTCGCCCCACTCCCCGCCCTGCATCTCCCTCACTCGCTGCATCCACGCCAACTCCCTTCCCAACGCCTCCCTCATTGCCGCCTCCCTCCCTGCTGCTCTTGCGCCCCCACCACCCCTCGCTGACCCACCACCCCTCGCTGCTCGTCCCTCCACCCCTCCACCAGACAGCCTCACGGCGCTGCCTGTGCCGCCACCACCGTTGCCACTCGCCCCCGTCTCGCCAACCCTCCCCTTCCCCTTTCCCCCCGCTGCCTCCCTGCCGCTCCTCTCAGACACGGCCTGCCCAGATGCCACCTCCCTGCGGGCAACAGTGCTGCCAGTGCCATCACCACCGCTACTAACTGCTCCTGCTGCTGCCTCATGACGCTTGCGAGGCTTGGGAGCAGCAGCACCCGCAGCAGCAGCGGTGGCGGCGGTGGCACGCTTGGGTTGCCCGTGTTTCTTCACCCGTCCCTCCTCCACCACCACCTCGATCTCCTCTATCTCTTCTATCTCCGCCACTGCCTTCCTTGCACTCTTCTTCACCTTCCCTCCCTTGCTCGCCCCACCACCACCTGCCACTACCCCCGTGCCCCCACCCGCTGCCACCACTGCGCTGCTGCTCTCACCCTCGCCTGCCCTCATCCCCTCTGAGCCCCGCCTTGCCTCCGCCTCCGCTCTCGCCCTGTCAGCAACCTTGGCAGCCTTGCCCTTCCCCTTGCTCACCACCTTCTTGCCTGCCTTTCCTGCTGCTGCTGCCTTGCCTGCTGCCGCTACCTTGCCTGCTGCCGCTGCTTTGCCTGTTGCTGCCTTGCCAGCTGCTGTCCTCTTGCCTACTGCAGCCACTACCTTGTCTGCTTCTGCTGCTGCTGTTGCTCCATCCTTAACCGTTGCCTCTTGCTCACCGTGTCTCCGCCCCTCATCTGCCAGCAGTTCGACCAGGCAGGCCCTATCCTCCGCCTCTTGCTCCTCCACCACCCCAACATCCCCCTCCGCCCCTGACCCCTCTGCCTTGCTAGCACTACTCGTCCTCCTCTTCGTCCCGGCACCTGCCACCCCTCCACTGCCTCTCCCTCTGCCCTTTGCCTTCGTCAATCCCTCTCCACCCACCTTCTTCCCCTCGCTCACTCCCTCTAGAGCGCCCTTTGCTCCCGCCCTGCCTGCTGCTGCTGTGCCCTTCCCTCGCCCTGCACCCATCTTCGTCAAGCCTCTCTTTCCCCGCCCACTCCCCTCCTCTTGCCCCGCACTGCCAGCAGCATCAACTGCAGTGTCAGCAGCAGCGCCAGCAGCAGCACCACCAGCAACAGCGGTGGCAGCAGCACCGGCAGCAGCAGGGGCGACAGCAGCAGCGGCGACAGCAGCAGTGCTCGCAGCAGCAGGTGCTCTGCTGCGTCTGGCAGGAGGCACAAGAACCCGGCCTGGCTCTAGTACAGCCGGAGCGGGAGGGGGGGGCGCGCAGAGGGGGTGGGGCAGAGAGAGCTCAAAAGTACGGTCCATGGGGCCTTGGGATGGCGCTGCAGGGTCTGCGGCAGCGGCAGCAGAAGCGGCGGGAGTGGGGACAAGAGGTGTTAAGGCTGGTGGGGCGGGGTGCAGGGGACGGGCAGTGTGCATGGCAGCGAGTACGAGGAGCATGCTGGCAAAGAGGGGAGAAGAGGCAGCGGCAGGTGCAGCAGCACTCTGCGTGGTGTCTGCAGTAGCGGGTGGAGCAGAGAGGTCCGTGGCAGGCAGGAGCGAGGCAGCCGGGGTGGCAGGTGGAAGAGTGGAGGGAGGAAATGGAGGTTGGGAAGAAGAGAGCTGGTGAGGAGCGTCCGAAGGGGAGTCGGAAACCGAAACCTGCTTTTGCATCGAGGCCTCGTGAGAAGCAGCGGTGGCGGCACTGGCAGGATGAGTGCCGTGACTGTGAGCATCAGCATCATGTACGTTCTCGCAACCATCACCACCATCACCATCACCATCACCATCACCATCAACCTCGGCATCAAACTCTGCTTCGGAATTTAAATCGTCAACAGCAGCGGCGATGCTGTCAGTGTTGGCAAGGCCATCTGGAGGCAACGCAGTGGCGTGATCATCAGCTTCTGCATCATTCACGTCATCACAGCAACCACTGCCTCCATCGCCATCCTCATCACCATCCCCATCCTCATCCACAGCCCCATCCCCACAATCAGTGTCACCATCACCATCGCCATCACTATCATCATAACTACATGCATCTGCCCCCTGTGGCAGGGGCAACACAGCTTCTGTTGCAAGCGGCAAGTCACAAGCGAGTGTTGGTGACACTGCTGCTTCTGCTGCTGCCTCTGCCTCTTCCTCCTCCACACACTCACGCTCATCCATGCCTGTCCCTGCAGTTTCCAAGTCCTCGTCCTCCTCCCCTGCTTCTCCTTCGTCTACTTCTACCTCAACTGTTACTTCCCCTTCCCCTTTCCCCTCCGCTTCATCGTCCCCTTCCCCCTCCCCCTCCTTGTCGTCCCCTTCCCCTTCCCCCTCCGGTTCTTCCCCTCCCCCCTCCCCCTCCGCTCCACCCTCTTCCCCCTCCCCCACTGCCTCTTCCCCTTCCCCCTCCCCCACGGCCTCATCAATATTCCTCAGCCACTCTGCCAAGCGACTGCCCGCCTCTCCTCTATGTCCATCCCCCCGCCCATCCCCACCACGCCCCTCCCCTGCCGCCCCTGCCAGTCCCTCCACTCCCTCCACCCCTCCACCCGCTCTCCCCCCATTCCTCCCCATCCCATCCCCACTCTTTCTCGTCCCACCCAGCCACTCTCTTCCCTCTACACCCTCACTCTCCAACCCTCCTTCCATCCGCCCACCCTCCCCATCCCTCTCCCCATCGCCCTCACCATCCTCCTCCCCATCCTCTAGGGGGCACAGCTCAGATATTGACCCCAGCCCTTCCCCCCCATCGCTGCCCACAACCCACGACCGCCCTGCCCTCAGAGCAAACCCGGCCCTCCACGTTGCAGGGGACGGTGACGAATACCCCGACCGCACTCCCACACTCTCACTCTCCCACTCCCCACTCTGATTCCTCACTCTCCCTCCCCCCGCACCGGCCCCCACTGCCCTCCCCCCCACACCAAGCCCAGCCGCTGCCAGCGCTCTGAGCATCAGCGCAGTGCGCGGGCTATGGACAACCGACGCCGACCCAAACGACGCACCACCACCACCACCACTACCACCACCACCTGCACCGCTCCGAACCAAACCCGCCCCAAACAGCCTCTCCGCTCCCGCTGCGCCTCCAAACGCCCCCAACCCCCCCACACCCCCATGCGCCCCTGAGAGCAGCGAGAAGTTGAGCGAGGAATCGAGGTCCGTGTCCTCCCAGTCCTCTGATTCGTCCATAACTGACGCTGATGCTGACAGCACTGACGCGCCCCCGCGGCCGCCCCCGCCCGGCCAGTGGTGCGCGAAGAGCTGGCGGTGGCGGTGCTTGCGCGCGATGAGGGCTTCTAGAAGGTCCATTAGCAGCATGGCGCGCTTGAGACTGGCAGCTGGGTCGCCAACCTGATGTGGGGGGGGGAAGGGCAGGGAGAAAACCGGGGGGGCAAGGGAGAAGGAGAGGGAAGGGGCGAGGGTGGCGGTGCTTGCGCGCGATGAGCGCCTCGAGGAGGCCCATTAGGAGCATGGCGCGCTTGAGACTGGCAGAGGGGTCACCCACCTGGTGGGGAGGAGGTGGGGAGGGGAGGGGAAAGGGGAGGGGGTAGACAGGGTGGGGAGGGGATGGGGAGGGGGTAGACAGGGTGGGGAGGGGATGGGGAGGGGGTAGACAGGGTGGGGAGGGGATGGGGAGGGGGTAGACAGGGTGGGGAGGGGATGGGGAGGGGGTGCGGAGGGGAAACGGCAGGGAGGGGGAGACAGAGAAACAGTAAACAAGCGGGAAAGAAACAGTAAATTCGCGCGGGAAAGAGCAAGAAGGGAGCAGCAAGCAGGGCCGGCAGAGCGGGCTCACACCCACCCACCTGCACGAGGTTGGGCGCACCCACCTGCACGAGGTTGGGCGCAAACACCAGCGCCAGTGCCCGGGCGCCCATGTGGTTGCGGTGGTGGCACTCCACCACGTCCACGAGCAGATTGAGCAGCCAGTCCAGCAGGCAGCCACATGCAGGGCAGGCAGAGCAGGCACACACCTACCTGTACGAGGTTTGGTGCGAACACGAGGGCGAGCGCCCTGGCGCCCATGTGGTTGCGGTGGTGGCACTCCACCACATCCACGAGCAGATTGAGCAGCCAGTCCAGCAGGCAGCTGCAGGCGGGCGGCAGCACTCCCAGCACGTCCGCCATGCCGCCCTCCTCGCTGTGCGGGTCCGCTGCCGAGGCAAGCAGCGAGAGCGGCAGCGCGTCCAAGAGACCGTCTGGGAGCTCCCGGAACCAGGCCTGGAGAGTGGAGGGCGGAAGGGGGAGGGGAGGTGGGGAAAGGAGGGAGGACAGGAGGTGGGGAAGAGAGAAGAGGAGAAGAGGTGGAGGAGGAGGAGGGCGATGAAGACAGCCTGGATTGCCCTGCAAGCACTCAATGACTCAAAAGGAAGAGGAGGGCGATGAAATGAGCCCTTTCAGCACCTCTCTCTCCAGTGCCACCCTCTCCAGTGCCACCCTCTCCAGTGCCACCCTCTCCAGTGCCACCCTCTCCAGTGCCACCCTCTCCAGTGCCACCCTCTCCTGTCGCGACGGGCCTTCTGACCGGCTCTCTCTATTCAGCTTGTACTCTCTTTTTCCTTCAAGAATCCAATTCCTTCTTTCAAAAGCGTCTCACACCGAGCTCGTCTTTCCCCACAGAGGCAGCAGACGGCCATGTGTTGATGTGACTACTTTTGAGAATTCTCGGTGTTGCATTTGAGATCTCTCAAAAGTAACACCAGCACAGAGGTAGCAGACGGCCCTGTGTTGATGTGACCAGCGCCGGCGGGCAGGCAGGCACGCACGCACGCACGCGGGGGGCGGGCGGGTGCGCAGGCATGCAGGCAGGCAGGCAGGCGGGCAGGCAGTGCGTGGTGGTGGTGGTGGTGGTGGTGGTGGTGGTGGTGGTGGTGGTGGTGGTGGTGGTGGTGGTGGTGGTGGTGGTGGTGGTGGTGGTGGTGGTGGTGGTGGTGGTGGTGGTGGTGGTGGTGGTGGTGGTGGTGGTGGTGGTGGTGGTGGTGGTGGTGGTGGTGGTGGTGGTGGTGGTGGTGGTGGTGGTGGTGGTGGATGTGAATGCGGCAGCATAGCACCTGCCACGCCCTGACTGCTGCTGCTCTCACTCACTGCCACTATGCGACACACATGCTGCTGTAACTGCACACCACACATGCCATGCCACCTTGATAAGCGCTGCCGCTCACCTTGATAAGAGCCTCCCCTCACCTTGATAAGCGCTGCAAGGCAGTGCACATCAGTGGAGGGCGGGATCTGCCCCGCATTCACAGCTGCCTTGGCTGCCTCCTCCCTGCCCGCGTCCACTCCCACCTTGAATATGCCCTCCGTCTGAAAGCGAAGTGGGGTGGATTGCCACGAGGGACGTAGAAACGATGGAGCGACACAGGGCGGGGAAGAGGGGGTGTGAAGAGGGGAAGCATGGATGGACCCCCCTCTCTGCTGCCTTAACTGCCTCCTCTCTGACCGCCTCCACTCCCACCCTGAATATGCCATCCATCTGATGGGCGCGGCGAGGGGGGAGTGGGGGTGGTTTGCCAAGAGGGATGTAGAAAACATGGAGAGTCAAAGGTGGGGAGAATGGGAGTGGGCGTGCGAAGCATCGGCCCTTCTACTGTTGCCTTGGCTGCCTCCTCCCTGCCCGCGTCCACTCACACCCTAAACATACCCTCCACGTCAGTATCAACCGCTCACCCATCAACCCCCACACCCATCAACCCCCACACCCATCAACCCCCACACCCATCAACCCCCACACCCATCAACCCCCACACCCATCAACCCCCACACCCATCAACCCCCAAACCCATCAACCCCCACACCCATCAAACCCCGCACCCATCAACCCCCAAACCCATCAACCCCCGCACCCATCAACCCCCAAACCCATCAACCCCCACACCCATCAACCCCAACACCCATCAAACCCCGCACCCATCAAACCCCGCACCCATCAAACCCCGCACCCATCAAACCCCGCACCCATCAACCCCCGCACCCATCAACCCCCGCACCCATCAAACCCCGCACCCATCAACCCCCACCTGCGGCAACCCTCACTCGCCTCCCTCACCCACTCCCACCACCGCAGACTCGCATCCCCACCTCTCTCCCTGCTCTCACCTGCAGCCCGCCCTTGTGGATGAGCAGCGCCTGCAGCTGCAGCAGCACGTTGGGCACGAGGTTGCCATAGTCGTCGTACGAACACGGCAGGTCCTCCGGGGCCTCCCCGAACACACCCACCGCTATCTTGCTGTGCACGCCAGGTGGGGGCAGGGAGAGGACGGGGGAGGAGGGGGGGAAGGGAGAGGTGGGGGAGGGAGAGGAGGGGGAGAGAGGGGGGGGAGGTTTCCACAGTCGTCGTATGAACACGGCAGGTCCTCCGAGGCCCACCGCTATCTTGCTGCCAGCGCAGAGAGTTGGGGAGGGAAAGGGGGAGGGAAAGGGGGAGGGAAAGGTGTTGTAAATGTACATTATATACAACATTCATAGGCTAGAATAGGTGTAGTCTCTTATGTTCTTGGGGGGTTGGGTGTACACTCCAACCACACTTTGTGGTTGGTCAAGATTGGATTTGGTCTTGGTCCTTGGTTGGCACTTGCCAACTTTTGGACCTAACACCAACCAATCACAACCTAGCTACATTGTGGGGTTTTCTACTCCACAAGGCACCTCACCCATTGGCCAACTTAGTGGCCAATAGGGGTAGCTCCTCCTCCACTCCTCTCTTCCTTGCATGCTTGTACTATAGAGCCTCCTTGGCTCATTACTAAAATATTCTTGAATTCTAACATGGTATCAGAGCCAAATGGCTCACGCCACCTTCCCTCGACCCTTAGGCTGTAATTTCCTCTCCGCTCCTTTACCCTAGCGGACTATGACCTACATCGGTCCACCCGCACCTTAGATCTAGCCTCCCGCGGCTCAGTTCCGCCCTCCCGCACCTCAGATCTAGCCTTCCGCGGCCTAGATCTACTCCTCCGCGGCCTCAATCCTCCCTCCCGCGGCCTCAATCCTCCCTCCCGCGGCCTCAATCCTCCCTCTCACGGTCTCAAACCGTCCTTACGCGGCCTCAAACCGCTCCCACGTGGCAGCAACCCTCCCTCCCGCCGCCACGCCTCAACCTGCCCGCCGACACGACCGACCTGCGCGCCGACGCGGATGACCAGCGCGGCGACGCGGACGACCAGCGCGGCGACGCGGACGACCTGCGCGCCGCCACGGACGGACAGTGCGCGGTCGCTGACGACCTACGCGCCGACGCGGACGGCCAGCGCACGACCGCCGACGACCCGCGCGTCGACGCGGACGGCCAGCGCGCGACCGCCAACGACCCGCGCGCTGACGTGGACGGCCAGCACGCAACCGCCGACGACCCGCGCGCCGAGGCGGACGGCCAGTGCGCGGCCGCGGACGACCCGCGCGCCGACGCGGACGGCCAGCGCGGAGCCGCGACCGACCTGCGCGTCGACGCGGATGGCCAGCGCGGAGTCGCGGCTGACCTGCGCGCCCTCGCGGACGGCTGCCCGCGATCACCACGACCTCCTCCTTCACCCGCGCCCTGCCCTACACTTCCGCGCCAACCTCCCTCCCCCTACTCCACCTTCAACGGCACCAGCAGCGGCACCGTCAACAGCACCAGCAGCGGCACCTTCAACGGCACCAGCAGCGGCACCGTCAACGGCACCAGCAGCGGCACCTTCAACGGCACCAGCAGCGGCACCTTCAACGGCACCAGCAGCGGCACCGTCAACGGCACCAGCAGCGGCACCTTCAACGGCACCAGCAGCGGCACCGTCAACAGCACCAGCAGCGGCACCTTCAACGGCACCAGCAGCGGCATCGTCAACGGCACCAGCAGCGGCACCTTCAACGGCACCAGCAGCGGCACCTTCAACGGCACCAGCAGCGGCACCGTCAACGGCACCAGCAGCGGCACCTTCACTGCTTCGTCATCATGGCGTCGGCGGACTCATCGGTCGACTTGGCGACCATTGACTCTCTCGAGTTGTTGGGCGACAACTCGGCCGCCAACTGGCACTCTTATGCCCACTCCGTCGAGGTGTTGCTCTCCTCAGTTGTTGTCAGTGGATATACCCTTCGTTCCGTCGTGTTCCAGGAGGAGGGTGGACTCCAGCCCATCGCCCCTTTCGCCCCCAGCGGACCTGCTCCCGACGAGCCCGGACCTGAGCCCGAGCCTCCTGGTGATCCTCCTTCGCGCCGGATGTCCACAACCCACAAAGCGTGGAAGCTGCCATCCGTGCCTACCGCACCACACTCAACGACCACCTTCGCCGTCAACTACGCTATGAGGACGACAAGCGCACCTATGACGAAGCTGCTGCCCGCCACCGCGAATACCAAGCCCGCCTCACCACGTATACCACACGCCTCGCCACCTACACCACCGACATCGCTGCGTGGCGCATTGCTGATCGTCGAGCTCTCGCCATCCTCCTCGCCACTATCCCCTCCTCCCTCAAGCGAGAGCTTTCACCCTCCTCCTCCTCCCACCTGTGGCAACTGCTTGTCGACCTCTTTGACAGGCAGGACATCGCCACCCTCTATGCCCTCATCAAGGAATTCGGATCCATCACCATGGATTCCACCGCCGGCGCAGCCGCCTTCACTCGCCGCGTCCTTGACCTTGCTCGCCGCCTTGCAGCACTTGGTGTTACCTACCCTGACACCGTCATCTGCTGCCACCTCCTCGAGGGTCTCACCCCTGCCTTTGATGCCCACAAGCTAGCATACATGCAGCTCCTCTCCAAGCATGACACTCCCGCTCAGGTTGCCCAATGGATTATCACCACTGAAGCTGAAATCCTTCGCCACTCCTCCTCCACCGCCGCAGCGGCACAGCAGCGCAGCAGCAAAGGCGGGCGTGGGGGGGGGCGTGGAGGTGGGCGTGGTGGTGGTCGAGGCGGCTCTGGCGGTCGTGGTGGTGCGGGTCGTGGTGCAGCAGCGGCCTTCCCACCCTGTCAGTATCTTCCCCTCTATGGCCCCACCCGGGGCCAACGCTGCAACCAAACCACTCATGCGACTGAGACGTGCTTCAAGGCACTTAGTGATGAGTGGTTTGCGCGTGGGAACTCTGGCACCCCTCCTCGCTGGTCCGCCCTCAACCCCCGCCCCACTCCCCTGGATGTCCGCACCTCTCCCCTTTACGCCCCTTCCTCCTCCTCCCAGGCCCACCAGGCCTTTGCTCTCCCCTCTCACCACCACCACCACCACCAGCAGCAGCAGCACCAGAGTGTCAAGCAGCAGGGGCCGCAGCAGTACGGGCAGCAGCTTCATCAGCTCCAGCAGCAGCTTCAGCAGCTCCAGCAGCAGCTTGACCTCCAGCCCCAGCTTCCTCTCCTCCCTCCTCCTCCTGTCCCCCAGCAGCAGCCGTTTCCCAGCTGGACCGCCGGGAATGCGGCCTCCGCAGCCCACCTCTCCGGTCCATCCCCTGCGCCGTCTACAGGTGGCAGTGTGACCCCCTTTCCCTCCTCTGGCTTTGTTGGTCTGCTTAGTCAGCCTCCTTCTGTTGCATCCCCTATGTATGCCCCTGCTATTAATGAAACTTCAATTCTGTACTCCGCCTCACCCTCCTCCACCCTTGAGTTCGTCTTGGACAGTGGAGCCACTGACAATGTCTTTCGCGATGCCGGCAAACTCCATCCTCTCCCCACACCCACGTCCCTCCTCGGCGCTAATAGCAGCTTTTCCATCCCCTGTCACAACACCTCCACCCTTCCCTGTCCTCTCTTTCCCTCAGGTACTGTCACAGGTCTTCACATTCCCTCCCTTCGCACCAACCTCCTCTCCCAAAGGTCCCTCCAACAATCCATGATCACCACTGTCACCCCAGGTGGTGCTAACCATTGTGACCTTTACCAAACCTCCACAGGTCGCTTCCTCTCCCGCATTCCCTACTGTCCTCGCTCCCGTGTGTACACCATTCGGGTTCCTCGCCCCCTCACCTTCCAAGTTGCCTCCCCCCCCCTCCCCTCCCTCCCACTAACCCACCCGTCTCCCCTCCTCCCTCCCTCCCCTCCCAAAGTCACCTGCCCCCCCTTGCGTCGTCTGTGTTCAGAGCAAGCTCAAACAGCAGCCGCACCGGAGCTCCCCCTCCGCTGCTGCCCAGCCACTTGATCTTGTTCACATGGACCTCTGGGGTCCTAACCCCTCCCCCACTCGCCAAGGCCATCGCTACCTTCTCGTGCTCGTCGATGATCACAGTCGGTACTCGTCCGTCTCTCTCCTTCGGACGAAGGCGGACGCCCCGACTGCGATCATTGCTTGGCTTGAACAGGCAAACACCCGCTTTGGGCGCCCTGTTCGCCGCCTTCACTCTGATGGTGGTGGTGAGTTCCTTAATAACCATATCTCCTCCTATTGCCAGTCCCGCGGCATTCTTTAGACTTACACCCTCCCTCACTCCCCACAGCAGAACGGTGTCGCTGAGAGCCGTGTTCGGGAGTTCACCACAACGGCTCGGTGTCTTCTTGTCCACGCCTCATGCCCCCCTTCTCAATGGGGCTACGCCCTCCTTCATGCCGCCCTCCTTACTAACCTTTACCCTCACCCCCTCCTCCCCTCCACCACCCCCACTGAGCTATGGACAAAGAACAAACCCGATGTCTCCCCTCTTCGAGTCTGGGGCTCAAAGGCATATGTCCTCATTCACCCGTCAGACCGATCCCGTTCCCTGGGAAAGCTTGCCCCTCGTACCCTTCCTTGCATCTTCCTTGGTCATAACCCCTCTTCCCCCGACTATCTTTTCCTCCACCCCCCTTCCGGTCGACTAATTCGCAGCAGAGATGTCGTCTTTGACGAATCCACCCCGTACTATTCCTCTCCTCCGTCCACTGACCCACTCCCACCTCTGACTCGTCCCCTTGTCTGGTCTGACACCACCCCTCCCCCTCTCCTCCCTCCTCCCCCCATCCTCCCACCCCCTCCCCCTCCGCCCTCCCAGTCACACGGTGCCCCCCCCTCGTCTGGTGACATCTTTGACCCGGACCCCCTGTCTTCCCCTGTCTCCCCCGCTCACTCCTCCCCTGGTGCCCCTCCTCCCCCTCCCTCCCAACCCTCACCTCCCTCCCCCACTCCCCGCACCATACTCACCCGGTATCCTCACACCAGGTCACGTGACAGTATCCTTGTTACCCTCTCTACCTCTACCCTCCCCCCTCTTTCCCCCCTCCTTCACCACTTCTTCCAGGCTGTCTTGCATCAAGCCCCTCATGCACCAGCCCCCTCAACCACCTCTCCACCAGCAGCAGCAGCAGCTCCAGCAGCCGCCACCGCAGCGGCACCAGCAGCGGCAAGTGCAGCGGCAGCACTGGCATCCGCTCCGGCATTGGCACCAGCAGCGGCACCAGCAGCAGCAGTAGCGGCATCGGCAGCGGCACCAGCAGCGGCATCCGCACCAGCACCAGCAGCGGCATCCGCACCAGCACCAGCAGCGGCACCAGTAGCGGCACCAGCAGCAGCGCGTGAAGTGGCACCTGCGGTCATCCGCGCCTTCCACACCTCTCTCTCCGAGGACTCCCATGAGGAGTTCCTTGACCTCCACCTTTCTGACCCCTCCCTCCTCCCCATCACCTTTGACCTCTCTGGAACACCAGTCTTCGCCTTTTCCTCTGCTCCCTCCATCTTCATCCCAACCACGTATGAGGAGGCCATGGCTTGCCCCGACGCCCTGCTCTGGCTCGCCCATCATCAAGGAGCTCGAGGCATTTATCGCCAACTCCTCCTTCGTTGATGTGCCTCGCCCTCCCTCCTCTACGAATGTGGTAAAGGGGAAGTGGGTGTTTCGCGTCAAACAGCTACCAGGAGAGCCGCCCGTCTACAAGGCCCGGTATTGCGCCAAGGGTTTCACGCAGCGGTATGGCTTTGAATTCTTCGACACCTTCTCCACCACTGCCAAGCCTCCTACCATTCGCGCCGTACTCGACCTCGCCGCTCGCCTCAACATGGAGATCCACTCGATGGATGTCTCCAACTCCTTCCTGCAAGGCGTGCTACGTGAACTGATCTACATGGAGCGCCCAGCGGGCTTCCACCTCCCGTTCCCCGCCGACTCCGTATGTGAGAGTACGACAGCTTATGCCAGCTATGCTTGCTTGCCTTTACTTTATCATGCTATTTCTAGCATAGGATAATCATATGCATGCATGAATTGCTTGATTTCCTAGGCTAGGTGCTTTCCTATATTTTATTATAGTTATAGCACCGAGCTAGGTTGCGTGCACCGAATTCTGGCCTTTTCGGTTGCCACCGAATTGCCTTCTACCGAATTCGGTAAGGATCCGTTCGGGACGCTACGCGGCCCGCGGAACCTTCGCGTAACACCTGGTTACGGGGCCTTGTGTCGAGCCTATATATAGCCTCATGTTGTATCCAGGTGATCATTCAATTCGATTCAATTCACATTCTCTTTTCTGAGCTCGATCCTAGATCCTCACACTTGGTAATCAGAGCCTGTTTGCAAGCTAAGTTTTTCGACCGCTTAAACCTAGCTTTTAAAACCGCGGGGGCGACAACGGAAAGCGCCGATTTCGGGTACGTAAACCAGTTCCGCGCTATTTTCTAACGTCCCCCTCGAACCGGTTTTTCGAACACTCCTCAGGTCCTGTGGCGGAAAAGTTGGAATTTCGACCGTCGGATCGATTCGAATCTCAACGGCCCTGGGAATTTCGCCCAAAAAAGTTGGAATTTGGAGCGTCAGATCTCATTTCTTCTCAACGGCCGAGATCGGACGCGAATTTCGACTAAGGGAGAATCACGCGACCTACAGAATCAGCGCTCGTCAATTCTACAGTCGATTCGACTCACAGTAAGATGACCAGCGCCTAGAATTCAATTATTTTCGTCGCACATTTTCCTGTAAATCGCCAAATGGAGGAAAACGGTGATAATTCCATACGAAAAATCATGGAGTTACACACCGGCTTGGACCAGACGCGAGCGGCACTCCAGCGAATAGAGGAGCTTCTCGCGAACCAGTCGGTAGCCGCCACAGCAGCAGCGAACGCAGCAGCGAACGCATCAGCGACGGCAGCAGCAGCAGCGGCGACACCGACACTTAACCCAGCAGTAGCGGCAGCGGCTACAGTGAATCTTGAGGCGGCACGTCCGAGGCAACCGGAGACGTTCAATCCGAATGCGAGAGACACTAACGTTCGTCGATTCATTGCGACTCTCGAAATTTACTTCGAGGCCGTTGGCTGTATGACCCCGACACACGATGCAATACGGATTCGGCTCGCAGCGACACTATTACGAGGCCCGGCGCTCGAGTGGATTTACAACAGCAATAAGATCCGAGGCGAGGGGTCATGGACGCACTTTCGGGAAGCTTTAATTCAACGTTTCGAACCAATCAACTCCAGCTACATGGCGCGGCAGCAGATTCATCGGCATAAACAGTTCGGCAGTGTAACACAGTACACGCAGCAGATGGAGAACCTCTTCAACCGAATTACCGACCTGACCGAAGGAGAAAAAATCCAAGCGTATACTGAGGGGCTAAAAATGAAAGTCCTGTCAAATTATAATGTTGTCTAGGCTTTAGTGGGGTAGCCCATATGGGGTACACATTTCTAGGGTTGCATATTTGTATCACTTTCATTCCATAGTCATTCATTCTCGTTCTACTTTTTTCATGGTATCGAGCAGGTTCCCCCGTGGGAACTGTGCCTAGGGCCCACCACATCGATCTTTTTTTTTTTTCCTGCCCGAAGCGCGCTCCGCCCGAGTCGCGCTCCGGGCTCTCACCTCTTCGAGCCGCCCTAGCGGCCCCCCAACGCCCTAGCGGCCCCGCCGCCCGTCGATTCGGCCCCGCCGCCCTTCTCAGCGGCCCCGCCGTCCTTCTCAGCGGCCCCGCCGCCCTTCGCTGCGGCCCCGCAGCCCCACATTGCGGCCCCGCCGCCCTTCTTCGCGGCCCTGCCGCCCTTCGCTGCGGCCGCGCCGCCCCTCGCTGCGGCCCCGCCGCCTCACATTGCGGCCCCGCCGCCGTTCGCTGCGGCCCCGCCGCCCGTCTCAGCGGCCCCGCCGCCCTTCTTCGCGGCCTCGCCGCCCTTCGCTGCGGCCCCGCCGCCTCACGTTGCGGCCCCGCCGCCCTTCGCTGCGGCCCCGCCGCCCGTCTCAGCGGCCCCGCCGCCCGTCTCAGCGGCCCCGCCGCCCGTCTCAGCGGCCCCGCCGCCCTTCACTGCGGCCCTGCCGCCTCTCTCGCTGCGGCCCCGCCGCCCTACTCAGCGGCCCCGCCGCCCTTCACTGCGGCCCCGCCGCCTCTCTCGCTGCGGCCCCGCCGCCCTACTCAGCGGCCCCGCCGCCCTTCACTGCGGCCCCGCCGCCTCTCTCGCTGCGGCCCCGCCGCCTCTCTCGCTGCGGCCCCGCCGCCCTACTCAGCGGCCCCGCCGCCCTTCTACTGCGGCCCCGCCGCCCTTCTCAGCGGCCCCGCCGCCTACTCAGCGGCCCCGCCGCCCTTCTACTGCGGCCCCGCCGCCCCTCTCAGCGGCCCCGCCGCCCTACTCAGCGGCCCCGCCGCCCTTCTACTGCGGCCCCGCCGCCCTTCTCAGCGGCCCCGCCGCCTACTCAGCGGCCCCGCCGCCCTTCTACTGCGGCCCCGCCGCCCCTCTCAGCGGCCCCGCCGCCCTTCTCAGCGGCCCCGCCGCCCTTTACCTGCGGCCCCGCCGCCCCTTTCACCAGCGGCCCTGCCGCCCTACACCGCCCGCGCCCCCCGAGCCGCCCGAACCGCCCGAGCAGCCCGAGCCGCCCGAGCCGCCCGACTCTCCCGAGCCGCCCGAGCCGCCCGACCAGCCCGAGCCACCTGAGCCGCCCGAGCCGCCCGAGCCACCAGAGCCGCCTGAGCCGCCCGAGCCGCCTGAGGAGCCGAGCCGCTGGTGCCACGGAGCCGCAGTTGCTGCTGTGCCGTCCGAGCAGCCGTGTTGCCGTGCTGCTGTACTGCTGAGCTGCTCGACCCGCCCTGTCTGGTGAGAGCAGCGCTTCTGTCACTGCACTGCCCCTGTCCTACAGTTGGTACTGCTAGTCTACTGCTGTCATGGCTACCCCCAGTGTTCTCGCTTTTGACGCTGAGGGTCGAGCCATTGACTTTGAGGTTTGGGTAGATGACCTGCAGCTTTTCCTATAGTTCTTGGAGGGCAGAGTCCAGTGGTCCTCACTGGGCACGCGGACGCTTCTTCGGCTGACGACCAGGCTACGCAGCGGTCGTCACAGGGTTACACCTTCAGCCTTGGTTCCGGCTCTGTTTCGTGGCGGGCTACTCGCTCGTCTTCTGTTCTCGGCTCCAGTTGTGAGGCCGAGATCTACGCCGGGGCCATGGCTGCACAGGAGCTTCGCTGGCTCACCTACCTGCTGACCGACCTTGGAGAGCCGCCTCGTTCTCCTCCAGTCCTGTACGTAGACAACAAGGCCATGCTGGCCTTGTGTCGAGAGCAGAGACTGGAGCACAGAACAAAGCACATTGCTCTTCGCTACTTCCTTGCTCGTGAGTTACAGCAGCGTGGTCAGTTGCGGCTTGCGTACGTGGCCTCTGAGGCCAACACTGCTGATGTTTTCACCAAGGCACTTGCGCCTTGTGATCATCAGCGCTTCTGCACTCAGCTGGGTCTTGTGCCTGTCTTGCCTCACTTGCTTACTTCTTGACCTTGCTTGTACTGTCACATATATATACACCTGCTCTGGTTTGCTTAGCCTCTTATATATATATATATATGTGCTCCTGCATGTGAACTGGCCTTCTGGCCTTGAACTTGTGCTCGGAATGTGTGGTGACTTTGTGATCCACCTTGAGCTTTGCTTTGCTTTGCTTGACTGGTCTTGTGACCCTTAGTTCTCCCCCACTTTGCCTATGGGGGTGTGTCAAATTATAATGTTGTCTAGGCTTTAGTGGGGTAGTCCATATGGGGTACACATTTCTAGGGTTGCATATTTGTATCACTTTCATTCCATAGTCATTCATTCTCGTTCTACTTTTCTCAAGTCCGCCGACAGGTGATTGCCGCGAACTACAACAACTACCGCGACATGGTGTGTGCAGCAGAGAGATTTGATGCGCTGATGCGATGTGAACCCGAGACACGACGCCACGTGCCGAACCGATCATTTGGCACGAAGCGATCGGAACCACCCACGACCGCCGACCCGATGGATATCGACAAGATCGACACGAAGCAGCGGCCGACAAAATATGAGAATTGCGAATTTTGTGGCGGAGCAGGACATCGACTCTTAGCGTGTTGGAAAATGAAGAAGACACGAGCAGAGCTGCAGGGCAACAACAGTGCGACATCAACGATGGCGAAAAAGGAGGATACGATGGCGCGAATTTAAAACGCCACGACCGGCCGGCAACAGGGGAAATCGCCGAGACAAATGGAGGCTCCGCGAAACAAGACACTGCACCGACCGGGAAACTCCAGCCGAACACCCCCGAGAGTAAGAATATTTTCTCTCGAGGTTTTCAAGCCTTTCAAAAATTCAGGGGAGATTTCAAGGCCAAGAAAAAGCCTTCAGACATTATTCAGGTACCTGAGAAGTTGGGCAAACCACTCCGGAGCGGTGAAAAGGGTCGTGCGTTCCAAGGAGTTACTATTCTCTCCCCGCAGCATAGTGTTAAGGCTCCCCATTGCCCACAGGAGAAGCTTACACAGCTGCAAAGGCTTAAGGGAAGGTTCCAGGCCAAGACGAAGCTGAATCGGCCTCGGATAAATCCTTCTAACCCTGCTCAGTTGGAAACTGATTTGGAGTCAGCAGCTTCGAGCGCAGGACCAAGGGATGATCTATTTAACGTACCCTACGATCCTATAAGTGAGACCATCTACGGTTACTCGGAGCAGCAACAACCACTACTACTCGAGGTGATCTGCAATGGGCGACGCCTCCAGGCAATGGTGGACAGTGGTGCGTCTCACTCGGTGTGCAACCGCGGGACGTTGGAGAAAATTGGAGAATCTTCAGAGGAGACCAAGTTCACGGCAACAATGGTGGACGGTACAAAACTTCCCATCCACGGCGAAGCATCACTGCAGCTGCACATAGAGGCGCTGAGGTGGAAGCTGACGTTGCCGATCACGAACATCAAGGGCTTAGATTTCATCTTTGGGCGAGATTTCTTGAAGCGAATCAACCCCGAAATCGACTGGGTCAACAGGAAGGCGTGCATCTACAACAACGGGAAACGAGTGGAGCTGCGAAGCTGGACGGATACAGGGAACGTTCCTGGAACGACACTGGCACGGTTCGAAAGGACGGTGAACGAGAGTAACACGGGTTACTTAGCACTGGTTATGGCAGCAGCAGAGAAGGAGAAGCCGGGTTCGGAGCTACCTGCAGCAGTGAAGGAGGTCTTGGAGCAGTACAAAGATATGATGCCCGACGACCTACCCGTAGAAGTACTTCCAGCACGCACCCACGAGCACGAGATCGTGGAGGAACCAGGTGCGAAACCCGTCTCACGTGCACCATACCGACTGAGTCCGACCGAACTGACAGACATGAAAAAACAGATAGAGTATCTACTGGACACACAACTGATCCGCCCATCCACCTCTCCTTACGGTGCACCAGTTCTCTTCACTCAAAAACCAGACGGCAGTCTACGGATGTGCATCGACTACCATGCACTGAACAAACAGAGAGTTAAAAACAAATACCCCATACCGCGCATAGACGACCTATTGGACCACCTGCGTGGTGCAACAGTCTTCTCGAAGTTGGACCTACGGTCGGGTTATTGGCAGATCAAGATGGCGGACAACTCGGTCCACAAGAAGGCGTTCCGTACCAGATACGGCTCCTACGAATACTTGGTGATGCCGTTCGGACTCTGCAACGCACCAGCAACGTTTCAGGCGGAGATGAATCACATCTTACGACCCCTACTGGACGAGTGCATAGTGGTGTACCTGGACGACGTTCTTATTTACTCACCACTGCAGTCTCAAATACCTAAAGTCGCAGCCGACGCTTTCACGACGACAGGTGCGATGGGTGGACTACCTAGAAACTCACTTCCACTACGACATCGTCTACAAGCCCGGGCTACACAACAAGGCAGACGCTTTGAGCCGCCCCGGACATGTAGCAGGCATCCAGCTCGACGGGATGAACCCTCTGCTCAAGGGTCTATTCCAACATGGGTACTCCGTGGACGGCGAGATAGCAACGGCAGAGAAACAGAAGCTGTTACAGTGGGAGAAAGACTTAGCTGTAAGGAAGGGTTCAGGAAAGATTTGGGTACCGAATTACGCCCCGCTACGGCAGATCCTATTGGAGGAGTTTCACGACGTACCTTACGCGGGACATTTCGGGAGCAACAAGTAGTTAGCAGGGATAGCGAAGTATTACTACTGGCCCGGGATGGCAGCAGACGTGCAGCAGTTCGTCACCTCTTGCGACACGTGCCAGCGGATGAAGAGTAGCAAGCAGAAAAAAGCAGGGTTACTTCAGCCTCTACCCGTACCGGAGCAGCCATGGCAGGTCGTTAGCCTCGACTTTATCACAGGACTTCCTTCGACCTCACGGTGGCACGATTCCATCTTCGTAGTCATCGATAAGTTCTCCAAAATGGGTCACTTCATACCGACCAACGCCACAGCTACAGCTGAAGCAACTGCTCGCCTCTTCTTCGACCGCATCATCACCATCGACGGCATCCCCGCTACACTCATCTCAGACAGAGACCCAAAATTCACAAGTAAGTTCTGGAAGGAGCTCATGGGACTGTTAGGGACAAAGTTTGCAATGTCTTCAACATACCACCCCCAGACTGACGGACAGACAGAGCGACTCAATCAAGTGGTTGAACAGTTACTGCGCACAGCTTGCAAAGACGACGTCAGCCACTGGGACACACAGTTACCGACCCTCGAGTTCGCTTACAACAACGCATCACATGCGGCCACAGGGAAAACTCCTTTCTTCCTGTGTTACGGACGGGAACCACTCACACCACAGCAGCCAACTACACCGGCACACGTCCAAGCCGCACATGACTTCGTCACCACTAGGGATGAGCATAGGGACCCGACGGGTCGGGTCGACCCGACCCGACCCGGGTTTTGACCCGGGTCGGGTCAGGAGTTCTGAACCACTGACCCGGCCGGGTCGGGTCGGGTATACCCGGCCGGGTCGGGTCGGGTATACCCGGCCGGGTCCGGTCGACCCGTGACCCGATTCCGGGTCGGGTCGGGTCGGGTCGGGTTTTGACCCGAGTATGGACTCGACCCGGTTTCGGGTACCGCGCCCTATCTCGGGTTGGGTATCTGGCCCGACCCGAGGGTTTCCTCTCGACAATGTTATCCAGATCGCAATCGCGCTTGCTTGTTTTCCCAGCAACTAGCATTTCGATCTGGATTAAGTTAGGTTAACTAGCTAGTGACGCCAGCAGCCACCCACCAAGCAACATTGGCGTACTAATCTACCCTTGAACCCACGATAATGTTTAGTTAGTACTCAGCCAATCGCACTTCGCACTTCGCGCCATCCATCCTAGGGTTTCTTTTAAATCCGAAATTTACAGGTCGCGCTCCCACCCTAGGCGCGCGCATTGCAGGCCCGCGTTTTAGGGCATCTCGGCGCGCCGTGCAGGCGCAGGTCGCTAGACCCGCGCCCCTACACATTATTAAGGAGAACCTCTAACCCTGCCTATGGGAGTCGGCCCGACCCGACCCGACCCGGCCCCGACCCGACCCGACCCGGGGGCGGGTCAAGCCTGACCCGGCACCCGATACCCGGGTCGGGCCAGAGATCTCAAAAGTTCCGACCCGACCCGACCCGACCCGGAACCCGGCTGGCCCGCCAAAGTCGGGTCGGGTCGGGTCGGGTCGGGTCATTTGATCATACCTAGTCACCACCATGCAGCAGCTATAGGAGAAGACTCAGCGACGACTCACCACGATGCAGACCTCCCAGAAGCAGTATGCCGATCGTCAGCGACGTGATTACTCAGTAGCAGTCGGAGATCAGGTGCTTCTTGACACGCGCAACTTGAACCTGTCTCACCTCCCATCCAAACTCCGACCTCGCTTCTGTGGTCTTTTTCTCGTTGAGGCACAGGTGACACCAGTTACATTCCGCTTGCGCTTACTAGATACATGGAAGCTTCACAATGCTTTCCATGTTCAGATACTGAAGCCCTACAAGGACCCCAACCAACAGTTCCAGGGACGGCAGCTACCGCCACCACCACCGGTTCTCGTACAGGATGAACCAGAGTACGAAGTGGAACGTGTTCTCACTCATCGGCGCCGCGGCGGCAAGACCCTCGAGTTCCTGATACGCTGGAAGGGATACGACCCCACTGAGGACAGTTGGGTTGCAGAAGCTGATATGGCAATGCACGCCGTGCTCTCAAGGACTATCTTGTCAAGCAGGGTGTATCTCACGCCACCCAGCTTTGAGGGGGGGACGTGTGAAAGTACGACGGCTTATGCCAGCTATGCTTGCTTGCCTTTACTTTATCATGCTATTTCTAGCATAGGATAATCATATGCATGCATGAATTGCTTGATTTCCTAGGCTAGGTGCTTTCCTATATTTTATTATAGTTATAGCACCGAGCTAGGTTGCGTGCACCGAATTCTGGCCTTTTCGGTTGCCACCGAATTGCCTTCTACCGAATTCGGTAAGGATCCGTTCGGGACGCTACGCGGCCCGCGGAACCTTCGCGTAACACCTGGTTACGGGGCTTTGTGTCGAGCCTATATATAGCCTCGTGTTGTACACAGGTGATCATTCAATTCGATTCAATTCACATTCTCTTTTCTGAGCTCGATCCTAGATCCTCACACCGTATGGCAGCTGCGCCGCCCAGTGTACGGGCTCCGCCAGGCACCCAGGGAATGGCATGCCAAGCTTGCTGCCACCCTTGCTGAGCTTGGGTTTCGCACCTCCCGCTCTGACGCCAGCCTCTTCCTCCATACCTCCCCCTCCCCCTTCTACATCCTCGTCTATGTTGACGATATGATTCTCCTCACTGCCGATCTTGCCGAGCTCGAGAGTGTCAAGACGGAGCTGGGCAGCCGTCTCAAGTGCAAAGACCTGGGCGAGCTGCAGCACTACCTCGGCATGACCATCACTCGCGACCGCTCCGCCCGCACCATCTCTCTCTCTCTCAGGGTCACTACCTCCAGCAAGTTTTGGACCGGTTTGAAATGGCGCGCGGCAACCCCCAGCCCACTCCCCTCTCGGTTGGGCACAACCTCTCCCCACACTCCTCCCCCTCTCCCTCCTCCCATCCTTATCCTGAACTCATCGGCTCTCTCATGTACGCCATGGTTTCCACTCGCCCTGACCTTGCCTACCCCATCAGCGTCCTAGCTCGGTTCGTTGGCGCTGGCAAGCATACGGAAGAGCACTGGCAGGCCGCCAAGCGCGTCCTTCGCTACGTTCGTGGCACCAAGGACTATGTCCTTACCCTTGGCGGCCCTTCCCCACCCCTCCTCAGCGGCTACAGCGACTCTTCCTGGGCTGATTCACGACCGGATCGGCGATCCTCTCAAGGTTATGGTTTCTCTCTGGGCAGCGGTCTTATCAGCTGGCGGTCCACACGCTCCTCTGCTGTCGCCCTCTCCTCCTGCGAAGCAGAGCTCTACGCTGCAACCATGGCCGCGCAAGAAGCACGCTGGCTCACCTTCCTCCTTGATGAGCTTGGAGCCCCCCAACGATGTCCCACCATCTGGTGTGACAACGCCAGCACCATCCACCTCACCACGGATGTTGTGTATCATGGGCGCTCCAAACACATTGAGCTTCGCTACTTCTTCATTCGCGATCTCGTTGAGGCCAGCCACATTCGCCTAGGCAAAATCGACTCGGCGGCCAACCTCGCTGACATCTTCACCAAAGCCCTTCCCCAAGCATCCCACTCCTTCCTTCTACGTCTCCTTGGCCTCACCCCTCCTCCGGTTTTGACGGCCTCCTAATTACATCTTCTAGCCTTATGCATGTTGGGGGGTTGTGTTGTAAATGTACATTATATACAACATTCATAGGCTAGAATAGGTGTAGTCCCTTATGTTCTTGGAGGGTTGGGTGTACACTCCAACCACACTTTGTGGTTGGTCAAGATTGGATTTGGTCTTGGTCCTTGGTTGGCACTTGCCAACTTTTGGTCCTAACACCAACCAATCACAACCTAGCTACATTGTGGGGTTTCCTATTCCACAAGGCACCTCACCCATTGGCCAACTTAGTGGCCAATAGGGATAGCTCCTCCTCCACTCTTCTCTTCTTTTCATGCTTGTACTATAGAGCCTCCTTGGCTCATTAATAAAATATTCTTGAATTCTAACAAAAGGGGGAGGGAAAGGGGGAGGGAAAGGGGGAGGGAAAGGGGGAGGGAAAGGAAGGGAGAGGGAAAGGGGGAGGGAAAGGGGGAGGGAAAGGGGGAGGGAAAGGGGGAGGGAAAGGGGGAGGGAAAGGGGGAGGGAAAGGGGGAGGGAAAGGGGGAGGGAAAGGGGGAGGGAAAGGGGGGAGGGAAAGGGGGGAGGGAAAGGGGGAGGGAAAGGGGGGAGGGGATGGGGGGGGTTGGGGAGGCATGCCATGGAATGTTGGAGAGATGTTGGCACAGGAGGGGCCTCCCCAACCACGCCCAGCGCTATCTTGCTGCCCACACAGAGCCGGAGAGTGGAGGGGGTTGGGGGTGTTGGTATAGTGGGGCAGAGAGTGATAGATGTGAGGGAGAGCAGCAGTGGAGTGGATGGTGGGGAAGGATGAAGTGGTGGGCAGGAGGAGAGCGAGAGAGAGGAGGAACCATTGTGGACTCCAGACAGGCAGAGCCACGCACCTGCTGTAGCTCACTATCGGCAGCGCCAGCGTCACCAGCTGTCCCTGCACTCCCCCCATCCCCATCCCCATCCCCATCCCCATCCCCATCCCCATGCCCATGCCCATGGCCCCCAGGCCGCCATTCAGGGGGTCCAACGTGGCAGGCTCGTGTGGATATGCCACCTGGCGCACGTCCATTGGCGGGCCAATCCGCAGGGACGGGTGGCGGGAGCTCCCCCCCGCGCCACCATGCCCCCCGGGTGCTCCGCGCCTCCCCTTCCCCTTCCCCCCTCCGCCCCCCCTCCTTCCGCGCCCCCTGGGGTGCCCAGCGTCGCCCCCCTCCCCCTCATCGTCGCTGCTGGAGGCGAATCCGCACGCCACCCGCGGAGCAATGCACTGGCGCAGGCGGCCTGGTGAAGGCAAAAGGGTGAACGGGGGAGGAGGGATGGAAGACTGAGAGGGGAAGGGGGCCGGGAAAGTGGAGCTAAGGCAGGCAACCTATAACGCACTGGCGCATGCTGGGGGGAGAGGGGCTCGTGGAAAGAAGGTAGTGGGCACCTGGGCGCATGGGCGCATAGGCAGCGCATGGGCGCATGGGCGCATGGGCGCATGGGGAAACATGGACGTGGCGGGAGGCGCGCGAGAAGGTGTGGTTGAGAGGGGGGAGAGAGGGAGAGGTGGGGGGAAGGGGGGAAAGGGGACGCGCATGAGGAACCTCGAGATGCACTGGCGCAGGCTTGCGGGGGACATGCGCGCGAGGGGAGGGCCGCGGAGGGGCAGGCTTTGCCGGGAGAGAGGGCGGAAAGAGGTAGGTGCGGGAGGGCGAGGGGGAGGAGCGGGGAGGACGCAAGCGCCGCGATCCCTGTAGAAAGAGGGGCAGACTCGAGCTGGCGCAACGCATTTCCCCCAGGCAGCACCGCCGTTGCGCGCACTCCGGAGCACGCCGCGGGTGGTTTCCGCCTTCGCGGAACACCTTTCCTTCCGCGCCGCGCGACCGTGCAGCGACACGGGTCTCGACGGAGAGAGCGACGAGGGGCGCTACGGCAGCGGTGAAGAGCGGTACCATGCGGTTTCACGGCTGTTGCTCTCTTCCGAAGGGCGGGCAGAGCGGTGGAGAGCGGTGGAGCGGGACTGACCTGACATGGTGCAAGCGAGTGGCGGTCGCTACTACATGTTCCCTACAAGTCTGCTACTCCCTCCGCTGTGCCGCGCCGCTGCTCGCTCACACCCCGGTGCTGGTCTCGTCTCTGGTGCTCTCGCCTCGACGCGACACGAGCCTCTCTGAAGCATTTTGCGGATCACGGCAAGCGCCTGCGAGCTAGCTAAATTGCCACGATTGTCACTGACACGCGTCACTCGCGAGACGCGAAACGTAGGGGGAACGGGGAACGATAGCGGAGGTGGGACGCGTCGCTGGCGCAACATGCTAAAGCGCAACGCGAGGACTATGTGCGGTGCGTGCGGTATTTACACTAGCGAGTATACTGAGGCTGGCGCGGGGTGGGTGCATCTGCTCTGCACTGTTTGTTGTGTGTGTGGCATGTGCGGACAAGCCGCTTAAGTGCAACGGGTAGCGTTTGTGGGAGACGCGGGAACGTGGAGTTGTCGGGGCAGGGCTGTTGGGTCCAGCTACAGTAAGCCTAAGAATATACCCATCGAGTAAAACGAAAATTTTTAAAGGTTACTCTCTAAAATGTTGTTTGTAAGGGTTCCTCTCTCCCATAAAAGGAGAAGGCTAATATTAAATACTATGAGAAGGGAGTGGGATAGATAAGCGGCAAGGTAAATATGCAGGAAAATACATCACTTGAAAGAATCCCTTCCATACTAGCTTACACAAAAAGGGGTGAAGGAAACTATTAATTTACCTAATTGTTAAACAATAACTAAATGCCCAAATCAGATGCCAAGAGAGCACTCTCAGGCAGCATATATATCATTACCATGCGACTGCTCTATTTATCGAATTTCCCCATAGCAACTGTCCCCTCCCCACCATCCCCAAACACCAGCTGAGCAATGAATGAACTCCCCGACAAAATTCTAGCCGTCGTCTTACATCAGCTCCTCTACAGCAACACCTAGCTATCACTCTCCTTGATCCCCTCCTCCCCACCAGAACCCCCTTCTCCACCACCGCCACCAGCAGCACCACCAGCAGCAACACCACCACCGGCGTTCTCAACGACAAACTCCCCCACGCGCTTGGCCACCTCCTCGTCATACGCGGGCCCCTCCAGCCCAAAGTGCCCCACGCCCTCCACAATGCTCACCTTCGCCACGCCCACCGCCTTCCCCACCCGCGCCTCCAGCTGCTTAATGCTCGTGAACTCGTCTTTAGCGCCCATGATGAAGAGCTTGGGGCCCGGCCAGGCGAGCACGGTGGAGAAATGCGAACCGAAGAGCAGCGAGGAGAAGAAGCCAAAGGTGTAGCCCACGCCCACGTACAGGTCGACTTGGGGGCAGTGCGGCAGGGCTGAGCCTGCAATGGGTGCTCCTGCGCGGGGAAGAGGGGGATGAGGAGGGGGGAGAGGATGGGAGAAAGGGTGGGTGTGAGGGGTCAGGGGAAACCGACGCCCACTTACAGGTCGACCTGCGGGCAGTGCTGCAGGGCTGGGCCTGCAATGGGCGCTCCTGCAGATGGGGAGAGAGGGGATGAAGTGGGGGGCGGAGGGAGGGGATGAAGGGGAAAAGAATGGGAGAGAAACAAGGGTGGGTGTGGGGCCAGGGGAAGCCGATGCCATACAGGTCCACCTGCGGGCAGTGCAGCAGCGCCGAGCCAGCAGCGGAGGCTCCTGCATGTTGGGGAGGGAGGGAGAGGGTGGGAGAAGAGCGAAAAAGGGAAAGACAGGTAGGGGGGAGGGGGAAGGGGGTGGAGGAAGGGGCGGAGAGGATGGGAGATAGGAGTGGGTGCGAGGGACATCTGAGTGCGGAATACGCCCCAGTGATGAAGAGGTTGTGGCACGGCCAGTGATGAAGAGGTTGTGGCACGGCCAGTGATGAAGAGGTTGTGGCACGGCCAGATTCCATACTAGCCTGTTTCATAGGCCGGGGGGGTTTTGAAGCCTGCACCACTCCCTTACCTGCAGACGCACCACGCGCTCACCTGCGGGCGACCACCACGCTCACCACTCCCTTACCTGCGCTCACCACGCGCTCAGCAGCAGCACACGCTCACCTGCGGACGACCCCAGCAGCAGTATGCGTTGGGCGTACTTCTCCCCCGCCCAGCGGCACACGGCCATGACGTCCGCCACCTCGGGCTCGCCCGTGAACGATGCGTGCCCCGTCGACCTGCCCGCGCCCCGCAGGTCGAACGTCACCACGCTGTCGGGTGTGGGGAGCGAGGGTGTGGGGAAGGGGGAGGAGGAGGGGGAAAGAGGAGGAGAGAGGGGGGGGGGGAGGGGAGAGATGGCGATGAGAGAGGAAACCAGCTGGCTGGCACGTGCCCTCAGGTCGAACGTTGCGACGCTGACGGGTGTGTGGCGTGAGGGGCGTTTGGGAAGTATGGGAAGAAGGTAGTGAGGAAGGAAATCAGCTGGTCGGTTCGCTGGATGGTTTGCCAGCGCCTGTCCTTTCAAACGCCGCCACAATGGGGGAGGCTTCTGACGGCGGCCTGCGCCGCCGCCGCTGGATGGCGGAGGCTTCTGCGGCTCCTCGAATGGCGAAGGGTTCAGGGAACGAGCGGTTGGTGGCGCGCGAGGGTAGGAGAAGGGGAGAGGAGATAAAGGAAGGAGGGGAGGAGAGGAGGCGGACCTACATTGTAACACCGCGTGCTGTAACGAGCTTGCATTAAGAACTCGCGTGGTGTCTCCGTTCATCCCGCGCCCAACTCGCCTTCCTAATACACAAAGGTTTGGCTAGCCGCGCCTCCTAGTCGAGCGCGGATGCCATCTGCGCACGTCAGCAGTGTCAACGGCTGTAACGGGAAAGCCTAACGTTTCAGCGCCGCACTGGAATGATTTGTGCATAACAAGTGGTTGATCTAAGAATGCGCTTCCTAAAGCCCCACATACTTAAACCCGTGGAGGCAAGGCGGCATTCCGCAACCCGGTCCTGCAGCGCGTCGCCGCCAGCAGCAACGCCTGCTACTGATTTAGCCTCAGAAGACTCGAAGGCAAATGCTCGGAAACTCACTTGAACCCGCGCAGACAAAGGCATTCCGCCAGGCCCTGTGTAACGGCCTGCGAGCCGCCCATGCGCGAGTAGGGATGCACGATCACTGCCAGCAGCGCCTGCTTCTGCTGCTGCTCGTACTCCCCGCCGTCGAAGCTCGGCCGCGCCGGCCATGTCTTGACGCACAGACGCACGTGATCCGTGCTCGCTACCTGGTGCTGCTCCTGTTTCATTCTAGAATGTGACTCTAACGAGAGTAACAATGGGTTAAATTAAGAGTACGCTCCACGACAACAGGGCTCGTCGACCTATGAGTTGGATATATTTCGCAAAGTACGAGGCCGTAGGCGAGACTCCCTCTTGATATCATTCAGCGCGTGAAGTGGTTCCTTTTGAGCTCTACGCGTGGAAGTTTGTTTGTGACTGGTGTAAGAAAGGCGATGAAGCAGAATGGGGCACAGCAGATCAGAGCACCAAACCAAAGCCAGATTTTCTGTTGCCTGTGATGGGATGGGAGTGACTGACAGGTTGCTTGATAAAATCCACTGACGCCAGGCGCCGCGAGCCAATCAACGGCAGCATTATTTCCAGCAGTTTTGGTAGCTCCGTTGGCCACTTTTATGAGATGTTAGCTTGATTTTAGGATGGTAGCCCAGTATAAGCCATCGCTGAGGTTTTTTTCGAATCGACTCTGAAACGGTACTATGCTACAGTAACATTCACTTAAGATGATACCACAACAATACTCTAGTAACTCCGATCTAACTGCTGAATTTCTTAAGAGATTTTATTCACTTCACCACCCAACCTCGACTGTACCACTGTGGCATGTAACAACAAGGCTCGGAGATATGGGGAGCCACCTGCAGTAGCAACAACGATAGTGCTGTCGCCAGCAAGGCATGCACCTTCATTATTTTGGTGTTGTAATGAGTCAAGAGTTGGGTGAAAAATGTACAGATGAACGACCACCATCCTACAACGAAAGGCAACATTTCATGTAATTCATACAAGGCGAGTATGTTCCCCTCCCAATCAGCGTTACCAATCTAGCACATGGGCAACATTTCATTGCCATGGACCCACTACAATCATGCATACCACAATTATGTACACCATTATGTACGGTATAATGGAGCATGAAGGGAATTACACTTAAGAGTCGCAAGAGTCAACTGTCGTGACTGTTGACCATCTGGACCGACGTTTGACTTACCATTGAGGAATAGCAACAGACGTAACCGTATGTACATGTTACATGCAGCGACTCAACAACAAGAAAGTAGTACAACAGTCAGAGTCACTGTAGAAATGCCTGTAAAACAGTTAGAATAAGGGAATATACCCCTCAGAATACATGGCTAGCTAGGAACAATTCATTATGTGTGTAATCTCTATTTTAATCAACTTTGTCATCTACATTCATTATGATCAGAGTTCCTACAACTAAGACTTCCGCTACTAAACTCTTCTAAGGCATTCCTATCCTATCCAAAGGTCCTTTACTCTAACATGGTATCAGAGCTAGTCTGGATTATAGGAACTGTTACGAATACCGTCATACCCCGTATAGAAGCGCCCCTGGGGAAATAAAAAAACGCTGTTTTTTAGGGGGTGCGCTTATAATCGAGGAATTTTATACGCGCCGGCGCTTATAAAATGAAAACCACCTCCACGCTTCCGCTACCATTTTTTCTTCCCGCCGTGCGCCCCGAGGCGCGCGGCGGTTTTCTGCCCGCCGTGCGCCCCGAGGCGCGCGGCGGTTTTCTGCCCGCCGTGCGCCCCGAGGCGCGCGGCGGTTCTCTGCCCGCTGTGCGCCCCGAGGCGCGCGGCGGGCTTCTGCCCCGCCGTTCGCCGCGTCGCCCTCTGGAGGCGCCGCGACGGGCGACGGGGACCCGTCGTGGCCCCGCCGCCCCACCATCGCGGCCCCGCCACCGACCTGTCGCGGCCCCGCCGCCCCACCATCGCGGCCCCGCCACCAACCTGTCGCGGCCCCGCCACCTCCGGTCGCGGCCGCGCCACCTTCTGTCGCGGCCCCGCCACCGACCTGTCGCGGCCCCGCCGCCCCATCATCGCGGCCCCGCCGCTTTCCTTCGCGGCCCGTCGCCCTACTCGTCGCGGCCCCGCCCCCCCCCCCCCCCCCCCCCCCCCCGTCGCCGCAAGCGGCCCCCTCAGGTCGCCTCGACAGACGACGGGAGGGGCGAGCTGTGGGGTGGCGGGTATGGGGGTGGCCGGTGTGCATTCCTCCCTTTGCTCCTCCTCCTCCTTCGTCTCCCACTGCTGCAGCTGTCGCTGAGGGGGGTGGGTGTGTGGGAGACTGGGTTTAGGGTTTAAGGGGGGTGCGTGGGAGTGGAGCTAGCGGTGTAGCAGTGGGTGTGTATCAGGGGGGTGGGACTGTCTGCGGGAGGTTGAGTGGAGGCTGCCAGCTTGTTGTCCGCAGCACCTGTAGTCCGGGGCGTTGTCCCGGTAGTCTAATTTTGTCAATTCTCTCGACACTTCTCCTTCAACTCGAACTCAACTTCCTACCTCACTAGCTATGGCTCCTAAGCCTTGCTAAGAATTTTGACATGCTATCAGAGCTACCAAGGTCCTGACCTGTGGGCCCACCCTACAGCTTCCGCTGCTAATCTGTGTTCGGCACGCCCCGTGACGTGCCCCTTGCCCTACTTTTCGCGGTCCCGTCGCCGCCCTTTCAGCGGCCCCGTCGCCTACCTGCGGCCCTACGGCCCCGTCGCCTACCTGCGGCCCTACGGCCCCGTCGCCTACATGCGGCCCCGGCCCCGTCGCCTTCCTGCGGCCCCGGCCCCGTCGCCTACCTGCGGCCCTACGGCCCCGTCGCCTACCTGCGGCCCTACGGCCCCGTCGCCTACCTGCGGCCCCGGCCCCGTCGCCTTCCTGCGGCCCCGGCCCCGTCGCCTACCTGCGGCCTCGGCCCCATCCCCTACCTGCGGACCTACGGCCCCGTCGCCTAACTGCGGCCCCGGCCCCGTCGCCTTCCTTCGGCCCCGGCCCCGTCGCCTACCTGCGGCCCCGGCCCTGTTGCCTACCTCCGGCCCCGTCGCCTCCTTGCGGCCCCAGCCCCGTCGTCACCTGCGGCCCAGCCACCTGCGGCCCCGTCGCCACCTGCGGCCCCGTCGCCCACTTCGGCCCCGATGCCACCTGCGGCCCCGCCCACTTGCGGCCCCGACCCCGCCCCGGCCATGCCCCGTCGCCAGCCGCGGCACACCGGGGGCACGTGCACCGCCCACCCCCCCTTTTCCCGTCACCCGTCGCGGCTCCTTCGGGGGCCGCAAGCGGCCCCCTCAGGTCACCTCGACAGGTGCCAGGAGGGGCGACCTGGAAGGGGGGGGGAGGCGTCGCCCCCTCTGCCGCCTGCTTTGGCGCCCGGGGAGGCCGTGCGTTGCCCCCCCCCCCCCCCCCTCTCCTCCTCCTTTTGTTCCCGCTGCTGCAGCTGCCGCTGGGGGGGAGGGTGTGAGGGTGTGGGGGAGCCCGGGGAGTGGCACTGGGGTGGCGGGTGTGAGACCACCCAGCAGCCGTCCCTCCACCTCTCCTCTCTTCCCCCCCTCTGCTGCTCCTGCAGCAGTGTGTGGGGGAGGGGGAAGGGGAGGGGGAGGGGGAGGGTGAGGGGATGGAGTGGGAGACCAGCCAGCGCCAGCTCGCCTCCTCCTTTCGTTCCCACTACTGCAGCTGCTGCTGGGGGGGAGGGTGGAAGGGTGTGAGGGTGTGGGGGAGCCAGAGGAGTGGTATTATTGAAACACTTTTCTCCTCCTGCGCAATCGTGATGTACCCCTTCAGAGGGCGCTAACTGCATACTCATCTCCTACAGCCAGTTATGGGGGCGTGTCGGAAAATATAATTTAATATTTTCTATATATAACTGCCTGTAGGATTGGTTACTGTAGTTATAGCGTTTTCCTATTCGGTGGTGCACCTTTCTTGCTTGTTCTCTCATATTTGTACCCTTGAACCTATAGTGAAACCCCCTCATTCTCTCGACACTTCTCCTTCAACTCGAACTCAACTTCCTACCTCACTAGCTATGGCTCCTAAGCCTTGCTAAGAATTTTGACAAAATGCGTTTCTGTATTTCGACAGATTTTCAAATGAAAAACCAACATGCGCTTATAACATATATTTTGGGGGGTGGGCTTATACTCGAGGACCGGATACAAGCGCCGTCATCCTTTTATAAGCGCCGGCGCTTATCCGAGGCATGCGCTTCTATCCGGGGTATGACGGTAGTAATTATTGAAACATCACTGTGCACTCCTAACTGTCAAACTATATATGTGTTAGTCCTGTGCAGGCTATAGTGTCAGAATGTGTAGTTTGTCTAGCTTGCAGTGGGGTACTCTATAGTGAGTACGGCCCTTTAGGGTTTCCTACATGTATCCACATGCTTGCTAGTGCAACCCCTCCTTTGCCTATTTTCTCTTGCCTAGCTAGCTAAACCCTAGCTATGGCTCCTCGTTCTGCCTGCTATTCTGACATGGTAACAGAGCTGTTACGCTCTTGGCATGTGGGCCCACCTGCTTCTGCTGCTTTTCTGTCTGTTGCGCGCCCCGTGGCGCGCGACGCTGTTTTTTCTTCCCGCCACGCGCTCGGGGCGCATGGCGGGGCGAGCGGCGGTTTTCTGTCCGCCGTGCGCCCCGAGGCGCGTGGCGGCTTCCTACTTCACGCGTCACCCCGAGTACCCGCGCATCCCCCCCGGTCGACGATCGCGTCGCCCCCCCTGGAGCTCGTCGCATCGCCCTGTCAGAACATTATAGCTTATATATTTGTATAGGCTATAGTGGGGTATCCCATAGGGGGTACAACCCAATCAGGGTTTCCTATATGTACTCACTTCATTCATAGTTCATTCATTCTCGTTCTAGTTTCTTTCACATGGTTTCAGAGCGGTTACGCTCTCGGCCTGTGGGTACTACTGCTTCCGCTGCTACATGCTCTGTCGCACGCCCCGTGGCGTGCGACGCATTTTCAATCTCGCCTCAGCTGCCAACGGCGCGCGGCGATTTGCACTTTGGCGCGCGCCTCGGGGCGCGCGGCCTCTTTCTTTTCTGGCGCGCCGCCCGTCCCGGCCCCTAGCCGCCCGCGCGCCGCCCGTCCCGGCCCTTAGACGCCCGGGCGCCGCCCGTCCCGGCCCTTAGACGCCCGCGCGCCGCCCGTCCCGGCCCTAAGCCGCCCGTCCCGGCCCTTAGACGCCCGCGCGCCGCCCGTCCTGGCCCCTAGCCGCCCGCGCGCCGCCCGTCCTGGCCCCTAGCCGCCCGCGCGCCGCCCGTCCCGGCCCTTAGCCGCCCGCGCGCCGCCCGTCCCGACCGCGCGCCGCTGCTCCAGCCCGTCGACGCCCGTGAGCCGCCCGTCCCGGCCCCACGCCGCCCGTGCGCCGCCCGTCCCGGCCCCGCGCCGTCGTCCCAACCCCCACTCCGCCCGTGCGCAGCCCGTCCTGGCCCCACGCCGCCCGTGCGCCGCCCGTTCCGGCAACGCGCCGCCGTCCCGGCTCCACGCCGCACGTGCACCGCACGTCCCGGCCCCACGCCGCCCGTGCACCGCCCGTCCCGGCCCCGCGCAGCTGCCCCGGCCCGTCGCCTGCTGCATTGCCGAGCCCCCCCCCCCCCCACCGAGCCGCCGAGCAGTCCAGCAGCCGAGCCGTAGCCGAGCCGCTGAGCAGCCCAGCAGCCGAGCCGCAGAGCAGCCGAGCCGCCCGAGCCGCTCGAGCCGGCCGAGCCGCCCGAGCCGGCCGAGCCGCCCGAGCCACCCGAGCCGCCGAGCCGCCGAGCCGCCCGAGTCGCCCGAGCAGCCGAGCCGCCCGGGTCGCCCGAGCCGCCGAGCCGCAGTTACTGCAGTGCCGCCGTGCCGCCGAGTTGCGAGTCGCCGAGTCGTCGAGCCTGCTCTTCCCACCACTGGTGAGCCCCTGCCTTCCTTACTGCTGCTACTCCTGCTCCTGCTTCTACTGGCGGCGGCCAGATGCAGCTCCAGCGACGCCCACGCGCGTCTCTCACGCCCCAGCAGCTTCGTGAGTGGTACGCTCAGAGTAGAGGGTCTCTCAGTTCTGTTCGCTGCTCTTACGTGATTCGCACTGGTGCTCGGACTGGTCAGCCTTGTGGGACGCCTAGTCATACACCGTCCCGCTGCTTCGTCCGTCTGAACGACGCCTGGCGTACCGAGTTTGGCGACAAGGCTGAGCTCCCCGACTAGGTGGAGTTGCTTAGGCAGAGGATAGATATATTTGCTCTTGACTATGATGCTATTCTCACTGCCATGTATGCATTGCCTACTAGTGCTGACCGTGCCGGTCACCTGTGCGTACCGCCTGACCCGGGTATAGAGCCTGCTGCTCTAGCTGCTGGTGCAGCTGCTGCTCTGGGTGCTAGTGTGTCTCCTGCTCCAGGTACAGGTGCGGCTGCTGCTCTAGGTGCTAGTGAGTCTGCTTCCTCAGGTGCGGGTGAGTCTGCTCTCTCAGGTACCGCGTCGGCTCCGGCCTCTCACACCTTCACCCTTGACTCGGGGGCTTCCCGCTCCTTCTTTCGAGACCGCACCACACTCACGCCGCTTGGTCGGCCAGTTGCAGTCTCTCTGGCAGACCCCTCTGGGGGCCCTGTCCTTGCTCACTTCTCCACTGTCCTCCCGTGTCCGGTGGCCCCCTCTGGCACCCTGTCTGGTCTTTACCTCCCCTCGTTCTCTACGAACTTGGTGAGTGGTGCTGACCTACAGGATGCGGGGGTTCACCAGTTCACTCCTGCGAGTCAGCGGGTGACCCACTGCACAAACGCTCGGACAGGCCGACACCTGGCCACGTTTACTCGTCGGCCGGGGTCGAGCCTGTACACACTGACCACTGCGTCTCCTCCAGTTACTGAGTCTGGTAGGGTAGCTGCGTCGGGTCAGGTGTTTGCTGCAGCGTCCAGGTCTGGTCCTGAATCTGCCCCCTGTTTGTGTCGTCTCCTGTCTCACGAGACTCTCCTCTGGCACCACCGCCTTGGTCACCCCTCTCTGCTTCGGCTTAGAGGCATGGCCTCTCGTCTTCTAGTTTCTGGTCTCCCCCGGTCCCTCCCTCCCCTTCCTCAGGGCCCTGGCCCTACCTGTGTCCCCTGTGTCGAGGGGCGCCATCGTGCTGTCCCTCACTCCTCCCAGTTTCCTCCGACAGAGGCCCCGTTGCAGACGATTCACATGGACGTGTGGGGCCCAGCCCGCGTTCGTGGACAGGGTCACGAGCGCTACTTCCTGCTAGTTGTTGACGACTACTCGCGTTACACCGCAGTCTTCCCCTTGCGCAGCAAGGGTGATGTCACTGAGGTGCTGATCGACTGGATCCGCGCAGCTCGTCTCCAGCTTAGGCAGAGCTTTGGCTCGGACTTTCCTGTTCTGCGTCTACACTCGGACAGAGGCGGAGAGTTTTCCTCTGGCCTTTTGAGAGCCTACTGTCGCGCAAGGGGCATCCGTCAGACCTTCACGCTTCCGGACTCTCCGCAGCAAAATGGAATTGCTGAGCGCCGCATTGGCATGGTCATGGACGTCGCTCGTACGTCTATGATGCATGCGGCTGCCCCCCATTTTCTGTGGCCGTTTGCGGTGAGGTACGCGGCGCATCGGATCAACCTTCACCCCAGGGTCTCCAGGCCGGAGACCTCCCCAGCCTTGCTGTGGACGGGGAAGGTTGGCGATGCGTCGGCGTTCCGGGTCTGGGGATCTCGGGCGTTTGTCCGCGACTTGTCTGCGGACAAACTGTCCCCTCGTGCTACTCCTTGCGTCTTCCTGGGGTTCCCCCCTGACGCGCCTGGGTGGCAGTTCTACCACCCCACCTCTCGCCATGTTCTGTCCTCCCAGGACGTCACGTTTGACGAGTCGGTCCCCTACTACCGCCTCTTCCCCTACCGCACTCCGTCCCTCCCCCCGCCCCCGCTCTTCCTTGTACCAGGTCCCCCCCAGGTAGACCCCCTCCCCCCTCAGGGTCCTGCCCCTTCAGGTGTGTCCCAGGTAGACGCAGTCGAGCCTGTCGAGGTCACTGGTGACTCTGGTGCTGCTGAGGGTGCTGAGCCTGGGGGTACTGAGCCTGGGGGTGTTGAGCCTGGGGGTGCTACGCCTGGGGGTGCTTTGCCTGGGGGTGCCGGGCCTGGGGGTGCTGAGCCTAGAGGTGCTCCGCCTGGAGGTTCTCCGGGTGCTTCGTCTCGCAGGGAGCCACTCTCTCCACAGGAGCTGCGCGAGTGGTTTGCCCGGCGCTGGAGCCGTGCTGCTGGTGCTGGAGGTTCTTCGGCTACTGGGGGTGCTGAGCCTAGGGGTGCTGAGCCTGGGGGTGCTGAGCTTGGGGGTGCTACGCCTGGGGGTGCTGGGCTTGGGGGTGCTGGCCCTGGGGGTGCTGAGCCTGGGGGTGCTGAGCCTGGGGGTGCTTTGCCTGGGGGTGGTGGACCTGGGGGTGCTGTGCCTGGAGGTGCTCCGCCTGGAGGTTCTCCGGGTGCTTCGTCTCGCCGGGAGCCACTCTCTCCACAGGAGCTGCGCGAGTGGTTTGCCCGGCGCTGGAGCCGTGCTGCTGGTGCTGGAGGTTCGTCGGCTACTGAGGGTGCTGCTGTCGCGGGTCCCGGAGGTGCTCGTCCTGGGAGTACTGGAGCTGCTGGGCCTGCAGGTTCGACTGGAACTGGTGCTGCTGAGGGTGTTGGCGCTGAGACTACCACTGGCGGTCCTGCTGGGGGTGCTCCTGGTGCTGCTGGAGGTTCTGGAGCTGCTGGAGGTGCTGCTGGGGGTTCTGGAGCTGCTGGAGGTGCTGCTGGAGGTGTTGGAGCTACTGGAGGTGCTGCTGGAGCGGGTACTCCTGCTGGGGGTCCTGGTGCTGTCCCTGCTGTTTCTGGCGTCGCCACGCGGCCTCGACCGTACTTCGTTCCACTCCTGCAGCAAGTTCTTGGTCTTACACCTTCTACTGGTCCTCCTCCTCCTCCCTTAGAGGGTCCACAGCCTGTCCAGTCACAGTCACAGCTACAGCCTGCCTCCCCTTTGCCTGCTCCTTCTCCCTACGCTGGTCCTACTGGAGGTCTTACTGAGCGTCGTGAGCCTGCGTCTCGTCCTGCGTCGCCTGTTCGTGGTGCGCGCGCTAGTGGTCGCGGTTCGCGTCAGCGTCCTCCTCCTGTCCCTGGCACGCACCGGATGTCTCTGCGTCCGTCCACTGCTCCTCTGCGTGCCCCTTTGCCTTCTCCTCCTGCGTCCTCTCTTCCTGCTCTTGCCGACCCGGAGTCGGACTCTCTTCGTGCTGCCAGTCCTACTGTCACGCGTCTCCTTGCTACTGCCGTCACTGACCCTTCTTTCGAGTCTACTGCTGCGTCTGCCCTTGTTACTGAGCTCGTCGACTTTGCTGCTCGCTGTCGCCTAGACTACGCTGCGAGTCTTGTCGCTGAGTCTGAGTCTGTCTGTCCTCCGTCCGTCGGGGGTGAGTGTGCCCTTGGCACGGACGTCCTTGAGGACAGGCAGGAGGAGTTCCAGTGTCTGGCCGCTGCTTCACCTCATCTCGTGTCCGTATGGCTTACCCCTGAGGGAGACTCGGATGCACTTGACATCCCGACTCCGCGCTCTTACGCGGAGGCGATAGAGGGTCCCTACTCCTCTCAGTGGCAGGCAGCTATGGATGCAGAGATGGCTTCCTAGAAGTCCACAGGCACCTACGTTGACGCTGTCCCCCCTCCTGGGGCGAACATCGTCAGTGGCATGTGGATCTTCAGGGTGAAGCGGCCGCCGGGTTCTCCGCCTGTCTTCAAGGCGCGTTACGTGGCTCGTGGCTTCAGTCAGCGGTAGGGAGTTGACTACTTTCAGACCTTCTCCCCTACCCCGAAGATGACCACTCTTCGGGTACTACTGCACGTTGCTGCTCACCGTGACTACGAGCTGCACTCTCTCGACTTCAGCACTGCTTTCTTGCAGGACAGCCTGCACGAGGAGATCTGGCTGCGCCGCCCACCTGGCTTCACTGGGTCGTTCCCTCCTGGTACCCAGTGGAGTCTCCGGCGTCCAGTCTACGGTCTCCGCCAGGCGCCACGTGAGTGGCACGACACACTGAGGACTACACTGGCGGCACTTGGGTTTGCTCCTTCTACTGCCGACCCGTCGCTGTTTCTGCGCACCGACACCTCTCTACCGCCGTTCTACATCCTCGTGTATGTCGACGACTTGGTCTTTGCCACAGCTGACACTGCTGGACTCGCCTACGTGAAGTCCGAGCTGCAGAAGAGACACACGTGCACTGACCTGGGTGAACTGCGCAGCTACCTTGGCTTGCATATCACCCGGGACAAAGCACGCCGCACCATTACCCTGACTCAGTCACACATGGTGCAGCAGGTCCTTCAGCGCTTCGGCTTCACGTACTCCTCGCCTCAGGCCACTCCTCTGCCTACTCGCCACTCGCTCTCAGCTCTGCCTTCGGATGAGTCCGTAGAGTCGAGTGGCCCGTATCCAGAGCTTGTTGGCTGCCTCATGTACCTGATGACCTGCACACGACCTGACCTTGCATACCCTCTTAGCATTCTCGCACGCTATGTTGCTCCTGGGAGACACCGACCAGAGCACATGGCTGCAGCGAAGAGGGTGTTGCGCTACTTGTGCAGTACGTCGGGCATGGGGCTAGTGCTTGGAGGGCGGAGTCCAGTGGTCCTCACTGGGCACGCGGACGCCTCTTGGGCTGACGACCAGGCTACGCAGCGGTCGTCACAGGGTTACACTTTCAGTCTTGGTTCCGGCTCTGTTTCGTGGCGGGCTACCCGCTCGTCTTCTGTTCTCGGCTCCAGTTGTGAGGCTGAGATCTACGCCGGGGCTATGGCTGCCCAGGAGCTTCGCTGGCTCACCTACCTGCTGACCGACCTTGGAGAGCCGCCTCGTTCTCCTCCAGTCCTGTACGTAGACAACAAGGCCATGCTGGCCTTGTGTCGAGAGCAGCGACTGGAGCACAGAACAAAGCACATTGCTCTCCGCTACTTTCTTGCTCGTGAGCTACAGCAGCGTGGACACTTGCGGCTTGCGTACGTGGCCTCTGAGGCCAACACTGCTGATGTCTTCACCAAGGCACTTGCGCCTTGTGATCATCAGCGCTTCTGCACTCAGCTGGGTCTTGTGCCTGTCTTGCCTCACTTGCTCACTTCTTGACCTTGCTTGTACTGTCACATATATATACTCTTGCTCTTGCTTGCTTAGCCTCTTGTATATATATATATATATGTGATCTTGCATGTGAACTGGCCTTCTGGCCTTTGAACTTGTGCTTGGAATGTGTGGTGACTTAATGATCCACCCTTAGCTTTGCTTTGCTTTGCTTGACTGGTCTTGTGACCCCTTGTTCTCCCCCACTTTGCCTATGGGGGTGTGTCAGAACATTATAGCTTATATATTTGTGTAGGTTATAGTGGGGTATCCCATAGGGGGTACAACCCAATCAGGGTTTCCTATATGTACTCACTTCATTCATAGTTCATTCATTCTCATTCTAGTTTCTTTCACACGCCCCGCAACCCGCGCCCAGCCCTCGCTGCCCCGTCGCGATGCCCTGGGGAGCCGCGCGCGGCCCCCGCAATCCCATCACGACGCCATTGGGAGCCGCGCGCAGCCCCCGCTGCCCTGTCGCGCCGCCCAAGGGAGCCGCGCGCGACCCCCCAATGCCCCGCCACGGCGCCCTGGGGAGCCGCGCGCGGCCCCCCGCTGCCCCGTCGTGGCGCCCTGGGGGCCGCGCGCCGTCCCCCGCGCTGCTGCCCGCGCTCCTGCCCCGTGCTACCCGTCTTAGGGTTTGGTGGGGTGGCGAGTGTGGGGGTGGTGGGTATGGGGGTGACGAGTGTGTACGTCGTCCCGTGCTCCTCTTCCTCCTCCGTCTCCAACTGCTGCAGCTGTCACTGAGGGGGGTGGGTGTGTGGGAGCCGAAAGAGTGGTGCTAGGGGGGTGTCGTGGGAGTGATGCTAGGGGTGCAGAAGGGGGTGTGAACGGGAGTTTTGGGACAAAGGGGGAGGTTGAAAGGGGGTGGCCGCCCTGAAGCCAGCAGCTCCAGTTGCCCGTGCGACCGTTGCGCCAGTCGCCCGTGCGCCCGTTGTGAGAATTGAGGAATGAAATGAACTAGCAAGCAGGTGGGTACAAGTAGGAAAGCCTAAAAGTGTTGTACCCCATATTTTCTACCCAACTACAGCCTACACAGACTATAGCATATGAGTTTGACACACCCCCATAGGCAAAGTGGGGGAGAACAAGAGGTCACAAGACCAGTCAAGCAAAGGAAAGCAAGCTCAGGGTGGATCACAACGTCACCACACATTTTGAGCACAAGTTCAAGGCCAGAAGGCCAGTTCACATGCAAGATCATATATAAAGGTAAACAAGCAAGTGCAGGTATAGAAAGATCACAGTACAAGCAAGGTCAAGAAGTGAGTAAGTGTGGCAAAGTAGGCACAAGACCTAGCATCGTACAGAAGCGCTGATGATCACAAGGCGGAAGTGCCTTGGTAAAAATATCTGCAGTGTCGGCCTCAGAGGCCACGTAAGCAAGGCGCAGCTGATCACGCTGCTGCAGCTCACGAGCAAGGAAGTAGCGAAGAGCAATGTGCTTCGTTCTGTGCTCCAGTCTGTGCTTCCGACACAAGGCCAGCATGGCCTTGTTGTCTACGTACAGAACTGGAAGAGAACGAGGCCGCACTCCTAGGTCAGTCAACAGGTAGGTGAGCCAGCGTAGCTCCTGTGAAGCCATGGCCCCCGCATAGATCTCAGCCTCACAGCTGGAGCCGAGAACAGAAGACGAACGGGTAGACCGCCACGAAACAGAGCCAGAACCAAGGCTGAAGGTGTAACCCTGTGACGACCGCTGCGTAGCCTGGTCGTCAGCCCAAGAAGCGTCTGCGTGACCTGTGAGGACCACTCGACGTCGCCCTCCAAGCACTAGCCCCATGCCCGACGTACTGCACAAGTAGCGCAACACCCTCTTCGCTGCAGCCATGTGCTCTGGTCGGTGTCTCCCAGGAGCAACATAGCGTGCCAAGATGCTAAGAGGGTATGCAAGGTCAGGTCGTGTGCAGGTCATCAGGTACATGAGGGAGCCAACAAGCTCTAGGTGCAGGCCACTCGGCTCTACGGACTCATCCGAAGGCAGAGCTGAGAGCGAGTGGCGAGTAGAAAGAGGAGTGGCCTGAGGCGAAGAGTACATGAAGTCGAAGCGCTGAAGGACCTGCTGCACCATGTGTGACTGAGTCAGGGTAATGGTGCGCTGTGCTCTGTCCCGGGTGATCTGCAAGCCAAGGTAGCTGCGCAGTTCACCCAGGTCTGTGCACGTGTGTCTCTTCTGCAGCTCCGACTTCACGTGGGCGAGTCCAGCAGTGCCAGCAGTGGCAAAGACCAAGCCGTCGACGTACACGAGGATGTAGAACGGCGGCAAAGAGGTGTCGGTGCGCAGAAACAGCGACGGGTCGGCAGTAGAAGGAGCAAACCCAAGAGCCGCAAGTGTAGTCCTCAGTGTGTCGTGCCACTCACGGGGCGCCTGGCGGAGACCGTAGACTGGCCGCCGGAGGCTCCACTAGGTACCAGGAGGAAACGACCAAGTGAAGCCAGGTGGGCGGCGCAGCCAGATCTCCTCGTGCAGGCTGTCCTGCAAGAAAGCTGTGCTGAAGTCAAGAGAGTGAAGCTCGTAGTCGCGCTGAGCGGCTATGTGCAGTAGCACCCGAAGAGTGGTCATCTTCGGGGTGGGGGAGAAGGTCTGAAAGTAGTTTACTCTCTGCCGCTGACTGAAGCCTCGAGCCACGTAACGCGCCTTGAAGACAGGCGGAGAACCCGGCGGCCGCTTCACCCTGAAAATCCACATTGCCACTGACGATGTTCGCCCCAAGTGGGGGAAACTCGTCGACGTAGGTGCCTGTGGACTTCCAGGAAGCCATCTCTGCGTCCATGGCAAACTGCCATTGTGAGGAGTAGGGACCCTCGATCGCCTCAGCATAAGATCGAGGAGTCGGGATGTCTGGTGCATCCGTATCTCCCTCAGGGGCAAGCAGCGTGGACACGAGATGGGGCAAAGCAGCCGCAAAGCACTGGAACTCCTCCTGCCTGTCCTCAAGGACGTCCGTGCTAAGAGCACACTCACCCCCGACGGACGGAGGACAGACAGACTCAGACTCAGCAACAAGACTCGCAGCGTAGTCTAGACGACAGCGAGTAGCAAAGTCGACAAGCTCAGCAACTAAGGGAGACGCAGCAGTGGACGCAAAGGAAGGGTCAGTGACAACTGGTCAGACTCCGGGTCAGCAAGAGTAGGAAGAGAGGACTCTGGAGGAGACGGCAACGGGACACGCAGAGGAGCAGTGGAAGGACGCAGTGCCATCTGGTGTGTGCTGGGGACCGTAGGAGGACGCGGACGCGGAGCACGACCACTAGTGCAAGCAGCACGAACTGGCGACGCACGACGAGACGCAGGCTCACGACGCTCAGTAAGACCTCCAGTAGGACCAGTGTAGGGAGAAGGAGCAGGCACGGGGGAGGCGGGCTGTAACTGTGACCGCGACTGGACAGGCTGTGGACACTCTAAGGGAGGAGCAGGACCAGTAGAGGGCGGGAGACCAAGAACCTGCTCAAGGAGCGGAACGAAGTACGGCTGCGGCCGCGCAGCGCCTCCAGAACCGGCAGGGACAGCACTAGTACCAGCGCCAACAGCACCTCCAGCTCCAACAGTGCCAACTCCAGCACCCTCAGACGCACCAGCGCCAGCAGAACCACCAGCGCCAACACCCCCAGCAGCTCCAGCTCCAGCAGCTCCAGCAGGACCGTCAGCTCGAGTACCGCCAGCAGCTCCAGTAGTACCTCCAGCAGGACCAACTTCAGCAGCCCCAGCAGCAGTGCCAGTCCCAGCAGCTCCAGTACCGCCAGTACGAGCACCTCCAGGACCAGGAGCAACAGTAGCACCTCCAGCTCTAGAACCACGGCTCCAGCGCCGGGCAAACCACTCGCGCAGCTCCTGCGGAGAGAGTAGCTCCCGCCTCGACGAAGCACCGCCAGAGGCCACACGAGCAGACCCAGCACCCCTAGGCTCCGCACCCCCAGGCTCCGTACCCCCAGGCTCAGCACCCCCAGGCTCCGCACCCCTAGGCTTAGCACCCCCAGACTCCGCACCCCTAGCAGCACCAGAGTCAACAGCTACCTCGACAGGCTCGACTGCGTCTACCTAAGACACACCTGACGGGGCAGGACCCTGAGGGGGGAGAGGGTCTACCGGGAGAGGACCTGGCGCAAGGAAGAGCGGCGGCGAAGGGAGGGGCGCAGTGCGGTAGGGGAAGAGACGGTAGTAAGGCACCGACTCGTCAAACGTGACGTCCTGGGAGGACAGAACACGGCGCGAGGTGGGGTGGTAAAACTGCCAACCAAGCGCGTTAGGGGGGAAGCCAAGGAAGATGCAGGGAACAGCACGGGGGGACAGCTTGTCCGCAGACAAGTCGCGGGCAAACGCCTGAGATCCCCAGACCCGAAACGCAGACGCATTGCAAACCTTCCCCGTCCACCGCAAGGTGGGGGAGGTCTCTGGCAAGGAGACCCGGGGCTGAAGGTTGAGCTGATGCGCTGCGTACTGAACCGAAAACGGCCACAGAAAATGGGGAGCAGCCGCATGGATCATGGACGTACGAGCAACGTCCACGACCATGCCAATGCGGCGCTCAGCAATCCCATTTTGCTGTGGAGAGGCGGGAAGCGTGAAGGTCTGGCGGATGACCTATGCACGACAGAAGGCTCCCAGACGGGCAGAGGAAAACTCCCCGCCTCTGTCAGAGTGCAGACGCAGAACTGGAAAGTCCGAGCCGAAACTCTCTCTGAGCTGGAGACAAGCAGCGCGGATCCAGTCGATCAACACCTCAGTGACGTCACCCTTGCTGCGCAAGGGGAAGACCGTGGTGTAACGCGAGTAGTCGTCAACCACCAACAGGAAGTAACGCTCGTGACCCTGGCCACGGACGCGGGCGGGGCCCCACACGTCCATGTGAAGAGTGTGCAGCGGGGCCTCTGTCGGAGGAAACTCGGAGGAGTGAGGGGCGGCGCGCTGCCGCCCCTCGACGCAGGGAACGCACGTAGGGGCAGGCCCCAGAGGGAGGGGAGGGAGGGACCGGGGGAGACCAGAGACAAGGACACGGGAGGCCATGCCTCGGAGACAAGGCAGGGAGGGGTGACCAAGGCGGTGGTGCCGAAGGAGAGTCTGGTGGGACAGCAGACGACACGAGCAGGGAGCAAACTCAGGACCAGACCTGGACGCTGCAGCAAACTCTGACTCGACGCAGCTACCTGACCAGACTCAACAACCGGAGAAGACTCAGTAGTAAGTGTGTACAGGCTCGACCCCAGCCGATGGGTAAACATGGCCCAATGTCGGCCCGTCCGAGCACACGTACAGTGGGTCACCCGCTGACTCGCAAAAGTGAACTGGTCAACCCCCCCATCTTGTAGATCAGCACCACTCACCAAGTTCGTAGAGAATGAGGGGAGGTAAAGACCGGCCAGGGTGCCAGAGGGGGCTGCCGGACACGGTAAGACAGTGGAGAAGCGAGCAAGGACAGGACCCCTAGAGGGGTCCGCCAGGGAGACCACAACCGGCCGACTAAGCGGCGTAAGCATGGTGCGGTCTCGAAAGAAGGAGCGGGAAGCACCCGAGTCAAGGGTGAAGGTGTGTAAGGCCTGAGCCGACGTGGTACCTGAGAGAGCAGACTCACCAGCATTTGGGGCAGCAGACGCACTAGCGCCTAGAGCAGCAGCCTTACCAACACCTAGAGCAGCAGCCTCAATGCCCTGGTCAGGCGGAACACACAGGTAACAGTCACCCTCATCACTAGTAGACACAGCATACATGGCAGCAAGAATAGCATCATAGTCAAGATCAAAGATAGCAACCCCCGTCCTAGACAGCTCTCCCCAGTGAGGGATCTCAGTGGCGTCAGGGAACTGGTGACGCCAAGCGTTCGTCTGGCGGCCGAAGCAGCGCTGGGTGGAGTGCGAGCCCCCGCATTGCTCACCAGCGCGGTCGCCGGTACGGAGGACGTAGGTACAGGGACCAGTACCCCCACCTCGCTGACGCCCAGCGTACCACTCACGAAGCTGCTGGGGGGACGGGGTCTCACGAGTGCGCTGCTGCTGCTGGCGCTGACCACCACCTAAGCCGCCCCGCTGCTCCGCCTCCTCCGCCGCCACCTCCGCCACCGCCGCCACCGCCTCCTCCTCCGATCCCACCGCCACCGCCGCCGCCGCCTCTGCCGCCACCGCCGCCACCGAAGCCCCCACCCCCGCCACCACTCCCACCACCACCCCCACTTTCTCCGCCTCCTCCACCTCCACCTCCACTGCCCCCGCCAGCCCCTCCAGCGCCCTTGCCCCCCTTGCCCTTGCCGGTGCAGCGTCGCCCGCTAGGGGCAGACGCAGCGCCGACCGAATCAGTGCCAATGAAGTCGACGGCAGCAGCAGAGGCAACAGAGGGCAAAAGGGGGGAGGGGGAGCACCCCTCAAAGACAGGGGCACGCGGGTCACCTGTAGAGGCTCCTACAGCGACTTTACTCTTCTCAACTGCCAGGAGGCGCTCCTCGAGGAGGTCAACAGTGAGTGTGGTGGGGCAAACAGAGAGGAAGTGGTCCCTGACCGAGCAAAGGGAGTCAGGGAGCCGGATGACTATGTAGTAGAGGGTGATGTACATGGGGGGGGGGGGGTTCTTGGCGTAGAACTCAGCAGGAAGCGCAGCATGGCAGCGGGTGTCACTAGTGCGAAGGTGCGTAGCGAGGTCAGCGACAGTGGGAAAGGCGGCGAGGTCAGGAAACAGGTACGGCAGTATGAGGCAGCTAAGAGCAGCAGTGGCAGGGGAAGAGTAGCGTGCAACTACAGCGTCGTACAAGGTCTTAGCACTCTTGTACTGACTAAAGTGCGCACGCTCAGCGATCGGTAAGTGGCGACGCACAGCAAGACGGGCAGCAGCATCGCGCGTGGCCCACTGTGAGCGAGTAGTGCTGTCGGCATCAGCAGGCGGGCAGGAGAGGCACCAGAGGTGAGATCGAATAGGGAGAGTCCGTCTGCCGTATCGCACTGTAGGAAAAGCTGCAGGTCATCGACCCAGACCTCGAAGTCAACAGCACGACCCTTAGCATCAAAGGTAAGGACACTGGGGGTAGCCATGACAGCATTGGTCTAGCAGGGAGTGCTCTCACTAGTCCGGGTGGGTAGGGCCGGGGCGCGCCGGTAGAAAAAGGGCTGCCACAGCGGTGGCAGGTGCTCGACAGAGGCAGTGGCGGCTCGACGGCGGCCTCGGCGGCTCGGCTGCTCGGTGGCTCGGCGGCTCGGCTGCAGGCGACTCGGCGGCTCGGCGGCTCGGCTGCTTGGCGGCTCGGCGGCTCAGCTGCTCGGCGGCTCGGCGGTGAAGGGGCCGGGACGGCGACGGGGCTGCAAGAGGGCGGCGACGAGGCCGCAAGAGGGCGGCGACGGGGCCGCAAGAGGGCGGCGACGGGGCCGCGAGAGGGCGGCAACGAGGCCGCAAGAGGGCCGCGACAGGGCCGCGAGAGGGCGGCGACGAGGCCGCAAGAGGGCGGCGACGGGGCCGTGAGAGGGCGGCGACGAGGCCGCAAGAGGGCGGCACTGGGGCCTCTAGAGGGTGGCGACGCGGCCGCGAGAGGGCGGCGACGAGGCCGTGAGGAGCGGCTGCAGGGCCGCGACGGGCGGCGACGCGGCCGCTAAGGGCGGCGCCGGGGCCGCGAACGGCGGCGACAGGGCCGTGAGAGGGAGGCGGCAACAGGGCCGTGGAGGTGGGGCTGCAAGGGGCCGTTGAGGGCGGCGCGACGGGCCGTTCAGGGCGGCGCGACGGGCCGCTAGGGGGCGGCGACGGGGTCGCGAGGGGCCGTGAGAGAGGGGGCCGCTAAGGGCGGCGCGACGGTTCGCTAAGGGGAGGGCGGCACACAGGGCGCGCCTCGGTTAGGGGCGACTCGATCTCAGGGCAGAAAAAAAAAATTGATTTTCAGTGGTGGGCCCTAGGAAGTTCCCACTAGGGAACCTGCTCTATACCATGTGAGAATTGAGGAATGAAATGAACTAGCAAGCAGGTGGGTACAAGTAGGAAAGCCTAAAAGTGTTGTACCCCATATTGTCTACCCCACTACAGCCTACACATACTATAGCATATGAGTATGACACCCGTCGCTCCAGTCGCCCGTGAGCCCGTTGCTCCAGTCGCCTGAGAGTCAGTTGCTCCTGCCGCTCGTCTAGTCGCGAAGCCAGTTATTCCAGTTGCCTGTGTGCTAGTTGCTCCAGTTGCCCGTGTGCCAGTCGCTCCAGTTGCGCCGTGTGCCAGCAGCTTCAGCTGGCGCTTGTCAAACTATATGTTTATTGTTAGTTAGGCTGTATTGGGGCTAGCTTTAGGGGGTACGGCATTTCTCTCGACACTCTAGCCTTGTACCCCCATCTTGATCTAATCTACTCATTCTTGCCTAGTATTCTTAACATGGTAACTAGAGCAATAGGTCCTTAGGACCCGAGATTCGGGCCCACCATTGTCTGCCCCTACAGCCTTACCTGCTGCCCGCGCTCCCCTCGGCTGCGCGCGCCCGTTAATTTTGTTTTTTTTTAGCGCGCCCCACTGCTGCACCTCGCGAACGGCCCGCTGCAGCTTAGTGCGTCGCGCTGCCCGCCTCAGCCGCTCGTCGCCTGCAGCCGCGTGCAGCCCGCAGCTTGCCGCCCGATGCCACGCACAGCCTACAGCCGCGCGCAGCGCGTTGCCACGCGCAGCCCGCCGCCCGCCGCTGCGCGCAGCCTGCAGCCGCGCGCAGCACGTCACCCCAAGCAGCCCGCAGCCGCGCGCAGCTTGCAGCCCCGCGCAGCCTGTTGCTGCTGCGCTCTGCCCTGCCTGCACGCTGCCGCCTCGCCCTGCGCACTTGCTACCTGCCTTGCACCTGCAAGCCTGCCTGCCTGCCTACTGGCCTGCCTGCCTGCCTTGAGTCTTGCGGCCTGCTTGCCTGCCTTGCCTTGCACCTTCCTGCCTTGCACCTGCCGGCCTGCCTGCCTGCCTACTGGCCTGCCTGCTGGCCTGCCTGCCTGCCTTGCACCCGCCTTGCCTTGCACCTTCCTGCCTTGCACCTGCCGGCCTACCTGCCTGCCTTGCGCCTTGCCTACATTGCGCCAGCCTGACTTGTGAGCCTGATAGCTTCTATGGTCTGCTGCCTTTGCCTACGCTGCTGTAATGGCGACGCTTAACGTTCTCGCGTTTGAGCCTGACGGTCGCCCGATAGAGTTTGCCACTTGGCTTGACGACCTGCAGCTGTTTCTTATGACGGATGCCGAAGACGGCGTTTCTCTGTTCGATCACGCGTCAGGCACTGCCACTGCCCCTGCTGCCACTGATCCTGTTCTTGACCGCTCACAGTGGCAGACTCGCGATGCTGCTGGGCGCCTCGCTATCCGTAACCACCTGCCGATCACTGAGCGCACGCATTTTAGTCAGCACAAGACTGCTAAGGCACTGTATGACGCTGTAGTTGCGCGCTATTCCTCCCCTGCCACTGTAGCCGTAGGACGCCTCATCCTGCCTTACCCGTTCCCCGACCTTTCCTCGTTTACCACCGCTGAGGACCTCATCTCTCACCTCCGCGCTAGTGACGCCCGCTTTCGTGCCGCTCTTATCGACGAGTTCCTCGCCACGAACACCCCACCGCTGTACTGTACCCTCTACATCCTTGTCACTCGCCTCCCTGACACTCTTAGCTCAGTCAGGGACCATTTCCTTGCCAAGGACCCTACCACTATCACTGACTTCGAGCAGCAGCTCCTAGCAGCAGAGAAGAACATCCTCGCTGTAGGTGCTGCCCGTGGCACTCCACACACTCCCCTCTTTGAGGGGTGCTCCCCCTCCCCTCTTGCCCCCTCCTACGCCTCAGCTGCTGCTGCAGTCGACCTCCTCGGTGCTAAGAAGGTTGCAGCGGCTTCCGCTCCTAGTGGGAAGCGCGGCAATGGCAGGGGCGGCAAGGGTGGCAGGGGTGGTGGCGGTGGTGGAGGCGGCGGGGGTGGTGGCGGTGGTGGGGGTGGTCGTGGGGGTGGAGGAGGTGCGTGGGGCGGTGGTGGAACCGGGAGTGGTGGAGGTGGCAGCGGAGGTAGTGGGGGGGGAGGCAGTGGTGGTGGCAGTGGAGGTGGGGGCGGGAGTGGGACCAGCCATAAGGGGGGTTCCAGTGGTGGCCAGCAGCAGCACCAGCAGCGCCAGACCCCCTCTTCTCAGCAGCTCCATGACTGGTATGCCGGGCGTGGGGCGTCTGGGGGTCGTGGTCGCTGCCCCTATGTCATTCTCACTGGTCCCCATAAGGGTCGCCCATGCAACGACTTTCACACTGAGTACCGGTGCTTCGCTCGGCTCAGCGACGCCTGGCGCGCTTAGTTTCCTGATGCTGCTGAATTCCCCAACTGGGCAGATCTGCTTAGGCGTGATGTACTTATCTTTGATCTTGATTATGATGCAATCCTTGCTGCCATGTATGCATTGACTGTTAGTGCTGAGGGTGACTGTTACTTGTGTGTGCCGCAAGACCCCGGTATAGACCCAGGTATAGCGCCTGCACCCCTAGGTGCTAGTGAGTCTGCTCTCTTTGGTACTGCGTCCGCTCTGGCCTTGCACACCTTTACACTTGACTCTGGTGCTTCCCGCTGTTTCTTTCGCGACAGCACCACAGTCACTCCCCTTCGTCGACCTGTCCCTGTCTCACTGGCTCACCCCTCTAGGGGCCCAGTGCTTGCACGGTCCACCACTGTGCTTCCGTGTCCGGCGGTCCCGTCTGGTGAGCTGTCAGGTCTCCACCTCCCCTCGTTCTCTACGAACCTGGTGAGCAACGCCGTCCTTCAGGATCACTAGGTTGACACCTTTACTCCTGGAGGACAGCGTGTGGTGATCTGCACGTGCTTCCGGACAGGCCGCCACCTGGCCACGTTCACACGTGCGCCTGGGTCCAGTCTGTACACCCTCACCAATGCGTCGCGCTACACCCCTTTGTCTCCCCAGCTGTACGCGTCTGCTCAAGTAGCTACCCAGTGTGAGTGTCGTTGGCTGTCGCACGACACTCTCCTGTGGTACCACCGCCTTGGTAACCCCTCCCTACCTTGCCTTCGGAGCATGCACTCTCGCTTCCTGGTCTCTGGCCTTCCCAGGTCTCTGCCTGCCCTCCCTCCCTCGCCTGTGCTGCCCTGCATTCCTTGCGTCGAGGGACAGCAGCGCGCCGCTCCTCACTCCTCCTCGTTCCCTCCCACAGAGGCTCCACTGCAGACTCTCCACTCGGACGTGTGGGGCCCAGCCCGCGTCCGTGGAGAGGGCCACGAGCGGTACTTCCTGCTGGTCGTCGACGACTACACGCGTTACACCACGGTCTTCCCCTTGCAGCGCAAGGGGGACGTCCCTGATGTTTTGATCCCTTGGATCCGCGCTGTTCGTCTCCAGCTCCGCGAGCGGTTCCAGTCGGACTTTCCTGTCCTACGTCTGCACTCTGAGAGAGGTGGTGAGTTCTCCTCAGACCTCTTGGCAGCCTACTGTGCGGAGCACGGCATCCGCCAGACGTTCACGCTTCCGACCTCTCCGCAGCAGAATGGGGTTGCTGAGTGCCGCATTGGCTTAGTCATGGAGGTCCCTCGAACCTCTGGCCCCGAGTCTCTGTACCAGAGACGTCGCCCACACTGCGTTGGATGGGGGAGGTTGGCGATGCGTCGCGTTTCCGCGTCTGGGGTGCCAGTGCCTTTGTTCGCGATACCACTGCAGACAAGCTCTCCCCTCGCGCCAATCCTTGCGTCTTCCTTGGCTTTGTCCCTGAAGAGCCTGGCTGGTAGTTCTACGACCCAGCCACGCGCCGTGTCTTTGCGTCTCAGAATGTCACCTTTGATGAGTCCGTCCCTTTCTACCGTCTCTTTCCCTACCGCACTGCCCCTCGCCCCCCCCCGCCGCTTTTTCTAGCTCCAGGTCCTCCCCAGGTAGACCCCCTCCCCGCGCCAGGTCCAGCTCCTTAAGGTGTTTCTCAGGTAGACTCTCCCGTGCCTGCGCCTGTAGAGGTCACTGGTGACTCAAGTCCTGTTGGGGGTGGTCCTGCTCGGGGTGCTGTGTCTGGGGGTGCTGAGCCTGGGGGTGCTAAGCGTGAGCGTGAGGAGCTTGGGGGTGCTAAGCCTAGGGGTGCTGAGCCTGGGGGTGCGGAGCCTGCGCGTGAGGAGCCTGGGGGTGCGGAGTCTGGGGGTGCTGAGTCTGCGTGTGCGGAGCCTGGGGGTGCTGGGTCTGGGGGTGCTGAGATTGCTGCTCCGCGGTCTCCTTGGAGTACCCGTCTTCGTGCGCGTGTACCTCTCACCTCACAGCAGCTGCACGACTGGTATGGTCGCCGTCAGGGTCGCGCTTCTGGAGCTCGGGGCTCTGCTGCTAGAGATACTTCTTTTGCCGTCACTGGAGCTGGAAGTGGTGCTAGTCTCGGAGGTGCTCGTACTGGAGGCACTGGAGCTGCTGGGGCTGGAGGTGCTGCTGAGCCTGAGGGTACTCCTGGTGGAGACCCTGGGTCTAGGGGTGCTGCTGCTGGAGACAATGAGGCTGGTGACCCTGGGACTGGGGGTGCTGGTTCTGGGGGTGCTTCTGCTGAGGGTGCTGGAGCTGTTGAGGGTACTAGAGCTGCTGAGGGTGCTAGAGCTACTGAGGGTGCTGGAGCTGTTGGAGGTACAGGAGCTGCTGGGGGTGCTGGAGCTGCTTAGGGTGTTGGAGCCGCTAGTGCTGGTGGCGCTGCGCAGCCACGCCTATTCTTTGCTCCGCCGTCTCCGTCGTCTCTGCCACCGCCTGCCTCCGTGCTACGCCAGGTTCTTAGCCTCCCGTCGTCTACTGGTCTTCCGTTACAGCCTGGCTCACCCCTGCCTACTCCTTCTCCTTACACTGAGCAGTCAGGAGGTCTTGCTGAGCGTTGTGAGCCTGCGTCGTGTCCTATCTCGCCTGTCCGTTCTAGTCGTCGTGTTCCTCGTCAGCGTCAGCGGGCTGTTCCAGCCACCCACCTTGTAGTCCGTCGTCTTTCCTCTTCTTCGCCTTGTGTTCCTTTGCCGTCCCCTCTTGAGTCCTCTCTGCCTGTCGCTGCTGACCCTGAGTCTGACCAGTTTCGTACTGAGCACCCTACGGTCACACGTCTGTTAGCCACTGTTGTCACTAACCCGTCGTTTGAGTCCACTGCTGCGTCTGCCCTAGTAGCTGAGCTTGTCGACTAGACTACGCGGCTAGTCTTGTTGCTGAGTCTGAGTCTGTCTGTCCTCTGTCCCTTGAGGGTGAGTGTGCTCTTGGCACGGACGTACTTGAGGACAGGCGGGAGAACCTTGAGTGTCTTGCGGTCGCTGCGCCTCATCTTGTGTCCATGCTACTTGCCCATGAGGGAGACCCGGATGCTCCAGACATCCCGACCCCGCGCTCTTACACTGAGGTGATCGCGGGTGAGTACTCCTCTCAGTGGCAGACAGCCATGGACGCAGAGATGGCATCCTAGAAGTCCACAGGCACCTACGTCGACGAGGTTCCCCCTCCTGGGGCGAACATCGTCAGTGGCATGTGGATTTTCATGGTGAAGCGGCCGCCAGGTTCTCCGCCTGTCTTCAAGGCTTGTTACGTTGCTCGAGGTTTCAGTCAGCGAGAGGGAGTTGACTTCTTCCAGACCTTCTCCCGCACCCCGAAGATGACCACTCTTCGGGTGCTGCTACACGTTGCTGCTCAGCATGACTACGAGCTTCACTCTCTTGACTTCAGCACCGCTTTCTTATAGGGCAGCCTACACGAGGAGATCTGGCTGCGCCGCCCTCCTGGCTTCACTGGGTCGTTCCCTCCTGGTACCCAGTGGAGCCTCCAGCGGCCAGTCTAGAGTCTCCGTCAGGCGCTGCGTGGGTGGCACGACACACTGAGGACGACACTTGCGGCTCTTGGGTTTGCTCCGTCGACTGCTGACCCGTCACTGTTTCTGCGCACCGACACTTCGCTGCCGCCGTTCTACATCCTCGTGTACGTCGACGACTTGGTCTTTGCCACTGCTGATACTGAGGCTCTCGCCCACGTGAAGTCGGAGCTGCAGAAGAGACACACGTGCACAGACCTGGGTGAGCTGCGCAGCTACCTTGGCTTGCAGATCACCCGGGACAAAGCACAGCGCACCATCACACTGACTCAATCACACATGGTACAGCAGGTCCTTCAGCGCTTCGACTTCACCTGATCCTCAGCATAGGCCACTCCTCTGGCTACATGTCACTTGCTCTCACCTCCACCTTCGGACGAGTCCGTAGAGCCGAGTGGTCCTTACCGAGAGTTAGTTGGCTGCCTCATGTACCTGATGACCTGCACTCGTCCTGACCTTGCGTACCCTCTTGGCCTTCTGGCTCGCTACGTGGCTCCTGGTCGACACCGAAAGGTGCACATGGATGCTGCAAAGAGGGTACTACGCCACTTGTGCAGTACATCAGGCATGGGGTTCATGCTTGGAGGGCGGGGCGACGATGTCCTCACTGGTCACTCGGACGCTTCTTGGGTTGACGACCAGGCTACGCAGCGGTCGTCACAAGGTTTTACCTTCAGCCTTTGCTCTGGCTCTGTTTCTTGGCGTTCTACACGCTTGTCTTCCGTTCTCGTCTCCATTTGTGAGGCTGAGATCTACGCCACAGCCATGGCTGCACAGGAGTTATGCTGGCTCACCTACCTGCTGACCGACCTGGGAGAGCGGCCTCGTTCTCCTCCAGTGTTGTACGTCGACAACAAGGCCGCCATTGCCTTGTGTCTGGAGCACAGACTGGAGCACAGAATGAAGCACATCGCTCTGCGTTACTTCCTGGCTCGAGAGTTGCAGCAGCGTGGTCAGCTTTGTCTTGCTTACGTGGCCACTCCGGCCAACACAGCTGATATATTCTCCAAGGCACTTCCGCCTGGTGATCATCAGCGCTTTTGTACCTTGTTGGGCCTTGTGCCTACGTTTCCTCACTTGTTGTAGGCTTTGCCTGTACTGTGATCTATATATATTCATGCATACTTACACCTGCTAGGTTGTGATCATTGTATTGCTTGTGCTTTTATAACTCTGCATGTGAACTGGCCTTGTGGCCTCTTGCTTGTGCTCAGTGTGTGTGGTGACTTTGTGATCCACCCTGAGCTGTGCTTTGTTTCTTCTCTTGACTGGTCTTGTGACCATTGTCTTTGCTCTGGCTATCCCCCATTTCGCCTATGGGGGTGTGTCAAACTATATGTTTATTGTTAGTTGGGCCGTATTGGGGCTAGCTTTAGGGGGTACAACATTTCTCTCGGCACTCTAGCCTTGTACCCCCATCTTGACCTAATCTACTCATTCTTGCCTAGTATCCCTAACACTGCCCACTACCTCATCTCCTCTCATAGTCCCTCCTCCTCCTCACTAGCCCTTCGTGATAACCTCTAGCTTTGCTTTTACTTGTGAACTATAAACTGCTGCTTGTTGTGCTGATCATACCCCATTTTGACTATGGGGGTGTGTCAGTATGTGTAGTTTGTCTAGCCTGGAGTGGGGTACTCTATAGTGAGTACGGCCCCTTAGGGTTTCCTATATGTATCCACCTGCTTCCTAGTGCAACCCCTCCTTTGCTTATCTTCTCTTGCCTAGCTAGCTAAACCCTAGCTATGGCTCCTCGTTCTGCCTGCTATTCTGACATATAGTGGGGTAGCTCATATGGGGTACAACCCGAAGTTAGGGTTAGTACTTGTACCCACATTTCATTCAATGCAATCATTCCTGCTTGCTATTTTACATGGTTTTCGAGCAGTAGGTCCGTAGGACCGTTTTTTTTTTTCCGGGCCCACCATACTTAGCTTCGGACTGCGGTTACCGCGTTACCCCACTACCTTGCGTCGCGCTTCCTCGCGCACGCCCTGCCCTGCACCAGCGCCCTGCCCTGCGCCAGCGCCCTGCCCTGTGCCGGCTCCCTGCCCTGCGCCATCGGCTTGCCCTGCGCCAGCGCCCTACCCTGCGCCGGCGCCCTGCCCTGCGCCAGCGCCCTGCCCTATGCCAGCGCCCTGCCCTGGGCCAGTGCCCTGCCCTGCGCTGGCTCCCTGCCCTGCGCTAGCGGCCTGCCCTGCGCCAGCACCCTGCCCTCCGCTGGCGCCCTGCCCTGTGCCAGCGCCCTGCCCTGCGCCAGCGCCCTGCCCTGCGCTAGCGCCCTGCCCTGCGCTAGTGCCCTGCCCTGCGCCAGCGCCCTGCCCTGCGCCAGCGCCCTGCCCTGCGCCAGCGCCCTGCTCTGCGCCTGCGCCCTGCCCTACGCACGCGCTGCTGCCCTACGCGTCGCGCCGTACGGCAGCCCGCGCGTCGCGCGCTGCAGCCCCGCGCGTCGCACCCTACGGCAGCCCACGAGCTGCGCGCTAGTGCCCCGCGCGTCGCGCTCTGCTGCAGCCCGTGCGTCGTGCCCTAAGGCAGCCCGTCGTGTCGCGATCTGCTGCCCCTCGCGTCACGCACTGTTGCAGCATGCGCCAGTGCCCTCCCCTGCGCCAGCGCCCTGCCCTGCGCCAGCGCCCTACCCTGCCCTGCGCCAGCGCCCTACTAAACCCTAAATAAAATTAAAATAATAATAATAATTCAAAAAAAAATGCCCTAGGTGCTTTTGCCCTAGGAGCTGCTGCCTGCTACTGCCCTGCTCTGGTCGCGCGCCGCCCTGCTCTGGCCGCGCGCCGCCCTGCTCTGGCTGCACGCCGCCCTGCTCTGGCCGCGCGCTGCCCTGCTTCTCTTACTGCTGCTGCTGCTACTCGTGCTACTGCCTTCACTCCGTACTGCCCTAGAGGTCGCGCTCCTCCTAGCTTGCCCGCCATGACTTCACTTTGTCGTACTGGTGGGAGTGGTGACGGCGGTGGTGGCAGCAGTGGGAGTGGTGGCGGCCGTAGTAGCAGTCACTGTGGCGCTGTTTGGTGCGGAGTGTCTGGCGGTGGCCAGATGCAGCTACGGCGGCGTCCAACCCTTACGCCCCGACAGCTTTGTGAGTGGCTTTACCAGCGTGGGCGAGTCCGGGTCGCTGCCCGTACGTCATTCGCACAGGTCGTCGAGCTGGTGAGTCGTGTGGGACACCTGGTCACGCACAGTCCCGATGCTTTGCCTATTTGACTGACGCCTGGCGCACAGAGTTTGGCGACGAGGCTGAAATCCCCCCCTTGATTGAGCTGCTTAGGTCGGGCGTTGCTGTCTTTGCTTTAGACTATGACGCCATCCTCACTGCCATGTCTGCTTTGCCTGGTGGTGCTGAGAGTGACTGTCACCTGTGTGTGCAGTACGACCCCGGTATAGAGGTTGCTGCTCTAGGTGCTAGTGAGGCTGCTGCCTTAGGTGCTAGCGAGTCTGCTTCCTCAGGTACTGCGCCTGCTGAGGCCTTGCACACCTTCACGCTTGACTCAGGTGCTTCCCGCTGATTCTTCCGTGACAATACTGCACTCACACCACTCCCTGCACCTGTTGCAGTCTCTCTGGCTGATCCCTAAGGGGGCCCAGTTCTTGCACGGTCCAACACTGTACTTCCGTGCCCGGCGGTTCCGTCTGGCTCACTGACAGGCTCCCACCTCCCCTCGTTCTCTACGAACTTGGTGAGCAACGCAGTTCTCCAGGACCAGTGGGTTGACACCTTTACCCCTGGAGGACAGCATGTGGCGATCTGTACGTGCTCCCGGACCGGCCGCCACCTGGCCACGTTTACCCGTCGGCCAGGGTCGAGTCTTTACACACTGACGACTGCGCCTCCTCAGGTAGCTGCTACTGGTCAGGTTTCTGCGTCAGGTCAGGTAGCCTCCCCTTGTGATTGTCGCTCCCTGTCGCACCAGACTCTTCTCTGGCACCACCGCCTGGGTCACCCCTCCCTGGCATGCACCGTCGCCTCCTTGTGTCTGATCTTCCCAGGTCTCTCCCTCCCCTCCCTGCCTCGCGTGCGCCGCCCTGCCTTCCTTGCGTCGAGGGGCGGCAGCGCGCCGCTCCTCACTCCTCCTCGTTCCCACCGGCTAGGCCCCTCTGCAGACCCTCCACCTGGACGTGTGGGGCCCAGCCCGCGTTCGTGGACAGGGCGGTGAGCGTTACTTTCTGCTGGTTGTCGACGACTACTCGCGGTACACCACGGTCTTCCCCTTGCGCACCAAGGGTGAGGTCCCTGCTGTCCTGATCCCTTGGATCCGAGCAGTTCGTCTCCGGCTCCACCGTAGGTTCCGCCAGGACCTTCCTGTCCTGCGTCTGCACTCTGACAGAGGTGGTGAGTTCACCTCCGACCTCTTGCGGGCCTTCTGTCAAGGGGAGGGCATCAAGTAGTCGTTCACACTTCCAAGCTCACCACAGCAAAATGGGGTTGCTAAGCGCTGCATTAGCTTAGTGATGGAGGTCGCTCGTACCTCCTTGATTCATGCGGCGGCTCCCCATTTTCTGTGGCCGTTTGCGGTCCGGTACGCAGCGCAGCAGCTCAACCTCTGGCCCCGTGTCTCCTTGCGGGAGACCTCGCCCACACTGCGTTGGACGGGGGAGGTTGGCGATGCGTCGCGTTTCCGGGTCTGGGGTGCTCTTGCCCTTGTCCGCGATCTGAAGAAAGAGGAATGAATGAACTAGGAAAGAGTGTGAGACAAATATGCAACCCTAGAGTTGAGTACCCCTTAGTGTCTACACCGCTACAGCCTACATAGGCTAGGTCATGTATGTCTGACACACCCCCATAGGCAAAGTGGGGGAGAACAAGGGGTCACAAGACCAGTCAAGCAAAGCAAAGCAAAGCAAGCTCAGGGTGGATCACAACGTCACCACACATTCCGAGCACAGGTTCAAAGGCCACAAGGCCAGTTCACATGCAGGATTATATATAAAGGTAAACAAACAGGTGCAGGAATATAGAGATCACAGTACAAGCAAAGTCAAGAGGTAAGCAAGTGAGGCCAAGTAGGCACAAGACCTAGCATAGTACAGAAGCGCTGATGATCACAAGGCTGAAGTGCCTTGGTGAAGATAACAGCAGTGTTGGCCTCAGAGGCCACGTAAGCAAGGCGCAGCTGACCACGCTACTGCAGCTCACGAGCAAGGAAGTAGCGAAGAGCAATGTGCTTCGTTCTGTGCTCCAGTTTGTGCTCCCAACACAAGGCCAGCATGGCCTTGTTGTCGACGTACAGAACTGGAGGAGAACGAGGCGGCTCTCCCAGGTCAGTCAGCAGGTAGGTGAGCCAACGTAACTCCTGTGCAGCCATGGCTCCTGCGTAGATCTCAGCCTCATAGCTGGAGCTGAGAACAGAAGACGAGTGTGTAGACCGCCACGAAACAGAGCCGGAACCAAGGCTGAAGGTGTAACCCTGTGACGACCGCTGCGTAGCCAGGTCGTCAACCCAAGACGCGTCTGCATGACCAGTGAGGACCACTGAACTCCGCCCTCCACGCACGAGCCCCATGCCCAACGTACTGCACAAGTAGCGCAACACCCTCTTTGCTGCAGCCATGTGCTCTGGTCGGTGTCTCCCAGGAGCAACATAGCGTGCCAAAATGCTAAGAGGGTATGCAAGGTCAGGTCGAGTGCAGGTCATCAGGTACATGAGGCAGCCAACAAGCTCTGGGTACGGGCCACTCGGCTCTACGGACTCATCCAAAGGCAGAGCCAAGAGCGAGTGGCGAGTACACAGAGGAGTGGCCTGAGGCGAGGAGTATGTGAAGTCGAAGCGCTGAAGGACCTGCTGTACCATGTGTGACTGAGAAGGGTAACGGTGCGCCGTGCTCTGTCTCGGGTGATCTGCAAGCCAAGGTAGCTGCGCAGTTCACCCAGGTCTGTGCACGTGTGTCTCTTCTGCAGCTCGGACTTCACGTGGGTGAGTCCAGCAGCGTCAGTAGTAGCAAAGACCAAGTCGTCGACGTACACGAGGATGTAGAACGGCGGCAAAGAGGTGTCGGTGCGTAGAAACAGCGACGGGTCGGCAGTAGAAGGAGCAAACCCAAGAGCCACAAGTGTAGTCCTTCGTGTGTCGTGCCACTCACGGGGCTCCTGGCAGAGACCGTAGACTGGCCGCCGGAGGCTCTACTAGGTACCAGGAGGAAACGACCTAGTGAAGCCAGGTGGGCGGCGCAGCCAGATCTCCTCGTGCACGCTGCCCTGTAGGAAAGCTGTGCTGAAGTCAAGAGAGTGAAACTCGTAGTCGCGCTGAGCGGCTATGTGCAGCAGTACCCGAAGAGTGGTCATCTTCGGGGTGGGAGAGAAGGTCTGAAAGTAGTCAACTCCCTGCCGCTGACTGAAGCCTCAAACCACGTAACGCGCCTTGAAGACATGCAGAGAACCCGGCGGCCGCTTCACCCTGAAAATCCACATGCCACTGACGATGTTCGCCCCAGGTGGGGGAACCTCGTCAACGTAGGTGCCTGTGGACTTCCACGATGCCATCTCTGCGTCCATGGCTGACTGCCACTGAGAGGAGTAGGGACCCTCTATCGCCTCTGCGTAAGAGCGCGGGGTCGGGATGTCTGGTGCATCCGGGTCTCCCTCGGGTGCAATCAGCATGGACACGAGATGAGGTAAAGCAGCAGCAAAACACGAGAACTCCTCCTGCCTGTCCTCAAGGACGTCCGTGCTAAGAGCACACTCACCCCCGACGGACGGAGGACAGACAGACTCAGACTCAGCAACAAGACTAGCAGCGTAGTCTAGACGACAGTGAGCAGCGAAGACGACAAGCTCAGCAACTAAGGGAGACGCAGCAGTTTACTCAAAGGAAGGGTCAGTGACAACAGTAGCCAGGAGACGCGTGACAGTAGGACTGGCAGCAGGAAGGGAGTCAGACTACGGGTTAGCAAGAGAAGGAAGAGAGGACGCTGGAGGAGACGGCAAAGGGACACGCAGTGGAGCAGTGGAAGGACGCAGTGCCATCTAGTGCGTGCCTAGGACCGCAGGAGGACGCTGACGCGGAACACGACGACCAGTGCGAGCAGCATGAACTGGCAACGCAGGACGAGACTCAGGCTCACAACGCTCAGCAAGACCTCCACTAGGACCAGTGTAGGGAGAAGGAGCAGGCAGTGGGGAGGCCAGCTGTAACTGTGACTCGGACTGGACAGGCGGTGGACATTCTAAGGAAGGAGCAGGACCAGTAGAGGGCGGAAGACCAAGAACCTGCTCAAGGAGCGGAACGAAGGATGGCCGTGGTCGCGCAGCACCTCCAGAACCAGCAGGGACAGCACCAGCACCCCAAGCGTCAGCTCCGACTCCCGTAGCTCCACTAGCTCGAGCAGCACCACCAGCCGCTCCAAGAGCGCCAACTCCAGCACCCACAGGAGCACTAGCTCTAGCAGCACCCCAAGCTCTAGTACCTCCAGCAGCTCCAGCTCCAGCAGGACCACCAAGACGCAGCAGCTCCAGCTCCAGTACCTCCAGCAGCACCCACTCCAGCAGCACCGCCAGCTCTAGCACCGTCAGCAGCTCTAGCACCAGGAGCACCACTAGGCCCAGCGGCTCCAGTACCTCCAGGACGAGCACCTCCGGGACCCGTGGCTCCAGCACCCCCAGTAGCAGTAGAACCTCCAGCTCTAGCAGCACCACCAGCTCTAGCAGCACGGCTCCAGCACCGAGCAAACCACTCGCGCAACTCCTGTGGAGAGGGTAGCTCCCGCCGGGACGAAGCACCCAAAGGACCTCCAGGCCCAGCACCGCTAGACTCCACACGAGCATGCCCAGCACCCTCAGGCTCCGCACCCCGAGACTCTGCAAACCCAGGCTCAGCAACCCCAGACTCAGCACCCCCAGACCTAGCACCCCCAGGCACCGCACGCTCGGGCTCAGCACCCCCAGACCCGGCACCCGCAGGCTAAGCACCCCCAGCAGCACCAGAGTCAACAGCTACCTCGACAGGCTCGACTGCATCTACCTGAGACACACCTGAAGGTGCAGGACCCTGAGGGGGGAGAGGGTCTACCGGGGGGGTACCTGGCGTGAGAAAGAGCGGCGGGGGGGGGGAGGGGGGCAGCGCGGTAGGGGAAGAGACGGTAGTAAGGAACCGACTCGTCAAACGTGACGTCCTGGGAGGACAAAACACGGCGCGAGGTGGGGTGGTAAAACTGCCAACCATGCGCGTCAAAGGAGAAGCCAAGGAAGACACAGGGAACAGTACGGGAGGACAGCTTGTCCGCAGACAAGTCGCGGTCGAAAGCTCGAGATCCCCAGACACGGAACGCAGACGCATCGCCAACGTTCCCCGTCTACCGCACAGTAGGAGAGGTCTCCAGCAGGGAGACCCGGGGCTGAAGGTTGATCTGATGCGCCGCGTACTGAACCGCGAACGGCCACAGAAAATGGGGAGCAGCTGCATGGATCATGGACGTATGAGCGGCGTCCATGACCATGCCAATGCGGCGCTCAGCAATCCAATTTTGCTGTGGAGAGGTCGGAAGCGTGAACGTCTCGCGGATGCTTTGTGCACGACAGAACGCTCGCAGAGGGTCGTAAGAAAACTCTCAACCTCTGTCGGAGTGCAGACGCAGAACAGGAAAGTCCGAGCCGAAACTCTCTCTGAGCTAGAGACGGGCAGCGCGGATCCAGTCGATCAACACCTCACTGACCTCACCCTTGCTGCGCAAGGGGAAGACTGCAGCGGAGCCTCTGTCGGAGGAAACTCGGAGGAGTGAGGAGCGGCGCGCTGCCGCCCCTCGACACAGGGAACGCAGGTAGGGGCAAGCCCCGCGGGAAGGGGAGGGAGGGATCGGGGGAGACCAGAGACAAGGACACGGGAAGCCATGCCTCGGAGACGAGACAGGGAGGGGTGACCAAGGCGGTGGTGCCAGAGGAGAGTCTGGTGAGACAGGAGACGACACGAGTAGGGGGCAGACTCAGGACCAGATCTGGACGCTGCAGCAAACACCTGACCCGACGCACCTACCTGACCAGACGCAGCAACTGGAGGAGACTCGGTAGTCAGTGTGTGCAGGCTCGACACCGGGTGACGGGTAAACGTGGCCAAGTGGCGGCCCGTCCGAGCACACGTGCAGTGGGTCACTCGCTGACTCGCAGGAGTGAACTGGTCAACGCCTCCATCCTGTAGGTCAGCACCACTCACCAAGTTCGTAGAGAACGAGGGGAGGCAAGGACCGGACAGGGAGCCAGAAGGGGCCGCCAGACATGGTAGGACAGTGGAGTAGTGGGCAAGGACAGGACCCCCATAGGGGTCTGCCAGGGAGACTGCAACCGGCCGACTAAGCGGCGTGAGTGTGGTGCGGTCTCGAAAGAAGGAGCGAGAAGCACCTGAGTCAAGTGTGAAGGTGTACAAGGCCTCAACAGGCGCAGTACCAGAGAGAGCAGACTCACCAGCACCTGGAGCAATAGACTCACGAGCACCTAGAGCAGCAGCCTCACCAGCACCTGGAGCAGGAGACGCACCAGCACCTAAAGCAGCAGCCTCACTAGCACCTAGAGCAGCAGACTAGATACTTGGGTCATGTGGCACACACAGGTAACAGGCACCCTCAGCACTAGTAGGCAATGCATACATGGCAGTGAGGATAGCATCATAGTCAAGAGCATAGATATCAACCCTCTGCCTAATCAGCTCCACCCATTCGGGGAGCTCAGCCATGCGCCAAACTCCGTACGCCAGGCGTCGCTCAGACGGGCGAAGCAGCAGGACTCTCGCGGGGCTGACCAGTCCGAGCACCAGTGCGAATGACGTACGGGCAGCGAGCAGTACCCCGTGACCCTCCACGCTGAGCGTACCACTCACAAAGCTGCTCGGGCGAAAGGACCGCGCGCAGACAACGCTGCAGCTGCACCTGGGCACTGCAAGAAGCTCCCGAACTACTCACTCCAGGACGACTCCCACTACGGCCACCCCGACAACCCCAAGTAGCGTACCACTCACGAAGCTGCTGGGGCGTGAGTTACTCACGCGGACGTCGCTAGAGCTGCATCTGGCCACCGCCAGGAGCAGCAGTAGCAGCAGTAGCAGTAGTAGCAGCGCGGCCACCCCTACAACCCCAACTAGCGTACCACTCACGAAGCTGTTGGGGCGTGAGGGACTCACGCGGCCGGCGCTGGAGCTGCATCTGGCCACGCCAGGAGCAGCTGTAGCAGTAGAAAGAGCAGTAGCAGCAGGAGCAGAATTTAACAGCAGTACGGGCAGGGCAGTGCTCACCAGTGGCGAGAAGGGCAGGCGGACGACTGTGGCAACGGCAAGGCCGCTACCACTGCAGGGCGAGGGCTCCGCGGCAGCTGCAGGGGCGGCTGCTCCAGGGGCCAGGGGCGGCTGCTGCAGGGGCGGCTGCTCCAGGGGCCAGGGGCGGCTGCTGCAGGGGCGGCTGCTCCAGGGGCCAGGGGCGGCTACTGCAGGGGCGGCTGCTCCAAGGGCCAGGGGCGGTAGCGGAGGTCCAGGGGCGGGAGCTGCAGGGGCAGCTGCTGCAGGGGCGGCTGCTGCAGGGGCGGCTGCTCCAGGGGCTAGGGGCGGGTGCTGCAGGGGCGGTTGCCCCAGGGGCCAGGGGCGGCTGCTGCAGGGGCGGCTTCTCCAGTGGCCAGGGGCGGCTGCTGCAGGGGCGGCTGCTCCAAGGGCCAGGGGCGTCTGCTGCAGGGGCGGCTGCTCTAGGGGCCAGGGGCGGCTGCTGCAGGGGCGGCTGCTGCAAGGGCGGCTGCTGCAGGTCGGGCGCGGGTTAGGGCAGGGCGCCGCGACGGGCAGTGGCGACGCCGCGCGGGTCCTGCAGGGGCGTCGCGACGAGCGGGGGCGACGCACGGGTCCCGTTGGGGCGTCGCGATGCACAGGAGCCGCGCCTCGCGGGTCCCGCAGGGGCGTCGCGACGAGGCAGGGGCGACGCGCGGGTCCCGCTGAGGCGTCGCGACGAGGTAGGGGCGACACCTGGGTGGCGACAGGGCGGGGCCGCGACTGGCGACGGGGCGGGGCCGCTACGGGCAATGTGGCGGGGCCGCGAAGGGGCCCCTAAGGGGCCGCGAAGGGGCCATGAAGGGGCTGTGAAGGGGCCGCTAAGGGGCCGCGAAGGGGCCGCTAAGGGGCCGCGAAGGGGGGCCGCTAAGGGGCCGCGAAGGGGCCGCTAAGGGGCCGCGAAGGGGCCGCGAAGGGGCCGCAAAGGGGGGCCGCGACGGGCCTCAGGAGCACGGCAGGCCGCTAAGGGGCCGCGAAAGGGTAGGGCAGGTCAGAGCGCGAAACGCGCTTCGGGCAGGTTAGGAAAAAATAAAAATGGTGGGCCCTTAGGAAGAAACGGTCCCACTAGGGAACCCGCTCTATACCATGTGAAGAAAGAAGAATGAATGAACTAGGAAAGTGTGTGATACAAATATGAAACCCTAGAGTTGAGTACCCCTTAGTGTCTACCCCGCTACAGCCTACATAGGCTAGGTCATGTATGTCTGACACGCGATACGTCCGCGGACAAGCTCTCCTCCCGCACCATTCCCTACGTCTTCCTTGGCTTTGTCCCTGACGCGCCTGGCTGGCAGTTTTACCACCCCACCTCGCACCGTGTCTTCCCCTCTCAGGACGTCACCTTTGACGAGCCGGTTCCTTTCTACCGTCTCTTCCCCTACCGCACTGCCCCTCTCCCTCCCCCACCGCTTTTCCTCGCTCCAGGTCCCCCTCCGGTAGACCCCCTCTCCCCTCAGGGTCCTGCTCCTTCAAGTGTGTCTCAGGTAGACCCGCCCCCCTTGGCTTAGCCTGTAGAGGTCACTAGCGACTCAGGTGCTGCTGCAGGAGGTGCTGCTGGGGGTGCTGAGCCTACGCGTGAGGTGCTGGGGAGTGCGGAGCCTGGGGGTGCTGAGCCTGCGGCTGCGGATTCTGGGGGTGCTGAGCCTATGCGTGAGGTGCTGGGGAGTGCAGAGCCTGGGGGTGCTGAGCCTGCGGCTGCGGATTCTGGGGGTGCTGAGCCCGTCCGTGAGGTGCCGGAGGGTGCGGAGCCTGGGGGTGCTGAGTCTGCTAGCGTTCCTCTGAGTCTCGTTTCACGATGCGGGCCTGTCTCACCACAGCACGCACGAGAGTGGCTTGCGTCGCGTACCCGCCTGAAGAGTCGTACTGCTGGAGCTGCTTGTCGTGGAGGCGCTGGGAGTGTTGGTGTCTCTGGTCCTGGAGGTGCTCGTACTGGAGGTACTGGAGCTGCCGGGGCTAATACTGCTCTTGGGGCTGGAGGTGCCGGTTCTGGGGGTGCTGCTGCTGGAGGTACTGGGGCTGGAGGCCCAGGAGTTGGTGCTGTCGACCCTGGCGTTGGAGACCCTGTAGCTGGAGGTGCCGTTTCTGGGGGTGCTGCTGCTGGAGGCCCTGGCGCTCGTCCTGTCGACCCTGGAGTCGGGGACCTTGAGGCTGGAGGTGCCGGTTCTGGGGGTAATGCTACTGGTGGCGCTGGAGCTGGAGGTTCTGGAGCGGCTGGAGGCGCTGGCGCTGGAGGTGCTCCTGCGGGAGTCGCTGGAGCTAGAGGTGCTGCTGCTGGAGGCGTTTGAGCTGGAGGTTCTTGAGCTGCTGGAGGCGCTGGAGCTGGAGGTTTTGGAGCTGCTGGAGGTGCTGGAGCTACTGGTACAAATGGCACTGCACCGTCGCGACTGTTTTTCGCTCCACCGTCACCGTCGTCTCTGCCACCGCCTGACTCCGTGCTTCACCAGGTTCTTAGCCTCCCGTCTTCTACTGGCCTCCCATTACAGCCTGGCGCACCATGCCTGCTCCTTCTCCTTACACTGAGCAGATAGACTTGCGTACAGAGCGTCGTGAGCCTTCGTGTCGTCCTGCCTCGCCTGTTCGCGCGCGTCGCACTAGTCGTCGTGTTCCTCGTGAGCGTCCGCCTCCTGTCCCTGGCACGCACGCTATGGCACTTCGTCCTTCCTCTGTTCCATAGCGTGTTCCCCTACCGTCTCCTCCTGCGTCTTCTCTGCCTGACGTTCAGGACCATGAGTCTGACCTGGTTTGTGCTGCTCACCCTACAGTCACGCGTCTGCTCGCCACTGTTGTCACTGACCCGTCGTTTGAGTCTGCTGCTGCTTCTGCCTTAGTCTCTGAGCTTGTTGACTATTCTGCTGCCTCTACTCTAGACTACACTACTAGTCTTGTTGCTGAGTTTGAGTTTGTCTGTCCTCCATCCATCGGGGGTGAGTGTGCTCTTGGCACGGACGTCCTTGAGGACAGGCAGAAGGACTTTGAGTGTCTTGCAGCCGCAGCGCCTCATCTCGTGGCCATGCTGCTTGCCCCTGAGGGAGACCCGGATGCACCAGACATCCCGACTCCGCGTTCTTACGCTGAGGCGATCGCGGGTCCCTACTCCTTTCAGAGGTAGACAGCCATGGACGCAGAGATGGCATCCTGGAAGTCCACAGGCACTTACGTCGATGAGGTTCCCCCTCCTGGGGCGAACTTAGTCGATGGCATGTGGATTTTCAGGGTGAAGCGGCCGCCGGGTTCTCCGCCTGTCTTCAAGGCTCGTTACGTTACACAAGGCTTCAGTCAGCGACAGGGAGTTGACTTCTTCCAGACCTTCTCCCCCACCCCAAAGATGACCACTCTTCGGGTTTTGCTGCACATTGCTGTGAAGAAATGAGGAATGAATGAACTAGAAAGCAGGTGGGTACAAGTAGGAAAACCTAGAAGTGTTGTACCCCATATTGTCTACCCCACTACAGCCTACACAGACTATAGCATAAGAGTTTGACACACCCCCATAGGCAAAGTGGGGGAGAACAAGAGGTCACAAGAACAGTCAAGCAAAGCAAAGCAAGCTCAGGGTGGATCACAACGTCACCACATAGTGCGAGCACAAGCTCAAGGCCACAAGGCCAGTTCACATGCAAGATCATATGTAAAGGTAAACAAGCAAGTGCAGGTACAGTAAGATCACAGTACAAGCAAGGTCAAGAAGTGAGCAAGTGAGGCCAAGTAGGCACAAGACATAGCATCGTACAGAAGCGCTGATGATCACAAGGCGGAAGTGCCTTGGTAAAGATATCAGCAGTGATGGCCTGAGAGGCCACGTAAGCAAGGCGCAGCTGACCACGCTGCTGCAGCTCACAAGCAAGGAAGTAGCGAAGAGCAATGTGCTTCGTTCTGTGCTCTAGTCTGTGCTCCCGACACAAGGCCAGCATGGCCTTGTTGTCTACGTACAGAATTGGAGGAGAACGAGGCGGATCTCCTAGGTCAGTCAGCAAGTAGGTGAGCCAGCGTAACTCCTGTGCAGCCATGGCCCCCGCGTAGATCTCAGCCTGAGAGCTGGAGCCGAGAACAGAAGACGAACGGGTAGACCGCCACGAAACAGAGCCGGAACCAAGGCTGAAGGTGTAACCCTGTGACGACCGCTGCGTAGCCTGGTCGTCAACCCAAGAAGCGTCTGCGTGACCTGTGAGGACCACTGAACGTCGCCCTCCAAGCACTAGCCCCATGCCCGACGTACTGCACAAGTAGCGCAACACCCTCTTTGCTGCAGCCATGTGCTCTGCTCGGTGTCTCCGAGGAGCAACATAGCGTGCCAAGATGCTAAGAGGGTATGCAAGGTCAGGTCGTGTGCAGGTCATCAGGTACATGAGGCAGCCAACAAGCTCTGGGTACGGGCCACTCGGCTCTACGGACCCATCCGAGGGCAGAGCTGAGAGCGAGTGGCGAGTAGACAAAGAAGTGGCCTGAGGCAAGGAGTATGTGAAGTTGAAGCGGTGAAGGACCTGCTGCACCATGTGTGACTGAGTCAGGGTAATGGTGCGGCGTGCTCTGTCCCGGGTGATCTGCAAGCCAAGGTAGCTGCGCAGTTCACCCAGGTCCGTGCAAGTGTGTCTCTTCTGCAACTCCGACTTCACGTGGGCTAGTCCAGCAGTGTCAGCAGTGGCAAAGACCAAGTCGTCGACGTACACGAGGATGTAGAACGGCGGCAAAGAGGTGTCGGTGCGCAGAAACAGCGACGGGTCGGCAGTAGAAGGAGCAAACCCAAGAGCCGCAAGTGTAGTCCTCAGTGTGTCGTGCCACTCACGGAGCGCCTGGCGGAGACCGTAGACTGGACGCCGGAGGCTCCACTGGGTACCAGGGGGAAACGACCCAGTGAAGCCAGGTGGGCGGCGCAGCCAGATCTCCTCGTGCAGGCTGCCCTGCAGGAAAGCTGTGCTGAAGTGAAGAGAGTGAAGCTTGTAGTCGCGCTGAGCAGCTATGTGCAACAGCACCCGAAGAGTGGTCATCTTCGCGGTGGGAGAGAAGGTCTGAAAGTAGTCAACTCCCTGCCGTTGACTGAAGCCTCGAGCCACGTAACGCGCCTTGAAGACAGGCGCAGAACCCGGCGGCCGCTTCACCCTGAAAATCCACATGCCATTGACGATGTTCGCCCCAGGTGGGGGAACCTCGTCGACATAGGTGCCTGTGGACTTCCAGGAAGCCATCTCTGCGTCCATGGCTGACTGCCACTGTGAGGAGTAGGGACCCTCGATCGCCTCATCGTAAGATCGAGGAGTCGGGATGTCTGGTGCATCCAGGTCTCCCTCAGGGGCAATCAGCGAGGACACGAGATGAGGCAAAGCAGCAGCAAAACACTAAAACTCCTCCTGCGTGTCCTCAAGGACGTTCGTGCTAAGAGCACACTCACCCCCGACAGACGGACGACAGACAGACTCAGACTCAGCAACAAGACTCGCAGCGTAGTCTTGACGACAGCGAGCAGCAAACTCGACAAGCTCAGCAACTAAGGCAGACGCTGCAGTGGACTCAAAGGAAGGGTCAGTGACAACAGTAGCCAAGAGACGCGTGACAGTAGGACTGGCAGCACGACGAGAGTCAGACTCCGGGTCAGCAAGGACAGGAAGAGAGGACTCTGGAGGAGACGGCAACGGGACACGCAGAGGAGTAGTGGAAGGACGCAGTGCCATCTGGTGTGTGCCTGGGACCGCAGGAGGACGCGGACGCGGAGACCGACTACTAGTGCGAGCAGCACGAACAGGCGACACAGGACGAGACGCAGGCTCACGACGCTTAGCAAGACATCCAGTAGGACCAGTGTAGGGAGAACGAGCAGGTAGAGGGGAGGCGGACTGTAACTGTGACCGCGACTGGATAGGCTGTGGACACTCTAAGGGAGGAGCAGGACCAGTAGAGGGCGGGAGACCAAGAACCTGCTCAAGGAGCGGAACGAAGTACGGCCGCGGCCACGCAGCGTTGCCAGACCCAGCAAGGACAGCACCAGTACCCCCAGCGGCAGCACCAGCGCCAGCGGCACCTCCAGCTCCAACAGCGCCAACTCCAGCACCCTCAGAGGCACCAGCGCCAGCAGCACCTCCAGCGCCAACACCGCCAGCAGCTCCAGCTCCAGCAGCTCCAGCTCCAGCATGACCGCCAGCTCCAGAACAGCCAGCAGCTCCAGCAGTACCTCCAGCAGGACCACCTCCAGCAGCCCCAGCAGCACCCCCAGTCCCAGCCGCTCCAGTACCGCCAGTACGAGCACCTCCAGGACCCGTGGCTCCAGTATTTCCAGTGCCGACCCCAGGGTCAGCAGTAACAGCAGCACCTCCAGCTCCAGCAGCACGGCTCCAGCGCCGGGCAAACCACTCGCGCAGCTCCTGTGGAGAGGGTAGCTCCCGCCTCGACGAAGCACCGCCAGAGGCCACACGAGCAGACCCAGCACCCCCAGGCTCTGGCCCCCAGGCTCCGTACCCCCAAGCTCTGCACCCCCAGGCTCAGCACCTCAAGGCTCCGCACCCCCAGGCTCCGCACCCCTTGGCTCAGCACCCCAGACGCAGCACCCCCAGGCTAAGCACCCCTAGACTCAGCACCCCCAGGCTCAGCACCCGTAGCAGCACCAGAGTCAACAGCTACCTCGATAGGCTCGACTTCGTCTACCTGGGACACACCTGACGGGGCAGGACCCTGAGGGGGGAGAGGGTCTACCAGGGGAGGACCTGGCGCAAGGAAGAGCGGCGCCGGGGGGAGGGGCGCTGTGCGGTAGGGGAAGAGACGGTAGTAAGGCACCGACTCATCAAACGTGACGTCCTGGGAGGACAGAACACGGCGCGAGGTGGGGTGGTAAAACTGCCAACCAGGCGCGTCAGGGGGGAAGCCAAGTAAGACGCAAGGAACCGCACGGGGGGACAGCTTGTCCGCAGACAAGTCGCGGACAAACGCCCGAGATCCCCAGACATGGAAAGCAGACGCATCGCGAACCTTCCCCGTCAAGGAAACTCGGGGCTGAAGGTTGAGCTGATGCGCTGCGTACTGAACCGCAAACGGCCACAGAAAATGGGGAGCAGCCCCATGGATCATGGACGTACGAGCGACGTCCATGACCATGCCAATGCGGCGCTCAGCAATCCCATTTTGCTGTGGAGAGGCCGGAAGCGTGAACGTCTAGCAGATGCCCTGTGCACGTCAGAAGGCTCCCAGACGGGAAGAGGAAAACTCCCCGCCTCTGTCAGAGTGCAGACGCAGAACAGGACAGTCCGAGCCGAAACTCTCTCTGAGCTGGACACGAGCCGCGCGGATCCAGTCGATCAACACCTCAGTGATGTCACCCTTGCTGCGAAAGGGGAACACCGTGGTGTAACGCGAGTAGTCATCAACCACCAACAGGAAGTAACGCTCGTGACCCTGGCCACGGACGCGGGCGGGGCCCCACACGTCCATGTGAAGAGTTTGCAGCTGAGCCTCTGTCGGAGGAAACTCGGAGGAGTGAGGGGCGGCGCGCTGCCGCCCCTCGACGCAGGGGACGCACGTAGGGGCAGGCCCCGGAGGGAGGGGAGGGAGGGACCGGGGGAGACCAGAGACAAGGACACGGGAGGCCATGCCTCGGAGAAGAGGCAGGGAGGGGTGACCAAGGCGGTGGTGCCAAAGGAGAGTCTGGTGGGATAGGAGACGACACGAGCAGGGAGCAGACTCAGGACCAGACCTGGACTTTGCAGCAACTACCTGGTTCGACGTAGCAACCTGACCAGACTTAGCAACCGGAGGAGACTCAGTAGTCAGTGTGTATAGGCTCGACCTTGGCCGACGGGTAAACGTGGCCCAGTGTCGGCCCGTCCGAGCACACGTACAGTGGGTCACCCGCTGACTCGCAGGAGTGAACTGGTCAACCCCCCCATCCTGTAGATCAGCACCACTCACCAAGTTCGTATAGAACGAGGGGAGGTAGAGACCTGACAGGATGCCAGAGGGGGCTGCCGGACACGGTAAGACAGTGGAGAAGCGAGCAAGGACAGGACCCCCAGAGGGGTCCGCCAGGGAGACCGCAACCGGCCGACTAAGCGGCGTAAGCGTGGTGCGGTCTCGAAAGAAGGAGCAGGAAGCACCCAAGTCAAGGGTGAAGGTGTGTAAGGCCTGAGCCGACGTGGTACCTGAGAGAGCAGACTCACCAGCACCTGGGGCAGCACACGCACTAGCACCTAGAGCACCAGCCTCACCAGCACCTAGAGCAGCAGCCTCAATGCCCTGGTCAGGCGGAACACACAGGTAACAGTCACCCTCATCACTAGTAGACACAGCATACATGGCAGCAAGAATAGCATCATAGTCAAGATCAATGATGGCAACCCCCGCCCTAGACAACTCTCCCCAGTGAGGGATCTCAATGGCGTCAGGGAACTGGTGACGCCAAGCGTCCGTCAGGCGGCCGAAGCAGCGCTGGGTGGAGTGCGAGCCCCCGCACTTCTCACAAGCGCGGTCGCCGGTACGGAGAACGTAGGTACAGGGACCAGTACCCCCACCTCGCTCACGCCCAGCGTACCACTCACGAAGCTGCTGGGGGGACGGGGTCTCACGAGTGCGCTGCTGCTGCTGGCGCTGACCACCACCTAAGCCGACCCGCTGCCTAGAACCACCCCGACTAGCTCCACCTCCTCCGTCGCCACCTCCGCCACCGCCGCCACCGCCTCCTCCTCCGCTCCCACCGCCACCGCCGCCACCTCCGCCACCGAAGCCCCCACCCCCGCCACCACTCCCACCACCACCCCCACTCCCTCCACCTCCTCCACCTCCACCTCCACCGCCCCCGCCAGCCCCTCCAGCGCCCTTGCCCCCCTTGCCCTTGCCGGTGCAGCGTCGCCCGCTAGGGGCAGCTTGGCAGCGGAAGGGGCCGCTAGAGGCGGCGACGGGGCCGCGAAGGGCGACGATGGGGCCGCTAGAGGCGGCGACAGGGCCGCGAAGGGCGGCAACGGGGCCGCTAGGGGCGGCGACGGGGCCGGGAAGGGCGGCGACGGGGCGACGAAGGGCGGCGACGGGGTTGCTAGGGCCGGCGACGGGGCCGCTAGGGGCGGCGACGGGGCCGATAGGGGCGGCGACGGGGCCGCTAGGGGCGGTGACGGGGCCGCAAAGGGGCCGCGAGGGGCCTCGAAGGGCGGCGACGGGGCCGCTAGGGGCGGCGACGGGGCCGCGAAGGGGCCGCGAGGGGCCTAGAGGGGCGGCGACGGGGCTGCGAAGGGGCCGCGAGGTGCCTAGAGGGGCGGCGACGGGGCCGCGAAGGGGCCGCGAGGGGCCTAGAGGGGCGGCGACGGGGCCGCAAAGAACGGCGACGGGGCCGTAAGGGGTGGCGACGGGGCCGCTAAGGGTGGCGCGAGGGGCCGTGAGAGGCGACGTGAGGGCGCGCCTCGGGCAGGGGGGACTCGTGCTCCGGTCAGGAAAAAAAAAGTCGATTTCAGTGGTGGGCCCTGAGAAGCGTTCCCACGAGGGAACCTGCTCTATACCATGTGAATAAATGAGGAATGAATGAACTAGAAAGCAGGTGGGTACAAGTAGGAAAACCTAGAAGTGTTGTACCCCATATTGTCTACCCCACTACAGCCTACACAGACTATAGCATAAGAGTTTGACAATTGCCGCTCAGCGTGACTACGAGCTTCAATCTCTGGGGTTCAGCACAGCGCTCTTACAGGGCAGTCTGCACGAGGAGATCTGGCTCCGCCGCCCACCTGGCTTCACTGGGTCGTTCCCTCCTGGTACCCAGTGGAGCCTCCATCAGCCAGTCTACAGTCTCCGTCAGGCGCCTCGTGAGTGGCACGTCACACTGAGGACGACACTTGCGGCTCTTGGGTTTGCCCCTTCCACTACTGACCCGTCGCTGTTTCTACGCATCGACACGTCACTGCCGCCATTCTACATCCTCATGTACGTCGACGATTTGTTCTTTGCCACTGCTGACACTGAGGCTCTCGCCCTTTTGAAGTCGGAGCTGCAGAAGAGACACACGTGCACAGACCTGGGTGAGCTGCGCAGTTACCTTGGCTTGCAGATCAACCAGGACAGAGCACGCCGCACCATCACCCTGACTCAGTCACACATGGTTCTACAGGTCCTTTAGCGCTTCGGCTTCACTTGGTCCTCGCCACAGTCCACTCCTCTGGCTGCAGGTCACTCGCTCTCAGCTCCACCTTCGGACGGGTCCGTAGAGCCGAGTGGCCCGTACCCAGAGCTAGTAGGCTGCCTCATGTACCTGATGACCTGCACTCGTCGTGACCTTGCGTACCCTCTTGGCCTTCTCGCACGCTACGTGGCTCCTGGTAGCACCGAAAGGTGCACATGGATGCTACGAAGAGGGTACTGCGCTACTTGTGCAGTACATCGGGCATGGGGCTCGTGCTTGGAGGGCGGAGTTCAGTTGTCCTCACTGGACACTCAGACGCTTCTTGGGTTGACGACTTGGCTACGCAGCGGTCGTCACACGGTTACACTTTCAGCCTTGGCTGGGGCTCTGTTTCTTGGCGGTCTACCCGCTCGTCTTCTGTTCTCAGCTCCAGTTGTGAGGTTGAGATCTACGCAGGGGCCATGGCCGCACAGGAGTTACGCTGGCTCACCTACCTGCTGACCGACTTGGGAGAGCCGCCTCGTTCTCCTCCAGTTCTGTATCTAGACAACAAGGCCGCCATTGCCTTGTGTCAGGAGCACAGACTGGAGCACAGAACGAAGCACATCGCTCTGCGTTTCTTCCTGGCTCGAGAGTTGCAGCATCGTGGTTAGCTTCGTCTTGCTTACGTGGCCACTCGGGTCAACACTGCTGAAATATTCACCAAGGGACTTCCGTCTGGTGATCATCAACGCTTCTGTACTATGTTAAGCCTTGTGCCTGTTTCGTCTCACTTGCTCACTTAGTGACTTTGCTTGTACTCTGATCTATATATATACTTGCATGCTTGCTCTTGCTAAGTAGTGATCACAGTACTGTTGTTGTCGCATATATACCTCTGCATGTAAACTGGCCTTGTGGCCCTTTGCTTGTGCTCGAGTGTGTGGCGACGTTGTGATCTACCCCGAGCTTGCTTTGCTTTTCTTGACTGGTCTTGTGACCCCTTGTTCTCCCCCATTTTGCTTATCGGGGTGTGTCAAACTATATATGTGTTTGAATAAAGGAATGGATCCCTTAGAGTACATGGCTAGCTTGGACGATTCGAATTCCCCTGTACTCATATTTATATATTTGTATTTGCATGTTTTTATTATCTCAAGCATTTTCATTCACTCTGCTATTGAGGTCAAGGGCCCACCACCACTAATTCAGTAGTGTGCGAACCTTCCTGAGGTGATCCTGAGCTCGATCAACTTCTGATCGCAACATGGTATTAGAGCGACTCGGGAATCCTTCACACTGCCATCTTCGAAATATGCGATATTCGGAAAGTGGCGTCCGGCACATGATCGCGTGTGAGAATGGCCAGAGGATCTGGCGGTCAGACGAATCTGACAGCTGAAACGCAGCCCAACCCAACTGCAACAAGCGAGGAAACGATGACGATCCCTTCCGCCGTCCTCGCACAACTGCTTTAGCGACTCACAAGTCTGGAGCAAGGGCTCCAAAAATTGCGGAATGGCGATGCGGGATCATCCTCCCAACCCACTCAACCGGCCTCGAATGGCCAGAACTCCGCCCCGCACACCTTCTCTCTCGACACAAATGGCTCAACACCCAAGACTCCCTGTCCAAGCGATGAGACAATTCTCTCTACGCAATCAAGGTTTTTGAGCAAAAAAAAAATAAAGACAAGATTGTGCTTTGACGGCAGAGACTTCTATACTTGGAGCTTCGAGCTGGAGCTGCTGCTGCAGAACGCGCAGATTTTTCACTACTTCGACGGGAGCTACTCGGGACCTGCGGAAGACACCGACGATGCAAGAACCAAGCACTACAACGAGTCACTGATGGCGTACGTGGTCCTTCTGCGAAATATGTCGCCGACGGAGCAACTGAGCATTCGCTCATACAAAACATCGCCTGCTTTAGCCCTCAACGCCTGGCGTCACCTGAACGGTGTGTATCAACCAAAGGATTTGGTGTCGTCGAGCCGCCTGCTCCAGCAGCTACTGGAGACCAAAATGGCACTAGGAGAGAAAGCCAACAGCTATCTGAATTGCTGTCGGAGCTTATGCGATCAAAACGCGAAACTAGGGAGCACAATCTCTAAGGAGATCTTCGTGAACATCGTGCTCCAAGGGCTCGGCCCAGAGTGGCGGCCCTGCAAGGCGCTTCTCCAACAGCAGGGGGTCATCTCGGAGGTCGCCCTTTGCGCTGCTACTTCTCCACCAGCAGCGACCAGCGCCGCGACGAGACAGGGAACGCCTCGCCTTCTACTGCAAGATTTGCAGAGACTTCGGGCACTTGGCAGATCGATGCAAGTCCCGATCTCAACGGTTCAGCACCAGCAGAAGCAGCAGTCACAGACTGTCCCCGTCCACAATGTCATGGGAAACATGACAATGACAAGCGGATCACGTCGCTCGTGCGCGCACTCACCATCACCTGAGCCGGCGCTTCACCCGATCGGAGCGTTCTCGAACAACAACTCGTTCAGCACGCGTCATGACTTCAGCGACGACGACAAACAAGACTAGAATCTTCCAGTTCCGCTGCTTGAAAGCTCCCCGCACGTACCAGATATGCGGCCGGCACCGATCGTCTGGATCGCACGTGAACAATTCCTCAAAGTTGACACACCACACATCGTTACCCCGCGACTGGCGCTGCTCGCACGTAACGACAACAAGCGCTACAACATGTGGTACCTGGATAGCTGCTGTGGGCAGCACATGGTGTGCTCTGAGCGTTACATATCCAACGCGGTCGCCACCCCCGCCGTCACCTACGTCACCGTGGTGAACAATACGCGGCTGCGCGCAAGCGCTTAAGGCATCGTCGTGCTCAAAGCCCATGGGAGCGAAACGCACATCACCTTGAATGACATGTTGATTGTGCAGAACGTGCGCTTCAACCTGCTCTCAGCGGCGCAACTCATGGATTGCGGAGTTCTTCTCAGCACCGACCCCAAGACGCGCGACATTCTGCTCTACTTCACGATGCCGAACAAGATGCGCAAGCATATCGGACAAGCACACGCCGAGAACGGAGTGTATCTTCTCGACTTCGATATTCCCGACTGCAGCGGTGATTCGCAGGAGCTGATTGACCTTGTCCCCTTGTGCTTCGAGCACATACATCGCCGAGACTGGAAGCACCCAGATGGGCGCCCATGGGTGCCACATCACCCACATCCACGCGAGCTGGCGCTGCATGACCCCGATCCTGACGGCGTCTGCAGGGACTGCCACACTCCCACGTCCTCTACGAGCGCGATCGCCGGCCGAGGACTCGCCGCCATCGCGGAGGCAGAGAGGAAGCGTTGCCTGAGGAGGGACTATCCCAACTGGAGCTGGAGACCACTACGCGGGTCATCTTCGGCACACCAGAACATCCCCTCCCCGGATCCGCATCTCAACACCTCCAAGGCATGCTTCGTGGCGTCAGCGTCGGCACCTTCGACGCCCACGGTACACCACGGCCCTACACTGAAGGAAAGGCGGCGGAGATATATTCTCATCGGCGCGACTCAAAGAAGAAACTCTTGGTGGCGCAAGAAGAGATATTAGCACGACGCGAAGCTGAGGAGCTTCGCCAGAAAAGCCTCGCTGAGGCACGTGGAATGCTCGCCTGGGAAACCGAAGAGGAAAGCGCCTCCAATGAAGGGGGGTGGGGGAGCGCCGGCGGACGGGGGACAAGCCACACTGGCGGCTGGGGCGCAACAACTGGCGAAAACGCCAGCGGATGGGGCGCCGCATTCGGCGGCAAGACAGGCGGCTGGGGCACTTCTGGCGAAGGCTAGGGAGCCTCCCGCGAGGACCAAAGGGGGGAAGAAGTAGCAGAAGAAGCAGCAGCACCTGTGACTGTTCCTCTTGGTCGCCCACCGCGCCACTCTGCACCTGCCTTACCTCCACCTGATCTCCAGCCGGAGCGCGATCCTTGGGATACCATTGACTGGGGCAACGAACAATCCACTCCACGCCGCACTGTCTATGGACCTGCCCCTGAGCCACGCGAACCAACATACGTTCTCGGCACGATCCCCGGGACCAACATCCCCTACTCCATCATTCGCGACAGAGAATTTCTCGCCTTGATGCTGACGACTTCAAACGAAGAAGGCGAAGAACGCGAAGAAGCAGCGGCGGGACCTACTCAAGTTCCTGACGAAGATCCCGCAGCAGCACTCGCGTGCTACATGCGCACCTCCGGATTTCGCGCTAATGACGCCATCTGGCACCAGTGCCTAGGTCACCCCTCCCGCACGACCCTAAAGAACTGCATCGAAGCTGGCGTATTTGCGCCTAGCGCCCTTCTGCGCCCTGACGGCACCAAAGTACGAGGCGAAACACACCCACGCAACTGCACCGTCTGCCCCGAAGCCGCGCTGAGCCACCGACCGTTCCCCTTCCTCAACCTAGGCACCAATCGCTATGCCAAACTGGAGAAAGTATATAGCGTTTTTCTTAACGTGGGACACTGCGGCGTCGACGACGAGCTATATACGTTCACCTTCATCGACGCGGGGACACGCTACGTATGGGTAGTAAACGTGGAAGCGCGCAGCAGAGCTTACGAAGCATTCCGTATGTGGCTGGCGCACGCGCAGCGGCAATCTGGGGAGAAATTTAAGATCTCGCAATCTGACGGCGCAGCAGAATTCAGGAGCAAGGAACTGCAGGATTATCTCGCGCAAAAGGGGATCGAACACCACATCTCTCTCCCCTACGCGCATCAGCAGCAGGGTGTAGCCTAGTGTACCAACCGCACACTGATGACGAAGGTGCGCGCGCTGATGAAGCAGTCGAAGCTTCCGCCGATCTACTGGACCTATGCGATGCACCACGCCGTGCGGGTGCACAACCTGCTGTCAACTACCGCAATCGCCGGCAACCTCTCCCCACATGTGAAGTGGACGGGGACCAAGGGCGACAACTCCATGCTCCGCGTGTGGGGGTGCATCGTGCAGTACCGACCGCCGACCTCAACAATCGGCGAATTCAGGAGCCGCGCGCGCTGGGGAATCCACCTCGGCATCAGCCACGAATACAAGGCCTGGATCATCCTGGACCTCTTGAGCCAGAAGATAAAAAATGCGTGCGACGTCATCTTCTACGAGCGCCTATTTCTTCAGCAGTTCCGTGAAGATGAGCAGACGAACGCGAACCTCGTTTACGCCAACGAGGGGCACAGCTACGCCACGCCAGAAGACGAAGCTGCTGCGGCCATCCTGGAGCAAGACCCAAGAGGCAAATTCACGCGAGGAGATCGCCGCGACGACTCGTCCGAAGGCACAGCAGGAGGCACAACTGGAGGGAGCGGAAGCGGTAGAGGCGCAGCACCACTAGCCCCACCTGAACCAGAGAGTGGTGACAATGACGTGCAGGAGGTCGTGCCGCAGCTTCGCCACGACAGCACCGTCACCGGAATGCAACTCCTCGGGCTTTACGTTGCCACCTCGACAGCGACGTGCATCATCGAGCCTAAGAACCCGCGCCAAGCTCTCAGGGGACACCATAGCAAGGAGTGGCATGAGGCGATGGATGCAGAGATCAGGGCACTCGAGTCACGCGACACCTGGGTGCTCGTCGACCGTGCAGTGGTGAAGGGAAGAAGGATCCTCTCTGGCAAGTGAGTCTTCCGTGTGAAAACCGCATGTGACGTAACAATCAAACAATTTAAGGCGTGTTGGGTTGTGTGCAGCTACGACCAAAGGCACGGGATTGATTTCGATCAAACGTTTGCGCCTGTGAGCCGTCACACCTCCGTGAGAATTCTCCTAGCTATCGCTGCCACACGACACCTACCGCTTCGACAAATTGACGTGAAGAATGCGTTCCTCTATGCATTAGTAGATGCTGTGAACTACGTGGAGCAGCCGCACACATATGGCGAAGGGGACTCATGGGTTTGCCAGCTGCGGAAATCCCTTTATAGGATTAAACAGGCACCGAGGCTCTGGCAGCAGTATTTGCACAACATACTGCTCGAAATTGGGTTCAAGCAGCTGCCTCACGACCCTGGAATGTACCGCCGCGACTTTCGCGGCGAATACATCCTGCTCACGGTCTACGTCGACGACCTTCTCTACACAGGCTCAAGCAACAAATTACTCGAGCAGTTCGAGAAAAAACTCGCAGGAACCACGACGTGAAGCAGTTCCTCGGCCTCAACATCACCTACTCACCAGAAGCCATTCATCTCTCAGCAACCAAGTACGCAGAGGAACTAGGCAAGCGGTTCAACATTGCACCTGCACCACTCTCCACCCCTTACCGCACTCCAGGACCCAACCACAAGCCTGACAACAAAGCCCTATCCCCAGCTGGACTTCAGACTTACCAGCAGCAACTGGGTTGCCTGCTCTTCGCCGCAGTCACCTGCATGCCAGATCTCTCATACATCGCAAGTCAGTTGGCCCAGTTTTCACGCAAACCAACGGCTGAGAATCTCTCAAATCTTCAACGAGCACTCCAATTCTTCATCTCCACGCCCAATGTTAGGCTCTGCTATTCCACCATCCCAACCGCATCCTTCAATCTCATCGGCTACGTGGACGCTGATCATGCCGCTGATCCCGACAATTGACGGTCCTGTTGGAATCACTGAACAGGAATGGATGAACTAGCAGTGAAATGAGTACAAGTACCTAACCCTAGAATTGTGTACCCCCTATAGGCTAACCCACTGTAGCCTAAACTAACACAACATATATAATGTTTGACACACCCCCATAGCCAAAGTGGGGGAGAACTAGGGGTCACAAGACCAGTCAAGGCAAGTTTATAATAGAGCAAAAGGTACAATGATCACAACCTAACAAGAGTAAACATGCATGTATATATATAGAGATCACAGTACAAACAGACTCAAGAAGTAAGCAAGTGAGGTCCAGTAGGCACAAGGCCTAGAAGAGTGCAAAAGCGCTGATGGTCACAAGGCTGAAGCGCCTTGGTGAACACATCAGCAGTGTTGGCCTTAGAGGCCACGTAACGCAGGCGAAGCTGACCACGCTGCTGCAGCTCTCGAGCAAGGAAGTAACGCAGAGCAATGTGCTTCGTTCTGTGCTCCAGTCTGTGCTCCTCACACAAGGCAATGGCTGCCTTGTTGTCGACGTACAGCACTGGAGGAGAACGAGGCTGCTCTCCAAGGTCGGTCAGCAAGTAGGTGAGCCAGCGTAGCTCCTGGGCCGCCATGGCTGTGGCGTAGATCTCAGCCTCACAACTGGAGCTGAGAACAGAAGAAGAGCGAGTAGAACGCCAAGAAACAGAGCCGGAGCCAAGACTGAAGGAGTAACCCTGAGACGACCGCTGAGTAGCCTGGTCGTCTGCCCAAGAAGCGTCTAAGTGCCCAGTGAGAACAACTGGGACTCGCCCTCCAAGCACTAGCCCCATGCCCGACGTACTGCACAAGTAGCGCAACACCCTCTTAGCTGCATCCATGTGCTCCTTCCGGTGACGGCCGGGAGCGATATAGCGTGCAAGAATGCTAAGAGGGAATGCAAGGTCTGGTCGAGTGCAGGTCATCAGGTACATGAGGCAACCCACAAGCTCTGGATACGGGCCACTCAGCTCTACGGACTCATCGGAAGGCAGAGCTGAGAGCGAGTGACCGGTAGGCAGAGGAGTGGGCAGAGGCGAGGAGTACGTGAAGCGGAAGCGCAAAAGGACCTGCTGCACCATGTGTGACTGAGTCAAGGTCATGGTGCGGCGTGCTCTGTCCCGGGTGATCCGCAAGCCAAGATAGCTTGTCAGTTCACCCAGGTCTGTGCACGTGTGTCTCTTCTGCAGCTCCGACTTCACGTGGGCGAGTGCCATAGTGTCAGCAGTAGCAAAGACCAAGTCGTCGACGTACACAAGGACGTAGAACGGCGGCAGTGAGGTGTCGGTGCGTAGAAACAGCGACGGGTCACTAGTAGAAGGCGCGAACCCAAGAGCCGCAAGCGTAGTCCTCAGTGTGTCGTGCCACTCACGAGGCGCCTGGCGGAGACCGTAGACTGGCCGTCGGAGGCTCCACTGGGTACCAGGAGGGAACGACCCAGTGAAGCCAGGTGGACGGCGCAGCCAGATCTCCTCGTGCAGGCTGCCCTGCAGGAAAGCAGTGCTGAAGTCAAGCGAGTGGAGCTCGTAGTCACGCTGAGCAACGACGTGCAGCAGAACCCGAAGAGTGGTCATCTTCGGGGTCGGGGAGAAGGTCTGGAAGAAGTCAACTCCCTCTCGCTGACTGAAGCCTCGTGCAACGTAACGCGCCTTGAAGACAGGCGGAGAGCCCGGCGGCCGCTTCACCCTGAAAATCCACATGCCACTGACGATGTTCGCCCCAGGTGGGGGAACCTTGTCGACGTAGGTGCCTGTGGACTTCCAGGAAGCCATCTCTGTGTCCATGGCTGACTGCCACTGAGAGGAGTAGGGACCGGCCATCGCCTCTGCGTAAGAGCGTGGGGTCGGGATGTCTGGTGCATCCGGGTCTCCCTCAGGGGCAACAAGCATGGACACGAGATGGGGCAAAGCGGCAGCAAAGCACTCAAACTCCTCCTGCCTGTCCTCAAGGACGTCAGTGCCAAGAGCACACTCACCCCCGACGGACGGAGGACAGACAGACTCAGACTCAGCAACTAGGCTAGCAGCGTAGTCTAGACGACAGCGAGCAGCAAAGTCGACAAGCTCAGCAACTAAGGCAGACGCAGCAGCAGACTCAAAGGAAGGGTCAGTGACAATAGTAGCCAGGAGATGCGTGACAGTAGGACTGGTAGCACGAAGAGAGTCTTACCCAGGGTCAGCAAGAGCAGGAAGAGAGGAAGCAGGAGGAGACGGCAGTGGGACACGGTGTGGAGCAGTGGACGGACGAAGCGCCATCCGGTGAGTGCCTGGGACAGCAGGAAGATGCTGACGCTGGACTCGACTACTAGAGAGAGCAGTGTGGACAGGCGACTCAGGACGAGACTCAGGCGACGCAGGACGAGACGCAGGCTCACGCCGCTCAGTAAAACCTCAAGTCGGACCAGTGTAAGGAGCAGGACCAGGGAGAGAGGAGGCAGACGGTAACGCCGACTGCAGCGGGACAGGCGGAGGACACGCTAAGGATGGAGGAGGAAAAGGAGGAGGAAGCTGACCAAGAACCTGCTGAAGGAGCGGAACAAAGTACGGCCGAGACCGAGCAGCGACACCACAGCCTGCAGGGACACCCGCACCAGGGTCCGCAGCACCAGCAGCAACTCCAGCGTCCACGTCCTCAGCACCGGCGGCAGCTCCAACGCCCGGGTCCTCAGCACCAGTAGCAGCTCCAACGCCCGGGTCCGCAGCACCACCGGCAGCTCCAACGCCTGGGTCCTCAGCACCAGCAGCAGCTCCAACGCCCGGGTCCTCAGCACCAGCAGCAGCTCCAACGCCCGGGTCCTCAGCACCAGCAGCAGCTCCAACGGCAGCAGGGTCCGTAACACGAGGCACGCCACTCCGAAGAGTGCAGCGCCGCTCGTACCACTCACGGATCCGCTCGCGGGAGGGGAGCTCCCGAACGGGAGAAGAAGCACTAGCACCAGTCCCTGTAGTACGTCCGGCTCGAGCGGTACCTCTCCGGAGGCTGCAGTACTCCAAGTACCACGCACGCAGCTGCTCCGAGGAGAGGGCTCCTCCAGGTGCAGGACTCCCAGGCCTAGTACCTCCAGACTCAGAACCCCCAGACTCCGGACTCCGCAGCTCAGCACCACGAGGCTCCACACCCCCAAGCTCAGCACCCTCAAGCTCCACACCCCCAGGCTCCACACCCCCAGGCTCCACACCCCCAGGCTCCACACCCCCAGGCTCCACAACCCCAGGCTCAGCACCCGCAGGCTCAGCACCCCCAGCAGGACGAGAGTCGACAGCTACCTCAACAGGCTCAACCGGGTCTACCTGAGACACACCTGAGGGAGCGGCACCCTGAGGGGGGAGGGGGTCTGCAACAGCAGCACCTGGCGCGAGGAAGAGAGGCGGGGGGGGGGAGCGGGGCAGTGCGGTAGGGGAAGAGGCGGTAGTAGGGGACGGACTCGTCAAAAGTGACGTCCTGGGAGGGCAAGACTCGGCGCGAGGTGGCGTGGTAAAACTGCCAACCAGACGCGTCCGGGACAAAGCTGAGGAAGACGCACGGAACAGCACGGGAGGAGAGCTTGTCCGCAGACGAATCGCGGACAAAAGCTCGAGACCCCCAGACCCGGAAACGCGACGCATTGCCAACCTCCCCCGTCCACAGCAGCGTGGGCGAGGTCTCCGGCAAGGAGACACGGGGCCAGAGGTTGAGCTGATGCGCAGCGTACCGGACCGCAAACGGCCACAGAAAGTGGGGGGCAGCCGCATGGATCAAGGAGGTACGGGCGACCTCCATGACCAGGCCAATGCGGCGCTCCACAACCCCATTCTGCTGTGGAGAAGCCGGAAGCGTGAACGACTGCTCAATGCCGTGCTCAGCACAGTAGGCTGCCAAGAGGTCGGAGGAGAACTCACCACCTCTGTCAGAGTGCAAGCGCAGGACAGGAAAGTCCGAGTGAAAACGCTCGCTGAGCTGGAGACGGGCTCTGCGGATCCAAGGGATCAAGACATCAGGGACCTCACCCTTGGTGCGCAAGGGGAAGACCGAGGTGTAGCGCGAGTAGTCGTCAACAACTATCAGGAAGTACCTCTCCTGACCCTGACCACGGACGCGGGCTGGGCCCCACACGTCCATGTGGAGTGTCTGCAAGGGAGCAGTCGTCGGGGGGAACGAGGAGGAGTGAGGAGCGGCGAGCTGCCGTCCCTCGACACAGGGGAGACAGGTAGGAGCAGGCGAGGGTGGGAGGGCAGGAAGGACCCTTGGCAGGCCAGAGACAAGGTACCGGGAGTGCATGGCACGAAGCCGCTGCACAGACGGGTGGCCAAGGCGGTGGTGCCAGAGGACAGTCTCGTGTGCCAAAGAGCGACACGAGCAGGGGGCAGACAGCTGACCTGACGCGGACGCGGACACAGTCGCAGCAACCTGAGGGGACTCAGTAGTCAGTGTGTACAGGTCCGACCCCGGCTGCCGAGTGAAGGTAGCCAAGTGACGGCCCGTACGAGCACACGTGCAGTGTGTCACGCGCTCGTAGGCAGGGGTGAACTGGTGAACACCCCCGTCCTGGAGTGCACATCCTACCACCAAGTTTGTAGAGAACGAGGGGAGGTGGAGACCTGACAGTGTGCCCGACGGGACCGCAGGGCAGGGAAGGACAGTGGAAGAGGTCGCAATGACCGGACCCCCAGAGGGGTCAGCAAGGGAGACTGCAACTGGCCGAGCAAGCGGCTCAAGGGCAGTGCGGTCACGAAAGAAGCAGCGAGAAGCACCTGAGTCCAGTGTGAAGGTGTGCAGTGCGGCAGTCGACGCAATACCAAGGGGGGGAGACACACGAGCACCTAGAGCAGCAGCCTCACCAGCACCTGGGGTAGCCGACACGCGAGTACCTGGAGCGGCAGACGCACTGGCCCTAATGCCCGGGTCGGGCGGCACACACAAGTACTCAGCACCCTCTCCACTAGTAGACATCACATACATGGCAGATAGAATAGCATCAAAGTCTAGAGCATAGATATCAATCCCCTTCTTCAGGCGATCAAGCCAGCGGGGCAGCTCAGTGGCTTGAGGGAACTGAACACGCCAAGCGTCGTCGAGACGAGAGAAGCAGTGCTGTGTGGCGTGCGGTCGTCCACACTGCTGACCAGTGCGGTCACCAATGCGAATGACGTACGTGCAGCTAAGACCACCCCCACCCCCGTGCTGAGAGTACCACTCACGGACCTCCTGGGGCGAGGGAGTGTGCTGCTGGCCCTGGCCACCGCCAGTGCCTCCACGGCCACCACCACCGCTGCCACCTCCTCGACCACCCCAACCCCTGCCGCCGCCTCGTCCACCGCCACCCCAACCGCCGCCTCCACTCCTGCCACCTCCCCCGCCGCTGCCGCCACCACCCCCACCGCTACCACTCGCCCCTCCAGCCGAGCCACCACCCCCACTGCCTCCACCGCCCCCACCGCCGCCTCCTCCGCCGTCACCGCCACCACCCTTGCCCCCTTTGCCCTTGCCGCTGCGGCGTCCGCTCGAGGCACGCAGCGCCGACCTTCTCAGTACCAAGAAGGTCGACAGCAGCAGCAGAGGCGACAGAGGGAAGAAGGGGGGAAGGAGAACACCCCTCAAAGAACGGGGTACGGGGGTCGCCACGAGAGGCACCTACAGCGACTATGCTAGTCTCAGCTGCAAGTAGCTCCTTCTCGAGGAGGGCAATGGTGAGCTCAGTGGGGCAACGAGCTAGGTGTCGGATTATTATAACTGATGCATGTTTGTAGGCTATAGTGGGGTAGCACATATGGGGTACAGCTGTGGACGGGGAAGGTTGGCGATGCGTCTGTGTTCCGTGTCTGGGGATCTCGGGCGTTTGTCCGCGACTTGTCTGCGGACAAGCTGTCCCCTCGTGCTGCTCCCTGTGTCTTCCTTGGCTTCCCCACTGACGCCCCAGGGTGGCAGTTTTACCACCCCTCCTCTCGTCGTGTTCTGTCCTCCCAGGACGTCACGTTCGACTAGTCAGTCCCCTTCTACCGTCTCTTCCCCTACCGCACTCCTTCCCTCCCCCCTCCCCCGGACTTCCTTGTGCCGGTTCCCCCCCCGGTAGACCCCCTCCCCCCTCAGGTTCCTGCCCCCTCAGGTGTGTCCCAGGTAGACGCCGTTGACCCGGTCGAGGTTACTGGTGACTCTGGTGCTGCTGCGGGTGCTGAGCCTGGGGGTGCTGACTCTGGGGGTGCTGTGCGCGGGGGTGCTGAGCCTGGGGGTGCTACTGCTGGGGGTGCTGGGCCTGAGGGTGCTACTGCGGAGGGTGCGGAGCCTGGGGGTGCTGAGCCGGGGGGTGCTGTGCCTAGAGGTGCTGGGTCTGGGGGTGCTGGGTCGGGAGCTGCTGAGCCTGGGGGTGCTGAGCTGGGAGCTGCTGAGCCTGGGGGTGCTGCGTCTGGAGCTGCTGAGCCTGGGGTTTCTCCTGCTGCTGCGTCTCGCCGGGAGCCCCTCTCTCCACAGGAGCTGCGCGAGTGGTTCGCTCGCCGCTGGAGGCGTGCTGCTGAGTCTGGAGGTGCTGCTGGAGCTGGAGCTGGAGCTTCTTCGACCGTCGAGGGTGCGGGTGCTGCCGGTCCCGGAGCTGCTGGACCTGCGGGTCCTCCTGGAGCTGGAGCTGCTGAGGGCGCTTGTGCTGAGCCTACTGCTGTTGGTCCTGCCACTGGAGGTGTGGGTGGCGCTGGTGCTGTCGCTGAGGGTGCTGGTGCTGTCCCCGCTGCGTCTGGAGCTGCCGCGCGGCCTCGGCCGTACTTCGTTCCGCTCCTGCAGCAGGTTCTTGGTCTTTCTCGTCCAGTAGAGGGTCCACCGCCTGTCCAGTCGCAGTCCCTGCTGGAGCCTTCCTCTCCACTGCCTGCTCCCTCTCCTTACACTGGTCCTACTGGAGGTCTTGCTGAGCGTCGTGAGCCTGCGTCTCGTCCCGCGTCGCCTGTTCGCACTGCTCGCGCTAGTGGTCGCAGTTCGCGTCAGCGTCCTCCTCCTGTACCTGGCACGCACCGGATGTCTTTGCGTCCGTCCACTGCTCCTCTGCGTGCCCCTTTGCCTTCTCCTCCTGAGTCCTCTCTTCCTGCGCTTGCCGACCCTGGGTCGGACTCTCTTCGTGCTGCCAGTCCTACTGTCACGCGTCTCCTTGCTACTGTCGTCACTGACCCCTCTTTTGAGTCCACTGCTGCGTCTGCTCTAGTCGCTGAGCTCGTCAACTTTGCTGCTCGCTGTCGTCTCGACTACGCTGCTAGTCTTGTTGCTGAGTCTGCGTCTGTCTGTCCTCCGTCCGTCGGGGTTGAGTGTGCTCTTGGCACGGACGTCCTAGAGGACAGGCAGGAGGAGTAACAGTGTCTAGCGGCTGCTTCACCTCATCTCGCGTCTGTACTGCTTGCCCCTGAGGGAGACCCGGATGCACTAGACATCCCGACTCCGCGTTCTTACGCGGAGGCCGTAGAGGGTCCCTACTCCTCTCAGTGGCAGGCAGCTATGGATGCAGAGATGGCTTCCTGGAAGTCCACAGGCACCTACGTTGACGCGGTTCCCCCTCCTGGGGCGAACATCGTCAGTGGCATGTGGATCTTCAGGGTGAAGCGGCCGCCGGGCTCTCCACCTGTCTTCAAGGCGCGGTACGTTGCTCGTGGCTTCAGTCAGCGGCAGGGAGTTGACTACTTTCAGACCTTCTCTCCCACCCCGAAGATTACCACTCTTTGGGTGCTGCTGCACATAGCCGCTCAGCGCGACTACGAGCTTCACTCTCTCGACTTCAGCACTGCGTTCCTGCAGGGTAGCCTGCACGAGGAGATCTGGCTGTGCCGTCCACCTGGCTTCACTGGGACTTTCCCTCCTGGCACCCAGTGGAGCCTCCGACGGCCAGTCTACGGTCTCCGCCAGGCACCGCGTGAGTGGCACGACACACTGAGGACTACGCTTGCGGCTCTTGGGTTTGCTACTTCTACTGCTGACCCGTCGCTGTTTCTGCGCACCGACACTTCTCTGCCGCCGTTCTACATCCTCGTGTACGTCGACGACTTGGTCTTTGCCACAGCGGACACTGCTGGACTCGCCTACGTGAAGTCCGAGCTGCTGAAGAGACACACGTGCACAGACCTGGGTGAACTGCGCAGCTACCTTGGCTTGCAGATCACTCGGGACAGAGCACGCCGCACCATTACCTTGACTCAGTCACACATGGTGCAGCAGGTCCTTCAGCGCTTCGGCTTCACGTACTCCTCGCCTCAGGCCACTCCTCTGCCTACTCGCCACTCACTCTCAGCTCTGCCTTCGGATGAGTCCGTAGAGTCGAGTGGTCCGTATGCAGAGCTTGTTGGCTGCCTCATGTACCTGATGACCTGCACACGACCTGACCTTGCATACCCTCTGAGCATTCTTGCACGCTATGTTGCTCCTGGGAGACACAGACCGGAGCACATGGCTGCAGCAAAGAGGGTATTGCGCTACCTGTGCAGTACGTCGGGCATGGGGCTAGTGCTTGGAGGGCGGAGTCCAGTGGTCCTTACCGGCCACGCGGACGCTTCTTGGGCTGACGACCAGGCTACGCAGCGGTCGTCACAGGGTTACACCTTCAGCCTTGGTTCCGGCTCTGTCTCGTGGCGGTCTACTCGCTCGTCTTCGGTTCTCGGCTCCAGTTGTGAGGCTGAGATCTACGCCGGGGCCATGGCTGCACAGGAGCTTCGCTGGCTCACCTACCTGCTGACTGACCTTGGAGAGCCGCCTCGTTCTCCTCCAGTGCTGTACGTAGACAACAAGGCCATGCTGGCCTTGTGTCGAGAGCAGCGCTTGGAGCACAGAACGAAGCACATTGCTCTCCGCTACTTCCTTGCTCGTGAGCTGCAGCAGCGTGGTCAGTTGCAACTTGCATACGTGGCCTCTGAGGCCAACACTGCTGATGTGTTCACCAAGGCACTCGCGCCTTGTGACCATCAGCGCTTTTGCACCCAGCTGGGTCTTGTGCCTGTCTTGCCTCACTTGCTCTCCTCTTGACTTCACTTGTACTGTGACATATATATATACCTGCTCTTGCTTGTCTAGTTTTATATATATGTCTGTACTCCTGCATGTGAACTGGCCTCTGGCCCTGCTCTTGTGCTCGGACTGTGTGGTGACGTTGTGATCCACCCTGAGCTTGCTTTGCTTTGCTTTGCTTGACTGGTCTTGTGACCCCTTGTTCTCCCCCACTTTGCCTATGGGGGTGTGTCGGATTATTATAACTGATGCATGTTTGTAGGCTATAGTGGGGTAGCACATATGGGGTACAGCTTTCTAGGGTTGTATTTGTACCCAACTCTGACTTAGTCATTCTCATTCCTGTTTTCCTTGCTTCACACTAGGAAGTGGTCCCTGACAGCACGCAGTGTGTCAGGGAGGCGGGTGACTAGGTGGTAGAGAGTGAGCCAGAGTGGAGGGGGGTGCGTGGCAAGGAACTCAGCAGGCATGGCGGCACGGAAGCGGGCCTCACTAGTACGGAGGTGCGTGATGAGGTCAACGACTGTGTGAAAGGAGGCCAGGTCGGGAAACAGGTAGGGGAGGGAGAGACGGCCTAGTGCGGCAGAGGCAGGTGAGGAGTAGCGAGCAACTACAGCTGTGTACAGTGCCTGTGCAGTCTTGTGCTGACCAAAGTGCTCGCGTTCGTCTATCGGCAGGGAGTTGCGAATGGCGAAGCGAGCGTGGGCATCACGAGTCTGCCTCATCCTTGGCTGTGAGCTGTAGGTAGAGGTGCAGGTCATCGAGCCAGGTGTCAAACTTCAGAGGGCGGCTCTCAGCATCGAACACGAGAACCTGTGGGCTAGCGATAGGAACAGTAGAAATACCAGCAGTAGCAGTAGGAGAAGCAGGTAGGACGAACCAGGTAGGGCAGGGCGGCGCGGTTCGGTTCAGGTCGGGTCGCGGCTCGGCTGGGTGGCGCGGCTCGGTTCAGGGCGCGCGGCTCGGCTCGGGGCGCGCGGCTCGGCTCGGGGTGCGCGGCTCGGGTCGCGCGGCTCGGGTCACGGCGGGGACGGGCCGCCCGCTCTCCCTCGTGTGCTGCGGCGGGAACGGGCCGCCCGGGGCCTCTAGGTGGTGGGCACGGGTCGGCGAGGTCGGCACGGGGCCGGTTGGGGCCCTAGAGGGGCGAGCGCGGGGCCGATTGGGGCCTGAGCGGGGCTAGCGCGGGGCCAAACGGGGCCTTGACGGGGCTAGCAAGGGGCCAACGGGGCCTGAACGGGGCTAGCGCGGGGTCGACGGGGCCTGAAACGGGGCCGACGGGGCCTGAAACGGGGCTTGTGCGGGCCCGATCGGGGCATGAATGGGGCTAGCGCGGGGCTGACGGGGCCTGAGAGGGGCTAGCGCGTGGCCGACAGGGCCTGAAACGGGGCTAGCGCGGGCCGACGGGGCCTGAGAGGGGCTAGCGCAGGGCCGACGGGGCCTGAAACGGGACCAACGGGGCCTGAAACGGGGCTAGCGCGGGCCGACGGGGCCTGAGAGGGGCTAGCGCGGGGCCGACGGGGCCTGAAACGGGGCCGACGGGGCCTGAAACGGGGCTAGCGCGGGCCGACGGGGCCTGAGAGGGGCTAGCGCGGGGCCGACGGGGCCTGAAACGGGGCCGACGGGGCCTGAACGGGGCTAGCTCGGGGCCTGAACGGGGCCTTAAAGGGGCCGACGGGGCCTGAACGGGGCCGCTAGGGAGAGCGGGCGTGGGGGCCGACGGGGCCTGAACGGGGCTAGCGCGGGGCTGTCAAGAGGGGCCTCTAGGGGCGTGACACGCCGAGGCACCCTAGGGCACAGGTAGGTAGGTAGGTAGGTAGTTACGTAGTGGTGGGCCCTTAGAAAATTTCGGTCCTAGGAAGGACCTGCTCTATACCATGTTGGAATCACTGAACAGGAATGGATGAACTAGCAGTGAAATGAGTACAAGTACCTAACCCTAGAATTGTGTACCCCCTATAGGCTAACCCACTGTAGCCTAAACTAACACAACATATATAATGTTTGACAGGTCCAGGACAGGATTCCTCTTCCGCCTCGAGCCCAGCGGCCCCATCTCCTGGAATTCACAGAAGCAGGAGCTGGTTGTCTTGTCATCGGCAGAAGCGGAATTCATCACAGCAACAGCAGCTATTCGTGAAGGTCTCTACCTTCAGGAACTGTTGCAAGAGGCGAAAATTCCGGCCTCGGCAAACTTTCGCCTGCACTGCAACAACCAGAGCGCGATCAGAATCGCGAACAAGCCTGGGTTCGTTAACCGCACCAAGCACATCGCGCTACGGTACTTCTTCGTCAAGGACGAAGTTGACAAGGGCAAGGTTGACCTAACCTTCTGCCCGACGGGTGACATGGAAGCAGATTTCCTCACGAAGAAACCGCCACGTCAGCAGTACCAGCACTGCTCCGAACTCAGCGGAGTAGTCAAGCGGGTCAAGACCTGCTACAGCCAGGAGTGAAGGGGGGTGTCACAAATAGTAATTATTGAAACATCACTGTGCACTCCTAACCGCAGCAAGTGAAGCACGCAGTATCGAGTGAAAGGTCAGAATTGACTCGAAGCGTCAGACGGTTAGGGTGGATCGGGACCGTCGGAGCAGATGGCATCGGGCAGTTGCAGGCAAGAGGAATTAGGCGGGAATAGTTTTCATAATTGTACGCGCCGCATGGTTGGGAATGAATTTGAATAAGGGAATGTAGCCCTTAGAGTACATGGCTAGCTAGGACGATTCGAATTTCCCTGTACTCATATTTACATCTTTGTATTTGCATGTTTTTATTCTCTCAAGCATTTACATTCACTCTGCTATTGAGGTCAAGGGCCCACCACCACTGATTCAGTCGTGTGCGAACCTTCCTGAGGTGATCCTGAGCTCGCTCAACTTCTGATCGCAACAGGAACTGCTAAAGGGGCTTCCAGCAAGCTTCTTTATAAATTAATTCCAACATCAAGAACAACGACAACAAGGGCATCAGCATGCCACGCGCAGACTGCAGAGAGGCTGGAGAAAATCCAGTGCAACCCTCCACCAATGTCCCTTCTACTACAACAACTGTGGACACAGCGCTCCTCGAGCAGCTAATCTCCCGCATCAGCGCACTGGAGAGTCATTAGCCGATGAGCATCGACGGCTCCAGTTACGCCCGCAAACCTCCCGATCATCAAGCAGCTAGATCCGAACCATCCTTTACCTTCGATAACCGCGGAGCTCAAGGATCTGCTCAACGACAACAAACACATTACGAGGCAATGACGTCTATGCAGAGCAAGTTCCTCTCAACATCGAAACTCAGGACAACAAAGCCCTTCGATGGGCAAGACTTCTACACCTGGAGTTTCGAATTCGAGCTACTAGCTCAGGGCGCTCAGATTTGGATGTACTACGACGGTTCGTACGCCTTCCCAGCCAACGGCTCACCTCAGGAGAAGACCCAGTATTACAACGAATCACTCCTGGCCTTCACCATCTTGATTCGGAACTTGTCGCCCGAAGAGCAGCTGAGCATTCGCCCCTTCAAGAACGAGTGGGCACCCGCGCAGCAGTCCTGGGAGCACCTGCGCACCTGCCACATGGCAACAGATTCGGTGACACTTGAGAAAATGTGAACGAGAATGGGTGCACTATGAAATGAAGTGAGTACAAATATGAAACCCTAATTGGGTTGTACCCCCTATGGGATACCCCACTATAGCCTACAGAAACTAGTAAGCTATATGTTCTGACACACCCCCATAGGCAAAGTGGGGGAGAACAAGGGGTCACAAGACCAGTCAAGCAAAGCAAAGAAAAGCTCAGGGTGGATCACAAAGTCACCACGCATTCCGAGCACAAGTTCAAAGGCCAGAAGGCCAGTTCACATGCAAGATCATATATAGAGATATACAAGAGTCAAGCAAGCAAGAGCTAGAGTATATATAGGCGAAGGTACAAGCAAGGTCAAGAGGAGAGCAAGTGAGGCAAGACAGGCACAAGACCTAACTGCGTGCAACAACGCTGATGATCACAAGGCGCAAGTGCCTTGGTGAAGACATCAGCAGTGTTGGCCTCAGAGGCCACGTACGCAAGTCGCAACTGTCCACGCTGCTGTAGCTCACGAGCAAGAAAGTAGCGGAGAGCAATGTGCTTCGTTCTGTGCTCCAGTCGCTGCTCTCGACACAAGGCCAGCATGGCCTTGTTGTCTACGTACAGGACTGGAGGAGAACGAGGCTGCTCTCCAAGGTCGGTCAGCAGGTAGGTGAGCCAGCGTAACTCCTGTGCAGCCATAGCCCCAGCGTAGATCTCAGCCTCACAACTGGAGCCGAGAACAGAAGACGAGCGGGTAGCCCGCCACGAGACACAGCCGGAACCAAGGCTGAAGGTGTAACCCTGTGACGACCGCTGCGTAGCCTGGTCGTCAGCCCAAGAAGCGTCTGCGTGCCCAGTGAGGACCACTGGACTGCGCCCTCCAAGCACTAGCCCCATGCCCGACGTACTGCACAAGTAGCGCAACACCCTCTTCGCTGCAGCCATGTGCTCTGGTCGGTGTCTCCCAGGAGCAACAAAGCGTGCGAGAATGCTGAGAGGGTATGCGAGGTCAGGTCGTGTGCAAGTCATCAGGTACATGAGGCAGCCAACAAGCTCTGCAAACGGGCCACTCGACTCTACGGACTCATCCGAAGGCAGAGCTGAGAGCGAGTGGCGAGTAGGCAGAGGAGTGGCCTGAGGGGAGGAGTACGTGAAGCCGAAGCGCTGAAGGACCTGCTGCACCATGTGTGACTGAGTCAGGGTAATGGTGCGGCGTGCTCTGTCCCGGGTGATCTGCAAGCCAAGGTAGCTGCGCAGTTCACCCAGGTCAGTGCACGTGTGTCTCTTCTGCAGCTCGGACTTCACGTAGGCGAGTCCAGCAGTGTCAGCTGTGGCAAAGACCAAGTCGTCGACGTACACGAGGATGTAGAACGGCGGCAGAGAGGTGTCGGTGCGCAGAAACAGCGACGGGTCGGCAGCAGAAGGAGCAAACCCAAGTGCCGCGAGCGTAGTCCTCAGTGTGTCGTGCCACTCACGTGGTGCCTGGCGGAGACCGTAGACTGGACGCCGAAGACTCCACTGGGTGCCAGGAGGGAAAGACCCAGTGAAGCCAGGTGGGCGACGCAGCCAGATCTCCTCGTGCAGGCTGCCCTGCAAGAAAGCTGTGCTGAAGTCGAGAGAGTGCAGCTCGTAGTCACGGTGAGCAGCAACGTGCAGTAGAACCCGAAGAGTGGTCATCTTCGGGGTGGGGGAGAAGGTCTGAAAGTAGTCCACCCCCTGCCGCTGACTGAAACCACGAGCCACGTAACGCGCCTTGAAGACAGGCGGAGAACCCGGCGGCCGCTTCACCCTGAAAATCCACATGCCACTGACGATGTTGGCCCCAGGAGGGGGAACAGCGTCAACGTAGGTGCCTGTGGACTTCCAGGAAGCCATCTCTGCATCCATAGCTGCCTGCCACTGAGAGGAGTAGGGACCCTCTATCGCCTCCGCGTAAGAGCGCGGAGTCGGGATGTCTGGTGCATCCGGGTCTCCCTCAGGGGCTAGCAGTACAGACGCGAGACGAGGTGAAGCGGCGGCCAGACACTGGAACTCCTCCTGCCTGTCCTCAAGGACGTCCGTGCCAAGGGCACACTCACCCCCGACGGACGGAGGACAGGCGGACTCAGACTCAGTGACAAGACGAGCAGCGTAGTCTAGACGACAGCGCGCAGCAAAGTCGACAAGCTCAGTGACAAGGGCAGACGCAGCAGACGACTCGAAGGAAGGGTCGGTGACAGCAGTAGCAAGGAGACGCGTGACAGTAGGACTGGCAGCACGAAGAGAGTCCGACTCCGGGTCGGCAAGAGCAGGAAGAGAGGAAGCAGGAGGAGAAGGCAAAGGGGCACGCAGAGGAGCAGTGGACGGACGCAGTGACATCCGGTGCGTGCCAGGGACAGGAGGAGGACGCTGACGCGACCCGCGACCACTAGCGCGCTCAGTACGAACAGGCGACACAGGACGAGACGCAGGCTCACGACGCTCAGTAAGACCTCCAGTCGGACCAGTGTAGGGAGAAGGAGCAGGCAAAGGGGAGGCAGGCTGTAGCTGTGGCTGTGACAGGACAGGCTGCGGACCCTCTAAGTGAGGAGGAGGAGGTGTAAGACCAAGAACCTGCTGCAGGAGCGGAACGAAGTACGGTCGGGGCCGCGCGGCGACGCTAGAAACAGCAGGACCAGCACCAGCAGCCCCGGCAGGAGCACCCACTCCAGCAGCACCTCCAGCAGCACCACCAGAAGCACTGTCAGTCGAACCGCCAACGGCAGGCTCAGCGCCAACACCCTCAGCAGTACCAGCTCCAGGAGAACTCTCAGACTCAGCAGCTCCAGCACCCACAGTACGAGCACCAGCGGGACGCGCGGCAGCAGTACCCTCTGCAGCCGAAGAACCACCAGTACCAGCAGCACGCCTCCAGCGCCTGGCAAACCACTCACGCAGCTCCTGTGGGGAGAGTGGCTCCCGGCGAGACGAAGCATCCCCAGGCACAGCACCCCCAGGCTCAGCACCCCCAGACTCAGCACCCCCAGGCTCGGCACCTCCAGGCTCAGCACCCCCAGGCACAGCACCCCCAGGCTCAGCACCCCCAGGCTCAGCACTCCCAGACTCCGCACCCCCAGGCTCAGCTCCCGCAGCAGCACCAGAGTCACCAGTGACCTCGACAGGCTCGACCGCGTCTACCTGGGACACACCTGAAGGGGCAGGACCCTGAGGGGGGAGGGGGACTACCGGGGGGGGACCTGGTACCAAGAAGAGCGGGGGTGGGGGGAGGGACGGAATGCGGTAGGGGAAGAGACGGTAGTAGGGTACCGACTCGTCGAACGTGACGTCCTGGGAGGACAGAACACGTCGAGAGGTGGGGTGGTAAAACTGCCACCCAGGGGCGTCGGGGGGGAACCCCAGGAAGACGCAGGGAGAAGCACGAGGGGACAGCTTGTCCGCAGACAGGTCGCGAACAAACGCCCGAGATCCCCAGACCCGGAACGCCGACGCATCGCCAACCTTCCCCGTCCACAGCAGGGCTGGGGAGGTCTCCGGTCGAGAGACCCTGGGGTGGAGGTTGATCTGGTGCGCAGCGTACCTGACCGCAAACGGCCACAGAAAATGGGGAGCAGCCGCATGCATCATGGACGTACGAGCGACGTCCATGACCATGCCAATGCGGCCCTCAGCAATCCCATTCTGCTGTGGTGAGTCCGGAAGCGTGAAGGTCTGATGGATGCCTCGCGCACGACAGTAGGCACTCAGGAGGCCAGAGGAGAACTCTCCGCCTCTGTCCGAGTGCAGACGCAAAACAGGGAAGTCAGAGCCAAAGCTCCTCCGAAGCTGGAGACGAGCTGCGCGGATCCAGTCGATCAACACCTCAGTGACCTCACCCTTGCTGCGCAAGGGGAAGACTGTGGTGTAACGCGAGTAGTCGTCAACCACCAGCAGGAAGTAGCGCTCCTGACCCTGTCCACGGACGCGGGCTGGGCCCCACACGTCCATGTGAAGCGTCTGCAACGGGGCCTCTGTCGGAGGAAACTGGGAGGAGTGAGGGGCAGCACGCTGGCGCCCCTCGACACAGGGGACACAGGTAGGGCCAGGGCCCGGAGGAAGGGGAGGGAGAGACCGGGGAAGACCAGACACAAGGACTCGCGAGGCCATGCCTCTGAGCCGAAGCAGAGAGGGGTGGCCAAGGCGGTGGTGCCAGAGGAGGGTCTCGTGAGACAGACGACGACACGAGCAGGGGGCAGACTCAGGACCAGACCTGGACGCTGCAGCAAACACCTGACCAGACGAAGGGACCCTACCAGACGTAGCACCTGGAGGAGAAGCAGTGGTCAGTGTGTACAGGCTCGACCCTGGCCGACGTGTAAACGTAGCCAGGTGGCGACCTGTATCCGCCTCCGTGCAGTGGGTCACCCGCTGACGAGCAGGGGTGAACTGGTGGACACCCGCATCCTGGAAATCAGCACCACTCACCAAGTTCGTCGAGAACGAGGGGAGGTAGAGACCAGTCAGGGTGCCAGAGAGGGCCGCCGGACACGGGAGGACAGTGGAGAAGCGAGACAGGACAGGCCCCCCAGAGGGGTCAGCCAGGGACACCGCAACCGGCCGACTCAGCGGCGTGAGAGTGGTGCGGTCCCTAAAGAAGGAGCGAGACGCTCCAGAGTCAAGGGTGAAGGTGTGAGAGGCCGAAGCCGACACAGTACCTGAGAGGGCAGACTCACCAGCACCTGAGAGCACAGACGCACTGGCACCTAGAGCAGCAGCCTCACTAGTACCTGACGCAGCAGTACCAATGCCCGGGTCGGGCGGGAAACACCGGTAACAGTCATCCTCATCACTACCAGTCACAGCATACATAGCAGAGAGAATAGCATCAAAATCAAGATCATAAATAGCTACACCAGCCCTAGACAGCTCTCCCCAGCGGGGGATCTCAGCGGCCTCCGGAAACTGCTGACGCCAGGCGTCGGTCAGGCGGCCAAAGCAGCGGCGGGCTGTGTGGGCGCCTCCACACCTCTCCCCTGCACGGTCACCGGTGCGAAGAACGTAGGGACAGGGACCAAGCGCACCACCACGCTGACGCTGCAAGTACCACTCACCGAGCTGCTGAGGGCCGGGGACGGTGCGAGAGCGCTGCTGCTGCTGTGGCTGCTGCTGCGGCTGCTGCTGCTGCTGCTGCTGCTGCTGCTGCTGCTGGCGCTGACCACCCCCAGAGCTGCTCCGCTGGGACGAGCCACTCCGACCCCCGCCTCCACCGCCACCCCCGCCTCCACCGCCACCCCCGTCTCCACCGCCACCTCCCCCACCATGACCGTCGCTCCCACCGCTCCCACCGCCTCCTCCGCTACCACCTCCGCCGCCACCTCCGCCTCCACCGCCGCCACCAGTACCTCCACTCCCGCCACCACCCCCACCGCCACCTCCACTCCCCCCGCCACCCCCACCGCCTCCTCCACTGCCCCCTCTAGCTCCGCCCGCTCCCTTGCCCCCTTTGCCCTTGCCAGAGCGGCGTCTGCCGCTGGGGGCAGACGCCGCGCCGACCGACTCAAAACCAGTGAGGTCGGCCGCAGCGGCAGAGGCGACAGAGGGCAGCAGGGGGGAAGGACCACACCCCTCAAAGATGGGGGTGCGAGGGTCACCCCGAGAGGCCCCTACAGCGACAATACTCTTCTCAGCCGCTAGCAGGGACTCCTCAAGGAGGTCGACAGTGAGAGTGGTGGGACAGACAGAGAGAAACTGGTCCCTAACGACACGAAGGGACTCCGGGAGACGGGTGACGAGAAAGTAGAGAGTGATGTACATGGGAGGAGGGTTCGCAGCGCGGAACTCAGCAGGAAGGGCAGCGCGGTAGCGGGTGTCACTAGCACGGAGGTGGGTAACGAGGTCAGCGACAGTGGGAAAGGAAGCGAGGTCAGGGAAGAGAAACGGTAGCATGAGGCGGCTAAGGGTGGCGGAGGAAGGGGAGGAGTAGCGTGCAACTACAGCGTCGTACAAGGCCTGAGCGGTCTTGCACTGACTAAAGTGGGCACGCTCAGAGGAAGGGAGGTGGCGACGCACAGCAAGACGTGCAGCAGCATCGCGGGTCGCCCACTTGGAGCGAACGGCAGAGTCAGCATCAGCAGGTGGGGCAGGGACAGCGCCAGAGACAAAGTCAAAGAGAGAGACCTCATCTATCACATCACACAGTAAGTACAGCTGCAGGTCTTCAATCCAGACGGCAAAGTCAATGGCCCTCCCCTCAGCGTCAAAAGTAAGAACATTGGGGGTGGCCATGGCAGCAGCTGAAAGTCTCACCGGGCTGGGAGAGTCGGGTAGGTCAGCAGCAGAGGAACACAGCTCAGGAACAGCAGCACGGCTCCTCAGGCGGCTCGGGCGGCTCGGGCGGCTCGGGCGGCTCGGGCGGCTCGGGCGGCTCGGGCGGCTCGGGCGGCTCGCGCGGCTCGGGTGGCGTAGGGGCTCACGGGCGGCGCGGGCTGCTGGGGCTGTTCACGTGCAGCACGGCGGGCTGCAGCAGGGGCCGCGGGGAGGGCTGTAGCGGGGCCGACGGCGGGCCGACGGCGGGGCCGGGGCGGGCTGTAGCTGGGCCGGCGGCGGGCTGTAGCAGGGGCCGGTGGCGGGCTGTAGCGGGGCCGGGGCGGGCTCTAGCTGGGCCGGCGGCGGCCTGTAGCAGGGGCCGGTGGCGGGCTGTAGCGGGGCCGGCGGCGGGCTGGAGCTGGGCCGGCGGCGGGCTGTAGCGGTGCCGGCGGCGGGCTGTAGCAGGGCCAACGGCGGGCCGTAGTGGGGCTGGTGGCAGGCTGTAGCGGGGCCAGTGGCGGGGTGTAGCGAGGCCAGTGGCGGGCTGTAGCGGGGCCGACAGCAGCTGAAGCGGGGCCGGCGTAGGGCCGTGGCGGAGCCGACGAGGTCTGGGCGGGGCCGACGAGGGGCCGAAGTGGGGCCTAGGCGGGCCGGCGGGGCTTAAGCGGGGCCAACGCGGGGCCGACGGGGCCTAAGCAGGGCCAACGCGGGGCCGACGGGGTCTAGGCGGGGCCGACGTGGGGCCAACGCGGGGCCGAAGCGGGGCCGACGAGCCTAAGCGGGGCTACGCGGGGCCGACGTGGGGCCTAAGCGGGGCCGACGGGGTCTAGGTGGGGCCGACGTGGGGCCTAAGTGGGGCCGACGAGGGCTACGCGGGGCCGACGAGGGGCTAAGGCGGGGCCGACGAGGGGCCTAAGCGGGAGCACGACGGGGAGGGCGACACGGAGGGTCGCGAAAAAAATGCGCGCCTCGGGGCGCGCTTCGGTGGGCCCTAGGAACAGGCCCTAAGAAGGGACCTGCTCTGATTCCATGAGAAAATGTGAACGAGAATGGGTGCACTATGAAATGAAGTGAGTACAAATATGAAACCCTAATTGGGTTGTACCCCCTATGGGATACCCCACTATAGCCTACAGAAACTAGTAAGCTATATGTTCTGACAACACTTTGTCGCCTGCTCAACTAGTTGAACAATGTCAAGATGTTCCCTGGCGAGAAGGCCGGACCATATATCAACCGCTGCAGGAACCTCAGAGATCAGTTCAGGAAAAACGGCGACAACTTCCCTGACGACATGTTCGTCATAATTATTCTCGCTGGATTGAGCCCGTAACGGCGCCAGTGCAAGTCGCTCCTTCGCACTCAAAGGACACTCAGTGAAAGTGCCCTTTGCTCCATGCTCCTTTCCGAACAAAAGGAATTCGATCTGTACAACAAAGGGGGCAACAAGAAGGAGAAGATCGCTTTCTACGCACAAGCACCACCGGAAGAAAAATGACTATTCTGCAAATACTGCAAGAAGAACGGCCATACAATTCAAGACTGCTGGAAACTGAACGGCAACAACAACCAAAAGGGTGTCACTACTCACCAGCAAGGAGGAGCTCCGGAACGCAACCAGACAGTGTCACCACCAGCCGTCGCCAGCATGTCCCAGGCCCCAGCGCGTGTTTCTGCAAACACAAATGACAAGGGCAAAAGCAAGGTCTTAACCTGCATGGTGCGTCACTGACCACCTTGCCCTAACAGACATTACCGCTTCTTCCGCAGCTGGGAGGACATGTTCGCCGATTTGCCTCTAGAGCAGCCCGAAGGATCAGTCGAAGATGAGGAAGAAAACGATCCAATGTACAACGAGCTGACAGTCGTGAGAATGGAGTACGACTGGGAAATGCCGCAGTGGATCCAAGAATCACCACATGCGTGCATAGCACACGATGAAGAAGGGTGTTATTATGACTACGAGAACGATCACGACATGGAGCATCACATCACCCTAAAACTCGCGAACCTCGCCAAGGCGAAGAAAGAAGTCAACACATGGTACCTGGACAGCTGCTGTGGCCAACACATGGTGTCGTCAAGCGTCTTCATCCTCAACGGGGAACGACTCTTCAACGAGGTGGAGATCACCGTTGTCAACAGCCAGACCATCTACGCCAGAAGCCGCGGACAAGTCCAGCTGGAGTCACACGACACCGGTTACTGCATCCATATAAGCGACGTCCTCGTCGTACCGGAACCCCGCTACAATCTCTTGTCCCTCCACCAGCTGATGAAGTGCGGAGTCAGCCTGCAAACAAACGAAAACGAGATGCACTTAATATATGACGGAATCTTCATCGGGAAGGCAACAAGTGTGGAAGGAGTGTTCGTGCTCGACTTCGAGTCACCCATAACCTCTGGCGACAACGAGCACATCCTCGTTCTTGATCCACTGGGCCACCCGTCACCACCAAGGTGGAGCCACCCAGAAGAAACCGACTGTCAGCAACCGGGTCTCGACGGCACCTTCCGGGCTCTTGCTGTGCCTGTCGCCTCAACCACCACCCCTGCAGACACAGGACCACAAGCAGTGGAAGAAGGGGAGGAAATCGCGTCAGAAACAGCAGTCACAACAACTGAACCGACGAGCACGGAAGCCACGCAGGCCCTCCGGCCTCCCGTTCAACAACCTACCGGCTGGAACACCACCGAGGGCTGGAACGCTGTGGACGTTTGTTGGGTCACGGAGAACACCGCGCTGGAAGAAGCCATCAGAGCTAAAACAGGATGGGGAAACGCCGCCGAAGGACCTGAAGAAGCAGCAGAAGAACCCGAAATTACTAAAGAAGCACCAGAAGCGGAGGAGGAAGAATCACTAACGGAGTACGGACCTCACCTGATTCCCATCACAACAGACGGCAGGGATTACCTACGCCTCGAGACAAGGGGAGTGGCGATTGGCGATACCAGCTTCGAGGAGGGAGAAATCACGCAACGAACCTCACCCCCGCCTCCTGAAAGGCCACTGGAGCTGCCAGTAACAGTTGACACCATCACCATCGGCGACACCAGTGGAACGTGTCAGAATCCCAGCCACTAGACCACTGGGATAAAAGGGCTTGTTTGTATAGCGAGTGAGTGCGCGAATAACCCCCCAGGCTGATGTGCCTGTAACCCTTCCCTAGGATCAATCGGGGATCACCAGTGGACTTCTGACACCCCCTTGCACTGGGATGCCCGAAGTGCACACACCGGGATTTGAATCCGAGACCTTCGCTCTGATACCATGTCAGAATCCCAGCCACTAGACCACTGGGATAAAAGGGCTTGTTTGTGAAGCGGGTGAGTGCGCCCATAACCCCCCAGGCTGATGTGCCTGTAACCCTTCCCTAGGATCAATCGGGGATCACCAGTGGACCTCTGACAGAACATATCACGGCGCGACAATCCAAGCAGCGGCGGTACAAGTCACCGTGCCGGCGAAACCTGCGGATGAAACCAGGAAAGAAACAGCAGAGGAGATATTGGCACGGGAGAAGGAGCTGTACGCGCGCACTAAGGCATATCGGGCCGACGGAGATATCTGGCATCAACACATGGGACACCTCTCAATTGAAGTACTCAACAACTGCATCAACGCAAATGTTTTTGCGGCAGATGCACTGTTGCTGCCCGATGGAAATATATTAAAACCGAGAACCGATTTACCCAACTGCACCGTCTGTCCGGCAGCCGCACTTCGCCACACACCCTTCGCCGAAAAGATTCCTGGAGCCGAACGTTACAAGCCGCTGGAGAAGGTCTATAGCGATTTCCTGGTGCTCACGGCAAAAGGAGTTGGAGGGGAGCAGTACACTCTTACCTTCATCGACGCTGGCACACGCTTCGTCTGGGCCGTGAACGTCAGTGATCGTTACCTTGCCTTCCAGTGCTTCGAGGTCTGGCTCAGCATGGCGGAGACCCAAAGGGACGGATACAAACTGAAGGCATTTCAGACAGACGGAGCCCTGGAATACCAGTCAGACAACTTCAAAACCCTCTGCAAGCAATAGGGGATCAAGCGGATGATATCTCTTCCTTACGCCCACGAGCAACAGGGACTGGCCGAGCGAACCAACAGGAGCCTCGTGACAAAAATGCGAGCTCTCATGAAGGAGTCGGTTGTACCAACCAATTATTGGCCCTTTGCGATGGCACATGCAGTTCGACTGCACAACATGCTCTCCTCGAAGGCACTGCCCAACAACAGCTCACCCTTCAAGGAGTGGACCGGAAAACACCCTGACACATGCATGCTGCGAGTCTTCGGGTGTATGGTAAAATACCACCCCCATACTGCCTGAACCGGAAAATTTGAAGATCGCGCCCGCTGGGGCATTCACCTCGGATGCGAATCCAAATACCACGCCTGGACGATCCTGGACTTCGCCACCCACCAGCTCACGCGTTCACGTGACTGACTCTGCCACTATACCGCCGGCAGTGCACTGCACAGAACGCACCACATAACATCTTTCAGGGACAGCACAGCTACGACAATGACGAGGACGACGTTGACATGGCAGGAGAACAGCCAGACGAGGCAGTAGCAGATGAGGCACCGTTCGTCCCCGTTACGGAGCAGCTCGGCACACCCACATATTTTCCAACAGACACCAATCCACACGAAGCAGTCCAGGCACAGCACGATTATGCAAGTGCAGAAATGCACTTACCCGTGAACGAAGATCCAACTCGCGACTCTTCCCGAGACAACTTTCGCGACATCCCTGGCGACGACGACGACGTGGTCGAAGTTACCAACACAGCCGAATCCAACCTCACGGGTCTTCGCATTCTTGGCCCCGCTGTCACTGTTCGGGGTAACCAGCAGCTGGTCGAGCCCACCACCGTTTGCTAGGCTCTCAGCGGGCCCGATGCTGAGAAGTGGAGAGCCGCCATGGCGGCCGAAGTTGCTGCACTCCAGCATCGTGGCACCTAGAAGCTGGTACCACGACGCCATGCAAAGGTGAGAAAAATCCTTACGGGAAAATGGGTCTTCATGATTAAAACTCTCGCGGATGGGACTATTGACAAGTACAAGGCACGCTGGGTTGTCCGCAGATTCGAGCAGACTCAATTCGTGGACTACGATCAAGCATTCGCACCTGTCGGCTGCCACACCTCTGTGCGGATTCTTCTTTGCATCGCCGCCGTGAAGCAGCGTCCTCTCCGCAAGATCGACATCTCCAATGCCTTCCTCTACGCGATCGTCCACGCCATCATCTACGTTGAGCAGCCGCACGCCTTCGAGGAAGACGGCGACGCCATCTGCCTCCTCCAGAAGTCCCTGTACGGCATCAAGCAGGCGCCACGCCTGTGGCAGCAGTACCTTCACACCGTGCTCATCGACCTCGGCTTCCAGCAGCTCCCCCACGATCAGGGGATGTACCACCTCGAATCCCGTGGTCACTTCATCCTGCTCGTCCCCTATGTGGATGATCTCCTCTACACCGGAGATGACGCGGAACTACTCGATCGCTTCGAACGCGACATCCAGGCGAAGCTGGAAGTAACCATTGACCACGAGGTCACGCAATTCCTAGGCCTCAACGTCACCCAGACCGCCGACACAATCCATCTCTCTGCCGCAAAATACGCCGAAACACTCGCTAAGAAGTTTGGCATCGCTCCCGTCGGCATCACTACCCCATTCCGCACTCCTCCGCCTAACCACGAGCTCGACACTACCCCGCTGTCACACGCCGATCACCGCCTCTACCAGTAGCAGCTCGGGTGCCTACTGTTCGCCGCCGTCACATGCCGCCCGGACTTATCCTACATCGCCAGCCAGCTCGCCCAGTACCTGCGTCGACCTGAAGGGGAGAACCTGGCAGACCTGCGCCGCGCCTTATAGTACTTCATCTCTACACCCGATGTCGGCCTCACCTACATAGCAAACCTAACGGCTACTCTACAGCTTACTGGCTACGTGGATGCGGATCACGCAGGGGACGCAGACAACAGGAGATCCCGCACAGGCTTTATTTTCAAACTTGAGCCTGCACGAACCATCTCCTGGAACTCACAGAAACAGGAGCTCATCGCCCTCTCGTCAGCAGAAGCAAAATTCATCGCAGCAAGCGCAGCAGTTCGCGAAGGCCTCTACCTCACGGAACTCCTACGGGAAACGAAAACGGAGATGAACGGGTCCTTCAAGTTACTCTGCGACAACCAGAGCGCGATCAAAATCGCAAACAAACCAGGCTTCGTCAACCGCACAAAAAACACATCACCCTGCGTTACTTCTTTGTCAAGGACAAAATCGACAAAGGGAAGGTCCTGAGAAAATGAACGAGAATGGATTGACTAAGGGAAAGTTGGGTACAAGTACAAACCCTAGAAAGTCGTACCCCATATGTGCTACCCCACTATAGCCTACAACAGCTATGTCATATAAATCTGACACACCCCCATAGACAAATTGGGGGAGAACAAGGGGTCACAAGACCAGTCAAGCAAAGCAAAGCAAGCTCAGGGTGGATCACAAAGTCACCACACATTCCCAGCACAAGTTCAAGGCCACAAGGCCAGTTCACATGCAGGATTACACATATATATAAGGCTAGACAAGCAAGAGCAGGTGTATATATATATGTAACAGTACAAACAAGGTCAAGTGGTGAGCAAGTGAGGCAAGGCAGGCACAAGACCCAGCTGAGTACAGAAGCGCTGATGATCACAAGGCGCAAGTGCCTTGGTGAAGATATCAGCAGTGTAAGCCTCAGAGGCCACGTACGCAAGGCGCAGCTGACCACGCTGCTGTAGCTCACGAGCAAGGAAGTAGCGAAGAGCAATGTGCTTCGTTCTGTGCTCCAGTCTCTGCTCCCGACACAAGGCCAGCATGGCCTTGTTGTCGACGTACAGGACTGGAGGAGAACGAGGCGGCTCTCCGAGGTCAGTCAGCAGGTAGGTGAGCCAGCGAAGCTCCTGTGCAGCCATGGCTCCTGCGTAGATCTCAGCCTCACAACTTGAGCCGAGAACAGAAGACGAGCGGGTAGCCCTCGACGAAACAGAGCCGGAACCAAGGCTGAAGGTGTAACCCTGTGACGACCGCTGCGTAGCCTGGTCGTCAGCCCAAGAAAAGTCTGCGTGCCCAGTGAGGACCACTGGACTATACCCTCCAAGCACAAGCCCCATGCCCGACGTACTGCACAAGTAGCGCAACACCCTCTTCGCTGCAGCAATGTGCTCTGGTCTGTGTCTCCCAGGAGCAACATAGTGTGCCAAGATGCTAAGAGGGTATGCAAGGTCAGGTCGTGTACAGGTCATCACGTAAATAAGGCAGCCAACAAGCTCTGGGTACGGGCCACTCGGCTCTACGGACTCATCCGAAGGCAGAGCTGAGAGCGAGTGGCGAGTAGGCAGAGGAGTGGCCTGAGGCGAGAAGTACGTGAAGCCGAAGCGCTGAAGGACCTGCTGCACCATGTGTGACTGAGTCAGGGTAATGGTGCGGCGTGCTCTGTCCCGGGTGATCTGCAGGCCAAGGTAGCTGCGCAGTTCACCCAGGTCTGTGCACGTGTGTCTCTTCTGCAGCTCCGACTTCACGTGGGCGAGTCCAGCAGTGTCAGCTGTGGCAAAGACCAAGTCGTCGACGTACACGAGGATGTAGATCGGCGGCAAAGAAGTGTCGGTGCGCAGAAACAGTGACGGGTCACCAGTAGAGGGAGCAAACCCAAGAGCCGCAAGTGTAGTCCTCAGTGTGTCGTGCCACTCACGCGGTGCCTGGCGGAGACCGTAGACTGGCCGCCGGAGGCTCCACTGGGTGCCAGGAGGAAAAGACGCAGTGAAGCCAGGTGGGCGACGCAGCCAGATCTCCTCGTGCAGGCTGCCCTGCAAGAAAGCAGTGCAGAAGTCAAGAGAGTGCAGCTCGTAGTCACGGTGAGCAGCTATGTGCAGCAGTACCCGAAGAGTGGTCATCTTTGGGGTGGGAGAGAAGGTCTGAAAGTAGTCGACTCCCTGCCGCTGACTGAAGCCACGAGCCACGTAACGCGCCTTGAAGACAGGCGGAGAACCCGGCGGCCGCTTCACCCGGGAAATCCACATGCCATTGACGATGTTCGCCCCAGGCGGGGGAACCTCGTCAACGTAGGTGCCTGTGGATTTCCAGGAAGCCATCTCTATGTCCATAGCTGCCTGCCACTGAGAGGAGTAGGGACCATCTATCGCCTCCGCGTAAGAGCGCGGAGTCGGGATGTCAAGTGCATCCGGGTCTCCCTCAGGGGTAAGCAGTACGGACACGAGATGAGGTGAAGCAGCAGCCAAACACTCGAACTCCTCCTGCTTGTCCTCAAGGACGTCCGTGGCAAGGGCACACTCACCCCCAACGGACGGAGGACAGACAGACTCAGACTCAGCGACAAGACTAGCAGCGTAGTTTAGACGACAGCGAGCAGCAAAGTCGACGAGCTCAGCAACTAGGGCAGACGCAGCAGTGGACTCAAAGGAAGGGTTAGTGACGACAGTAGCAAGGAGACGCGTGACAGTAGGACTGACAGCACAAAGAGAGTCCGATTCCGGGTCGGCAAGAGCAGGAAGAGAGGACTCAGGAGGAGAAGGCAAAGGGGCACGCAGAGGAGCAAAGGACGGACGCAGAGACATCTGGTGCGTGCCAGGGACAGGAGGAGGACGCTGACGCGAACCACGACCACTAGTTCGAGCAGGACGGACAAGCGACGCAGGGCGAGGCGCAGGCTCACGACGCTCAACAAGACCTCCAGTAGGACCAGTGTAAGGAGAAGGAGCAGGCAGTGGGGAGGCCGGCTGTAACTGTAACTGTGACGGGACAAGCTGTGGACACTCTAAGGGAGGAGGAGGACCATTAGAAGGCGGAAGACCAAGAACCTGCTGAAGGAGCGGAACGAAGTACGGCCGAGGCCGCGCGGCGACTCCAGACACAGCAGGGACAGCACCAGTACCCCTAGTGGTAGCACCAGTGCCAGCAGCACCTCCAGCTCCAGCACCCCGAGCAGCTCCAGAAGCTCAAGGACCTCCTGCAGCACCACGAGCACCCCCAGCAGGACCGCCTCCAGGACCGACAGCAGTAGCCTCAGCGCAAACACCCTCAGCAGCTCCAGCTCCAGTCGTACCCGCAGGCCCAGCAGCTCCAGTACTCCCAGTACGAGCACCTCCGGGACCCGCGACACCAGCACCCTCAGTAGCCGAAGAACCTCCAGCTCCAGCAGCACGGCTCCAGCGCCACGCAAACCACTCGCGCAGCTCCTGTGGAGAGAGTGGCTCCCGCCGAGACGAAGCACCCGAAGAACCTCCAGGCACAGTACCGCGAGACGCGACACGAGCAGGCCCAGCTCCCTCAGGCTCCGCACCCCCAGGCTCAGCACCTCGAGGCGTAGCACCCCCAGGCTCAGCACCCACAGACTCAGCACCCCAAGTAGTAGCACCCTCAAGCTCAGCACCCCCAGGCGTAGCACCCACACGCTCAGCACCCCCAGAGTCAGCACCCCCAGGCTCAGCACCCTCAGCAGCACCAGAGTCACCAGCAACCTCGACAGGCTCGACTTCGTCTACCTGGGACACACCTGAAGGGGCAGGACCCAGAGGGGGGAGGGGGTCTACCGGGGGGGGACCTGGCACAAGGAAGAGCGGTGGCGGGGGGAGGGACGGAGTGCGGTAGGGGAAGAGGCGGTAATAGGGGACCGACTCGTCAAACGTGACGTCCTGGGAGGACAGAACACAGCGAGAGGTGGGGTGGTAGAACTGCCACCCAGGCGTGTCAGGGGGGAAGCCAAGGAAGACGCAAGTAGTAGCACGAGGGGACAGCTTGTCCGCAGACAAGTCGCGGACAAACGCCCGAGATCCCCAGACACGGAACGCAGACGCATCGCCAACCTTCCCCGTCCACAGCAAAGCTGGGAAGGTCTCCGGCATGGAGACCCTGGGCTGAAGGTTGATCTGATGCGCCGCGTACCGAACCGCAAACGGCCACAGAAAATGGGGGGCAGCCGCATGCATCATGGATGTACGGGCGACGTCCATGACCATGCCAATGCGGCGCTCAGCAATCCCATTTTGTTGTGGAGAGTCCGGAAGCGTGAAGGTCTGGCGGATTCCTCGTGCACGACAGTAGTCTCGTAGAAGGCCAGAGGAGAACTCTCCGCCTCTGTTAGAGTGCAGACGCAGAAGAGGAAAGTCCGAGCCGAAGCTCTGCCTGAGCTGGAGATGAGCTGCGCGGATCTAGTCGATCAACACCTCAGTGACATCACCCTTGCTGCGCAAGGGGAAGACTGTGGTGTAACGCGAGTAGTCGTCAACCACCAGCAGGAAGTAGCGCTCGTGACCCTGTCCACAGACACGAGCCGGGCCCCACACGTCCATGTGAAGCGTCTGCAGCGGGGCCTCTGTCGGAGGAAACTGGGAGGAGTGAGGGGCAGCCCGCTGCCGCCCCTCGACACAGGGGAGGCAGGTAGGGGCAGGCCACGGAGGAAGGGGAGGGAGGTACCGGGGAAGACCAGAGACAAGGACACGAGAGGCCATGCCTCGGAGACGAAGCAGGGAGGGGTGACCAAGACGGTGGTGCCAGAGGAGAGTCTCGTGAGACAGGAGGCGACACGAGCAGGGGGCAGACTCAGGACCAGACCTGGACGCTGCAGCAAACACCTGACCCGACGCAGCTACCTGACCAGACGCAGTGACAGGAGGAGACTCAGTGGTCAGTGTGTACAGGCTCGACCCCGGCCGACGTGTAAACGTGGCCGGGTGTCGGCCTGTCCGAGCGTCCGTGTAGTGGGTCACCCGCTGACTCGTAGGAGTGAACTGGTGAACCCCCGCATCCTGTAGGTCAGCACCACTCACCAAGTTCGTAGAGAACGAGGGGAGGTAAAGACCAGACAGGGTGCGAGAGGGGGCCGCCGGAGACGGAAGGACAGTGGAGAAGTGAGCAAGGACAGGACCCCCAGAGGGGTCTGCCAGAGAGACTGCAACAGGCCGACCAAGCGGCGTGAGTGTGGTGCGGTCTCCAAAGAAGGATTGAGAAGCCCTCGAGTCAAGGGTGAAGGTGTGGGAGGCCGAAGCCGACGCGGTACCTGAGAGAGGAGACTCACCAGCACCTGAGGAAGCAGACGCACTGGCACCTAGAGCAACAGCCTCGCTAGCACCTAGAGCAGCAGCCTTACCAGTACCTAGAGCAGCAGTCTCAATGCCCGGGTCGGGCGGAAAACACTAGTAACAGTCACCCTCGTCACTAATAGTCACAGTATATATGGCAGCAAGAATAGCATCAAAATCAAGGTCAAAGATAGCTACTCCCGCCCTAGACAGCTCGCCCCAACGAGGGATCTCAGTGGCCTCAGGGAACTGGTTACGCCAAGCGTTTGTCAGGCGGCCAAAGCAGCGCTGGGTGGAGTGCGCACCCCCGCATTGCTCACCCGCGCAGTCGCTGGTGCGTAGGACGTAGGTGCACGGACCAGTACCCCCACCCCGCTGGCGTGCAGCGTACCACTCACGGAGCTGCTGAGGGGGGGGGATGTCACGAGTGCGCTGCTGCTGCTGGCGCTGACCACCACCGGAGCCGACCCTCTGCGCAGCGCCACCCCGACCAGCTCCGCCTCCTCCGCCGTCGCCTCCTCCTCCGCCGCCACCTCCGCCCCCACCGCCACCGCTGCCTCCGCCTCCGCCTCCACTGCCGCCACCGACACCTCCACCCCCGCCACCACTCTCACCACCACCCCCACCCCCTCCACTGCCGCCACCGCCACCTCCGCCACCCCCGCCAGCCCCTCCAGCGCCCTTCCCCCCCTTGCCCTTGCCGGTGCGGCGTCTCCCGCTCGGGGCAGATGCAGCGCCGACCGACTCGAAACCAACGAGGTCGGCCGCAGCAGCAGAGGCAATAGAGGGCAAAAGGGGGGAGGGGGAACACCCCTCAAAGACGGGGGTGCGAGGGTCACCACGAGAGGCTCCTACAGCGACTATGCTCTTCTCTGCTACTAGGAGGGCCTTCTCGAGGAGGTCAACGGTGAGAGTGGTGGGGCAAACTGAGAGGAAGTGGTCCGTGACTACGCGAAGAGAGTCAGAGAGCCGGATGACTATGTAGTAGAGGGTGATGTACATGGGGGGGGGGGGGTTCTTGGCGCAGAACTCAGCAGAAAGCGCAGCGCGGTAGCAAGTGTCACTAGTACGGAGGTGCGTAATGAGGTCAGTGACCGTGGGAAAGGCAGCAAGGTCAGGGAAGAGGTACGGTAGTATGAGGCGGCTCAGTGCAGCAGTGGGAGGGGAGGAGTAGCGTGCAACTACAGCGTTGTACAAGGTCTGAGCACTCTTGTACTGGCTAAAGTGCGCATGCTCAGAGGTAGGCAGGTGGCGACGCACAGCAAGACGTGCAGCAGCATCGCGTGTGGCCCACTGTGAGCGAACAGTGGCGTTAGCATCAGCAGCAGGGGCAGGGGAGGCACCAGAAGTGAGGTCAAAGAGGGAGAGAGCGTCTGCCCTATCGCACTGTAGGAAAAGCTGCAGGTCATCTACCCAGATGTCAAAGTCAATGGCCCGACCCTCAGCGTCAAAAGCGAGGACACTAGGGGTAGCCATGACAGCAGTAGACTAGCAGCGCGAACAGTAGGGTAAGGGCAGTGCACTGATAGAGGCGCTGCTCTTATCGGACAGGGCAGCTCGGGCGGCTCGGCGGCTCGGCAGGAAATGCAGCTCGGCGACTCGGCGGTACGGCGGCTCGGCAGCAACTGCGTCTCGGCGACTCGGCGGCTCTGGTGGCTCGGGCGGCACGGCGGTACGGCGGCTCGGCAGCTCGGCGACCCGGCGGCTCGGGCGGCTCAGGTGGCGCGGCGGCTCGGGCGGCTCGGGTGGCTCGGGCGGCTCGGCAGTAGCTCGGCGGCGCCGGCGGCTCGGTGGTGACGGCGGGGCCGCGTGGGGACGGCGGCGGGGCCGGTAGAGGCGGCGCCGGGGCCGGGAAGGGTAGCGCCGGGGCCGCAGGGTAGGCGACGGGGCCAGCAGAGGCGGCGCCGGGGCCGGGAAGGGCGGCGTCGGGGCCGGGAAGGGCGGCGCCGGGGCCGCAGGGGTAGGCGACGGGGCCCCTAGGGCGGCTAGGAGGGGGGTCGCGAGGGCGGCATGAAGAGGCCGCGAGGGCGGCACGAAAGGGCCGCGAGGGCGGCGCGAACGGGTCGCGAGGGCGGCGCGACGCGACGGAGCCGCGAGGGCGGCGGATCGGGGCCGCGAGGGTGGCGTGACGCGGCCGCTAGGGCGGCGCGACGTGACGGGGCCGCGAGGGCGATGCGACGGGGCCGCAAGCGCGACGCGACGGGGCCGCTAAGGCGGCGCGACAGGGTCGAAAGAGGGGAGCGCGACTCGGGCAGAGTAGAGCGCGCGCCGGGCAGGAAAAAAGGTGGTGGGCCCTAGGAACAGTTCCCACAGGGGAACCTGCTCTGATACCATGAGAAAATGAACGAGAATGGATTGACTAAGGGAAAGTTGGGTACAAGTACAAACCCTAGAAAGTGGTACCTCATATGTGCTACCCCACTATAGCCTACAACAGCTATTTCATATAAATCTGACAGGTCCAGCTCACCTACTGCCCGACTGGCGAAATGGCAGCTGACTTTCTGACGAAGAAACTACCACGTCAGAAGTTCGAGTACTGCTCGGATCTGTGCGGAGTCGTTCGAAGGAACCAGGTGGCGCACCTCCAGGAATGAAGGGGAGTGTTGGAGCATAAAGGGAATTACACTTAGCATTCCCATAGGTGCAGCAGTATCGCTCCAGTCCCTACCGAAGCAGCAACAACTGCAGTATCGGTTCAGCCCGTATCAAGGGCAGGAAGGTCAACAGTCGCAAGCAGGCCTTTTTTTTTGTTTTGGAGCACTCTTGTTTCCAGAGGCGTTTTTGGCCTAACCCTTTAATCCAGAGTGGCTGGCGAGCGTTGCACTTAAATGTCAGTGTAACACGTGCTGTCAATTTAAAAACCCTGTTACTTTAGAGTAACTTTCATCTGTAACCCTGGTGGTTACCCATTGTTTGCTATTGCTGTTGCATTGCCAGAATTATTGAATTTTTTAAACTTTGTACACAATGACCTACTACCACAAGCTCACTCATTGTAAGCCACGTCATCCTCCCGTTCGTCGTCCCAGCTGGCCTCTGGCCCGCCCTTGTCATTGGCTGGTTGGAAGGGTGCAGGGGATTTTGTAGGCCGCCTCTTCTTCTGCTTGCGCCAGATGTCCACGACATCTGGCCACTCCACGTTGTAATCGAGCATGTGGATGCTCATGAGTTCGGTGAGTCGCGTGTCGTTGAGAGCCGTGCGCTGCCAGCTCTTGATGATGTTCTGTCGTGAAAATCCACGCTCACATTCGACGGTGCTGAGTGGCAGGACGGCCAACGCCTGCCACAGGGTCATGATGCTGGGGTAAGTTCGCCGCCAGTCGCGTGACCTCAGCATGTTCGTCAGCGCCTGGTAGAAGTCCTCGTCCTCGTGGTGCGTCCTCATGATGTGGCAGAAAGTTTTCAGCTCAAGTTCGGCTGCCCGCAGTTCGAATCCTGCCAAAACAGTAAGCGCAGCACAGCGTTTTTTATGTACGGAAATGTTAGGTACACATTGACGAGAGGCATTATTTCAGGGAAAGCACACATACACGATCGAAAAGATATACACATACCTGGCAGCTGGTGGTTGAAGAGTTTAGAGTTCTCGCGGAGCCATGTGGCACAACGTCTCACACGCGTGTCCGGATTCGCTGGCCACTTGTCCACCCTGAAAAGCTTCAAGCCGCCCATTCGACGAAGATCTCGCATGCGGTGCTTCAGGTTGTACACGACCTCACGGGCGAAGGCCTTGCCCAACTTCACGCAATCTGCAAGCGTCCCGCCGAACTTGTGCTTCTTGTCCGCCAGCTCGCTGAGCTCGAAGGTGTGCTTGACGGGTATGCCGCTAGCGTCCACGCCGTCCACCTTCACCATGTTGTCCCCTTTCTTGACACGTGCCATGAATGGAGACAGGATGGGGCTCAGACCCGCCCCGAAACCACCATCGTAGTCGATGTAGCGGTGCTCGATGAGGGACACCACACGGTCGACCTCCTCTGTGACTTGCGTCACCTCCACCTGACGCACCGACATGTGCGCAAAAAGGTTTGTTAGTCTGTGTGGGCAAATGAAAATTAAACAAGGCTAAACGCGTGTATCAACAATCCTTTCGGGCACGTTTTACCTTGCGTCGTTGGAAGAAACGGTTCAGGGAGTTCAACTCCCCCAAAATGTCTGCCAGGAAATACAGACAGAAGTGGAATTTCAGGGTCTTCACAACCGAGGCGATCTTGTGCTTGTACTCTAGAAAGAGCACGATTGCGGACCCCAAAATCTTGACAAGCCGGTTGACCGCATCGGCACGGGAGAGCCAACGCACGTCGAACAGTCCTTGGTGCTCGAGGTTGGTGCTGTGGATCACAATCTAGAGCTCTTTGAACCGCTCGTACCACGGCGTGGATCTCCCCACGATCTCGCCCACTACACGGATGGCCTTGTCTGTCAAACATTATATATATTGTTGTAGTTGTTTAGGCTACAGTGGGTTAGCCTATAGGGGGTACACACTTCTAGGTTTGCATATTTGTACTCATTTCATTCTTAGTCATTTCATTCCTTGTTCAACATGGTATAGAGCAGGTCCTTCCTAGGACCGTTTTTCCTAAGGGCCCACCACTACCTACCTGCCTATCTGCCTACCTGCCCTAGGGCGCCTCGACGTTCACGCCTCTAGAGGCCCTGTAGGCCCCGCGCTGTTGCACCTAGAGGCCCCGAATCGGCCCCGCGCCTAACCCTAACGGCCCGCGTCGGCCCCGAGCTCGTCCCCTAGAGGCCCGCGTCGGCCCCGCGCCTACCCTAGAGGCCCGCGTCAGCCCCGAGCCTACCCCTAGAGGCCTGCGACGGCCCCGTCCTTACCCCTAGAGGCCCGCGACGGCCCCGTCCCTACCCCTAGAGGCCCGCGACGGCCCCGATCCTACCCCTAGAGGCCCGCGTCGGCCCCCGTCCCTACCCCTAGAGGCCCGCGTCGTCCCCGTCCCTACCCCTAACTGCTCGCGTCGACCCCGTCCCTACCCCTAACAGCCCGCGTCGGCCCCGTCCCTACCCCTTACAGCCCGCATCGGCCCCGTCCCTACCCCTTTCGGCCCGCGTCGGCCCCGTCCCCAACCCTACCCGCTCCCCGCGCTCCCCTTAGCCGCCTCGAACGGCCCCACCTAGACCGCGCCGCCCGCACCAAACAGCCCGGCCCTAACGGAACCGAGCCGCCCGAACCGAGCCGCCCGACCCGAGCCGCGCCGCCCGACCCGAGCCGCCCGAACCGAGCCGCGCCGCCCGACCCGAGCCGCGCCGCCCTACCTATACCGAGCCGCGCCGCCCTACCTGTACCGAGCCGCGCCGCCCTACCTACCTACTGCTCCTACTGCTTTTACTACTGCTACTACCATGGCTAGCCCTCCAGTGCTAGCCTTCGATGCTGAGGGGCGCCCAGTGAAGTTCGACACCTGGCTTGATGACCTACACCTCTTCCTACAGCTCACTGCCAAGGAAGACATCTCGCTGTACGATCACGCCCTAGGCCACGCTACTGCTCCTGCTGCTACTGCCGACAGCACTGCTCGCTCACAGTGGCAGACTCGTGACGCCCATGCTCGCTTCGCTATCCGCAACTCTCTGCCGATAGATGAGCGCGAGCACTTTGGGCAGCACAAGACTGCACAGGCACTGTACACTGCTGTCGTTGCCCGCTACTCCTCACCGGCCTCTGCTGCTCTAGGCCGTCTCTCTCTTCCCTACCTGTTCCCCGACTTAGCTTCCTTTCACACTGTCGCTGACCTCATTACCCACCTCCGCACTAGTGAGGCTCGCTTCCGCGCCGCTATGCCTGATGAGTTCCTCGCCACGAACCCACCCCCGCTCTGGATCACTCTCTACCACCTAGTCACGCGCCTCCCTGACTCGCTGCGCTCAGTCAGGGACCACTTCCTCGCTCGCTGCCCCACCGAGCTCACCATTGCCCTCCTCAAGAAGGAACTCCTTGCAGCCGAAACTAGCATAGTCGCTGTAGGTGCCTCTCGCGGTGACCCCCGCACCCCGTTCTTTGAGGGGTGTTCTCCCTCCCCCCTTCTTCCCTCTGTCGCCTCTGCTGCTGCTGTCGACCTCCTTGGTGCTGACAAGGTCGGGACTGCGTCTGCTTCGAGCGGACGCCGCAGCGGCAAGGGCAAGGGGGGCAAGGGCGGTGGTGGTGACGGCGGGGGTGGCGGTGGTGGGGGAGGTGGTAGCGGGGGGAGTGGCGCGGGTGGGGGAGGTGGCAGCGGTGGTGGGGGTGGCGGCAGCGGCGGGGGAGGTGGCCGGGGCGGAGGAGGTAGTGGGGGTGGCGGTGGACGAGGAGGCGGCAGGGGTTGGGGTGGTCGAGGAGGTGGTGGCGGGAGTGGTGGGCGTGGCGGCACTGGCAGTGGCCAGGGACAGCAGCACACTCCCTCGCCCCAGGAGGTCCGTGAGTGGTACTCTCAGCACGGGGGGGGGGGGTGGCCTTAGCTGCACGTACGTCATTCGCACTGGTGACCGCACTGGCCAGCCGTGTGGGGGACTGCACGCCACACAGCGTTGCTTCGCTCGTCTGAGCGACGCTTGGCGTGTCCAGTTCCCTCAGGCCACTGAGCTGCCCCGCTGGCTGGATCTCCTGAAGAAGGGGATTGATATCTATGCTCTAGATTTTGATGCTATTCTCTCTGCCATGTATGTGATGTCTACTAGTGGAGAGGGTTCTGAGTACCTGAGTGTCCCGCCCGACCCGGGCATTAGGACAAATGCGTCTGCTGCTCCAGGTTCCCACGTGTCTGCTACCCCAGGTGCTGGTGAGGCTGCTGCTCTAGGTGCGTGCGTGTCTGCCCCCCCTGGTACTGTGTCGACTGCAGCACTGCACACCTTCACGCTGGATTCAGGTGCCTCTCGCTGTTTCTTTCGTGACCGCACTGCCCTTGAGCCCCTTGCTCGGCCAGTTGCTGTCTCCCTTGCTGACCCCTCTGGGGGTCTGGTCATTGCGAACTCCTCCACTGTCCTTCCCTGTCCTGCGGTCCCGTCGGGCACACTGTCAGGTCTCCACCTCCCCTCGTTCTCCACGAACTTGGTGGCAGGTTGTGCTCTCCAGGACGGGGGTGTTCACCAGTTCACCCCTGCCTACGAGCGTGTGACACACTGCACGTATGCTCGTACGGGCCGCCACTTGGCTACCTTCACCCGGCAGCCGGGGTCGGACCTGTACACACTGACTACTGCCTCCCCTCAGGTCGCTGCGTCTGCGTCTGCGTTTGCGTCCGCGTCAGGTCAGCTGTCTGCCCCCTGCTCGTGTCGCTCTCTGGCGCACGAGACTGTCCTCTGGCACCACCGACTTGGCCACCCGTCTGTGCAGCGCCTTCGTGCCATGCACTCCCGGTACCTTGTCTCTGGTCTTCCCAGGGTTCTCCCTCCTCTCCCATCCTCGCCTGCTCCTCCCTGCCTTCCTTGTGTCGAGGGGCGGCAGCGCGCCGCTCCTCACTCCTCCTCGTTTCCCCCGACGACTGCTCCTTTGCAGACGCTCCACATGGACGTGTGGGGCCCAGCCCGCGTCCATGGTCAGGGTCAGGAGAGGTACTTCCTGATCGTTGTTGACGACTACTCGCGCTACACCACGGTCTTCCCCTTGCGCACCAAGGGTGAGGTCCCTGATGTTTTGATCCCTTGGATCCGCAGAGCTCGTCTCCAGCTCAGCAAGCGTTTCTGCTCGGACTTTCCTGTCCTGCGCTTGCACTCTGACAGAGGTGGTGAGTTCTCCTCCGACCTCTTGGCAGCCTACTGTGCTGAGCACGGCATTGAGCAGTCGTTCACGCTTCCGGCTTCTCCACAGCAGAATGGGGTTGCGGAGCGCCGCATTGGCCTGGTCATGGAGGTCGCTCGTACCTCCTTGATCCATGCGGCTGCCCCCCATTTTCTGTGGCCGTTTGCGGTCCGGTACGCTGCGCATCAGCTCAACCTCTGGCCCCGTGTCTCCTTGTCGGAGACCTCGCCCACACTGCTGTGGACGGGGGAGGTTGGCGATGCGTCGCGTTTCCGAGTCTGGGGATCTCGAGCTTTTGTTCGCGATACGTCTGCGGACAAGCTCTCCTCTCGTGCTGTTCCCTGCGTCTTTCTCGGCTTTGTTCCGGACGCGCCTGGTTGGCAGTTCTACCACGCCACCTCGCGCCGGGTCTTGGCCTCTCAGGACGTCACTTTTGACGAGTCTGTCCCCTACTACCGCCTCTTCCCCTACCGCACTGCCCCGCTCCCACCCCCGCCTCTCTTCCTCGCGCCAGGTGCTGCTGTCGTAGACCCCCTCCCCCCTCAGGGTGCCGCTCCCTCAGGTGTGTCTCAGGTAGACCCGGTCGAGCCTGTTGAGGTTGTTGTCGACTCTCGTCCTGCTGGGGGTGCTGAGCCTGGGGGTGCGGACGCTGGGGATGCTGAGCCTGGGGGTGCGGACACTGGGGGTGCTGAGCCTGGGGGTGCTGTGCCTGGGGGCGCTGAGCCTGGGGGTGCTGTGCCTTGGGGTGCTGAGCCTGGGGGTGCTGAGCCTGGGGGTGCTGAGCCTGGCGGTGCTGCGTCAGGGGGTCCTACGCCTGGACGAGACCTCTCCTCGGAGCAGTTGCGTGAGTGGTACTTACAGTACTGCAGCCTCCGGAGAGGTACCTCTGGGACCAGGCGCGCTACGGAGACTGGTGCTGACACTTCTCCTTCTAGTCAGGAGCTCCCCTCTCGTGGGCGGATCCGTGAGTGGTACGAGCGCCGTTGCACACTTCGTAGTGGCGCGCCTCGTCTCACGGACCCTGCTGCTGCTGGTGCTGCGGACCCGGGCGTTGGAGCTGCTGCTGGTGCTGAGGACCTGGGCGTTGGAGCTGCTGCTGGTGCTGCGGACCCGGGCGTTGGAGCTGCTGCTGGTGCTGAGGACCCGGGCGTTGGAGCTGCTGCTGGTGCTGCGGACCCGGGCGTTGGAGCTGGTGCTGGTGCTGAGGCCCCGGGCGTTGGAGCTGCAGCTGGTACTGCGGACCCGGGCGTTGGAGCTGCTGCTGGTGCTGAGGACCCGGGCGTTGGAGCTGTGACTGGTGCTGAGGACCCTGGTGTTGGAGTCCCTGCTGGTGCTGCGGACTCGGGCGTTAGTACTGCCGCTGGGGGCACTGGTGCTGTCCCTGCTGTACCTGGAGTCGCCGCGCGCCCTCAGCCGTACTTCGTTCCGCTCCTCAGCAGGTTCTTGGTCTCTCGCCTCCTCCTGGTCCTTCCCCTCCTTTAGTGTGTCCACAGCATGTTCAGTCACTGCCTGCTCCTTCTCCTTACTCTGGTCCTACTGACGGTCTTACTGAGCGTCATGAGCCTGCGTCTCGCCCTGCGTCGCCTGTCCGTCCTGCTAGCACTAGTGCTCGTAGTTCGCGTCCACGTCCTCCTCCTGCCCCTGGCACGCACCGGATGTCTCTCCGTCCTTCCACTGCTCCTCTGCGTGCCCCTTTGCCTTCTCCTCCTGCTTCCTCTCTTCCTGCTCTTGTCGACCCTGAGTCGGACTCTCTTCGTGCTGCCAGTCCTACTGTCACGCGTCTCCTTGCTACTGTCGTCACTGACCCTTCCTTCGAGTCTTCTGCTGCGTCTGCCCTAGTTGCTGAGCTCGTCGACTTTGCTGCTCGATGTCGTCTAGACTACGCTGCTAGTCTTGTCGCTGAGTCTGAGTCTGTCTGTCCTTCGTCCGTCGGGGGTGCGTGTGCCCTTGGCACGGACGTCCTTGAGGACAGGCAGGAGGAGTTTCAGTGCTTGGCTGCCGCTTCACCTCATCTCGCGTCTGTACTGCTAGCCCCTGAGGGAGACCCGGATGCACTAGACATCCCGACTCCGCGCTCTTACGCGGAGGCGATAGAGGGTCCCTACTCCTCTCAGTGGCAGGCAGCTATGGATGCAGAGATGGCTTCCTGGAAGTCCACAGGCACCTACGTTGACGCTGTCCCCCCTCCTGGGGCGAACATCGTCAGTGGCATGTGGATCTTCAGGGTGAAGCGGCCGCCGGGTTCTCCGCCTGTCTTCAAGGCGCGTTACGTGGCTCGTGGCTTCAGTCAGCGGCAGGGAGTTGACTACTTTCAGACCTTCTCCCCCACCCTCAAGATAACCATTCTTCGGGTCCTGCTGCACGTTGCTGCTCACCGGGACTACGAGCTTCACTCTCTCGACTTCAGCACTGCTTTCTTGCAGGGCAGCCTGCACGAGGAGATCTGGCTGCGTCGCCCACCTGGCTTCACTGGGTCTTTCCCTCCTGGTACCCAGTGGAGTCTCCGGCGTCCAGTCTACGGTCTCCGCCAGGCGCCACGTGAGTGGCACGACACACTGAGGACCACGCTGGCGGCACTTGGGTTTGCTCCTTCTACTGCCGACTCGTCGCTGTTTCTGCGCACCGACACTTCTCTGCCGCCGTTCTACATCCTCGTGTACGTCGACGACTTGGTCTTTGCCACTGCTGACACTGCTGGACTCGCCTACGTGAAGTCCGAGCTGCAGAAGAGACACACGTGCACTGACCTGGGTGAACTGCGCAGCTACCTTGGCTTGCAGATCACCCGGGATAGAGCACGCCGCACCATTACCCTGACTCAGTCACACATGGTGCAGCAGGTCCTTCAGCGCTTCGGCTTCACGTACTCCTCGCCTCAGGCCACTCCTCTGGCTACTCGCCACTCGCTCTCAGCTCTGCCTTCGGATGAGTCCGTAGAGTCGAGTGGCCCGTACCCAGAGCTTGTTGGCAGCCTCATGTACCTGATGACCTGCACACGACCTGACCTTGCATACCCTCTTAGCATTCTTGCGCGCTACGTTGCTCCTGGGAGACACCGACCAGAGCACATGGCTGCAGCGAAGAGGGTGTTGCGCTACTTGTGCAGTACGTCGGGCATGGGACTAGTGCTTGGAGGGCGGAGTCCAGTGGTCCTCACTGGTCACGCGGACGCTTCTTGGGCTGACGACCAGGCTACGCAGCGGTCGTCACAGGGTTACACCTTCAGCCTTGGTTCCGGCTCTGTTTCGTGGCGGGCTACTCGCTCGTCTTCTGTTCTCGGCTCCAGTTGTGAGGCTGAGATCTACGCAGGGGCCATGGCTGCTCAGGAGCTTCGCTGGCTCACCTTCCTGCTGACCGACCTTGGAGAGCCGCCTCGTTCTCCTCCAGTCCTGTACGTCGACAACAAGGCCATGCTGGCCTTGTGTCGAGAGTAGAGACTAGAGCACAGAACAAAGCACATTGCTCTCCGCTACTTCCTTGCTCGTGAGCTACAGCAGCGTGGTCAGTTGCGACTTGCGTACGTGGCCTCTGAGGCCAACACTGCTGATGTTTTCACCAAGGCACTTGCGCCTTGTGATCATCAGCGCTGCTGTACCCAGCTGGGTCTTGTGTCTGTCCTGCCTCACTTGCTCTCCTCTTGACCCTCTTTGTACTGTTACATATATATCACTGCTCTTGCTTGTTTAGTCTTATATATATATATATATGTACTCCTGCATGTGAACTGGCCTTGTGGCCTTGAACTTGTGCTCGGATTGTGTGGTGACATTGTGATCCACCCTGAGCTTGCTTTGCTTTACTTGACTGGTCTTGTGACCCCTAGTTCTCCCCCACTTCGCCTATGGGGATGTGTCAAACATTATATATATTGTTGTAGTTGTTTAGGCTACAGTGGGTTAGCCTATAGGGGGTACACACTTCTAGGTTTGCATATTTGTACTCATTTCATTCTTAGTCATTTCATTCCTTGTTCAACATTGTCTACCATCCGAAGATCTTGGAACTGCTCGGCTTCGGCCGTCTCCTTCACAGCAAGTGCTTCGCTGCAAGCAATAGTGGGGTGAGCAGAAAAGGATTGTTACATTACTTTAAAGATCGACTAACGTAAAACCAGTCATTTAAAATTATCAGCCACGACACAAGTACCGATGCGCAATGCAGTGGCAGCCGACGAGGTGGGGGACGTGGACGCGCAGTCGCGTGACAACGCTGGACGTGCCCCCGATCATCACTGTCGCGCCGTCCGTGGACATTCCGGAAATCTTCTTCAGGTCGACGCCCACTGTCTCGAGATGCTCGAGCAGTGCGCCCATGAGCGATGCCGCATCACATTGCTGCACGGTTAGTAACGCGAGGAACTCGGTTACAACCACGCTGTTCTTGAGGAACGTGACAAACACAATCATGTGTTTGCCACGGGCGCGATCGGTACTCTCGTCGCACATGAGACCGATGAAGGGCGAGGCGTGGAGGACGCGCAATTGCTCCCTGGTCAGATATGCGGTGAGAGCCTTGGCCATCTCGGAGAAACCGTACCTGCGCATTCACATAGCACAACGCATTAGCCTCGTTAAACAAAGACGGTTGCTTCGAATACAAACCAGTCAACAGCAACTCACTGCGTAATGTACACTCCATAGCTTTGTTGCGGAATGTTGGCGACCCCCTCCTCTGCAAGAAGCTGCACGACCTGTGGGTACATGTGGATGGGTGTGTCGGTACGGCACACAAAACGCATGGCGCGCATGAGTACCGCGACGCGACAGCCTTCCGAATCTCCATTCGCGAAGTCTTCAATCTTCTTCTGGTCCACGATCTTCTGCAGAAGGTTTGCCTGCTTTTTCATGGCGTCCTCGTGCTTCGCGCTGTTCTCGTGCCACCGCATCGACCCGATCTGCAGATCACGACCGCCAGCGCCATTGCAACCGTAACGCGCGTTGTCCCTCCCGTGCTCCATGCAGACACTGCAGCGCAGGCACAGGTCACCCTCTGGCGTCTTGTCCAGAATCAGCCAGTCAAACTTCGGCAGCCAATCAGACTTGTAGCTCTTCTGCGCCTTCAGGTACGCCTTCTCCTTCTTCTCCTCGTCTGTAAGGGGACGAATGGGGGGTGGGGCAGCACGGGGAGGTGGAGCGACGGGCTTCGGAGGCGGTGTTCCCCACTGCAAAACCTGCTGTGTGTGCCGTCGCTTCTTCGAAGCGACTGAGCAGGATGACTCAGGAGTGGCCGCATCGACGACCTGCGTTGCAACCGTTTCGGCCGGCTCTGCAGCAACCTCGTTTCGCGGCGAGGCGATCCACTCCTCAACACCGTCGGACTCAGCAGCGTGATTCATCGGGCGCGGAGAAGGACACCAATCGTCGTACGCATCTTCCATGCCGCCACTCTCCTTGCCAGGACGGCGCATCCATTCGGTACCGCCATCGGCCAGCTCCTCCTCATCGCGAGCGTTATCTGCATGCACAGCGCGGAGAAACTGAAGCCCTGTCGTAGGGGGTGTGATACATGTCGGCCTGTCGTCGGGATCAGCCGCGTCTCCCTCGGCGTCGCTAGTATCCATGATATTGACGGCAAAAAAAAAAAGGTTAGGGAGGCGGGTCTGTGGCTGGAGAAGCCCTCGGAACACTCGCTAGACTGGAACGTTGAAGAGCAGTGCTGGGTGGAAGATGTTGGAAACAATAAGTCCTAAGTGCGCTTCTGTCGTATCAAAACCCAAGGCACCAAGCGAAGCAGTCCCAATCGGAGCATCGAGTCAACCTCGGAGGTTAGGGTAACCGCCTGGAGGTTACGAGAAAGTCAAAGGTCGCTGACCTTTGACTCGACAATTACAGCGCGACAGTTAAGGACACACAACTGACTCGCTACAGAGCAGTTGCCCGAGTCGCACTGTATCGAACCGCAACAGCAATACAGTTATCTACATATCTATTCGTATTCCCTGTACTCTTATATAAATCCTTGTATTTGCTTGTTTAATTCAATCAACTTTGCTCTCACACACCAGTGCAAGGTCGGTTCAAATTCTTCACTAAACGCTTCCGCTATTACAACTACTTCACCTAAAGTTATCCCTTGCAAAGATCCTAAGGGGCTATCTCAGCCCAACATGGTATGAGAGCTGACAAGGGAAACTCTACTCCTTTTTTCAAGATCATTACAAGACATGGCAACAAACAAGGAAAGGAGCTCCCCTAATGGCTCCTCGGGCACTACTCCTACTCCACCGCCAGCCTCTGGCCTGCAGACAGAAGAAGGCACGGCAACAAGACCAAGAGGAACGTCAACCGAAACCCCCATGAACCACCCTTCGGACTTTGACCAGAACATGATGGAGAAATTTTTCTCCTTCATGTCCTTCTACGAACAACACCAGCAGTCGGGACCTGCACAAACACACAACAGCAACAATGGAGCGACACCCATGAGTCTTGATGGGTCGTCATATGCGCGAGGAAACCAGCAGCAGCAACCTACCTTTGCTCCGTACGAGCGCGGGTCAATCAGCTTCGTGCCCCACCCGCAACCTTCACCTGGACAAGAAAGACCACTGGACGCACTTCAAGTTCAGTCGCAGTTTGCACACGTCTTAAAACTGCAAACGTCAAGACCCTTCGACGGCAAAGACTTCTTTACCTGGTCCTTTGAATTCGAGCTGATGATGGAGGGCGCGCAGATACTCGGCTTCTTCGACGGTTCCCTGCAGTATCCAGCCAACGGGACACAATATGAAAAGCAGCAGTATACGTATCAATCAATGATGGCGTATACAATCCTATTGAGGAACGTGACACCAACTCAGCAGCAGAACATTCGCTCTTACCGGACCTTCGGCAACTCGGCGGAGCTCGCGTACAGCCATCTGAAGAACCTGTATCAAGCAACAGACAGTGTAAACCAGAGCAGATTAATGGCGCAGTTGACGACAGTTGAAATGAAACCAGGAGAAAAAGGACTGGCGTATATCAGCCGATGTCGCGAACTACGCGACAAGCTGCTTCGATGCGGAGGGTCAATCTCTGAAGACGCCTTCGTGACAGTCATCATTGGTGGGCTTGGTCCTCAGTGGCGCGCCACCAAAGCCATTCTTCGAGCCCACGGAAGAATCTCTGAAGCTGCACTCTGCGCCGAAATACATGCCGAGCAACAAGATATGGACCTGCAGGAAGAACGACACAGGAAGAAAACGACAGTATCAGAGTTCGCATTCCACACTCAACGACGACACAGCAATTATAACAACCGACAGCAGCAACCGAAGATAGTACCTCCTTTCTGCCACATCTGCAAGACTTCAGGGCACCCGCGCACACACTGCCCGAATCGTCAGCAATCAACGGCATCACAGCGACAACTTCGACCTTCAAGCTCCCAAATGGCTTCAACACAAGCAAGTGCGACGACCACTATTCAAGCTTCAACGACTTCACAACCTGCACGAGGAGCAAGAAACATAATCAACTGCATGACGAAGATAACCGATTCGTGTACAACCGAATCACCACCACACTACTCACCGGAAGAAGAGCTTGACAACAGAACGCCTCGCCGTGAGCTACTCCAGCCGAATCCAACGTACGCCGCCATCGCTCAAAGTGAACCGTCCGGCCAAGACACCTGGTTCTTGGACAGTTGCTGCGGGCAACACATGTGCTCGTCCGGGCGTTTCGTACAACGCGAACATCGACTCCAACGGGAAGTAATCATCACGGTTGCCAACAACCAAAACCTGCGCACACGAAGACAAGGAGTGGTACAACTTCAGTCAAGAGAAACAAACGTCATACTGCACATGTCTAAGGTACTCATCGCTGAAGGACTCGGCTACAACTTACTGAGCGTTAGCCAGTTGATGGCGAAAGGAATTCATCTGGAAGCCGACAGCACGACCCAGGAGTTCAAGCTTTACCACGGGAGAGGCGGTCTCTACATCGGAAAAGCAGTGCTGAAGAACAACGTCTTCGTCCTCGACTTCGTTCCTGACCTCGGCACTGCAGACAGCGACGCCATCGTGAATTTCACTGATTGGACACACCCTCCGGATCTCGACCCCGACTTCAGCCCGGGAGGCTTCTGGTACTCGCACACCATTCCTGAAGCAGAACGAACACGAGCATTAGCAACAATTCGACAATCGGCAGCAGTAACAACATCGACATCAGCAGCAACAACATCGGTAGCAGTAACAGCAACAACATCAGCAGCAGTAACAACATCGGCAGCAGCAACAACATCAGCAGCAGCAGAAACAACGACACCAGTCACAGTCAACGAAGCACCACCAACACCCGCACAACAGCTGAATCCGACTCAACGTGAAGTCCACCGAAGCGCCAACCTCGTCGCCAGCTTTTACTCCAACTCCGACGCATATCAGCGTTCACCTGGACACCGCGCCTCTGAAGAGATCTGGCACGCACGAACAGGACATCCAAGCAACACGGTTTTGAATAACACGATAAGAGCAGGAGTCCTTGACAAAGATTCTCTACTTCTACCCGATGGCAGAGAACTCCAGAAGGCACGAGGGACTTGCCTTATATGTCCCAAGCTGACTTACCTCATCGACCGTTTGCTTCACATCACAACCCGAGCGCTCCAGCGTACGCACCACTCGAAAAAGTCTACAGCGACATCCTCTACAATCGCGAACCAGGACAAGTCAACTACAACTACACCATCACCTTCATCGACGCCGCCACTCGATACGTCTGGCATCGCAACCTACCCAGCCGCGACATGGCACTCGCAGCATTCGCCGCCTGGCTACCGATAGCAGAGAGAGAGTCTGGAACACAACTAAAAAATTTCCAGTCAGACGGAGGTGGCGAGTACACCTCTCACCGCTTCAAGCAGTTCTTGGCGGAAAGGGGGATCAAGCAACTCCTCTCCCTTCCCTACGCACATCAGCAGCAAGGTGTTGCAGAACGACTGAACAGGACCCTGCAGAACAGCATGCGCAAACTGTTACGTGGCATGCGGCTACCCAACCACCAGCGGCCAGCAGCAATGGACCACGCTGTCATGCTGCACAACTTGTTGTCGTCGTCGTCACTCCCGAACAACGCATCACCGCATCTGCTGTGGACAGGGAAGCAGGGCAGCACGAAAATGTTACGAGTTTTCGGGTGCATGGTACAGTACAGACCCCCAGAAGCACGAGCGGGAAGATTTTCGCAACGGGCACAGTGGGGACTACACCTCGGCATCGAGAAAAATTACAACGCATGGAGAATCTTCGACGTCCACACAAAGGAAACAGTAGCAGCACGTGACGTGATCTTCTACGAAAGACTCACCCTTCAGACGTACCTCGCCAACTTGCACGAGAATCGGGACCTCACCAGTGGTTTTCGTGGTGACCGAGCCTTCGCATCAGCAGCGGATGAAGCAGACTGGGACGAGCAGAATGTTGACAACGCATCGGCAGAAGCCGGACCTCTCCCGTACTGCTCCGTCAACGTGCCCATGGACGAAGAAAATCCTCGCGACAGTAACAACGCCGAAGTCTTCTACCACTTCGCCGACACCGGTTACGTAACACCTGCAACCGTCAACACAAATGAAGCAGAAAGGATAGGACCGAATTTCATCCCTGATCCAGAAGCGGGAGACGAAGCAGCTTATCCCGAGGATCCAGAACTCCCTCGATACTCACAGACTGGGCTGCAAATCCTCGGCCTCGTCACCGCAGTCCACGGGAACACACGCAGCTCGCTTCCTCAGGAGCCTGCAACGGTTCAGCAGGCTCTGGGGGGGGAACACAGGGAGAAATGGCGTGAAGCCATGGATAGAGAACTGAAGGCATTAGAGGAACGCAACACTTGGAAGGTTGTTCCCGTAAGCGTGGCACGGAACAAAACCATCCTTACCGGGAAATGGGTCTTCCGCATCAAGACGAAAGCAGACGGCACGATCGAAAAATTCAAAGCACGCTGGGTCGTACGTGGATTCGACCAAGAGCAAGGACGAGACTTCACCGAGACCTTTGCTCCAGTCAGCCGCCACACGTCACTCCGAATTCTCCTCGCCATTGCCGCCATGAAGAAGAAGAAGTTACGGCAGATCGACGTAGCGAATGCCTTCCTCTACGCACCTGTGGATGCAGAAATCTACGTCGAGCTCCCGCACGGTTCCCACGGCGAACCCAACCGAATCTGTCAACTACTTAAGTCGCTCTACGGGATCAAGCAAGCACCGCGACTGTGGCAGCAGTACCTACACGCCCGTCTCATCCGCATCGGCTTTAGTCAACTACCTCACGACCAAGGCATGTACCGCCTCACTAAGGGAAGCGACTACGTTCTCCTAATCGTCTACGTGGACGATCTCCTCTACATTGGGTCGACCGACGGCATCGCCACGTGGTTCGAAGGAGAGCTCCAGAAAGATCTCACGCTCACGGTCTCCTCCACCGTTACACAGTACCTCGGGCTCAACATCCGCGAAGAAGAAAACGCCATCTATCTAAGCGCCGAGAAATACGCCGACACCATCGCGAAACGCTTCAGCCTCACACCAAGCGCCATCTCCACGCCTTACCGCTATACATCAGGAACCGAGAAAGAACGAACTACTCTACTCAAGCCCGCCGGCATACGCGACTATCAGAAGAAGCTCGGATGCCTGCTATTCGCCGCCGTCACCTGCCGCCCTGACTTATCCTACTCCGCAAGTCAGCTCGCCACCTATCTCAAGAAGCCTGAAGCTGAACACCTGGCGGAACTTGATCGCGCTCTCCACTACTTCGTCAGCACCGCGACGATCGGGCTAACCTACCACAAGAGCGCAGCTACACCAACTAAGCTAATCGGCTACGTCGACGCCGATCACGCCGGCGACACCGACAACAGGCGCTCACGCACCGGCTATGTCTACCGCCTTGAGCCTATCGGTCCTATCTCCTGGCAGTCGAGCAAGCAGGAGTTAATCGCACTATCTTCAGCAGAAGCAGAATATATTGCACTCTGCTCAGCCACCAAGGAGGGACTTTACCTTCGCGAACTACTGGAAGAAGCGAAGCTAGCCGAGTTACCCAGCTTCACCGTGTTCTGCGACAACCAGTCAGCAATTCGCATCGCCAACAAAAACGGCTTCGCAAACAGGACGAAACACATCGCCCTGCGCTATTTCTTCGTGAAGGACGAGATAGAAAAGGGGAAACTCGATCTGTCATACTGCCCAACATCCGAGATGGCAGCCGATTACTTGACCAAGAAACTCGGAAAGCAGAAGTTCGAATACTGCATGATGCTGACTGGACAAGGCCACGTCACCAGCAGCGACACTCCAGAAGCGAAGGGGAGTGTTGGAAACAATAAGTCCTAAGTGCGCTTCTGTCGTATCAAAACCCAAGGCACCAAGCGAAGCAGTCCCAATCGGAGCATCGAGTCAACCTCGGAGGTTAGGGTAACCGCCTGGAGGTTACGAGAAAGTCAAAGGTCGCTGACCTTTGACTCGACAATTACAGCGCGACAGTTAAGGACACACAACTGACTCGCTACAGAGCAGTTGCCCGAGTCGCACTGTATCGAACCGCAACAGCAATACAGTTATCTACATATCTATTCGTATTCCCTGTACTCTTATATAAATCCTTGTATTTGCTTGTTTAATTCAATCAACTTTGCTCTCACACACCAGTGCAAGGTCGGTTCAAATTCTTCACTAAACGCTTCCGCTATTACAACTACTTCACCTAAAGTTATCCCTTGCAAAGATCCTAAGGGGCTATCTCAGCCCAACAGAAGAAACATAATGGCTCAGACAGGATGGGGTTTGGTGGTGACCCCGTATGCCTGCCGAGCAACAGGTGTGGATGTGCACGCCGCGCACGAATTCAGTGCACCATAGGAAGCTGCCGTATCATGCCCGAAAGTTGAAGTTGTTCATTGCTGATGGGGTACGCAAAGCCATCGATGTATCCACTGGGTGGCCAGTTGAGTGCGCTGGCACGAAATATGCCATTCCGGCCAATCGGCACCTCAGGTTGTGCCAACACACGGGCGAAACAACACTGATATCCCCTGCGCTCCGGTCCAAACCGGCATCGTGGGGATAAGGGGGACCTAGGGGGGTCGGGGGGGTACATGTATCCCCCGTTCAGAGTAAACTCACTATTCAAGAAAGGAACACTGGCGCTCCAGAGTGAACTTACACAAAAACCCTGGCTGATCAGAGAACAAGTAACTCTAAAAAAAAATACCCAGCAGGTACAGAGTGCCCCCCTAAAAACCACTCTGATTTTCAGAGAAACATAGTAAATTACACTGATAAAAAAACCCCTGGTCGCAAGAGTCAACTGTCGCGACTGCTGACCATCTGGACCGACGTTTGACTTACCATCGAGGAATAGCAACAGGCGTAACCGTATGTACAAGTTACATGCAGCGACTCGGTAACAAGTAGTACAACAGTCAGAGTCACTGTAGAAATGCCTGTAAAACAGTTAGAATAAAGGAATGTACCCCTCAGAGTACATGGCTAGCTAGGAACTATTTATTATGTGTGAAATCTCTGTTTTATTCAACGTTGTCATCTGCATTCACTCTGATCAGAGTTCCTACAACTAAGACTTCTGCTACTAAGCTCTTCTAAGGCATTCCTATCCTATCCAAAGGTCCTTTACTCTAACACAGTATACACCTTGTGGCAAGCCAGTCTCATTGGCTGCCAATGCACAGCATGCTGACACTTGTAATTGTGAACCACCGTCCTCCAATGCAACTACAAGGTACCACCCCTCACTGTCCTGCCCTAAGCACCAGACCAGATCGGTATTCCATTACCATACACCTATTCCCTGCCAGTTTGCAGCGGCTGCTGCTGCTGCTGCTGCTGCTGTGCCATGTGTCTCTCTTGCTGCAATGCAATCCCACGTGGCTGCAAGCTCTCCCTCTCTTGAAGCACTAACGCACCGCCCTGCAGAGTTGTCTCCAGCGCCGCCCATCCCCTTCTGCTAGCTGCACCCGTGTCTGAGAACCGCCTTGCAGCCCCGGGCCGCGACGGCCTCACACGCATGCGCCCGGCCTCCCTCTCCCCCACCTCCCTCACCCCGGCCTCTCTCTCCCTCATCCCACCCATGGACTTGGACCTCCCCAGCACCACGCCCGCCCCTGCGCCTGCTCGCCTGCCTATGCCCCACTCGCGGCCCCCCTGCGCCCTGGAGGCCCCTGCTGCTGCCGTGGCTGCAGCTGCAGCGATCCCAACAGTCCCTTCGGTGGCTGCTGCTGCCGTGGCTGCAGCCGAGTCAGCGCCTGGCGTGGGAGGAAAGGCCCGTGCAGCAGGTGGCAAGGGATCCGCCCCACGGCGCGGGAAGTGGGCAGACGATGTGGAGTGGCCTGTGGGACAGGGAGGCAGGCCGGCACGGGAAGCAGCACTTGCAGCACCTGTAGCACCAGGTGCCGAGGGAACGCGGTGCAGATGGAGTGGGGGGTGAGGACGGCCGGCTGTGTGCTGCAGGGAATGCGACCGGGCAGCAAAAGCACCAGCTGCTGCTGCCGGTGGTGCTGCCCCGCCTGCATATCCAGCAGCCCCCTCTTGCAGGGCAGTGTAGTGCTGCCCCCAAGCCCCAAGAGCACGGTGCCCCATAGGTTCATTGTCACGGGGTACTGTGCCATAATTGCCTTGAGTGTCGAGACTGGTGTGGTTGGCATAGTTGCCGTGAGTGCCATAGTAGGAGGCAGAGGGCAGCACGTGGGGCAGGCTGGCAGCATCAAGGAAGACGTTGAGCTCGCCGCCCGGTGGCATGGCAGCAGCGGAGAGGGAGAGGTGGTGGGGGAGGGGCTGTGCGCTGTCGCCCTCGCCAATGTCGTCGTCCGTGCCGCCCTCCGACAGGCTGAACGACTCGTCACTCGCCACTGAGCCCTCCTGGTGGCCAGTGAGTTAGCAAGGGGGGACACGCGGGACATGCGGGACAGAGATAGAGGGGACACAGATTACCTTCCCGATAAGTTCAAAACCCAGCACACAGGATCACAGCTTCACTAGGACCCCCTCGTTGCATTGCATGTGTCCACCTCCTCTTGCTCAACATACGCATCAAAATGCTTACAGCCTCATTTCTTATGTCTTCATCCCCTCACCTCCTCATCCCCTCACCTCTTCATCCCCTCACCTCCTCATCCCCTCACCTCTTTATCCCCTCACCTCTTCTTCCCTTTACTTCTTCATCCCCTCACCTCTTCATCCCCTCACCTCTTCTATCTCCTCACCTCTTCTATCCCCTCACCTCCTCATCCCCTCACCTCCTCATCCCCTCACCTCCTCATCCCCTCACCTCACCTCCTCATCCCCTCACCTCCTCATCCCCTCACCTCACCTCCTCATCCCCTCACCCTTATCCCCTCACCTCACCTCCTCATCCCCTCACCTCACCTCCTCATCCCCTCACCTCACCTCCTCATCCCCTCACCTCACCTCCTCATCCCCTCACCTCCTCATCTCCTCACCTCACCTCCTCATCCCCTCACCTCCTCATCCCCTCACCTCACCTCCTCATCCCCTCACCTCCTCATCCCCTCACCTCACCTCCTCATCCCCTCACCTCCTCATCCCCTCACCTCCTCGTCGTGCTCGGAGCCTTCGGAGGAGAAGGCAGCATTGGAGCTGACGTCAGCAGCATCCCGCATGTGCTCCTCGTCGTCATCACTATCTGATGCCGCCACATGCTCTGATACCTGTGGCTTGCCACGGCGAGGGAGGGCAGAGGAATCTATGTGAAACACACGCTGGCACTGCCTGATGCCGTTACGTGCTCTGATACCTGTGGCTTCACACGAGGAGGAGGGAGGGAGGACGAGCACAGACAATTGTTGTCTGGTTGTCATCTAACTTGCTCCTCATCTGTCTCATTATTGCCAATGCTGACTGACGTGGCGCGTGCTCCAACGCCTGTGCCCACACAAAATGCCTGAAGAGTGGGCAGCAAACACATGGATTGCTTGCCTGTGCATGTGCACACACACAGATTGCAGAGAGCAGAGAGTGAAGCCAGACAGGGCACAGCGGGCGCACCTCTTCCTTCTTCTGCAGGGCGTGCGTGCGGCTGGCAGGCGAGCCGTAGAAGCTGGGCATGTGCGCTGCAAACTGCCCTCCCCCGCTCATCCTCACCCCGTCCATCGCCTTCGCCAGCCGCCCCATGCCCATCCCCCCCATCACCCCCACCTCTCCCACCGCTCCTCCCGCTGCTGCTGCCGCACCTCCTCTCGCCCGCCTCTCCCGCTCGCGCTCCGCCAGGCCCTCCCCCCCGCTGCTGTTGCCCACGTCAGCACTGCGGGGGAAGGCCGTGCGGCCGCTGAAGCGCACGTGGATGGGCGCCAGCACGCTGCCACCGCCCCCACCAGATGCCCCTAGAGATGCGCCTGCACCAGGTGCACCTACCCTGGGCGTGGAGCACGCACTCACCCCAGAGCTCAGCAGCGCACTGGGGGACTCCAGCGAGCCTTCCGTAGCCGACGGGGTCTCTGAGAGGTTCAGCAGGGGGATGGCGACAGCTGGGGGAGGTGGCACCTGCCCGTGCCCTGCCTGCCAGGGAAGACCCTGCGCCCCTGCTGGAAAAGACGCTGCGAAAGCGAAGCGGTCTCTGGGCCCTCTGGGCGGTACCCCTGAACTGTAGCCCGAGGCATACCCGTCTGACAGCTCCTCTGGATACACGCACGCATGAGCTGCGCCTGCTTGTAGAGAGGGCCCCCATGAGGTGGTGCCTGTGCTGCCCTCTGACACTTGCAAGGAGCGCGGCGGCCGGGAGGCCAGTGTTGACAGGGAGGGCGGGCCGTGGCTTTGAGACGCCTCCGTGCCAGGTGGGTCACCATGTGGAGAACCATCAGGTGGGAAGTCAGGTGGGAGGGGTGAGAGGCGAGTGTGGGCAGCAGCAGGCGGGTACGGCTCCCCTGCAGCTGCTGCAGCGCCCGACACGCTGCTATCAGCACCAAAGGCGTACGTGGGGAGGCTGACGGCCCGCGTGGGCAGACCAGAGAGCGGATCCGGGAGGTCAGAGGCAGAGGAGCGCACACTGCCCTCCCTGAGCCTGCCCTCCCTCAGACTGCCTTCTCTCTGTATGACGTAGAGCATGCCTTTGGAGCCGAGTCCAGATGCAGTGTACTGTGTGTCGTACTCGTGGTGCAGCAGTGGCAGCGTGTTGGAGGCGCGGCTGTACATGCTCTCCCCGGCTGCGCGGTGGCGCAGGCAGGCGAACACCGTGGCGTGGATGGCCGCCACGCTCTTGTCCATGTTCGTGTTGTTCACCTGCGAGAGAGGGGGGAGATGGAAGTGTGGGGGGTGGAGGGGAGAGGCGGGGGTTGAAAGCCCTGCTTCTCTACGACACGTGGAAGGGGGCCCAAGACTCCCTCTTCCCCATCCATGCGCTCTTTCAGCAGCAGGGCTTTCAATCCGAAGAAAACCTCCACGTGTCGAATCGAGTCGTGTTGTTCACCTGCGGTTCGCGGGTCCGGCACACCTTGGCCCGTGTGCACAAGGAGGTTCTCAGTTGCAGCCTACTTCCTGAATAAGGTGCATATCGGCTCGCCGGACGAGGTAGTCCTGACTCGCCCGGATGTTGCGCACGTGCTTGTTGCAGAAAAGGGCCCACCATACTGCACCACATGTACGACGCACACACCTTAGGGATCAGATGCTTGTCGGCGCGGCGCACGAGGTAGTCCTGGATGGCGCGGATGTTGCGCATGTAGCGCACGTACTTGTTGCGCCGCGGGTCCAGCGTCATGTACTTGGCGCGCACCGCAAACCGCTCCATGTGCTTCGCCTCGTTGCCGATGTAGATGACAAACGGGATGATCGTGGGGTGCCGTTTCAACAGCTCCATCTGCCATGGTATGGCATGGGGGATGGAGGTGGCATGGGGAATACAAGGGTGAGCCACAGGGGGTCCAGCGTCATGTACTTGGCGCGCACCACAAACTGCTCCATGTGCTTCGCCTCGTTGCCGAAGTTCATCACAAAGGGAATGATAGAGGATGCCGCTTCAGCAGCTCCATCTGCCATGGGGAGGCATGCGGATGCAGGTGCCACGTGGGATGCAGGTGCCACGTGGGATACAGGTGCCACGTGGGATACAGGTGCCATGTGGGATACAGGTGCCACGTGGGATGCAGGTGCCACGTGGGTGGGATACAGGTGCCACGTGGAATGCAGGCAACCCTAAAGCGCACCACAAAGTTGAGGCTGAGGTGAACGCCCTCCACGATGGCGGACTCATGGCAGCGCTCCCACTTGCACAGCAGCTGCTCCACACTGCCTATCACCATCTCACTCTGCGCCTTGTACCCCTGAATCACCATCTCCCTCTCACTCACCCCCTCCCTCTCACTTACTGCCTCCATCTCACTCACTACTTCCTTCTCACTCATTGGCTCCTTCCCATTCACAGCATCCATCCCACTCCCCAAATCTCTCCCTTTCCCTCCACTGCCTCCTTCCCCACTCCTCTCCCTGTCCAAACCTGTCACGCTTGGCCGACCATCCCAAACCGCCTCTCCCATCTCCCTCTCATCCCTCCCACCCCCACCTCCCCCTGTCACTGCAGCTTCTCCCCCGTTGTTCCCTTCTCCGCCTATTTGCCCTTCCCCCACCCGACCCCCCAGTCCTATCGCGCCTCTGCTCTCACCAGCGCCCAGATCCACAGCGACCTGCATCTCTCTCAGATCCACAGCGCCCTGCATCTCTCTCAGCCGCACCTGCCCCCCAACCTCCCCAGCTGCCAGCCTCCTCTCCCGGCCTCCTTCCCAGTCTCGCTGTGCTGCGGCAGCCTGTGTGTCCGCCTGTGCGCCGCCGTGCTTCCCTCCCAGCTTCTCCGCCTTCTTCCTGGCCTTGGCATCAGCAACAGCAGCGGGGTCGAGGTGTTCGCCTGCCTGGTACGTGGAGGCATACAGCAGCGGGTTGGCCTCGCGGCTGCTGAAGCCGCGCATCATGTGGCGCAGCGAGTCCGTCGACACCACTGTTGTGATGCCCAGCCGCGATGCCTGCCGGGGAGGGGGGAGAGGCATACGGGAGGGGGCAGTGGGGGGAGGGGGGGTATGCAAGAGCGGAAGGCAGTTTGCGAGGAGGAGGCATGGCAGTTCTCTGGACTACGGATCGTGTGGTGCACGGAGTGGGTCGACACCGCCGTGATGCCCACCCGTGATGCCTGCACCGGGGGGAAGGGGGGGCAGGAGGGAGCATGTGAGCGAGGTGCCTTCCCCGCTGCTGCCGCCGCCCATGGTGCGTGCGGCATGTGAGGGAGGGAGCATGTGAGGGAGGGAGCATGTGAGGGAGGGAGCATGTGAGGGAGGGAGCATGTGAGGGAGGGAGCATGTAAGGGAGGGAGCATGTGAGCGAGGTGCCTTCCCCGCTGCTGCCGCCGCCCATGGTGCGTGCGGCATGTGAGGGAGGGAGCATGTGAGGGAGGGAGCATGTGAGGGAGGGAGCATGTGAGGGAGGGAGCATGTGAGGGAGGGCGCATGTGAGGGAGGGAGCATGTGAGGGAGGGAGCATGTGAGGGAGGGAGCATGTGAGGGAGGGAGCATGTGAGGGAGGGAGGATGTGAGGGAGGTGGTGGACCCGAGAGGCATAGGCGAAGAAGGATGAATGGCAGTCACGCAAGAAGGAAGAATGGGGGGTGGGGAGGGGGAGGCAGAGAGGGACGGAAAGAGGGGGAGTGAAGAGGGAGGAAGGGAAGGAGGGGAGGAGGGGAGGAGGGAAGGAGAAGGCAGAGCAGAGAAGGCAGGTGTGCAGCATACCAGGAGGGAGGCGAGGGTGGACTTGCCACAGCCGCTGGCGCCACACAGGAACACCGTCACTGACATCTTCCTCTCACGCACCCTGCATGGCAGCAGCAAGCAGCAGCACACAAAGCACGCAATTCCACCACAACGGCCGTGACAGATCAGAAGAACTCAGTAATCTTTACAGTGTGGGCAGCGGTGCAGTGCAACAGTGCAGTGCGGTGCAGAGCGGTATGCAGGGGCTCACTTGCAGGCGAGGGCGAGGTCACTGCGCTGGTCAGCGCTGAGGTAGCGATACTCCGCGAGCGCCTGAGACACCAGAAACAGTAGCGGTACAGTGCGGTGCGGTTTAGTGCGGTGCACTCACTTGCAGGCGAGGGCGAGGTCGCTGCGCTGGTCGGCGCTGAGGTAGCGATACTCCGCCAGCGCCCGGCACACCACGTCCAGAAACGTGCTGCGCTTCAAAGACACGCTCACGCCCCTCACTGTGTCCCCCCCGCCCGCACTCGACCCCCCTGCTGCTGCCCTGTTTTCTGTCCGCTCGTTATTGTCACGGCCGTTATTGTCACGGCAACTGTGATTATCATGGCTGGCGCTGGTGGCCAGAACGGCACTGGAATCCTCTCGGTTTGGCCTGGCCAATCGCTGGGTACTGTCGAATCCGTTTGCCATCCGTGATCGGTGCGCCACGTCCGTCCGATGGCCGGAAACTCGCCGGCTGGTGACTTGCTGCAGCAGCATCTGGAAGACGCGCTCGCTGATCTGCGTGTGTTTGGTGAGGGAGAGGAGCGCAAGTAAGAGAGAAGAGAGGACTGCAAACGTGAAGGCGAAACCAAAAGAACCGAGACTGTCGTGGGTGAGGGAGGAGGTATGCGCAGGTCCCAGTAGGTATGATATGATCTCACGGTGCAACACGGACCGGTCACACCCTGACGGCGTGGCGCGTCTCACCCTGACGGCGAGGCACGTCTCACCTTGACGGCGTGGCGGGACTTGCACCCCATGAGCTGCAGCGTGCTGGACAGCACCGACTTGGTGTAGCGCACCGCCGCACGCGCGCCCTTTCCGCCTGCCTCGGCTGCGAGTTTACTACTACTCCCCGCGCGCTGCTGCTCCCCGTCGTCGTCCTCCACGAGTACGTACAGCAGCTTCGCCAGCACGCCCATCGCTGCTGCCGCGCGAGTATGTACTCCGTCTCAAGGATTGAAACGAGCGATTTTAAATCAGCCGTCCGACGTCAGGGAAGAGGCTGGGGATTTCCGCAGAAGCTTCGCCTTAAGACGCGCATCGCTCGTGCTGTAACAAACCTCCGCAATTTTACCACCTCCGGAGATGATCAATTCGGGACACGATGGCAGGAAGCTAGTAGTACAGACGAGGTGGTGAGGAAATGGCTAAAGGAAGCCTCAAGTAGCACGATTCCGATCACGAGGGCGAGAGGGGGTTCTACGAGTCGGAGGGAGGTGCTGATGCGTGACGGCTCGGAGGTAGCGGACCGAGCCGAACTGGTTAGCGTCGAAGAGAACGAGCTGATGCGTGACGGCTCGGAGCCTCGTGTGTGTGGAGGCGGTGCATGCTGCTGACGCCTGGCTGTTGCCATAGCTGCCGCGGATGCACCACAAGCACACGGCAATCCCTAGGCGCAGTAACAGTCGAGCAAGGCGGCAACCTTTCGAGTCAATATCAACCAGTTCGGTTCGTTTTTACCTGTAAAGTGTGAGCTCTATCCAGAATGGAACATCTGGCAACTGTACCAATTGGACGTACCGAGGCGTCACAAGCACTTATGGATTCACAAAATGGGCCCCAACCATGCACCCCAGACTCGGGGAGCATGCGAACCAGCGGCCGTATGCGAAGCGAATTTCACGAGCGTCGTTAGGCTTCGTCAGCCATCCCGAAGCAGCGCTGCTCGAGGCAGCACTGGCAATAGCGCACGAGAAAGTCATACCTCGTTATTGCGTATATTGCAAGCAAGACTAGACAAGGAAATCCATGTGGCATTCAATCTAATATACTGGATGATGTCTCCAATGGCCCAACTTGTGACGCATTACGTTATCGAAAGGACGCATCCCATGCTTTGCAGCACTATTATTTCACTGTTTCAACACTATCATTGGCAGATATGATAGGTAGCTGAAAATTGGGCTTCCCAGAATTCAGGGATGCAACTGCTCTGGCCCTAACCCATGTGTGACGTGCTCTCAGCCTTGCTGTTGCACGCGACGGTGGTACACTCCAGGTTGGGTGGCTCTAGCACAAACGTCACCCCGTGCGCAGCCAGGTGCGCCGTCAGCCCCGCATCCGGCACACTTAGCGGTGACGCGGATTTCATCGGAGGAACTGACTGGAAATACACTTCTTCCGGCTTAAGCGTTCTGTTTAGCGGCAGGCGGTGGTTGAAGGTGGGGAAGAGGGTGAGCTGCGGGGCGTCCAGGAGCTGCTGCGCGGTGTAGCGGCCGGGGAGGATGTGGTAACGCAGTAACCGGCGCTGGTGCGTGGGGGAGAGGGCGGTCCAGTGCGCTAGGTATTGCCAGTGACCCACGTTGGTGGGGACGAGCAGCTTGGCGGGGGCTGTGATGGGCTGCTGCCCGCCTTGCACTGGGTGACAAAAAATTGGTTGGGGGAGGGTAGAAAGGGGAGGATGTTGAGGGGCATGGGAGGGGGTAGGAGAGTAGGGTTGTGGGAGGGATTATATGAAGTAAGAAGGGAAGGTGCAGGTTGAAAAAAAATAGAAAGGAGGGTAGAAAGGGGAGGATGTTGAGGGGCATGGGACGAGGTAGGAGAGTAGGGTTGTGGGAGGGATTATATGAAGTAAGAAGGGAAGGTGCAGGGACTATATGACGGGCTGCTGCTCGCCATGCACTGCATTGGAAACGATTGGTTTGGCAGGGGGGAGCGGGGTGAGCGGGAGGGAAGAAAGGGGGGGAAGGAGAGGGGGGGGCGGGTGGGGGGGGGGGTGGGTTGGGGGGGGTTGTGCAGTGCTGTGTGCGTGGAATGGGGAGCAGTGTGGTGCGGTGCCGTGCGAGTGGAATGAGCGTGCGGTGCGCATGGAATGAGGTGCCGTGCAGTGCAGTGCGCTTGGAATTTGGTGCAGTACGGTGCGCTTGGAATGAGCTGTGGTGCAGTGGGGTGCACATGGAATGAGGTGAAGTGCGATGCACGTGAATGAGATGCAGTGCGGTGCGGTGCTCGCGGAATGAGGTGCAGTGCACATGGAATGAGGTTTAGTGCGTGTGGAAATAGGTGCAGTGTGGTGCAGTGCGCATGGAATGAGCTGTGGTGAGGTGCAGTGCGCGTATCAGTTGCGGTGCGCGTGGAATGAGGTGCGGTAGGATGTTGGGAGGCATGGGAGGGGGTAGCAGGGCTTTTAGAGGGGAAAATACGCAGTTGAGAAGGGAATGTGCAGGTGGAAAGAAGAGCAAAATACGGAATTGAGATGCGAAGGTGAGAAGAAAAGGCGATAAATAAAACAAAATGGTAGAAGGGAGGCGATTGGAGAGGAGAGGGGGAGGATGCGAACGCGCAGAACGAACAGAGGCACATGGGCATGGTGGTTACAGAACTCGCTGAAAATGGCGGCGAACGAGGATAGAAACGCCTGCTGCGACACCTGCTGAAGAACAGACGCCGTTTCCGCTCGCCAGTCCGGCTCGCCCTGCGCATTCGCTCTTCGCGAACTCAGCACGGCGAAAACAAGAAGCAGGGCGACGGCGCTGCTGGCGAAATTTGCCAAAGGAGAAACAACACTCCACTGGCGATCAGCCATTGTGAATTTAACGAGCGGGGCGCTCCCACAGGATGATATGTGGCGATGAATGGTGAACAGCGCCGATATCGTCCCTAGCAGGCGCTGGAAATGCGGCCACAGGAGCAACTAACTGCTCTAAGAATAAGCTACGTTGCTCGCCAACCCTAATTAAGTATTACTTCTAGTTTCAACCGACTGCATGACGCCATGATGGTAGGAAATGAGAAACGCTGCGAGCGCGCAATGTACTGCGTGCGGGTCGTGCGGAACTCGAAGAGCACAAGGGAAGGTGCGGCGGTGGGTGATAAGGATGACGAGAAGAACCCTTCTCGAGGGGACCTGCGCTCAATTCGACTCATTTGCTTGGAAAGGGCAATTGGGTGCGAATGAAGCCCCAAGTTCCAGCTCAAAACGATGGCGTTACACGTGGCACTCCATACGTTCTCAGGTGACGAACGACCCACAAAACGAAACTTTTCACTTTCAGACGGTAGCAATAAGTACTGACATTGTGCTATGTGCAGGCATACCTTTCTCGGCCTTTTGGCTAAGATCAAGTGTAGTATCTGTTCTTATCAGTTTAATATCTGATACGTGGACCATCGGTCCACATGATATTAAATTAATTTCTTTCGGGGCCAGGTGCCAATGGCCAGCTTGCTGGTCGGCCCTGCGAGCGTCGCCTCAGTATTGCACTAACTCCGAGGAAGGCGCACCCCCCCCCAAATAGGGGTCCAAATAAATTTATGAAATTGGATCTGTGTTTGTATAATTGCCATATATAATATACATCTTGTGGATGGACATTTTGAGCAGAAGGATCAATTCTTTGCTGGGTACAATGTGCAGAAATTTATGGTGCGCACTCTGTCAAAAATTCTGCAGCATTGTTTCAGACATACTCATGCAAACAAACCAAATCAACCATCCTGTGATTCCACAAGGCATTCCTGAATTTGCTTGTCCAGAAGGCATTCTTCAAGCAAAACAGCATTTCAGTGCAAAATAAAAGTTGCAAATGTTGAAAGTTGCTTCAAGCGACTCACAACTGTTCTCCACAAGTCATTTTAGTGAATCACAAAACGAAACAGAATCTCCTCCTAACAATAGAAAAGAGTGTTAGCTGCCCCCTCTAGGAGCACCACCACCAGCACCCACCCCCCCTCTCATCCTCCTCGCTCATCCCCTCACTGTCCTCCTCATAAGCAAGTCGCCCCGGCATACCCTCCATGCGGGTGGGCACGGCTCTCAGAAAGTGGCTACAGCGGTATGGGTTTGTCAAATATTATAGCCTGTAGTGGGTTGGGCTATATGGTGTCAAATGTTGTAGCCTATAGTGAGGTTTGTCTTAGGGGGTGTTGGGAAAATAAACGCATGACTTAGTGCGTTTCTGTAGTATCGAACCTCACCCGATACTGAAGCACAACAAAAGAAGTACGAAGTCGAAAAGGCGCGTACCACATCAAACCGCAACTAGAGGTTGCGAGCTGTAACCGCCTGGAGGTTACGTAACAGCAAGCGACGCTTCAGTGAACAGTAACCACCTCGATAGTCAAAGCGCTACGCGTCTCGATAAACATAACCGTTCCTTGTAATCTATCTTTTCTATATATTCCTGTATGCCCTTTACTTTAATCAATTACTTGTTCTCACATACCAGCACAAGTACATTCACTCAAGACTTCCGCTGTGCTACTCTAGCACTTACTAGCCTATTCTCTGCAAAGATCCTAAGGCTGAAATTCTCAGCCCAACATGGTATGAGAGCAGTCAGAGAACAAAGGCTCTCGTCATTAAGCCTCTTTCAGGCTACCAATCTGCAAACGACCAAGAAGTTCAACCTTCACTCAAGAAGGGCAAGACATGGCAAGTGGCAAAGAAAGAAGATCATCTACGGGATCTACTCTACCCCCGGTCTCCGAGTTGCAGACCGAAGGAGGAACAACGCCCGGATTAACACCGGAAGCGACGGAACGCTCCACTCAAGCACCAGTGGCGCCGCCAATCTTCAACCCAAGCCTAATGGAGGAGTTCTTCAACTTCATGTCGCAGCAGCAGTCCTCACAACCTGCAAACAGCAACAGCGTAAACAACGGAGCGGCACCAATGAGTATTGACAACTCATCGTTCGGACGACACAATCAACAAACACCAAATTCGGTCTCACCTGGTTCCTTCACGTTCATGCCGCCCCGCCATCCAGCGACTCCTCTTCCCGCCATCAAACGAGACCCCGAAGAAGTCCTGCAAGTACAAGCACAGTTCAACAACATCCTACGATTGCACACATCCACACCATTCAACGGGAAGGACTTCTACTCTTGGAGCTTCGAATTTGAACTCCTGATGGAAGGCGCGAATCTTCTTGGCTTCTTCAACGGTACCTGGCCATATCCACACAACGGCGAAGACAAGGACAAAGAAAATTATACGTATCACTCCCTCATGGCTTACACCGTTCTTCTCCGAAACCTGTCGCCGAATGAACAACAAAGCATCCGCGCCTACCGGAACTACGCAAACTCCGCGGAACTCGCTTATCAACATCTGCGAAGTATTCATCAAGCATCCGACAGCGTTACGCAAAGCCGACTCATGGCACAACTAACAACAGTTCAAATGCAACCTGGAGAAAAGGCCATGCCTTACATCAGTCGCTGTCAAGGACTACGCGACAGACTCATTCGCTGCGGAGGAAACTTATCTGAAGAAGCTTTCGTAACCGTCGTTCTTGCCGGCCTTGGACCTCAGTGGCGCACCACCCGCTCACTTCTTCGCGCTCACGGTCGACTCTCCGAAATGCATCTCTGCGCCGAACTTCACGCCGAGCAGCAGGAAATGGACCTGTTCGAAGAACGCAACAACAAAAGGCATCATCAACCAATCGTTCTTTACACCAATCGACGACAGCCACGCTACCAAAATCGAGGACACGTACCTCCCTATTGTCATCTTTGTCGGACTTCAGGACACACACGCTTCAACTGCCCTCAGCAACAACGACAACCAGCACCATTCTCTCGTCCTCTGCGACCAGTGCCTCCCCACATCGCGTCAACTCAACAGCGACCCGCTACCGCCTCAACGACTACTTCAACACGACCGTCAACCTCCACTTCGGGACCTGCACAGACACCAAGAATCGTCGCCATGGCACGAACAACAGAGTCAAACATCGACTCGTGCATTACCGGCTCTCCACCAACTTACAGTCCTGATGAGCAACCATCACCACCACCATCGTCCCTTAACGTGAATCCAACGTACGCCGCCATCGCGAACCGTGCACCCACCGGACCAGACACATGGTTCCTCGACAGTTGTTGCGGTCATCACATGTGCTCTTCATCACGATTTCTTCAGCGCGAACGACGTCTTCCGCGAGACGTCATCATCACCATCGCCAACAACGAAAACCTGCGCACCAACAAACAAGGAGTCGTGGAGCTTCAGTCAAACGAAACAAACGTTATTCTTCAATTAAACAAAGTACTCGTCGTCGACAACCTCGGCTTTAACTTACTGAGCGTCAGCCAACTCATGTCGAAAGGCGTTCACCTGGAGTGCGACTCCGACGCCCTGGAAATTCGTCTTTACCACGGAAAAGGGGGGGTCTTCATCGGCCGTGCAATCCAACAAGATGACGTGTTCGTCCTCGACTTCGTCCCCGACAAAGGCACCGCAGACAGCGACGGTATAGTCGCTCTCGCACCTTGGACGCATCCGCCAGACCTCGACCCGAACTTCAGTCCTGAAGGCTTCTGGTACTCTCGTACCATTCCCGAAGCTGAACGCACCAACGCGCTTGCCGTCCTGCAAACACAAGCCACAACACCTGAGTCAGCACCCGTCATCGAAACAACAACTGCACCCGTCACAACACCAACAACCTCCGAACCTGCAATTGAAGAACCAACCGTCGTCGCGGAACAACCTACCGAAACTCTACAGCTCGGTCCCTCCGTCGCACCTCCACCTCTCATCATCGACACGCCACCGACAGCCGCCCAACAGTTAACGCCAGCACCACGCGCCGTCCATCGAAGTGCAGCAACTCACGCCGCCTTCTTCGCTAACGCAGACTTCTATCGACGCTCCGTAGGTCACAGCGCCTCCGAAGACATATGGCATCAACGTCTTGGACATCCTGGAAACACAACACTCTACAATACAATACGAGCCGGAGTGTTAGATAAGAACGCCCTACTTCTTCCCAACGGACGAGAACTCGAACGACCACGCGGCACCTGCTTCATCTGCCCGGAAGCAGATCTGCCTCACCAACCGTTCCCGTCACACCACAATCCGAGCGCCCCCGCTTATCAACCACTCGAGAAAGTCTACAGCGACATACTATACATACCTCGAACGGAAGGACGTGAAGATCTGAACTACGTCATCACCTTCATCGACGCCGCAACGCGATATGTCTGGCACGTCAACTTACCGTCACGAGACATGGCTCTAGAAGCCTTCACAGCCTGGCTACCTGTTGCTGAAAGAGAGTCAGGAGCGAAACTGAAGAGTTTTCAGTCAGATGGCGCAAAGGAGTACCAGTCAAACAGCTTCACACAGTTCTTGGCAGAAAGAGGCATCAAACGCCTCATCTCTCTTCCTTACGCTCACCAACAGCAGGGTGTGGCAGAAAGGATGAACAGGACCCTGCAGACAACCATGCGAAAGCTGCTACGTGGAACTCGACTGCCCAACTCAGAATGGCCAGCAGCGATGGACCACGCTGTCCTCCTGCACAACTTGCTGTCCTCGTCATCACTGCCCAACAACGCATCTCCGCACCTGTTGTGGACTGGGAAGCTGGGCAACACAAAAATGTTACGAGTTTTTGGGTGTATGGTACAGTACCGCCCACACACTGCACGCGCAGGGAGATTCTCGCAACGTGCACAGTGGGGTCTACACCTCGGGCTGGCAAAATATTACGAAGCATGGCGAATCTTCGACGTCCACACAAAGGAAACAGTAGCAGCACGTGACGTTCTCTTCTACGAGCGACTCACCCTCAACCATTACCTGGACAACATCGCACGCCACGTCGACCCCACCGGCGGATTTTCTGGTTCCCGAGCCTTTGCTTCACCCTCTGATGCTGCTGACTGGGAAGAAGAGAACGTCGATGGCGCTTCCGAAGCTGCTGGACCCCTTCCTTACTGCTCCGTCCCAATCCCCATGGACGAGGAAAACCCTCGCGACAGTAACAATGCCGACGCCTACTACCATTTCGCCGACAATGGTTACGTAACACCCCAACCCGTCAACACCGACATCTCTGAGAGATACGGCCCCGGATTCGCACCTGATCCTGAAGCGGGAGACGAAGCAGTCTATCCCGAGGACCCTTTGCTGAATCGTCACACCCCCAGCGGACTCCAAGTCCTGGGACTCGTCGCTGCAGTGCACGGGACTTCGTCGCCACCTGAAGAGCCTCGCTCTGTCAAGCAGGCTCTGGGGGGGGAACACAAAGAAAAATGGCGCGAAGCCATGGAAAAGGAGTTAAAAGCGCTCTCAGACCGCAACACCTGGAAGATCGTCCCTGCATCACTCGCACAAGACAAACCCATTCTCTCCGGAAAATGGGTATTCCGGATCAAAACCAACTCCGACGGAACCATCGAACGGTTTAAAGCTCGATGGGTCGTCCGCGGATTCGACCAAGAGTATGGTCGCGATTTCACTGAAACCTTCGCACCAGTCAGTCGACATACTTCCCTGCGCATACTTCTCGCCATCGCCGCCTCACGCCGCCGCCCACTCCGACAAATCGATGTCGCCAACGCCTTTCTATACGCCCCAGTCGACGCTGAAATCTTCGTCGAACAGCCCCACGGGTTCGTCGACGACCCTTCCCTCGTCTGCCAACTACTAAAATCACTATACGGAATTAAGCAAGCACCGCGACTCTGGCAGCAGTACCTGCACGCACGACTCAAACGCATCGGATTCAACCAACTGCCCCATGACCAGGGCATGTATCGTCTCACTCGCGACAACGACTACGTTCTGCTAATCGTCTACGTCGACGATTTGCTTTACATCGGGTCAACTACCACCATCGTCACCTGGTTCGAAAAGGAGCTTCAGACAGATCTCTCCCTCACAGTCTCACCCAACGTCACGCAGTATCTAGGGCTCAATATCCTCGATGAAGACAACACTATTCGTCTCAGCGCCTCAAAATACGCAAGCACTATCGCCGAACGCTTCTGCATCACACCGACGCACATCGCAACACCCTACAGTCACCTATCGCTCGATCCAACCGAAGAAACCAACCCACTGTCGCCTACTGAAATCCAGGAATATCAACAGAAACTGGGCTGCCTACTCTTTGCCGCCGTTACGTGCCGACCGGACTTATCCTACAGCGCCAGTCAACTAGCGACCTACCTCAAGCGCCCAGAACAACGTCACCTCAAGGAACTCAACCGTGCCCTTCTCTACTTCATCTCGACGCCAACAGTTGGCTTAACATATCACAAGAACACGACGACCGACCTAAAACTACTCGGCTACGTCGACGCTGATCATGCTGCTGATCGTGTCGATCGTCGCTCTCGCACCGGCTACATCTACCGTCTTGAGCCCGTCGGAACTATCTCCTGGCAATCAAGTAAGCAGGAACTCGTCGCACTATCATCTGCTGAAGCAGAGTATATTGCTCTCTGCACTACTACCAAGGAGGGCCTGTACCTGCGCGAACTGCTGGAAGAAGCGAAAATTGCGAAAGTACCCAGCTTCTCGCTTTTCAGCGACAACCAGTCCGCGATACGGATCGCGAACAAGAATGGCTTCGCCAACAGAACCAAGCATATCGCACTGCGATACTTCTTCGTGAAAGACGAAATCGAGAAAGGAAAACTCCAGCTGGATTACTGCCCGACCACCGAGATGGCAGCAGATTATCTCACCAAGAAGCTACCAAAGGGGAAATTCGAGTACTGCATGCTGCTCACCGGATTGGACCACGTCACCGAAGCTGACCACGTCGACACTCCAGAAACGAAGGGGAGTGTTGGGAAAATAAACGCATGACTTAGTGCGTTTCTGTAGTATCGAACCTCACCCGATACTGAAGCACAACAAAAGAAGTACGAAGTCGAAAAGGCGCGTACCACATCAAACCGCAACTAGAGGTTGCGAGCTGTAACCGCCTGGAGGTTACGTAACAGCAAGCGACGCTTCAGTGAACAGTAACCACCTCGATAGTCAAAGCGCTACGCGTCTCGATAAACATAACCGTTCCTTGTAATCTATCTTTTCTATATATTCCTGTATGCCCTTTACTTTAATCAATTACTTGTTCTCACATACCAGCACAAGTACATTCACTCAAGACTTCCGCTGTGCTACTCTAGCACTTACTAGCCTATTCTCTGCAAAGATCCTAAGGCTGAAATTCTCAGCCCAACAGGGGGTACAGAAGTTAGGGTTTGTTATATGTACCCCAACCAACATCAATGGCACCATCCATTCCTCATTCTGACATGGTATCAGCTAGGTTAGGATCCTGTGGGATCCCGTTCCTCCGTTCTCCGTTCGTACCTCCCGAGCCTGACCCTACCTCTCGTTCGTACCAGTTCCGTTGTTACCGCGCCTAGTACCGAGCCTAGCGCCCTTTCCCCCCGTCGCTTAGCGCCCTTTCTCCCCGTTACCTAGCGCCCTTTCCCCCCCCCCCGTCGCGTCGCCCTGTCCCGTCGCGTCGCGCCCTTTCCCCCCGTCGCGTCGCGCCCTTTCCCCCCGTCGCGTCGCGCCCGTTCCCCCCGTCGCGTCGTGCCCGCCCGTTCCCCCCCGTCGCGTCGTGCCCGCCCGTTCCCCCCCGTCCCGTCGCCCTGTCCCGTCGCGTCGCCCTGCCCCGTCGCGTCGCCCTGCCCCGTCCCGTCGCCCTGTCCCGTCCCATCGCCCTGCCCCGTCGCGTCGCCCTGCCCCGTCGCGTCGCTCCCGCCCTTTCTCCCGTCCCGTCGCCCTGCCCTACGCCCTAGCCCGTCGCCCTACTCTAAGCCCTGGCCCGTCGCCCTACCCTAAGCCCTGCCCCGTCGCCCTTCCCTCCGCCCTGGCCCGTCGCCCTTCCCTACGCCCTGGCCCGTCGCCCTACCCTAAGCCCTGGCCCGTTGCCCTACCCTACGTCCTGGCCGGTTGCCCTACCCTACGCCCTGGCCCGTCGCCCTAGCCCGCTCTTCCGCTGCGACTGAGTCCTCTTCCTCCCGGTTGTTACTCGCCTGTTCGTTTGCGTTAGTTCTCACTATGGGGACTCCGCGAGTTCTTCGTTTCGACGCTGACGGTAGACCCCTTGACTTTTCCGTCTGGCTTCTTCGCGCTCGCCGTCTGTTAGAGAGTCAGGTCCAGGGGGGCGAGACCCTCTGGTCGCACGCTACTGGTGACCTCCCCGAGCCCCCCGAGCCTACAGCTTTAGGCCCTGCCCCTGACGACACTACTACGGCTCGCTTTGCCCGTCAGCGCGCTGACCAGACGGCTTGGACGTCGCGTGACGCTGCGGCCTGCATCGCACTCAGCAGCCTCCTCCCTGAGTCCGAAGAGGTCCACTTTACTCAGGTTCGCACCGCTGCTGCGTACCTCACTGCGATTAAGGCCCGCTACTCTACTCCCGCTACTGTCTCTCTTGGCCGTCTTTTCCTCCCGTTCCTGTTTCCTGATCTCGCCTCGTTTGAGCGCTCTGCTGACTTGATCGCTCACCTCCGCTCGCTCGACGCTAGTTACCGCGCTGCTTGCACTGAGGCACAGCTTGCACTGCTTCCTCCCCCAATGGCGATTACTGTCTATTTCATCGCCACTAGCCTCCCTGACCGCCTTGCCTCCGTTCGTGACGCGCTTCTGCTGAAGCACCCTAGTGAGCTGACTATCGAGGTCCTTGAGTCTGCACTCAAGGACGTCGAGAGCAACCTTCGTTCGGTAGCTGCCGCCTCTGGTACTGTGTCCCCCCCACTCTTCCACGGGTGCACAGTCCCGCAGTTACCCACCTTCACTGCCTCTCTTGCCACTGCCGCTACTGACGCGACTGCGGCTGCTGTTACGACTGCGTCGCGGTCCCGCGGCAGGGGGGGCAAGAAAGGTGGTTCTGGTGGAGGTGGAGGCGGAGGTAGCGGAGGTAGTGGGGGTGCTGTTGCGACTGGCGGTGGTGGGAGTGCAGCGTCTGGAGAGACCCCTCGTGCAGCGGCTGGTGACTCCACTGCACCTGCTGGTGGCGGCGACCCCCGAGCTCGTCAGTCGCCTCCTGTACTGCCGGCCCCGCTAGGTGGAGCAGCGGCGTGGTACCAGGCTCAGCGGCAGCAGCACCTTCAGCAGCAGCAGCAGCCCCTTTCCTCCCAGCAGCCTCAGCAGCAGCAGCGTCAGCAGCTGGCTCCGGGGTCGGGGCTGCGTCAGCCCCAGCGCGGTACTGCTTACCCTCCCTGCCCCTACCAGGTTCTGACAGGTCCTCGTCGGGGCCACCCTTGTGGCCGCTTTCACCCCCCTGGTCAGTGCTTTGCTCAGCTCACTGACACGGTCCGGTTGGCCTACGGGGTTGGCGGTCCTGCTCCTGACTGGCTTCCTCTGGTTCAGCGCTACGGCTCCGCTCTGTGGGGCATGTCTGCTGAGCAGTTAGTTGATCTGATTAGTGCTCCTCATGCTATGTATGCTGTTGTTGACTCTAGTGTTTCTGACTCTGTTTACTCTGGTGTTGTTAGCTTAGGTGCTAGTCTTGCTCAGTTGCCTGTTGCTAGTGTAGGTTCTTGTGTAGACTCTAGACCAGCGACTACCTCAGAGGACGCTTCGCTGTCGTTCACGCTGGACTCTGGAGCCTCCCACTGCTTCTTCCGGGACAGCACGACACTTACACCACTTCCTGCGCCTGTTTCTGTTGCGTTGGCTGATCCCACTACGGGACCAGTCACTGCACGTCACACTACCACTTTACCGTGTCCTGCTGCTCCCTCCGGGTCTCTCACTGGGTTTCACGTCCCCTCGTTCTCCCGGAACTTGGTGGGCGTGCGACCCCTTGTGAGTCAGCACGTGGGTGTGTGGTTTGAGCCTTCTGGAGAGACTGCGGTGTGTGTTGACGGAGACTCTTACCAGCCTCTTGCTACCTTTACTGCTGAGCCGGGCTCGGGTCTCTACACTCTTCACACTGGCCCGCGTGCGCCGCAGCAGCAGCCGCACCAGCAGCAGCACCCGCAGCCGCAGCAGCAGCAGCAGCAGCAGCAGCAGCAGCAGCAGCACCAGCACCAGCGGCCGCACCAGCAGCCCCCCCTACTGCCACTGCCCCCGGTCCCCCCCCCCCGTTCGGGTCCCCGCGTCTCACCAGGTTGCTTCGTCCCCCCAGGTGTCTGTGTCGTGTCTGGTTCCTACGTCTGTTCCAGTCGCTGCGTCGTGCTCCTGCCGGTCGCTTGCCCACCCCACCGTTCTGTGGCACCACCGGATGGGGCACCCGTCCCTTCCTCGTCTGCGCGCTATGTCCAGTCAGCGTCTTGTCCTAGGCCTCCCACGTGTCTTGCCGTCGCTGCCGCCTTCGCTTGCGCCGCCGTGTGGTCCCTGCGTCGAGGGTCGGCTGCGCGCCACCCCTCACTCCTCCTCCCTACGTCCGGCCACCGAGCCTTTTGAGACGCTTCACTTGGACGTCTGGGGCCCCGCCCCTCGTCTAGGCCCTGAGCGTGAGCGTTACTTTCTGGTGGTCGTTGACGACTTCTCCCGCTACACCACAGTGTTCCCTCTGGCGAAGAAGTCTGAGGTGACTTCTACGCTGATCAGGTGGTTGCTCACCACCGAGGACACTCGTGGTCGTCGTGTCAGCTGTCTCCACTCCGATCGTGGGGGTGAGTTTCGCTCCGGCATTCTCGCTGGATTCTGTCGCGAGCAGGGCATTCGTCAGTCCTGGACGCTTCCAGAGTCCCCACAGCAGAATGGGGTTGCTGAGCGCCGCATAGGCCTGGTCATGGAGATCGCCCGCACCTCCCTGACTCACGCCTGTGCCCCCCATTTTCTGTGGCCCTACGCGGTCAGGTACGCCGCGCACCAGCTGAACCTCTGGCCACGTGTCTCTCGACCAGAGGTGTCACCGACCAGTCTTTGGACAGGGTCCCCTGGTGTTGCGTCGCGGTTTCGCGTCTGGGGGTGCTTGGCTCTTGTCCGCGACACCTCCGCGGACAAGCTCTCGCCTCGTGCCGTCCCCTGTGTCTTCCTTGGTTTTCCTGAGGACTCCTCTGACTTCACCTTTTACCACCCTCCCTCTCACCGGTTCTTTGACTCCCGTGACGTCCGTTTCGAGGAGTCCACTCCGTACTACGTCAGGTACCCCAGTCGAGGTCTCCCGGTTCCTCCTCCCCCCCTCTTCCTGAATGCAGCCCCCCCTCCTGCTCCCCCGGTACAGCCTCCCCCCCCTGGTCCAGCCCCGTCAGGTGTGTCCCAGGCTACCCCTCCTCCTTCGGTAGCCCCTCCGGTACAGCCTCCCTCCCCACAGTCCTCCTCGCAGCGTGCCGCTGGTGCTAGCTCTCGAGAGGTTGGTGCTGCGTCTGTTCCTGTACCGGTTTCTGGTTCTGGGGGTGCTGGAGTTGGAGCTGGAGTTGGTGCTGGAGTTGGCACTGGAGTTTCTGGTTCTGGGGGTGCTGGAGTTGGAGCTGGAGTTGGAGCTGGAGTTTCTGGTTCTGGAGTTGGAGCTGTCCCGGTGGGTGCAGAGGACTCTTGTCGTCCGGGAGCTGGTGCTGGTCGCGCGGCCACTGGGGGTGCTGCGTCTGGGGGTGAGGGTGCGCCTCCTTCGGGTTCAGGTGAGCCTGGGTCTGGAGCTGGTGTTAGTGCTGCCTCTGGGGGTGGTGCGCCTAGTTCTTCTGGGGTGGACTCTGGAGCTGCCGCTGCTTCGGACACTACTCCACCCCCCCACCCCTACCCGACTAGGCACCAGGCTCGTGTTCGCCGTGCCCGTGACGAGCAGCTGGCGTTGGAGAGAGAGGAGAGGGAGTTACAGCGGCTGGAGGAGCAGCACCAGCAGCTGGACCCGCAGGAGCAGCAGTCCCAGCAGTAGCCGCGTCCGCAGCAGCAGCAGTCGCAGCCGCAGCAGCAGCAGCCACTTCCTCCTCCTGTCTCGGGTCTTCGGATCCTTGGTCTCCCCTCCCCTTCTCCTCCCTCCTCCGCCTCTCCTCCTGTCTACGGTCCCACGTTTCCTCCTCCTGACTCCTCCCCCGCTGTTTTCCCCAGTTCTCCGCCCTTGTCCTCTTCTCCTCCGTCTCGTTCTTGGGCTACTCGCCGCTCCCCTCGTGCTCGTCCCTTGTGTCCTGTTCCCTTCACTGACCTTCGTACTGCCTTCCTTCTTTCTAGTCCACCTCGTCCGTCTCAGTCTGTGCTTCCGTCTCCTCCTGAGTCGGCCCTCACTGTGTCGCTCCCTACTCCTGTCACTGACTACTACCGCATGTACCGTCCTGTTCTCTCTCGTGTTCTCGCCTCTCTTGTTACTCACCCTCGTGTCTCTGTGTCCGCTCTTACTGCCGCGGTTACTGACTTTGCCTCTACCCGCCGCCTTGACTACGCCACCACGCTTGTGACTGCTCCTCCTACCAGTCCTCTGGTCGTCGGGGGTGTGTCTGCCCTTGGCTGTGACGCCCTAGAGGACAGGCAGTTTGAGCTAGAGTTCCTCGCGGCCGCTTCCCCTCATCTCTGTGCCATGCTCCTCGCCCCTGAGGGTGACCCCGACGCCCTTGACATTCCGACTCCTCGCACTTACGCTGAGGCAGTGTCAGGGCCTTGGGCCTCTCAGTGGAGAGCTGCCATGGACGCAGAGATGGCCTCCTACAGATCCACAGGCACCTACGTCGATGAGGTTCCCCCCCTTGGGGCGAACGTAGTCGACGGCATGTGGATCTACAGGGTGAAGCGGCCACCGGGATCTCCCCCGGTCTTCAAGGCGCGCTACGTGGCTAGAGGTTTCAGTCAGCGCGAGGGAGTTGACTTCTTTCAGACCTTCGCACCTACCTCGAAGATGACCACTCTTCGGGTGTTACTACACGTAGCAGCACAGAGAGACTACGAGTTACACTCTCTCGACTTCTCCACTGCTTTCCTTCAGGGCAGTCTACACGAGGAGGTCTGGTTGCGTCGTCCCTCGGCCTTCACTGGCACTTTCCCTCCTGGGACCCAGTGGAGGCTGAGGCGACCTGTTTACGGTCTTCGCCAGGCCCCTCGTGAGTGGCACGACACTCTGCGTTCTACCCTCTCTGACCTTGGGTTCCAGCCGTCTTCTGCCGACCCGTCGCTGTTCGTTCGTCGTGGCTCCACACCGTTCTTTGTTCTGGTCTACGTCGACGACCTCGTTTTCGCCACTCCGGACAGGGTTGCTTTGGCAGACGTGAAGTCCGAACTGCAGAAGAGACACACGTGCACTGATCTTGGTGAGCTGCGCCACTACCTTGGCCTGCAGATCACCAGGGACAGAGCCGCTCGCACCATTACACTCTCACAGTCACACATGGTGCAGCAGGTCCTTCAGCGGTTCGGGCTTCAGCACTCCACCGTACAGCGCACACCTCTCGCTGTTGACCACAGACTCACTGGTCCCTTTCCTGACGAGCCGTTTGAGCCTAGTGGTCCCTACGCAGAGCTTGTGGGTTGCCTCATGTACCTGATGACTTGTACTCGCCCGGACCTCGCCTTCCCTCTCAGCATCCTTGCGCGCTTTGTTGCGCCAGGGAGACACCGTCCTGTTCACTGGACGGCAGCTGTGAGGGTGGCGAAGTACCTAGCGACTACATCAGGCGTGGGGCTAGTTCTTGGAGGGCAGCAGTCTGTCGTACTCACTGGTCACTGTGACTCCTCTTACGCTGACGACGCTGAGACTCACAGGTCTACTCAGGGGTACTGTTTCAGTCTGGGTTCTGGAGCTGTTTCCTGGCGTTCCACGCGCTCCTCTTCTGTCTCGACCTCTACAGCTGAGGCTGAGATTTACGCTGGTGCCATGGCGGCACAGGAGTTGCGGTGGTTGATCTTCTTGCTCGCCGACCTTGGTGAGCGGCCGAGCTCTGCACCGACCTTGTTCACTGACAACAAGGCGTCGATCCTCCTCTGTCGTGAGCCGCGACTGGAGAGCAGAGTGAAGCACATTCACGTCAGGTACTTTCTTCTGCGAGAGTTGCAGAGGCGTGGACAGGCTCGCTTCGAGTTTGTGGAGTCCGAGGCCAACACTGCAGACATCTTCACCAAGGCGCTTCCGCCTCGTGACCACCAGAGGTGTTGTGTGCAGTTAGGCCTTGTTGACACAGGTTCTAGTCATGTGTAGGCTTGAGTTTATTGGCTGCTTCGTCTGTACTCTTGCTATATATACTTGTGATCTCTTGGACTGGCCTTGTGGCCACTGTTGCTTGTGCTCAGAGTGTGTGGTGACGTTGTGATCCACCCTGAGCTTTGTTTTCTTTTGGACTGGTCTTGTGACCGTACTCTTTTTGATTTTGCTAGACACCCCTCACTTAGGCTATGGGGGTGTGTCAAATGTTGTAGCCTATAGTGAGGTTTGTCTTAGGGGGTACAGAAGTTAGGGTTTGTTATATGTACCCCAACCAACATCAATGGCACCATCCATTCCTCATTCTGACATATGGGGTACAACTAGTTAGGGTTAGGTTATGTACCCCAATTCTGTCAATACAACGCATTCCGCTGTAGTTCTCATTCTGACATGGTATCAGCAGTAGGTTAGCGCTCCTAGTCCTAGGCCCGCCCTTCCCTACCACTAGGGTTACCACTGCGCCCTGCCAGCCCGCCAGCGCCCTACCCCACGCCCCAGCCGGCGCGCCCCTCCCCTCCCCGCCCTTAGCCAGCGCGCCCGCCAGCCAGCGCGCCCGCCAGCCAGCCAGCGCGCCAGCCAGCCAGCGCGCCAACAGCCAGCGCGCCAGCCAGCCAGCGCGCCAGCAGCCAGCGCGCCAGCCAGACAGCGCGCCAGCCCGCCAGCGCGCCAGCCAGCCAGCGCGCCAGCAGTCAGCGCGCCAGCAGCCTGCGCGCCAGCCAGCCAGCCAGCGCGCCAGCCAGCCAGCGCGCCAGCAGCCAGCGCGCCAGCCAGCCAGCGCGTCAGCCCGCCAGCGCGCCAGCCAGCCTGCGCGCCAGCCCGCTTGCACGCCAGCCCGCCAGCGCGCCCGCCAGCGAGCTCGCCAGCGCGCCCGCCAGCACGCACGCCAGCGCGCCCGCTAGCGCGCCCGCCAGCGCGCCACGCCAGCGGGCCCCGCCAGCGCGCACGCCAGCGCGCCGCGCCCGCCAGCGCGCGCCCTGCCTAGCCGCCCGCCAGCGCGCCGCGCCCGCGCGCCACGCCAGCCAGCGCGCTACGCCGGAGCGCGCCCCGCCAGCGCGCGCCCCGCCGCCCCGCGCCCAGCCAGTGCGCGCCCCGCCTGCGCGCACCCGCCTCGCACTCACCTCCCTCTCCTCCTCCTCTCGCGGCTGGCGGCCGCTATCACTTGTCCTCGCCCCTCATGGCGACGTCTCGCGTGCTCCGTTTCGACCCTGAGGGGCGTGCGATCGACCTTAGTACCTGGCTGACGCAGGCCCAGCGCCACCTTAGGAGCCAGCGCCAGGATGGCGTGCACCTGTTTGCGCATGCGTCCGGTGCTCTGCCCGCCCCGCCGCAGCCTTCACCGCTGCCCACTTCCCCACCGCCTACTTCCGAGCAGGAGGCTGAGTACCAGCGCCGGTTCCTCGCTCGTGACGTGTGGGAGTCTCGTGACGCTGCTGCCCGCCTCGCCCTGACCGACCTTCTCCCGCCAACTGAGGCTGTCCACTTCACTCAGGTCGAGTCTGCTGCAGACCTTTACACTGCTATTGTTGCTCGCTACTCCACTCCCTCCTCTGCCTCCCTCAGCCGCCTCCTCGTCCCCTTTATCTACCCTGACCTCGCCTCCTTTGAGAGTGTCGCTGACCTCGCTACCCACCTGCGCTCCCTTGAAGCTCGCTTCAAGGCCGCTTGCACTGAGGAACAGCTTGCCCTTGCACCCCCCCCCATGTGGCTCACTATTCACTGGTTAGTCACTCGCCTCCCTGACCGTCTAGCCACAGCCCGCGACGCGCTTCTCTTGAAGCACCCCTCTGAGCTTACTATCGATCTTCTTGAGACCGCTCTCTCGAAGATCGAGAGTAACCTCCTCACTGTTGCCTCCGCCTCTTCCGCGCCTCCTCCTCGTCTCTTTGAGGGGTGTGCGGTACCATAGCTTCCCACCTTCACTGCCTCGCTTGCCACTGCCGCGTCTTCTGCCTCTGAGGAGACGGCGGCCGTTTCTGTCTCTGGCGGACAGAAACGTGGCAAGTCCGGCAAGAAGGGAGGGAAGGGCGGCGGGGGTTCTGGGGGTGTTGCGGGTGGCGGCGGTGGCGGTAGTACTAGTGGCGGGGGTGGCGGCGGGGGTGACTCGGGACCTGACGGCTCTCCTCTAGACGGTGGTGAGGGGTTTTCGCAGCAGCAGCAGCAGACTCCTCCGCAGCTGCCACCGCCTGGACAGCAGCAGCGGCAGGGACAGCAGCAGCAGCGCCAGGGCCAACAGCAGCGCCCGCCTCAGCAGCAGCCCCAGCAGTGGGGCACTCTGCAGCAGTGGGGCACTCAGCAGCAGTGGGGCCCTTCGCAGCAGTGGGCCCCCCCGCAGCAGTGGAGACCTACGGCCCCCCCGAGCACTGGGCGCAGCGGTGCCCCTTCTAGTCGGGGACCCCGCTCGGCCGGCCGCGACGTTGGTCCCTGTGAGTACTGGATCCTGACGGGTCCGCGCAGGGGCACGTACTGCGGCCGCCCTGACCACTCTGCTGCACGCTGCTTCAGCCGTCTTGACGACCTGTACGTCCTGCACCACGGTCCCTCCGCTCCCCCGCCACCGCGTTGGGGACCACTCCTTGCTCGTGGTGTTGCTGTGTTTGATATGTCTATGGATGATGCTAGGTCTTATGCCATGTATGCTGATGTTGACTATAGTGCTGTCGGATCTGTTTACTTGCCTGTACCTAGCGTAGGATCTTTGCCTGTTGCTAGAGTAGGTGCTGGTGTAGGATCCTGTCTAGCTACTAGTACAGGTGCTCTCTCGGCGGACGCGTCGCTCTCCTTCACACTGGACTCCGGAGCGACGCAGTGCTTCTTCCGCGACAGCACGACTCTTACTCCACTCTCGGCGCCGGTTTCTGTAGCATTGGCCGATCCCTCTTCGAGACCGGTCATTGCGACTCACGCCACTACCCTCCCGTGCCCAGCTGCCCCTTCCGGTTCTCTGACCGGCCTCCACGTTCCTACTTTCTCTAGGAACCTGGTTGGTGTGGCTCCTCTGGCGAGACAGCACGTCGGGGTCTGGTTTGAGCCTTCGGGTGGCACTGCAGTCTGTGTGGACGGTGACACGTACGCCCCTCTGGCCACTTTTCGTCAAGAGCTGGGCTCTTGTCTGTACACCCTCCACACCGACACCCGTCCGGTTCCCCCGTCCCACCAGGTAGCCAGGTCCAGTCAGGTAGCTGTGCCAGGTCTAGTGGCTGCGTCGTGCTCGTGTCGGTCGCTGTCCCACCCTGCCCTCCTCTGGCACCACCGCCTTGGTCACCCGTCCCTCTCTCGTCTCCGCGCTATGTCCAGTCAGCGTCTTTTCTTAGGCCTCCCCCGCGACCTCCCGCCGCTCCCGCCGCTCCCGCCGTCCCCCGCTCCTCTGTGCGGTCCTTGTGTCCAGGGTCGGCTGCGCGCCACTCCTCACTCCTCCTCCCTTCGTCCAGCCTCCGAGCCCTTTGAGACACTCCACTTACACGTCTGGGGCCCCGCTCCCCGGCTTGGACCTGAGCGAGAGAGCTTCTTCCTAGTGGTCGTTGACGACTACTCTCGGTACACCACCGTGTTCCCTTTGGCGAAGAAGTCCGACGTGACTTCTACGCTGATCCGGTGGCTGCTCGCCACCGAGAGTACTCGTCGTCGTCGTGTCAGTTGTCTCCACTCCGACCGTGGGGGTGAGTTTCGCTCCGGCATTCTCGCCAGATTCTGTGCCGAGCAGGGCATCACCCAGTCCTGGACTCTTCCAGACTCTCCACAGTAGAATGGGGTTGCTGAGCGCCGGCTAGGCCTGGTCATGGAGATTGCCCGCACCTCCATGATCCACGCCCGCGCGCCCCATTTTCTGTGGCCCTACGCGGCTTGGTACGCCGCTCACCAGCTGAACCTCTGGCCTCGCGTCTCTCGGCCAGGGGCTTCACCGACCAGTCTTTGGACAGGGTCCCCTGGTGTTGCGTCGAGGTTTAGTGTCTGGGGCTGCTTGACGTTTGTCCGCGACACCTCTGCGGACAAGCTCTCACCTCGCGGCGTCCCCTGTGTCTTCCTTGGTTTCCCTGAGGCCTCCTCTGACTTCACCTTTTACCACCCTCCCTCCCAGCGGTTCTTTGACTCTCGTGACGTCAGTTTCGACGAGTCCGTCCCCTTCTACGTCCGGTACCCCTGTCGAGGTCTCCCGGTTCCCCCCCCTCCCCTCTTCCTCGCCCCAGCTCCTCCTCCTCCCGCTCCCTCTCCTCCGGTACCCCCCCCGGTTCCCGCTCCGTCAGGTGTGTCGCAGGCTACCCCCCCTCCCTCGGTCCCCCCCCAGGTCTCTCCTCCTTCCCCACAGTCGTCCTCACAGCCTCCGCAGCAGCCGTCGGCGCTTCCTCTCCCGGCCACTGCGGACTCTGAGGGTGTTGGTGCTCGAGGTGAGGGCTCTGGCGGTGCCGGTTCTGGGGGTGTTGGAGTTGGAGCCGAGCGTGCACCTGCCGCAGCTGCACGTACCGAGCGTGTTGGAGTCGGTGGTGGTGCTGGAGCTGGTGGTGTTTCTGGAGCTGGAGAGTCTGGGGCTGGTGCTAGTGCCACTGGCGGCGCCACGACTGGGGGTGCGGGTACACCTCCTACAGGTACTGGTCGTGCTGCCGCAGGGGGTCCTCGCTCTGGGGGTGCTCAGCCGGGTCCTATCGAGGGTGGAGCCGGTTCTTCTTCGTCGTCTCCTGACACCACTCCTCCTCCTCACCCCTACCCGACTCGTTACCAGGCCCTTCGTCTTCTAGAGCGTGAGGAGCAGCAGCGTTTGGAGCGTGAGAGGTCGGAGGTTCAGCAGCGGGTGGAGCGTGAGCGGTTGGAGTTTCAGCACCAGCAGCAGCAGCAGCAGCAGCTGCAGCCACAGCCACAGCAGCAGCAGCAGCAGCAGCAGCAGCAGCAGCAGCAGCAGCAGCCGCCGCAGCTGCCGGAGCAGCCTCCGGCCCCTGTTTCTGGCCTTCGGGCCCTTGGTCTCCCCTCCTCTCCTCCTGTGTTCGGTCCCACGTTTCTTCCTCCGGACTCCACTCCGGCTGTCTTCCCTCGTTCTCAATCTCCTCCGTCCCCCCCTCCTCTCGCCCACACTTGGGCCTCTCGCCCTCCTCGTGCTCGTCCCTCGTCCCCTGTCACTGACCTCCGTACCGTGTTGTTTCGTCCTCGTCCTCCTCGTTCTCCTCCGTCTGTCCTTCCTCGTCCTCCTGAGTCTTCCCTCACTGCCTCCCTGTCCACTCTGGTCACTGACTACTACCGCACGTACCGCCCCACTCTCTCTCGTGTTCTCGCCTCTCTTGTTACAGACCCTCGTGCCTCTCCTTCCTCCGTCGCGGTCCTCACTGCCGCTGTCACTGAATTTACTACTACGCGTCGCCTTGAGTACGCCACTCGAGTTGTGGCAGCTCCTCCTGTCCGTCCTCTGTCCGCCGGGGGTGTGTGTGCCCTTGGCTGTGACGTCCTAGAGGACAGACAGTTTGAGCTAGAGTTCCTGGCAGCTGCTTCGCCTCATCTCTGTGCCATGCTGCTCACTCCTGAGGGAGACCCCGACGCTCTTGACATACCTACTCCTCGCACTTACGCTGAGGCAGTGTCAGGGCCTTGGGCCTCTCAGTGGAGAGCTGCCATGGACGCAGAGATGGCCTCCTACAGGTCCACAGGCACTTACGTTGACGAGGTTCCCCCCCCAGGGGCGAACATTGTTGACGGCATGTGGATCTTCAAGGTGAAGCGGCCGCCGGGATCTCCCCCAGTCTTCAAGGCACGCTACGTGGCTAGAGGGTTCAGTCAGCGCGAGGGGGTTGACTTCTTTCAGACCTTCGCGCCCACCCCGAAGATGACCACTCTTCGGGTGTTACTGCACGTAGCAGCGCAGAGAGACTACGAGCTACACTCTCTTGACTTCTCCACTGCCTTCCTCCAGGGCTGCTTACACGAGGAGATCTGGCTGCGTCGTCCTCCGGGCTTCACTGGCACTTTCCCGCCTGGGACCCAGTGGAGCCTCAGACGACCGGTCTACGGTCTCCGCCAGGCACCCCGTGAGTGGCACGACACTCTTGGCTCTACTCTCTCCGACCTCGGGTTTGAGCCGTCTTCCGCCGACCCGTCGCTGTTTGTTCGTCGTGGCCGTACACCTTTCTTCGTCCTAGTCTACGTTGACGACTTGGTTTTTGCCACGGCCGACACAGCTGCACTGGCGGAGGTGAAGTCCGAACTGCAGAAGAGACACACCTGCACTGACCTTGGGGAACTGCGCCGCTACCTTGGCCTGCAGATTTCCAGGGACAGAGCCGCTCGCACCATCACTCTCACTCAGTCACACATGGTGCAGCAGGCTCTTCAGCGGTTCGGGCTTCAGGACTCTTCTCCTGCCCCCACTCCTCTTGCTGTAGACCACAGACTCACTGGGCCTTTTCCTGACGAGCCGTTTGAGCCCAGTGGTCCCTACGCGGAGCTGGTGGGCTGCCTCATGTACCTGATGACGTGCACTCGCCCGGACCTCGCCTTCCCCCTTAGCATCCTGTCTCGCTTTGTTGCGATTGGGAGACACCGTCCTGTTCACTGGGCGGCGGCTAAGAGGGTGGCGAAGTACCTTGGCGCGACATCAGACATGGGGCTTGTACTTGGAGGGACACAGCCAGTTGTACTCACCGGTCACTGTGACTCTTCCTACGCTGACGACGTTGAGACTCAGAGGTCTACGCAGGGTTACTGTTTCAGCCTGGGTTCTGGAGCTGTTTCGTGGAGGTCTACTCGGTCCTCCTCTGTTGCGACTTCTACCGCAGAGGCCGAGATCTGTCAGATTATCATAGCTGATACATGTTTGTAGGCTATAGTGGGGTAGCACATATGGGGTACAGCTTTCTAGGGTTGTATTTGTACCCAACTCTGACTTAGTCATTTCATTCCTGTTCATTCTTTTCACATGGTATAGAGCGGGTCCCTCCTAAGGACCGGTTTTTTAAGGGCCCACCCACGATTGTTTTTTCCTGCCCGGAGCGCGCCCTATTCTCCCCGAGGCGCGCTCCCCTAGTGCTTGTCGCGCTGCCCTTGTGGCGCCCCGCGAGTCGCGCGCGCGACTCCTTTTTTTCGCGCGCGCGGCCCGGGCTCCACGTCGTGCTGGCCTTACGGCCGCGCCGCGCCGCCCTCTCGGCTCTGCCGCGCCGCGCCGCCCTCACGCCGGCCGCGCGGCCTCTTCGTCGCTGCAGCGGGCCCCGTCACCTGACGGCCCTGCCGTCCTACTCTCGGCCCCGCCGTTGCAACCTGACGGCCCCGCCACTCCACCTGTCGGCCCCGCCACTGCACCCTGACGGCCCCGCCGTCCCCTGTCCCGGCCCCGCCGCTGCACCCTGCCGGCCCCGCCGCTGCACCTCTGTCGGCCCCGCCGCTGCACCCTGACGGCCCCGCCGTCCCCTGTCACGGCCCCGCTGCTGCACCCTGACGGCCCCACCACTGCACCAGTCGGCCCCGCCGCTGCACCCTGACGGCCCCGCCGTCCCCTGTCCCGGCCCCGCCGCTGCACCCTGCCGGCCCCGCCGCTGCACCCTGACGGCCCCGCCGTCCCCTGTCACGGCCCCGCCGCTGCACCCTGCCGGCCCCGCCGCTGCACCCTGACGGCCCCGCCGTCTCCTGCACCCGAGCCGCCCTGCCGCCGAGCCGCCCGGGAGCCGAGCCGCCCTGCACCCGAGCCGCCCTGCCGCCGAGCCGCCCGGGATCCGAGCCGCTCTGCACCCGAGCCGCCCTACCGCCGAGCCGCCCGGGCGCCGAGCCGCCCTGCACCCGAGCCGCCCTGCTGCCGAGCCGCCCGGGAGCCGAGCCGCCCAGCAGCCGAGTCACTGAGTCGCCGAGCCGCCCTTCTGCAAAGTTGCCCGGCCTACCCTGCCTGGTGAGCACAGTCGCACTGTCACTTCGTGCTCTTCCCCTACTGCTAGCACTGCTTCGCTGTCGTCGTCATGGCTACCCCTAGTGTCCTAGCTTTTGACGCTGAGGGTCGCGCCATTGATTTTGAGGTCTGGTTAGACGACCTGCAGCTGTTCTTACAGTGCGACAGGGCTGACAGCCTTTCTCTCTTTGACCTCACCTCTGGCGCCTCTCCTGCTCCTGCTGCTGATGCTGATCCCACTGTCCGCTCTCAGTGGGCCACCCGCGATGCTGCTGCACGTCTTGCTGTGCGTCGCCACCTCCCTACCTCTGAGCGTGCGCACTTTAGTCAGTACAAGAGTGCTCAGACCTTGTACGACGCTGTAGTTGCGCGCTACTCCTCCCCTGCCACTGCTGCACTGAGCCGTCTCATGCTTCCCTACCTCTTTCCTGACCTCTCTGCCTTTCCCACTGTCGCTGATCTCATTACGCACCTCCGCAATAGTGACACTCGCTACCGCGCCGCCCTTCCTGCTGAGTTCTGCGCTAAGAACCCACCCCCCATGTACATCGCTCTCTACTACGTAGTCGCGCGCCTCCCTGACTCCCTTCGCGTCGTCAGGGACCACTTTCTCGCAGTCTGTCCCACCACCCTCACCGTCGACCTCCTCGAGAAGGCCCTCCTCGCAGCGGAGAAGAGCATAGTCGCTGTAGGTGCTTCTCGTGGTGACCCTCGCACCCCCATCTTTGAGGGGTGCTCTCCTTCCCCCTTGCTGCCCTCTGTTGCCTCTGCTGCTGCTGCCGACCTGCTTGGTCTTGAGTCGGTCGGCGCGGCGTCTGCCCCTAGTGGGAGACGTCGCTCCAGCAAGGGCAAGGGGGGCAAGGGCGCGGGTGGAGCTGGAGGGGGCGGTGGCGGTGGCGGCGGTGGCGGCGGAGGGAGTGGGGGTGGCGGCGGGACTAGTGGCGGGGGTGGTGGTGGTGGTGGTGGCAGCAGCGGCGGAGACGGTGGTGGTGGTGCCAGCGGTGGTGGTGGAGGCAGCGGCGGAGGTGGAGGCGGCGGAGGTGGAGGCGGTGGAGGCGGCAGCGGAGGAGGCGGTGGTGGTGGAGGAGGTGGAGCTGGTCGGGGTGGTACCAAGCAGCGTAGCGGCGGTGGTGGTGGCCAGCGCTCGCAGCGGCAGCAGCAGCAGCGCTCGCGGGACATCCCTCCGCCTCAGCAGCTTCGTGAGTGGTACGCTGGGCGTCAGAGGGGTGGGGGTACTGGTCCCTGCACCTACGTTCTTCGTTCCGGCGACCGCGCGGGTGAGCAGTGTGGGGGTGCCCACGCCACCCAGCGCTGCTTTGGCCGCTTGACGGACGCTTGGCGTCAGCAGTTCCCTGGGGCTACTGAGATCCCTCGCTGGGATGAGCTTCTTAGGGCTGGTGTAGCGATCTTTGATCTTGATTTTGATGCTATCCTTGCTGCTATGTATGCTGTGACTTATAGTGAGGAGAATGAGGGTTACCGGTGTTTCCAGCCCGACCCGGGCATTGGTACTGCTGCGCTAGGTGCGTGTGAGGCTGCTGCTCTAGGTGCCAGTGCGTCTGCGCTCTCAGGTACTGGTGAGACTGCGCTCTCAGGTACTGCGTCGTCCTCGTCCTCCCTCACTTTCACACTTGACTCCGGGGCTTCTCGCTCCTTCTTTCGAGACCGCACTACCCTTACGCCGCTCGGCCGGCCGGTTGCAGTCTCCCTTGCTGACCCCTCTGGAGGTCCTGTCCTGTCTCACTTCTCCACTGTCCTCCCGTGTCCGGCTGCCCCTTCGGGCACCCTGTCTGGTCTGTACCTTCCCTCGTTCTCTACGAACTTGGTGAGTGGCGCGGACCTGCAGGATGTGGGGGTTCACCAGTTCACTCCTGCGAGTCAGCGGGTGACCCACTGCACGGAGGCACGCACAGGCCGACACCTGGCCACGTTCTCGCGTCGGCCGGGGTCGAGTCTCTACACCCTGACCGTTGAGTCTCCTCCTGTCCCTGCGTCTGGTCAGGTGGCTGCGTCAGGTCAGGTGCTTGCTACTGCGTCCCGGTCAGGTCCTGAGTCTGCCCCCTGTTCTTGTCGCCTCCTGTCTCACGAGACTCTCCTGTGGCACCACCGTCCTGGCCACCCCTCCTTGCCCCGTCTTCGGAGCATGGCTTCCCGTGTCCTTGTCTCTGGTCTTCCCTAGTCTCTCCCTCCTCTCCCCTCCGGGCCAGGACCTTCCTGTGTCCCCTGTGTCGAGGGTCGCCTCCGGGCTACTCCTCACTCCTCCCACTTCCCCCCGACAGAGGCTCCCCTGCAGACGCTGCACATGGATGTGTGGGGCCCAGCCCCCGTCCGTGGGCAGGGTCACGAGCGCTACTTCCTGTTGGTGGTTGACGACTACTCGCGTTACACCACAGTCCTCCCCTTGCGCAGCAAGGGTGCGGTCACTGAGGTGCTGATCGACTGGATCCGCGAGGCTCGTCTCCAGCTCAGGAAGAGCTTCGGCTCGGACTTTCCTGTTTTGCGTCTGCACTCGGACAGAGGCGGAGAGTTCTCTTCTCGCCTTCTGCGAGACTACTGTCGTGCACGGGGGATCCGCCAGACCTTCACGCTTCCGGACTCACCACAGCAAAATGGGATTGCTGAGCGCCGCATTGGCATGGTCATGGATGTCGCTCGTACGTCCATGATGCATGCGGCTGCCCCCCATTTTCTGTGGCCGTTTGCGGTGAGGTACGCGGCGCATCAGCTCAACCTTCACCCCCGGGTCTCTCGGCCTGCGATGTCCCCAGCCTTGCTGTGGACGGGGAAGGTTGGCGATGCGTCTGTGTTCCGTGTCTGGGGATCTCGGGCGTTTGTCCGCGACTTGTCTGCGGACAAGCTGTCCCCTCGTGCTGCTCCCTGTGTCTTCCTTGGCTTCCCCACTGACGCCCCAGGGTGGCAGTTTTACCACCCCTCCTCTCGTCGTGTTCTGTCCTCCCAGGACGTCACGTTCGACGAGTCAGTCCCCTTCTACCGTCTCTTCCCCTACCGCACTCCTTCCCTCCCCCCTCCCCCGGACTTCCTTGTGCCGGTTCCCCCCCCGGTAGACCCCCTCCCCCCTCAGGTTCCTGCCCCCTCAGGTGTGTCCCAGGTAGACGCCGTTGACCCGGTCGAGGTTACTGGTGACTCTGGTGCTGCTGCGGGTGCTGAGCCTGGGGGTGCTGACTCTGGGGGTGCTGTGCGCGGGGGTGCTGAGCCTGGGGGTGCTACTGCTGGGGGTGCTGGGCCTGAGGGTGCTACTGCGGAGGGTGCGGAGCCTGGGGGTGCTGAGCCGGGGGGTGCTGTGCCTGGAGGTGCTGGGTCTGGGGGTGCTGGGTCGGGAGCTGCTGAGCCTGGGGGTGCTGAGCTGGGAGCTGCTGAGCCTGGGGGTGCTGCGTCTGGAGCTGCTGAGCCTGGGGTTTCTCCTGCTGCTGCGTCTCGCCGGGAGCCCCTCTCTCCACAGGAGCTGCGCGAGTGGTTCGCTCGCCGCTGGAGGCGTGCTGCTGAGTCTGGAGGTGCTGCTGGAGCTGGAGCTGGAGCTTCTTCGACCGTCGAGGGTGCGGGTGCTGCCGGTCCCGGAGCTGCTGGACCTGCGGGTCCTCCTGGAGCTGGAGCTGCTGAGGGCGCTTGTGCTGAGCCTACTGCTGTTGGTCCTGCCACTGGAGGTGTGGGTGGCGCTGGTGCTGTCGCTGAGGGTGCTGGTGCTGTCCCTGCTGCGTCTGGAGCTGCCGCGCGGCCTCGGCCGTACTTCGTTCCGCTCCTGCAGCAGGTTCTTGGTCTTTCTCCTCCAGTAGAGGGTCCACCGCCTGTCCAGTCGCAGTCCCTGCTGGAGCCTTCCTCTCCACTGCCTGCTCCCTCTCCTTACACTGGTCCTACTGGAGGTCTTGCTGAGCGTCGTGAGCCTGCGTCTCGTCCCGCGTCGCCTGTTCGCACTGCTCGCGCTAGTGGTCGCAGTTCGCGTCAGCGTCCTCCTCCTGTACCTGGCACGCACCGGATGTCTTTGCGTCCGTCCACTGCTCCTCTGCGTGCCCCTTTGCCTTCTCCTCCTGAGTCCTCTCTTCCTGCGCTTGCCGACCCTGGGTTGGACTCTCTTCGTGCTGCCAGTCCTACTGTCACGCGTCTCCTTGCTACTGTCGTCACTGACCCCTCTTTTGAGTCCACTGCTGCGTCTGCTCTAGTCGCTGAGCTCGTCGACTTTGCTGCTCGCTGTCGTCTCGACTACGCTGCTAGTCTTGTTGCTGAGTCTGCGTCTGTCTGTCCTCCGTCCGTCGGGGGTGAGTGTGCTCTTGGCACGGACGTCCTAGAGGACAGGCAGGAGGAGTTACAGTGTCTAGCGGCTGCTTCACCTCATCTCGCGTCTGTACTGCTTGCCCCTGAGGGAGACCCGGATGCACTAGACATCCCGACTCCGCGTTCTTACGCGGAGGCCGTAGAGGGTCCCTACTCCTCTCAGTGGCAGGCAGCTATGGATGCAGAGATGGCTTCCTGGAAGTCCACAGGCACCTACGTTGACGCGGTTCCCCCTCCTGGGGCGAACATCGTCAGTGGCATGTGGATCTTCAGGATGAAGCGGCCGCCGGGCTCTCCACCTGTCTTCAAGGCGCGGTACGTTGCTCGTGGCTTCAGTCAGCGGCAGGGAGTTGACTACTTTCAGACCTTCTCTCCCACCCCGAAGATGACCACTCTTCGGGTGCTGCTGCACATAGCCGCTCAGCGCGACTACGAGCTTCACTCTCTCGACTTCAGCACTGCGTTCCTGCAGGGTAGCCTGCACGAGGAGATCTGGCTGCGCCGTCCACCTGGCTTCACTGGGACTTTCCCTCCTGGCACCCAGTGGAGCCTCCGACGGCCAGTCTACGGTCTCCGCCAGGCACCGCGTGAGTGGCACGACACACTGAGGACTACGCTTGCGGCTCTTGGGTTTGCTCCTTCTACTGCTGACCCGTCGCTGTTTCTGCGCACCGACACTTCTCTGCCGCCGTTCTACATCCTCGTGTACGTCGACGACTTGGTCTTTGCCACAGCGGACACTGCTGGACTCGCCTACGTGAAGTCCGAGCTGCTGAAGAGACACACGTGCACAGACCTGGGTGAACTGCGCAGCTACCTTGGCTTGCAGATCACTCGGGACAGAGCACGCCGCACCATTACCTTGACTCAGTCACACATGGTGCAGCAGGTCCTTCAGCGCTTCGGCTTCACGTACTCCTCGCCTCAGGCCACTCCTCTGCCTACTCGCCACTCACTCTCAGCTCTGCCTTCGGATGAGTCCGTAGAGTCGAGTGGTCCGTATGCAGAGCTTGTTGGCTGCCTCATGTACCTGATGACCTGCACACGACCTGACCTTGCATACCCTCTGAGCATTCTTGCACGCTATGTTGCTCCTGGGAGACACAGACCGGAGCACATGGCTGCAGCGAAGAGGGTATTGCGCTACCTGTGCAGTACGTCGGGCATGGGGCTAGTGCTTGGAGGGCGGAGTCCAGTGGTCCTTACCGGCCACGCGGACGCTTCTTGGGCTGACGACCAGGCTACGCAGCGGTCGTCACAGGGTTACACCTTCAGCCTTGGTTCCGGCTCTGTCTCGTGGCGGTCTACTCGCTCGTCTTTGGTTCTCGGCTCCAGTTGTGAGGCTGAGATCTACGCCGGGGCCATGGCTGCACAGGAGCTTCGCTGGCTCACCTACCTGCTGACTGACCTTGGAGAGCCGCCTCGTTCTCCTCCAGTGCTGTACGTAGACAACAAGGCCATGCTGGCCTTGTGTCGAGAGCAGCGCTTGGAGCACAGAACGAAGCACATTGCTCTCCGCTACTTCCTTGCTCGTGAGCTGCAGCAGCGTGGTCAGTTGCGACTTGCATACGTGGCCTCTGAGGCCAACACTGCTGATGTGTTCACCAAGGCACTCGCGCCTTGTGACCATCAGCGCTTTTGCACCCAGCTGGGTCTTGTGCCTGTCTTGCCTCACTTGCTCTCCTCTTGACTTCACTTGTACTGTGACATATATATATACCTGCTCTTGCTTGTCTAGTTTTATATATATGTCTGTACTCCTGCATGTGAACTGGCCTCTGGCCCTGCTCTTGTGCTCGGACTGTGTGGTGACGTTGTGATCCACCCTGAGCTTGCTTTGCTTTGCTTTGCTTGACTGGTCTTGTGACCCCTTGTTCTCCCCCACTTTGCCTATGGGGGTGTGTCGGATTATTATAACTGATGCATGTTTGTAGGCTATAGTGGGGTAGCACATATGGGGTACAGCTTTCTAGGGTTGTATTTGTACCCAACTCTGACTTAGTCATTCTCATTCCTGTTTTCCTTGCTTCACACTAGGAAGTGGTCCCTGACAGCACGCAGTGTGTCAGGGAGGCGGGTGACTAGGTGGTAGAGAGTGAGCCAGAGTGGAGGGGGGTGCGTGGCAAGGAACTCAGCAGGCATGGCGGCACGGAAGCGGGCCTCACTAGTACGGAGGTGCGTGATGAGGTCAACGACTGTGTGAAAGGAGGCCAGGTCGGGAAACAGGTAGGGGAGGGAGAGACGGCCTAGTGCGGCAGAGGCAGGTGAGGAGTAGCGAGCAACTACAGCTGTGTACAGTGCCTGTGCAGTCTTGTGCTGACCAAAGTGCTCGCGTTCGTCTATCGGCAGGGAGTTGCGAATGGCGAAGCGAGCGTGGGCATCACGAGTCTGCCACTATGAGCGAGCAGTGCTGTCAGCAGTAGCAGCAGGGGCAGTGACATGGCCTAGGGCGTGATCGTACAGTGAGATGTCATCCTTGGCTGTGAGCTGTAGGTAGAGGTGCAGGTCATCGAGCCAGGTGTCAAACTTCACAGGGCGGCTCTCAGCATCGAACACGAGAACCTGTGGGCTAGCCATAGGAACAGTAGAAATACCAGCAGTAGCAGTAGGAGAAGCAGGTAGGACGAACCAGGTAGGGCAGGGCGGCGCGGTTCGGTTCAGGTCGGGTCGCGGCTCGGCTGGGTGGCGCGGCTCGGTTCAGGGCGCGCGGCTCGGCTCGGGGCGCGCGGCTCGGGTCGCGCGGCTCGGGTCACGGCGGGGACGGGCCGCCCGCTCTCCCTCGTGTGCTGCGGCGGGAACGGGCCGCCCGGGGCCTCTAGGTGGTGGGCACGGGTCGGCGAGGTCGGCACGGGGCCGGTTGGGGCCCTAGAGGGGCGAGCGCGGGGCCGATTGGGGCCTGAGCAGGGCTAGCGCGGGGCCAAACGGGGCCTTGACGGGGCTAGCAAGGGGCCAACGGGGCCTGAACGGGGCTAGCGCGGGGTCGACGGGGCCTGAAACGGGGCCGACGGGGCCTGAAACGGGGCTTGTGCGGGCCCGATCGGGGCATGAATGGGGCTAGCGCTGCTGGGTCTGGGGGTGCTGGGTCTGGGGGTGCTGGGTCGGGAGCTGCTGAGCCTGGGGGTGCTGAGCTGGGAGCTGCTGAGCCTGGGGGTGCTGCGTCTGGAGCTGCTGAGCCTGGGGTTTCTCCTGCTGCTGCGTCTCGCCGGGAGCCCCTCTCTCCACAGGAGCTGCGCGAGTGGTTCGCTCGCCGCTGGAGGCGTGCTGCTGAGTCTGGAGGTGCTGCTGGAGCTGGAGCTGGAGCTTCTTCGACCGTCGAGGGTGCGGGTGCTGCCGGTCCCGGAGCTACTGGACCTGCGGGTCCTCCTGGAGCTGGAGCTGTTGAGGGCGTTGGTGCTGAGCCTACTGCTGTTGGTCCTGCCGCTGGAGGTGTGGGTGGCGCTGGTGCTGTCGCTGAGGGTGCTGGTGCTGTCCCTGCTGAGTCTGGAGCTGCCGCGCGGCCTCGGCCGTACTTCGTTCCGCTCCTGCAGCAGGTTCTTGGTCTTTCTCCTCCAGTAGAGGGTCCACCGCCTGTCCAGTCGCAGTCCCTGCTGGAGCCTTCCTCTCCACTGCCTGCTCCCTCTCCTTACACTGGTCCTACTGGAGGTCTTGCTGAGCGTCGTGAGCCTGCGTCTCGTCCCGCGTCGCCTGTTCGTGCTGCTCGCGCTAGTGGTCGCAGTTCGCGTCAGCGTCCTCCTCCTGTCCCTGGCACGCACCGGATGTCTTTGCGTCCGTCCACTGCTCCTCTGCGTGCCCCTTTGCCTTCTCCTCCTGAGTCCTCTCTTCCTGCGCTTACCGACCCTGAGTCGGACTCTCTTCGTGCTGCCAGTCCTACTGTCACGCGTCTGCTTGCTACTGTCGTCACTGACCCCTCTTTTGAGTCCACTGCTGCGTCTACTCTAGTCGCTGAGCTCGTCGACTTTGCTGCTCGCTGTCGTCTCGACTACGCTACTAGTCTTGTTGCTGAGTCTGCGTCTGTCTGTCCTCCGTCCGTCGGGGGTGAGTGTGCTCTTGGCACGGACGTCCTAGAGGACAGGCAGGAGGAGTTACAGTGTCTAGCGGCTGCTTCACCTCATCTCGCGTCTGTACTGCTTGCCCCTGAGGGAGACCCGGATGCACTAGACATCCCGACTCCGCGTTCTTACGCGGAGGCCGTAGAGGGTCCCTACTCCTCTCAGTGGCAGGCAGCTATGGATGCAGAGATGGCTTCCTGGAAGTCCACAGGCACCTACGTTGACGCGGTTCCCCCTCCTGGGGCGAACATCGTCAGTGGCATGTGGATCTTCAGGGTGAAGCGGCCGCCGGGCTCTCCACCTGTCTTCAAGGCACGGTACGTTGCTCGTGGCTTCAGTCAGCGGCAGGGAGTTGACTACTTTCAGACCTTCTCTCCCACCCCGAAGATGACTACTCTTCGGGTGCTGCTGCACATAGCCGCTCAGCGCGACTACGAGCTTCACTCTCTCGACTTCAGCACTGCGTTCCTGCAGGGTAGCCTGCACGAGGAGATCTGGCTGCGCCGTCCACCTGGCTTCACTGGGACTTTCCCTCCTGGCACCCAGTGGAGCCTCCGACGGCCAGTCTACGGTCTCCGCCAGGCACCGCGTGAGTGGCACGACACACTGAGGACTACGCTTGCGGCTCTTGGGTTTGCTCCTACTACTGCTGACCCGTCGCTGTTTCTGCGCACCGACACTTCACTGCCGCCGTTCTACATCCTCGTGTACGTCGACGACTTGGTCTTTGCCACAGCGGACACTGCTGGACTCGCCTACGAGAAGTCCGAACTGCTGAAGAGACACACGTGCACAGACCTGGGTGAACTGCGCAGCTACCTTGGCTTGCAGATCACACGAGACAGAGCACGCCGCACCATTACCTTGACTCAGTCACACATGGTGCAGCAGGTCCTTCAGCGCTTTGGCTTCACGTACTCCTCGCCTCAGGCCACTCCTCTGCCTACTCGCCACTCACTCTCAGCTCTGCCTTCGGATGAGTCCGTAGAGTCGAGTGGTCCGTATGCAGAGCTTGTTGGCTGCCTCATGTACCTGATGACCTGCACACGACCTGACCTTGCATACCCTCTGAGCATTCTTGCACGCTATGTTGCTCCTGGGAGACACAGACCAGAGCACATGGCTGCAGCGAAGAGGGTATTGCGCTACCTGTGCAGTACGTCGGGCATGGGGCTAGTGCTTGGAGGGCGGAGTCCAGTGGTCCTTACCGGCCACGCGGACGCTTCTTGGGCTGACGACCAGGCTACGCAGCGGTCGTCACAGGGTTACACCTTCAGCCTTGGTTCCGGCTCTGTCTCGTGGCGGTCTACTCGCTCGTCTTCTGTTCTCGGCTCCAGTTGTGAGGCTGAGATCTACGCCGGGGCCATGGCTGCACAGGAGCTTCGCTGGCTCACCTACCTGCTGACTGACCTTGGAGAGCCGCCTCGTTCTCCTCCAGTGCTGTACGTAGACAACAAGGCCATGCTGGCCTTGTGTCGAGAGCAGCGCTTGGAGCACAGAACGAAGCACATTGCTCTCCGCTACTTCCTTGCTCGTGAGCTGCAGCAGCGTGGTCAGTTGCGACTTGCGTACGTGGCCTCTGAGGCCAACACTGCTGATGTGTTTACCAAGGCACTCGCGCCTTGTGACCATCAGCGCTTTTGCACCCAGCTGGGTCTTGTGCCTGTCTTGCCTCACTTGCTCTCCTCTTGACTTCACTTGTACTGTGACATATATATATATACCTGCCCTTGCGTGTCTAGTTTTATATATATGTCTGTACTCCTGCATGTGAACTGGCCTCTGGCCCTGCTCTTGTGCTCGGACTGTGTGGTGACTTTGTGATCCACCCTGAGCTTGCTTTGCTTTGCTTTGCTTGACTGGTCTTGTGACCCCTTGTTCTCCCCCACTTTGCCTATGGGGGTGTGTCAGATTATCATAGCTGATACATGTTTGTAGGCTATAGTGGGGTAGCACATATGGGGTACTGTTTTCTAGGGTTGTATTTGTACCCAACTCTGACTTAGTCATTTCATTCCTGTTCATTCTTTTCACAAGATCTACGCTGGGGCCCTTGCTGCTCAGGAGCTACGCTGGTTGACCTTTTTTCTCACTGACCTTGGTGAGCGGCCGAGCTCTGCACCGACCCTGTTTGCTGACAACAGGGCGATGATTCTCCTGTGTCGTGAGCCTCGACTGGAGAGCAGAGTGAAGCACATCGACGTCAGGTACTTCCTCCTTCGAGAGTTGCAGAGACGCGGGCAGGCTCGTCTGGACTTTGTGGCCTCAGAGGCCAACACTGCAGACATCTTCACCAAGGCCCTCCAGCCTTGTGACCACCGTCGGTTTTGTCTGCAGTTAGGCCTCGTTGAGACTGGGTCTAGTTGACTGTTGTAGGGTGCTCTTTGTCTGTTGCTTGCTTGTACCTTATATATATATATTTGTTTGCACACTTTTGGACTGGCCTTGTGGCCCTTTGCTTGTGCTCAGATTAGGCGGTGACGTTGTGATCCACCCTGAGCTTTGTTTTCTTTCTCTTGTTTTTGACTGGTCTTGTGACCGTAGGTTGCTTATTTGTTGATTGGCCTTCCCCACTTAGGCTATGGGGGTGTGTCAAATATTATAGCCTGTAGTGGGTTGGGCTATATGGGGTACAACTAATTAGGGTTAGGTTATGTATCCCAATTCTGTCAATACAATGCATTCCGCTGTAGTTCTCATTCTGACAGGGTTGCATTGATTGTGTTGAGGTACAATGTTAAGGAACATTAGGCTTAGGAGCCTGGGGTGAAAGCTGTTGCGATCAGCATGTGATCGTGTCCTAGGATCTACTCAGGAAGGTTCGCGGACAGGGTAGTGATGTTGGTGGGCCCTTGACCTCAATAGCAGAGTGAATGTAAATGCTTCAGATGATTAAGACATGCATACATCGAGTTTATATAAGAGTGCAGGGGAATACGAAAAGACCTAGGCTAGCCATGTACTCTAAGGGGTACATTCCCTTATTCGAATACATCCCAACTCTGCGGCGCACACAGTTATGAAACTGACCCCGCCGAAACCATCCTGTCTGCAACTGCCCGATGCTCTCTGCTCCGACGGTGGGGTATCCCATAGGGGGTACAACCCAATTAGGGTTTCCTATATGTACCCACTTCATTCATAGTTCATCCATCCTTGTTCTCATTCTTCACATGGAATCAGAGCAGGTCCCCTCCTAGGGACTGTTTCTAGGGCCCACCGAAGCGCGCCCCGAGGCGCGCCCTTTCTTTTTAGCGACCCTCCGTGTCGCCCCTAGCGGCCCGTCGTGCCGCCCTCACCTACGCGGCCCCGCCGCCCTTCCGTCGCAGCCCCGCCGCCTCAGCAACGCGGCCCCGCCGCCCTTACCTGAGCGGCCCCGCCGCCCTTACATACGCGGCCCCTGCCGCCCTCACCTACGCGGCTCCGCCGCCCCTACGTCGCGGCCCCGCCACCTCACCTACGCGGCCCTGCCGCCTCACCTACGCGGCCCCGCCGCCCAACCTACGCGGCCCCGCCGCCTCAGCAACGCGGCCCCACCGCCCTTCCCTGAGCGGCCCCGCCGCCCTTACCTACGCGGCCCCTGCCGCCCTCACCTATGCGGCTCCGCCGCCCCTACGTCGCGGCCCCGCCGCCTCACCTACGCGGCCCTGCCGCCTCACCTACGCGGCTCCGCCGCCCAACCTACGCGGCCCCGCCGCCTCAGCAACGCGGCCCCGCCGCCCTTCCCTGAGCGGCCCCGCCGCCCTTACCTACGCGGCCCCTGCCGCCCTCACCTACGCGGCTCCGCCGCCCCTACGTCGCGGCCCCGCCGCCTCACCTACGCGGCCTAGCCGCCCTACCTGCGGCCCTTCGCCGCCCTACCTGCGGCCCACCCGCCGCCCTACCTGCGGCCCCACCGCCGCCCTACCTGCGGCCCACCAGCCGCCCTACCTGCGGCCCTACCGCCGCCCTACCTGCGGCCCACCAGCCGCCCTACCAGCAGCCCTACCGCCGCCCTACCTGCGGCCCACCCGCCGCCCTACCTGCGGCCCACCTGCCGCCCTACTTGCGGCCCACCCGCCGCCCTACCTGCGGCCCACCCGCCGCCCTACCGAGCCGCCCAGCAGCAGCCTAGCCGCCCGGCATCAGCCGAGCCGCCCAGCATCAGTCGAGCCGCCCAGCAGCAGCCGAGCGGCCAGGAGCCGCCGAGCCGCCCAGCAGCAGCCGGGCCGCCCAGCAGCAGCCGAGCCGCCCCGCAGCAGCCGAGCCGCCCAGGAGCAGCCGAGCCGCCCAGGAGCCGCCGAGCCGCCCAGCAGCAGCCGAGCCGCCCAGCAGCAGCCGAGCCGCCCAGGAGCCGCCGAGCCGCCCTGCTACCGGACCGCCCGACCTGCCCTATCTGGTGAGCACGGCACCGCCCCACTGCTACTGCGTGCCCTTCCCCACTGCTTGCACTGCTAGTCTGTCGTCATGGCTACCCCCAGTGTCCTCGCTTTTGACGCTGAGGGTCGAGCCATTGACTTTGAGGTCTGGGTCGACGACCTGCAGTTGTTTTTACAGTGCGATAGGGCGGACGGTTTTTCCCTCTTTGACCTCACCTCTGGCGCCTCTCCTGCTCCTGCTGCTGATGCTGACCCCACTGTTCGCTCTCAGTGGGCCACCCGCGATGCTGCTGCACGTCTTGCTGTGCGTCGCCACTTGCCCACCACTGAGCGCGCGCACTTTAGTCAGTACAAGAGTGCTCAGACCTTGTACGACGCTGTAGTTGCGCGCTACTCTTCCCCTGCCACTGCTGCACTGAGCCGTCTCATGCTACCGTACCTCTTTCCTGATCTCACTGCCTTTCCTACTGTCGCTGACCTCATTACGCACCTCCGCACTAGTGACACTCGCTACCGCGACGCCCTTCCTCTCAGTCTGTCCCACCACTCTCACTGTTGATCTCCTCGAGAAGGCCCTCCTAGCGGCAGAGAAGAGCATAGTCGCTGTAGGAGCCTCCCGTGGAGACCCGCGCACCCCCATCTTTGAGGGGTGTTCTCCTTCCCCCCTGCTGCCCTCTGTTGCCTCTGCTGCTGCTGCCGACCTGCTTGGTCTTGAGTCGGTCGGCGCGGCGTCTGCCCCTAGCGGGAGACGCCGCCCTGGCAAGGGCATGGGGGGCAAGGGCGCGGGTGGAGCTGGCGGGGGCGGTGGAGGTGGCTGTGAAGGCGGCGGAGGGAGTGGGGGTGGCGGTGGGAGTGGTGGCGGGAGTGGTGGCGGTGGCGGCGGCAGCGGCGGCGGAGGTGGTGGCCGAGGTGGCGGCGGTGGTGGCGGAGGCGGTGGTAGTGGCGGAGGTGGAGGCGGTGGTGGCGGAGGAGGTGGAGCTGGTCGGGGTAGTGCCCCGCAGCGGAGCGGCTCCGGTGGTGGTCCGCGGCAGCAGCAGCACCAGCGTGCTCGGGACGTCCCCACGCCTCAGCAGCTCCGTGAGTGGTACACGCAGAGTCAGCGTGGTGGAGGCTTTAGCCCGTGCACCTACGTTCTTCGCAGCGCCGACCGCGCGGGTGAGCAGTGTGGGGGTGCCCACTCCACCCGGCGCTGCTTTGGCCGCCTGACGGACGCTTGGCGTCAGCAGTTCCCTGACGCTTCTGAGATCCCCCGCTGGGGAGACCTTTCTAGAGCTGGTGTAGCGATCTTTGAGCTAGACTTTGATGCTATCCTTGCTGCCATGTATGCTGTGTCTATTAGTGATGAGGGTGACTATTACCGGTGTTTCCCGCCCGACCCGGGCATTGGTACGGCTGCGCTAGGTGCGTGTGACACTGCTGCGCTCTCAGGTGCTGGTGAGGCTGCGCTCTCAGGTACTGGTGAGGCTGCGCTCTCAGGTACTGGTGAGGCTGCGCTCTCAGGTACTGGTGAGGCTGCGCTCTCAGGTACTGGTGAGGCTGCGCTCTCAGGTACTGGTGAGGCTGCGCTCTCAGGTACCACGTCGGCTTCGGCCTCCCTCACCTTTACACTTGACTCTGGGGCTTCTCGCTCCTTCTTTCAGGACCGCACCACACTCACGCCGCTTGGCCGGCCGGTTGCGGTCCCTGCTGAGTCTGGAGCTGCCGCGCGGCCTCGGCCGTACTTCGTTCCGCTCCTGCAGCAGGTTCTTGGTCTTTCTCCTCCAGTAGAGGGTCCACCGCCTGTCCAGTCGCAGTCCCTGCTGGAGCCTTCCTCTCCACTGCCTGCTCCCTCTCCTTACACTGGTCCTACTGGAGGTCTTGCTGAGCGTCGTGAGCCTGCGTCTCGTCCCGCGTCGCCTGTTCGTGCTGCTCGCGCTAGTGGTCGCAGTTCGCGTCAGCGTCCTCCTCCTGTCCCTGGCACGCACCGGATGTCTTTGCGTCCGTCCACTGCTCCTCTGCGTGCCCCTTTGCCTTCTCCTCCTGAGTCCTCTCTTCCTGCGCTTACCGACCCTGAGTCGGACTCTCTTCGTGCTGCCAGTCCTACTGTCACGCGTCTGCTTGCTACTGTCGTCACTGACCCCTCTTTTGAGTCCACTGCTGCGTCTACTCTAGTCGCTGAGCTCGTCGACTTTGCTGCTCGCTGTCGTCTCGACTACGCTACTAGTCTTGTTGCTGAGTCTGCGTCTGTCTGTCCTCCGTCCGTCGGGGGTGAGTGTGCTCTTGGCACGGACGTCCTAGAGGACAGGCAGGAGGAGTTACAGTGTCTAGCGGCTGCTTCACCTCATCTCGCGTCTGTACTGCTTGCCCCTGAGGGAGACCCGGATGCACTAGACATCCCGACTCCGCGTTCTTACGCGGAGGCCGTAGAGGGTCCCTACTCCTCTCAGTGGCAGGCAGCTATGGATGCAGAGATGGCTTCCTGGAAGTCCACAGGCACCTACGTTGACGCGGTTCCCCCTCCTGGGGCGAACATCGTCAGTGGCATGTGGATCTTCAGGGTGAAGCGGCCGCCGGGCTCTCCACCTGTCTTCAAGGCACGGTACGTTGCTCGTGGCTTCAGTCAGCGGCAGGGAGTTGACTACTTTCAGACCTTCTCTCCCACCCCGAAGATGACTACTCTTCGGGTGCTGCTGCACATAGCCGCTCAGCGCGACTACGAGCTTCACTCTCTCGACTTCAGCACTGCGTTCCTGCAGGGTAGCCTGCACGAGGAGATCTGGCTGCGCCGTCCACCTGGCTTCACTGGGACTTTCCCTCCTGGCACCCAGTGGAGCCTCCGACGGCCAGTCTACGGTCTCCGCCAGGCACCGCGTGAGTGGCACGACACACTGAGGACTACGCTTGCGGCTCTTGGGTTTGCTCCTACTACTGCTGACCCGTCGCTGTTTCTGCGCACCGACACTTCACTGCCGCCGTTCTACATCCTCGTGTACGTCGACGACTTGGTCTTTGCCACAGCGGACACTGCTGGACTCGCCTACGAGAAGTCCGAACTGCTGAAGAGACACACGTGCACAGACCTGGGTGAACTGCGCAGCTACCTTGGCTTGCAGATCACACGAGACAGAGCACGCCGCACCATTACCTTGACTCAGTCACACATGGTGCAGCAGGTCCTTCAGCGCTTTGGCTTCACGTACTCCTCGCCTCAGGCCACTCCTCTGCCTACTCGCCACTCACTCTCAGCTCTGCCTTCGGATGAGTCCGTAGAGTCGAGTGGTCCGTATGCAGAGCTTGTTGGCTGCCTCATGTACCTGATGACCTGCACACGACCTGACCTTGCATACCCTCTGAGCATTCTTGCACGCTATGTTGCTCCTGGGAGACACAGACCAGAGCACATGGCTGCAGCGAAGAGGGTATTGCGCTACCTGTGCAGTACGTCGGGCATGGGGCTAGTGCTTGGAGGGCGGAGTCCAGTGGTCCTTACCGGCCACGCGGACGCTTCTTGGGCTGACGACCAGGCTACGCAGCGGTCGTCACAGGGTTACACCTTCAGCCTTGGTTCCGGCTCTGTCTCGTGGCGGTCTACTCGCTCGTCTTCTGTTCTCGGCTCCAGTTGTGAGGCTGAGATCTACGCCGGGGCCATGGCTGCACAGGAGCTTCGCTGGCTCACCTACCTGCTGACTGACCTTGGAGAGCCGCCTCGTTCTCCTCCAGTGCTGTACGTAGACAACAAGGCCATGCTGGCCTTGTGTCGAGAGCAGCGCTTGGAGCACAGAACGAAGCACATTGCTCTCCGCTACTTCCTTGCTCGTGAGCTGCAGCAGCGTGGTCAGTTGCGACTTGCGTACGTGGCCTCTGAGGCCAACACTGCTGATGTGTTTACCAAGGCACTCGCGCCTTGTGACCATCAGCGCTTTTGCACCCAGCTGGGTCTTGTGCCTGTCTTGCCTCACTTGCTCTCCTCTTGACTTCACTTGTACTGTGACATATATATATATACCTGCCCTTGCGTGTCTAGTTTTATATATATGTCTGTACTCCTGCATGTGAACTGGCCTCTGGCCCTGCTCTTGTGCTCGGACTGTGTGGTGACTTTGTGATCCACCCTGAGCTTGCTTTGCTTTGCTTTGCTTGACTGGTCTTGTGACCCCTTGTTCTCCCCCACTTTGCCTATGGGGGTGTGTCAGATTATCATAGCTGATACATGTTTGTAGGCTATAGTGGGGTAGCACATATGGGGTACTGTTTTCTAGGGTTGTATTTGTACCCAACTCTGACTTAGTCATTTCATTCCTGTTCATTCTTTTCACAAGATCTACGCTGGGGCCCTTGCTGCTCAGGAGCTACGCTGGTTGACCTTTTTTCTCACTGACCTTGGTGAGCGGCCGAGCTCTGCACCGACCCTGTTTGCTGACAACAGGGCGATGATTCTCCTGTGTCGTGAGCCTCGACTGGAGAGCAGAGTGAAGCACATCGACGTCAGGTACTTCCTCCTTCGAGAGTTGCAGAGACGCGGGCAGGCTCGTCTGGACTTTGTGGCCTCAGAGGCCAACACTGCAGACATCTTCACCAAGGCCCTCCAGCCTTGTGACCACCGTCGGTTTTGTCTGCAGTTAGGCCTCGTTGAGACTGGGTCTAGTTGACTGTTGTAGGGTGCTCTTTGTCTGTTGCTTGCTTGTACCTTATATATATATATTTGTTTGCACACTTTTGGACTGGCCTTGTGGCCCTTTGCTTGTGCTCAGATTAGGCGGTGACGTTGTGATCCACCCTGAGCTTTGTTTTCTTTCTCTTGTTTTTGACTGGTCTTGTGACCGTAGGTTGCTTATTTGTTGATTGGCCTTCCCCACTTAGGCTATGGGGGTGTGTCAAATATTATAGCCTGTAGTGGGTTGGGCTATATGGGGTACAACTAATTAGGGTTAGGTTATGTATCCCAATTCTGTCAATACAATGCATTCCGCTGTAGTTCTCATTCTGACAGGGTTGCATTGATTGTGTTGAGGTACAATGTTAAGGAACATTAGGCTTAGGAGCCTGGGGTGAAAGCTGTTGCGATCAGCATGTGATCGTGTCCTAGGATCTACTCAGGAAGGTTCGCGGACAGGGTAGTGATGTTGGTGGGCCCTTGACCTCAATAGCAGAGTGAATGTAAATGCTTCAGATGATTAAGACATGCATACATCGAGTTTATATAAGAGTGCAGGGGAATACGAAAAGACCTAGGCTAGCCATGTACTCTAAGGGGTACATTCCCTTATTCGAATACATCCCAACTCTGCGGCGCACACAGTTATGAAACTGACCCCGCCGAAACCATCCTGTCTGCAACTGCCCGATGCTCTCTGCTCCGACGGTGGGGTATCCCATAGGGGGTACAACCCAATTAGGGTTTCCTATATGTACCCACTTCATTCATAGTTCATCCATCCTTGTTCTCATTCTTCACATGGAATCAGAGCAGGTCCCCTCCTAGGGACTGTTTCTAGGGCCCACCGAAGCGCGCCCCGAGGCGCGCCCTTTCTTTTTAGCGACCCTCCGTGTCGCCCCTAGCGGCCCGTCGTGCCGCCCTCACCTACGCGGCCCCGCCGCCCTTCCGTCGCAGCCCCGCCGCCTCAGCAACGCGGCCCCGCCGCCCTTACCTGAGCGGCCCCGCCGCCCTTACATACGCGGCCCCTGCCGCCCTCACCTACGCGGCTCCGCCGCCCCTACGTCGCGGCCCCGCCACCTCACCTACGCGGCCCTGCCGCCTCACCTACGCGGCCCCGCCGCCCAACCTACGCGGCCCCGCCGCCTCAGCAACGCGGCCCCACCGCCCTTCCCTGAGCGGCCCCGCCGCCCTTACCTACGCGGCCCCTGCCGCCCTCACCTATGCGGCTCCGCCGCCCCTACGTCGCGGCCCCGCCGCCTCACCTACGCGGCCCTGCCGCCTCACCTACGCGGCTCCGCCGCCCAACCTACGCGGCCCCGCCGCCTCAGCAACGCGGCCCCGCCGCCCTTCCCTGAGCGGCCCCGCCGCCCTTACCTACGCGGCCCCTGCCGCCCTCACCTACGCGGCTCCGCCGCCCCTACGTCGCGGCCCCGCCGCCTCACCTACGCGGCCTAGCCGCCCTACCTGCGGCCCTTCGCCGCCCTACCTGCGGCCCACCCGCCGCCCTACCTGCGGCCCCACCGCCGCCCTACCTGCGGCCCACCAGCCGCCCTACCTGCGGCCCTACCGCCGCCCTACCTGCGGCCCACCAGCCGCCCTACCAGCAGCCCTACCGCCGCCCTACCTGCGGCCCACCCGCCGCCCTACCTGCGGCCCACCTGCCGCCCTACTTGCGGCCCACCCGCCGCCCTACCTGCGGCCCACCCGCCGCCCTACCGAGCCGCCCAGCAGCAGCCTAGCCGCCCGGCATCAGCCGAGCCGCCCAGCATCAGTCGAGCCGCCCAGCAGCAGCCGAGCGGCCAGGAGCCGCCGAGCCGCCCAGCAGCAGCCGGGCCGCCCAGCAGCAGCCGAGCCGCCCCGCAGCAGCCGAGCCGCCCAGGAGCAGCCGAGCCGCCCAGGAGCCGCCGAGCCGCCCAGCAGCAGCCGAGCCGCCCAGCAGCAGCCGAGCCGCCCAGGAGCCGCCGAGCCGCCCTGCTACCGGACCGCCCGACCTGCCCTATCTGGTGAGCACGGCACCGCCCCACTGCTACTGCGTGCCCTTCCCCACTGCTTGCACTGCTAGTCTGTCGTCATGGCTACCCCCAGTGTCCTCGCTTTTGACGCTGAGGGTCGAGCCATTGACTTTGAGGTCTGGGTCGACGACCTGCAGTTGTTTTTACAGTGCGATAGGGCGGACGGTTTTTCCCTCTTTGACCTCACCTCTGGCGCCTCTCCTGCTCCTGCTGCTGATGCTGACCCCACTGTTCGCTCTCAGTGGGCCACCCGCGATGCTGCTGCACGTCTTGCTGTGCGTCGCCACTTGCCCACCACTGAGCGCGCGCACTTTAGTCAGTACAAGAGTGCTCAGACCTTGTACGACGCTGTAGTTGCGCGCTACTCTTCCCCTGCCACTGCTGCACTGAGCCGTCTCATGCTACCGTACCTCTTTCCTGATCTCACTGCCTTTCCTACTGTCGCTGACCTCATTACGCACCTCCGCACTAGTGACACTCGCTACCGCGACGCCCTTCCTCTCAGTCTGTCCCACCACTCTCACTGTTGATCTCCTCGAGAAGGCCCTCCTAGCGGCAGAGAAGAGCATAGTCGCTGTAGGAGCCTCCCGTGGAGACCCGCGCACCCCCATCTTTGAGGGGTGTTCTCCTTCCCCCCTGCTGCCCTCTGTTGCCTCTGCTGCTGCTGCCGACCTGCTTGGTCTTGAGTCGGTCGGCGCGGCGTCTGCCCCTAGCGGGAGACGCCGCCCTGGCAAGGGCATGGGGGGCAAGGGCGCGGGTGGAGCTGGCGGGGGCGGTGGAGGTGGCTGTGAAGGCGGCGGAGGGAGTGGGGGTGGCGGTGGGAGTGGTGGCGGGAGTGGTGGCGGTGGCGGCGGCAGCGGCGGCGGAGGTGGTGGCCGAGGTGGCGGCGGTGGTGGCGGAGGCGGTGGTAGTGGCGGAGGTGGAGGCGGTGGTGGCGGAGGAGGTGGAGCTGGTCGGGGTAGTGCCCCGCAGCGGAGCGGCTCCGGTGGTGGTCCGCGGCAGCAGCAGCACCAGCGTGCTCGGGACGTCCCCACGCCTCAGCAGCTCCGTGAGTGGTACACGCAGAGTCAGCGTGGTGGAGGCTTTAGCCCGTGCACCTACGTTCTTCGCAGCGCCGACCGCGCGGGTGAGCAGTGTGGGGGTGCCCACTCCACCCGGCGCTGCTTTGGCCGCCTGACGGACGCTTGGCGTCAGCAGTTCCCTGACGCTTCTGAGATCCCCCGCTGGGGAGACCTTTCTAGAGCTGGTGTAGCGATCTTTGAGCTAGACTTTGATGCTATCCTTGCTGCCATGTATGCTGTGTCTATTAGTGATGAGGGTGACTATTACCGGTGTTTCCCGCCCGACCCGGGCATTGGTACGGCTGCGCTAGGTGCGTGTGACACTGCTGCGCTCTCAGGTGCTGGTGAGGCTGCGCTCTCAGGTACTGGTGAGGCTGCGCTCTCAGGTACTGGTGAGGCTGCGCTCTCAGGTACTGGTGAGGCTGCGCTCTCAGGTACTGGTGAGGCTGCGCTCTCAGGTACTGGTGAGGCTGCGCTCTCAGGTACCACGTCGGCTTCGGCCTCCCTCACCTTTACACTTGACTCTGGGGCTTCTCGCTCCTTCTTTCAGGACCGCACCACACTCACGCCGCTTGGCCGGCCGGTTGCGGTCTCCCTGGCTGACCCCTCTGGGGGTCCTGTCCTCTCTCACTTCTCCACTGTCCTACCGTGTCCAGCTGCCCCCTCGGGCGCCCTGTTTGGTCTGTACCTCCCCTCGTTCTCGACGAACTTGGTGAGTGGTGCTGCCCTACAGGATGCGGGGGTTCACCAGTTTATTCCTGTGAGTCAGCGGGTGACCCACTGCACGGACGCGCGCACAGGTCGGCACCTGGCCACGTTCTCCCGTCGGCTGGGGTCGAGCCTCTACACCCTGACCACTGAGTCTCCTCCTGTCCCTGTGTCTGGCCAGGTAGCTGCGTCGGGTCAGGTGTTTGCTGCTGCGTCCAGGTCAGGTCCTGAGTCTGCCCCCTGCTCGTGTCGCCTCCTGTCTCACGAGACTCTCCTGTGGCACCACCGTCTTGGCCACCCCTCCTTGCCCCGTCTCAGGGACATGGCTTCCCGTGTCCTTCTCTCTGGTCTCCCCCGGTCTCTCCCTCCCCTTCCTTCGGGGCCAGGACCTTCCTGTGTCCCTTGTGTTGAGGGGCGCCTCCGGGCTGCCCCCCACTCCTCACAGTTTCCTCCGACAGAGGCTCCTCTGCAGACGCTTCACATGGACGTGTGGGGCCCGGCCCGCGTCCGTGGACAGGGTCACGAGCGCTACTTTATGCTGGTGGTTGACGACTACTCGCGTTTCACCACAGTCTTCCCCTTGCGCAGCAAGGGTGATGTCACTGAGGTGTTGATCGACTGGATCCGCGCAGCTCGTCTCTAGCTCAGGAGGAGCTTCGCCTCGGACTTTCCTGTTCTGCGTCTGCACTCTGACCGAGGCGGAGAGTTCTCCTCTGGCCTTCTACGAGCCTACTGTCGTGCACAGGGCATCCGCCAGACCTTTACACTTCCGGACTCTCCACAGCAAAATGGGATTGCTGAGCGCCGCATTGGCATGGTCATGGACGTCGCCCGTACGTCCATGATGCATGCGGCTGCCCCCCATTTTCTGTGGCCGTTTGCGGTACGGTACCCGGCGCATCAGATCAACCTTCACCCCGGGGTTTCCCGGCCGGGGAAGGTCCGTACCTCCCCGGCCCTCCTGTGGACTGGGAAGGTCGGCGATGCGTCTGCGTTCCGTGTCTGGGGATCTCGGGCGTTTGTCCGCGACTTGTCTGCGGACAAGCTGTCCCCCCGTGCTGCTCCCTGTGTCTTCCTTGGCTTCCCCCCTGACGCTCCAGGGTGGCAGTTCTACCACCCCTCCTCTCGTCGTGTTCTGTCCTCCCAGGACGTCACGTTCGACGAGTCAGTCCCCTTCTACCGCCTCTTCCCCTACCGCACTCCTTCCCTCCCCCCGCCACCGGACTTCCTTGTGCAAGGTCCCCCCCCGGTAGACCCCCTCCCCCCTCAGGTTCCTGCCCCTTCAGGTGTGTCCCAGGTAGACGCAGTCGAGCCGGTCGAGGCTGCTGACTCTGGGGGTGCTGTGCGCGTGGGTGCTGAGCTTGGGGGTGCCGAGCCTTGGGGTGCTGCGTCTGGAGCTACTGAGCCTGGGGGTGCTGAGTCTGGGGGTGCTACGTCGGAGCTGCTGAGCCTGGGGGTGCTGCGTCTGGGGCTGCTGAGCCTGGCTGTGCGGAGCCTCCGGCTGCTGGACCTCCCCTTGTGGCGTCTGGCAGTGCTGGGCTTGGCGGTTCTCCGGGTGCTCCGTCTCGGTGGGAGCCGCTCTCTCCACAGGAGCTGCGCGAGTGGTTTGCTCGCCGCTGGAGGCGTACTACTGGTGGTGGAGCTTCTTCGGCCGCTGAGGGTGCTGGTGCCGCCGGTCCTGGAGCTGCTGGGCCTGCGGGTCCTCCTGGAGCTGGAGCAGCTGAGGGTGTTGGTGCTGAGACTGCTGCTGTCTGTCCTGGCGGTGGTCCTGCTACTGGTGCGGCTGGAGGTCCTGCCGCTGGAGGTGCTGTTGGCGCTGGTGCTGCCGCTGAGGGTGCTGGTGCTGTCCCTGCTGTGGCTGGAGTCCCCGCAGGGCCTCGGCCGTACTTCGTTCCGCTCCTGCAGCAGGTTCTTGGTCTTCCTCCTTCGGTTGAGTGTCCACCACCTGTCGCGTCGCAGTCACTGTTAGAGCCCGCCTCCCCACTGCCTGCTCCCTCTCCTTACGCTGGTCCTACTGGAGGTCTTGCTGAGCGTCGTGAGCCTGCGTCTCGTCCCGCGTCGCCTGTTCGTGCTGCTCGTGCTAGTGGTCTCAGTTCGCGTCAGCGTCCTCCTCCTGTCCCTGGCACGCACCGGATGTCTCTGCGTCTGTCCACTGCTCCTCTACGTGCCCCTTTGCCTTCTCCTCCTGAGTCCTCTCTTCCTGCGCTTGCCGACCCAGAGTCGGACTCTCTTCGTGCTGCCAGTCCTACTGTCACGCGTCTTCTTGCTACTGTCGTCACTGACCCCTCTTTTGAGTCCACTGCTGCGTCTGCTCTTGTTGCTGAGCTCGTCGACTTTGCTGCTCGCTGTCGTCTGGACTACGCTGCTAGTCTTGTTGCTGAGTCTGCGTCTGTCTGTCCTCCGTCCGTCGGGGGTGAGTGTGCTCTTGGCACGGACGTCCTTGAGGACAGGCAGGAGGAGTTCCAGTGTCTGGCTGCTGCTTCACCTCATCTCGCGTCTGTACTGCTTGCCCCTGAGGGAGACCCGGATGCACTAGACATCCCTACTCCGCGTTCTTACGCGGAGGCTGTAGAGGGTCCCTACTCCTCTTAGTGGCAGGCAGCTATGGATGCAGAGATGGCTTCCTGGAAGTCCACAGGCACCTACGTTGACGAGGTTCCCCCTCCTGGGGCGAACATCGTCAGTGGCATGTGGATCTTCAGGGTGAAGCGGCCACCTGGCTCTCCACCTGTCTTCAAGGCGCGGTACATCGCTCGTGGCTTCAGTCAGCGGCAGGGAGTTGACTACTTTCAGACCTTCTCTCCCACCACGAAGATGACTACTCTTCGGGTGCTGCTGCACATAGCCGCTCAGCGCGACTACGAGCTTCACTCTCTTGACTTCAGCACTGCTTTCTTGCAGGGCAGCCTGCACGAGGAGATCTGGCTGCGCCGTCCGCCTGGCTTCACTGGGACTTTCCCTCCTGGCACCCAGTGGAGCCTCCGACGGCCAGTCTACGGTCTTGGCCAGGCACCGCGTGAGTGGCACGACACACTGAGGACTACGCTTGCGGCTCTTGGGTTTGCTCCCTCTACTGCTGACCCGTCGTTGTTTCTGCGCACCGACACTTCTCTGCCGCCGTTCTACATCCTCGTGTACGTCGACGACTTGATCTTTGCCACTGCTGACACTGCTGGACTCGCCTACGTGAAGTCCGAGCTGCTGAAGCGACACACGTGCACAGACCTGGGTGAACTGCACAGCTACCTTGGCTTGCAGATCACTCGGGACAGAGCACGCCGCACCATTACCTTGACTCAGTCACACATGGTGCAGCAGGTCCTTCAGCGCTTCGGCTTCACGTACTCCTCGCCTCAGGCCACTCCTCTGGCTACTCGCCACTCGCTCTCAGCTCTGCCTTCGGATGAGTCCGTAGAGTCGAGTGGCCCGTACCCAGAGCTTGTTGGCAGCCTCATGTACCTGATGACCTGCACACGACCTGACCTTGCATACCCTCTTAGCATTCTTGCACGCTATGTTGCTCCTGGGAGACACGGACCAAAGCACATGGCTGCAGCGAAGAGGGTGTTGCGCTACTTGTGCAGTACGTCGGGCATGGGGCTAGTGCTTGGAGGGCGGAGTCCAGTGGTCCTCACTGGCCACGCGGACGCTTCTTGGGCTGACGACCAGGCTACACAGCGGCCGTCACAGGGGTACACCTTCAGTCTTGGTTCTGGCTCTGTCTGGTGGCGGGCTACTCGCTCGTCTTCAGTTCTCGGCTCCAGTTGTGAGGCTGAGATCTACGCAGGGGCCATGGCTGCACAGGAGCTTCGCTGGCTCACCTACCTGCTGACTGACCTTGGAGAGCCGCCTCGTTCTCCTCCAGTCCTGTACGTAGACAACAAGGCCATGCTGGCCTTGTGTCGAGAGCAGCGCTTGGAGCACAGAACGAAGCACATTGCTCTCCGCTACTTCCTTGCTCGTGAGCTGCAGCAGCGTGGTCAGCTGCGACTTGCTTACGTGGCCTCTGAGGCCAACACTGCTGATGTTTTCACCAAGGCACTTCCGCCTTGTGATCATCAGCGCTTCTACACTCAGCTGGGACTTGTACCTGTCCTACCTCAATTCCTCACCTCTTGACCTTGCTTGTACTCTTGCATATATATATATATATACCTGCTCCTGCTTGTTTAGTCTTATATATATATATATATATATATCTTATCGTGCATGTGAACTGGCCTTGTGGCCTTGACCTTGTGCTCGGACTGTGTGGTGACTTTGTGATCCACCCTGAGCTTTGCTTTGCTTTGCTTGACTGGTCCTGTGACCCCTTGTTCTCCCCCACTTTGCCTATGGGGGTGTGTCAGAACATTATAGCTTATGCTGTTGTGTAGGCTATAGTGGGGTATCCCATAGGGGGTACAACCCAATTAGGGTTTCCTATATGTACCCACTTCATTCATAGTTCATCCATCCTTGTTCTCATTTTTCACACGAGACGCTGGTGCCAGAGGGTGTCGTCAGCGCGAAAGCCGGAGGTGCGCATGTAGCGTGCGCGTGCTTCTTCAGGGTCTTCGTCAGGTGTCGGAGCAGGTTCTTCTCCCTCTGCTTCTTCTTCTTCCGGCGGGGTGGTCAACATCAGCGCCAAAAACTCTCTGTCGCGAATTTCAGAGAGCGTAATGTTGGTGCCGGGGATCGTGCCAGGCACGAATGTCGGTTCGCGTGGCTCAGTAGCGGGTCCGTAGACGGTGCGATGCGGGGTTGACGGCTCGTTGCCCCAGATGACGGTGTCCGATGGATCGCGCGGCGGGGGGTTATCAGGCGGAGGTGGTGCAGATAGGACGTGTCGCGGGGGACGTCCGAGAGGAACGACTGCAGGTGTTTCCTCAGTTTTGTCTTCTCCCCCCTTTCGTTCTTCGCGGGGAGTACCCTAGCCGCTGTTGTCGGCGCTAGTTGCGGCGCCCCATCCTCCGCTTGCGTTGGCCCAGGTTCCGTCGGTGTCTCCCCAACCGCCGGTGTCACTTGTTCCCCATCCTCCAGCACTTCCCCACCCCCCTTCATTGGAGGCACTTTCTTCGGCTTCCCAGGTGGCGTAGGCGAGTGTTCCGCGTGCTTCTGCGAGGCTTAGCTGGCGAAGCTCTTCAGCTTCGCGGCGCGCCAAGTCTTCCTCTTGCTCCGCGGTGAGCGTCGTTGATGAATCGCGTCGATGGGAGTAGATGGCCAAGAACTTCTCGTAGGTGTAGGGTCGCGGCTCGCCATGTGCATCAAAGGTGCCGATGCCGGTTCCGCGCAACATGCCTTGAAGGTGTTGTGAGGGGGGACCGATGAGAGGATGTTCTGGCGTGCCGAAGATGCCGCGGGTGGCAACTTCAAGCTCGAGCTGCGACATTCCTTCCTCTGGGGGCGCGTGGTGTTCTGCTTCAGCGATGGCGGCGAGTCCGCGGCCGGCAATCGCGCTTGTTGAAGTTGTTGGCGTGTGACAATCCCTGCAGATGCCATCTGGGTCGGGGTTGTGTAGTGCCGTTTCGCGTGGGTGGGAGTGATGTGGCACCCACGGTCTGCCGTCAGGGTGCTTCCAATCCCTGTGGTGGATGTGCTCGAAGCGCACTGGCACGAGGTCAATCAACTCGTGCGAGTCGCCGCTGCAGTCGGGAATGTCGAAATCTAGGACATATACTCCGTTTTCGGAGTGCGCTCGTCCGATCTGCCTACGGGGGAATGTGCTTGACTCGTAGTGCAGCAGGATGTCTCGTGTCTCGTGATCCGTGCTGAGATCGACGCCGCAGTCCATGAGTTGTGCGGCGGACAGGAGGTTGAAGCGCAGGTTCTGGACAATCAGCACATCGTTGAGCGTGATGTGCGTGCGGCTTCCACGTGCTTTGAGCACGACGATGCCTTGCGCGTTTGCGCGCAGGCGCGTGTTATTTGCCACAGTGACGTAAGTGACTGTGGGGGTGGAGAGGGCGTTGGATATGTAACGTTCGGAGCCCACCATATGCTGACCGCAGCAGCTGTCCAGGTACCAGGTGTTGTAGCGCTTGTTATCGTTACGTGCGAGCAGCGCCAATCGCGGTGTGACGATGTGCGAAGTGTCGAACTTCAGAAATTGTTCGCGCAAGGGCCAATCAGTTGGCGCCACCCGCATGTCTGGTGTGTGCGGGGGACTTTCGAGCAGCGGAGCTGGGAGGTTCCAGTCCTGGTCGTCGTCATCGTTGTAGTCGTGGCGCGGGCTAAATGGGTTGTTGTTGGTGAACGCGCCAATCGGGTGCGGTGCTAGCTCAGGTGAGGGTGAGCGAGCACGGCGACGACGTGACTCGCCTGTCATGGCCATGTTGCTCATGACGTTGCGTGTAGGGGCAGTTGATGACTGCTGCTGCTGATGCTGAACGGTCGAGTTCAGATTGCGCGCGGATGGGGGTTGATGCCCTTGGGCTGGACGCACGTCGCCTCGTGCGTCTTGTCGACCGGACCAGTTGCTCGGATTGGTCTGGCGAGGGCGAGATCGGAACTTACATCGATCCGCCAAATGCCCGAAATTTTTGCAAATTTTGCAATAGAGGCGCCGCGGTCGTCGCTCTTCGTTGTTGTCGGCGTAGAAGGCGAGCCGTTCACGTTCTCGTCGAGGCGCTGGTCGCTGCTGATCCATATCCCGTTGTTCGAAGAGAAGGGCGCCGCAAAGGGCGGCCTCCGAGATGACCCCCTGCTGTCGGAGGAGCGCCTTACAGGGCCGCCACTCTGGGCCGAGCCCTTGAAGCACGATGTTCATGAAGATTTCCTCGGAAATCGAGCTTCCTAACTTCACGATTTGATCGCGAAGGCTCCGACAGCGATTGATGTTGTTGTTGACCTTCTCCCCTGAGGTAATCTTGGTTTCCAGCAGTTGCTGGAGTAGTCGGCTCGAGGAGACGGAGTCCTTGGGCTGATACACGCCGTTCAGGTGGCGCCAAGCGTCGAGGGCTGGGGCAGTTGATGTCTTGTATGAACGGATGTTCAGCTGTTCCGCCGGAGACATGTTACGCAGAAGGATCCCGTACGCCATCAGGGACTCGTTATAATAGTGAGCCCTTGCGTCGTCAGTATCTTCAGCAGGTCCCGAGTAGCTCCCGTCAAAGTAATGATAAATCTGCGCGTTTTGCAACAGTAGTTCCAGCTCGAAGCTCCATGTGTAAAAGTCTCTGCCGTCAAAGCACACACTTGTCTTTATTTTTGATATGCTCAGAAACCTTGATTGCGCGGAGAGAATTGCTTCATCGCTGGTACAGGGAGTCTTGGGGGTTGAGCCGTTCGTGTCTAGGGAGAAGCCTTGCGGGGCGGAGTTGTGGTCGTTTGGGGCCGGTTGAGTGGGTTGGGAGGAAGCTCCCGCATCGCCATTCCGCAATGTTTGGAGCCCTTGCTCCAGGCTCGTGAGTCGCTGAAGCAGTTGAGCGAGGACGGCGGAGGGAATTGTCGTCGTCTTCTCATTTGTCGCAGCCGGGTTGGGCTGCGCTTCAGCCGTCAGATTTGTCTGACCTCCGGATCCTCCGGCCATTCTTACACGTGATCGTGTGCCGGACGCCACTTTCCGAGTGTCGCAGAATTCGGAGATGGCGGCGCGAAGGATTCCTGAGTCGCTCTCATACCATGTTGCGATCAGCAGGTGATCGTGTCCTAGGATCTACTCAGGAAGGTTCGCGGACAGGGTAGTGATGTTGGTGGGCCCTTGACCTTAATAGCAGAGTGAATGTAAATGCTTGAGATGATTAAGACATGCATACATCGAGTTTATATAAGAGTGCAGGGGAATACGAAAAGACCTAGGCTAGCCATGTACTCTAAGGGGTACATTCCCTTATTCGAATACATCCCAACTCTGCGGCGCACACAGTTATGAAACTGACCCCGCCGAAACCATCCTGTCTGCAACTGCCCGATGCTCTCTACTCCGACAGTTCAGATGAGTTCCAACCGTCTGACGATTCGCGTTCATTCGCGATACTACGTGCTTCCCTCTTTTGCTGCGGTGAGGAGTGTACAGTAATATTCAAGCATTACTTTTCGTAACAAAAGCAAGATGACAAGAGAGAAGCCAAAAGAGGGGGTTGCACTGTAGAATGCAATACATCTTATAGGAAACGAGGGAGGTGGTGAAGGGGGTTAGACCACCTAAGACAAGATAGGTCATACTACACTAACTAAGTTGTTAGAGTGAGGATCTTGGATAGGATAGGAAGTGCTTTGGTAGAGTTGGTAACGGAAGTCTTGTAACAACTCAGATCATAATGAATGTAAATGACCAAGTTGATTAAAAGTTAGAATACAAGGAATATAAATAGTCCTAGTCTAGCCTGTACTCTAAGGGGTACATTCCCTTATTATAACCGTTTTACAAGCATTTCTACAGTGACCCTGACTATTGTACTGCCTTTCTTGTTACCGAGTCGCTGCATGTAACCTGTACACTTACGCCTGTTGCCATTCCTTTATGGTAAGTCAAGCGACGGTCCAGATGGTCAACAGTCGCGACAGTTGACTCTCGCGACTGTTAATCTTCCTGCCCTCAATAAGGGCTGATCCGATACTATGCTGCAGGCCCTACATTTTCCGAGTAAATTAATCTGTTTCTCTGAAAATCAGAGTCATTTTTGAAAGGAACTCTATACCTGCTGGGTTTTGCTTTTAAAAGTTTAGTTTTCTCTGATTTATCAGAGTTTTCTTGTAGGCTACTCTGAGCTCTCTGGGTTTTTATTCTAAGGACCGAGTTTCCCCCTAGCCACCCCCCCCACCTCCCCCCCCTCCCTCCCCCCCTCTCCCGAATATCGGGTTTCCCCCAAGTCGCCGAGAACACCATCCAGATTTCGTTCGAGTGTTGGCGCCAAGGCCTGCTAGTGCTCGGCTGGCTCACAGTTTCTCCACACATTTCCCCAATCCATCAGGTGCCTTGCGTACCCCAACATCACAGTCACGCGTCTCCCCACTCTATTCCGCACCTTGTTCAATGCAGACAACGCTGACGCTGCTGCGCCTGAACCTGATCCCGACCCGTCATGCAGCTCTCGCCCTATGACGGGTCTGGAGTTTCTGAAAGGCGTAACAAATTAGCCATACAGATCATACACCTTAGTAAACTAACATCAGAGTAAAGCAAAATATTACTCTGACGTGCCTGAGTTTTTTTCCCAAAACATAAGGTTACTATGACAACTCAGAGTGAGGCGTAAGAACAACCCTATATTTCAGAGTTGGCAAAAAAACCACTCTGGAATTCAGAGTACCTAAAATCCAAAAGTAGGCCTTGTTACGCTGTCAGAACATTATAGCTTATACATTTATGTAGGCTGTAGTGGGGTAGCCCATAATGGGTGCAACCCAATTAGGGTTAGTACTTGTACCCAAACTCTTTCAAAGTTCAATCATTCTCTCGTTTCATTCTTCACATGGTATAGAGCTGGTTCCCTCGTGGGAACTGTTCCTAGGGCCCACCAACTTTTTTTCCTGCCCGGAGCACGCTTGGCCCTTGCCCGAGTCGCGCCCCGAGTCGTCTCCCCTCTAGCGGCCCCTAACGGCCCCGTCGCGCCGCCCTTTCGGCTCCGTTGCACCGCCCTTGCGGCCCCGTCGCGCCGCCTTTGCGGCCCCGTCGTGCCGCCCTTGCGGCCCCGTCACGCCGCCTTTACGCGGCCCCGACACGCCGCCCTTGCGGCCCCGTCGCGCCGCCCTTGCGGCCCCGTCGCGCCGCCCCTTACGCGGCCCCGTCACGCCGCCCTTACGCGGCCTCGTCACGCCGCCCTTGCGGCCCCGTCACGCCGCCCTTACGCGGCCCCGTCACGCCGCCCTTGCGGCCCCGTCGCGCCGCCCTTGCGGCCCCGTCGCGCCGCCCCTTACGCGGCCTCGTCGCCGCCCTTTCCTTCGGCCCCGTCGCCGCCCTTTCACGGCCTCGACGCCCGCCCTTACAGCGGCCCCGTCGCCCACCCTTCAGCGGCCCCGTCGCCCGCCCTTTCAGCGGCCCCACCGCCGCCCGCCCTTTCAGTGGGCCCCGTCGCCGCCCTTTCAGCGGCCCATCGCCGCGCTTCCCTGGGCCCGTCGCCCCCCTTTCAGCGGCCAGTCGCCGCCCTTTCAGCGGCCTGTCGCCGCCCTTTCAGCGGCCCTGTCGCCTGTCAGAATTTATATGTAACTGCCTATAGCTGTAGTTTAGTGTAGTTATTATAATTTGTTGGTGGTGCACTTTCTTTGCATGCTTTGTTTACTAAATGTACCCTAGCAGTATAGTGAACATCACCACCTTTCCAATTCTCTCGACACTTTCACCTTGAACCCCTTCAACTCGAACTCCATCACCAAAACCTACTCCTAAGCTACTATGGCTCCTAAGCCTACCAAGCACTAGGCTTTTGACATCGCCGCCTTTCCACGGCCCCGTCGCCGCCTGAGCCGCCGAGCAGCCGAACCGCCGACCGCCGAGCCGCCCAGCAGACGAGTCGCCCGACCGCCGAGCCGCCCAGCAGCCGAGCCGCCCGACCGCCGAGCCGCCCAGCAACCGAGCCACCGAGCAGCCGAGCCGCCCGACCGCCGAGCCACCCAGCAGGCGAGCCGCCGAGCCGCCCGACCGCCCCACTTGCCTGGTAAGAGCAGCGTCTCTGCCACCGCACTGCCCTGCCCCACTGTACTCACTACCTGTCTACTACTCTCATGGCCTCCCCTAGTGTTCTCACCTTTGACGGTGAGGGTCAGGCAGTTGACTTCGAGGTCTTGGTAGATGATCTGCAGCTTTTCCTACAGTGCAATAGGGTAGACGGTCTCTCCTTGTTTGACCTCACTTCTGGTGCCTCTCCTGCCCCTGCTTCTGATGCTGACGCCACTATTCGCTCACAGTGGGCCATGCGCGATAATGCTGCTTGCCTTGCTATGCACCGCCACTTACCGACCACGGAGCGTGCACACTTTAGCCAGTACAAGAGTGCTCAGACCTTGTACGACGCTGTAGTTGCATGCTACTCTTCCCCTGCCACTGCTGCACTGAGCCGCCTCATGCTACCGTACCTCTTCCCTGACCTTGCTGCCTTTCCCACAGTCGCTGACCTCATTACGCCCCTCCGCACTAGTGACACTCGCTACCACGCTGCGCTTCCTGCTCAGTTCTGCACCAAGAAACCCCCCCCATGTACATCACCCTCTACTACATAGTCACCCAACTCCTTGACTCTCTCTGCGTAGTAAGGGACCACTTCCTCTCAGTTTGCCCATGCACTCTCACCGTTGACCTCCTCGAGTAGGCCCTCATAGTGATAGAGAAGAGCATAGTCACTGTAGGAGCCTCTCGTGGTGACCCTCGCACCCCCGTCTTTGAGGGGTGTTCTCCCTCCCCCCTTTTGCCCTCTGTTGCCTCTACTGCTGCGGCCGACCTCGTTTGTTCCGAGTCGGTCGGCGCTGCGTCTGCCCCGAGCGGGAGACGCCGCACCGGCAAGGGCAAGGGGGGCAAGGGCGCTAAAGGGGCTGGAGGGGGCGGTGAAGGTGGTAGAGGAGGCAGTGGAGGGAGTGGGGGTGGTGGTGGGAGTGGTGCCGGGGGTGGCGCCGGCGGCGGCAGCAGTGGAGGAGGCGGAGGCAGTGGAGGTGGCGGAGGGAGCGGAGGCGGCGGAGGTGGCGGAGGTTGAGGAGGCGGCGGAGGGAGCGGTGGCGGCGGCGGCGGCGGTAGTGGAGCGGGTCGCGACTCTGCGCAGAGGAGTGGCTCAGGTGGTGGTCCGCGCCAGCAGCAGCGGAGTGGTGTGACTCTGTCCCCTCAGCAGCTTCGTGAGTGGTACACTGCACGTCAGCGCGGTGGGGGCTTTGGTCCCTGCACTTACGTCCTCCCGGGGTTGCTATCTTTAATCTTGACTTTGATGCTATTCTTGCTGCAATGTATGCTGTTGATACTACTATTGAGGGTGCCTGTTACGTGTGTGTACCGCCTGACCCGGGCATTGAGGACGCTGCTCTAGGTGCTGGTGGGGCTGCTGCTCTAGGTGCTAGTGCGTCTACTGCCCCAGTTGCCAGTGCGTCTGCTTCCCCACGTGCTGGTGAGTCTGCTCTCTCAGGTACTACATCGGCTCAGGCCTTCCACACCTTCACCTTGGACTCGGGTGCGTCCCGCTCCTTCTTTCGAGAACGCACCACTCTTACGCCGCTTAGTCGGCCGGTTGTAGTCTCCCTTGCAGACCCTTCTGGGGGTCCTGTCCTTGCTAGCTTCTCCACTGTCCTACCGTGCCCGGCAGCCCCCTCTGGCACCCTGTCTGGTCTCTACCTCCCCTCGTTCTCTACGAACTTGGTGAATGGAGCGGACCTAGAGGATACGGGGGTTAACAAGTTCATTCCTGCGAGTCAGCGAGTGACCCAGTGCACGTGTGCTCGGACACGCCGACACTTGGCCACGTTCACCCGTCGGCCATGGTCGAGCCTGTACACCCTTACTACTGAGTCTTCTCCTGCTGCTGAGTCTAACCAGGTAGCTGCGTCGAGTCAGGTGTTTGCTGCGGCATCCAAGTCTGGTCCTGAGTCTGCTCCCTGCTCGTGTCGTCTGCTGTCCCACCAGACCCTCCTTTGGCACCACCGCCTTGGTCACCCCTCCTTGCCTCGTCTCCGAGGCATGGCCTCCCGTGTCCTTGTCTTTGGTCTCCCTCGGTCTCTCCCTCCCCTTCCTTCAGGGCCTGGCCCTACCTGCGTCCCCTGCGTGGAGGTGCGACAGCGCGCCGCCCCTCACTCCTCTGAGTTTCCTCCAAAAGAGGCTCCGCTGCAGACTCTCCACATGGACGTGTGGGGCCCAACCCGCGTCAGTGGGCAGAGACGCAAGCGGAACTTCCCGGTGGTGGTTGAGGACTACTCGCGTTACAAAATGGTGTTCCCCTTGTGCAGCAAGGGTGACGTCACTGAGGTGTTGATCGACTAGATCCGCGCAGCTCGTCTCGAGCTCAAAGAGAAATTCGGCTCAGACTTTCCTGTTCTGCGTCAGCACTCGGACAGAGGCGGGGAGTTTTCCTCTGCCCGTCTAGGAGCCTTTTGTCGTGCACAGGGCATCCGTCAGACCTTCATGCTTCCGGCCTCTCCACAGAAAAATGGGATTGCTGAGCGTCGCGTTGGCATGGTCATGGACGTCTCTCGGACATCCATGATGCATGCGGCTGCCCCCCATTTTCTGTAGCCATTTGCTGTTCAGTACGCCGCGCATCAGCTCAACCTTCAGCCCCGGGTCTCCTTGCCAGAGACCTCCCCCACCTTGCGGTGGACAAGGAAGGTTGGCGATGCGTCTGCGTTTCAGGTCTGGGGATCTCGGGTGTTTGTCCACGACTTGTCTACGGACAAGCTGTCCCCTTGTACAATTCACTGCGTCTTCTTTGGCTTCCCCCCTGATGCGCCTGGCTGGCAATTTTACCACCCCACCTCGCGCCATGTTTTGTCCTCCCAGGACTCCACCTTTGACGACTCGGTGCCTTACTACTGTCTCTTCCCCTACCGCACTGCGCCCCTCCCCCCGCCGCCGCTCTTCCTTGCACCAGGTCCTCCCCAGGTAGACCCCCTCCCTCCTCAGGGTCCTGCCCCGTCAGGTGTGTCCCAGGTAGACGCAGTCGAGCCTGTCGAGGTAGCGGTTAACTCTGGTGCTGCTAGAGGTTCTGAGCCTGCGGGTGTTGGGTCTGGGGGTGCTGAGTCTGGGGGTGCTGAGACTAGGGGTGTTGAGCTAGGGGGTGCTAAGTCTCGGGGTGTTGAGCCTGGGGGTGCTGAGCCTGGAGGTGTTGAGCCTAGGGGTGCGGAGCCTGGGGGTGCTGGGTCTGCTCGTGTGGCCGCTGGCGGTGCTTCGTCGAGGCGGGAGCTGCTCTCTCCACAGGAGGTGCGCGAGTGGTTTTTCGCCGCTGGAGACGTGTTGCTGAGACACGGGGTGCTGCTGGGGCTACTGGAGTTGGTCCTGCTGGAGCTGTTGGCGCTGCTAGTGGTGCTGGAGGTGGAGCTGCTTGGGGTGTTGGCGGCGGTGTTTCTACTTGCGTTGGTGCGTTTGGGGGTGCTGCTGAGGCTGCTGGTGCTGACGGTCCTCCTGGAGTTGGTGCTGTTGGAGCTGGAGCTGCTGGGGGTGTTGGCGCTGATGCTTCTGAGGGTGCTGGAGTTGGCGCTGTTGGAGCTGGCGGTGGTACTTGCGCTGGTGCTGCAGCTGGGGGTACTGTTGCCATCCTTGCTAGTTCTGGAGGCGCTGAGCGGCCGAGGCCGTACTTCGTTCTGCTCCTGGAGCAGGTTCTTAGTCTCTCGCCCTCTCCTGGTCTTGCTCCTCCCTTAGATTGTCCACAGCCTGTCCAGTCGCAATCACAGTTATTGCCCACCTCCCCGCTACCTGCTCCTTCTCCCTACACTGGTCCTACTGGAGGTCTTGTTGAGCGTTGTGAGCCTGCTTCTCGTCCTGCGTTGCCTGTTCGTGCTGCTCGCACTAGTCGTTGTGCTGCGCGTTCGCGTCCTCCTATGGTCCCCGGCACACACCAGATGGCACTGCGTCCTTCCACTGCTCCTCTGCATGTCCCGTTGCCATCTCCTCTAGAGTCCTCTCTTCCTTCTCTTGCTGACCCGGAGTCTGACTCCCTTCATGCTGCTAGTCCTTCGGGCACGCGCCTTCTTGCTACTGTTGTCACTGACCCTTCCTTTGAGTCCACTGCTGCGTCTACTCTAGTTGCTGAGCTTGTCGACTTCACTGTTCGCTGTCGTCTAGACTACGCTGCCAGTCTTGTTGCTGAGTCAGAGTCTGTCTGTCCTCCTCCGTCGGGGGTGAGTGTGCTCTTAGCATGGACGTCCTTGAGGACAGGCATGAGGAGTTCCAGTGCTTTGCTGCTGCTTTGCCCCATCTCATATCCACGCTGATTGCCCCTGAGGGAGACCCGGATGCACCAGACATCCCGACTCCTCGATCGTACGCTGAGGCGATCGTGGGTCCTTACTCCTCTCAGTGGCACTCATCCACGGACGCAGAGATGGCTTCCTGGAAGTCCACAGGCACCTATATCGATGAGGTTCCCCCACCTGGGGCGAACATCGTCAGTGGCATGTGGATTTTCAGGGTGAAGCTGTCGCCAGGTTCTCCGCCTGTCTTCAAGGCGCGTTACGTGGCTCGAGGCTTCAGTCAGCGGCAAGGAGTTGACTACTTTCAGACCTTCTCTCCCACCCTGAAGATGACCACTCTTCGGGTGCTGCTGCACATAGCCGCTCAGCGCGACTACGAGCTTCACTCTCTTGACTTCTGCACAGCGTACTTACAGGGCAGCCTGCACGAGGAGATCTGGCTGCGCCGCCCACCTGGCTTCACTGGGTCATTTCCTCCTGGTACCCAGTGGAGCCTCCGGCGGCCAATCTACGGTCTCCGCAAGGGGCCCCGTGAGTGGCACGACACACTGAGGACTACACTTGCAGCTCTTGGGTTTGCTCCCTCTACTGCCGACCCGTCGCTGTTTCTGTGCACCGACACCTCTCTGCCGCCATTCTACATCCTCGTGTATGTCAACGAGTTGGTCTTTGCCACTGCTGACACTACTCGACTCGCCCACGTGATGTCCAAGCTGCAGAAGAGACACACGTGCACGGACCTGGGTGAATGGCGCAGCTACCTTGGCTTGCAGATCACCCGGGACAGAGCACAGCACACCATTACCCTGACTCAGTCACACATGGTGCAGCAGGTCCTTCAGCGCTTCGGCTTCACGTACTCCTCGCCTCAGGCCACTCCTCTGTCTACTCGCCACTTGCTCTCAGCTCTGCCTTCGGATGAGTCCGTAGAGTCGAGTGGCCCGTACCTAGAGCTTGTTGGCTGCGTCATGTACCTGATGACCTGCACACGACCTGACCTAGCATGCCCTCTTAGCATCTTGGAATGCTATGTTGCTCCTAGGAGACACCGAATATAGCACATGGCTGCAGCGAAGAGGGTGTTGCGCTACTTGTGCAGTACATCGGGCATGGGGCTAGTGCTTGGAGGGCGACGTTGAGTGGTCCTCACAGGTCACGCTGACGCTTATTGGGCTGACGACCAGGCTCTGCAGCGGTCGTCACAGTGTTACACCTTCAGCCTTGGCTCCGGCTCTATTTCGTGGCGGTCTACCCGCTCGTCTTCTGTTCTCAGCTCCAGCTGTGAGGCTGAGATCTACGCGGGGGCCATGGCTGCACAGGAGCTACGCTGACTCACCTACCTGCTGATTGACCTAGGAGAGCGGCCTCGTTCTCCTCCAGTTCTGTACGTAGACAACAAGGCCATGCTGGCCTTGTGTCGGGAGCACAAATTGGAGCACAGAACGAAGCACATTGCTTTCCGCTACTTCCTGGCTCGTGAGCTGCAGCAGCGTGGTGAGCTCCGTCTCATCTACGTGGCCTTTGAGGCCAACACTGCTCACAAAGGCCCTTCCGCCTTGTGATCATCAGCGGTTCTGTACTTTGCTAGGTCTTGTGCCTTCCTGGCCTCACTTGCTCACTTCTTGATCTTGTTTGTACTGTACTCTTTCTATACCTGCACTTGCTTGTTTACCTTTATATATATGATCCTGCATGTGAACTGGCCTTGTGGCCTTACTCTTGTGCTCGAACTGTGTTTTGACTTTGTGATCCACCATAAGCTTGCTTTGCTTTGCTTGACTGGTCTTGTGACCACTTGTTCTCCCCCACTTTGCCTATGGGGGTGTGTCAGAACATTATAGCTTATACATTTGTGTAGGCTGTAGTGGGGTAGCCCATAAGGGGTACAACCCAATTAGGGTTAGTACTTGTACCCAACTCTTTCATAGTTCAATCATTCTCTCGTTTCATTCTTCACATACGCTTGTTGCTGCTTCGTCAAAGTCAGGTGCGATACTGTGCACCTATGGGAATGCTAAGTGTGAGTCTCTTCACAGTCCAACACTCCCCTTCATTCCTGGAGGTGCGCCACGTGGCTTTTGCGAGTCACTCCGCACAGCTTCGATCAATACTGAAACTTCTGACGTGGCAGTTTCTTCGTGAGGAAATCGGCTGCCATGGCGCTAGTTGGATAGTAGATGAGTTGGACCTTCCCTTTCTCGATTTCGTCCTTCACGAAGAAGCAACACAGGGCGATGTGTTTTGTGCGGTTGACGAAGCCTGGTTTGTTTGCGATTTTAATCGTGCTCTGGTTGTGGCAGAGTAACTCGAAGGACCCGTTCATCGCCGTCTTCGTTTCCCGCAGAAGCTCCGTGAGGTAGAGTCCTTCGCGAACTGCTGCGCTTGCTGCGATGAATTCTGCTTCTGCTGACGAGAGGGTAATGAGCTCCTGTTTGTTGGAGTTCCAGGAGATGGTTCCTGCAGGCTCGAGTTTGAAAATGAAGCCTGTGCGGGACCTGTTGTCCGCATCCCCAGCGTGGTCAGCATCCACGTAGCCGGTGAGTTGTAGTGGCGCTGTTAAGTTGGCCTTGTAGGTAAGGCCGAGATCAGGCGTAGAGATGAAGTACTATAAGGCGCGGCGCAGGTCTGCTAGGTTCTCCCCTTCAGGTCGGCGCAGGTACTGGGCGAGCTGGCTGGCGATGTAGGATAAATCCGGGTGGCATATGACGGCGGCGAATAGTAGGCATCTGAGCTGTTGCTGATAGAGACGGTGATCAGCTGGTGAGAGCGGAGTAGTGTAGGGCTCGTGGTTAGGCGGAGGAATGTGGAATGGGGTGGTGACGCCGACGGGAGCTATCCCGAATTTCTTAGCAAGGGTCTTGGCGTACTTTGCGGCGGAGAGATGAATGGTGTTTGCGGTCTGAGTGATGTTGAGGCCGAAGAATTGAGTGACCTCGTGGTCGATCGTGACCTCCAGCTTTTCCTGAATTTCGCGCTCGAAGCGGTTGAGCAGGTCGTTGTTGTCGCTGGTGTAGAGAAGATCGTCGACGTAGGCGACGAGCAGGATGAAGTGGCCGCGGGATTCGAGGCGGCACATCCACTGATCGTGGGGAAGCTGCTGGAAACCGAGCTCGATGAGGACGCCGTAAAGATGCTGCTGCCACATGCGAGGTGCCTGCTTGATGCCGTACAGGGACTTTTGCAGGAGACAAACTGCGTCGCTATCTTCTTCGAACCCGTGTGGCTGCTCAAAGTAGATGATAGCGTCGACGATCGCGTAGAGGAACGCATTGGAGACGTCGATCTTGCGAAGCGGGCGCTGTTTCATGGCGGCGATGCAGAGGAGAATGCGTACTGAGGTATGACGACCGACAAGTGCGAAGATCTAGTTGTAGTCCACAAATTGTGTTTGCTCGAATCCAAGAACCACCCAACGTGCCTTAAATTTCTCGACTGTTCCGTTCGCGAGAGTCTTGATGCGGAAGACCCACTTCCCTGTAAGGATCTTCCTCCCCTTTGCATGGCGCCGTGGTACCAGCTTCCAGGTTTCGTGACGTTGTAGTGCAGCGACTTCTACGGCCATGGCGGCTCTCCACTTTTCGGCATCGGGCCCGTTGAGAGCCTGGCGAACGGTGGTGGGCTCGACCAGCTGCTGGTTACCCCGCACGGCCACGGCGAGGCCGAGGATGCGAAGGCCCGTGAGGTTGGATTCGGCTGTGGTGGTAACTTTGACGACGCCGTCGTCGCCAGGAATGTCGCAAAAGGTGTCGCTGGATGAGTCTCGAGCTGGGTCTTCGTTCATGGGTGAGTGCATTTCTGCACTTGCATAATCGTGTTGTGCCTGTACTGCTTTGTGGGGATTGGTGTCTGTTGGGAAGCATGTGGGAGTGCCGACTGATCCGTAACGGGGATGAAGGGTGCTTTGTCTGCCTCGTCTGCTGATGGCTCGTCCGGTTGTTCTCCTGCCACGTCAACATCGTCATGGTCGTTGGCGAAGCAATGCTGTCCTTGGAAGTTGTTGTCTGGTGCATTCTGTGTAGTGCGGTGCTGGCGGTACAGTGGCAAGGTTAGTCTTTCGTAGAAGATGCAGTCACGTGAACGCGTGAGCTGGTGGGTGGCGAAGTCCAGGATTGTCCAGGCGTGGTCTTTGGATTCGATTCCGAGGCGAATGCCCCAGCGAGCGCGGTCCTCAAATTTTCCGGTCCGTTCCTTGAAAGGCGAGATGTTGTTGGGCAGTGCCTTCGAGGAGAGCATGTTGTGCAGCCGAACTGCATGCGCCATGGCGAAGGGCCAATACTTGGTTGGCACAGCCAACTGCTGTCAGGCATATATACTATAGTCTATGTAGGTTGTAGTGGGGCAGTTCATATGGGGTACAACACTTGAGAGTTTGCTACTTGTACTCCTCATTCTACTCTGATACCATGCGCGCTGTCGCCCCTCAACGCAGGGGACGCAGGTAGGGCCAGGCCCCGGAGGTAGGGGAGGGAGAGACCGAGGGAGACCAGAGACAAGGACACGGGAGGCCATGCCTCAGAGACGAGGCAGGGAGGGGTGACCAAGGCGGTGGTGCCAAAGGAGAGTCTGGTGGGACAGTAGACGACACGAGCAGGGAGCAGACTCAGGACCAGACCTGGACGCTACAGCAAACACCTGACTCGACGCAGCTACCTGGGCAGACTCAGCAGCCGGAGGAGCCTTCTGTCATGCACAGGGCATCCGCCAGACCTTCACGCTTCCGGCCTCTCCACAGCAAAATGGGATTGCTGAGCGCCGCATTGGCATGGTCATGGACGTCGCTTGTACGTCCATGATGCATGCGGCTGCCCCCCATTTTTTGTGGCCATTTCCGGTTCAGCACGCTGCGCATCAGCTCAACCTTCAGCCCCGGGTCTCCTTGCCAGAGACCTCCCCCGCCTTGCGGTGGACAGGGAAGGTTGGCGATGCGTCTGCGTTTCGGGTCTGGGGATCTCGGGCGTTTGTCCGCGACTTGTCTGCGGACAAGCTGTCCCGCCGTGCTGTTCCCTGCGTCTTCCTTGGCTTCCCCCCTGACGCGCCTGGCTGGCAGTTTTACCACCCCACCTCGCGCCGTGTTTTGTCCTCCCAGGACATCACCTTTGACGAGTCGGTGCCTTACTACCGCCTCTTCCCCTACCGCACTGCGCCCCTCCCCCCGCCGCCGCTCTTCCTTGCGCCAGGTCCTCCCCCGGTTGACCCCCTCCCCCCTCACGGACCTGCCCCGTCAGGTGTGTCCCAGGTAGACGCTGTCAAGCTTGTCGAGGTAGCGGTTGACTCTGGTGCTGCTAGAGGTGCTGAGCCTGCGGGTGCCAGGTCCGGGGGTGCTGAGACTGGGGGTGCTGAGACTGGGGGTGCTGAGACTGGGGGTGCTGAGTCTAGGGGTGCTGAGTCTGGGGGTGCTGAGCCTGGGGGTGCTGGGTCAGGGGTTGCGGAGCCTGGGGGCGCTGGGTCTGCTCGTGTGGCCGTCGATGGTGCTTCATCGAGGCGGCAGCCGCTCTCTCCACAAGAGCTGCGCGAGTGGTTTGCCCACCGCTAGAGACGTGCTGCTGGAGCAAGAGGTACTACTCTTACTGCTGGTCCCGGAGGTGCTCGTACTGGCGGCCCTAGAGCTGCTGGGACTGGGGGTGCTGCTGGGGCTACTGGAGTTGGTCCAGCTGGAGCTGCTGGGGGTGTTGGCGCTGGTGTTTCTACTGGCGCTGGTGCGTCTAGGGGTGCTACTGAGGCTGCTGGAGCTGACGGTCCTGCTGGAGCTGGAGCTGGAGCTGCTGGGGGTGTTGGCGCTGGCGTTGCTGCTGGCGCTAGTGCTTCTGAGGGTGCTGGAGCTGGCGCTGTTGGAGCTGAAGGTGCTGCTGGCGCTGGTGCTGCAGCTGGGGGTACTGGTGCTGTCCTTGCTAGTTCTGGAGGCGTTGCGCGGCCGAGGCCGTACTTCATTCCGCTCCTTGAGCAGGTTCTTGGTCTCCCACCCTCTACTGGTCCTGCTCCTCCCTTAGAGTGTCCACAGCTTGTCCAGTCGCAGTCACAGTTACAGCCCGCCTCCCCTCTACCTGCTCCTTCTCCCTACACAGGTCGTACTAGAGGTCTTGATGAGCGTTGTGAACCTGCGTCTCATCCTGCGTGGCCTGTTCGAGCTGCTCGCACTAGTCGTCGTGCTGCGCGTCCGCGTCCTCCTGCGGTCCCCGACACACACGAGATGGCACTGCGTCCTTCCACTGCTCCTATGCGTGTCTTGTTGCCGTCTCCTCCAGAGTCCTCTCTTCCTTCTCTTGCTAACCCGGAGTCTGACCCCCTTCGTGCTGGTAGTCCTTCGGTCACGCGCCTTCTTGCTTCTATTGTCACCGACCCTTACTTTGAGTCCACTGCTGCATCTCCTCTAGTTGCTGAGCTTGGCCTCACTAGCTCACTTCTTGATCTTGTTTGTACCGTACTTCTTCTATACCTGCACTTGCTTGTTTACCTTTATATATTGCATGTGAGCTGGCCTTGTGGCCTTCCTCTTGTGCTCGGACCGTGTGGTGACGTTTTGATCCACCCTGAGCTTGCTTTGCTATGCTTGACTGGTCTTGTGACCTCTTGTCCTCCCCCACTTTGCCTATGGGGGTGTGTTAGGCATATATGCTTTAGTCTGTGTAGGCTGTAGTGTGGCAGTTCATATGGGGTACAACACTTTAGCGTTTGCTACTTGTACTCCTCATTCTGCTCAATGCATTCATTCTGTCGTTCTAATCTTCACAACTGCTTCATGAGGGCTCGCATTTTTGTCGCGAGGCTTCTGTTGGTTCTTTCCGCCAATCCCTACTGCTTGTGGGAGTAGGGCAAGGAGACCATCCTCTTGATCCCTCTCTGTTTGCATAGGGTTTTGAATTTGTCCGACATGTATTCCAGAGCTCCGTCTGTCTGGAACGCCTTCAACTTGTGGCGGTCACTTTGGTTGTCCACCATGGCGAGCCAAAATTCGAAGTAGTAGTAGGCGAGGTAGCGGTCCTTGACGTTCACGACGCAGACGAAGCGTGTGCCGGCGTCGACGAAGGTGAGGGTGTACTGCTTCCCTCCAACCCCTTTCACCGTGAGAACCAGGAAATCGCTGTAGACTTTCTCCAGTGGTTTGTAACGTTTGGCTCCGGGAATCTTTTCGGCAAAGGGCGTGTGGCAGAGCACGGCTGCCGGACAGACGGTGCAATTAGGTAAATCGGTTCGTGGTTTCAGCAGCTTTCCATCGGGCAGCAACAGTGCATTTGCCGCAAAAACATTTGCGTTGATGCAGTTGTTGAGCACTTCGTTTGATGGGTGTCCCATGCGTTGATGCCAGATGTCTCTGTCAGCCCAATATCCCTTGGTGCGCGTGTACAGCTCCCTTTCTCGTGCTAATATCTCCTCCGCTGTTTCTTGCCTTTTTGCGTCCGCAGGTTCATCGGACACGGTGACTTGAACTGCCGCTGCTTGAATTGTCACGCCATGATACGTTCCGCTGGTGTCGCCGATAGTAACAGTGTCCATTGTTACCGGCAGCTCTGGTGGTTCCTCTGAACGCGTAGGCGAGGTTCGTGCATGACGATCTTCAAGCAGCGTGATTTCTTCTCTGTCGATGTTGGTATCGCCGATCGCCACTCCCCTTGTCTCGAGGCGAAGGGAGTCCCTGCCGTCTGTCGTGATGGGAAGTAGGTGAGGTCCGTACTCCGTTAGTAATTCTTCCTCCTCTGCTTCTAGTGCCTCTTCAGTAATTTCTGGTTCTTCTGCTGCTTCTTCTGCAGGTGTGTCGGCAATGCTTCCCCATCTGGTTTTAGCCGCGACGGCTTCCCCCAGTGCGGTGTTCTCCATGACCCAGTGTACATCGACTGCGTCCCGTCCTTCAGTTGTGTTCCAGCCGGTGGGGCACTCGACAGGTGGCCAGAAGGTTTGCGTGCTTGTCGGCCCGGTTGTTTTGACTGCCATTCCAGACATAATCTCCTCTCCTTCTTCCACTGCTTCTGGTCCGGTTTTGGCTGGGTTTGTTGTCGAGGTGACGGATACGGCAAGAGCGTGGAAGGTGCCGTCGAGGCCAGGTTGCTGGAAGTCGGTTTCTTCTGGGTGGCTCCATCGTGGTGGCGACGGATGACCCTGAGGGTCAAGGACGAGGATGTGTTCATTGTCGCTGGTGGTTTTGGGCGACTCGAAGCCGAGCACAAAAACGCCTTCCACACTTGTTGCCTTCCCGATGAAGATACCGTTGTATATTAAGTGCATTTCGTCTTCTATTGTTTGCAGGCCAACCCCGCACTTCATCAGCTGGTGGAGCGATAAAAGGTTGTACTGAAGCTCCGGCACGATGAGAACATCGCTGATGTGGATGTAGTAGCCAGTGTCGTGGGACTCCAGTTGCACTTGTCCGCGGCTTCTGGCGTAGATGGTTTGGCTGTTGGTAACGGTGATCTCCACTTCGTTGAAGAGTTGCTCTCTGTTGAGGATGAAGACATCTGAAGACTCCATGTGTTGACCACAGCAGCTGTCCAGGTACCACGTGTTGACTTCCTTTCTTGCCTTGGCCAGATTGGCAAGCTTCGGAGTGATGTGATGGTCCATGTCGTGATTACTTTCGTAGTCGTAGTAACATTCTCCGTCGTCGTCTACGATGCGTGCAGGTGGTGACTCCTGGATCCACTCCAGGGCTTCCCAGTCAAACTGCATCCGTCCAACCGTTAACTGGTCATAGGTTGGATCATTCTCCTCTTCTTCTTCGACTGATCCTTCGGGCCGCTCCTGAGGCGGGTCTGCGAATACATCTTCCCAGCTATGGAAGAATTGGTAGTGATGGTTGGGGCGAGGCGGTCCACGACGTACCATGCAAGTCAAGACCTTGCTTTTGCCCTTGTCGTTTGTGTTCGCAGAGAGACGCGCCGGCGCTTGGGACGTGCTGGCGACGGCTGGCGGCGACACAGTTTGGTTGCGCGCTGCGGCTCCTCCTTGGTGAGCAGCGGCACCCTTCTGGTTGTTGTTGTTGCCGTTCAGCTTCCAGCAGTCTTGAATCATGTGCCCAGTCTTCTTGCAGTACTTGTAGAAGAGTCTTTTCTTGTCCGGTGGCGCTTGAGCGTAAAAGACAATCTTCTTCTTCTTCTTGCCTCGTTCGTTGTACAGGTTGATTTCCTTCTGCTCGGAGAGAAGCGTGGAGCAGAGGGCAGTTTCGCTGAGAGTGCCTTGTGTGCAAAGGAGGGACTTACATTGGCGCCATTCCGGCTCAATCCAGCAAGGATGATGGTGACGAATATGTCGTCTGGGAAGTTGCCGCCGCTTTTCCTGAATTGATCTCTCAGGTTCCTACAGCGGTTGATGTATGGTCCGGCCTTTTCGCCGGGAAACATCTCGACGTTGTTCAGCTGGTTGAGCAGGCGACTGAGTGTCACCGAATCTATTGCCATTTGGCAGGTGTGGAGGTGTTCCCAGGACTGTTGCGCGCGCGCCCATTCGTTTTTGAAGGGGCGAATGCTCAGCTGTTCTTCGGGCGACAAGTTCCGGATCAGGACGGTGAAGGCCAGGAGTGATTCGTTGTAGTATTGCGTGTTCTCCTGAGGTGAGCCGTTTGTTGGAAAGGGGTATGATCCGTCGTAGTACATCCAGATCTAAGTGCCCTGAGCGAGTAGTTCGAATTCGAAGCTCCACGTGTAGAAATCTTGTCCGTCAAAGGGCTTGGTAGTTCTGAGCTTCGACGTGGAGAGGAACTTGCTCTGCATTGAAGCCATTGCCTCGTAATGTGTTTGTTGTACTTGAGCAGATCCTTGAGCTCCGCGGTTGTCGAAAGTGAAGGATAGTTCAGATCCAGCTCCTTGAGGATCGGGAGGTCTTCGAGCGTAACTTGAGCCGTCAATGCTCATGGGCTGGTGGCTCTCCAGTGCACTGATGCGGGAGATCAGCTGCTCGAGGAGCGCTGTGTCCACTGTCATCGTAGTAGAGGCAACATTGGTCGAGGGTTGCACTGGGCTTTCCACAGCCTCTCTGCAGTCTGCGCCTGGCATGTTGATGCCCTTAATGTCGTTGATGTTGAGGTTTAATTTATAAAGAAGCTTTTTCGGAAGCCCCTTTTAGCAAATCCTATAATCCAAACTAGCTCTCATACCATGTTAGAGTGAGGATCTTGGACAGGATAGGTAGTGCTTTGGTAGAGTTGGTAGCGGAAGTCTTGTAAGAACTCAGATCATAGTGAATGTAAATGACCAAGTTGATTAAAAGTTAGAATACAAGGAATATAAATAGTCCTAGTCTAGCCATGTACTCTAAGGGGTACATTCCCCTATCATAACTGTTTTACAAGCATTTCTACAGTGACCCTGATTGTTGTACTGCGTTTTTTGTTACCGAGTCGCTGCATGTAATTTGTACGGTTACGCTTGTTGCAATTCCTTCATGGTTAGTCAAGCGTCGGTCCAGATGGTCAACAGTCGCGACACTTGACTTTTGCGACTGTTGACCTTCCTGCCCTCGATACGGGCTGATCCGATACTATGCTTGTTGCTGCTTCGACAAAGTCAGGTGCGATACTTGTCACAATGTTATAATCGTCTAGCCTGCAGTGGGTTACTCCATAGCGAGTACAACCCAATTAGGGTTTCCTATATGTATGCCAACTGCTGCTAGTGCAACCCTCTCTTCTTCATTCCTCATTTTTTTCACATGCTATCAGAGCATCTACGCTCCTGGCCTGTGGGCCCACCTAACTGCTTCCGCTGCTACTCTGTGTACTGCACGCCCCGTGGCATGCCCCTCGCGTGACCCTTAGCAGCCCCGTCGCCACCCCTTGCGGCCCCGTCGCCGCCGTTCTTGTCCCCTCGCGGCCCCTTTGCGGCCCCGTCGCCACCCCTTCGCGGCCCGGTCGCCGCCCCTAGCGGCCCGTCGCTGCCCTTCCCGGCCCCTCGCGGCCCCTTTGCGGCCTCGTCGCCGCCCCTTCGCGGCCCCGTCGCCGCCCCTAGCGGCCCGTCGCCGCCCTTCCAGGCCCCTCGCGGCCCCTTTGCGGCCTCGTCGCCGCCCCTATCGGCCCCGTCGCCGCCTCCAGCGGCCTCGTCGCCGGCCCTTCGCGGCCCCGTCGCCGCCCTATCGGCCCGTCGGCGCCCTTCCAGGCCCCTCGCGGCCCCTTCGCGGCCCCGTCGCCGCCCCTATCGGCCCCGTCGCTGCCTCCAGCGGCCTCGTCGCCGCCCCTTTGCGGCCCCGTCGCTGCCCCTAGCGGCCCGTCGCCGCCCTTCCAGGCCCCTCGCGGCCCCTTCGCAGCCCCGTCTCCGCCCCTATCGGCCCCGTCGCCGCCTCCAGCGGCCTCTTCGCTGCCCCTTCGCGGCCCCGTCGCCGCCCCTAGCGGCCCGTCGCCGCCCTTCCAGGCCCCTAGCGGCCCCTTCGCCGCACGCGGCCCCCTCATGTCGCCTCTACAGGCGACGAGAGGGGCGACCTGGGGGGGGGGGGGGGCGAGCGTCGCCCCTTCTGCCGCCTGCTTTGGCGCCCTGGGAGGCCGCGCGTCGCCCCCCCCCCCCCCTTCCCCCCCCCCCCCCCGTAACCTCCCTACCCGCCATCCCGCCCTGCCCTGTGTTAGGGTTTGGGGGTGGCGAGTGTTGGTGCAACCCTATTGTTTGCACTCGGCTTGTTGTCCGTGTGCGTGCATGTGTATGTGTATGGAATGGTATGAGGGCATGGGATAATATATATTTCATGCTTATAATTGTGTGTGAATGTTGAGTCATGATGTCGAGTGTGTGTGTCGAGTCAATAGCGAGATATCGCTAGACGCGTGTTACGCGGTCGTTTGTGTCTCGCGCGCGGTTTCTATTTTGTCCTGTGTCGAACGTTCGGCGTGTCGCAGGTGTGTGCAGAAGACCCATCAAGAACCCAAGGATGAGTTTGTGATGAAGAGCCCGAGCCTTTGTGTCAGGCCTCGAGTGATTTTGAAGCTCGCCAAAAGGGTGCACCTCAAGATATTGAAGATAGTTACATTACTTTGTGTAGTGTAACATTTTACTTGGTGTAGGCCCTAGTGAAGGGTAGTTTCGAGACCCTTCGTGGTTGGGGACAGTGTGGCACTGTTCCACATCACTGTACCTCGGCTCTTGGGGTTGGTAGGAGCTGGGAGTCATTCCCAACTCGTAACTCTTCCTAACTTCTTCCTATCTTGTGTTCTAAGACTATACTGGCTGCCATAGTGCCGTTCGTTCAAACCAGCGCTGTGTCGTTAATGCTTGGTCAAATCGTGCGATCTAAATTGCCAACTGTAGGCGAAAATAAGACGCTCCAGATCCAAGTTGAATCAAGTCATTTGAAGCTGTGACCACAACGATATGAACGTTTGAAGCCGCTGTGCAGAAATCCGACTGTGCACTCTATCTTTTGTTTTTGGCACATTGGAACCTACTGTGACTATAAAAAGTGGTATCAGAGCCCCTTGGAGCAGTTTCGACAATGGCTGGACATGAGGAAAGGGGTGGCAGAGGTGCTGGTGGTAGAGGAGAAGCCCAAGCTCAAGGCCAACCCCGTGACTCAGCCATGGCGCCCGTGCAACCAAGTGTTGGCCCATCTAGGGATGAGCCTAGAGTGTTTGGCCTTGACAAGTTAAATGGTGACAACTTTGCTGAGTGGTCCTTCAGAATGGAGAACATATTTGACCACTATGACCTGCTGGAGGTGATGGAAGGAACGGAGAAGCGTCCCGAGAACGACCCGGAGAAGAGCCCGTGGGTGCGGAAGAGCGCACAAGGCTACCTCCTACCTGGGCAAGCGTTGGGGAGCAGCCAAATCCGTCACATCAAGCCTTTCCAGCGTGAACCAGGGAAGGGACCAAAAGCATGGGCTGCTCTCAAGAGTGTACACGCTCCTGCAACAGCGGCGGTAGCTGTGGTGTTGGAACGGCAAATGGCGACGTTACGAATTGAAGAGGATGAAGCGGTTGAAGAAGGGGTGCATAAATTCTTCGACTTGTTGACGCGGCTTGAGGGAGCTGATTTGAACTATAGTGAGCTCCAAAAGAAGACCAAGTTGCTGGCCCTACTCCCCGAATCATGGTCCTCGCTCATCATCAACCTGAATCGCGACTTGCTCCGCCTCTCGCTCGAAGACGTGAAGCGAGCTATCCTTCAAGAGGACTTCCGCCGCCGTGAGTTGGCGAGTGCGGATGGCGCTGGGGCAGCAAGCATCGGCCGTGGATATGGTCGAGGAAGAGGCAGAGGACGAGGGGGAGGAAGGTTTGGTGGCAGCAACTTCGGCGGAGACCGCGGAAGTGGCGGTTACGGCAGCGACGACAAGAGCTACGGACGCGGACACATGTCGCGCGACTGCTACAAACTCCCTGATGGTTGGACCCCTGCTCAAGGCCAAGAGGGTAGAGGAGCAGGAGGAGGGAGAGGAAGAGGCCGTGGAGGCCATGGCGGTCGCGGTGGCGTAGCTGCAAACATGAAGAACGGAGTCAACGACAAGGACCCGAGCGACGATCGATACCCGGGTCTATTCTACTTCTTGTCGACGCAAGTACCGGCTGGTCCAGAGAAGGATGAAGGCTTTGAGGAGCCAGCAGCTGTGGGGAAGGTGACCCTATACCCCTTGGACTATTGGGTGATTGATAGTGGCGCTACCTATAGCATGACACCTCGCCCGGACTTGCTCACCGAACTCGAGCCGTCACCGGTGAAGCATGTCACATCGGCTTTGGGGCAGCGAGCAGAGGTGAAAGGCATGGGGAAGGCCATGTTCAAGGGTGCTGATGGGAAGATGGTGGGCCTCAAGAACGTGCTTTGGGTGCCCAGCCTTGCTGCAAACCTGATTTCCGTGCGGCGGTCGGCAAAGGCCGGCATGGACACTAACTCGAAGGGAGCCAAGACCTACACCGCAAGGCTTGGCGATCGGATTCTTTGGGACCTTCATGAGGATAGAGATGTCTACAACGAGATGTGGCAGATCCCTGTGGTCCCAATGCCTAAGGAGAGGCAAGTGGCAGCAAGCGTCAGCACTAAAGGTGGAGCGGTTGGTAGCGGCGATTGCGCGGACGGTCGCGCTAAGGAGATGGAGTCCAAGAAGTGCAATCTTGGAGGGACCAGCAAGCTTGGTGAACCTATGGAGAGAGGTGCAGCAGCTAAGGAGCAGCAAAAGGGTGAGGAGAACCCCGAGGCAGCAGCGGAGGAGGACTACGGAGAGAGTATGTGGGGCGCTATTGCGAGCGCGGCATTCTCCAATCCAACTTCGGCTACGGGGGAGTGTGATTGGCTCACCTTGCATCGGCGCATGGGGCATGTGGCCCTGCCCATCTTGCAGCAGCTAGTGAAGAATGAGATGGTTGCTGGCATACGTGTGAAGGGGGAGCCCGATGAGGTACTTAGCTGCCCGACGTGCATGCAAGCCAAGTTCACCCGATTCCCGTTCTCTAGTTCGGAGGCGACAGCTAAGGCACCGCTTGATGAGGTGGTGATGGACGTGGTGGCCCCCCTGAAGCTTGGAGCTGCTGGAGCTGAGTATTTTCTCACCATTGTCAACGTCTACACCCGCATGACTTGGGTGTATGTGCTGGCCAAGAAGAGCGACGTGGCTGAAACGTTGAAGACGGATTGGTTCCCGATGGTGGAGCGGCAACAAGACCGTCTAGTCAAGTCAATCCGCACCGATCGAGGGGGAGAGTTCCTGAGCAAGGAGTTTGGGTTGTGGCTGAAGAAGAATGGTATTCGGCACTCCCTCACCATGCCATACTCCCCTGCAATGAACGGCATCGCCGAGCGAGCGAACCGCACAATCACGGAGGCGGCACGCGGGTTGCTCATTGAAGCCGGGCTACCCGACTATTTCTGGCCTGATGCGGCGCGGAGCGCGTGTGTGGCTAAGAACAGATCCTTGACTCATGTGGGAGCAGACAAATGGGTGCCCTATGTGGAGAGGCTAGGAAGGAAGCCAAAGGTGGATATGCTTCGGGTGTTCGGGTGCATGTGCATGGCGCTCGTGCCTAAGCATCTTCGGCACAACAAGTTTGGTGCCAAGGCGGTGTGGGCCGTGCACTTGGGCATGGCTCAAAACAACAAGGGATGGCTTCTTTGGGACCCATTCACCAAGAAGTTCTTGGTGAGCAGGGACTGCAAGTTCATGGAGAACTTCATGTACAAGGATTGGAAGGCGGTGAATGAGGCGAAGATAGGCGTGCGGTTTGGGGAAGTGAAGAGTTCCGGCTTGGAGCATGTGGAGCTACCTTTGGAGCTGAGCAGCGGCAGCACAACCACGAGGCAATCCTCCCTTGTGAATGGGGGAGAGGAGGCCAATGATGCAGAGGAAGAAGAGGAGGTGCAGCAAGTGAGCGAGCGTGCACCGTCACTCCCTTCCCGTACTATGAGTGCTCCACGGATTCGAGCCACACCGCAGCAACACCAAGGCCTTCAAGTCCCTGCAGCTGAGGAGGAAGGAAGGGGGAAGAGGAGAATTCAACCCCCTAATAGGCTGACTTATGATGCACTCGGAAAGCAGGGCAAGACAGCCCTGGCTGGAGCGGCAATGATGGTCGGAGACGACGAGGAGAGTGACTACGAGGAGTGTGCCTTCGCGTTCTTCTCTCCGGTGGAGATGCCGGGAGAACCAGCAACTCTCAAGGAGGCTTTGGAGAGTAGTGATGCTAAGGAGTGGAAGAAGGCCATGGAGAGTGAGCTGAAGAGCATCAAGGAGAATGGCACATTTGAATTGGTGGAGCTACCGGAGGGGCGTACGGCGATAACGTCCAAGTGGCTCTTCAAAATCAAGTCGGATGCCGACGGCAAGATCGAGCGCTACAAGTCTAGGCTTGTAGCCAAGGGGTACCAGCAGAAGGAGAAGGTGGACTTTAAGGAGCTGTTTGCCCCTGTGGTGAAGCCGACGACACTGCGAACCCTATTCGCGGGAGCCGCCATCAAAGGATGGGTAGTAAAACAAATGGACATCGTAACGGCATTCCTTAACGACATCCTTGAGGAGGAGATTTTTATGGCACAGCCTGAGGGGTTTGATGATGGTAGTGGCAGAGTGTGGAAGCTGAAGAAGGCCCTTTATGGGCTGAAGCAGGCCCCTAGGCAATGGTACATGAAGCTGCGCGAAGTGTTGGAGGAGATCGGCTTCACTCCCTCAACGGCCGATCACTCCTTGTTCATGCTTGGCGAGGGGGAGCAGAGGAGCTTCATGGTGATTTATGTGGATGACATTCTCATATTCTCACCCTCCTCTGACCTTGTGAAGGAGGTGATGCTGAAGCTGCATGACAAGTTCAAGTGCAAGTCCCTTGGTGACGTGAACTTCTACCTTGGGCTCCACATCGAACGAGACGTGGAGAAGCGGAGCATGCGAGTGCACCAACGGAAGTACCTGGAGGCATTGGCCGCAAACTTCGGCCAGAGTGAAGGTCATGTGACTACTCCCTTTCCCTCTGGGTTCAAGTGTGTGAAGGGGCCAGAGGAGGAGAGCGTTGGAGAAGAAGAGAGGCGCCGTTTTCACTCGTTGGTGGGCAGCCTCATGTATGCGGCGGTAAACACCCGACCGGACGTCGCGTTTGCTACCGGGCAGCTGGCTAGGGTTGTGCAATGCCCTAATGAGGAGCAGGTAGCAGCTGGAATGAGGGTGGCCAAGAATCTTGGCCAAACATCAACCGTTGGGCTGCAATACTCGGCGGCGGCACAAAGGCGCCAAAAGGGCGCGGATGGTGTTGAACCCGGGCGTTTGTTCCTTACCGCCTACTCGGATGCTTCATATGCATCGGAACCAGAGGACATGACAAGTGTGGGAGGCTTTATATGCTGTGTTGGTGGAGGCCCAACTGCTTGGGAGAGCAAGAAGCAGGTTGACCAAGCTTTGAGCTCGGTTGAGTCCGAGTACATGGCACTCTTCGGTGCCGTACGGGAGATTGTGTGGCAGCGGCGTTTGTTGGCTGAATTGGGGGAGGAGCAGCAAGGACCTACCCCACTCTACTGTGACAGCCAGGGTGCCATTGCTCTTGCTAAGAACCCTGTGTTGCATGGACTCACAAAGCACATGAGGGTGAAGTGGCATTGGACGAGGAGCATGGTGATCGCGGGTGAAGTTGAGTTGCGGTACGTGAAGACCACGGGGCAGCCGGCTGACATGATGACTAAGAGGCTGGTGGAGCAGCAGCATTGGAAGTGTTGCAAGCTGGCTGGGATGGCTCTGAACTGAGAGAGAAACATATCCTAAGGCCAACAATCCGAGGGGGAGTTTGTTGGTGCAACCCTACGGTTTGCACTCGGCTTGTTGTCCGTGTGCGTGCATGTGTGTGTGTATGGAATGGTATGAGGGCATGGGATAATATATATTTCATGCTTATAATTGTGTGTGAATGTTGAGTCATGATGTCGAGTGTGTGTCGAGTCAATAGCGAGATATCGCTAGACGCGTGTTACGCGGTCGTTTGTGTCTCGCGCGCGGTTTCTATTTTGTCCTGTGTCGAACGTTCGGCGTGTCGCAGATGTGTGCAGAAGACCCATCAAGAACCTAAGGATGAGTTTGTGATGAAGAGCCCGAGCCTTTGTGTCAGGCCTCGAGTGATTTCGAAGCTCGCCAAAAGGGTGCACCTCAAGATATTGAAGATAGCTACATTACTTTGTGTAGTGTAACATTTCACTTGGTGTAGGCCCTAGTGAAGGGTAGTTTCGAGACCCTTCGTGGTTGGGGACAGTGTGGCACTGTTCCACATCACTGTACCTCGGCTCTTGGGGTTTGTAGGAGCTGGGAGTCATTCCCAACTCGTAACTCTTCCTAACTTCTTCCTATCTTGTGTTCTAAGACTTTAGTGGCTGCCATAGTGCTGTTCGTTCAAACCAGCGCTGTGTCGTGAATACTTAGTTAAATCGTGCGATCTAAATTGCCTATTGTAGGCGACAATAAGACGCTCCAGATCCAAGTTGAATCAAGTCATTTGAAGTTGTGACCAGAACGATATGAACGTTTGAAGCCGCTGTGCAGAAATCCGACTGTGCACTCTATCTTTCGTTTTAGGCACATTGGAGCCTACTGTGACTATAACAGCGAGTAGGGGGTGGCAGGTGTGTGGTCTCCCCTGCTCCTCCTCCTCCTCTGTCTCCCACTGCTGCAGCTGCCACTGAGGGGGGTGGGTGTGTGGGAGTCGACGGAGTTGTGCTAGGGGGTGGGGTGTGAGTGAACCTAGGGTGCAGCAAGGGGTGTGTGGAAGGGGGGTGCTTTGGGAGTGGAACTAGGGTTTGAGCAGGGGGTGTGTGTCGAGGGTGTGGGGCAGCTGGAGGAGGTTGTGTGAAGGTAGCTGTTGTGTCGCCTGCAGCGCGTGTAGTCCGCCGCCCTTGCTTCGGTAGCTAGTGAGCTTGTTGCACCAGTCGCCAGTGGGCCGGTTCCTCCTGCCGCTCGTCTATAGCCGCGGAGCCAGTTACTCCAGTAGTCCGTCGCCCTTGCTTCGGTAGCCACTGAGTGAGCCGCTTCTGTGCCCGTGCCTCTGCAGCTTCAGTCGTTGCCTCCCATCTTCTCTCCCTCCACAGTTCCTCCTCCTCCTCACTTGCCCGCTGTGATTAACTCTAGCTTTGCTCGCTATTGTGAACTCCTGCTCTATGCGTGCTTGCTCATTGTGCTGAGTACACCCCACTTTGGCTATGGGGGTGTGTCAGAATGTTATAATTGTATAGCCTGCATTGGGGTGCTCCATAGCGAGTACAACCCAATTAGGGTTTCCTATATGTATGCCAACTGCTGCTAGTGCAACCCTCTCCTCTTCATTCCTCATTTCTTCACAATACTGCTGCACCTACGGGAATGCTAAGTATGAATCCATTTATATTAAAACCGTTTGCAAATTGATTTGTTAGCGCGTAGCACAACTGTCTGATTTTGGTACGAGTGCAGAAGGCCTGGGTTCTATACTTGAGAGGACACTCAGAATTGAAAAATTAGTTGCACTGACTGCCCAGGGCATATTTTTCAGAAGTTAAGTTTTCTCTAACAAATCAGGGTAACGCTTATAATTAACCCTACATTTCAGAGTTCCCTAGAAAACAGCTCCGGAAATCCGAGGAGTGGAAAAAAAAAAAAAGCCCTGGCCGTGCGCCTGCTTGCCTTGAGCTTCTGCCTGCCTAGAGCGCCTGCCTACCTTGAATCTACCTGCCATAAGTGCGCCGTGCCTGCAGTGCGCCTGCTTGCCTTACGCTTGCCTGCCTCAAATGCGCCTGCCTATCTTGTGCGCTTGTCTTTTGCCTGCTGCCTCTGCCTACTGCCATTATGACGACGCCTAATGTTCTCGTGTTCGAGCCTGACGGTCGCCCCATAGAGTCCGCTGTGTGGTTAGACGATCTCCAGTTGTTCCTTCTGACCGATGCAAAAGAGGGCGTTTCCCTGTTCGATTACGTGTCTGGCACTGCCGTTGCTCCTGCTGCCGATGCTCCTGCTCTCAAATGCTCGCAGTGGCCGACTTGCGATGTTGCTGCACGCCTCGCTATTAGGAACCAACTGCCGATTACTGAGTGCGCGCATTTCAGCCAGCACAAAACTGCTAAGAAGCTGTACGACGCTGTAGTTGCGCGCTACTCCTCCCCGGCCACTGCAGCCATAGGTCGGCTCATGCTACCCTACCTGTTCCCCGACCTTTTCTCGTTCACCACTGCTGAGGACCTCATTTCCCACCTGCGCTCTACTGACACTCGCTTTCATGCCGCCTTTTCAGCCGAGTTCTGCGCCCCTAACCCCCCCCCCCTTGATGTACTTCACTCTCTATTTCCTCGTCACCTGCCTCCCTGACACTCTTAGCTTAGTCAGGGACCACTTCCTCGCGCTAGACCCCCCCACTCTCACTGTCGATGACTTTGAGAAACGCCTCCTAGCAGCAGAGAAGAATGTTAGAATTTAGAAGAGAGAAGAGGATTGAACTAGCAGGAATGAGGATACAAATAGCAAACCCTAGAAGGGTTGTACTCGCTATAGAGCACCCCACTACAGGCTAGAGCATAAGATAACATTTTGACACACCCCTATAGCCAAAGTGGGGTGTAATCAGCAGAGCAGGCAAAGCAGTACAAGCTCAGGGTGGATCACAATGTCACCACACATTCTGAGCACAAGTTCAAGAATCAATAGTTTAGAGTTCACAATTATGAGCAAAGCTAGAGGCTATCGCATAGGGCAAGTGAGCAGGAGAAGAGAGAGTGAGAGGAGAGGAGATAGGAGGCGACGGCTGAAGCTGCAGACACACGGGCAACAGGAGGCACACTGGCACAGTGGCTACCGGAACAACGCTCCGGAATACAGGAGTAACTGGCCCCGCGGCTAAAGTAGCGGCAGACGAGCAACGGACCCACGGGTGACTGGCACAGGTGGCTACGACTGGGCTACCGGACGAATTCCCCGGAATACAGGTGCTGCTGGCGACACGACGGCAACCTCCGTGAAACTTCCCCAAACGGTCCCACCCCCCTAACACACACCCGCTGCTACACCCCTAGCTCCACTCCCACCCCACCCCCTAGCACCACTCTGTCGAATCCCACACACCCACCCCCCTCAGCGGCAGCTGCAGCAGTGGGAGACAGAGGAGGAGGAGGAGCAGGGGAGACCACACACCCGCCACCCCCCAGGTGCGGCCCCCTCAGGTCGCCTCGACGGGCGACGGGAAAAGGGGGAGGGGGGGGGGAGGCGGTGTCCACGAAGGGGCCCACCACGGGCCTGGTAGGGTCGCCCGAGCTGCGCGCAGGCGGCCCGAGTCGCGCGCGGGCCTGGCGCCGCCCGTACGGGCCGCGCGCGGGCCTCGCGCAGCCCGTACGGGCCGCGCGCTGCCTGTACGGGCCGCGCGTAGGCCACGACGGGCGAGGGGGGGTGACGACCGGGTCCGCGTCGCCCGACGCGGCGCCTCCCGAGGGCGACGCGCCGGCCGATGGGGCCGAAGCCCGCCGCGCGCCTCGGGGCGCACAGCGGGCAGAGAACCGCCGCGCGCCTCGGGGCGCACGGCGGGCAGAAAACCGCCGCGCGCCTCGGGGCGCACGGCGGGAAGAAAACCGCCGCGCGCCTCGGGGCGCACGGCGGGAAGAATAACTGCCACACGCCACGGGGCGTGTGGCACAGAGTGTAGTAATAGTAGGTGCAGCGGAAGCAAGGAGGTGGTAAGCCCACCCACAGGATCGATCCAAGGGGATCGACCTGCTCTGATAGCATGTTAAAAGTTTAGAAGGAAAGAAGAGGATTGAACTAGCAGGAATGAGGATACAAATAGCAAACCCTAGAAGGGTTGTACTCGCTATAGAGCACCCCACTACAGGCTAGAGCATAAGATAACATTCTGACAAAGAACATCCTTGGTGTAGGTGCTGCTCGTGGCACTCCTCGCTCTCCCCTCTTTGAGGGGTGCTCCCCCTCCCCTCTCACCCCCTCCTACGCCTCTGCAGCTGCTGCTCACGACTACCTTGGTGGTGAGGAGGTCGGAGCTGCTTCCGCTCCTAGTGGGAAGCGTCGCAGCGGCAGGGGCGGCAGGGGTGGCAGGGGCGGTGGGGGCGGCGGTGGAGGTGGCAGTGGTGTAGGCGGCGGGGGAGGTGGAGGTGGTGGGGGTGGCCGTGGGGGTGGAGGCGGTGGAGGTGGTGGTGGGGGCGGCGGAGGCACTGGGAGCGGTGGAGGGGGTAGCAGCGGCGGTGGGGGAGGAGGGAGCGGTGGTGGCAGTGGTGGTGAGGGCCAGCAGCAATCGTAGCCGCAGCAGCAGCAGCGTCAGAGCCAGACCCCCACTTCCCAGCAGCTTCTTGACTGGTATGCCGGGCGTGGGGCTTCTGGGGGTCCTGGTCGCTGCCCCTATATCATTCGCACAGGTCCCCGCACTGGTCGCCAGTGCACATGTTATCACACTGAGCAGCGTTGCTTCGCTCGGCTTAGCGACGCCTGGCGCGCCAAGTCTCGTGATGGTCCTAAGTTCCCGAACTGGGCAGAGCTATTTAGGCGTGATGTACCTATCTTTGATCTTGACTATGAGGCTATTCTTGCTGCTATGTATGCATTGTCTGTTAGTGCTGAGGGTGACTACTACTTGTGTGTGCCGCCGGATCCTGGTATAGTCCCTGGTATAGCGCCTGCACCACTAGGTGCTTGTGAGTCTGCTCCCCCTAGTACTGCACCTGCACAGGCCTTGCACACTTTTAGACTTGACTCTGGTGCTTCCAGCTGTTTCTTTCGCGACAGTACCAGAGTCACTCCCCTCCCTGCACCTGTTCCTGTCTCACTGGCTAACCCCTCTAGGGGCCCAGTGCTTGCACGGTATTCCACCGTGCTTGTGTGTCCGGCGGTCCTGTCTGGTGAGCTGTCTAGTCTCCACCTCCCCTCGTTCTCTATGAACTTGGTGAGCAACGCTGTCCTCCAAGATGCAGGGGTTGACACCTTCACCCCTGGCCGGCATCGTGTGGCGATTTGCACGTGCTCCAAGACCGGCCGTCACCTGGCCACGTTAACTCGTGCGCCAGGGTCCAATCTGTACACCCTCACCACTGCGTCACACTCCGCCCCTTAGTCTCCCTAGTTACACGTGTCTGCTCAGGTAGCTACCCAGTGTGAGTGTCGCCGGCTGTTGCACGACACTCTCCTGTGGCACCACCGCCTTGGTCACCCCTTCTTACCTCGCCTGCGTAGCATGCACTCTCTTTTCCTGGTCTCTGGTCTTCCCAGGTCTCTGCCTGCCCTCCCTCCCTTGCCTGCGCCACCCTTCATTCATTGCATCGAGGGGCGGCAGCGCGCCGCTCCTCATTCCTCCTCGTTCCCTCCTACAGAGGCTCCCCTGCAGATTCTCCACGTGGACATGTGGGGCCCAGTCCGCGTCCGTGGACAGGGCCACGAGCGGTACTTCCTGCTGGTTGTCGACGACTACACGCGCTACGCCACGGTCTTCCCCTTGGAATGCAAGGGGGGTGTCCCTGATGTTTTGATCCCCTGGATCCGCGCTGCTCGTCTCCAGCCTCGCGAGTGGTTCTAGTCGGACTTTCCTGTCCTACGTCTGCACTCTGACAGAGGTGGTGAGTTCTCCTCAGACCTCTTGGCGGCCTTCTGTGCGGAGCATGGCATCCGCCAGACTTTCACGCTTCTGGCCTCTCCGCAGCAGAATGGGGTTGCTGAGCGCCGCATTGGCTTGGTCATGGAGGTCGCTCGTACCTCCATGATCCACGCGGCTGCCCCCCATTTTCTGTGGCCGTTTGCGGTCCGGTACGCCGCGCATCAGCTCAACCTCTGGCCCCGTGTCTCCTTGCCGGAGACCTCGCCCACACTGCTGTGGACAGGGAAGGTTGGCGACGTGTCGCGTTTCAGGGTCTGGGGTGCCCGTGCCTTTGTCCGCAATACCATTGTGGACAAACTCTCCCCTCGCGCCATTCCTTGCGTCTTCCTTGGCTTTGTCCCTGACGCGCCTAGGTGGCAGTTTTACAACCCCGCCTCCTGCCGTGTCTTTGCGTCTCAGAACGTCACCTTTGACGATTCAGTCCCCTTTTGCCGCCTCTTCCCCTACCGCACTGCTCCTTGCCCCCTCCCGCCGCTCTTTCTCGTCCCAGGTCCTCACCACGTAGACCCCCTCCCTACGCCAGGCCCTGCTCCTTCAAGTGTTTCTTAGGTAGACCTTCCCGTCTTGTCAGTAGATTTGCACTGTGGATGCCCGATTGATCCTGGAGAGGGTTACAGGCGCGTTCGCCTGGGGGGTTATGGGCGTAATGACCCGCTACTAAAACAAGCCCTTTTATCCCAGTGGTTAGTGGCTGGGATTCTGACATGGTATCAGAGTGGTCTTGAGTTCGATTTCCGGTGTATGCACATGTAGGTCGTTGCCGCTGTGCTTAGTCCTGGGCCTCCCTGTGTGTGGGGGTGTCAGTAGATCTGCACTGTGGATGCCCGATTGATCCTGGAGAGGGTTACAGGTGCGTTCGCTTGGGGGGTTATGGGCGCACTGACTCACTACTGAAACAAGCCCTTTTATCCCAGTGGTCTAGTGACTGGGATTCTGACATGTCCCTGCGCCTATTGAGGTCATTGGTGACTCCGAATCTGCTGGGAGTGGTGCTGTCCCTGGGGGTGCGGAGCTTGGGGGTGCGCAGCGTGGGGGTGCTGAGTCTGGGGGTGCTGAGCGTGAGGAGCCTGAAGGTGTGGAGCCTGGAGGTGCAGAGCCTGCGTGTGAGGAGCTTGGAGGTCCTGAGCCGGGGGGTGCTGCGTCTGGGGGTGCTGCACCTCCGTGTGCGGAGCCTGGGGGTGCTGGGTCTTGGGGTGAGTTGTCTGAGGATTCTGAGACTGCTGCTACGCGGTCTCCTTGGAGTAGCCGTCTTCGTCCGCGTGTGCCTCTCACCTCCCAGCAGCTGCACGTCTGGAACGGTCGTCGTCAGCGTCACGCTTCTGCACCTCAGGGCTCTACTGCCCGGGGTTCTTCTGCTGGCGTCACTGGAGCTGGGAGTGGTGCTGGTCCTTTGCCTGCTGGAGGTGCTGGTGTCGCTGGTCCCGGAGGTGCTCGTACTGGGGGTACTGGAGCTGTCGGGACTGGCGGTGGTGTGTCTGAGGGTACTGCTGCTGGTGGCACTGCGGTTCTGGGGGTGCTGCACCAGGAGGTACTGGAGCTTCTGAGGGTAATGGAGCTGCTGGAGGCGCTGGAGCTACTGGAGGTACTGGAGCTGCTGAGGGTACTGGACCTGCTGGAGGTGCTGGAGTTGCTGAGGGTGCTGGAGCTGCTGGAGGTGCAGGAGCTGCTGAGGGTGCTGGAGCTGCTAGTGCTGGTGATACTGCACAACCACGCCTATTATTTGCTCCACCGTCTCCGTCGTCTCTGCCACCGACTGAATCCGTACTTCGCCAGGTTCTTAGCCTCCCATCGTCCACTGGTCTTCAGTTACAACATGGCTCACCTCTGCCTGCTCCTTCTCCTTACACTGAGCAAATAAGGGCCCTTGCTGAGCGTCGTGAGCCTGCATCGCATCCTGTCTCACTTGTCCGTTCTGGTCCTTCCAATCGTCGTGTTCCTCGTCAGCGTCAGCCGGCTGTCCCCGACCCTTCCCTTGTAGTCTGTCGTCCTTCCTCTCCTCCGCTGAGTGTTCCTCTGCCGTCCCCGCCTGCGTCCTTTCTACCTGCCGTTGCTGACCCTGAGTCCGACCAGTTTTGTGCTGAGCACCCTACTGTCACGCGTCTGCTAGCCACTGTTGTCGCCGACCCGTCATTTGAGTATGCTGCTGCGTCTCCCTTAGTCGTTGAGCTTGTTGACTTTGTTGCCGCCTGTCGTCTAGACTACGTCGCTAGTCTTGTTACTAGGTCTGAGTCTGTCTGTCCTCTGTCCATCGGGGGTGAGTGTGCTGTTGGCACGGACGTCCTTAAGGACAGGCAGGAGGACCTTGAGTTTCTTGCAGCCGCTGCGCCTCATCTCGTGGCCATGCTGCTTGCCCTTGAGGGAGACCCGGATGCACCAGACATCCCGACTCCTCGATCGTACCCTGAGGTGATCGAGGGTCCCTACTCCTCTAAGTGGCAGACAGCCATGGACGCAGAGATGGCATCATGAAAGTCCACACGCACCTACGTCGACGAGGTTCCCCCTCCTGGGGCGAACATTGTTAGTGGCATGTGGATTTTCAGGGTGAAACGGCCGCCAGGTTCTCCGCCTGTCTTCAAGGCTCGTTACGTTGCTCGAGGCTTGAGTCAGCGAGATGGAGTTGACTACTTCCAGACCTTCTCCCCCACCCCGAAGATGACCACTCTTTGGGTGCTGCTGCACATTGCCGCTTAGCGTGACTATGAGCTTCACTCTCTTGACTTCAGCACAGCGTTCTTACAGGGCAGCCTGCACGAGGAGATCTGGCTGCGCCGTCCACCTGGCTTCACTGGGTCGTTCCCTCCTGGTACCCATTGGAGCCTACGACGGCCAGTCTACGGTCTCCTCCAGGCGCCACGTGACTGGCACGACACACTGAGGACGACTCCTGTGGCTCTTGGGTTTGCCCCGTCGACTGCTGACTCGTCGCTGTTTCTGCGCACCGACACTTTGGTGCCGTCGTTCTACATTCTCGTAGACGTCGACGACTTGGTCTTTGCCACTGCTGACACTGAGGCGCTCGCCCTTGTGAAGTCGGAGCTGCAGAAGAGACACACGTGCACAGACCTGGGTGAGCTGCGCAGCTACCTTGGCTTGCAGATCACCCGGGACAGAGCACGCCGCACCATTACACCGACTTAGTCCCACATGGTGCAGCAGGTCCTTCAGCGCTTCGGCTTCACCTAGTCCTCCGCACAGGCCACTCCTTTGGCTACATGTCACTCGCTCTTAGCTCCACCTTCGGACGAGTCCGTAGAGCCGAGTGGTCCTTACCCAGAGCTAGTGGGCTGCCTCATGTACCTGATGACCTCTACTCGTCCTGACCTTGCATACCCTCTTGGCCTTCTGGCTCGCTACGTGGCTCCTGGTCGGCACCAAAAGGTGCACATGGATGCTGCTAAGAGGGTACCGCGCTACTTGTGCAGTACATTGGGCATGGGGCTCGTGCTTGGAGGACGGGATGACGTTGTCCTCACTGGTCACTCGGACGCCTCTTGGGTTGACGACCAGGCTAGGCAGCGGTCGTCACAGGGTTTTACCTTCAGCCTTGGTTCTGGTTTAGTTTCCTGGCGTTCCACACGCTCGTCTTCAGTTCTTGGCTCCAGTTGTGAGGCCGAGATCTACGCCACAGCCATGGCTGCACAGGAGTTACGCTGGCTCACCTACCTGCTGATTGACTTGGGAGAGCGGCCTCGTTCTCCTTCAGTGCTGTACGTCGACAACAAGGCCGCCATTACCTTGTGTGAGGAGCACACACTGGAGCACAGAACGAAGCACATTGCTCTGCGTTAGTTCCTTGCTTGAGATATGCAGCAGCGTGGCCAGCTTCGTCTTGCTTACGTGGCCACTCGGGCCAACACTGCTGATATATTCACCAAGGCACTTCAGTGTTTCTGTACTTGGTTAGGCCTTGTGCCCACACTTCCCCACTTGCTGTAGGCTTTACTTGTATTGTGATTTATATGTATATACCTGCCTACTTGCTTTGGTAGGTAGTGATCACTGTGTTGTTGTTGTGAACTGGCCTTGTGGCCTGTTGCTTGTGCTCGGACTGCGTGGTGACGTTGTGATCCACCCTGAGCTTGCTTTGCATTTCCTGACTAGTCTTGTGACCCTATGTTCTCCCCCACTTTGCCTATGGGGGTGTGTCAAACATACTTGTATGATTATAATTGGGTAGGCTGTAGTGGGGTTAGCCTTAGAGGGTACAAAAACAACCTCGACACTGTAGTCTTGTACCCTAATCTCTACCTAGTTACACATTCCCTTTGCCTTAGTCTCAACAACATCATTGCTGGCCTGCTCATCCTCTTGCAGAGCGCCTCAGTCCCCTCCTGTCCTGCCCAGCTGATAGGAGCCCTCTGCGTGGGCGGGCCCCTATGGTCTGACCCGGCCCCCTACTCCCCCAAGTTGAGTAGCTGGGCCAGGTCATCCTTGAGGACCTGCCACTGGTCCCCGAGGCTTGGTTCCCACGGGTCCGCCGCTGCCTGTGGGTGCGCTGCCTCAAGTGCCCTGTTGGACTCGGCCATCACGGCATTTGCCTGGCAGCGCTGGAGCATCACCGACCAACGCTGCCGGTAATGTGCCGTGATTCGGAAGGCTACAGCAGTTAGCCTCCCCTGTCTGTGCTTCTTCTTAGCCGCCTGGGTGCCCAGGAGGCGGAAGAACCGTTGGGTGTCCCTAGCTAGGGCCCCGTAGGTTTCCACCTCAAGACCAAACACCCCTACAAAACCCAAGCGGCCCTCATACAGGCCCCGCTTCACTCGTGCCGCGTCCTCTGCCGCCCTCCCCGGTGCCTTTACCGCTCTCTTATCACGCCGCTGCAGGACAGGGCTCTCTCTATCCTTCTCTCTCTCTCTCTCTCTCTCTCTCTCTCTCTCTCTCTTGCTCTCTCTCTCTCTCTCTCTCTCTCTCTCTCTCATCCCCCCTTAACCTCTCTCTCCCCCCCCTTAACCTCTCTCTCCCCCCCCCCCCCCCCCCACAGCAACAAGTGCTGAAGGGAGAGAGGTAGAGGCAAGGGAGGGACGAGTTGCTGGCTGCTCACACCTGCCACCCCCACATCCCCCACCTCACTGCGGAAGCCGCAGAAGGGAGGGCAGGGGGGGCGGTGTTGTGTGATGCAATCATATGCATTCACGTCTGTCTGCCTCCCATCATGTGTTCGTGCGCTGCATGCCTGGTGTGAGCGTGTGCAAGAATTTGTGTTTTGTGCGGTTTGGTTTTTTTGAGTGTGTGTGAATGTTATTTGGCTTGAGCAGATATCTGAAGTGACTCCTCTGCTCAAGAGCTTTCCGACGAACCAACTATCACTTCAATCGAAGCACGAACAAGAAAGTTACGAACGTTGGAGTTCGTATGCTTTCCATATTTGATTGTGGCAACTGTGGGAAGTTGTGGGGTTGACTCAATATGGGGTACAGACTTTTGGGGGTTAGGAAATTCGTCTTATCTACTGTAGTTGCTGCCAAATGGTTGGGAAAAACCAAACCAGGTTGGCAAGTGTGGCCAAGTTGTCAGAACATATATGTAGCTTATGCTGTTGTGTAGGCTACAGTGGGGTATCCCATAGGGGGTACAACCCAATTAGGGTTTTGCTATTTGTACTCACTTCACTCATAGTTCATTTCATTCTCGTTCTATTCTCCACATGGTATCGAGCAGGTTCCCCCGAAGGAACTGTGCTTAGGGCCCACCACTTTTAAACTTTTTTTTCTGCCCGGAGCGCGCTCCGGGCCCTCGCTCTCACTCTTTCGGCCTGCCCTGCGGCCCCCTAGCCGCCCGCGCGCGCCTGTTCCGGCCCCTAGCCGCTCGCGCGCCGCCCGTTCAGGCCCCTAGCCGCCCGCGCGCCGCCCGTCCCGGCCCCTAGCCGCTCGCGCGCCGCCCGTTCAGGCCCCTAGCCGCCCGCGCGCCGCCCGTCCCGGCCCTTAGCCGCCCGCGCGCCGCCCGTCCCGGCCCCTAGCCGCTCGCGCGCCGCCCGTTCAGGCCCCTAGCCGCCCGCGCGCCGCCCGTCCCGGCCCCTAGCCGCTCGCGCGCCGCCCGTTCAGGCCCCTAGCCGCCCGCGCGCCGCCCGTCCCGGCCCTTAGCCGCCCGCGCGCCGCCCGTCCCGGCCCTTAGCCGCCCGCGCGCCGCCCGTCCCGGCCCCTAGCCGCTCGCGCGCCGCCCGTTCAGGCCCCTAGCCGCCCGCGCGCCGCCCGTCCCGGCCCCTAGCCACCTGCGCGCGCCCGTCCCGGCCCCCCGCCACCCGCGCGCGCCCGTCTCGGCCCCAAGCCGCCCTGTGCCGCCCGCCCCGGCCGCGCTCTCCTGTCTCGGCCCCTCGGCGCCAGGACGCCGCCCGTCCTGGCCCCTCACCCGTCCCGGCCTCACACCGCCCGTGCGCCGCCCGTCCCTGCTGCACGCCGCCGTCCGGCCCCCCCCCACGCCGCCCGTTAGCCGCCGTGCAGCCTAAGCCGCCCGAGCCGTCTGCGCAGCTGAGGAGCCGAGCCGCCCGAGCCGCCTGTGCCGCTGACTGCCCGAGCTGCCCGAGCCGCCTGAGCCGCCCGAGCCGCCCGAGCCGCCCCCCCCCCCCTTTTCCCGTCGCCCATCGCGGCTCCTTCGGGGGCCGCTTGCGGCCCCCCTCAGGACGCCTCGACAGGCGACGGGAGAGGCCAGCTGAGGGGTGGCAGGTGTGTGGTCTCCCCTGCTTCTCCTCCTCCTTCGTCTCGAGCCGCCCTGCAGCCGAGCCGCCTCGCCTCCGAGCCGCTCTACACCCGAGCCTCCCAGCAGCCGAGCCGCCCTACAGCCGCGCCGCCGGGTCGCCGAGCTGCCGAGCTGCAGTTGCTGCCGAGCCGCTCTGCCGCCGAGCCGCCCGAGTCGCCCGAGCCGCAGAGCCGCCGTGCTGCCGAGCCGCTGAGTCGCCGAGCCTACTCTACCCACCACTGGTGAGCCCCTGCCCTGCTAGCACGCTGCGCGTCGCCTGCTTGCCTGCCTGCCTCCCTTTTTGGCTTGCCTGGCTGCCTGCCTTACTGCTGCTACTCCTGCTCCTGCCTCTACTGGTGGAGCCAGATGCAGCCCCATCGACGTCTGCGTGAGTCCCTCACGCCCCAGCAGCTGCGTGAGTGGTACGCTGGTTGGGGCTGTAGGGGTGGTGGCGCTACTACTGCTACCACTCCTGCTGCTTCTACTACTGGTGGCGGCCAGATGCAGCTCCCGCGACCCCCCCGCGCGTCTCTCACGCCTCAACAGCTTCGTGAGTGGTACGCTCAAAGTGGAGGGTCTCTCAGTTCTGTTCGCTGCTCTTACGTGATTCTCACTGGTGCTCGGACTGGTCAGCCTTGTGGGACACCTAGTCATACACAGTCCCGCTGCTTCGCCCGTCTTAGCGACGCCTGGCGTACCGTGTTTGGCGACGAGGCTGAGCTCCCCGACTGGGTGGAGTAGCTTAGGCAAAGGGTAGATATATTTGCTCTTGACTATGATGCTATTCTCACTGCCATGTATGCATTGCCTACTAGTGCTGACCGTGCCGGTCACCTGTGCGTACCGCCTGACCCGGGTATAGGACCTGCTGCTCTAGCTACTGGTGAGGCTGCTGCTGCTCTGGGTGCTAGTGAGTCTCCTGCTCCAGGTACAGGTGCGGCTGCTGCTCTAGGTGCTAGTGAGTCTGCTTCCTCAGGTGCGGGTGAGGCTGCGCTCTCAGGTACCACGTTGGCTTCGGCCTCCCTCACCTTTACACTTGACTCTGGGGCTTCTCGCTCCTTCTTTCGGGACCGCACCACACTCACGCCGCTTGGTCGGCCGGTTGCAGTCTTCGTGGCTGACCCCTCTGGGGGTCCTGTCCTCGCTCACTTTTCCACTGTCCTCCCGTGTCCGGCTGCCCCCTCGGGCACCCTGTCTGGCCTGTACCTCCCCTCGTTCTCGACGAACTTGGTGAGTGGTGCAGACCTGCAGGATGCGGGGGTTCACCAGTTCACTCCTGCGAGTCAGCGGGTGACCCACTGCACGGACGCACGCACAGGCCGGCACCTGGCCACGTTCTCGCGTCGGCCGGGGTCGAGCCTCTACACCCTGACCACTGAGTCTCCTCCTGTCCCTGCGTCTGGTCAGGTAGCAGCGTCAGGTCAGGTGTTTGCTGCTGCGTCCAGGTCTGGTCCTGAGTCTGCCCCCTGTTCGTGTCGCCTCCTGTCTCACGAGACTCTCCTGTGGCACCACCGTCTTGGCCACCCCTCCTTGCCCCGTCTTCGGGGCATGGCTTCCCGTGTCCTTGTCTCTGGTCTTCCCCAGTCTCTCCATCCCCTTCCTTCGGGACCAGGACCTTCCTGTGTCCCCTGTGTCGAGGGGCGCCTCAGGGCTGCTCCTCACTCCTCCCAGTTTCCCCCGACAGAGGCTCCTCTGCAGACACTTCACATGGACGTGTGGGGCCCGGCCCCCGTCCGTGGGCAGGGTCACGAGCGCTACTTCCTGTTGGTGGTTGACGACTACTCGCGTTACACCACAGTCTTCCCCTTGCGCAGCAAGGGTGCTGTCACTGAGGTGCTGATCGACTGGATCCGCGAGGCTCGTCTCCAGCTCAGGAGGAGCTTCGGCTCGGACTTTCCTGTTCTGCGTCTGCACTTTGACCGAGGTGGGGAGTTCTCCTTTCGCCTTCTGCGAGACTACTGTCGTGCACAGGGGATCCGCCAGACCTTTACGCTTCCGGACTCTCCACAGCAAAATGGGATTGCTGAGCGCCGCATTGGCATGGTCATGGATGTCGCTCGTACGTCCATGATGCATGCGGCTGCCCCCCATTTTCTGTGGCCGTTTGCGGTTCGGTACGCGGCGCATCAGCTCAACCTTCACCCCAGGGTCTCTCGGCCCGCGATGTCCCCAGTATTACTGTGGACGGGGAAGGTCGGCGATGCGTCTGCGTTCCGTGTCTGGGGATCTCGGGCATTTGTCCGCGACTTGTCTGCGGACAAGCTGTCCCCCCGTGCTGCTCCCTGTGTCTTCCTTGGCTTCCCCCCTGACGCTCCAGGGTGGCAGTTCTACCACCCCTCCTCTCGTCGTGTTCTGTCTTCCCAGGACGTCACGTTCGACGAGTCAGTCCCCTTCTACCGCCTCTTCCCCTACCGTACTCCTTCCCCCCCCCCCCCACCGGACTTCCTGGTGCCAGTTCCCCCCCCGGTAGACCCCCTCCCCCCTCAGGTTCCTGCCCCTTCAGGTGTGTCCCAGGTAGACACAGTCGAGCCAGTCGAGGTTGCTGCTGAGTCTGGTCCTGCTGCGGGTGCAGAGTCTGGGGGTGCTACGCTTGCGGGTGCTGAGCTTGGGGGTGCTGCTGCTGGGGGTGCTGAGCCTGGGGGTGCGAGGCCGGGGGGTGCTGAGCTTGGGGGTGCTGCTGCTGGGGGTGCTGAGCCGGGAGGTGCTACGTCAGGAGCTGCTGAGCCTGGGGGTGCTGAGCCTGGAGGTGCGGAGCCTGCGACTGTTGGACCTGGGGGCTCTTTGGTTGCTCCGTCTCGGCGGGAGCCGCTCTCTCCACAGGAGCTGCGCGAGTGGTTTGCTCGCCGCTGGAGGCGTGCTGCTGGAGCTGGAGCTCCTTCGACTGCTGAGGGTGCTGGTGCTGCCGGTCCCGGAGCTGCTGGGCCTGCGGGTCCTACTGGAGCTGGAGCTGCTGAGCCTGGGGGTGCTGAGTCTGGAGCTGCTGAGCGTGGGGGTGCTGAGTCTGGAGCTGCTGAGCCTGGGGGTGCTGAGTCTGGAGCTGCTGAGCCTGGGGGTGCTACGTCTGGAGCCGCTGAGCCTGGGGTTTCTCCTGGTGCTGCGCCTCGGCGGGAGCCCCTCTCTCCGCAGGAGCTGCACGAGTGGTTTGCTCGCCGCTGGAGGCGTACTGCTGGAGCTGGAGCTTCTTCGACCGTCGAGGGTACTGGTGCCGCCGGTCCCGGAGGTGCTACGCCTGCGGGTCCTACTGGAGCTGGGGCTGCTGAGGGCGTTGGTGCTGAGTCTGGTGCTGTCTGTCTTGCCGGTGGTTCTGCTGCTGGTGCTGCTGGAGGTCCTGCCGCTGGAGGTGTTGGTGGCGCTGGTGCTGCCGCTGAGGGTGCTGGTGCTGTCCCTGCTGAGTCTGGAGCTGCCGCGCGGCCTCGGCCGTACTTCGTTCCGCTTCTGCAGCAGGTTCTTGGTCTTTCTCCTCCGGTAGAGTGTCCACAGCCTGTCCAGTCGCAGTCACTGTTGGAGCCTACCTCCCCACTGCCTGCTCCCTCTCCTTACACTGGTCCTACTGGAGGTCTTGCTGAGCGTCGTGAGCCTGCGTCTCGTCCCGCGTCGCCTGTTCGTGCTGCTCGCGCTGGTGGTCGTGGTTCGCGTCCGCGTCCTCCTCCTGTCCCTGGCACGCACCGGATGTCTCTGCGTCCGTCCACTGCTCCTCTGCGTGCCCTTTTGCCTTCTCCTCTTGAGTCCTCCCTTCCTGTGCTTACCGACCCAGAGTCGGACTCCCTTCGTGCTGCCAGTCCTACTGTCACGCGTCTGCTTGCTACTGTCGTCACTGACCCCTCTTTTGAGTCCGTTGCTGCGTCTTCTCTTGTCGCTGAGCTCGTCAACTTTGCCGTCTAGACTACGCTGCTAGTCTTGTTGCTGAGTCTGCGTCTGTTTGTCCTCCGTCCGTCGGGGGTGAGTGTGCTCTTGGCACGGACGTCCTAGAGGACAGGCAGGAGGAGTTCCAGTGTCTGGCTGCTGCTTCACCTCATCTCGCGTCTGTACTGCTTGCTCCTGAGGGAGACCCGGATGCACTAGACATCCCGACTCCGCGCTCTTACGCGGAGGCCGTAGAGGGTCCCTACTCCTCTCAGTGGCAGGCAGCTATGGATGCAGAGATGGCTTCCTGGAAGTCCACAGGCACCTACGTTGACGCGGTTCCCCCTCCTGGGGCGAACATCGTCAGTGGCATATGGATCTTCAGGGTGAAGCGGCCGCCGGGCTCTCCACCTGTCTTCAAGGCGCGGTACGTCGCTCGTGGCTTCAGTCAGCGGCAGGGAGTTGACTACTTTCAGACCTTCTCTCCCACCCCGAAGATGACCACTCTTCGGGTGCTGCTTCACATAGCCGCTCAGCGCGACTACGAGCTTCACTCTCTCGACTTCAGTACTGCGTTCTTGCAGGGGAGCCTGCACGAGGAGATCTGGCTGCGCCGTCCACCTGGCTTCACTGGGACTTTCCCTCCTGGCACCCAGTGGAGCCTCCGACGGCCAGTCTACGGTCTCCGCCAGGCACCACGTGAGTGGCACGACACACTGAGGACTACGCTTGCGGCCCTTGGGTTTGCTCCTTCTACTGCTGACCCGTCGCTGTTTCTGCGCACCGACACTTCACTGCCGCCGTTCTACATCCTCGTGTACGTCGACGACTTGGTCTTTGCCACAGCGGACACTGCTGGACTCGCCTACGTGAAGTCCGAGCTGCTGAAGAGACACACGTGCACAGACCTGGGTGAACTGCGCAGCTACCTTGGCTTGCAGATCACTCGGGACAGAGCACGCCGCACCATTACCTTGACTCAGTCACACATGGTGCAGCAGGTCCTTCAGCGCTTCGGCTTCACGTACTCCTCGCCTCAGGCCACTCCTCTGTCTACTCGTCACTCGCTCTCAGCTCTGCCTTCGGATGAGTCCGTAGAGTCGAGTGGCCCGTACCCAGAGCTTGTTGGCTGCCTCATGTACCTGATGACCTGCACACGACCTGACCTTGCATACCCTCTTAGCATTCTTGCACGCTATGTTGCTCCTGGGAGACACCGACCAGAACACATGGCTGCAGCGAAGAGGGTATTGCGCTACCTGTGCAGTACGTCGGGCATGGGGCTAGTGCTTGGAGGGCGGAGTCCAGTGGTACTTACAGGTCACGCGGACACTTCTTGGGCTGACGACCAGGCTACGCAGCGGTCGTCACAGGGTTACACCTTTAGCCTTGGCTCCGGCTCTGTCTCGTGGCGGGCTACTCGCTCGTCTTCGGTTCTCAGCTCGAGTTGTGAGGCTGAGATCTACGCAGGGGCCATGGCTGCACAGGAGCTTCGCTGGCTCACCTACCTGCTGACTGACCTTGGAGAGCCGCCTCGTTCTCCTCCAGTGCTGTACGTAGACAACAAGGCCATGCTGGCCTTGTGTCGAGAGCAGCGTCTGGAGCACAGAACGAAGCACATTGCTCTTCGCTACTTCCTTGCTCATGAGCTAAAGCAGCGTGGACAGTTGCGGCTTGCGTACGTGGCCTCTGAGGCCAACACTGCTGATGTGTTCACCAAGGCACTCGCGCCTTGTGACCATCAGCGCTTCTGCACCCAGCTGGGTCTTGTGCCTGTCTTGCCTCACTTGCTCTCCTCTTGACTTTACTTGTACTGTCACATATATATACCTGCTCTTGCCTGTCTAGCTTTATATATATATGTGTGTACTCCTGCATGTGAACTGGCCTTGTGGCCTTGCTCTTGTGCTCGGACTGTGTGGTGACTTTGTGATCCACCCTGAGCTTTGCTTTGCTTTGCTTGACTGGTCTTGTGACCCCTTGTTCTCCCCCACTTTGCCTATGGGGGTGTGTCAGAACATATATGTAGCTTATGCTGTTGTGTAGGCTACAGTGGGGTATCCCATAGGGGGTACAACCCAATTAGGGTTTTGCTATTTGTACTCACTTCACTCATAGTTCATTTCATTCTCGTTCTATTCTCCACACAAGTTGGGTTGCCTATGGGGAAGGGAATTGTGTGGCATGGGGTTTCCTTGGTTGGGGACACTCTTGGGACCTTCCCTCTCATCCTCCTCATCCCTTACACCTGGTTTAGTGCTACTCTAACTTCTTTGTGTGGTAATTATGAGACAATTGTGATTGAGTTAAGTTCTTATGGCAGCATACCCCCCTGTGCGCCAAAATTGATAACTCGAGATTTACTTCACCTCTTGATACGATTCAAATTGGGAATTGTAGCCACGGACTAGAGATACAACATATTTGATTTTGGTAAAGTTTTGACCGTGAACGTTTTGTCGAGGATGTTTCTTGTGAGCGCAACTTTTCTGTCCAGAATTAGAGACCAACGATTTTGAGAAATTTAGGCACCTAATCTTCGTAGACTCCGTCCTTAGTCTCTAACAAGTGGTATCAGAGCTGATTAAGGACCTTGTGGGGAGTCTAATGAAGTGTGAAGACCCTCCTAGACCCACCATGGCCTGTTGACGTGCCTAAGTGGAGTTCTGGAGGTTGGATGTGACTTCCGCTAAGGGGAAACTCTGCCGAAATTTCGTTGGCGCCGACACTTGTGAAGATTGTGTGGATCTACATTGTGACCAGCAAAGGGGGGAGCTGAAACCTCCGATTGGGAGCAGAGGAGATGAATCAAGGGAGTGGAGATGCAGCTGAGAAGAGGAGTGAACAGCCACCATCCAAGATCGAAGCTTTGGATGGCTCCAACTATGAGGAATGGAGCGGGCGGATGAGGAGCGCCTTCAAGCGCTACAAGCTGCTGAAACTGGCTATGGGAGAGGAGAAGATGCCCGAGGAAGGAGATGCTCGTGATCGGTGGTTTGAGCGGAGCGCGGTGCTGTACGACTTGATTCGACAGTCGGTCAACAACGACATGTTCCAGCACATCAAGGATTTGGTGGAGTTGGATGATTCCGGACCGAAGGCATGGAAGCTGCTACGCGACGTGATTCAGCCCAACACGCTGCGGATGGTGATTGTGTTGGAGGAGTTGGCAGCCCTCTCCATGAAACCGGGAGATGATGTGAAACCGGTCCTTGACAAGATCAAGGACACCTATGCGAGGATGGCAGCGGTGGGCAGCGAAGTGTTGCAGATGCAGCAATGTACCAAGATCATCTCGGTGCTCGACAACTCGTGGGACAACCTCATCCCCACCCTCAACGTTCAGCAGGACAAGTGGACGCCTGAGTGGCTACGGCAGCAGATCCTGCAGGAGGACTTCCGCAGGTGCCACACGGGAGGTGGTGCTGCCAACAAAACTGCTGAGGGGTATGGAGCTGCAGGAGGCAGTAGAGGAAGAGGGGGAGGGAGAGGCCGAGGCCGTGGGAGAGGTTTTGGCAGAGAAAGAGGCCGAGGTGACTACAATGAGGGGCATGGGAGCTCTGGTGGCAGGGTGAGCACCCGAATGGAGGGTGCCTGCTGGTACTACAAGAAGGCTGGACACCCATGGTTCAAGTGTTTCAGCCGGCCTGAGGGATGGGCACCCCCAGGCATGAAGCCGCCAAGTGGTGAACGTGCACGAGGTGGCGCTGTGCAAGGTTTAGGTGCACAAGGTGATGGTGCACAAGGTAAAGCCGACCCTGGGATGTTCCTCATGGTTGAGGATGTGCAAGGGAGTGGGGGCGATGTGGGTTCAGTTGGGAAGGTTGTGATGCACCCCCTCACCCATTGGGTGATAGATTCAGGTTGCACAAGTCACATGACCCCACGGGCAGATTTGCTTGACGAGGTAAAACCTCCTGGGAAGATCAAGTTTGTGGCTGTCGCTTCAGGTGCTTTGCTCCCTGTGATTGGTGTTGGGAATGCCAAGGTCATGGGAGCCAATGGGGGGCTTGTGGGGCTGGGGAATGTGCTATTGGTTGAAGGTTTATCCGCTAACCTCCTCTCTGTGCGCCGACTGCAGAAAAGCAAGGCCAAAGTTACCTTCGGCCCAACCAGCTGCCGTGCAAAGCTTGGGAAGTTGCTGCTGTGGGACTTGGAGGAGAAGAGCAGCTACATCAAGGACCTGTGGCAGCTGCCCATCATCCCTTGGAATGGGAAACCACCAGCAACGGCAGCGGCTGCAGCAATGGCTAAGGTAGCTGCAGGGGGAGAGAAGATTGCACCAATTGGTGGGACCCTGAATGCAGTCAAGAAGGTGCAGCATTCACAGCAGCCACATGGTGAGGTGCTTGCTAGTGTGGATGCAACCGGTGCATGGGCAAAGGCTTCATCTGGGAATGGTGATGCCGATTGGGAGACGTGGCACGAGAGGTTGTGTCACATCAACATTCCTATGCTGCAGAAGTTAGTGAAGGATGGGAGCTTGAAGGGGTTGGAGGTGAAGGGGGCAGCAAAGAAGATTGGGAGCTGCCCTACATGCCTTGATACAAAATTCACGAAGTTTCCCTTCAGCTGCAGCACAGGACCAGCCAAGGCACCACTTGCGCTTGTGCACATGGATGTGGTGGGCCCTACGAGGACCAATTCTCTCTCGGGCAGCCGCTACTTCTTGACGATTGTGGACGACCACATGCGTGCGGTGTGGGTGTACCCTCTCAAGACCAAGGGGGAGGTGGCAGCGGTTGTTCTTAAGGAGTGGATGCCGAGAGCTCAAAGGGAGAGCGGACATAAGGTGAAGGTGATCCGCACCGACAACGGAGGAGAGTTCATTGGCAATGAATTTGAGGCGGTGCTGAAGAAGAAGGGGATCCAGCATCAGCTCACAGTGCCCTACAACCCTCAGCAGAACGGCATGGCTGAGCGGTTCAACCGGACCCTGCAGGAAGGTGCTCGCACTCTCCTTGGGCGTGCAGGGCTGCCGGATCCGTTTTGGGTGACTGCACAGCGGCAGGTCACCCTTGTGAAGAACAGGGTGCTGGCGACTGTGGGGGACAAGCAGTGGGTCCCCTACACCAAGTGGTATGGGAGTGCACCAGCAGTCAACATGCTGAGAGCCTTTGGTTGCATGGTGGTGTTTCATGTGCCTAAGGAGAAGAGGGGAAAACTGGAAGCTTCTGGGAGATGGGGTGTGCACTTGGGGCTTGCTAAGGATCACAAGGGCTGGCTGATTTGGGACTTCACCAGCAAGCAGCTGACTGTGTCGAGAGATGTGAAGTTCCTTGAGTCCTTGTACTACAAAGAGTGGAAGCAGCAGCAGAAGAAGCTTCCTACTACACCGCTGATCATTGAGGTTGATGAGGTGCAGCGGCCTTCGAGGCAAGTGCAGGTCACTGTCTCAGAGGAGGAGATTTCTGGGGTGACTGAGGGTGAGGGAGAACCTGAGGTGGAGGAGCAGCAGTAGCAAGATGCTCCACAAGGTGCCGCACGTCCGGCTGACTGTCCAAAGAGGGATGTGCGCCCTCCTAACCGGCTGACCTATCCGAGCTTTGGCAAGCCAAAGGTGGTAAGGGCTGGGTGTGTGGCTGAGCAGTGTGATGAGGAGGAGATAGCACACTGCTACTGGACAGCCGTCCCTGAGTCCGAGATGCTAGCTGAGGCATTGAGTGGGCCAGATGCTGAAAACTGGAAGCAGAGTGTGAAGGAGTATGACTCTCTGCTGGAGAATGAGACGTGGGAGCTGTGTGAGCTGCCACCTGGGAAGAAGGCCATTTCTTCCAAGCTGATCTTCAGGCATAAGTACGGACCAGATGGGGAGCTGACCCGCTACAAGTTAAGGCTTGTGGCTAAGGGGTTTCAGCAGACAAAGGGGAAGGATTATGACCAGATCTTTGCTCCTTTCGGGAAAGGCACAACAATGAAAGTGTCACTGGCAATGGCAGCAAACCGTGGATGGCGGGTGAAGCAGATGGACATCACCACTGCCTTCCTCAATGGGATCATTCTAGAGGAGCTGTACATGTTATAGCCTGAGGGTTTGGATGATGGGAGCGGCAGGGTGTGCAGGCTGAAGAAGGCCATCTATGGCCTGAAGCACGCTCCTCGTGCATGGTACCACAAGTTAGAGGAGACTCTGCTGGCTGGGGGTTTCAAGAAGAGTGAGTGTGATCACAGCTTTTTCCTACTACAAGAGAAGGAGCAGTTTCTCATGCTCCTGGTGTATGTGGACGACATCCTGCTCTTCTCTGAGTCACCTGCAATGATTGAGCATGTGGAGGAGATGCTGGAGATACAGTTTAAGTGCTCCAAGATGGGAGATGTGAAGTACTATTTGGGGATGCATGTGGAGAGGGACCTTGACAAGGGACTGTTGAGGTTGCATCAGAGAAAGTATTGTGAGGGGCTGGCAGAGAAGTATGGGCTGCAAGATGGAGGAAAGCCAGCCACCCCACTGCCTTCGGGGTTCACTGTGGAGCCCTGTGCTGATGAGGAGGTGGTGGGTGAGAGTGACAGGAAACCTTTTCATTCCATGGTTGGGGCACTCAACTATGCGGCTAACCACACGCGGCCTGACATTGCCTTTGCTACATCCAGGCTTGCTAGTGTGGTTGCACGCCCCAGTCATGAGCAGCTGGAAGCGGTCAAGAGGTTGGTCCGCTATGTGAGCGCTAGGGCATCAGTGGGCTTGGAGTACAGTGCTGTGCGACAGAGGCTGCAGAGGGGTGCAGCTGATTTGGGCAAGGGGGAGATGCTCCTGACCTGCTACACCGACGCCAGCTTCAACTCTGTGAAGGCAGATGGCACCAGCATTGGAGGCTATGTGTGCCTGTTTGGAGGTGGTGCAGTGAGCTGGCGCAGCAAGAAGCAGAACGAGGTGGGGAAGTCCTCGTGTGAGACAGAGTACATGGCCGTGCATCATGGGGCAAAGGAGGTGGTGTGGCTGAGGCGTTTGTTGGAGGAGATCGGAGTGTGCCAGAGGGAGCCGAGTGTGATTTTGTGTGACAATGAGTCGGCGGTAAAGCTAGCGAAGAATGCTTGTCTTCATGGGCTTACCAAACACATCAGGCCTAAGTGGCACTGGGTGAGGAGGCTCCTGGACAAGGAGGTGCGACTGGAGATTGTGAAGACCCATCAGCAGGCGGCTGACATTCTCACTAAGCGCCTGGCTGAATCTAAGCATTGGAAGGGCATGAAGCTTGCTGGGATGAGTGTGCATTGAGGGTGCATGCTTGATCTATGGCATGTGCGATGATGGTTGGCAGCTAGAGGGGGAGTTTGTTGTGTGATGCAATCATATGCATTCACGTCTGTCTGCCTCCCATCATGTGTTCGTGCGCTGCATGCGTGGTGTGAGCGTGTGCAAGAATTTGTGTTTTGTGCGGTTTAGTTTTTCTGAGTGTGTGAATGTTATTTGGCTTGAGCAGATATCTGAAGTGACTCCTTTGCTCAAGAGCTTTCCGACAAACCAAGTATCACTTCAATCGGAGCACGAACAAGAAAGTTACGAACGTTGGAGTTCGTATGCTTTTCATATTTGATTGTGGCAACTGTGGGAAGTTGTGGGGTTGACTAAATATGGGGTACAGACTTTTGGGGGTTAGGAAATTCGTCTTTTCTATTGTAGTTGCTGCCAAATGGTTGGGAAAAACCAAACCAGGTTGGCAAGTGTGGCCAAGTTGGGTTGCCTATGGGGAAGGGAATTGTGTGGCATGGGGTTTCCTTGGTTGAGGACACTCTTGGGACCTTCCCTCTCATCCTCCTCATCCCTTCCACCTCGTTTAGTGCTACTCTAACTTCTTTGTGTGGTAATTAAGAGACAATTGTTTATTAAGTTAAGTTCTTATGGCAGCATACCACCCTGTGCGCCAAAATTGATAACTCGAGATTTACTTCACCTCTTGATACGATTCAAATTGAGATTGTAGCCACGGACTAGAGCTACAACATATTTGAGTTTCGTAAAGTTTTGACCGTGAACATTTCGTCGACGGCGTTTCTTGTGAGCGCGACTTTTCTGTCCAGAATTAGAGACCAACGATTTTGAGAAATTGAGGCACCTAGTCTTCGTAGACTCCGTCCTTAGTCTCTAACACGCGGCGTGAGCGGCTGCTGGTGCTCGTGAAGGTGCCTGGCGCTGGCGTCCCCAATAACGACGGGCGCTAGCGCCTGGCGCTGGCGTTGGCGCTAGCGCTGGGCGCATGCGTTGGCATTGGCATTGGCGCTGGCGCTTGTGTTAAGAACTAAGGCAAGGATTATGAGATTAGGTCAAGGTTGGGGTACAAGGCTAGAGTGTCGAGAAAGTTTCTGTACCCCCTAAGGCTAGCCCCAAATAGCCTAGATAATGATATGCATATGTTTTGACACACCCCCATAGGCGAAATGGGGGATAGCCAGAGCAAGCAACGGTCACAAGACCAGGCAAGAGAAGAAACAAAACACAGCTCAGAGTGGATTACAACGTCACCACACACAGCACAAGCAAACGGCCACAAGGCCAGTCCACATGCAGAGGTATATAAGCAACAAGAACAGCACAATGATCTCTAGCTAGCAAGAGCAAGCATGCAGGTATATATATATAGATCACAGGAAAAGCAGAGACTACAACAAGTGTGGAAACGTAGGCACAAGGCCCAACAAAGTACACAAGCGCTGAATATATCAGCAGTGTTGGCCCGAGTGGCCATGTGAGCAAGGCGAAGCTGACCCCGCTGCTGCAACTCTCGAGCAAGGAAGTAACGCAGAGCGATGTGCTTCGTTCTGTGCTCCAGTCTCTGGTCCTGGCACACGGCAATAGCGGCCTTGTTGTCTACGTACAGCACTGCAGGAGAACAAGGCCGCTCTCCCAGGTCGGTCAGCAAGTAGGTGAGCCAGCGTAACTCTTGTGCAGCCATGGCTGTAGCATAGATCTCAGCCTCACAACTGGAGTTGAGAACAGAAGACGAGCGTGTAGACCGCCAAGAAACAGAGCCGGAGCCAAGGCTGAACGTGTAACCGTGTGACGACCGCTGTGTACCCTGGTCGTCAACCCAAGAAGCGTCTTAGTGCCCAGTGAGGACAACTAGACTCCGCCCTCCAAGCACGAGCCCCATGCGTGATGTACTGCGCAAGTAGCGCAGTACCCTCTTAGCAGCATCCATGTGCACCTTTCGGTGCCGACCAGGAGCCACGTAGCGAGCCAGAAGGCCATGAGGGTACGCAAGGTCAGGACGAGTGCGGGTCATCAGGTACATGAGGCAGCCCACTAGCTTTGGGTAAGGACCACTCGGCTCTACGGACTCGTCCGAAGGTGGAGCTGAGAGCGAGTGACCTGTAGCCAGAGGAGTGTGCTGTGCCGAGGACCAGGTGAAGCCGAAGTGCTGAAGGACCTGCTGCACCATGTGTGACAGAGTCAGTGTCATGGTGTAGCGTGCTCTGTCCCGGGTGATCTGCAAGCCAAGGTAGCTGCGCAACTCACCCAGGTCTGTGCACGTGTGTCTCTTCTACAGCTCGGACTTCACCAGGGCTAGAGCCTCAGTGTCAGCAGTGGCAAAGACCAAGTCGTCGACGTACACAAGGATTTAGAACGGGGGCAGCGAAGTGTCGATGCGTAGAAACAGCGACGGGTCAGCAGTCAAAGGAGCAAACCCAAGAGCTGCAAGTATCGTCCTCCGTGTGTCGTGCCACTCATGTGGCGCCTGGAGGACACCATAGACCGGTCGCCGGAGGCTCCACTAGGTACGAAGAGGGAACGACCCAATGAAGCCGGGTCGGCGGCGCAGCTAGATCTTTTCGTGCCGGCTGCCCTGTAAGAAAACTGTGCTGAAGTCAAGCGAGTGAAGCTCGTAGTCACGCTGAGCGGCAACGTGCAGCAGCACCCGAAGAGTGGTCATCTTCGAGGTGGGGGAGAAAGTCTGGAAGAAGTCAACTCCCTCTCGCTGACTAAAACCACGAGCAATCTAACGAGCCTTGAAGACAAGCGGAGAGCCTGGCGGCCGCTTTACCCTGAAAATCCACATGCCACTAACGATGTTCGCCCCAGGAGGGGGAGCCTCGTAGACGTAAGTGCCTGTGGACTTCCAGGATGCCATCTCTGCGTCCATGGTTATTTGCCATTGAGAGGATTACTCACCCGCGATCGCCTCAGCATAAGAGCGCGGGGTCGGGATGTCTGGTGCATCCGGGTCTCCCTCAGGGGCAAGCAGCATGGCCACGAGATGAGGCGCAGCGGTGGCAAGATACTCAAGGTCCTCTTGCCTGTCCTCAAGGACATCTGTGCTAAGAGCACACTCACCCCCGACGGACGGAGGATAGACAGACTCAGACTTAGCAATAAGACTAGCGGCGTAGTCTAGACGACAGGTAGCAGCTAAGTCAACTAGCTCAGCGACAAAGGCAGATAGAGCAGTAGACTCAAACGACGGGTTAGTGACAACAATGGCTAGTAGACGCGTGACAATAGGGTGCTCAGCACAAAACCGGTCAGACTAAGGGTCCGTAATGATAGGCAGAGAAGACGCAGGAGGAGACAGTAGAGGAACATGCTGCGGAAGAGAGGAAGGACGACAGACTACAAGGGAAGGGCCGGGGACAGCTGGCTGACGCTGACGAGGAACACGACAACTGGAACGACCAGAACGGACAGTTGAGACAGGATGCGACGCAGGCTCACGATGCTCAGCAAGGGCCCCTGTTTGCTCAGTGTAAGGAGAAGGAGCAGGCAGAGGTGAGCCAGGTTGTAACGGAAGACCAGTAGACGATGGGAGGCTAAGAACCTGGCGAAGTACGGATTCAGGCAGGTGCAGAGACGACGGAGACGGCGGAGCAAAGAACAGGCGCGGCTGTGCAGTGCCACCAGCACCAGCTGCTCCAGCACCCTGTGCAGCTCCAGCACCTCCAGCAGCTCTTGTACCCTCAGCAGCTCCAGCACCTCCAGCAGGTCCAGTACCCTCAGCAGCTCCAGTACCTCTAGCAGCTCCAGCACCCTTAGTAGCTCCAGCCCCTCCTGGTGCAGCACCCCTAGAACCGGCACCTCCAAGCCCAGGGTCTCCAACCGCAGTGCCACCAGCAGCAGCACCGTCAGACACACCACCGCCAGCTCCGACAGCTCCAGTACCCCCAGTACGAGCACCTCCGGGACCAGGGAAACCAGCACCTTCAGCAGGCAAAGGACCAGCACCACTCCCAGCTCTATTGACGCCAGGAGAAGAACCCCCAGTAGTAGAGCCCTGAGGTGCAGAAGCGCGACGCTGACGGCGACCGTACCAGTCGTTCAGCTGTTGGGAGGTGAGAGGCACACGCGGACGAAGACGGCTACTCCAAGGAGACCGCGTAACAGCAGTCTTAGAAACCTTAGTCGACTCACTCCCAGACTCAGTATCCCCAGGCGTAGCACCCCCAGACACATCACCCCTAGGCTGAGGAGATCCAGGCTCCTCACGCGCAGGCTGAGCACCTCCAGGCTCCGCACACTCAGGCTCCTTTTGCTCAGCACCCCCAGACTCAGCACCCGCACGCTGCGCAACCCCAAGCTCCGCACTCCCAAGCTCCGCACCCCAAGGGACAGCACCACTCCTAGCAGAACTGAAGTCACCAGTGACCTCAACAGGCGCAGGGACGGGAGGGTCTACCTGAGAAACACCTTATGGAGCAGGGCCTGGCGCAGGGAGGGGGTCTACCTGGGGAGGACCTGGGGTGAGAAGGAGCGGCGGGAGGGGGCGAGGAGTAGTGCAGTAGGGGAAGAGGCGGTAAAAGGGGACCGACTCGTCAGGGTGACGTCCTGAGACGCAAAGACACGGCGCGAGGCGAGGTCGTAAAACTGCCACCAAGGCGCGTCAGGGACAAAGCCAAGGAAGACGCAAGGAATGGCGCGAGGGGAGAGTTTGTCCGCAGCGGTATAGCGGACAAAAGCACGAGCACCCCAGACCCGGAAACGCGACTCGTCGCCAACCTTCCCCGTCCACAGCAGTGTGGGCAAGGTCTCTCTGGCAAGGAGACACGGGGCCAAATGTTGAGCTGATGCGCGGCGTACCAGACCGCAAACGGCCACAGAAAATGGGGGGCAGCCGCATGGATCATGGAGGTACGAGCGACCCAATGCGGCGCTCAGCAACCCCATTCTGCTGTGGAGAGGCCGGAAGCGTGAAAGTCTGGCGGATGCCGTGCTCCGCACAGAAGGCCGCCAGGAGGTATGAGGAGAACTCACCACCTCTACCAGAGTGCAGACGCAGGACAAGAAAGACCGACAGGAACCGCTCGCGGAGCTGGAGACGAGAAGCGCGGATCCAGGGGATCAAAACATCAGGGACATCCCCCTTGCACTACAAGGGGAAGACTGTGGTGTAACGCGTGTAGTCGTCGACAACCAGCAGGAAGTACCGCTTGTGGCCCTGTCCACGGACGCGAGCTGGGCCCCAAACGTCTAGGTAGAGAATCTGCAGTGGAACCTCTGTGGGAGGGAACGAGGAGGCGTGAGGAGCGGCGCGCTGCCGCCCCTCGACGCAAGGAATGGAGGGCGGCGCAAGCGAGGGAGGGAGGGCAGGCAAAGACCTGGGAAGACCAGAGACCAGGAAGCAAGAGTGCATGCTACGCAGGCGAGGCAGGGAGGGGTGACCAAGGTGTTGAAATGAACGAACAGGAATGATTGAACAATTAGTGAAACCAGTACAAGTACCTAGCCCTAAAATTGTGTACCCCTTATAGGCTATCCCACTGTAGCCTAAACAAGCACAACATATATAATGTTTGACACACCCCCATAGGCAAAGTGGGGGAGAACTAGGGGTCACAAGACCAGTCAAGGCAAAGCAAGGCAAAACAAGCTCAGGGTGGATCTCAAGGATACCACACAAATTCCGAGCACAAGCAAGTGGTCACAAGACCAGTTCACATGCAGGTTTATAATAGAGCAAGAGGTACAATGATCACAACCTAGCAAGAGTAAACATGCAGGTATATATATATATAGAGATCACAGTACAAACAGACTCAAGAAGTAAGCAAGTGAGGTACAGTAGGCACAAGGCCTAGAAGAGTGCAAAAGCGCTAATGGTCACAAGGCTGAAGCGCCTTGGTGAACACATCAGCAGTGTTGGCCTCGGAGGCCACGTAACGTAGACGAAGCTTACCACGCTGCTGCAGCTCTCGAGCAAGGAAGTAGCGCAGAGCAATGTGCTTCGTTCTGTGCTCCAGTCAGTGCTCCTGACACAAGGCAATGGCTGCCTTGTTGTCGACGTACAGCATTGGAGGAGAATGAGGCTGCTCTCCAAGGTCTGTCAGCAAGTAGCTGAGCCAGCGTAGCTCCTGGGCCGCCATGGCTGTGGCGTAGATCTCAGCCTCACAACTGGAGCTGAGAATAGAAGAAGAGCGAGTAGAACGCCAAGAAACAGAACCAGAGCCAAGACTGAAGGAGTAACCAGAGACGACCGCTGAGTAGCCTGGTCGTCTGCCCAAGAAGCGTCTGAGTGCCCAGTGAGAACAACAGGAGGAGGGAGCTGACCAAGAACCTGCTGAAGGAGCGGAACGAAGTACGGCCGCGACCGTGCAGCGACTCTAGAACCAGCAGAGACACCAGCGCCAGGGTCTGCAGCATCAGCAGCAGCACGAGCGCCCGGGTCCTCAGAACCAGCCGTAGCTCCGACGCCCGGGTCCGCAGCACCACAAGGACCACTAGAGTCTCCAGCACCAGCAGCAGTGGTGTCCGTGACACCAGACGCGCCACTCCGAAGAGTGCAGCGCCGCTCGTACCACTCACGGATCCGCTCACGGTAGGGGAGCTCTCGACAAGGAGGAGAAGCACTAGCACTAGTCCCAGTAGCACGCCTGACTCCAGGGGTACCTCTCATGAGGCTGCAGTTTTGTAAGTACCACTCACGCAGCTGCTTCGAGGAGAGGGCTCCTCCAGGTGTAGGACTCCAAGGCTCAGCACCTCCAGACTTAGAACCCCCAGACTCCGGACTCTGCGGCTCAGCACCCCCAGGCTCAGCACCCCCAGTCTCAGTACCCCCAGGCTCAGCAACCCCAGGCTCAGTACCCCCAGGCTCCGCATCCCCAGGCTTCGCAACCCCAAGCTCAACACCCCCAGGCTCAGCACCCCCAGGCTCCGCACCCCCAGGCTCAGCACCCCTAGGCTCCGCACCAGCAGCAGGACGAGAGTCGACAGCTAACTCAACAGGCTCAACCGGGTCTACCTGAGACACACCTGAGGGAGCGGCACCCTGAGGGGGGAGGGGATCTACAACAGCAGCACCTGGCGCGAGGAAGAGAGGCAAGGGGTGGGGAGCGGGGCAGTGTGGTAGGGGAAGAGGTGGTAGTAGGGGACGGACTCGTCAAAAGTGACGTCTTGAGAGGGCAAGACTTGGCGCGAGGTGGCGTGGTAAAACTGCCAACCACGCGCGTCTGGGACAAAGTCGAGGAAGACAGAGGGAACAACACGGGAGGAGAGCTTGTCCGCAGACGTATCGCGGACAAAAGCTCGAGATCCCCAGACCTGGAAACGCGACGCATCGCCAACCTCCCCCGTCCACAGCAGTGTGGGCGAGGTCTCCGGCAAGGAGACACGAGGCCAGAGGCTAAGCTGATGCGCAGCGTATTGGACCGCAAACGGCCACAGAAAGTGGGGGGCAGCCGCATGGATCAAGGAGGTACGGGCGATCTCCATGACCAGGCCAATGCGGTGCTCCGCAATCCCATTCTGCTGTGGAGAGGCCGGAAGCGTGAACGACTGCTCAATGCCGTGCTCAGCACAGTAGGCTGCCAAGAGGTCGGAGGAGAACTCACCACCTCTGTCAGAGTGCAAGAGCTGGACAGGAAAGTCCGAGTGGAAACGCTCGCTGAGCTGGACACGGGCTCTGCAGATCCAAAGGATCAAGACATCAGGGACCTCACCCTTGGTGCGCAAGGGGAAGACCGTGATGTAGCGCGAGTAGTCGTCAACAACTATCAGGAAGTACCTCTCCTGACCCTGACCACGGACGCGGGCTGGGCCCCACACGTCCATGTGGAGCGTCTGCAAGGGGGCAGTCGTCGGGGGAAACGAGGAGGAGTGAGGAGCGGCACGCTACCACCCCTCCACACAGGGAAGACAGGGAGGAGCAGGTGAGGGAGGGAGGGGAGGAAGGACCCTGGGAAGGCCAGAGACAAGGTACCGGGAGTGCATGGCACAAAGCCGCTGCACAGACGGGTGGCCAAGGCGGTGGTGCCAGAGGACAGTCTCGTGCGCCAGAGAGCGACACGAGCAGGGGGCCGATAGCTCACCTTACGCGGACGGAAACGCAGATGTAGCGACTTGAGGGGACTCAGTGGTCAGTCTGTATAGGTCCGACCCCGGCTGCCGAGTGAAGGTAGCCAAGTGACGGCCCGTACGAGCACACGTGCAGTGAGTCACGCGCTCGTAGGCAGGGGTGAACTGGTGAACACCCCCGTCCTGGAGCGCACATCCTGCCACCAAGTTCGTAGAGAACGAGGGGAGGTGGAGACCTGACAGTGTGCCCGACGGGACCGCAGGATAGGGAAGGACAGTGGAGGAGGTTGCAATGACCGGACCCCTAGAGGGGTGAGCGAGGTAGACAGCAACTGGCCGAGCAAGCGGCTCAAGGGCAGTGCGGTCACGAAAGAAGCAGCGAGAAGCAACTGAGTCTAGTGTGAAGGTGTGCAGTGCTGCAGTCGACTCAGTACCAGGGGGGGCAAACGCACAAGCACCTAGAGCAGCTGCCTCACCAGCACCTGGGGTAGCAGACACGCGAGTACCTGGAGCGGTAGACGCACTAGTCCCAATGCCCGGGTCGGGTGGCACACACAGGTACTAAGAACCCTCTCCACTAGTAGACATCATTTACATAGCAGTGAGTATAGCATCAAAGTCTAGAGCATAGAAATCAATCCCCTTCTTCAGGAGATCAATCCAGCGGGGCAGCTCAGTGGCCTAAGGGAACTGGACACGCCAAGCGTCGTTGGGACGAGCGAAGCAGCGCTGTGTGGCGTGCGGTCCCCCACACTGCTGACCAGTGCGGTCACCAGTGCGAATGACGTACGTGCAGCTGAAGCCACCCCCCCCCACCCCCCCCGTGCTGAGAGTACCACTCACGGACCTCCTGGGGCGACGGAGTGTGCTGCTGGCCCTGGCCACCGCCAGCGCCTCCACGACCCCCACCGCCGCCGCCACCTCCTCGACCACCCCAACCCCTGCTTCCGCCGCGTCCACCGCCACCCCCACCACCACCTCCCCCGCCGCAGCCGCCACCAACCCCACCGCTGCCATTAGTCCCTCCAGTCGCGCCACCACCCCCACCGCCGCCACCACCCCCACCACCGCCTCCCCCGCCGTCACCGCCACCGCCCTTGCCCCCTTTGCCCCTGCCGCTGCGGCGCCCGCTCGAAGCAGACGCAGTACCGACCTTCTCAGCACCAAGGAGGTCGACAGCAGCAGCAGAGGCGATAGAGGGAAGAAGGGGGAAAGGAGAACACCCCTCAAAGAACGGGGTACGGGGGTCGCCGCGAGAGGCACCTACAGCGACTATGCTAGTCTCAGCTGCAAGCAGCTCCTTCTCGAGGAGGGCAATGGTGAGCTCAGTGGGGCAGCGAGCTAGGAAGTGATCCCTGACAGCACGCAGAGTGTTAGGGAGGCGGGTGACTAGGTGGTAGAGAGTGAGCCAGAGTGGGGGAGGGTGCGTGGCAAGGAACTCATCAGGCATGGCGGCACGGAAGCGGGCCTCACTAGTACGGAGGTGAGTGATGAGGTCAGCTACTGTGTGGAACGAGGCCAGGTCGGGAAACAGGTAGGGGAGGGAGAGACGGCGTAGCGCGACAGAGGCAGGTGAGGAGTAGCGAGCAACGACAGCTGTGTACAATGCCTGTGCAGTCTTGTGCTTGCCAAAGTGCTCGCGCTCGTCTATCGGCAGGGAGTTGCGAATAGCGAAGGGAGTGTGGGCATCACGAGTCTGCCATTGTGAGCGGGCAGTGCTGTCAGCCGTAGCAGCAGGGGCAGTGACATGGCCTAGGGCGTGGTCGTACAGTGAGATGTCGTCCTTGGCTGTGAGCTGTAGATAGAGGTGCAGGTCATCTAGCCAGGTGTCAAACTTCACTGGGCGGCCCTCAGCATCAAAAACTAGTACGTGTGGACTAGCCATGGGAGCAGCACGAGCAGCAGTAGGAGTAGGAGGATGAGGCAGGTAGGGCGGCGCGGCTCGGGTGGGGCAGCGCGGTTCGGTTTGAGTCGCGCGGCTCGGCTCGGGTCGCGCCGCTTGGCTCGGACTGGGCGGCTCGGTTCGGGTCGCGCGGCTCGGCTCGGTCCTGGAGGGGCTGTGGCGGTCACGGGCCGGTCGGGGCCTCTAAGGGTGAGCGCAGGGCCGTTCGGGGCCTCTAGGGGCGAGCGCGGGGCCGTAAGGGGCCGTAAAGGGCGAGCGCGGGGCCGTTCGGGGCCTGTAGGGGCTAGCGCGGGGCCGTAAGAGGGCGCTTAGGGCGAGCGCGGGGCCGTTCGGGGCCTGTAGGGGCGAGCGCGGGGCCGTAAGGGGCCGCTAGGGGCGAGCGTGGGGCCATTCGGGGCCTCTAGGGGCTAGCGCGGGGCCGTAAGGGGCCTCTAGGGAGGTAAGCGCGGGGCTGACGGGGCCGTTAGGGGCGATCGCGGGGCCAACGGGGTCGCTAAGGGGCGAGCGCGGGGCCGTAAGGGGCGAGCGCGTGGGCAGACGGGGCCTTAAGGGGCGGCTCGCAGGTCGCTAAGGGGCGGGTCGCGGGTCGCGGGGCCTTAGTGGGCCATGAAAAACGAGGCGCCCTCGGGCACAGATAGGTAGGTAGGTAGGTAGGTAGTGGTGGGCCCTAAAAAAAAAACGGTCCTAGGAAGGACCTGCTCGATACCATGTTGAAATGAACGAACAGGAATGATTGAACTAGTAGTGAAATCAGTACAAGTACCTAACCCTAGAATTGTGTACCCCCTATAGGCTAACCCACTGTAGCCTAAACAAGCAGAACATATATAATGTTTAGCACAAGGCGGTGGTGCGACAGAAGAGTGTCGTGCGACAGCCGGCGACACTCACACTGGGTAGCTACCTGAGCAGACGTGTGTAGCTGGGGAGACAAAGGGGCGGAGCGCGACGCACTGGTGAGGGTGTACAGACTGGACCCTGGCGCATGAGTGAACGTGGCTAGATGGCGGCCGGTCTGGGAGCACGTGCAGATTGCCACACGCTGCCGGCCAGGGGTGAAGGTGTCAACCCCCGCAACCTGGAGGACAGTGTTGCTCACCATGTTCGTAGAGAACGAGGGGAGGTGGAGACCAGACAGCTCACCAGACGGGACCGCCGGACACGGAAGCACGGTGGAAGACTGTGCAAGCACTGGGCCCCTAGAGGGGTCAGCCAGTGAGACAGGAACAGGTGCAAGGAGGGGAGTGACTGTGGTGCTGTCGCGAAAGAAACAGCGAGAAGCACCAGAGCTAAGTGTAAAGGTGTGCAAGGCCTTTGTAGGCGGAGTACCAATGGAAGCAGACTCATAAGCACCTAGTGCTGCAGACACTATACCAGGGGCTATACCAGGATCTGGCGGCACACACAAGTAGTAGTCACCCTCAGCACTAACAGACAATGCATACATAGCAGCAAGAATAGCCTCAAAGTCAAGATCAAAGATAGGTACATCACGCCTAAGCAGCTCTGCCGAGTTGGGGAACTCAGGAGCATCAGGAAACTTGGCGCGTCAGGCTTCGCTAGGCCGAGTGAAGCAGCGCTGCTCAGTGTGAAAGCCTTTGAACTTGCGACCAGTGTGGGGACCTGTGCGGACGATATAGGGGCAGCAAGCAGGACCCCAAAAGCCCCACGTCCGGCATACCAGTCAAGAAGCTGCTGGGAAGTAGGGGTCTGGCGCTGACGCTGCTGCTCCTGCGGGTGCGACTACTGCTCGCCCTGACCACCACTGCCACCACCGCTCCCTCCTCCCCAACCGCCGCTCCCTCCTCCCCCATCGCCGCTGCTACCACCTCCACCGCTCCCAGTGCCTCTGCCGCCCCCACCACCACCTCCACCACCTCCACCCCCACGACCACCTCCACCACCTCCACCTCCCCCGCTGCCTGCACCACCGCCACCTGCACCGCCACCCCCACCTCCCCTGCCACCCTTGCCGCCCCTGCCGGTGCGTCGCTTCCTACTAGGAGCGGAAGCAGCCCCGACCTCCTCAGCATCAAGGTAGTCGTAAGCAGCAGCTGCGGAGGCATAGGAGGGGGTGAGAGGGGAGGGGGAGCACCCCTTAAAGAGGGGAGAGCGAGGAGTGCCATGAGCAGCACCTACAGCGAGGATGTTCTTATTTGCTGCGAGGAGGTGCTTCTCGAAGTCGTTGACAGTGAGAGTGGGGGGGTCTAGCGCGAGGAAGTGGTCCTTGACTGAGCTAAGAGTGTCAGGGAGGCGGGTGACGAGGAAATAGAGAGTGAAGTACATCGGAGGGGGGGGGGGGGGGGGGGGGGGGGGGGGCGGTTGCGGCGCGGAACTCGGCTGAAAGGGCGGCACGAAAGCGAATGTAAGTAGCGCGTAGGTGGGAAATGAGGTCCTCAGCAGTGGTGAACGAGAGAAGGTCGGGGAACAGGTAGGGTAGCATGAGCCGACCTATGGCTGCTGTGGCCGGGGAGGAGTAGCGCGCAACTACAGCGTCGTACAGAGTCTTAGCAGTTTTGTGCTGGCTGAAATGCGTGCGCTCTGCAATCGGCAGATGTTTCCTAACAGCTAGGCGTACAGGAGCAACGCGAGTCTGCCATTGCGAGCGTTCGAGAGTAGGAGCATCGGCAGCAGGAGCATTCGCAGTGCCAGACACGTAATCGAACAGTGAAACGCCCTCTTTGGCATCGGCGAGGAGGAACAGTTGGAGATCATCTAACCACACAGCGAACTCTATGGGGCGACCGTCAGGCTCGAACGCGAGAGCGTTAGGCGTCGTCATAATGGCAGCAGGTAGAAGACAAGAGGTAGCAGGCACCAGGCCACAGGCAAAGATAGAGGCAGCAGGCAGGAGACAGCAGGCAGCAGGTGTCAAACATTATATATGTTGTGTTAGTTTAGGCTACAATGGGTTAGCCTATAGGGGGTACACAGTTCTAGGGTTAGGTACTTGTACTCATTTCACTATTAGTTCATCCATTCCTATTCAGTGATTCTAACATGGTATAGAGCAGGTCCTTCCTAGGACCGAAATTTTTAAGGGCCCACCACTACCTACCTACCTACCTACCTACTTGCGCCCTAGGGCGCCTCGGCTGTGTCACGCCCCTAGAGGCCCCCCTTGACGGCCCCGCGCTAGCCCCGTTCAGGCCCCGTCGGCCCCACGCCCGCTCTCCCAAACGGCCCCGTTCAAACCCCGTCGGCCCCTTTCAGGCCTCGATCGGCCCCGCGCTAGCCCCATTCAGGCCCCGATCGGCCCCGCGCTAGCCCCGTTCAGGCCCCGTCGGCCCCCTTTCAGGCCCCGTAGGCCCCGCGCTAGCCTCGTTCAGGCCCCGTCGGCCCCGTGCTAGCCCTGTTCAGGCCCCGATCGGCCCCGCGCTAGCCCCGTTCAGGCCCTGTCGGCCCCACGCCCGCCCCGTTCAGGCCCCGTCGGCCTCGCGCTAGCCCCGTTCAGGCCCCGTCGGCCCCGCGCTAGCCCCGTTCAGGCCCCAATCGGCCCCGAGCTCGCCTCTCTAGGGCCCCACGCCGCCTCGCCGACCCTGTGCCCACCGTCCCTAGAGGCTCCTATCGGCCCCGTGCCCACCGCCCCTAGACGCCCCGAGCGGCCCGTTCCCGCCGCAGCCCGCGACCGAACGAAGCCGCGTGACCCGAGCCGCGCGACCCGAGCCGCGCGCCCCGAGCCGAACCGCACGCCCCGAGCCGAGCCGCGCGACCCAGCCGAATCGCGCGACCCGACCTGAACCGAGCCGCGTCGCCCTGCCCTAACTGGTTCGTCCTACCTGCTTCTCCCACTGCTACTGCTGCTATTTCTGATGTTCCTATGGCTAGCCCACAGGTTCTCGTGTTAGATGCTGAGGGCCGCCCTGTGAAGTTTGACACCTGGCTCGATGACCTGCACCTCTACCTACAGCTCACAGCCAAGGATGACATCTCACTGTACGATCACGCCCTAGGCCATGTCACTGCCCCTGCTGCTACTGCTGACAGCACTGCTCGCTCACAGTGGCAGACTCGTGATGCCCACGCTCGCTTCGCTATTCGCAACTCCCTGCCGATAGACGAACGCGAGCACTTTGGCCAGCACAAGACTGCACAGGCACTGTACACAGCTGTAGTTGCTCGCTACTCCTCACCTGCCTCTGCCGCACTAGGCCGTCTCTACCTCCCCTACCTGTTTCCCGACCTCGCCTCTTTTCACACAGTCGCTGACCTCATCACGCACCTCCTACTAGTGAGGCCCGCTTCCGTGCCGCCATGCCTGCTGAGTTCCTTGCCACGCACCCCCCTCCACTCTGGCTCACTCTCTACCACCTAGTCACCCGCCTCCCTGACACACTGGGTGCTGTCAGAGACCACTTCCAAGCTCGCTGCCCCACTGAGCTCACCATTGCCCTCCTCGAGAAGGAGCTGCTTGCAGCTGAGACTAGCATAGTCGCTGTAGGTGCCTCTCGTGGCGACCCCCGTACCCCGTTCTTTGAGGGGTGTTCTCCTTCCCCCCTTCTTCCCTCTGTCGCCTCTGCTGCTGCTGTCGACCTCCTTGGTGCTGAGAAGGTCGGCGCTACGTCTGCCTCGAGCGGGCGCCGCAGCGGCAAGGGCAAAGGGGGCAAGGGTGGTGGCGGTGATGGCAAGGGAGGCGGCGGTGGGGGCGGTGGAGGCGGTGGGGGTGGTGGCTTGGCTGGAGGGGCGAGTGGTAGCGGTGGGGGTGGTGGCGGCAGCGGCGGGGGAGGTGGCAGGGGCGGAGGCGGTGGTTGGGGTGGCGGTGGACAAGGCGGCGGCAGGGGTTGGGGTGGTCAAGGAGGTGGCAGCGGTGGTGGTGGCCGTGGAGGCGCTGGCGGTGGCCAGGGCCAGCAGCACACTCCTTCGCCTCAGGAGGTCCGTGAGTGGTACTCTCAGCACGGGGGTGGGGGTGGTCTTAGCTGCACGTACCTCATTCGCACTGGTGACCGCACTGGTCAGCAGTGTAGACGACCGCACGCCACATAGCGCTGCTTCTCTCGTCTCGACGACGCTTGGCGTGTTCAGTTCCCTCAGGCCACTGAGTTGCCCCGCTGGCTTGATCTCCTGAAGAAGGGGATTGATATCTATGCTCTAGCCTTTGATGCTATTCTATCTACCATGTATGTAATGTCTACTAGTGGAGAGGGTGCTGAGTACTTGTGTGTGCCGCCCGACCCGGGCATTAGGGCCAGTGCGTCTGCCGCTCCAAGTACTCGCGTGTCGGCTACCCCAGGTGCTGGTGAGGCTGCTGCTCTAGGTGCTCGTGCGTCTACCCTCCTTGGTACTAAGTCGACTGCAGCACTGCAGACCTTCACACTGGACTCAGGTGCTTCTCGCTGCTTCTTTCGTGACCGCACTGCCCTTGAGCCACTTGTTCGGCCAGTTGCTGTCTCCCTTGCTGGCCCCTCTGGGGGTCCGGACATTGCGACCTCTTCCACTGTCCTTCCCTGTCCTGCGGTCCCGTCGGGCACATTGTCAGGTCTCCACCTCCCCTCGTTCTCTACGAACTTGGTGGCAGGATGTGCGCTCCAGGACGGGGGTGTTCACCAGTTCACCCCTGCCTACGAGCGCGTGACACACTGTACGTGTGCTCGTACGGGCCGTCACTTGGCTACCTTCACTCGGCAGCCGGGGTCGGACCTGTGCACACTGACCACTGAGTCCCCTCAGATTGCTGCGTCTGCGTCCGCGTCCGCGTCAGGTCAGCTGTCCGCCCCCTGCTCGTGTCGCTCTCTGGCACATGAGACTATCCTCTGGCACCACCGCCTTGGCCACCCGTCTGTGCAGCGCCTTCGTGCCATGCACTCCCGGTACCTTGTCTCTGGCCTGCCCAGGGTCCTTCCTGCCCTCCCACCCTCGCCTGCTCCTACCTGTCTCCCCTTTGTCGAGGGACGGGAGTGCACCGCTCCTCACTCCTCCTCGTTTCCCCCGACGACTGCTCCTTTGCAGACGCTCCACATGGACGTGTGGGGCCCAGCCCGCGTCCGTGGTCAGGGTCAGGAGAGGTACTTCCTGATAGTTGTTGACGACTACTCGCGCTACATCACGGTCTTCCCCTTGCGCACCAAGGGTGAGGTCCCTGATGTCTTGATCCCTTGGATCCGCAGAGCCCGTCTCCAGCTCAGCCAGCGTTTTCACTCGGACTTTCTTGTCCTACGCTTGCACTCTGACAGAGGTGGTGAGTTCTTCTCCGACCTCTTGGCAGCCTACTGTGCTGAGCACGGCATTGAGCAGTCGTTCACGCTTCCGGCCTCTCCACAGCAGAATGGGATTGCGGAGCGCCGCATTGGCCTGGTCATGGAGGTCGCCTGTACCTCCTTGATCCATGCGGCTGCCCCCCACTTTCTGTGGCCGTTTGCGGTCCGGTACGCTGCGCATCATCTCAACCTCTGGCCCCGTGTCTCCTTGCCCGAGATCTCGCCCACGCTGCTGTGGACGGGGGAGGTTGGCGATGCGTCGCGTTTCCGGGTCTGGGGATCTCAAGCTTTTGTCCGCAATACGTCTACGGACAAGCTCTCCTCCCGTGCTGTTCCCTGCGTCTTCCTCGGCTTTGTCCCAGACGCGTCTGGTTGGCAGTTTTACCACGCCACCTTGCGCCGAGTCTGGCCCTCCTAGGACGTCACTTTTGACGAGTCCGTCCCCTACTACCGCCTCTTCTCCTACTGCACTGCCCCGCTCCCCCCCCGCGCCTCTCTTCCTTGCGCCAGGTGCTGCTGTTGCAGACCCCCTCCCCCCTCAGGGTGCCGCTCCCTCAGGTGTGTCTCAGGTAGACCCGGTTGAGCCTGTTGAGGTAGCTGTCGACTCTCATCCTGCTGGGGGTGCTGAGCCTGGGGGTGTGGAGCCTGGGGGTGTGGAGCCTGGGAGTGTGGAGCGTGGGGGTGTGGAGCTTGGGGGTGCTGAGCTTGGGGGTGTGGAGCCTCGGGGTGCTAAGCCGCAGAGTACGGAGTCTGGGGGTTCTGGGTCTGGAGGTACTGGGCCTAGGAGTCCTACACCTGGAGGAGCCCTCTCCTCGGAGCAGCTGCGTGCGTGGTACTTACAGTACTGCAGCCTCCGGAGAGGTGCCGCTCAAGCCGGACATACTGCTGGGACTAGTGCTAGTACTTCTTGTCCCGTTAGGGAGCTCCCCTCCCTCGAGCGGATCGGTGAGTGGTACGAGCGACGCTGCACTCTTTGGAGTGACGTGCCTGGTGTTGCGGACCCCGCTGCTGTTGGAGCTGCTGCTGGTGCTGAGGACCCGGGCGTTGGAGCTGTTGCTGGTACTGAGGACCCGGGCGTTGGAGCTGCTGCTGGTGCTGAGGACCCGGGCGTTGGAGCTGCCGCTGGTGTTGCGGACCCGGGCGTTGGAGCTGCTGCTGGTGCTGAGGACCCGGGCGTTGGAGCTGCCGCTGGTGCTGCAGACTCAGGCGTTGGAGCTGCTATTGGTGCTGAGGACCCGGGCGTTGGAGCTGCCGCTGGTGCTGCGGACCCAGGCGTTGGAGCTGCTGCTGGTGCTGCGGACCCCGGTGTTGGAGCTACTACTGGAGCAGCGGACCCAGGTTTTGGAGCTGCTGCTGGTGCTGCGAACCCTGGTGCGGGTGTCCCTGCTGGCTCTGGTGTCGCTGCACGGTCACGGCCGTACTTCGTTCCGCTCCTTCAGCAGGTTCTTGGTCAGTTCCCTCCTCCTTGTCCTCCTCCCTCCTTAGCGTGTCCTCCGTCTGTCCAGTTGCAGTCGCAGTTACCGTCTGCCTCCTCTCTCCCTGGTCCTGCTCCTTACACTGGTCCGACTGGAGGTCTTACTGAGCGCCGTAAGCCTGAGTCTCATGCTGCGTCGCCTGAGTCTCGTCCTCAGTCGCCTGTCCGCACTACTCTCTCAAGTAGTCGTGTCCAGCGTCAGCGTCTTCCTACTGTCCCAGGCACTCACCGGATGGCGCTTCGTCCGTCCACTGCTCCACAGCGTGTCCCACAGCCGTCTCCTCCTGTTTCCTCTCTTCCTGCTCTTGCTGACCCAGCGTCAGACTCTCTTCGTGCTACTAGTCCTACTGTCACGCGTCTCCTGGCTACTGTTGTCACTGACCCTTCCTTTGAGTCTGCTGCTGCGTCTGCCTTAGTTGCTGAGCTTGTCGACTTTGCTGCTTGCTGTCGTCTAGACTACGCTGCTAGCCTAGTTGCTGAGTCTGAGTCTGTCTGTCCTCCGTCCGTCGGGGGTGAGTGTGCTCTTGGCACTGACGTCCTTGAGGAGAGGCAGGAGGAGTTTGAGTGCTTTGCTGCCACTTTGCCCCATCCCGTGTCCATGCTTGTCTCCCCTGAGGGAGACCCGGATGCACCAGACATCCCGACCCCACGCTCTTACGCAGAGGCGATGGCCGGTCCCTACTCCTCTCAGTGGCAGTCAGCCATGGACACAGAGATGGCTTCCTGGAAGTCCACAGGCACCTACGTCGACGAGGTTCCCCCGCCTGGGGCGAACATCGTCAGTGGCATGTGGATCTTCAGGGTGAAGCGGCCGCCTGGCTCTCCGCCTGTCTTCAAGGCGCGTTACGTTGCACGAGGCTTTAGTCAGCGAGAGGGAGTTGACTTCTTCCAGACCTTCTTCCCGACCCCGAAGATGACCACTCTTCGGGTTCTGCTGCATGTCGCCGCTCAGCGTGACTACGAGCTCCACTCGCTTGACTTCAGCACTGCTTTCCTGCAGAGCAGCCTGCACGAGGAGATCTGGCTGCGCCATCCACCTGGCTTCACTGGGTCGTTCCCTCCTGGTACCCAGTGGAGCCTCCGACGGCCAGTCTATGGTCTCCGCCAGGCGCCTCCTGAGTGGCACGACACACTGAGGACTACGCTTGCGGCTCTTGGGTTTGCACCTTCTACTGCTGACCCGTCGCTGTTTCTACGCACCGACACCTCACTACCGCCGTTCTATATCCTTGTGTACGTCGACAACTTGGTCTTTGCTACTGCTGACACTGTGGCACTCGCCCACGTGAAGTCGGAGCTGCAGAAGAGACACACGTGCACAGACCTGGGTGAAATGACAAGCTATCTTGGCTTGCGGATCACCCGGGACAGAGCACGCTGCACCATCACCTTGACTCAGTCACACATGGTGCAGCAGGTCCTTCAGTCCTCTGCTTCACGTACTCCTCGCCTCAGCCCACTCCTCTGCCTTCCGGTCACTCGCTCTCAGCTCTGCCTTCGGATGAGTCCGTAGAGCCGAGTGGCCCGTATCCAGAGCTTGTGGGTTGCCTCATGTACCTGATGACCTGCACTTGACCAGACCTTGCATACCCTCTCAGCATTCTTGCACGCTATGTCGCTCCCGGCCGTCACCGGAAGGAGCACATGGATGCAGCTAAGAGGGTGTTGCGCTACTTGTGCAGTACGTCGGGCATGGGGCTAGTGCTTGGAGGGCGAGTCCCAGTTGTTCTCACTGGGCACTTAGCACTTCTTGGGCAGACGACCAGGCTACTCAGCGGTCGTCTCAGGGTTACTCCTTCAGTCTTGGCTCTGGTTCTGTTTCTTGGCGTTCTACTCGCTCTTCTTCTGTTCTCAACTCTAGTTGTGAGGCTGAGATCTACGCCAAAGCCATGGCGGCCCAGGAGCTACGCTGGCTCACCTACTTACTGACCGACCTTGGAGAGCAGCCTCGTTCTCCTCCAGTGCTGTACGTCAACAACAAGGCAGCCATTGCCTTGTGTGAGGAGCACAGACTGGAGCACAGAACGAAGCACATTGCTCTGCGTTACTTCCTTGCTCGAGAGCTGCAGCAGCGTGGTCAGCTTCGCCTGCGTTACGTGGCCTCTGAGGCCAACACTGCTGATGTGTTCACCAAGGCGCTTCAGCCTTGTGACCATCAGCGCTTTTGCACTCTTCTAGGCCTTGTGCCTACTGGACCTCACTTGCTTACTTCTTGAGTCTGTTTGTACTGTTATCTCTATATATATATATACCTGCATGTTTACTCTTGTTAGGTTGTGATCATTGTACCTTTTGCTCTATTATAAACCTGCATGTGAACTGGTCTTGTAACCACTTGCTTGTGCTCGGAATTTGTGTGGTATCCTTGAGATCCACCCTAAGCTTGTTTTGCCTTGTTTTGCCTTGACTGGTCTTGTGACCCCTAGTTCTCCCCCACTTCGCCTATGGGGGTGTGTCAAACATTATATATATTGTGTTAGTTTAGGCTACAGTGGGTTAGCCTATAGGGGGTACACAATTCTAGGGTTAGGTACTTGTACTCATTTCACTGTTAGTTCATCCATTCCTGTTCAGTGATTCTAACAGCAAGTAGGAGCGGCCGCACGCGAGCTCTTAAAGCATCGTGCTAAGCACCAGCGGGCCGTGCAGGCGGCCGACGCGACGCAAGGCGCAGTGGCGGGCCGGGCTGGCGACAGACGCGGCGCGCGGGGCGACGGCGGGCTGTACGCGATGGCGGGCTGCGTGCGGCGGCGAGCTGTGCGGGCTCTACGCGGGCTGCGCGGGCGACACAAGCCGGCGCGTGGCGCTGCAGGAGTGGCGCGCGCTAAAAATAGTGATTCACGCACTAGCAGTCGAGGCGCGCGCGAAAAAAAAAGGTGACGCGTGCTGCAACTGAGGCGCGCGCGGACAGTAGGCAAGGCAGGCAGGCAGTAGTTAGGGAAACACAGTTAGGTGGGCCCGATTCTTAGATCCTAGAGACCTCCTGCTCTAGTTACCATGTTAAGAACTAAGGCAAGGATTATGAGATTAGGTCAAGATGTCAGAATCCCAGCCACTAGACCACTGGGATAAAAGGGCTTGTTTTAGTAGCGGGTCAGTGCGCCTATAACCCCCCAGGCAACCGCGCCTGTAACCCCCCCTAGGATCGATCGGAGATCTCACAGTGTAGCTCTGCTGACACCCCCCCACACTGGGAGGCCTAGGACTAAGCACAGCGGCAACGGCCTACATGTGCATACACCGGGAATCGAACCCGAGACCGCTCTGATACCATGTCAGAATCCCAACCACTAGACCATTGGGATAAAAGGGCTTGTTTCAGTAGCGGGTCAGTGCGCCCATAACCCCCAATGCAACCGCGCCTGTAACCCCCCCTAGGATCGATCGGGGATCTCACAGTGTAGCTCTGCTGACACAAGATTGGGGTACAAGGCTAGAGTGTCGAGAAAGTTTTTGTACCCCCTAAGGCTAGCCCCAATATAGCCTAGATAATGATATGCATATGTTTTGACAGCTTGCGCTCCGCACTGTAGCTGGCGTCCACGTCGGGCGCTAGCGCTCGGGCTGGCGTCTGGCGTTGGCGTCCGCGAGGGCGACGTGCGGGCCATGGGTCAACGAAAGAGCGCGGGGCGACGTGCGGGCATCGTGGCGACAAAACGGTGCGGGGCGGCGCGGGGGGCCGCGGGTCGACGAAACAGCTCGGGGCGACGTGGGGGACGTGACGGGCAGAACGGGCAGAGCATAGGGCGACGAATACGACGGGTGCAGGGCGCGACGGGACGAAAAAAAATGGCGCATTTCGTGCTTCAGTGGGCGGGCCCATGTTAGTAATTAGGTCCTTAGACCGTTTTAGAGCTCTATAGAAGATGACCGTTTTAGGCCCATGAACATTAGACTTAGGAGCCTAGGGTGAAAGCAAGATGACGAGAGAGAAGCCAAAAAAGGGGGTTGCACTATAGAATGCAATACAACCTATAGGAAACGAGGGAGGTGGTGAAGGAAGGTAGACCACCTAAGATAAGATAGGTGATACTACACTAACTAACTTATCATGCAATTATATAAGAATATTACATTCTGACATACAAGTACCTACGGTAACCCTAACTGTTTGTACCCCATATAGCATGACCCACTAAAGGCTATAACATTTGACACACCCCCAAACCCTAAGTGGGGAATGCCAAGCAACAAGAAACGCAACCTAAGGTCACAAGACCAGTCGCAAGCAAGAGAGGAAACAAAGCTCAGGGTGGATCACAACGTCACCACACAGTCTGAGCACAAACAAGGGGCCACAAGGCCAGTTCAAGAGTGTATAAGCTAATATATATATAGTACACACACATAAGAGGCAAGAAATCACTACTGCAGCCTACTTGACCCACTCTCAACGAGACCTAATTGCAGACAAAACCGGCGGTGGTCACAATGCTGAAGACCTTGGTGAAGATGTCTGCTGTGTTGGCCTCGGAGGCCACGAAGTCAAGACGAGCCTGTCCGCGTCGCTGCAACTCTCGAAGGAGGAAGTACCTAGCGTCGATGTGCTTCACTCAGCTCTCCAGTCGAGGCTCACGACACAGGAGAATCATCGCCCTGTTGTCAGCAAACAAGGTTGGTGCAGAGCAAGGCCGCTCACCAAGGTCAGTGAGCAAGAAGGTCAACTAGCGTAGCTCGTGTGCAGCAAGGGCTCCAGCGTAGATCTCGGCCTCTGCGGTAGAATTCGCAACAGAGGAGGACCGAGTAGACCTCCACGAAACAGCTCCAGAGCCCAGGCTGAAACAATAACCCTGTGTAGACCTCTGAGTCTCAAAGTCGTCGGCGTAGGAGGAGTCATAGTGACCGGTGAGTACAACTGGCTGTGTCCCTCCAAGTACAAGCCCCATGTCTGATGTCGCGCCGAGGTAATTCGCCACCCTCTTAGCCGCCGCATAATGAACAGGACGGTGTCTCCCAGTCGCAACAAAGCGAGAAAGGATGCTAAAAGGGGAGGGGAGGTCTGGGCGAGTACACGTCATCAGGTACATGTGGTAGTCCACTAGCTTTGCGTAGGAACCACTGGGCTTGAACGGCTCGTCAGGAAAAGGCCCAGTGAGTCTGTAGTCTATAGCAAGAGGGTTGGGTGTAGGAGAAGAGTGCTGAAGCCCGAACCGCTGAAGGACTTGCTGCACCATGTGTGACTGAGTTAGAGTGATGGTGCGAGCGGCTCTGTCCCTGGAGATCTGCAGGCCAAGGTAGCGGCGCAATTCCCAAGGTCAGTGCAGGTGTGTCTCTTCTACAGTTCGGACTTCACCTCTGCCAGTGCAACTGTGTTGGCTGTGGCAAAAACCAGGCTGTCAACATAGACGAGAACGAAGAAAGGTGTGCGCCCACGACGAACAAACAGCGACGGGTCGGCGGAAGATGGCTCAAACCTGAGGTCGGAGATAGTCGAGCTGAAAGTGTTGTGCCACTCATCGGGTGCCTGGCGAAGACTGTAGACCGGTCGTCTAAGGCTCCACTGGGTCCTTGGCAGGAAAGTGCCAATGAAGCCCGTAGGACGACGCAGCCAGATCTCCTCGTGTAGGCAGCCTTGGAGGAAGGCAGTGGAGAAGTCAAGAGAGTGTAGCTCGTAGTCTCTCTGCGCTGCTACGTGCAGTAACACCCGAAGAGTGGTCATCTTCGGGGTGGGCGCGAAGGTCTGAAAGAAGTCAACTTCCTCACACTGATTGAACCCTCTAGCCACGTAGCGTGCCTTGAAGACTGGGGGAGATCCCAACGGCCGCTTTACCTTGAAGATCCACATGTCGTCAACGATGTTCGCCCCTGGGGGGGGGAACCTCGTCAGCGTAAGTGCCTGTAGACTTGTAGGAGGCTATCTCTGCGTCCATGGCAGCTCTCCACTGAGAGGCCCAAGGCCCTGACACTGCCTCAGCGTAAGTGCGAGGAGTAGGCATGTCAGGAGCATCGGGGTCTCCCTCAGTAGCGAGGAGCATGGCACAGAGATGAGTAGGCATGCCAGGAACTCTAGCTCAATCTATCTGTCCTCTAGGACGTCACAGCCAAGGGTAGACTCACCCCCGACGGACAGAGGACGGACAGGAGGAGCGGCCACAACACGAGTGGCGTAGTCAAGGCGACGCGTAGAAGTAAAGTCAGTGACAGCGGCAGTGAGGACCGCGACGGAGGAAGGAGAGGCACGAGGGTCTGTAACAAGAGAGGCGAGAACACGAGAGAGAGTGGGGCGGTACGTGCAGTAGTAGTCAGAGACCGAAGTGGACAGGGAGGCAATGAGGGACGACTCAGGAGGACGAGGAAGAACAGATTGAGGAGGACGAGGAGGAATAGAACGAAACGAAGCGGTACGGAGGTCAGTGACAGGGGACGAGGGACAAGTATGAGGAGGAGGAGAGGTCCAAGTGTGGGCGAGTGGAGGGGGAGATGGAGGAGACTGAGAACGAGGGAACACAGCCGGAGCTGAGCCCGGAGGAGGAAACGTAGGACCGAACACGGGACGAGAGGAGGGGAGACCAAGGGCCTGAAGGCCAGAAACAGGGGCCGGAGGCCGCTCTGGCAACTGCCGCTGCTGGTGCTGCTGCTGCTGCGGCTGCTGCTGCGGCTGCTGCTGCTACCGCTGGAACTCCAACCTCTCAAGCTCTACCCGCTGCTGAACCTCCGAGCTCTCACGCTCCAAACGCTGCTGCTCCTCACGCTCAAGACTAAGAAGGGTCTGGTAACGAGTCGGGTAGGGGTGAGGAGGAGGAGTGGTGTCAGGAGACGCAGCTAAAGAACCGGCTCCGTCCGCAGCAGAACCTGGCTGAGCACCCCCAGAGCAAGTACCTCCCGCGGCAGCATGACCAGCACGAGTAGGAGGCGCACCCGCACCCCCAGTCGTGGTGCCTCCAGTGGCACCAGCACCAGCCCCAGACTCTCCAACTCCAGCACCCTCAGAACGGGCATCTGCGACAGGTGCATCCTCAGCGCGAATGTCAACACCCCCAGAACGGGCTGCTCCTGTAGGCGCACGAACAACTCCAACACCAGCACCCCCAGAGCGAGCACCCCCAGAGCCCTCACCTCGAGCACCAACACCCTCAGAGTCCGCAGTGACCGGTAAAGGAAGCGCCGGCGGCTGCTGCGGAGGGTGTGAGGACGACTGTGGGGAAGGAGGAGAAACCTGGGGGGGTACCGAGGTGGGGGGAGTAGCGTAGGACACACCAGACGGAGCGGGGACAAGGGGGGGTACCGGAGGAGCAGGGGCGGGAGGAGGAGGAGCTGGAGCCAGGAAGAGGGGAGGGGGGGGGAACCGGGAAACCTTGACAAGGGCACCGGACGTCGTAGGGGACGGACTCGTCGAAACGGACGTCACGAGAGTCAAAGAACCGGTGGGAGGGAGGGTGGTAAAAGGTGAAGTCAGAGGAGCATTCTGGGAGACCAAGGAAGACACAGGGGACAGCGCGAGGCAAGATCTTGTCCGCAGAGGTGTCGCGGACAAGAGCCAAGCAGCCCCAGACACTAAACCTCGACGCAACACCAGGGGACCCTGTCCAAAGACTGGTCGGTGAAGCCCCTGGCCGAGAGACGTGAGGCCAGAGGTTCAGCTGGTGAGCGGCGTACCGAGCCGCGTAGGGCCACAGAAAATGAGGCGCGCGGGCGTAGATCACGGAGGTGCGGGCGATCTCCATGACCAGGCCTAAGCAGTGCTCAGCAACCCCATTCTGCTGTGGAGAGTCTGGAAGAGTCCAAGACTGGGTGATGCCCTGCTGAGCATAGAATCTGGCGAGAATGCCGGTGCAAAACTCACCCCCATGGTCGGAGTGAAGACAACTGACACGACGACCGCGAGCGCCCTCGGTGGCGAGGAGCCACCGGATCAGCGTAGAAGTCACGTCAGACTTCTTCGCCAAAAGGAACACGGTGGTGTACCGAGAGTAGCCATCAACGACCACCAGAAAGAAACTCTCTTGTTGAGGGCCAATACGGGGAGCGGGGCCTCAGACGTCTAAGTAGAGATTCTTGAAGAGCTCGGTGGCCGGACGAAGGGAGGAGGAGTGAGGGGTGGCGCGCAGCTGACCCTGGAATAAGGACCGCATGGAGGAGTTGGGGACGGCGGGAGTGGCGGGAGGACTTGGGGGAGGCCTAAGACAAGACGTTGACTGGACATAGCGCGGAGACGAGGGAGGGAAGGGTGACCAAGGCGGTGGTGCCAGAGGAGGGAGGGGTGGGCAAGCGACCGACACGAGCACGACGCAGCAACTACACCTGACACGGAGGAGGCGCGGAAGAGGCAGAAGCAACAGTGAGGAGGTTGCTCTTGATCTTTGAGAGAGCTTTCTCAAGAAGATCGATGGTAAGCTCAGTGGGGTGCTTCAGAAGAAGCGTGTCGCGGGCTGTGGCTAGGCGGTCAGGGAGGTGAGTGACTAGCCAGTGAATAGTGAGCCACATAGGGGGTGGGGCAAGGGCATGCTGGTCCTCAGTACAAGCAGCGCGAAAGCGAGAATCAAGGGATCGTAGGTGGGTAGCGAGGTCAGAGACAGTCTCAAAGGAGGCGAGGTCAGGGTAGATAAAGGGTACGAGGAGGCGACTGAGCGAAGCTGAGAAGGGAGTGGAGTAGCGAGTAACAATAACCTTTTACAAATCTGCAGCAGACTCGACCTGAGCGAAGTGGACAGCCTGTGTCGGCGGGAGAAGGTCGGTCAGGGCGAGGCAGGCAGCGGCATCACGAGACTCCCACACATCGCGAGCGAGGAGCTGGCGCTGGTAGTCGGCCTCCTGCTCAGAAGTAGGCGGTGGAGTAGTGGGCAGCGTCTGAGGCTGGGGAGGGGCTTTCTGAGCGCCGGACGCGTGTGCAAACAAGTGCACGCCATCCTGCCACTGGCTCTTAAGATGGCGCTGCGCCTGCGTAAGCCACGTGCTAAAATCTATAGGTCGCCCTCCAGGGTCGAAACGAAGTACTCGGGAGGTCGCCATAGAGGGCGAAACTAAGAGCGCGCGGCTGCCAGCCGTAGGAGGGGGAGACAATCAGTAACGCGTGAGCAGGCGTGGAGGCATGCAGGCAGGTAGGTGGCGCGGAATGTGGATAGGCGGGCGGCGCAGTGCGCTGCCTGACGGTTGGAGCGGCGTGCTGGTCTGCGGGTGGCGCGGCAGGTCGACGGGCAGGCTGCGCGGCGCGCGGGCCTACGGGCGGCTCGGCGGGTTGACGGGCGGGCCTACATGCGGCGCGGCGCGCGGGCCTACGGGCGGCACGGCAAGTCGACGGGCGGGCCTACGCACGGCGTGACGCGCAGGCCAACGGGCGGCTCGGCGGGTCGACGGGCGGGCCTACTGGCGGGTCGACTCGTGGGGCTACGAGAGGCGCGACGCGCGGGCCTACGGGCGGGCCTACGGGCAACGCGACGCGTGGGCCTGCAGGCAGGCCTAAGGGGAGCGCGACGCGCGGGCCTATGGGCAGCGCAACGCACGGGCCTGCGGGCGAGCCTACGGGCAGCGCGACGCGCGGGCCTATGGGCAGCGCAATGCGCGGGCCTGCGGGCGGGCCTACGGGCGGGTGGCGAGGTGGCTAGGGGACGGGTCGCGCTGCAGGTCGACCGATGGCGTGGCGTGCTAGGGGGAAGCTGGCTGGCTGGGTGACTAGCGGCTTAGGATTCAGCGCGCTGGCGTGTCTGGCGAGCTAGGGAACTAACCTAGGGCCTAGGAGCAAGGAACCTAGCTGAAACCATCTCAGAAAAGTGGCTACAGCGGAATTCGTTGCATTGATTGTATTGGGGTACAAGTACCTACGATAACCCTAACTGTTTCTACCCCATATAGCATGACCCACTAAAGGCTATAGCATTTGACAACAGCCACCCACTGCATGCCCGTCTGCTCGTCCTCCTCCAAGATCTCCGCTGGCCGCCTCCCCCGCCCCTCCCGCACTGCGTGCCCGTGCGACGACGCCTGTGCCTGCTGGCCCTCGTCCTAATCATTGTCTTCTGACATCTGAGAAAGGAGGAGGTAAGGGAGGGGTGGGACGCATGGGGGTTGACACAGCAAGATGAATCGAGACGGGATGAAACAAGCATGTGGAGAAGTTTGATGGAGCGACAGGAGGGGGGCTGAGGCGGGAGAAGACAAGCCAAGGTAGCTGCGCACTTCACCCAGGTCTGTGCACGTGTGTCTCTTCTACAGCTCCGACTTCACCAGGAAAAGAGCCTTAGTATCAGCAGTGGCAAAGACCAAGTCGTAGACATATACAAGGATGTAGAACGGCTGCAACAAAGTGTCGGTGCGCAGAAACTGCGACGGGTCAGCAGTCGACGGAGCAAACCCAAGAGCCGCAAGTGTCATCTGTTGGAATAAACGAACACGAATGAATGATATAAGAGTGAAAACAGTACAAATTCCTGACCCTGGAATTGTGTACCCCCTATACGCTGACCCAGTGTAGCCTAAACAAGCACAACAACATATATAATGTTTGACACACCCCCATAGGCGAAGTGGGGAAGAACTAGGGGTCACAAGACCAGTCAAGGCAAAGCAAGGCAAAACAAGCCCAGGGTGGATCTCAAGGATACCACACAAATTCCGAGCACAAGCAAGTGGTCACAAGACCAGTTCACATGCAGGTTTATAATAGAACAAGCGGTACAATGATCACAACCTAGCAAGAGTAAACATGCAGGTATATATGTATATATAGACATCACAGTACAAACAGACTCAAGAAGTAAGCAAGTGAGGCACAAGGCCTAGAAGAGTGCAAAAGCGCTGATGGTCACAAGGCTGAAGCGCCTTGGTGAACACATCAGCAGTGTTGGCCTCAGAGGCCACGTAACGCAGACGAAGCTAACCACGCTGCTGCAGCTCTCGAGCAAGGAAGTAGCGCAGAGCAATGTGCTTCGTTCTGTGCTCCAGTCTGTGCTCCTAACACAAGGCAATGGCTGCCTTGTTGTTGACGTACAGCACTGGAGGAGAATGAGGCTGCTCTCCAAGGTCTGTCAGCAAGTAGCTGAGCCAGCGTAGCTCCTGGGCCGCCATGGCTGTGGCGTAGATCTCAGCCTCACAACTGGAGCTGAGAACAGAAGAAGAGCGAGTAGAACACCAAGAAACAGAACCAGAGCCAAGACTGAAGGAGTAACCCTGAGACGACCGCTAAGTAGCCTGGTCGTCTGCCCAAGAAGCGTCTGAGTGCCCAGTGAGAACAACTGGGACTCGCCCTCCAAGCACTAGCCCCTTGCCCGACGTACTGCACAAGTAGCGCAACACCCTCTTAGCTGCATCCATGTGCTCCTTCCGGTGACGGCCGGGAGCGACATAGCGTGCAAGAATGCTAAGAGGGTATGCAAGGTCAGGTCGAGTGCAGGTCATCAGGTACATGAGGCAACCCACAAGCTCTGGATACGGGCCACTTGGCTCTACGGACTCATCAGAAGGCAGAGCTGAGAGCGAGTGACCGGTAGGCAGAGGAGTGGGCTGAGGCGAGGAGTACGTGAAGTGGAAGCGCTGAAGGACCTGCTGCACCATGTGTGACTGAGTCAAGGTGATGGTGCGGCGTGCTCTGTCCCGGGTGATCCGCAAGCCAAGATAGCTTGTCAGTTCACCCAGGTCTGTGCACGTGTGTCTCTTCTGCAGCTCCGACTTCACGTGGGCGAGTGCCACAGTGTCAGCAGTGGCAAAGACCAAGTCGTCGATGTACACGAGGATGTAGAACGGTGGCAGTGAGGTGTCGGTGCGTAGAAACAGCGACGGGTCAGCAGTAGAAGGCGCGAACGCAAGAGCCGCAAGTTTAGTCCTCAGTGTGTCGTGCCACTCACGTGGCGCCTGGCGGAGACCGTAGACTGGCCGTCGGAGGCTCCACTGGGTACCAGGAGGGAACGACCCAGTGAAGCCAGGTGGACAGCGCAGCCAGATCTCCTCGTCAAGGCTGCCCTGTAGGAAAGCAGTCTGAAGTCAAGAGAGTGGAGCTCGTAGTCACGCTGAGCGGCAACGTGCAGCAAAACCCGAAGAGTGGTCATCTTTGGGGTCGGGGAGAAGGTCTGGAAGAAGTCAACTCCCTCTCGCTGACTGAAGCCTCGTGCAACGTAACGCGCCTTGAAGACAGGCGGAGAGCCAGGCGGCCGCTTCACCCTGAAAATCCACATGCCACTGACGATGTTCGCCCCAGGCAGGGGAACCTCGTCAACGTAGGTGCTTGTGAACTTCCAGGAAGCCATCTCTGTGTCCATGGCTGTCTGCCACTGAGAGGAGTAGGGACCGGCCATCGCCTCTGCGTAAGAGCGTGGGGTCGGGATGTCTGGTGCATCCGGGTCTCCCTCAGGGGCAACAAGCATGGACACGAGATGGGGCAAAGCGGCAGCAAAGCACTCAAACTCCTCCTGCCTGTCCTCAAGGACGTCAGTGCCAAGAGCACACTCACCCCCGACGGACGGAGGACAGAAAGACTCAAACTCAGCAACTAGGCTAGCAGCGTAGTCTAGACGATAGATGGCAGCAAAGTCGACAAGCTCAGCAACAAAGGCAGATGCAGCAGCGGACTCAAAGGAAGGGTCAGTAACAACACTAGCCAGGAGACGCGTGACAGTAGGACTGGCAGCACGAAGGGAGTCTGACCCCGGGTCAGCAAGAGTAGGAAGAGAGGACGCAGGAGGAGACGGTAGTGGGACACGCTGTGGAGCAGTGGAAGGGCGAAGCGCCATCCGGTGAGTGCCTGGGACAGCAGGAAGACGCTGACGCGGGACACGACTACTAGTGAGAACAGTACGGACGGGCGACGCAGGACGGGACTCAGGCTCACGACGCTCAGTAAGACCTCCAGTCGAACCAGTGTAAGGAGCAGGACCAGGGAGAGAGGAGGCAGACGGTAGCTGCGACGGAGGACACCCTAGGGAGGGAGGAGGACACGGAGGAGGGAGCGGACCAAGAACCTGCTGAAGGAGCGGAACGAAGTACGACCGCGGCCGTGCAGCGACACCAGAACCAGCAGAGACACCCGCGCCAAGGTCCGCAGCACCAGCAGCAACTCCAACGCCCGGGTCCGCAGCACCAGCAGAAGCTCAAACACCCGGGTCCTCAGCACCAGCAGCAGCTCCAACACCTGGGTCCTCAGCACCAGCAGCAGCTCCAACGCGCGGGTCTGCAGCACCAGCAGCAGCTCCAACACCCGGGTCCTCAGCACCAGCAGCAGCTCCAATGCCTGGGTCTTCAGCACTAGCAGCAGCTCCAACACCCGGGTCCTCAGCACCAGCAGCAGCTCCAACACCTGGGTCCTCAGCACTAGCAGCAGCTCCAACGCCCGGGTCCACAGCACCAGCAGCAGCACCCACGGCAGCAGGGTCCACGACACGAGGCGCGCCACTCCGAAGAGTGCAGCGCTGCTAGTACCACTCACGGATCCCCTCACGGGAGGGGAGCTCCCGACTAGGAGGAGAAGCACTAGCACCAGTCCCAGTAGCACGCCTGGCTCCAGAGGTACCTCTCCTGAGGCTGCAGTACTGTAAGTACCACTCACGCAGCTGCTCCGAGGAGAGGGCTCCTCCAGGTGTAGGACTCCCAGGCTAAGTACCTCCAGACTCAGAACCCCTAGACTCCGGTCTCTACGGCTCAGCACCCCGAAGCTCAGCATTCCCAGGCTCAACACCCCCAGGCTCAGCACCCCCAGGCTCCACACCCCCAGGCTCCACACCCCCAAGCTCCGCACCCCCAGGCTCAACACCCCCAGTCCCGGCACCCCCATGCACAGCACCCCCAGCAGGACGAAAGTCGACAGCTACCTCAACATGCTCAACCGGGTCTACCTGAGACACACCTAAGGGAGCGGCACCCTGAGGGGGGAGGGGGTCTACAACAGCAGCACCTGGTGTGAGGAAGAGAGGCGGGGGGGGGGAGCGGGGCAGTGCGGTAGGGGAAGAGGCGGTTGTGGGGGACGGACTTGTCAAAAGTGACGTCATGAGAGGGCAAGACTCGGTGCGAGGTGGCGTGGTAAAACTGCCAACCAGGCGCGTCCGGGACAAAGCAGAGGAAGACGCAAGGAACAGCACGGGAGGAGAGCTTGTCCGCAGACGTATCGCGGACAAAAGCTCGAGATCCCCAGACTCGGAAACGCGACGCATCGCCAACCTCCCCCGTCCACAACAGTGTGGGCGAGGTTTCCAGCAAGGAGACACGGGGCCAGAGGTTCAGCTGATGCGCAGCGTACCGGACCGCAAACAGCCACAGAAAGTGGGGGGCAGCCGCATGGATCAAGGAGGTACGGGCGACCTCCATGACCACGCCAATACGGCGCTCCACAATCCCATTCTGCTGTGGACAGGCCAGAAGTGTGAACGACTGCTCAATGCCGTGCTCAACATAGTAGGCTGCCAAGAGGTCAGAGAAGAACTCACCACCTCTGTCAGAGTGCAAGCGCAGGACAGGAAAGTCCAAGTGGAAACGCTCGCTGAGCTGGAGACAGGCTCTGCGGATCCAAGGGATCAAGACATCAGGGACCTCACCCTTGGTGCGCAAGGGGAAGACCGAGGTGTAGCGCGAGTAGTCGTCAACAACTATCAGGAAGTACCTCTCCTGACCCTGACCACGGACGCGGGCTGGGCCCCACACGTCCATGTGGAGCGTCTGCAAGGGAGTAGTCGTCGGAGGAAACGAGGAGGAGTGAGGAGCGGCGCGATGCCGTCCCTCGACACAGGGGAGACAAGTAGGAGCAGGTGAGGGAGGGAGGGGAGGAAGGACCATGGGAAGGCCAGAGACAAGGTACCAGGAGTGCATGGCACGAAGCCGTTGCACTGACGGGTGGCCAAGGCGGTGGTGCCAGAGGACAGTCTCGTGCGCCAGAGAGCGACACGAGCAGGGGGCCGACAGTTGACCCGACGCGGACGCAAACGCAGACGCAGCAACCTGAGGGGACTCAGTAATCAGTGTGTACAGGTCCGACCCCGGCTGCCGAGTGAAGGTAGCCAAGTGACGGCCCGTACGAGCACACGTACAGTGTGTCACGCGCTCGTAGGCAGGGGTGAACTGGTGAACACCCCCGTCCTGGAGCGCACGTCCTGCCACCAAGTTCGTAGAGAACAAGGGGAGGTGGAAACCTGACAGTGTGCCCGACGGGGCCGCAGGACAAGGAAGGACAGTGGAAGAGGTCGCAATGACCGGACCCCCAGAGGGGTCAGCAAGGGAGACAGCAGCTGGCTGAGCAAGCGGCTCAAGGGCAGCGCGGTCACTAAAGAAACAGCGAGAAGCACCTGAGTCTAGTGTGAAGGTGTGCAGTGCTGCAGTCGACTCAGTAACAAGGGGGCAGACGCACAAGCACCTAGAGCAGCTGCCTCACCAGCACCTAGGGTAGCCGACACGCGAGTACCTGGAGCTGCAGACGCACTAGTCCTAATGCCCGGGTCGGGCGGCACACACAGGTACTAAGCACCCTCTCCACTAGTAGACATCACATACATAGCATATAGAATAGCATCAAAGTCTATAGCATAGATATCAATCCCCTTTTCCAGGAGATCAATCCAGCGGGGGCAGCTCAGTGGCCTGAGGGAACTGAACACGCCAAGCGTCGTCGAGACGAGCGAAGCAGCGCTGTGTGGCATGAGGTCATCCACACTGCTGACCAGTGCGGTCACCAGTGCGGTCACCAGTGCGAATGACGGACGTGCAGCTAAAGCCACCCCCAACCCCCCCCCCCCCTTGTGCAGAGAGTACCATTCACGGACCTCCTGGGGCGACGGAGTGTGCTGCTGGCCCTGGCCACCGCCAGCGCCTCCACGACCACCACCGCCACCGCCACCTCCTCGACTACCCCAACCCCTGCCGCCGCCTCGTCCACCGCCACCCCAACCACCGCCTCCGCCCCTGCCACCTTCCCCGCCACTGCCGCCACCACCCCCACCGCTGCCACTAGCCCCTCCAGTCGCGCCACCACCCCCACCGCCTCCACCGCCCCCACCACCGCCTCCCCCGCCGTCACCACCACCACCCTTGCCCCCTTTGCCCTTGCCGCTGCGGCGCCCACTCAAAGCAGACGCAGTACCGACCTTCTCAGCACCAAGGAGGTTGACAGCAGCAGCAGAGGCGACAGAGGGAAGAAGGGGGAAAGGAGAACACCCCTCAAAGAACGGGGTACGGGGGTCGCCACGAGAGGCACCTACAACTACTATGCTAGCCTCAGCTGCAAGCAGTTCCTTCTCGAGGAGGGCAATGGTGAGCTCAGTGGGGCAGCGAGCTAGGAAGTGGTCCCTGACAGCACGCAGTGTGTCAAGGAGGCGGGTGACTAGGTGGTAGAGAGTGAGCCAGAGTGGGGGGGGGGTGCGTGGCAAGGAACTCAGCGGGCATGGCGGCACGGAAGCGGGCCTCACTAGTACAGAGGTGCGTGATGAGGTCAGCTACTGTGTGGAACGAGGTCAGGTCGGGAAACAGGTAGGGGAGGGAGAGACGGCCTAGCGCGGTAGAGGCAGGTGAGGAGTAGCGAGCAACGACAACTGTGTACAGTGCCTGTGCAGTCTTGTGCTGGCCAAAGTGCTCGCGTTCGTCTATCGGCAGGGAGTTGCGAATAGCGAAGGGAGTGTGGGCATCACGAGTTTGCCACTGTGAGCGAGTAGTGCTATCAGCAGTAGCAGCAGGGGCAGTGACACGGCCTAGGGCGTGGTCGTACAGTGAGATGTCGTCCTTAGCTGTGACCTGTAGATAGAGGTGCAGGTCATCTAGCCAGGTGTCAAACTTCACTGGGCGGCCCTTAGCATCAAAAACTAGAACCTGTGGGCTAGCCATAGGAGCAGTAGAAGTAGCAGCAGTAGGAGGAGGAGGAAGAAGGTAGGGCGGCTTGGTTCAGGTAGGGCGGCGCGGTTCGGGTGGGGCGGCGCGGTTCGGATCGCGTCACGCGGCTCGGCTTGGGTCGCGCGGCTCGGCTCGGGTCGCGCGGCTCGGTTCGGTCCCGGGCTGTGGCCGTCTGTGGCCGCTCGGGGCCTCTAGGGGCGAGCGTGGGGCCGTTCGGGGCCTTAAAGGGGCCTCTAGGGGCGGACGGGGCCGTTCGGGGCCGCTAGGGAGGTGAGCGCGGGGCCGTAAAGGGGCCTCTAGGGGCTGACGGGGCCGTTTGGGGCCTCTAGGGAGGTGAGTGCGGGGCCGACGGGGCCGTTCGGGGCCTCTAGGGAGGAGCACGGGGCCGTAAAAGGGTGAGCGCGGGGCCGACGGGGCCGTAAGGGGCCTCTACGGAGGTAAGCGCGGGGCCGACGGGGCCGTTCGGGGCCTCTAGGGAGGTGAGCGCGGGGCTGACGGGGCCTCTAGGGAGGTAAGCGAGGGGCCGATGGGGCCGTTAGGGGCGATCGCGGGGTCGAAAGAGGCCGCTAGGGGCGAGCGCGTGGGCCGTAAAGGGGCGAGCGCGGGGCCGTAACGGGCAGGCCGACGGGGCCTTAGATGGCCGTGAAAACCGAGGCGCCCTAGGGCGCAGGTAGGTAGGTAGGTAGTTAGTGGTGGGCTAAAAAAAAACTCGGTCCTAGGAAGGAACTGCTCTATACCATGTTGGAATAAAAGAACATGAATAAATGAACTAAGAGTGAAAACAGTACCAATACCTAACCCTAGAATTATGTACCCCCTATAGGCTAACCCACTGTAGCCTAAACAAGCACAACAACATATATAATGTTCGACATCGTCCTCAGTATGTCGTGCCACTCACGCGGCGCCTGGCGGAGACCGTAGACTGGCCGCCGGAGGCTCCACTGGGTACCAGAAGGGAACGACCCAGTAAAGCCAGGTGGGTAGCGCAGCGAGGTCTCCTCGTGCAGGCTGTTCTGTAAAAGGCTATGATGAAGTCAAGAGAGTGAAGCTCGTAGTCACGCTGAGCGGCAACGTGCAGCAGCACCCGAAGAGTGGTCATCTTGGGGGTGGGGGAAAAGGTCCGGAAGAAGTCAACTCCCTCTCGCTGACTGAAGCCTTGTGTAACGTAACGAGCCTTGAAGATAGGCGCAGAACCTGGCGGCCGCTTCACCGTGAAAATCCACATGCCATCGAGGATGTTCGCCCCGGGAGGGGGGAACCTCGTCGACGTAGGTGCCTGTGGACTTCCAAGATGCCATCTCTGCGTCCATGGCTGTCTGCCACTGAGAGGAGTAGGGACCCGCGATTGCCTCAGCGTAAGAATGCGGAGTCGGGATGTCTGGTGCATCCGGGTCTCCCTCAGGGGCAAGCAGCATGGACACGAGATGAGGCGCAGCGGCTGGAAGACACTCAAGGTCCTCCTGCCTGTGCTGAAGGACGTCCGTGCCAAGAGCACACTCACCCCCTACGGACGGAGGATAGACACACTCACACTCAACAACAAGACTGGCGGCGGAGTCTAGACGACAGGCAGCAGCAAAGTCTACAGCAACAAAGGTAGACGCAGCAGCAGACTCAAACGACGGGTCAGTGACAACAGTGGCGAACAGACGCGTGACAGTAGGGTGAGCAGCACGAGCGCGGTCAGACTCAGGCTCAGGAACGGTAGGCAGAGAAGGCGCAGGAGGGGACGGCAAGGGAACATGTTGCGGAGTAGAGGAAGGACGCAGGGCCATGAGGTGTGTGCCGGGGACAGCCGGCGGACGCTCACCAGGAACACGACGACTAGTACAACCTGTGCAGACAGTGCGAACATGCGAGACAGGACGAGACGCAGGCTCACAACGCTCAGCAAGACCTCCTCTCAGCTCAGTGTAAGGAGAAGGAGCAGGCAGCGGTGAGCCAGGCTGTAACGGAAGACCTGTAGAAGACGGGAGGCTAAGAACCTGGTGAAGCACGGAGCCTGGCTGTGGCAGAGACGAAGGTGACGACGGAGCGAAGAACAGTCGCGGCGGTGCAGTGCCTCCAGCACCAATAGCTCCAGCACCTCATGCAGCTCCAGAACCCTCAGCGCCAGCACCCGCAGCAGCTCCAGAACCTCCAGCTCCGGTGCCACCAGCGCCAGCACCTCCAACAGCTCCAGAACCTCCAGCGCTAGCACCCGCAGCAGCTCCAGAACCTCCAGCTCCAGCGCCACCATCGCCAGCACCTCCAACAGCTCCAGAACCTCCAGCGCTAGCACCCGCAGCAGCTCCAAAACCTCCAGCTCCAGCGCCACCAGCAGTAGCACCCCCAGAACCGGCACCTCCAACTCCAGGGCCTCCAACTTCAGAAGCGACAGCAGCACCTCCAGGTCCAGCAGGACCTCCAGTCCCAGCAGCTCCAGTACCTCCAGTACGAGCACCTTCGGGACCCGCAGCTCTAGGAACTCGACTAGAAACAACTCCAGCAGAAGAGTCACCAGCTCCTGCGCCTCCCGTAGCAGGGCCCCTAGCTCCAGCAGCGCGACCCTGACGGCTAACGTACCACTCACGCAGCTGCTGTGGGGAGAGAGGGACAGCGCCAGCTCCAGTGCCTCCAACACCAACACCTCCCGCAGCAGGGCCCCCAGCTCCAGCAGCTCGACCCTGATGGCTAACGTACCACTCACGCAACTACTGTGGGGAGAGAGGGAGACGACGACGAGAGTGCAGCGGCGAGGCACCAGCGGAGCGACTACGGAGACAGCCGCTCTTGGGAGAATGCTGACCAGACGCCTCAGCGTCCCCAAGTGCAGCATTCCCAGACTCAGTACCCCAAGGCTCAGCACCCCCAGACTCCTCACGCCCAGGCTCAACACCTCCAGGCTCCGCACCCCCAGGCTCAGCGCCCCCAGGCTCCGCACCCCCAGGCTCAGCACCTCCAGAAGCAGCACCCCGAGGAAGACCACCCTTAGCAGGACCTGAGTCACTAGTGACCTCAACCAGCGCAGTCAAGGGATGAGGGTCTACCCGAGACACACCTGAAAGAGCAGGACAGGGAGCGGAGAGGGGGTCTACCTGGGGAGCACCTGGAGCGAGGAAGAGCGGCGGAGGGGGGAGAGGGGCAGTGCGGTAGGGGAAGAGACGGTATAAGGGAACCGGCTTGTTGATCGTGACATCCTGAGAGGGGAAGATACGGCGCAAGGTGGGATGGTAAAACTGCCAACCAGGCACGTCAGGGGCAAAGCCAAGGAAGACACAGGGAACAGCACGGGCGGAGAACTTGTCCGTGGTGGTATCGCGGACGAAGGCACGAGAACCCCAGACCCGGAACACCGACGCATCGCCAACCTCCCCCGTCCACCGCAGTGTGGGCGATGTCACCGGCAAGGAGACACGGGGCCAGAGGTTGAGCTGATGCGCGGCGTAGCGGGCCGCAAACGGCCACAGAAAATGGGGGGCAGCCGCATGGACCATGGAGGTATGAGCGACCTTCATGACCAAGCCAATGCGGCGCTCAGCAACCCTATTCTGCTGTGGAGAGGCCGGAAGCGTAAACGTCTGACGAATGCCCTTCGCATGACAAAATCTTTGCAGAAGGTCGGAGAAAAACTCCTCACCTCTGTCAGAGTGTAGACGTAGGACAAGAAACTCCATCCCGAACCGCTCGCGGAGCTGGAGACGGGCAGCGCGGATCCAAGGGATCAAAACATCAGGGACCTCACCCTTGGTGCGCAAGGGGAAGTTCGTGGTGTAACGCGAGTAGTCGTCAACAACCAGCAAGAAGTACCGCTCGCGGTCCTGCCCACTAACGCGGGCTGTGCCCCACACATCCATGTGCAGGGTCTACAGGGGAGCAGTCGTCGGGGGAAACGAGTAGTGAGGAGTGGGGCGCTGCCGCCCCTCGACATAGGGAAGACAGGGAGGAGCAGGCGAGGGTGGGAGGGGAGGGAGAACCGTGGGAAGACCAGAAACAAGGACACGGCGGTGCATGCTACAAAGGCGCTGCACCGAGGGGTGACCAAGACGGTGGTGCCAAAAGAGGGTCTGGTGCGACAAAGTGCGACACGAGCAGGGGGCCCCTAGCTGATCTGACGCAGACACAGACGCAGCGAGTTGAGGGGACACTGTAGTCAGTGTGTACAGACTTGAGCCAGGCGCACGGGTAAACGTGGCAAGGTGCCGACCCTTCCGGGAGCACGTACAGTGGGTCACGCGCTGACCTCCAGGAGTGAACTGGTCAACCCACTGGTCCCGGAGGTCAGCACCACTCACCAAGTTCATAGAGAACGAAGGGAGGTGAAGACCTGACAAGGAGGCAGACGGGAGCGCCGGACACGGCAGGACCGTGGAGGAGTGCGCAAGGACTGGACCCCCAGAGGGGTCTGCTAGGGAGACTGCAACCGGCCGACTGAGTGGCGTGAGGGTGGTGCTGTCGCGAAAGAAGGAGCGGGAAGCACCTGAGTCAAGTGTGAAGGTGTACAAGGCCTCAGCAGGCGCAGTACCAAAGAGAGCAGACTCACCAGCACCTAGAGCAGTAGAGACACTAGCACCTAGAGCAGCAGCCTCACCAGCACCTAGAGTAGGAGACGCACTAGCACCTAGAGCAGCACCCTCACCAGCACCTAGAGCAGCAGGCTCTATACCTGGGTCAGGCGGTACGCACAAGTAATAGGCACCGCCAGCACTAGTAGGCAATGCATACATGGCAGTGAGAAAAGCATCACAGTCAAAAGCAAAGATATCTACCCTCTGCCTAAGCAGCTCCAGCCAGGTGGGGAGCTCAGCCTCGCCGCCAAACTTGGTACACTAGGCATTGCTTAGACGGGCGAAGCAGCGGGACTGTGTGTGACCAAGCGTCCCGCAAGCCTGACCAGCCCGATCACCTGTGCGAATGACGTACGGGTAGCGAACGGTACTCCGAGACCCTCTACTCTGAGCGTACCACTTACGAAGCTGCTAGGGCGTAAGTGTCTCGCGTGGACGCCGCTGCAGCTACAGCTGGGCACTGCCGGACGCTCCCGACTGACCAGCTCCAAGGCGACAACCATGACGGCTACCGCCACAACCCCAACTAGCGTACCACTCACGAAGTTGCTGGGGCGTGAGAGACTAGCACGGACGTCGCTGGAGCTACATCTGGCCATCGCCAGTAGCAGAAGTAGCAGTAGTAGCAGCAGTAGCAGCAGCAGTAGCCTAGCAGCCGTAACAGAAGTAGCAGCAGTAGGAGCACGGGCAGGGCAGGCGCGGAAGGCAGGCAGGCAAGGAGGCAGGCAGGCAGGCAGATAGAGCGGCAGCGCGCTAACAAGGCAGGCGCGCGGGAAGCGCAGGTAGGGCAGGTGCTCACGAGTGGCGGGAAGGGCAAGCACTCGTCGGGCGAGCAGGGTAGGCGCACGACGGCGGCAACGGCGGGGCCGCAACAGCGGCTGCAGAGTAGGGCCGCGTCAGCTGCAGGGCTGGGGCAACGACAGCGGCAGGGCAGGGCCGCGGCAGCTACTGCAAGGCGGGGCCGTGTCGGCGGCAGGGCAGGGCAGCGACAGCGGCAGGGCGGGGCCGCGTTGGCGGCAGGGCGGGGCCGCGATAGCGGCAGGGCAGGGCCGCGTCGGCGGGAGGGCGGGGCCGCGACAGCGATAGGGCAGGGCCGCGTCAGCGGCAGGGCGGGGCCGCGACAGCGACCTGGCGGGGCCGCGTCGGCGGTAGGGCGGAGCCGCGACAGCGGCAGGGCGGGGCCACGTCGGCGGCAGGGCGGGGCTGCGACAGCGACCTAGCGTGGCCGCGTCGGCGGCACGGCAGGGCCGTGATAGCGGCAGGGCGGGGCCGCGTAAGGGGCAGGGCGGGGCCGCGTTAGCGGCAGGGCGGGGTCGCGTCAGCGGCAGGGCGGGGCCGCGACAGCGGCAGGGCGAGGCCGCGTCAGGGGCAGGGCGGAGCCGCGTCAGCGGCAGGGCGGGGCTGCGACAGCGGCCTGGCGGGGCCGCATCGGTTGCAGGGCGGGGCGGCGTTCTAGTTTGACGGGCCTGCAGGGGCGGCTCGCGGGCCCGACGGGCCTGCAGGGGCGGCGCGCGGGCCTTACGAGCTTGCAGGGACGGCGCGCTGGCCTTACGGGCCTGCAGGGGCGGCGCGGTGGCCTTATGGGTCTGTAGGGCGGTGCGCGGGTAGCTAGGGAAACACTAGGCAGCGCGAGGGCTGCAGGACGGCGCACGTAGCGCAGCACGTCACAAGGCAAGGCAGGGGAAGGCACGCGTAGGACAACACGTGGGGTAGCGCGATAACCGCAACGATAGGTGGGCCCGGAAACGGTCCTATGGACCTAGTGCTCTTAAACCATGTTAGAATCTAGTAGCAGGAATGAATTGACTAGATCAGTGTTTGGTACAAATATGAAACCCTAATGGGGCTGTACCCCATATTGGCTACTCCACTACAACCTACACATGTATGATATGCATATAATTTGACACAAACACCAGGTATGTGTCAGGGGCCACGTACAAGACGGATACGCAAGCACACATCGAAATGGGAAAATTTGGGGGCTGGGGGGGAAGAGTCACGAGGGGAATGAGGGGTGCTGGGTGACTCAAGTGTGGGATGCAAGCAGGCAGATAGAGGGGGGTGCACAGCCACATGCATGAGCACAAAGGAACAAGAACAAGACACCCGCACATACTCGTCCTCCCACGCCCCTCGTTCTCTCACACCCTGTCAGAGGTCCACTGGTGATCCCCGATTGATCCTAGGGAAGGGTAATGTCAAATTATATGTATGATATATATTGTTAAGGCTGTAGTGGGGTAGCCAATATGGGGTACAACCCTGTTTAGGGTTTCACACATGTACCCAATTCTTTCACAGTGCAAACATTCCTGCCTCGACTTCTAACATGGTATTCAGAGCAGTAGGTCCGTAGGACCGTTTTTTTTCGGGCCCACCTACCGCTACCCCATGTGACTGTGCCTAGGACGTGCTGCGCTGCGTGCACTCTCTGCCTGCTGTCTCCTGTCTGAGCCGTCTGCTACTGCTTCGCGCGCGCAGACTTGATTCCCGCGTGCTGCCCCTTCTTTTGCCCCGCGTGTCGCCCTCCCTGCTCGCCTCGTGCCTCGGCAACCGCGTCGCGCCCCACGCATCGCCCGCGCAGCCTGCGTCGAGCCCACGCAGCGCGCGCACGGCCCACAGCTGCCCCGCGCACCGCTTGCGCAGCCCGCGCCGAGCCCGCACAGCGCGCGCGCGGCCCGCAGCCGCCCCGCGCACCGTCCGCGCCGTGCAGCCCGCGCCGCGCGCCGTCCTACCTGCTCGAGCCGTGCCTCTACAGCCTGCGCGCGGTCTGCTGCTGCCCCATGTGCTATCTGAGTTGTCTGCGCCTGTTTTGCGCGCCGCCCTTGCTGCTCGCTCCTTTTGCCTGCTGCCTGCTGCCTACTGCTTTTGCTTGCACTACGATTATGGCGACACTTAATGTTCTCGCGTTTGAGCCTAACGGTCGCCCGATAGAGTTTACCACGTGGCTAGACGATCTCCAACTGTTTCTTCTGACTGATGCCAAAGTCAGCATTTCACTATTCGATTACGCGTCTGGCACTGCCGTTGCTCCTGCTGACGATGCTACCGCTCTCGAACGCTCACAGTGGCAGACTCGCGATGCTGCTACACGCCTAGCTATTCGAAATCATCAGCCGATCACTGGTGCGCATTTCAGCCAGCACAAAACTGCTAAGGCACTGTATGACGGTGTAGTTGCACGCTACTCCTCCCCGGCCACTGCAGTCCTAGGTCGGCTCATGCTACCCTACCTGTTCCCAGACTTGTCCTCGTTTACCACTGGTGAGGACCTCATTTCTCACCTACGCGCTAGTGACACTCGTTTTCGTGCCGCCCTTCTAGCCGAGTTCTGCGCCGAGAAACCCCCCCCCCCCCCATGTACTTCACTCTCTATTTCCTCGTTACCCGCCTCCTTGACACTCTTAGCTCTGTCAGGGACCACTTCCTAGCCCTAGACCCTACCACTCTCACAGTCCCCGACTTCGAGAAGCAGCTTATAGCAGGAGAGAAAAACATCTTCGCTGTAGGTGCTGTTCGTGCTACTCCTCGCACTCCCCTCTTTGAGGGGTGCTCCCCCTCCCCTCTTACCCCCTCCTACGCCTCCGCTGCTGCTGCTGTCGACCTCCTTGGTGCTGAGAAGGTCAAAGCTGCTTCCGCTCCTAGTGGGAAGCACAGCGGCTCCAAGGGAGGTAGGGGGGGCAGGGGTGGCGGACGTGGCGGTGGAGGGGGCGGTGGTGGAGGCGGCGGGGGAGGTGGAGGTGGTGGGGTTGGTCATGGGGGTGGAGGTGGTGGTGGGGGCGGTGGTGGTCCCGGGAGCAATGGCGGTGGTGGCGGAGGGGGGAGTAGTGGTGGCGGCGGTGGTGGGGGCTTTGGTCAGATCGATGGTGGCCAAGGGCAGTAGCAGCAGCAGCAGCAGGCGCAACGTCACCGCCAGACCCCCACTTCCCAACAGCTTCATGACTGGTATGCCGGGCGTGGGGCGTCTGGGGTTCCTGGTCGCTGCCCCTAAATCATTCGCGCAGGTCCCCGCACTGGTTGCAAGTTCAAAGGCTTTCACACTGAGTACCGCAGCTTCGCGCGGCTTAGCGACACCTGGCGCGTCAAGTTTCTTGATTCTACTGAGTTGCCCAACTGGGCGGACCTGCTTAGGCCTGATGTACCTATCTTTGATCTTGACTATGATGCTATTCTTGCTGCCATGTATGTATTGACTCTTAGTGCTGAGGGTGACTACTACTTGTGTGTGCCGCCTGACCCCGGTATAGCCCAAGGTATAGCGCCTACAGCTCTAGGTGCTACTGAGTCTGCTCTCCTTGGTACTGCGTCCGCACAGGCCTTGCACACCTTTACACTTGACTCTGGTGCTTCTCGCTGTTTCTTTCACGACAGCATCATAGTCACTCCCCTCCCTGCCCCTGTTGGTACCTGATTCTACTGAGTTGCCCAACTGGGCGGACCTGCTTAGGCCTGATGTACCTATCTTTGACTCACTGGCTGACTCCTCTGGGGGTCCACTGCTTGCACGGTCTACCACTGTGCTTCCGTGTCCGGCGGTCCCGTCTGGTGAGCTGTTTGGTCTCCACCTCCCCTTGTTCTCTACGAACTTGGTGAGCAACTCCGTCTTTCAGGATCACTGGGTTGACACCTTTACTCCTGGAGGACAGCGTGTGGCGATCTGCACGTGCTCCCGGACCGGCCGTCACCTGGCCACGTGCACACGTGCGCCTGGGTCCACTCTGTACACCCTCACCACTTCGTCACGCTCCACCCCTTTGTCTCCTCAGCTGTACGCGTCCACCCAGCTAGCTACCCAGTGTGACTGACGCAGCCTGTCGCACCACACTCTTGTGGCACCACCGCCTTGGTCACCCCTCCCTGCACATGTGGAGGTCACTGGTGACTCAGGTCCTGCTGGGGGTGGTCCTGCTCGGGGTGCTGTCTCTGGGGGTGCTGAGCTTGGGGGTGCGGAGCCTGAGCGTGAGGAGCCTGGGGGTGCTGAGCCTGGGGGTGCGGAGCCTATGCGTGAGGACCCTGGGGGTGCTGAGCCTGGGGGTACGGAGCCTGGGGGTGCTGAGCCTGAGCGTGAGGAGCCTGCGTCTGGGGGTGCTGAGCCTGAGCGTGAGGAGCCTGGGGGTGATGAGTCTAGGGGTGCGGGGCCTGAGGGTACTGAGACTGCTGGTGCGCGGTCTCCTTGGAGAGGCCGCCTTCGTCCGCGGGCACCTCTCTCCCCTCGCAGCTGCACGAGTGGTACGCTAGCCATCAAGGTCGCGCTGCAGAAGCTCGGGACTCTGCAGCTGGGAGTGGTGCTGGTACTTTGTCTACAGGAGGTGCTGGAGTCGCTAGTTCTGGCGGTGCTCGTACTGGAGGTACTGGCATAACTGGGGCTGGCGGTGCTGAGACTGGGGTGCCGCTGCTGGGGACCCTAGGGCTGGAGGTGCCGGTTCTGGGGGTGCTACTGCTGGTGACGTTGGTACGAGGGGTGCTGGCGCTGTAGGTTCTAGAGCTGCTGGTGACACTGGTGTTGAAGGTGCTGGCGCTGGAGGTTCTGGAGCTGTTGGAGGTGCTGGAGCTGCTGGTGGTGCTGGAGCTGGTGGTGCTCGTGGCGGTGCGCAGCCACGACTGTTCTTTGCTCCGCCGTCTCCATCGTCTCTGCTACCGCTTGACTCCGTGCTTCGCCAGGTTCTTAGCCTCCCGTCGTCTACTGCTCCTCCTTACATTGAGCAGCCAGGAGGTCTTGCTGAGCGTTGTAAGCCTGCGTCGCGTCCTGTCTCGCCTGTCCGCACTGGTCGTCGTGTTCCTTGTCCGCCTCCGCCGGCTGTCCCCGGCACACACCTGATGGCTCTGCGTTTGTGCTCTGCTCCGAAGCGTGTTCCTCTGCCGTCTCCTCCTGCGTCTTCTCTGCCTGTCGTTGCTGACCCTGAGTCTGACCAGTTTCGTGCTGAGCACCCTACTGTCACGCGTTTGCTAGCCACTGTTGTCAGTGACCCTCGTTTGAGTCTGATGCTGCGTCTACCTTCGTCGCTAAGCTTGCTGACTTTGCTGCTGCCTGTCGTCTAGACTTCACCACTAGTCTTGTTGCTAAGTCTGAGTCTGACTGTCCTCCGTCCGTTGGGGGTGAGTGTGCTCTTGGCACGGACGTCCTTGAAATCAGGCAGGAGGACCTTGAGTGTCTTGCAGCCGCTGCGCCTCATCTCATGGCCATGCTGCTTGCCCCTGAGGCAGACCCAGATGCTCCAGACATCCCAACCCCGCGCTCTTACACTGAGGCGATCGCGGGTGAGTACTCCTTTCAGTGGCAGACAGCCATGGATGCAGAGATGGCATCCCGGAAGTCCACAGGCACTTACGTTGACGAGGTTCCCCTTCCTAAGGCGAACATCGTCGATCGCATGTCAATTTTCAGGGTGAAGCGGCCGCCACGTTCTCCGCCTGTCTATAAGGCTTGTTACGTTGCTCGAGGTTTCAGTCAGCGAGAGGGAGTTGACTTCTTCCAGACCTTGTCCCCCACCCCGAAGATGACCACTCTTCGGGTGCTGCTATACGTTGCCGCTCAGCATGACTACGAGCTTCACTCTCTTGACTTTAGCACAGTTTTCTTACAGGGCAGCCTGCACGAGGAGATCTGGATGTGCCGCCCGCCTGGCTTCGCTGGGTCGTTCCCTCCTGGTACCCAATGGAGCCTCTGGCGGCCGGTCTACGGTCTCCGCCAGGCGCCACATGAGTGGCACGACACTGAGGATGACACTTGCGGCTCTTGGGTTTGCTCCGCTGAGTGCTGACCCGTCGCTGTTTCTGCGCACCGACACTTCGCTGCCGTCGTTCTACATCCTCGTGTACGTCGAGGACTTGGTCTTTGCCATTGCTGACACTGAGGCTCTTGCCCTGGTGAAGTCGGAGCTTCAGAAGAGACACACGTGCACAGACCTGGATGAGCTGCGCAGCTACCTTGGCTTGCAGATGACCCCGGACAGAGCACGTCGCACCATCACACAGACTCAGTCATACATGGTGCAGCAGGTCCTTCAGCGCTTCGGCTTCACCTGGTCCTCGGCATAGGCCACTCCTCTGGCTACAGGTCACTCGCTCTCAGCTCCACCTTCGGACGAGTTCGTAGAGCCAAGTGGTCCTTACCCAGAGCTAATGTGCTGCCTCATGTACCCGATGATCTGCACTCGTCCTGACCTTGCGTACCCTCTTGGCCTTCTGGCTCGCTACGTGGCTCTTGATCGGCACCGAAAGGTGCACATGGATGCTGCTAAGAGAGTACTACGCTACTTGTGTAGCATATCGGGCATGGGGCTCCTGCTTGGAGGATGGAGCGACGTTGTCCTCTCTGGACACTCAGACGCTTCTTGGGTTGACGACCAGGCTACGCAGCGGTTGTCACAAGGTTACACCTTCAGCCTTGGCTCTGGTTCAGTTTCTTGGCGTTCTACACGCTCGTCTTCAGTTCTCACCTCCATTTGTGAGGCTGGGATCTACGCCACAGCCATGGCTGTAAGGAGTTATGCTGGCTTGCCTACCTGCTGACCGACTTGGGAGAGCGGTCTCGTTCTCCTCCAATGCTGTACGTAGACAACAAGGCCGACTTTGCCTTGTGTCAGGAGCACAGACTGGAGCACAGAACGAAGCACATCGCTATGCATTAGTTCGTGGCTTGAGAGTTTCAGCAGCATGGTCAGCTTCATCTTGCTCATGTGGCCACTCGGGCCAACACTGCTGATACATTCACCAAGGCACTTCCGACTGGTGATTATCAGCGTTTCTGTACTTTGTTAGGCCTTGTGCCCACGTTTCTTCACTTGCTATAAACTTTGCTTGTATTGTGATCTATATATATACCTACATGCTTTCTCTGCTAGGTAGAGATCAGTGTGCTGTTGTTGTTGCATATATACCACTGCATGTGAAATGACCTTTTGGCTGTTTGCTTGTGCTCAGTGGGTGTGGTGACGTTGTGATCCACTATGAGCTTGTTTTGTTTCTCTTGACTGGTCTTGTGACCCATTGCTCTCCTTGACTTTGCCTATGGGGGTGTGTCCAATTATATGTATGATATATATGGTTAGGTTGTAATGGGGTAGCCAATGTGGGGTACAGCCCAACGTAGGGTTCCATACTTGTATCCAATTCTTTCAAAGTGCATTCATTCCTGCCTAGACTTCTGGCAAGTTACAGGCATGTTGGCGTCGGGGGTTATGGGCGCACTTACCTGCTACACAAACAATCTATTTTATCCCAGTGGTCTAGTGGCTAGGATTCTGACATGGTATCAGAGCGAAGGTCTCGGGCTCGAATTCCGGTGTATGCACTTCGGGCATCCCAGTACGGGGGGGGGGGGTGTCAGAGGTCCATTGGTGATCTCCGATTGATCCAAGGGAAGGGTTATAGGCATGTTTGCTCGGGGGGTTATGGACGCACTTACGCGCTACACAAACAAGCCATTTTATCGCAGTGGTCTAGTGGCTGGGATTCTGACACACCCCTCTTCGTCTCATGCTCCTCTTTCCCACACGTCCCTCGCTCTACTCAAAGCTGAGAGGCAACAGAGAAGATTAAGAGGTGTGACTCACCGCCTCCTTCTCCTCCTGCTCGCGTGTCATGATGGCCTCCATCTGCTCCTGTGTCACCACCTTGCCTAGCTGCCGTGGGGCGAGACCGTGAGAGGGAGAAGGTTTGAAAGAGAGCAACAGCCATAGATTGAGGGAAAGGAATGAAGTGCCGATGCGATCCCCATGTCCTACCGCGTCACCTTACTACCACCACCCCGCCTTGCTGCGGTGGGAAGATATGGCCAGGAGCGATATGGGAAGAAGAGAGGGAAATATGGAGAGCGACAGAGACAGGACAGGGAGAGGGCGAGGGAGAGAGACAAACCCGTGCGGAAAGAAGAGAGGAGGGAGAGAAGGTTGCTTTAATGCGGCGGTGAAGGAAAAGAAAGAACAGGCACAGGGCCCCCGCACCACACATTGTGCCAGCACAACACACTGTAGCTTGCACCGTAACTCTAAACCCATCTTTGCGACTTCTTTGTACCCTCGGCTGCACCTCACCTAGCGCACGACGCTGAAGGGGTCCTCGCTGGGCTCGTTGAAGTTGGGGCCGCGGTTGTCCACCCCGTGGCCGGGTGCCTGCTCGTAGTTCACCGTGGGGTACACGGGGTCGCCGCCCCACACTGTAGGGGGGAAGGGAGGGGAGCACAGAGAGCATCGGCAGACGAGGTGGGCGTTGGGTAGTCCACCACAGGGGGGTGTTGGCTGCTCGTAGTTCACTATAAGGTAGACAGGCCATCACCCCATGCTGCACGCATGGAGGGTGGGGAGGTGTGGTGACAAGGTGGGCTGCGGCACCACACAAGACTGGAAGAAGAGGAAGGAATGGAAAGGGCGGATGAGAGTGGATGGTGGTACCACCCATCACCTCGCTGGTACCACCCATCACCTCGCTGATACCACCCATCACCTCGCTGGTACCACCCATCACCTCGCTGGTACCACCCATCACCTCGCTGGTACCACCCATCACCTTGCTGGTACCAGCCCTCTACTCGCTACACTGCTCACCACACTGCACCGCTGCTCACCGTGCTTCCACTGCTTCTTGTCCATGCGGATGGCCAGAGGGTCCTTGTGCAGTCGCACGTCCCACCCACACATGGCGTTGTACTCACGCTGGGTCTTGGGGGGGGGGGGGGGGGGAGGGGGCAAGTGGAAGGGAGGGGAGAGCGGTAGAAAGTAAAAGAATGGTGGGTGGGTGGCGAATCAGCCGCACGTCCCGCTCGCACATGGCGTTGTACTTGCGCTGGGTCTTGGGGGGGGGGGGGGGGGGGGGGGAAGAGGGGAAACAGCAGCAGCGAGGAGGAGAGAGAGCGGTGACAAGAGGAGGAGAAGGATGGATGGGTGGCGAATCAGCATGACGTCCCTCCCACCCACACATGGCGTTGTACTTTTGCTGGGTCTGTTAAAGAGGAGAGGTTCGGTGCGGGGTAGGACGAAAACGAATGGTGGGTGGGTGGTGAATCGATTCAGCCATACTCAAGCTGGGTCTTGCGTGGGGGAGGGAAGGGGAGAGGAGACGAGAGGGCGGTGAGGAGAGATGATGCAAAACGAATGGTGGAGAAAAGGAAAATGGTGGGCGGTGAGGCACATGAGTCGTGGCTCCAAACCCCACCCCCACCCCCACCGACCTGCATGGCGAGCATGTTGAGGACCTGGTGCTCCATGGGCCGCCCTGTCTCCCTTACCACTCCCTGACAGCCCCACGCATATCATCTGCACGGCCCCACCCCACCCCACCCCACTCCACCCCACCCCACCCCACCCCATCCCCACCCACCTGCATCGCAAGCATGTCCAGGATCTGGTGCTCCATGGGCCGCCCTGTCTCCCACGCACCCGTCTGACGGCCCCACACATGTCACCTACATGGCCCCACCCCACCCCACCCCATCGCACCGTATCGCATCGCACCTGCATGACAAGCACGGCCTTGAGTGACGTGTCATGAGGCCATGCCGCCACCCACTCCTGGTAGTACGCCAGGTCGCCCAGGCGCCCCCTCAGCTCCTCTTCCTTTGCCAGTCTAGTGGGAGCATGGGTGGGTGGGGCCACAAGGGGGGAAGACACACGAGAGGGGGGAGCACACGAGAAGGTGGGCACACCAAAAGGGGTGTCGTGCGGCCAGGCCAGGTCGCGCAAGTGCTCCCTCAGCTCCTCCTCCTTTGCTAGCCTGGGAAGAGTGTGCACACAATGGGGGGAACGCACAAGCGGCCGCATGGGGGGCACATGGGGAGCACATGGGGAGCACATGGAGACCACACAGGAAGGGGGCAGGTCGCCTCAGATGGCCTCACCTCTCGTCTGCCAGTGCCCCACCTTATCAATCTTCTACCTGATAATCCATCCAACGTCACCTCCCCCGACCAACTCCCCCTCACTATCCTCCCGCCCTCACTGTGCCCACCTCTCTCCTCACCCGATTATCCCTCCACCCTCCCCCCTTCCCCCGCACAGTGCACGCACCTCTCATCCGCCAGCGCCTTGCAGCGCACCCTGGCGACGAGGCCTCTGCCGCAGTGGGCTTGTCGCCGTGCAGCCTTGTGTGCCCCGCCCGCCTCTCTCTTGTACCCCATCCTTCCCCCGTCCCCTCACTCACACACTGCCCTCACCTCCACTTTCGCACTGTTCTCACCGCTCATCTGCAAGTGGCTTGCGGCGCACCCTAGCAAGCACCGCTTCTGCCGTGGTGGGCTTGTCGCCGTGCAGCCTTATGTGCCCCGCCTCCGCTGCTGCTAGCGCCATCGCCTGCCGCGTGGGGGTGTGGGCGGAGATGAAGAGGGGGGCAGAGGGAGTGGCTTGAGCACGTGCTGCTGCTGATAGCAACGGGGCGCACCACAGGGACATCGTCGTGCAGCCTCATGTGCCCCGCCTCCGCTGCTGCATGCACCAGCACCCCACCACTGCACCACCCCACTTGCAACGGCGCCATGCCATGGATTGCACACTCATTTCTTCAGACACGCCCCACTTACGACGGCGCCTGACACCTCAAAGCAAAGAAGACCCACCACCACACCGCACTGCACTGAACTGAACCGCACGCATCACACTGCACATTATGGTGATGACAGCCTGTTCATTCCCATCATGCCTACAGCACCCACCCATGACAACCTGCACACCCCATCATGCCATCCCATCCAATCCCATCCCATCCCGTCCCATCCCATCCCACCGCAGCGCACCGCATCAGTGGTGACGGCCTCCTTCTACTAGGCAGTCCAGATCTACTGCTCGCCGTCGTTCGTCACAAACACAGATACCTCACGAGATACCCCTCACAGTAGAACACACCACACCACCACACCGCACTGCACCGCACCCCATCCCACCCCTCGGCACCGCATCGGTGGCAGCGGCCTCCTTCTGCCAGGCGGTCCCGATCTGCTGCTCGCCTTCGTTCTTCTGCTAGTTCCACCACACCTCCTCATCCCCCACCACCTCCAACGGCACCACCTCCCCCACAAACGCCTCCCCCCGTGCCCACGCGCCCACGCTCTGCAAATCCCCTTTCCCCTCCCCACCTCCCTGCCCTTCCACGGCCAACTGCATCCCCCCTGCTGCTGCTACGGCACCACCAGCAGCAGCGGCGTCTCTTTCGCGGTCCTCCAGCGCCCACGCGGCTCGCATGCGCGCCCACCCGCTCAGCCCCCTCATTGCCGCGGTCTTGCCTCCCACGCCTCGTCCTCCTCCTCCTTCCAAAACCGCTCGACCCCCCCACTGCGCGCCAAGTCCCCTTCCCCAGAGTCCTCGTCCTCCCTCTCCTCCTCTCCCTCGTCTTTCTCCCCCGCTTCGTCCGCTCCCCTCACACTTCCTCATCCTCCTCCCCCCCGCTCCCCTCTCCGCCATCCCTCATCCTCACAGGCACGTACTCGCGCCCCTCGGTGCGCGCCATGTGCACGCGCACGCACTTCAGCGGGTCCGCCTTGCCCACGAGCAAATTGCGCGCGCGGAGGAAGCGCTCGCCCTCGTTGGGGCGCGAGCAGACAGGGCGGATGTAGATGAAGGGGGAGGGGTACGACTGGTGCGACACGAGGTAGTTTGGATTTGCGGATTCCTTTATACCCGTTATAAGAAACTCCTCGGCGTCTCTATACTCCACTGCAGCGCGCACTGCCTCTGCCTCCCGCCGATTCTCCTCCGCCGTCAGCCAACCCCTATCATCGACCTCCCCTGCCCCCATTCCCGCGCTCATCTCACCCTCCCCCTCGACCTCCCCCTCCTCCGCCTCCCCCTCCGCGCCTGTCCCCGCGCGCGGGTCCCACTCCCCGTACCTCGCGTACCCCGCTCACTCGTATCTCCCCTTACCCTCCGCCTCCCCACTCGCTCGCGCATTTCCTACCTGCCGCCTGCCGCTGCTGCTGCTGCCACCGTCGCCTAAGGTTCGGCAATTGGCGTTCAATAAAACGCGTTGTGAAGAGGGGGCACGCACCAATGGGAGTCTGGCACAAGGAAATCTCCTGCAACACGAGAAGGAAGGGCGGGAAGGAAGGGGGGGAAGGAAGTGCGGGAAGGAAGTGCGGGAAGGAAGGGGGGAAGGAAGGGCGGGAAGGAAGTGTGGGAAGGAAGGGGGGATGAGTGGTGCCGCTGAGAAGCGGGTCACGCGAAACACGAGAGGAGCAGACTAGAGTGAGCGAGTGAGTGAGCGAGTGAGTGAGGGAGTGGACAAACCTGACGACCGGTCGTCTCGAGACAGCACAGCCGCACCGCGCGGCCGCACGCAGCCTCGGCCGTCCTCCGTCTTGCCATTCGCTCGGCGACGGTGCGGCAGCGCGCAGAGGAGGCGTCGCGATCACCTCCATGGCGGCTCGCACTGGCGGCGCGCAGTGGCACGACATGTGTAAGTATGATGGGTGGATGCACTAGCAGAAGAAAGTGCGTTGCAGACAGGCGGTTTGTGACTACACGGCTGCACGATGATCAGTGCGGTTCACCGCGGAGAGGACGAGGGAAACCGCGAATGCGCTTCGCGGTAGTGCGTCACACGCGTGCACCTCTGATGGCACTTCAGGAGTTCTAGGGCTGAATTGATTGGCTGGTTCGGGTGCTCTCGCTATGGGATAATGAGTTAAGGTATTGCATCATAATAATGTGAAAGGAAGATAAAAATGAGCATTCTTGTTATGAATGAACTTGCAGAGTGCGCAGTAAAACGAATAGCGAGAATGGTTCAATACTGAATGACGATACAATGAGAATGGCATGAATAAATACGGGAAAGGCTAGCTAGGCGAGGGGTTTGGGATGGGATGGCTCGGTGATGGTTGCGATCAGAGCCTCAGATTCACTTTTAGGGTCGTCGACCCATCGGGGTACCCCTGTGCAAAAACTAATGAGAAACGAGAATGATTGAAATATGAAAGAGTTGGGTACAAGTTCTAACCCTAATTGGGATACCCCACTACAGCCTACACAAATTTATAAGCTATAATATTCTTACACAAACCCATAGGCAAAGTGGGGGAGAACAAGGGGTCACAAGACCAGTCAAGCAAAGCAAACCAAGCTCAGGGTGGATCACAAAGTAACCACACAGTCCGAGCACAAGAGTAAGGCCACAAGGCCAGTTCACATGCAAGATCATATATATAAAGGTAAACAAGCAAGTGCAGATATAGAAAGAGTACAGTACAAACAAGATCAAGAAGTGAGCAAGTGAGGCCAGGTAGGCACAAGACCTAGCAAAGTACAGAAGCACTGATGATCACAAGGCAGAAGGGCCTTGGTGAAGATATCAGCAGTGTTGGCCTCATAGGCCACGTAGGTGAGATGGAGCTGACCACGCTGCTGCAGCTCACGAGCCAGGAAGTAGTGGAGAGCAATGTGCTTCGTTCTGTGCTCCAGTCTGTGCTCCCGACACAAGGCCAGCATGGCCTTGTTGTCTACGTACAGAACTGGAGGAGAACAAGGCTGCTCTCCTAGGTCAGTCAGCAGGTAGGTGAGCCAACGTAGCTCCGTGCAGCCATGGCTCCTGCGTAGATCTCAGCCTCACAGCTGGAGCCGAGAACAGAAGACTAGCGGGTAGACCGCCGCGAAATAGAGCCGGAGCCAAGGCTGAAGGTGTAACCCTGTGACGATCGCTGCAGAGCCTGGTCGTCAGCCCAAAAAGCGTCAGTGTGACCTGCGAGGACCACTTGACGTCGCCCTCCAAGCACTAGCCCCATGCCCGGCGTACTGCACACGTAGCGCAACACCCCCTTCGCTGCAGCCATGTGCTCTGGTCGGTGTCTCCCAGGAGCAACATAGCGTGCCAAGATGCTAAGAGGGTATGCAAGGTCAGGTTGTGTGCAGGTCATCAGGTACATGAACTAGCACAAGGTTGGGTCAAGTAGGAAACCCTAAGAAACTGTACCCCATAGTGTCTACCCCACTATAGCCTAGACAAGCTATGTGATATAAGTTTGACAGAATCGTGAACTTCCTAAATAACGAGTTCAAGCAGTAATCAAGAATCGGGAACCCAAATCTGGCCAGTTCCGGCATTTAGGTAATAATTCCCCTTCTGCGTCGTTGCCTGCTAGTGATTCCTAGTTGTGAAGAACGGGTCCGTAGTGTAGCCGTGGGTGGATAGTCCCGTAAGTAGCAGTAGATTGAAGTGTCGGGAAGGTAAGGGATGTCAGAATCCCAACCACTAGACCATTGGGATAAAATGGCTTGTTTGTATAGTGGGTTTGTGCGCCCATAACCCCCCAGTCGAACGCGCCTATAACCCCCCTTAGGATCAATCGGGCATCCACAGTGTAGATCTACTGACACCCCCCCCCCCCCCCCCCCCCCCCCCCCCACACACCGGGAGGCCCAGGACTGAGTACAGCGGCAACGCCCTACATGTGCATACACCGGGATTCGAACTCGAGACCACTCTGATACTATGTCAGAATCCCAACCATTAGACCATTGGGATAAAAGAGCTTGTCTGTGTAGCGGGTAAGTGCGTCCATAACCCCCCAGGCTAATGTGCGTGTAACCCTTCCCTAGGATCTATTGGGGATCTTCAGTGGACCTCTGACACCCCTCCGCACTGGGATGCCCTAGGTGCACACACTGGGATTTGAACCCAAGACTTTTTCTTTGATACCATGTCAGAATTCCAACCACTAGACCGTTGGGATAAAAGGGCTTGTTCGTGTAGCAGGTTTGTGCGCCCACAATCCCCTAGGCGAACGCGCCAGGGGAAACGAGAAAAATCTTCAACTCGTGAAAAGCTGCCTTAACTTACTTTTTTTACCAGGCTGTGAGCGTGCTCCAGGGCGGTTCTTCCATGTGCAAGGGAATGGGGGGAGTGAGAAAGCATCTGCCAAGGAGGGAACAAAGCCTAATCCTCCCAACACTTGGATTCTGGACTCTGGAGTGGCGTTTCACATGAACCCAAGGCGGACCTGCTGGACGAGATAAGGTGAACGAGCACCCCTGAAATGAATTTAAGATGCAGTTACAAGATGAAGGTGATGGGAGTCGGCAAGGCAGCCTTCAAGGGAGCTGACGGAAAGCCGATTACCTTAGAAGACGTGCTCTTGGTGCCGGAGCTGAAGGGGAATTTGATTTCCTTGCGGAAGATGGGACTTGCAGGGGTGTGCAATGGAGCGAAAACCTTCGAAGGGCGCCTTGGCGACCGTGTGTTGTGGGACTTGCACGAGAACAAGGACCTGCATGATGAGCTATGGCATGTGCCCGTGGTGTCGTGGAAGGAAGAGGTACCTAAGATGAGGAATAGACTTTGTAACTGCAAGGGGGAGTGCGCTGCAGTGGCTGCTGAAACAATTAAGGAGTTGAAAGTGACAGTGGAGATGCTAGTGCAGCAGCTGAAGCAGGTGAATGTTCAACTTGCAGTGGCTGAAGAGCGAAATGCAGCTAGTGGTGATGAGAAGAATGATGCTGGAACCTGAGGGAGTGAAAGCAAGGCTGCTACTGTAAACAAGGAGAAGGAAGTGCACAAGGGTGAGACTTGTAAGCAGCAAAAGCCAAAAGTCATGGTGCAGCCAAAGGGTGAAGCTGCTAAGGAGAAGGCGTTACTGCTGAATGTGACAAGCACTAAAGGAGATGAAAAGAAGCTTATTGGAGAACTTAAGGTGGACTTGGGCTTCAACGAAGCTGAAACTATTGCAAGTGATAGCAGCAATGCTTTGGTGAAGCTGCAAAATTTAGCAGCAGATAATGCGAAAGCTGAATTTGTGGGGGAACAAATAAGTGCCTTCTCTAACATTGGTGTTGAGATCAACCATGCAATGGAGCTGATGACACTGAGAATCTGGTGTTAGACATAAAGGGGGAGCTGTTTGACAAGGATGTGAAGTCTCCTATGCCAATGGTTGAAGTGGTGAAAGGAGTTGTCGAGTCCGTGAGTGACGGAGGTGGGTGCGAATAGCTGTCAGGTTGTGAAAGAGTTTGTTGAGTGCAGTACATGGTTTTGAACGACAACCTACCACCTATTCATTGTTGTTGAGTGAAAGTGAGGTGTTTTGTTTGAAGGTTTTTTTTTTGGTGTAAGAAGCGCATTATTATGCTTTACGTTTGTGCATTTACAGCTTGTGAATCACCTCGACGGTTCATGAGTTAACTGCGTTTCCGTAAAAGGTTGTATTCCTGAGTGTTCGTGAAACTGCGTGAGTGACTGCAAGACTTCATGTGCGTTTGTGTTGTTTCGCGAATTGTCATGACTGTGCGTTGATTTTATGTTCACGAATTCCTATGTTTGTGAAAGCTCGTGAAGTCTGTACATTGTTCATGCATGTTTGTGAGCGTTCATGTTTGTTTCTATTTTTCTGTTTTTGTTTGTTCGTGAAGAGTCGCGAGTGTTCGCGAGATAAGTTCGTGCTGGTCAATGTCAAGGGTGCGAGAATCTTGACCGCGCGTGTGGGCTTTCAGGGCCCGAGCGTGTGGCTCGGAACTGTTTGTCAGAACATTATAGTTTATACATTTGTGTAGGCTGTAGTGGGGTAGCCCATAAGAGGTACAACCCAATTAGGCTTAGTACTTGTACCCAACTCTTTCATAGCTCAATCATTCTCGTTTCTCGTCACTGTTGCGAGCATGTGTGTCGCGTAATTAACACACAGCTGAAGGTGTATTACACAGCAGCTATTGTGAGGGTGTTTTATATTTCATTTTGACAATTTGTTTCGTTTGTGTGTTTGGAGTGTTTTCGTTTTTGTACTTTACAGAGCCGAGTGGGTGGGGAAATGTCGAGGGAGTTGGTGGAGGCGCTAGCATGGCAAAGGAATTTGATTCCTTGCCAGCCAGCCTGGATGGCGGTGCATGGCCAGTGGGGTGGGCGAGCAACCAGCTAGCACCTAGGTGCCTCCGCGACCAGCTGAGCTGGCTCGCGATCAGGCGCTAGGGCCAGTAGGAGTACTCTGCTCTAGGCAGGCAGGGAGGAGGATGAATACCAAGGACCTGCTTGGACTCGTTGCTTTTTGCCTGTTTGTTTCTCGTAATGCTACAATTCGTTTCCCTAACCAAGGAATCAAGTAGCTAGGAGAAGCATAGGCAATTCGGAAGGCCCTTACTAGGGAGTTCACAGCTGATTGCAAACAGGCAAAAAGGAGGCTGGTTTGAGCTTGAAAAGCTCCATAGTGTGCTACGGCTAACTGCCGTGAGGGATGAACGGTGAGCAGTTCGATCTGCACTCTCATCAACTAAGATCGGGACAAAGCTACCCCACCAGGGTGATGGAGGGACGGGATCCACCACCAGTAAGGCAGTATAGGGTCGGCGAAGGTGATCCGAATGCTGCTGGCGGCAAGGAGGCCGATTCGCCGAAGGACAGTGACAGAGATCGGGAAAAAACAGCAAGCACGGCCTGCAACACGCCAGAGGGAGTGAGCGGTGCAAAACCAGGCGAAGGTTCGCGAGGAGTGATAGCTTCTCCCACAGCGGAATCAGCGCACGAGCAGGTTTGGATGCGCTCACGAGGAGGGAACTAAAGCCGCCAGCAGGAGTTTAACCGAGCAGCGCTGGCTGAAGATGATGAATTTGGACCTGGAGGGAACTGAGGAAGAGGGGCTGCAAGTTGGGGGTCAGGGAGAAGCATGAATCCGCTGATACCAAAGATCGAGGTACCAGATCGCTTCTCAGGAAATCCGGGAGAAGAACCATCGCTAAAAAATTACCTCATGGTGGTGGAGGATCTGAGGTACTGTTGGGATCAGGAGGGACTGGGCCTTATAGAGTTCTTCAGAGGGCTCGGCAAGACGCTTAAGGGAGAAGCCCAGACACACTATCGCGTGGAGAGGCAGGGATTGCTTCTGCAGTGCGGGCGGGGGGACTTCCCAGCAGTAGAAATCACGGATCGCTTTCTAGAAATGCTGCAGGAGCAGTTCCCGGGACACTCGGCAGAGCGGATGCTGGAATTCCAGGAGTTCAAGCGCGGGCGAGGGGAGTCCTTGTTCGCCTACTACAACCATCTGGTGGAACTCGCCAAGGATATGAGCTGCCCAGAGGAGAGGACACTGGTGACGAAGTTCCTGGGGGGATTGGAGGAGGAGCTAGTGCACGAGATGAAGCCGAGGCTGTACTCCTTGGGGATGAAGGCAAAGCTTCGGCAAGTGTACCTGGTGGCCAAGGAAGTGGAAGAGGGTCGTCGCTTCTTTGACAGACTGAGGAGCTCCACCCGTAGTACTGAGAGAAGGTGTCCTGCTTGGGCTGCAGGAGAGGGTTGGAGGATGGAAGAGGAGAGGCATGAGTGGTTAGGTGACAATCGCAGGTGTCATAAGTGTGGGGAGAAGGGTCATATTCGAAAAGATTGTGCAGCAGGCGTGATCTGCGACACATGCGGGGTGAATGGGCACTTTCGGCGTGTCTGTCCCAAAGCTCCAACCTGTTCAACATGCGGCAAGAAGGGGTATGCAGAGGAAAGGTGTTACAGTTGGAGGGTCAGGGGGAAAGGGAAAAGCGCACGGGAAGTGTAGTTGGAAATGGAAGTGGCAAAGTTGAAGGCATAGATGAGCAAGATGGAGGTGAGCGAAGATCCTGAGAAGGCGCTGTTGGCATGGGGAGAAGGAGAGTGGGATTCAGTAGATGAGGAGCCACCGGAGCACTCAATGGTGGCCATGGCGCCTAGATCACGAGAGGACCTAGGACTGAGGAGTGGAGGGAAGGACGGCAGAGTGGAACTCAAGACCTATGCACGGAGGCCGAGAGGAGTGCAGCAGGGAGCTAGAGAGAAGCGGAGCGCTCGCCGCCGCCTGGAGGAGAGGCTGGTGGTAGAGGCGGGCGCAATGGCAGTGAAGGGGGTGAAAGTGGAGCACGCGGTGGCAGATACCGGCGTGCAGAGTGTGCTGATCGGCAAGCGGTTGGGAGAAAAGCTCAAGGCACGAGGAGACCTGGAGACAGTGGAGAAGGGCATGTTGATCATGACGGCAGAGGGAGGCGCGCCGAAATGGATGCCCAGCACGAAGGAGCCGATCGAGACAGCATTGCAGCCAGGGGAGAAGACACAAACACGCATCACAGTGCAGTGTGGAATAACAGAGTCAGATTATTACTATGTGCTGCTCGGCATGGATATACTGTAAAAGATCGGCACAACGATATGCACCTGGGAAGAAAAACTGCTGTACTACACCAAGTACTAGGAAGAGGAGAGTCCTCAGGGAGAGCTACCGGTGAAATTCGTCAGGACAGAGCCACGGAGGGCCTGGAGGGCGGGAGGCGTGAAGGAATAGGAAGGGACCAGAGAGGGGACAAGGGTACAGTAGGGTGAGAGGAAGAGCAGCGCAAGCCTGCCAGACTACAGCATATGTCTGGTGGAACTGTTTGGGGGGCTGGGAGCAGGTCTAGCGGCGGCGCTGGAGGTAGGGCTGGAGGTGCGCCGGTGGATCTACGTGGAGGTGGACCCCGAGGTGAGGAGGATGGCATGGGGGCATGCCAGGCTGCTGCAGGAACGCTACCCCGCCCAACTTCCGGCAGCGACAGTGCGACGCGCCATGAAAGAAGGGACCTGGGACGTGTGGCAGATTACACGCGAGACCGTGCGGATCTGGGGCGAAGTGGATCTGCTGGTAGCGGGATGGGAGTGCCAAGGCACTTCACGGGCCGGCAAGGGGAGAGGAATGCAAGACAGCAGGACCACATTACTAGACAAACTGCTGGAGATCATGCAGTGGATGAGAGAAGAAGGGAAGGAGTATGCGTATGTGCTGGAGCATGTGGACATGACTGGGGACATGAGGGAGCCTGTGCGGGCAGTAAGAGAGAAGGTGGAAGGGTGCCTAGGAAGGGGGGTCAGTTGGGACGGTGCGCAGATGGGGGCGCGGTGCCACAGGTCCAGGATGTACTGGCAGAATGTGCTGCCGGAACGAGAATTGAGGGCGAGGGCAGCAAGAGTGGTTAGGGACGACAGCAGAAGGGTGGAAGAAATACTGGAGCTCGGGCGAGTGGCAGCACCGGTGGTAAAGCCCGATCACCCCAGACAGCACCAATGCAACCATGTGGGAGAGCCCCGGCGCGCCCTGCCCACACTAGTAGCGTATCGAGGGGCAAGGGGATTCGTGGAGACGGAGGGAGGTCCAGGGCCCAGAATGATCTATGATCCCCGCAGGAAGAAGTTGGAGGATCCCACTGCGCTGGAGCAAGAGCTAGCCATGGGTTATGCAGCCAGAGCGACAGCAACAGCCGGGGTGGATGAGCAGGCCAGGAGGGTAGCGCTGAGGAGAGCCATGGACCAGCACTCACTGCAGTGGCTGATCAAGGAGATGGCGAAGGGAGTCAGGGTGGAGCCGGTGGTAAGGAGGCAGCCAGCGTATGTGGCACAAGGGACCAAAGGGGGGGTCGCCATGGCTGGGGGCAAGGAAGGGATGAGACAGGAAAAGGAATGGGAGTTAGCAGATGACCTCGCATCGAAGGTTTCCAAAAGCATAAGGAAGCTGCTGGCAGAGCATCGCAACACCTTTGCCTACAGCCTGAAGGAGCTTGGTAGATACAAGGGAGGAGAACTAGAGATCAACTTGACCTCAGCAATCCCTACCTACCAGCGGAAGAGGCAGATGAGTGCGCAATATATCAGCATCTGCAAGGAGAAGTGTGCAAAGCTGCTAGCGGCGGGACTCATCCGCCCCTCCGAGTCCAGCTATGCGGCAGCCACAGTGGTGGCGGCCAAGACCGACCTCACATGCGAAGTCCTATCCAGGCGGATGTGCGGTGATTACCGCGCTTTGAACAAAATCATAGAGCCTGATCTCTACCCCATGCCACAGGAAGAGGACATCTTCGACAGACTGGAAGGAGCGATCATCTTCACAATGCTAGATCTCAGGCAGGGCTTAAACCAGATCAAGATAAGGGAGGAAGATAGGAGGAAAACTGCATTTCATGGCGCGGATGGGCTGTATGAGTGGGTTACAATGCCGTTTGGCCTGCGCAATGCATCTGCAGTGTTCCAACAGGTTATGGACCAGGTGCTGAAAGGGGTGCCAGCAGCAGCCTGCTACATTGATGATGTGCTCATCTATAGCAGCAGTGACGAGCAGCATGAACACAACCTGAGAATGGCGCTGGAGGCCATAGCAGCAGCCGGGCTTACTTGCCATCCAGAAAAATGCAGGATAGCGTGCAGGTCGGTGGCCTACCTTGGGTTTGAAGTAAGGGGAGGTCGCCTGGCAATCCAGGAGGCAAAGGTGAAGGTGTTGGACAGGCTGGCACCACCAAGAGACAAGGCCAGGCTGCGGGCGCTGTTGGGCTTCCTAAACTACTATAAGAAGTTCATGCCCAACTTCAGCCGTCGCGTGGACGTTTTGAATCAACTGCTGCGGGAAGGGAAGAGCTGGCAGTGGGGGCAAGAAGAAGAAGCAGCACGGCAGGACCTGCTAGAAGCTGTGAAGACTGGGACGCTGCTGCAGATCCCAAGAGATGATGCACTTTTCGTACTATACACTGACTGGAGTAGTACTGGGATAGAGGCGGTCCTGTGCCAGGAGATAAAAGGGGAAGAGAGGGTTGTGGCGTTCGCGAGCAGAAGCTGCAGCCCCACCGAGGCCAACTACTACTCCTACAAGGGGGAGGAGTTAGCACCCGTGTGGGGGATTACACATTTCAAGGTTTACCTGCAGGGGCGTCACTTCGTGTTGGTCACCAATCACCAGCCACTACTGTGGCTGATGAAGAACCAAGACTTCACTGGCCGCAATGCGCGGTGGGCTATGCGGCTACTGGGGTAGCCTGCAGTGGGCATGGTGAAAGGAGCACAGAGGGACCAAGAAGGGGTGAGGCAAATGGAGGAGAAAGGAAGAAGGCGAAACAGGAGAGGCAGGAGTTAGGGGAGGAGAAGACGAGGGCAGCAGCCAGCGAGAAGGAGGATTCACGACATGTGCCTTGTCACTGTTGCGTGAGAGCACAAGGCCCATGATCGCAACGTGACAGTGCACGTCCATGTAATGTAGAGCAACGACCGAAATATCGGTCGTGATATGGTTGCGTCGGCAGGGGCGCGCGTGTGTTTCGCGGGGTGCTGCGGAATTCTGAGGGGTGCTCGGGTGTGACTCGAATATCCCCAGGTGCTCTGGTCGACCCCCAAGTGCCTCCTGTCGACCACCGGGTCCCTCTGGTCGACCACCAGGTGCCCCAGGTCAACCACAGCTCCCGTCGAGCTACCTCCTGGTCGACGGACCCCTTCCGTCGACCAGAACAGTCAACGGTTGTCGCCGTTGACCTTGCCATGCTGGAACGCGGTCGACCAAGCTGCGCTGGCAGTTGACCGACCTGAATGCTTGCTCTCATGTAGTCTTGCTATGCCAACTTCATTGTACCATTGTTCTGAACGTTTCCTAGTGGAACTCTTGCCAACTTTCCCCGTGAACTAGCAAGTAGTGTGTGCACAAGGAAAACGACCAAGGACTAACGAACGCAGAGATCACACGAGCATCCGTGCCTAGCCCGTAGTCTAGCTCCCGTTGTAGCAGTTGTCTCCGCATGGTGCGGTGAGCGTGGACGACACCGCGACGTAGTTCAGTCTAGCCGCCTTAGCACTTACCGATCGTGTTCGTAGACCGGCAGCCGTGCAGTCACTAGCTTGCGCGTAGGTGACGCCGAGGTGATGGACACCCTGGAGGGACGGCTGGAGGATGCGAGGAGACGCCATGAGGCCCAGGAGTATGGGGCGATACCCTGGGCAGTCGTCGAAGCCGGACTCCGCTCCGTGTGGGCGGCGGAGCACCCCCCTTCTCGACCTGCCTCTCCTCGACCGGTGAACAACGACGGCGGCGTCGACGTGGGCATCAACGCCGGTGGAGGTCAGGTCGGCAGCAGTGCGGGAGGCACGCCGAGGTAGCGAGGTGTGATACACGCCGGTGAAGTCGGCGGCGTTCAGGCGCGAGGGATGCAGTCGTCGGCGGCTGCAGGCTCTTTGCAGGGTGACATCGGAGGTCGACGGAGTGGGCTGTCGCCGATGTCGGCGTCCCAGGTGACGGCAGGTGGGATTGCGCCGAGCTACGGCTACTTCAAGTTTACGCCGGACAGGATCTCGGTCACCCCTCCACTGGTCGGTCGACTCGACATTCTCACCTGGAAGGAAGCTATCGAGCCCCAGCTTGAGATGGCCGGGCTGATTGGCTTCGCCCGAGGGACCGTGGCGACGCCGGGGGAGCACCACCCCGACCTGCGTGCGGAGTTTCGCGCCGTGCAGCTGTTGACCTTCACGGTCATCTCGCGGTGCTGCTCGCCGGGCGTGCAGATCGCCTTGAAGTGGTGCTGGGAGTACATCGACGCCGGTCACCGGGCGTGGCACTTTATTGAGTCAACGTACCAGGTCACCGACGACCTGTTCATCGCCCAGCTGGAGGGACAGCTGACGCACATGCGTATGGGTGACGAGGAGACAGCGACTGACTACTGCAACCGAGCCCGGCGAATTCTCGCCACTATCAGGATGGCCGGCGCGCAGTACTCCACGGCGTCGTACATCACCCATGTCATGCAGGGACTTTCTAGCAGCTATAACCTCCTGAAGCGGCTGTCTATGGCGCCGAGCACGAGGGCGACGCTCAACGAGGACAACCTGACCTCGTACATCCTGCAGGACGAGGCGATGCAAGAGGCTGAGCGGTCACAGGAACTCTTGGCGCACGCCAACTTCGTCGCCCCGGCGAAGCAAGGAGGTCGACCGGGACAGCGCGGATAGTGTGGTGGCGGCGGGAGCAGTTGCTGGAAGCCGGCCAAGGAGGTTGACAAGAAGAAGTCGACCAAGGACAGCGGTCGGGGAGGAGGAGGTCGACGTCGGGAGTGCTGGCTGTGCGGCGACCCCGACCATCTCTCCTTCGAGTGTCCCAACCACAGTGACTCCGACGACGACGACGCTAAGGGAAGCCGTGGGAGGTCTGGCAGCCGTCGTCCTCGTCGTGGAGGAAACCAGCCGCGCAAGGAGAAGTAGTCGACCAAGACGTCGGCTTCGGCAAAGGACTCCGACTCCCCTGCTGGCGGCAAGGCGCGGGATGACAAGACGGCGTCGTGCTCGCTGGTCGGCGTCGTGGAGCCGACCATCTCGCTGGCGCCGGAGGCCGGGGAGGACTTCCAGGCGGTGGCGGCAGCTGTGCAGGCGAACCCGGCGGTAGTACTGCTCGACAGCGGCTGCTCCCACCACCTGATGGGGACGAAGGAAGCCTTCGTCGACCTGCATCCGAGCGGCACCATCAGGCATGTGCGCGGCTTCAATGGGGCGCTGCAGGACGTCCAGGGCCGTGGCACCGTCGCCCTACAAGGGGAGGCCGGGAAGCAGGTACTCATCCCCGACGTACTGTATGTCCCGGGTGTGCGGGCCAACCTGCTGTCGTCCGGCCTGCTGAAGGAGCACGGCGTGAAGCTGCAGGAAGGACGGAGAGGGAATGATGCTCGTCTCTGCAGCCGGAGTGGTGCTTGGTCGGGCGACGTACTCCGGGCGTGTCCTCTGCACCGACCTGCGTCCCTTCTCAACGAGGTCGACGTCGCCCACGACAGAGGTTGTGGCTCTGCGGGCGATCGTCTCGAAGACGAAGTCGACGCCGGACCGGATGCATGCGCGGCTTGCACATGTCAGCATGGACACCATACGGAGCTCGGCAAAGAACGAGGTCGCCATTGGGCTGGACCTCAAGTCGGCGACGGACGCCGACTCCCCGTGTGTCTCGTGCGTCGGCGGGAAACTGGCGTGGCACACCTTCCCCGACCAAGGCTCCGACGCCGACGACGTGCTGGTCGTCGTGCACATCGACCTGTGCGGGCCGTTCCGCGTGGCTGCCAAGGATGGCAGCCTGTACTTCTTGCTGCTGAAGGACCGCAAGACCCGCTACGTGTGGGTGCAGCCGGTCGCCAAGAAGTCAGATGCGTTGCAGGTGTTCATGCAGTAGCTGGCGGTGGCTAAGCGGCAGACGAAGAAGCCGGTGTTGATGCTGCGCTCTGACCGGGGAGGGGAGTTCCTCGGGAAGCAGTTCACCGACTTCGTGAACGGCAAGGGGATCGTCCACGACCTGACCTGCCCATACACCCCGCAGCAGAACGGCATGGCGGAGCGGGAGATGAGGACGGTGGTGGAGTCGGTGCGGACAATGCTGCTGCACATGGGCGTGCAGCACCACTGGTGGCACCTCGCTCTCCGGCAGGCCGTCTGGGTCCGCAACTGCCTTGAGAGGTCGGCGCTGCCGCCGGGGATGACGCCGTACCAGCTGCTGACCGGGAAGAAGCCCGACTTGTCGCTGGCGCGGGTGTGGGGCTGCATGGCGCAGTTCCTTGTCCCTGAGCAGCAGCGTGGTGGGAAGCTAAAGCCGAAGGCCAGGTGGGGCCTGCACCTTGGCGTGTCGGCGGCGAGCAAGGGCTGGAAGCTCCTCGACGTCGACACCGACCGAGTGGTCACCACGTCGGACGTGGTGTTCTACGAGGAAATGTCGCTGGCCGAGTGGAAGACGGAGCATGGGCCGGTGTCCGGCCGCTTGTCGTCCACCCCGCCCTCTGACACCTCGTCGTCGACGCTGCCACTGCTTGCCGAGGTCGGTGAGCTTGCTTCTGAGGACGTCGAAGACGTCCGCACCCCTACCCCTCCCCCTCTGACCCCTGCCCCTCCCCTCGTGGCCGACCTGCGTGGGCTGACCTCGGTGTCAGCCTCCGGAGTGAAGGGGAGTAGTGGGACGTCGCCTTCGACCAAGTGCATCGCCGGTGGCCGAGGTGACGAGTGGCAGGTTGACGTGGGTTTGGAGTCGACGTCGACAGGGGAAGAGCAGGTCAAGGAGCAGGCAGCCGTGAAGCCGACTACGGAGCAATCGGCGACCGCGCAGCCGGCAGGGGAGCAGATCACAGGGGAGAAGTCGGCTGGGACGCCGACCACAAGGGAGAAGTCGGCAGGGACGCCGGATGCAGTACAGCAGAACGCCAAGGGCAGCGACAGCGACGATGGAGGGGAAGCCGAGGAGGTCCAACCAGGACCACGACGTTCACGCCGACTTCGGAGGCCGCCTGACTTCTTCGTCCCCGCGGCGTTCACCACGGTGTACGACGTGGACAACGATGACGACGACCTGCTCTACGAAGACGCCGAGGAGGATGAGGAGTTTCCGGAGCTCAACCCTGACATGCTAGCCGACCCGGAGCACCGTTGGGACATCTCGACGATGACGGTGAAAGAGGCATTGGCAAGCTGGAAGGGCCCGGCGGTGAAGGCCGCCATGGAGGAGGAGATTCGCAGCCTCATCAACATGGGCACTTGGGAGCTGGTCGAACGCCCGCCAGGAGTGAACGTCATGAAGAACCGGTGGGTGTTGACGACGAAGTACCACATCGACGACACCGTCGAGCGAGAGAAGGCGAGGCTGGTCGTGAAGGGCTTCACACAGGTGTACGGCGCCGACTACGACGAGACGTTCGCGCCGGTGAGCAGCTACGTCATGCTGAGGATCTTCCTCAGCATCGTCGCCGTCCTCAACTTCAACCTGATGCAGCTTGACATGAAGAACGCCTTCCTGCAGAGCAAGCTCGATCGGGTGCTGTACATGTCCCAGCCGGACTACTTCAACGACGGAACCGGCCGGGTGTGCAAGCTGCTGAAGAGCCTGTACGGGCTGAAGCAGTCGCCGCTATTGTGGTACTTGGCGCTCAACGATGTGCTGGTCGACGCCGGGTGGAAGAAGAGTCAGGTCGACGAGGCTCTCTACTTCAAGGTCGACGAGTGTGGAGTGGCCTGCTGGGTGCTGGTCTACGTCGACGACCTGCTTGCCGCTAGCAGCAGCGCCGCGATGCTGAAGGAGCTGAAGGAGCTGCTGGAAGTCGCCTTCGAGCTGCGCGAGATCTTGCCGGTGCAGAATTACCTCGGGCTGGAGATCGTGCGCGACAGGTCGGCGGGGAAGCTGTGGCTGCACCAGCAGGGCTACGCCGACAAGTTGCGTAGGCGCTTCATCGACGAAGAGCAGACCGGGCGCACCCCGAAGACGCCGGTCTCGGTCGGCGCCTACACCGAGCTCACCTTCAACGATGAGGAGGCGCAGGAACGGCAGGAGGAGGAGTACCGGCAGAAGGTCGGCTCGCTGCAGTTCGCGGCGACGACGACGAGGCCAGACAACGCCTTCGCTTGCAGCAAGCTGGGGAGCGGCCTCACGGTGAGGAGCGACCAGCACTGGCGCGAGGTCGACCGCTGCCTCGCCTACCTCGCCAACACACGTGACACCGCCCAGGAGTTCGGCGGTGGACCTGGGTCGCTGGAGCTGGTCGGCTACGTGGACGCCGACAACGCTGGTGACAAGCAGAACAGGACGAGCACGGGCAGGTACGTGTTCGTCTACGGAGGGGCTGCAGTCTCCTGGTCGAGCCAGCGCATCAAGTGCGCGACGTTGTCGTCGACCGAGTCGGAGTACGTGGCGGCCACTGAAGCTGGCAAGGAGGGACGCCGCCTTCGCTTCCTCCTCACCGAGTTCCGGCAACTGGACGCCGTGAAGCCGACTGTCTTGCGCGTGGACAACAAGTCGGCCATCACGGTCACCGAGGGCATGGGGTTGACAGGCAACCTCAAGCACATGGAGCGGCGACAGGCCTGGCTGCAGCACATGGTGAAGCGCGGGAAGTTCTCGCTGCAGTACATCCCAACCGTTGAGCAGCCGGCTGACTTCCTGACGAAGGCGCTGCACTATCCGGCCTTCAACCGGTGCTTCGTCGCAATCGGCCAGGTGCGCTTGGCCGACGTGGGCGACGGCGACAACGACGTGCAGCAGTAGGTGCCATGCCCTCTTGCATGGCTGGTGCGGTGACCGGCATGCTGTGTGTTGGGTGCACGCCGACGGGCTATTCTCGGAGCTGTACTACCGTGTGGGCTGGGTGCCCAAGCGTGAACGCGGCAGGGGAGTGTCAACGGGAGTTGTGTGTTGGCCCCGTCCTCGCTTGGGCGGAGCCGACATCGTGGTCGGGTGTGTGGGGAGCAGCCGACCTGCAGCAGTGGGCGAGCTGGTTGACGAGGAGGTCGACCTGCACGGGGACCACTGCACGGGCGCCGACTTCAGGGTGGCGCCAACTTCGGGGAGGTCGACTTAGGAGTCGACCTGCGGAGGACGTCAACTTCGTGACGCCAACTTCGGGTGGCCGACATGGGTGGTCGGCCGACGACTGTGCTGGTCGACGTGGAGCTGGTCGACCAGGAGGGACGTCGACCTGGAGGAGGTCGACCGAGGGGCGTGGTCGACCTGGTGAGGTCGACGTGGAGGTGGTTGTCAACTTGGGAGGTCGATGGGCACGTACGGGAGCTGCTGGTCGACGTGGTTGCCCGGTCAACCAGGTTACCTGGTTGACGAAGTGCTGCGGAGGAGTGCTACGGTCGCCCAGGCGAAGTTGGCGAGACCGACCTCGGTGGTGGTATCCCGAGGTCGTCGTGGCGGATCAGAGGCAGTCGTCAGCTCGAGGTTGACGTGGTGTCTGCGCTGTGCAGGTGACGAGACTCTGCACGCCAATCATCTGCGCGCACCTGCGAAGCGGGTGCACTGCTGTTCTGCGCAAGCAACGCTGGCACGCCGTCAACCTGCGACGTACGCCGTCGACCTTGCCGTGCTGGAACGCGGTCGACCAAGCTGCGCTGGTAGTTGGCCGACCTGAATGCTTGCTCTGATGTAGTCTTGCTATGCCAACTTCATTGTACCATTGTTCTGAACTTTTCCTAGTGGAACTCTTGCCAACTTTCCCCGTGAACTAGCAAGTAGTGTGTGCACAAGGAAAACGACCAAGGACTAACGAACGCAGAGATCACACGAGCATCCGTGCCTAGCCCGTAGTCTAGCTCCCGTTGTAGTAGTTATCTCCGCATCCTCTGGCGCGGGATCTGCCGCAGTGCTTTCGCCGCGCCTCGCACCTCCGTCGCGCATCTCCTCTGGCGCGGGATCTGCCGCAGCGCTTCCGCCGCGCCTCGCACCTCCGTCACGCATCTCCTCTGGCGCGCGATCTGCCGCAGCGCTTCCGCAGCACCTCGCACCTCCGTCGTGCATCTCCTCTGGCACGGGATCTGCCGCAGCGCTTCCGCCGCGCCTCGCACCTCCGTCGCGCATCTCCTCTGGCGCGGGATCTGCCGCAGCGCTTCCGCCGCGCCTCGTACCTCCGTCGCGCATCTCCTCTGGCGCGCGATCTGCCGTAGTGCTTCCGCCGGCCTCGCACCTCCGTCGTGCATCTCCTCTGGCGCGCGACCTGCTGCAGCGCTTCCGCCGCGCCTCACACATCCGTCGCCCATCTCCTCTGGCGCGCGATCTACTGCAGCGCTTCCGCCGCGTCTCGCACCTCCATCGCGCATCTTCTCTGGCGTGCGATCTGCATCCGCTAGGTTCCCCTGGCGCCTCTTCCCACTCCTGCACACCTCGTCTGCCAAGCGAGTCGCTTCACCTCCGCGCTCTTCGCGTTCTTCTCCCCTGGGCAGCGTATTTTTCACGTATTCTTGAGTAACCCATTCAGCGCATCCCGTATTATACGCAAGCGTATATACGCTTGCGTATAATACGCTAGGCGCGACTTTTCCAACATAGCTAAGCAGCAGTTGCCTGAAGAACGTCGTGACCCGACATGGGTGCCGGGTAATGCGGATGCTGGCGCTGTGAGTGACGGTCAAAGCGGTGGCGAGGGTGGGGGGGGGGGCGTGTGGGGCAGAAGAGAGCACGTGTTGGTGGAGGTGCTGTACCTACTGCCGTGTTTGCTCCTGCTGTTGGTGTGCCTGCTGTTGCCACTACTCGTGCTGCTACCGCAGGTGGTTCAGCTCCTACTGCTGCTGGGCGTCCGCCCTCTACTACTGCTGCTGCTGCACGTCCTCGCGCTGCTTCTGGCAGACACCCTCGCGCCAACGCTGCAGCTGCTGCTGCTGCCGCTCCCAGTGCTGGAACGCGCCGCATTGGTATTTCCTGGGCTTCTATCTATGCAATGCGGGAGGCCAACCAGCTGCCGACGAATAAGGACCTGGATCCTATCCTGGAGAGCGCTCTGAGTAGGAAAGAGTCGGGCTTGGTGAAAGGCATGTTCAGGGCGCTGAACAACGATGCTCGGGGGGCAGGCGTTTGAAGAGGGCGTACTATCCTAGCCTTCAGATTTGGATCCGTTGCTTTCTGGACCCAAACAAGTCTCATGGGCTTGTTTTCCCGGATGGGGGTTGGGGACCTATAGTACCGGATAAGACTAAGTGGTCGTGGGAGCACGTGACACATGGCCAGACGTTCCGGCAGCCGAGACGGGGGCCGGGCCGGGTGGATTGACCGGAGGAGCCGCCGATCGGGGGGGTAGGCAGGGTACCATCGATCAGTATGTCATGGCTCGGGATGGAAAGCGGCAGCTGCGCAAGGGCCTAGTGATGCTGTTCGCTGGCCTTGACTTGTCGTTCTGTTCTGTCGACGGGCCAGCGGTAAGATATGTGCGCATTCTATTTTGTACACACGCACGATCGAGAATACATTGACGTACTGTGCGCAATATTTTGTCTCCACTCTCTTCTTCCACTCCCAACCATGTTTGTGACCCTCCACATGGCAGTTTTGTGACTTCGTCACCCTGCTGAACCCCGACGCGGCACAGCATCTCGGCACACGTTTCCGCCTTGCACGGGACCTGCTATCTGCGGTCGAGTCGGCTATGGCTCAGCTTCGACAGCTGTTGACGGGGGAAGGTCTGGCGGGGCGGGTGACACTCACCACGGACATATGGACCAGTGAGAACAACGTCGCCTTCATGGTGGTGACTGCTCACCGAGTCACCTCGGACTTGCAGCTGCAGCAGATGGTGATCGACTTCCGGCCGCTGGAGGGCCGTCACACAGGGGATAAGATAGCGGGCGAGCTGGAGCAGGTCATAGGGCAGTGGGCATTCGGTGGTGGTGAGTTCTTTGACGTGACCACGAACAACGTCGAGAACAACAACCGGGCGGTTCGTCTACTGACCAGCGTCGCTGACGACACACCCGGGTCACGTCCGCGTGTCCCCCCCCTGATGTCCTTGTCTCGGCACTTCAGGTAAGTGCCAACCGCTGTTGCCACAAGTGTCTGGTAGCATATTGTGTAATGCCAAGTACGCCAGTGACCCTATACCAAAATGGATCATACCCATCTCTGTATGACAATGCTTGCCCTCCAGGTGCATGGCCCATGTCCTGAACCTCGCAGGGCAGTACGCAATGAAGGTTGAGCCGGTGGTCGAGGCGCTCCGGAGGCTGCGAGCTGTGGCTAGCTACATCGAGTGGTCGTTGCAGTGGTCAGAGCGGTACATCCAGAAACAGTATGATGCTGGCCGTGCGGCGACAGAGGCAGAGGAGGGCACTAAAGAGGGGGGGGGAGAGGCAGGCAGAGGGTGGCACAGCAGAGGAGGGGGCGACGCAGGCAGAGGGGGGCAGCAGTGCGCGCAAAAGACCTGCTGACTTGCGCCTAATCATTGACTCGGACACGCGCTGGGGTTCCACGCTGGAGATGGTGGTGAGGGGGTGTGAGCTGCACATTCCTCTCACGATGTACTTTGATGAGTCCACCGTAAGTATGGGATTACCATCACGTCACCATGAATTTCCCGCATTACACCTCCACTTCATATCTTAACCACTTTGGAGTGCATGTTCTTATAACGAATGGTTGGGACATCCATCCCATGTGGGCTCTCACGTCCTCTCAACCTCGTCATGTCACCATGTACTTCCCGCATTTCACCTCCACTTCATCTCTTAACCACTTTGGAGTGCATGTTCTAATAACAAATGGTTGGGATATCCATCCCATGTGGGCTCTTAAGTATTCCCAACCCCATCACGTCACCATGTACTTCCCGCATGTCACCTCCACTTCATTTCTTAACCACTTTGGAGTGCATGTTCTTATAACGAATGGTTGGGACATCCAAACCATGTGGGCTCTCAGGTCCTCCCAACCCCTCTCCATCCGTTCCCTCTCTCCCCCTCTCAGCCAAACATCACCAAGGCCACATGCACGGCATGGGCAGAGATCAGGCTGTCCGATGCTCACTTGACAGCTCTCAACGAGCTGCGGGCTTTCCTCGAGCCGTTTGACAGCATCACCCTGTTCGTGGAGGGGTCTTTGTACCCCACCATGGGATCGGCCGTGCCACTGTACAATATGCTATTGCTTTATGTTTTCCTTTGTGTGTTTAGGACTTTATATAAATGTGTGCTTGTACTTGCTTCAAGTCAATGAATGTCATTATGCCTTTTCTAGCTTGGAATTCTACTACTACGTATTGACGAGAGTAGAAACGTAACGTGGTGCTGCCGAAACGCTGCTCGACCAGATTCCTCACTCCACAAATCAAGCAAGGCATAACTACTCACTTTGTATCTATTATACTCTTGGCTATCAGGTGACTAGCTGTCACACTCGGAGGGTTCAAAGTGAAGTTAAGTGTTGCCAAGTTTGAGTTCGTGGTTCAGTTTTAAACGCTTCCGCATAGTACTTAGAGTCAACAGTCAGACCCCAGATTTTGTTTCCATTCATTTCTGATTATATAAAAAGTACTAAATAATAAGACCCGGGTACTATGTAGCTTCTTCCATTGAGGAGAAACCCCCAATTTTTTCCCAATAGTTATCATAATACCCTAGGGTGTTATGTCCGGGAGAATACGGTATTACCGTATGGCCCCGGATATATGTGCTGTCCGATTAAAGGCGCCGGCGCTTCTATCTGGAGAATGGTGCTTATAGCCGGAACTCGATCATAAGCGCCCCCCTGTAAAACCCTGATTTATTATAAGCGCATGCATAATTTTGTTTTCCAATCCTGATAAATACGGTAACGAATTTTCCAGCGCGTCAACACCTATTTTCACTTTGTTTGAATTTCGAGGGCCTCACTGGTTGCGCGTCCAGTCAAGATGAGCTGGCACGCGGGCAAAGTGACGTGCCAAAGCTCCGTGCACAGTAAGAGAATCACCCTCGCGTGATTCTGATTCTGGACGCTGTAAAATTTTGATTCGATTAAACTTACGAGATTGAAGTGTACAATCTGGTGCATTTAAGTTGTATTTATGTATTTGTCATTATATCAGCGTCGGCTCTTATGGCCGATACACAATTACAACCGCCCCCCTTAAAAAACGGATTTCATTATAAGCACATATGCGCTACTACCCAGGGTGATACGGGTGTTTTTTTTTGCGTGGGGGGGAGGGGGAGTCTTATATGCGAGAACATGCGGTAGATACGTTTTGCAAGGGTTTTTTTTAGTATTTGGAAAGTACGGGTTGACCAACACGTCCGCAAACCCATAACTTCTTCAACACTGCTACAAAGAAGTCACTCCATACTTGGGGTTGAGTGGCTTTTATAACATCCTGAGTAACACACAAGCAATATTGTAGAATTACGGCATTACATTTTTACAAAGGGACAAGGGGAGGTGGAGCATTTCCCTCGACGCTTAGCCCTACAAACAGGACCCTGAGCTGCCAACCCGACGGGGTCCTCTGCGTTATTCATTTGTGCACCCATTCTTGCGTTTTTCATTCGATTTCCCATTCTCTCCCACCTGGCTGTAGAAGCCATGGCAAAATATAGTGTCGCCCACATTCTTTTCAAGAAGTAGCCCAGGCCCGCGTTTAGAGTGACCGCTAATGACTAGTATAGCCGTGTCCCACCAGATCCTCTGGAGCCACCACAGCCTCCTACGCCACCTGCCCCCCCTGCTCCTCCTGTGCCTCCAACGCCTCCCGCTCCTCCGAATCCGCCAGCTCTAGAAAACACGGGCAATCGGCCTGTCCTCACGCCCTTGCTGTCATCGGCGTTCGATGATTTCCTGTCGGAACCACAAGCTAACAAGCCCCTAGATGAGTGGATTGAAGCTCCGGCGCTGTCACCACGTTAGGGCGCACCCGAAGATAGCATGTGAGACGAGTCCGTCGTGGGCGCTGACGACGATGTGACCGCCGATGACGAGCACCGCGCCGAGGCTGGCACCAAAACTGCACCGAGGCTGGCACCAAGGTCGATGCGTTCCCGAGGGTGGTGTGGGCGGTGAGGACGACGACAACATCGAGTACTGGTCGCGCAATGGCCTACCTGAGAAGCTACCGATTCTGTCATATCACGCTATTAATTGAAGGTGTCTCCACCCTTCTTCTGAGAACCGTGATGTCCGCCCCCCCTCTCCTAGGCAAAAGCCGTCGCAGCACAAGTGTCATGCTTATACCGCCCAAGAAAAGCTGAAGTGGCTCGTGGCGTGGATTTGGCTGTTTCGGTGCGCGCGTTGTCTGGTGAATCTGGCATCCACTGCAAGTGTTTGCCAGAGTGAAAGAGAGCTTGGGAGGTTCTCAAAGATGCTCACAGCGCACGGAAGCCCATGCACGGGCGTGGCATAGCATCGTGGTACCGGTTGATGGAGCTGAAAATGTACCCGGTATTTGGAAAGGATCGGTTAACCAACACGTCTGCAAGCGTCTAACCCATAACTTCTTTCCAAGAATCAACACTGCTACAAAGAAGCCACTTCATACTTGCGGTTGTGTGGCTTTTATAACATTTTGAGTAACACACAAGCAATACTTTGCGGCATTACGTTTTTACAAAAGGACGAAGGGAGGTGGAGCATTTCCCTCGACGCTTAGCCCTAGAAACAGGAAACTGAGCTGCCAACCCGACAGGGTCCCTGCGTTGTTCATTTGTGCACCCATTCTTGCGTTTTCTCATTCAATTTCCCATTATCTCCCGCCTGGCTGTAGAAGCCATGGCCAAATTCATTGTCGCCCACATTCTTTTCAAGAAGTAGCCCAGGCCTGCGTATAGAGTGACCGCGTTTAGCCATGTCCCACCAGATCCTCCAGAGCCACCTCAGCCTCCTACGCCACCTGCCCCTCCTGCTCCTCTTGTTCCTCCAACACCTCTCGCTCCTCCGAATCCGCATGCTCCAAAATACACGGGCAATCGGCCCGTCCTCACGCTCTTGCTGCCATCGGTGTTTGATGAGTTCCTGACGGAACCGGAAGCTAACAAGCCCCTGGATGAAGCTCCGGTGCCGGCACCACGTTAGGGCGCACCCGAAGATTGCATGTGAGACGAGTCCGTCGTGGGCACTGACGACGATGTGACCGCCGATGACGAGCACCGCGCCGAGGCTGGCTGTGAGACTGCACCGAGGCTAGCACCGAGGTCGATGTGTTTCCCGAGGGTGGTGTGGGCGGTGAGGACAACGACAACATCGAGTACTGGTCGCGCGATGGCCTACCTGAGAAGCTACCAATTGTGTCATATTAACTGAAGGCGAGGACAGCGCTTATATCCGGGGTCATACGGTAAATGTTCACCCTAGCAATGTTGGCTAAAATTCTAGAAAGTCCCCTTTGGGAGAATAGGGTACAACAATGGAGTGCATCTTACAAACAATGAAGTCCACACCCACTTGAGGACCTAATGTCATTGCTCGAGTATAAGACACACATGTCTTGTCTTATACACACAAAAAAATGCTTGGGTTGTCTTGTAGTTGGGGTGGTTTAGGGTGTCTTACAATTCTTATAAATGGACAAAGAACCGTTTAGAAAACACCCCCTCATAAGATTACCCCTTAATCCTACTGCGGTACTATTTAGGAGACACTGCCTTAACTCGTACCGTATAGTTCCGGCTAGAAGACCTGGGGGACTCTCTACAAATGCTGGAAATTGTGCTTGGGTGGACATTATGGCAGCAATTTTTGAAGACCCGGGGTAACCTATTTATCAATTATCAATCTGATATTTACGGTGTACAACTCAATTTGGGGTGGGGGGGTCTTATATTCGTAACGAATTCGCGAAAATTTCGAGTGTGCGGCGCGTCAGATCTGTGTCAGATGTTGAGACTAACACAAATGAAGTGTCAGAATTCGAGTCTGACACAAAAAGTGTGTCAGAGTTCGAATTTACACCAGTAAAAGCTAACGCACAATAGCAATTATAACTATTGTATACAGAAAACAGGGGTCTTATGATGATTAGAGGCCAAAGGGGGTCCTAAAAAAAATCGGCCATAATAAGAGTCGCCCTACCTATTCAAGAGTCTCGAGGGACCTTCTTACCGGCGGGTCTTCTAACCAGAACTATACGGTACACACGTACAAGTGTCTTGCAATCAGGAACACCCGTTTATAAAAGACACCCGTTTTAAAGACACCCCCTGTCTTCTATTCAACACTGTCTTATATCCGTGTGATGGCGGTAATCATGGCACACAAATGAACTTGTACCCTACACTCCCAACACACTTCTTCTCATTGTACACATAATATTTTGAAACCGCTCCATTTGCAGCTCCACCATAGAAGCTGTAAGCACCCGAGCACGTCAATGAGGGTGACACTGGTTTTTGCCTGCCCTTCTTGCATATGCCAACAACGAATGGCCAATACTTAGCTCTTAGGCAAATCTGAAATGGCGATATTTTGCAAACACAGCAAAGGAAAGGAACATGTATTGAGAGAAAAAGATAGGCACACACTCAACAAACAATCGTTTAAGTAAACACTCTCTGGAATATGACGAATGACTCCTTGCCCCCTAACCCATTAAATATAGGTTTGAGTCACCAACCAATTTCCCCCCCATTTCCTTCCCATTGCTTGCGCCCCCAACCCAGTTCCCCTCCACCTCTCACCTGCACGCCGCTATTGCTGCCAACAGCAGAGGCGGAGACTGGGATGACACTCGAGCAGATGAGGCCGGGATTGTTGCGGTACAACTCAGCCCAGTGCATGGCATTCACCTTCACAGCCCCCGATGGGTCTTCCTCACTCCCCGCCACCTGCTGCAGCAGGCGCTCACATGTGTCCTGTGCTGTGAGCACACCGTATTGCAAGCACCGAGGCACGGTGAAGGCGAAGGTGGCATTACGCTCGACACACAGATAGCGGCCCGCCTTGATGGGCTCTGAGCAGCCGAGGCCGGGATTGAGAGCCATGAGGTTAATCTGGTGATGCCCACCTGGGCGCTGATGGACCAGCATGTGTCGCCCTGGAGGGTTGAACCACGAAAGGAGGCACAGATGGCTGAGGTTAATGGAGCACGGAAGTACTATGAGCACGGTGGAGTCGATAAGACAGCGTTGCCGTGCTGACACAGAAGAGCAGTGAGGGGATAAGAAAAAAAAGGGACAACAATGCTAACGGTCAAGAGGAGGGTGTTGAAGAAAGCGTTGGAGGTTAAACAAGAGGAGATAAGTTACAATAGATGAGGTGAATTGAGAGTTGCTGTACTGTGCACAATGCTGATGTAGGCTGGGCTGGCAAGACAGCCATATTTTGATGGGATACAGTAGAAAGAAGAAAATTAACAAGGACGACAGCTCACACTGAGGGTGTAGAAGAATGCGGTGCAGGGAACGAGGAGAAAACTCCCCAGCTGAAGCACGAGGTTACGAGGCAAAGGATGACTGCAGTCAATGGTGTGCAATGAGGAGCACACACAGATTTGCGTTGAGCATTTGATAATTTGATGTCTAGCCAAGTTAGGATCCTGCGAAGTCACTACTTCCATTCGATTCAGCGAAAAGGTTCAATAATATTCCCTGCAACGATGATTCATGTTTCCTCTGATCTACCACATGCTCTGCCCTACTTCTCATCTCTCCCAGCCTCTCCCTCTCCACTGCTTACCGCATTCAGCTGCGCAAATTGGGCAAGTGAGAGGCCCACAAGAGCAAGAACACCGGAGCACCACCAGTTGCTCCCACTCACTGCCATGGTGTTGGCTGTGACGTTGGCTGGAGAGGTGAGAGCGTGGAACAAGGGAATGGAAGGGATTCAACAAAAGCGAGTTTGCTAATTGTTTGTGCACAGTGGTAGAGACTGGAAGCAGCTCACAGGGGCCATGGGAAGGCCAAATGATGATACAAGAGTAACCAAAGCCATGGCAGCAGCACCTGGATCGCAGGTGGGGAAGTTGTCAATGGTTGTGCTTTCAACGTAGTTGGGAGGGCAGATGCAGGAGTAGGAGCCCTTGCCGTCATTGATGCATGTGCCCACGTAGCAGGGGTTCTTCAAGTCAGCCCCACACACGTCCACTGGCAAGCAACACAAGCGTGAAGAGAAATGGTGAAACCAGAGCGAGACACGTGCGTTTAGGGTTTAGGAAAGAGCAGGCGGAGGGAGGGGGAGAATAGGGAATACGCCAATTGTTCTGACAATGGCCGTTGTTTTCACAATGGCCATTCTTCTAACAACAGCCATGGATCGACATTCAAACAACTTACAGTAAGCACATGTTTGGTAGCCGTATCCGTTTGCAACTTCAACAAATGGTTGACTGGCTTCATTCGGAATGGTGCAGTTGCACGAGTTGCTGTTGCTGCGTAGGTTAGCCCGGCATGAGAAGCGCCCACACGGGTTCATGCTGGGCTGCAGTGCGCCATCACCCTTGAAGCTCCTCTGGCCGCAAGGGTCCTTGGGGACTGGAGGGTGTTACATGCGAGAATAGGACGAGTAGAAACATGTGCACTAGAAGTTACGCTGAGAACGACTCTGGGAAGGCAACAATGAGTCAGTAATTGACCAACCCACAGACGTGGACAACACTGCCTCACACTCTCTTCTCTCTGTTGACGATCCCTTCACTCCATCCACCTTTCTCCACAAACAAAACATGGAGCGATCCTCTGCACTCATTAAGGTTGGTTTGACGCTTGTCCCAGCCTCACTGTCAAACATAGTTGACACTGTGAGTGCTCAAAGGTGGGGATAGAGATATGGAGAACAATGGAGGAAGTTGGCTCACTCTTTACAATGGGGTAGATGCCAGGCAGCACGTTGATGCCACACACACCATCCCCTCCTTGGATATCCATGCGCATGTGGCCTCGGTCACCCCACTCCACTCCCCACGAGTTCCGGACTATCCAAAATGGAGGCGCAATGCGATTTTGGCTGCCGTCATTTCTCAAGACGAAGTACCCAACAACAAGTACAACATGGTTCAGTCTGCCAGTATAGCATCCAGGATCCTGGTACTTGAAGGTCTGAAAAGACATAGGGACACCACGACGAGAAAAAGAATGGGTGTTCTTGAGGCATGAAGCCAATGCAGGCAAAACTTTAATCCAACTTCTTACATCGAATGTACAGCATGTAGGATCAATGCAAGCAACACCCACCCCGTCATATTGTGCAAACACTAGAGCAGAAGCCTCGATATGAACCACCACTGGCTGTCGTTGCACTGCCAGCATGAGCCCCACAAACCCCTTGAACCGTGTGCGCTAAAAGCCGTGCACAGGGCGCTGAAACGGCTTCACAGTGGTGGATGCCACGAAGCCAAAGAAGAAGGCGGCTGCTCGGCTGCACCCTGCAGCACCTCACACAGCGCCAGCCTCCTCTCCAGCAGTGCCCGCTGCGGCTTCTCCTGCGAGTCAGCCAGGAAGACGTGGAAGGTGCCGGGGTCCCCCGGCTCATAGTCCACCCACGCCGTGTACGCCTTCCTGTTGCTCAGAGGGAAGGGCAACCTCACAGCGGCTAGCGACCTGTCCTCGCCTCGAATGTTCAGCCCCACATGCTGGCCGCTCATGTCACCATGCTCCTTATTCTGCAGAGTGTCAAACTCAACTGCGATGCTCCGTGTGTCCATTCCACCATACCCCACACCTACACCACTCCCCACCAGGTCTATCGCGGAGACGACAAAGGCAAAGCCGTTGAAGCCCACGCGGCCGGATCGAGGCGAGAGGGAGAAGGTGAAGTTGGCGTGGAAGGCAAGCTCCAGCCCACACCCCAAACGTGTCTGCCCTGCCTCGTACACAAACAGCGTCACCGGCGCTGCAGTGAAGTTCCCCCCTGTCTCGCGCTGCACCCCCTTGGTGAGCACAGACAATGACTGGAGAACCGGCTGGCTTCTTGAGTGATTCTTGTTCTGGCCTGCACAAACATATCAGAGGGACGGCAGGAATGAGATATGCGCAAGAATCTGAGCGAGAATTATTTGAATAGAAAAAGGAGCTCAAGGTTCTTAAGTACATGAATTGAAACAGATGGGCAGGGAATCTGGGGCAATCCCCAATTAGATCGGCTGAAATCTCCAATAGGTGGGGTTGAAGATTTTGGTTGATCACATCACATTTGGGCTGGGTTGGGAGATTGGTGTAACACCCCAACCACGAAAACTAAAACTAGAGGGTACTAAGACATTCAAACTACAAGTAAAAACATGGAATGGAAGCCTCTCTCTCATAATACAAAGGTTGAACAAATTTCCTATTTACAAGCTACATGAGTCCATGCGAGTTGGACATTCCACCATTTTGTGAATCCGTCTGTGGTCAAACTTCATTGATTTCAAGTGGTGTCCCCTACCTTGAGCAACACAGCTGATCTCTCCAAATTGCACAAATCCCACGTCGCACAGACATGTGGGTGCCAAGCTAGCTCCCTCTGGATAGCACACCTTATGTCCACCACACGCAGCAGCAGCACCAGCAGCAGAGGAGACGCCACAGAATGCATTGCATGCTGCCTCCTGCCGTTGCGGTACCAGGGCACAGCCAAGCGGCAGCGTGAAGCAGTTGGCATCCAAAGAAAGAGGCTGGCATCCCCCGTCGGGCAGAGGGCCCGAGAGGTAGTTGCTGGAGAGATCCAGGGTGCGTGCAGCAAGAGGCATGACTGCAGGTCCTGTGAGGTAGTTGTGGGAGAGGTCGCTGCAGTGGGGTGGGGCAGGTGCTGGGAGAAAGACACATGGGGATCAACTCATTGCATCCAGACTTGAAAAAGTGGTTTTCAGGAAGGGAAGGTGTGAGGGGTTGTTGAATAGCATGTGTATGGATGATGTGTGGGGAGAAGATGACGGACACGTGAAGGCATAAAAAGGAAAACAAGGAGTATGAGAAGCGGAGCAGAGGGGGAACAGGAGGTAAATGAGGAGGGAGCAGGCAAAATCCATATAATCGAATTGACGCATTGACATGAAGATGAAGAAGAGACATATCAGGAAATGGTGGGCTGAGTTGGGGGAAGTATGATGTGAAGAGAGACGAGATGAGGAAGCACCCCAAAGAATGTCGAGGTGGAGATTTTTGAAGGCCGCAAGCATGGCAACCATGAGCAATCACGTGGTGATGTTGAAGTCAGTTTCCACAAAAAAACCATAGTGCATGCTTGGTTGGCACGTCCCACAATCAATCACCTGGATTCCAAGTGGCGCACATTCATTCATTTAGTTCTGGTTAGTGTTTGGTGTTCATTACCCTCACTTGAATACTTCCACCTCTCTGCTTAAGATTTTTTTTTGTTTTCCTGATCTTTGTGACTAAAGACCATGCCTCGCACGGCTGGTTGCTGTTGGCTTGCTCACAGCACAGTTTCGAGAAAACAGCAAGCATGGGTGCGTGACTTGCCGAGTGCAAACGAGAAGGAGAATGCCAGAGCATGCGGAAAGGAGTGAGGAAGTGTGTCGGTCGTACAAGTATGTGAGCTGTGTGAGCTTGGTGAGAGTGCTCGGTATGCTCCCATACAGCTCGTTGAAGGCGAGAGACCTGATGGCCATGGCGGGGAGACGGAAAGATTTTAGAGGAGGGCGACCGGGAATATAGAAGGGGAGAATGAGGAGGGATGGAGACCAGGTTGGATAGGTGAGCGAGACATAAATCTTGGCTAGAGTCGTGGTGGTGATATAGAAGAATGGTGCAATACTCACATGCTAAATTGACACGCTAGATTTACTTGCTATATTTTCTTACTACATTCACGTGCTGGATTCACTTGCTAAATTTACATGCTACATTCAGTTGCTAGATTCACTCGCTATATGTACTTCTAGATTCACGTGCTTGACTCAGTTACTAAATTCGCTTACTAGATTCACTTGCTAGACTTTCTCGCTAAATTCACTTGCTAGATTCACTCACTAGATTCACTTTCACTCGGTATAGTGGCTTAGAGTCATGTGCTGGATTCAGTTGCTTAATTCACCTTTCTAGGCTCAATTTCTAGATTCACTTGCTGGATTCACTTCCTAAATCCACTTGCTATGTTTAATTTAATTATGTGCTGGATTCACTAGCTTAAACCCCTTACCAGCTTCACTTGCTAGATTCACTCGCTAAATTCACTTGCTAGATTCACTCAGTAGATTCACTTTCACTCGGTATAGTGGCTTAGAGTCATGTGCTGGATTCAGTTGCTCAATTCCCCTTTCTAGACTCAATAGCTAGATTCACTCGCTGGATTCACTTCCTAAATCCACTTGCTTTGTTTACTTTAATTCTGTGCTGGATTCACTAGCTTAAACCCCTTACTAGCTTCACTTTCTAGATTAACTCGCTAAATTCACTTGCTACATTCACTCGCTAAATTCACTTGCTAGATTAGCTCGGTAGATTAACTTGCTAGATTGACTTGCTGCCTGTTGGAAGTGTCTCCGGTGGTACTCAGCACACGAGGTTCACGCTAACGCCATAACACAAAGCACCAAGAAGCCACACAGGTGGTTGCATGTTAGATGCATTTCGCAAAGACATGATTTCCTATAATTGCCATGGATTGAGAATCGACACTACAACTACGAAGAGCAGGGTGCTAGGGCCATGCTAGTTTCAAGGAAACGAAAGAAAACAGTACCATTCTTTTCCAGAATTGCAGCCGCATGTAAGCTCACAGGTAGCGTAGTTGGGATAGTTCCCCAAGAGAGTCAGGAATCCTCCCACTCATACGATTGTCATGAAAGGACCTGTGAAGTGCACGTGCACATACAAGTTACAGAGAGGGGACGCATGAAGGACACTGTTCTGGTAGCATACCCAACACAACAAACACATGCATACAACGCACTACAGTAGACATGAGCAACGAGACGAGTCAAATATTTTACTCGACTCGTATTCGTTACTCGGTTTGGGCGACTAACACGGCTGTTTCTGAGAAATTACTCGATTTTGTTGAGTCGAGTATTTCTCGTCAGAAGTAGAATTACTCGTGAGCACACGAGTTCTCGGCGGGTATCAATGTTCTCAAATAAACGAATACTCGAAAATTAACGAGTATTGGATTACAAGATTTCGACACTGGCAGAGGGAGGGGGGGGGGGGGAGGGGGGGGGAGGGCGGGGAGATTTGTGAAATTTGTGTTTCTAGATCTGTTTCCCGCTAGACCAGCCAACACACATTGTGTTTGCAGATCAATTACCACCTCGAGCTGCCAACAAACCCTTGTGTTTGCAGATCAGTTTCCTCCGCGATCCGCGAACACACCTTTGTGTTTGCAGGTCAGTTTTCGCCTAGATCTGATATAGTTACTACTCGATCTGCAAGACACAAGCTTCTGTTTTGATGTAATCTAGCCTCAAGTCTAGCACGCGCACGCCAATGTGCGCACCATACCCTTGCGTACCTTCATTTAATCTTACCTTAGTGTGAAGGTACTTATCCCAAAGATCGCCCCATTTCCTCTACCGAGGTTACTTATATCAATCAACCATCGACATGGAACATCTCCATTGGCGATCGATGGGCTGCACGAAGGAGGCTGCGGGGCGAGGCCCTCGTGGTCATGGCGGGCACGGCGTTGATGGGCGAGCAGACGTAGGTGGACAGGTGGGGATGCCCACGAGTGCGGAGCAACGGCGGCGACTTAAGGGCATTGCGGACATTGAGCGAGCCACGGTTGCCACCGCAGCAAGGGTGCGGGGTGTTGGTGGATCCCAGCACACCGCCGCAAAAAACGCCGCCGTCGCTCCCATGGTGCAAGGCGCAGCGCAGAGAAGGTTTTTCCTCGAGCTCGCTACATTAATTGGCTACTCGATCAAGCGGGCTGCGGCTTTTGAGGAGGAGCAGAGAACCCTTTACCACGGGAAGCCCATGCTCAAGATGAAGCGGTACAAAGAGGTTTGCTGGGGATCCAGTCACGCGATGATCATCCGAGTGCGAGGCAATTGACACTTTCGTGCGCCATGGTGTGGTGAGTGTTGGATGCCTAGATTTCACGCTATTAGGGATATCCTGTCAGGCATATATGCTATAGTCTGTGTAGGCTGTAGTGGGGCAGTTCATATGGGGTACAACACTTTAGGGTTTACTACTTGTACTCCTCATTCAGCTCAATGCATCCATTCCTCGTTTCTTATCATGGTATCGAGCAGGTTCCCTAATGGGAATGATTCCTAGGGCCCACCACGATATTTTTTTCCTGCCCGGAGCGCGCTTCCCTCCTGCCCGAGTCGCGCTCTCTGTGCCCTCCCTACCGTCGCGCCCACTCACGGCCCCTTACGCCGCCCTTACGGCCACTCGCGCTGCCCTTTACGGCCCCTCACGCTGCCCTCTACGGCCCCTCGCGCCGCCCTTACGGCCCCTTACGGTCCACCCCCGCGACGCCCGTCGGCTCCCCTCGCGGCGCCCTTACGGCCCCTTACGGCCTCGTCGCCGCCCCGTCTAGGCCCCTTACGGCCCCGTCGCCGCCCCGTCTAGGCCCCTTACGGCCCCGTCGCCGCCCCGTCTAGGCCCCTTACGGCCCCGTAGCGGCCCCGTCTAGGCCTCTTGCGGCCCCGTCTAGGCCCCGTGCGGCCCCTCTACGGCCCCGTCTAGGCCCCTTGCGGCCCCTCTGCGGCCCCGTTGCGGCCCCTCTGCGGCCCCGACGCTGCCACCTGCGGCCCCGTCGCCGTCACCTGCGGCCCCGTCGCCGTCACCTGCGGCCACCCCGCCGCCACCTGCGGCCCCGTCGCCACCATCTGCGGCCCCGTCGCCGCCAACTGCAGCCACGCAACCGCCACCTGCGGCCTCGCCACCACCTGCGGCCCCGTCGCCGTCACCTGCTGCCCCGTCGCCCTCCCCTAGCGGCCACGTCGCCGCCTCTACCGGCCCAGCGACCGAGCCGCCGAGCAGCCAAGCAGCCGAGCCGCCCAGCAGCCGCACCGCCCAGCAGCCGAGCCGCCTACCTGCCGAGCAGCCGAGCCGCCCTGCAGCCGAGCCGCCCAGCAGCCGAGCCGCCCACCTGCCGAGCAGCTGAGCCGCCCAGCAGCCGAGCCGCCCAGCACCCGAGCCATCGAGCAGCCGAGCCGCCCACCAGCCGAGCCGCCCACCAGCCGAGCCGCCGAGCCGCCCAGCAGCCGAGCCGCCCAGCAGCCGAGCCGCACAGCCGCCGAGCCGGCGAGCCGCCCTACTGTCGATCCGCTGCTGTTCCTACTCGTGAGCTCACTCCCTACTAGGCCCTTGCAGTCATGGCTACCCCCAGTGTCCTTACTTTTGATGCTGAAGGCCATGCCGTTGACTTTGAGGTCTGGGTCGATGACCTCCAGCTGTTCCTCCAGTGCGATAGGGCAGACGGCTTCTCTCTGTTTGACCTCACCTCTGGTGCCTCCCCTGCCCCGCCTGCTACTGCTAACAGCACTGTTCGCTCACAGTGGGCGACACGCGATGCTGCTGCCCGTCTTGCTGTGCGTCGCCACTTACCGACCACTGAGCGTGCACACTTTAGCCAGTACAAGAGTGCTAAGACCTTGTACGACACTGTAGTTGCACGCTACTCTTCCCCTGCCACTGCTGCACTGAGCCGCCTCATGCTACCGTACCTCTTCCTTGACCTTGCTGCCTTTCCCACAGTCGCTGACCTCATTACGCACCTCCGCACTAGTGACACTCGCTACCGCGCTGCGCTTCCTGCTGAGTTCTGCGCCAAGAACCCCCCCCCCCCCCCCCCATGTACATCACCCTCTACTACATAGTCACCCGGCTCCCTGACTCTCTCCGCGTAGTCAGGGACCACTTCCTCTCAGTTTGCCCCACCACTCTCACCGTTGACCTCCTCGAGAAGGGCCTCCTAGCTATAGAGAAGAGCATAGTCGCTGTAGGAGCCTCTCGTGGTGACCCTCGCACCCCCGTCTTTGAGCGGTGTTCCCCCTCCCCCCTCTTGCCCTCTGTTGCTTCTGCTGCTGCGGCCGACCTCGTTGGTTTTGAGTCGGTCGGCGCTGTGTCTGCCCCTAGCGGGAGACGCCGCCCCGGCAAGGGCAAGGGGGGCATGGGCACAGGAGGGACTAGCGGGGGCGGTGGAGGTAGTGGTGGAGGTAGTGGAGGGGGTGGGGGTGGTGGTGGGAGTGGTGGCGAGGGTGGCGGCCGCGGCGGCAGCAGTGGAGGCGGAGGAGGCGGCGGTGGTGGCGGAGGGAGCGGAGGCGGCGGAGGTGGCGGAGGAGGCGGAGGTGGAGGGCGGTGGTGGAGCGGGTCGCGACTCTGCGTAGAGGAGTGGGTCAGGTGGTGGTCCGCGCCAGGAGCAGCGGAGTGGTGTGACTCTGTCCCCTCAGCAGCTTCCTGAGTGGTACGCTGCGCGTCAGCGCGGTGGGGGTACTGGTCCCTGCACTTACGTCCTCCGTACCGGCGACCGAGCTGGTGAGCAGTGCGAGGGCCCGCACTCCGCCCAGCGCTGCTTCGATCGCCTGACAGACGCGTGGCGTCGCCAGTTCCGTGAGGCGTCAGAGATCCCTCGCTGGGGAGATCTGTCTAGGGCGAGGGTTGCCATCTTTGATCTTGACTATGATGCTATCCTTGCTGCCATGTATTCTGTGACTACTTGTGTTGAGGGTGACTGTTACCTGTGTGTACCGCCTGACCCGGGCATTGAGGCCACTGCTCTATGTGCTGGTGAGGCTGCTGCTCTAGGTGCTAGTGCGTCTGCTGCCCCAGGTGCTAGTGCGTCTGCTGCCCCAGGTGGTGGTGAGTCTGCTCTCTCAGGCACTACGTCGGCTCAGGCCTTACACACCTTCACCCTTGACTCGGGTGCGTCCCGCTCCTTCTTTCGAGACCGCACCACTCTTACGCCGCTCAGTCGGCCGGTTGCAGTCTCCCTGGCGGACCCCTCTGGGGGTCTTGTCCTTGCTAGCTTCTCCACTGTCTTACTGTGCCCGGCAGCCCCCTCTGGCACCCTGTCAGGTCTCTACCTCCCCTTGTTCTCTACGAACTTGGTGAGTGGAGCGGACCTACAGGATAGAGGGGTTGACCAGTTCACTCCTGCGAGTCAGCGGGTGACCCACTGCACGTGTGCTCGAACAGGCCGTCACTTGGCCACGTTCACCCGTCGGCCAGGGTCGAGTCTGTACACCCTTACTACTGAGTCTCCTCCGGCTGCTGAGTCTGGCCAGGTAGCTGCGTCGAGTCAGGTGTTTGCTGCAGCGTCCAGGTCTGGTCCTGCGTCTGCTCCCTGCTCGTGTCGTCTCCTGTCCCACCAGACTCTCCTGTGGCACTACCGCCTTGGTCAATCCTCCGTGCCTCGTCTCCGAGGCATGGCCTCCCATGTCCTTGTCTCTGGTCTCCCCCGATCTCTCCATCCCCTACCTCTGGGGCCTGCCCCTACCTGCGTCCCCTGCGTCGAGGGGCGACAGCGCGCCGGCCCTCACTCCTCCGAGTTTCCTCCGACAGAGGCTCCGCTGGAGACTCTCCACATGGACGTGTGGGGCCCCGCCCGCGTCCGTGGACAGGGACACGAGCGTTACTTCCTGTTGGTGGTTGACGACTACTCGCGTTACACCACAGTCTTCCCCTTGCGCAGCAAGGGTGACGTCACTGGAGTGTTGATCGACTGGATCCGCGCAGCTCGTCTCCAGCACAGAGAGAGTTTCGGCTCGGACTTTCCTGTTCTGCGTCTGCACTCGGACAGAGGCGGGGAGTTTTCCTCTACCCATCTGGGAGCCTTCTGTCGGGCACAGGGCATCCGCCAGACCTTCACGCTTCCGACCTCTCCACAGCAAAATGGGATTGCTGAGCGCCGCATTGGCATGGTCATGGACGTCGCCCGTACGTCCATGATCCATGCAGCTGCCCCCCATTTTCTGTGGCCGTTTGCGGTTCAGTACGCAGCGCATCAGCTCAACCTTCAGCCCCGGGTCTCCTTGCCAGAGACCTCCCCCACCTTGCGGTGGACGGGGAAGGTTGGCGATGCGTCTGCGTTTCGGGTCTGGGGATCTCGGGCGTTTGTCCGCGACTTGTTTGCGAACAAGCTGTCCCCCCGTGCTGTTCCCTGCGTCTTCCTTGGCTTACCCCCTGACGCGCCTGGTTGGCAGTTGTACCACCCCACCTCGCGCCGTGTTCTGTCCTCCCAAGATGTCACCTTTCACGAGGCGGTGCCTTACTACCGTCTCTTCCCCTACCGCACTGCGACCCTCCCTCCACCGCCGCTCTTCCTTGCGCCAGGTCCTCCCCCGGTAGACCCTCTCCCCCCTCAGGATCCTGCCCCGTCAGGTGTGTCCCAGGTAGACGCAGTCGAGACTATCGAGGTAGCTGTTGACTCTGGTGGTGCTAGAGGTGTTGAGCCTGCGGGTGCCGGGTCTGGAGGTGCTGAGCCTACGGGTGCTGAGTCTGGGGGTGCTGAGCCTGGGGGTGTTGAGACTGGGGGTGCTGAGCCTGGGGGTGCTGAGTGTGGGGGTGCGGAGCCTAGGGGTGCGGAGCCTGGGGGTGCGGAGCCTGGGGGCGCTGGGTCTGTTCGTGTGGCCGCCGGGGGTGCTTCGTCGAGGCGGGAGCCACTCTCTCCGCAGGAGCTGCGCGAATGGTTTGCCTGGCGCTGGAGTCGTGCTGCTGGAGCTGGAAGCACTACTGTTGCTGCTGGTTCTGGAGGTGCTCGTACTGGCGGTACTAGAGCTGCTGGGATTGGGGGTGCTGCTGGAGCTGCTGGAGTTGGTCCTGCTGGAGCTGCTGGCGGTGCTGGAGCTGCCGGTCCTACTGGAGTTGGTACTACTGGAGCTGCTGGAGCTGGAGCTACTGGGGGTGTTGGCGCTGGTGTTTCCGCTGACGCCGGTGTGTCTGAGGGTGCTGGAGCTGACGCTGTTGGAGCTGGAGGTGCGGCTGGCGCTGGTGCTGCTGCTTGGGGTACTGGTGCCGTCAATGCTGGTTCTGGAGGCGCTACGCGGCCGAGGTCGTACTTCGTTCCGCTTCTTGAGCAGATTCTTGGTCTCCCGCCCTCTACTGGTCCTGCTCCTCCCTTAGAGTATCTCTTCCACTGCGTCCTTCCACTGCTCCTCTGCGTGTCCCGTTGCCATCTCCTCCAGAGTCCTCTCTTCCTCTTCTTACTGACCCTGAGTCTGACTCTCTTCGTGCTGCCAGTCCTACTGTCACGCGTCTCCTGGCCACTGTTGTCACTGACCCTTCCTTTGAGTCCACTGTTGCGTCTGCCTTAGCGGCTGAGCTTGTGGACTTCACTGCTCGCTGTCGTCTAGACTACGCCACTATTCTTGTTGCTGTGTCCGAGTCTGTCTGTCCTCCGTCCATCGGGGGTGGGTGTGCTCTTAGCACGGACGTCCTTGAGGACAGGCAGGAGGAGTTCCAGTGTTTTGCCGCTGCTTTGCGTCATCTCGTGTCCACGCTGATTGCCCCTGAGGGAGACCCGAATGCACCAAACATCCCGACTCCTCGATCGTACGCTGAGGCGTCGAGGGTCCCTACTCCTCTCAGTGGGAGTCAGCCATGGACGCAGAGATGGCTTCCTGGAAGTCCACAGGCACCTACGTCGACGAGGTTCCCCCACCTGGGGCGAACATCGTCAGTGGCATGTGGACTTTCAGGGTGAAGCGGCCGCCGGGTTCTCCGCCTGTCTTCAAGGCGCGTTACGTGGCTCGAGGCTTCAGTCACCGGCAGGGAGTTGACTACTTTCAGACCTTCTCTCCCACCCCGAAGATGACCACTCTTCAGGTGCTGCTGCACATAGCCGCTCAGCGCGACTACGAGCTTCACTCTCTTGACTTCAGCACAGCTTTCTTGCAGGGCAGCTTGCACGAGGAGATCTGGCTGCGCCGCCCACCTGGCTTCACTGGGTCGTTTCCTCCTGGTACCCAGTGGAGCCTCAGGCGGCCAGTCTACGGTCTCCGCCAGGCGCCCCGTGAGTGGCACGACACACTGAGGACTACACTTGCGGCTCTTGGGTTTGCTCCTTCTACAGCCGACCCGTCGCTATTTCTGCGCACCGACACCTCTTTGCCGCCGTTCTACATCCTCGTGTACGTCAACGACTTGGTCTTTGCCACTGCTGACATTGCTGGACTCGCCCACGTGAAGTCCGAGCTGCAGAAGAGACACACGTGCACAGACCTGGGTGAACTGCGCAGCTACCTTGGCTTGCAGATCACCCGGGACAGAGCACAGCGCACCATTACCCTGACTGAGTCACACATGGTGCAGCAGGTTCTTCAGCGCTTCGGCTTCACGTACTCCTTGCCTCAGGCCACTCCTTTGTCTACTCGCCACTCGCTCTCAGCTCTGCCTTCGGATGAGTCCGTAGAGCCGAGTGGCCCGTACCCAGAGCTTGTTGGCTGCCTCATGTACCTGATGACCTGTACACGACCTGACCTTGCATACCCTCTTAGCATCTTGGCACGCTATGTTGTCCTGGGAGACACCGACCAGAGCACATGGCTACAGCGAAGAGGGTGTTGCGCTACGTGTGAAGTACGTCGGGCATGGGGCTAGTGCTTGGAGGGCGACGTCGAGTGGTCCTCACAGGTCACGCAGACGCTTCTTGGGCTGACGACCAGCCGACACAGCGGTCATGACAGGGTTACACCTTCAGCCTTGGCTCCGGCTCTGTTTCGTGGCGGTCTACCCGCTCGTCTTCTGTTCTCACCTCTAGCTGTGAGGCTGAGATCTCGTCTTCTGTGCTCGCCATGGCTGCACAGGAGCTACGCTGGCTCACCTACCTGCTGACTGACCTAGGAGAGCCGCCTCGTTCTCCTCCAGTTCTGTACGTAGACAACAAGGCCATGCTGGCCTTGTGTCGGGAGCACAGACTGGAGCACAGAACGAAGCACATTGCTCTTCGCTACTTCCTAGCTCGTGAGGTGCAGTAGTGTGGTCAGCTCCGCCTCACCTACGTGGCCTCTGAGGCCAACACTGCTGATATCTTTACCAAGGCCCTTCCGCCTTGTGATCATCAGCGCTTCTGTGCTATGCTAGGTCTTGTGCCTACTTGGCCTCACTTGCTCACTTCTTGACCTTGTTTGTAGTGTACTCTTTCTATACCTGCACTTGCTTGTTTACCTTCAGATATATGATCTTGCATGTGAACTGGCCTTGTGGCCTTGCTCTTGTGCTTGGACTGTGTGGTGACGTTGTGATCCACCCTGAGCTTGCTTTGCTTTGCTTGACTGGTCTTGTGACCCCTTGTTCTCCCCCACTTGCCTATGGGGGTGTGTCAGGCATATATGCTATAGTCTGTGTAGGCTGTAGTGGGGCAGTTTATATGGGGTACAACACTTTAGGGTTTACTACTTGTACTCCTCATTCTGCTCAATGCATCCATTCCTCGTTTCTTATCATATCCGTGATGGTAAGAGCTCCTCTGTGTTCCTGGTAAGCAACGTGTATTCCACCATGACCGTCAGACACTCCCCTCCACTTGATATATTTCAGCCCTCTCTCAACCAACACAATTGCCATGGGTGGGGGGCCACCACTCCTGCATAAAAGGAGCATGATTCCGCGCTCCGGATCATTCCGCAACAGTGGCAGGCACTAGATGAGCTCGCGGCCTTTCTCCGTCCCTTCAACACCATGACACTTGCGGTTGAGGGGTCTCTTTACCCTACGGTCAACTGCGTGGTGCCGTAGTTCAACAGCCTCATGAACAAGCTGGAGAAACTGCAGAACGACCCCCCCCCCCCCCGCCCAAGAGTTCATTGATGCGTGCATGAAGGCAGCAATGCCGAAGCTACAGGAGTAGTACGCGTCCAGCATCAACAGCTGAGCATCGCAATATTCCTTGATCCCACATTCAAGCTCGGTTACTCCGATCTGCCCAGGGCTGAAGCTGAGGCAAGGGCGAGCACACAAGGTTGGAGCTGTACACGACCCTGGTGTGCGGGATACCATGCCAAGGAGAGGGAGGGGGGAGGGGGAGGGGGGTGTCAGAGGTCCACTGGTGATCCCCGATTGATCCTAGGGAAGGGTTTCAGGCACGTTGGCTTGGGGGGGTTATGGGCGCACTGACCCGCTACTTATCAAACCCTTTTATCCCAATGGTCTAGTGGTTGGGATTCTGACATGGTATCAGAGCGAAGGTCTCGTGTTCGAATCCCGGTGTATGCACTTCGAGCATCCCAGTGCGGGGGGGTGTCAGAGGTCCACTGGTGATCCACGATTCATCCTAGGGAAGGGTTACAGGCACGTTGGCCTGGGGGGGTTATGGGCGCATTGACCCGCTACTGAAACAAGCCCTTTTATCCCAATGGTCTAGTGGTTGGGATTCTGACAGGGGGGCTGACAAGGGGGGGAGGGGGGGAGGCGATGGCCAGGGATTACCTGACCATCTCAGCTACGTCTGCCGCGAGCAAGAGGGTTTCTTTCACACCAGGATTCTCGTCACCTGGCAGCGTCATCGCCTTGGGGCTGAGCATGTTCGTGCATGACTTAGCATCGCGACTCATCCGGGCGAGAGGCTCGTGCCGAACTGTACCACTCTTGCGTTTGAGGAGGATGTCATGTTGGAGATCGAGGAGGGGTTGTGATGTGGTACATGCATAGCGATGGCAAACTTTGCATGCGTGTACTTTTACATTGCACTAATAAAATTACATGGACGCTCACCTGGGTGCATCACCAGGTTCCATTACCCTGTTCTGTAAAGGGCCCTGCCCTACCTTGCCCTGCTTGGCTTTGACATGCACTGACCTGCCCCACCCTGCCCTGCCCTGCTCTTCCCTGCCCTGCCCTGCATGCCCTGCCCTGCCCTGCATGCCCTGCCTTGCCCTGCCCTGCCCTGCCCTGCATACCCTGCCAGCCCTGCCCTGCCCTGCATACCCTGCACTGCGTCGCGCTGTTCTGTCTTGCCGTGCACTGCTGCATGCATAGGCAGGCAGGCATTCAAAGCCTTTCCCATCCTGGTTTAGAAAAGAGGGGCGGTTGGTTGGCCACTTCTATATTGCACTATTGTGGTGAACTTTGTTGTATGTGGTTTCTCATAAACTAGAGCTGGGTGGGTTGTTGCAGGTGGTGGAGGTTGCTGCAACGGTGGGCTTGTGTCACAAACAGACGGCGTGGGTACAAATACCAACAAAAAACTAAGAAAAAAATGAGTCGAGCATTTCTTCATATAAAACAAGAACTTCATTACTCGGTCCGAGTAACAAGTACTCGTTTGTTTACACGATTTAACGAGTCGGGACTAGGGGTAAAATTGCTCGGGCAAGTAATACTCGACTCAACACGTTTTCAAAAGGAGTAGGCTGAAAATGTGTCGAGGATTACTCGACTCGACCTGCGAACACCACAGTCAGACATGCAATGAAGCAATCCGCCAGTACATGCACCACAAAAACCCTGATGACCAGTTTCCTAGACTGAGAAGCATGCAGCGGGCATGTTAGATGAGTTCTTCAATTCGGAAAGGTAAGAGATTGTGTGTAGAGAAAGATTCTCAGAGCGTTCTTGGTGCGACTAGCTTTTAACCCAACTAGTACAGGTTCAATTCTTGCTCATTCCACACTCTCGACACAAGGAGAAGTTACCACCCACAGCGATGTCAGATTGGAAAGGCTGCTGATGGAAGATGGAATGGACCCGATGAGGTTGTTCATGCTCAGTACCCTGCACAGGTAAAGATGATTGGCAATGTGAAGGTGCATTAGCAGGATGATGGTGTTAGTGTTAGCCCTCAATCTCACACTTGCATTTTGCACTTTCTATATCCTAGCGTAGTGTAGTTTGCACTTTGTGTTTGGTTGGGTGTACACCTACATCCAAACCAAACCCAAATGTAATTTCCAAGCAATCTCCAACCCACCAATTGGAGATTGTCTTGGGATTATCCCCAATCCCTAGAGATTGCCCCCGATTCCCCTCCCCGTCTATTGCTTGCCCATCTTGGATGTACTTAAGGAGCTTCAAGCTCATTACTAATGCATCGGTTCTAAGCTTAAGTTGTGACGTGGTATCAGAGCCATTCAGCCACACACGCGGATTGTGATCCTCTTATCTCTGCCGATCTTCATCCTGCAAACCTCGGCGTAGCCGCCTTCAATCCCGTCGACGTATATTCGCGACATCCGAGGCTGGAAATCCTCCCGCGCCACTTTCCATTCATTCTCGACGACGACTTCTACAACTTCTTTGGTAAGCGCATCATCGGCGCTATAACCAATCGCAATTTTCGACAGACATCTTCGCTTCAACGCAGCTTCTCGTCAAGCCGTCGCCCGTCACCCCGCAGCTTCTCATTGGGCCGCCGCCCGTCGCACTGCAGCTTCTTTTCGGGCCGCAGCCTGTTGCCCTGCATCTTCTCGTCGGCTGCCGCCCTGCAGTGTCACCTTCGAGCTGCCGCCCGTTGCCTAGCAACAGCACTTCTACCCCCATCCCCCCTTCCCGCAGCTGAACAGGTCTAGCAGCGAAGCCGAGCAGTAGCGTAGCAGCGAAGCCGAGCAGCAGCATAGCCGTGAAGCTGAGGGTGGTGTGTGGGAATAGGGTTAGTAGTTAGTTGACACTAAATCGGCGATTCCGTCAAATTCTCCTTCGAAAACCCTAAACCTCAAAATTCTCTTTCGTAAACCCTAAACCTGAAGTTCTTCGAATTCTCCTTCGGAAACCCTAAACCTCAAGTTCCTATCGCTGACTTACGAGCGCACTTTGCGTGAGAATCAAAGGGGCTCTTCATCATGGCTTTCACCTCTTCCACCATCGTCAACCCCATCACCCCTCTCCGTCTTGAAGCCGACGACACTAGCTCCAACTTCAAGGCATGGAGCTACGGGATTGACAAGCACCTCCTGAGCCGTGATGTGCAGGGATTGGACCTCAAGGACGTCCTTCTCAACCGTGGCATGGGAAAACAACCCCCTCTTCCCATTGAGCAGACTGAGCCTTCAAGTGACGCAGACATGAGGGCGTACGAGGATGCTGTTGACAAATATCGTAAATGGGAGAAGGCCGATGCGGCTATCATCAGCGTCTTCATCGGCTCCACCCCTCCCAAACTTGTCAACACTTTCCATAACTACCCCACCTCCAACGCCATTTGGAAGTATCTCCAGAATCGATTCACGAACAAGACGGCAGTCGGAGTTGCCATCCTCATCCCCAGCATGTTCCAGGTCTGCCTTGAGGATTGCTCAGGAATGGCTGACTATATTGCCAAGGTGCAGACCATTCATGGCGAACTCAAGGAGCTGGGTATAGTCTTCCCCAAACAAGCTCCTGCAGCCGCCCTTCTTATTGGCCTCACCTCGGCATATGAAGTCACGAGGAAGGTGCTCTCCTCAATTCGGCGGAGAACCTTACTTTCGCTAAAGTCTCCTCTACCTTCCTCCTTGCCGAGAAAGACTCCACGGCTCAAGCCAATGCCTATGCCCTCCGTGCTCCCGTGCCTCAAGCAAGTGTCGCCTCGGCACCCTTCTAGCGCAACCGTTTCCCTCCGTGCACCTACGTCGTCAAGTATGGCAACTGCAAGGGACAAGTGTGTGGTGGCACTACCCAAGGACCCTGCTTCGACTAGTGCTATTGATAGTGCTCCCGTTGATGTGCGTATCAACTTCCTATTCCCTAGCACTGTCATGATTAATTAAGCAACCTCCCAATACATCGGCTCATCACAAACACCTCAATACATAGAATTTGTTGTGCAAGCAAGAATGTCCCAGTGGGTAGATTATCACCTTTGGTCTTAGAGGTCGTGGGTTCAACTCTCAGGAGCTGCATTCTCTCTTCTCATCATGCCCAACATGACATTCCCACACTCCACCATACTCACCCACTGTGAAGTGTGGTCACAGTTGGCTTTGCCATCTGTCCACTCATCCCATACTCACCTTGCTGGCCCCTATGGTGTGCCACATGCTGCCATGTAGGCTGTTGTACCAGCCTGGACCACATGTGCAACATGTGGCCTTAGTTGCTAGCTTGGCAAGGTTGGCTAGCCTTGCCCTCAGCTTTGAGGTGCTGCAGCTAGCCTCAAGAGTTCAGCCACATATATGTGGCTTCCCACTTCTCTAGAAATTATCCTTGGCAAAGGACATTGCTCTAGCCTCTCAGGCTTGTACCATCTTCCTACTAAGGATATATTGTTCTTCTCTCATTGTGCCTTAAGTTCACCGATCCTCATTCTACATGCTATCAGAGCTAGGCTTCTAGCTTAGTGAACGTTGCACACTTGATGGGTCAAGTTGAAACGCCTCTCGGTCGGCACACCCTTCCCATCTTGGAACCAGATGGTTCCAACTTCATTCCATGGAAGAAAAAGATATGCTACATCTTCAACGTCCTTGGGCTGATCTCCCTCCTTGGAGATCCCAAGGTTGCTTCGCGTCCTTCAATTTCCTCTTCCACAACCAGCGGTGGAGAGGCTACCGAAGGCAACAGCGGTGCAGCCCCTAAAACAGCCCATTAAATTGCTTCGCTGCCGGATGAAGAAAAAGAGGAGCATGCATACTATCTTCTCATGTCGGCCGTCCATCCTCAACTATCGCTCACTCTTGCTCAAGCAAACATGAAAAAGGATATGTGTGGATGCATCATGGCGTGGTTCGACTGCATGGGCAACCATGCACAAGTGGCTCTCCTCCGGGATCTCATCACTACTCGGATGGACCCAACAACAAGTCTTCGCTTCTACTTCGATCGAGTTGGAAACCTTACACACCAACTCAAATCTGCCGGCTTCCAGTTACCATCATGGGTGGTGATAATCTCCATCATCCTCAACCTTCCGGGCTCGTTCAAGACTCTTACTGAAACCATTTGCACCGTGAAAGACATCAAGTCTATGACGGTTGAATACCTACAATCACGCCTGCTCGATGCCGATTGGGAGCGGTCACAATCTGGTACAAGCCGCAACATGGAGGGTGCCTGCAACCTCAATTCTCAGCCCTCCCACCCTCTTCGCTCCGGTTCCCGCCAGTCGCCCACCTGCCGTTACTGCAAGAAAACTGGTCACGCCATCGACGAATGCTTCAAATTGAAAAAGAAGAAAGAGCTTGAAGAAAGCTCTAAACAGGAGAAATCCGTCATCCAGCCTTCGGTGCATGTCTCCACCAGCTCCTCTGCTGAAATTACTCCGACCCCCACACCACCTCCTGCCCCATCAGCCCCTCAGTCTGTACCTGATTCCCGGTACGTTGACATTGCTGTTAGCACTAGCCACCACCCCATGATCTCCTCATGGACTCCTCTCGTCGCTACTGTCTTCATTTTCACCATCCTCCTTCTCCTCCCCCTCTTCCCTTATGGGGCTCCCTTCGCATCGGCATTCACGGCCTCCTCATTCAACATGGACCGGACTTCGTCGTGGCTGGTGGACAGCGGCGCATCCTCCCATATATGCTCGGATCGTTCGCTGTTTTCGTCTCTCCAGAAGCCAAACAAAGATATCCTTGTTCGTTTTGGTGGTGGAGAGACTTACGAGGATTTGGGAGTCGGCACGTTGGTGGCTACTCTTCGGTCACCAACATCGGAAACCACCATTCAGCTGGACAACGTTTTATTTCTCCCTTCATCAGTTCACAACCTTCTCTCTGTTCGTGCACTTGCTGCTGCCGGCGTTGCCGTCTCGTTCCCCGCTGCTAGGCGCGTTGTTCTCACAGCAGATGACGCTCCTATTGGCGAGGGTTATACCCGGAACAACCTGTTTTATCTTCAACTGCATCATGGGAGCAGTGCTGCTCCTTCTATCAAGCCAACGGCATGTCCAGCCTCCACCACTACCTCCTCGTACCTCTGGCATCGTCGTTTCGGGCAACTCAACATGCAGGACTTGTCAACACTTCATCGACAGCAGCTGGTCACCGGTCTTCACCTCTCCTCCACCTCGATTCCCCATTGCATCTCGTGCTATCGTGGGAAACAAACACGTCAACCGTTTGGCGTGTCCCATTCTCGCACCACAGCACCACTCCAACTCATTCACTCCGATATTGCTGGACCGTTTTCATATGGAACTACCCTTGGCGGCGCTCGCTACCTTCTCACCTTCATTGACGACTACTCCCGCCACATTGCAGTGCATCTCCTACGCCACCGATCGGAGGCACTTTCATGCTTCAAGGCTTACATCACACGGGTACACAACATGCATTCCCCACACACCATCAAAGCCTTTCACTTTGACGGTGCCTTGGAGTTCACTTCCAAAGCCTTCACTTCATTCCTTACAGCTCATGGCATCGCTCGCCACCGCTCTACGCCATACACACCCGAGCAAAATGGAGTAGCCGAGCGCGCCAACCGCACTTTACTTGAGATGGTCTGTTCCATGCTACATGATGCACACATGGACAAAGGCGGGTGGGGTGAAGCCGCTCTTACTGCTGCCTATCTCCGTAATCACGCCATTAGTCGGGGTGGTTCAACTTCTAAGACTCCCATGGAACTATGGACCGGTGCACGTCCGGATGTATCACACCTCCGCATCTTTGGTTCACCTGTCTCGGTCCTCATTCCTTCCCAACGACGTTCTAAGCTCGACGACTGAAACACGGCCGGCATCATGGTTGGATATGGTCATCTTGACGGCACCAAAGCTAACTGCATTTATATCCCATCTCAGCACTGTGTCATCCTTTCTCGTGATGTCATCTTCATGGCGCCCTCTGCACCACCTTCCGACGACCCTCGAGACCCTACATCGTCATCTCCACCCACATCCTCCTCACTACCTCCTCCTCCACACCCTACTTCCTTGGCCCCCACCTCCCCTCCCTCTCCTTCCCCCATCATACCCTCCTCCGCCAACCCCCACCCACAATCCCCAAACCTGCCCGCACCAGCCACATGTTCTCCTCCATTGTTTTCCAACCTTCCTCTGCCCTCGACGCCGCACGACTTTCACCTTCCATCCTTCTCTCCTCCCTCTTTGCCTCCTCCTCCCCATTGCACGACTCGCTCCTCATCACCATCCCCTTCAGCTCTTCATGATCCTTCCCTTTAATCCTTGCTCAAGGTCGTACCATCCCCTTCCGAGCCCATTGACTTCACTCTTCCTCCTCTTTCCAACACCTACACCAATGCTGCCCTTCATCATCATTACGAACCTCAACCATTCATGAGGCTCGTACCGGTCCTGATGCTGCTGAATGGATCAAGGCTACTGATGCGGAACTTGCTGCCCTGCACGCTAATGACACCTATAGCATTGTTCCTTGACCACCCAAGTGCAAGCCGATTCCATGCAAATGGATTTTCAAGGTCAAGGATAATGCTGATGGTTCTATTGAACGCCGCAAAGCCCGCCTTGTTGTCAAACGCTTCAAGCAACGTGATGGTGTTGATTTTCATGACACCTTTGCCCCTGCAGTCCGCTTCGCCACTCTCCGCTTGTTTCTCACCATAGCTGCCGCTTTCAACCTGGACGTCCATCAGCTGGACATCTCCAACGCCTTCCTCAACGGCACCCTTGATGAGATTCTCTACATGATGCAGCCTCCCGGTTATTAACTTCCGGCGGTCCGTGGTGTTGAGCAAGTCTGTCTTTTGCACAAACCGCTGTACGGGTTGAAGCAAGCACCGTGATGCTGATACCGCAAGCTTCGTGAGGAGCTTGCTGCCTTTCACCTCTTTGCTGCTCGTGCGGACCCCGGCCTCTTCATTGCTCCTCCTCACTCACCCTATCGGCCTACGGCTGCATCCTTCTTCATGCTTCTCGTCTATGTTGAGGACCTCATCATTCTCTCCTCCTCCTCCTCCTCCTTCTCCTCCTCTCTTCTTGCCTCATTCAAGCATGCCCTTTCATCTCGCTTCAAACTTCGTGGCCTCGGACCTCTTTCCTACTACCTTGGCTTTCACATCACTCGTGATCGAACTTTCCGCACTCTCCACCTTCATCAATCCAAATTCATCACCTCCATTCTAGACACCTACTCATTCTCTCCACTAAACCCCGCTGCCACTCCCATGGACACAAAGTTTCAGCCACCTGTGACTTCCTCCCCGCACTCCTCCTCCTTCCCTTACACCTCGTTTGTCGGATCCATCATGTATGCCATGGTGGGGACCCGTCCCGACCTCGCATACAGCGCTGGAGTTCTTGCTCGTCACCTTCATGATTGGTCTACTCCTCACGTCTCGGCTGCCAAACGCATTGCTCGCTACTTGAAAGGGACTCCCTCCCTTGGGCTTCTCCTTGGTGGCATTCCCGACACCCTCGAACTTCATGGCTGGTGTGACGCCTCTTGGGGACCGGAGGGGGAGCTGCGTCGCTCCGTTATGTGCTACTTGTTCTTCCTCGGTCCGTCACTCATCTCTTGGCAGTCCAAACGCCAAGCTGTCGTTGCTACCTCTTACTGTGAAGCTGAATATTACTCTTTGGGCGCCGCGGTGCACGAGGCATTATGGCTTCGTTCCCTCCTTACTTGTATCTCGTGTGACAACAGTGCCATCATTCTCGCCAAGGACGATGGCGTCTTTCATCCCAAGGCCAAGCACATCGACATCAAGCACCATTTCATTCGCGATCGTGTTGCCGACCACTCCGTCACCCTTCACTATGTTCCTACTCAAGACAACCTCGCTGACATTGGCACCAAGCCTTTGCCCCGTGACCCTTTTCTTCGCATTCGTGGTCTTCTCGGTCTCACCCATGTTTCCTCTTGAAGAACCCTATCCCGGGGACATCCTTGAGGGGGGGTGTTGTGCAAGCAAGAATGTCCCAGTGGTTAGATTATCACCTTTGGTCTTCGAGGTCGTGGGCTCAACTCTTAGGAGCTGCATTCTCTCTTCTCATTATGCCCAACATGACATTCCCACACTCCACCACACTCACCCACAGTGAAGTGTGGTCACAGCTGGCTTTGCCATCTGTCCACTCATCCCATACTCACCTTGCTGGCCCCTATGGTGTGCCACATGCTGCCATGTAGGCTGTTGTTCTAGCCTAGACCACATGTGCAACATGTGGCCTCAGTTGCTAGCTTGGCAAGGTTGGCTAGCCTTGCCTTCTGCTTTGAGGTGCTGCAGCTAGCCTCAAGAGTTCAGCCACATATATGTGGCTTCCCACTTCTCTAGAAATTATCCTTGGCAAAGGACATTGCTCTAGCCTCTCGGGCTTGTACCATCTTCCTACTAAGGATATATTGTTCTTCTCTCATTGTGCCTTAAGTTCACCGATCCTCATTCTACAGAATTCACACTCGACATCGGGGCCACTCACATAGTGCTAGAGATGAGCAACCGGCCCGGCCCGGCCCGACCCGACCACGGGTCACGGGTCACGGTCACGGGTCGGGTCGGGTCGGGCCAGTCTGACCCGCCCCTTTAGAGGGAGCAGGGGTGTTTTTTATCTGTAGTGGATTTTCAGTATGTCAAAATCGGGTCGGGCCTAAAGCCCGACCCAATTTCCCTGGTCCTTACCCGAAGTTGGGTCGGGTCAAGCCTGACCTGAAACCCGACCCGACTCGGCCCAAGTTTCCTGCTCGGGTCGGGTTTTAGCCCGGGTCGGGTCGGGTCGGCCCGCACGGGGCAAGCAAATGAAACCACTGACCCGACACGGGCTAAACCACGGGTCGGGTCGGGCCGGGCAAATGCTAATCTCTACACAGTGCTCAAGGAGACACCCTCCTTCAAACCCTACTCCACACCTATTCCTCTCTTGGAAGCTGAATTCAAGCTTCACCACTTTTGCCAAGGGTTCGTCCACTGTCCCATCCCATGCTCCACCTTCCCATCCGGCACTGTGACTGGCATGTGCGTGCCTTCACTTTGACACAATCTATTGGCTGAAAAATGACTTCAGGAAACAGGGGTGCGCACCATAATTTCGGAATAGAAGTACTATTGTGACATCATCAACCCACTCACCAACAAGGTCTTAGCTCGCTTCACCCTCAACAGTAGCGATCTCTACACGTTGCGTATATCCATCCCACATGTGTCTACTACCCAGGCACAGGCTACTATTACACCATGCTCATGCCGCAGTTTCGCCAATCCGACCATCCTCTACCACCATCGACTCGGGCACCCAAACTTCCGCACGCTTGCTGACATGGCCTCCAAGAAGCTTCTTCTTGGCCTACAAGCCTCACTTCCTCCACCACCTGACTCCCCCGCTCTGACATGCCTTGACCAAGGTGTGGTTGCGAGATAAATGGAGGCCCAATCATCTTGGCTCACATATGACCAAGACTATTGGACCCTTCGGTCCAAACTTTGCGAGTTGGGGCCAATAATGTTGGCCAAGGTCCGAACCAGCCCCCCATTGGCTCTCTCAACATTGTATACCTCCCTCATTCTTAATCTAATCATCCGTTCGTTGTTACACTCCCGATTTTTCACAATTACGAGTGTCACTTACGGGGATAAGAGGCTGGCTGGCTCACCACAAGCTTTTCTGACTCGTCACAAGCCACGAGCCAGACATATTTTCTTTTTCAACAACAGCAGCCACAGAATCCGTAGCACAGCAGCCCTTCCACTCTCATATGCCTTCCAATCTTGTGCACCTTGTTAGAATTTATGTATTATAGCATGCGAACACTTGTAACTGTACACCAAGAGTGGTGTACAGTTGGGTTGGTTCAGGTTCTAGTTCTGGGTGTATTGCGGGTAGACACTCTAATTGGGGTGAACCCAAATATCCTAGCTTAGACTTGACTCCAACCTTGTTGGCCAAGTGGGGCAACCAACTTTGGTTGGTTGGCCACCACCCCACTAGGGCTGGTTGGATGGTCCTCCCTCCCACTAGCCTACTTGGTCTTGGTGTCTTATGTGCTAGGTTTGGGTTCCTCTCCAACTTTCTCTTCCTTGTATAACCTTGTGCTCTCTTGAGTTAATCTTAATGATTCTACTTCATAGTTTCTTTCATGGTATCAGAGCCTAAGGCAAATGCCACTAGATCCTAGGCCTGATAACAAATTTCCTTCTACCTTTTTTTTAACACTACAGCACCTAAGCGAAATCGTCGCGCGGCCTCTCATACCAAGTCGATACCTTGTTCTTAACAAACTCACGGGCCCCTCTGCCTGTGGCATAACCTCTGCTAGCATCCGCGAGAGCCCCTCTGCTCATCGCGTAACCTCCGCTAGCGGCCGCGCGGGCCCCTGTGCTCGTCGCGTCACCTCTGTTAGCAGCCGCGCGGGTCCCGTTTCTCACCGCGTCACCACTGTCAGCAGTAGTGCGGACCTTTCTACCGTTGCGATTTCACTGCCAGCAGTAGCGCGGACCTTTCAACCGTCGCAATTTCACTGCCAGCAGTAGCGCGGACCTTTTAACCGTCGCAATTTCACTGCCAGCAGACGCGCGGACCTTTCTACCGTCCCAATTCCACTACCAGCAGTCGCGCGGACCCTTCTACCGTCGCGTTTTCCTTGCCAGCAGTCGCGCGGACCTCTCCTAAGGTCGCGTTACCTCTACCGACAGTCCCGCGGACCCCTTTGACCGTCGCGTCACCCTTTCTAGCGACCGCGCGAACTCCTTTGCCCGTCGCGCTACCTCTGCCAGCACCACGGAGCAGCTGCGCGTCCCTCCCCACATTGCGCGGCGGCGGAACTGAATAGCAGCAGCAACGGCGGAGCTGAACAGCAGCAGCAGCGGCTGAGCTGAAAAGCAGCAGCAGCGGCGGAGCTGAACAGCAGCAGCAGCGGCGGAGTTGAACAGCAGCGGCGGAGCTGAACAGCAGCAGCACCGGCGGAGCTGAACAGCAGCAGCAGCGGCGGAGCCTAACAGCAACAGCAGCGGCGGAGCTGAACAGCAGCAGCAGCGGCGGAGCTGAACAGCAGCAGCAGCGGCGGAGCTAAAAAGCAGCAGCAGCGGAGGAGCTGAACAGCAGCAGCAGCGGCGGAGCTGAACAGCAGCAGCAGCGGCGGAGCTGAACAGCAGCAGCAGCAGCAGCGGAGCTGAGCAGCAGCAGCAGCGGCGGCAGCAGGAGCGACACTCATGGCGACTGACACTGTGCCTATTCACACCGGCTCCATCGTTTGCCTAGAGGTCCAGGACGGCACTACCGCACTGAATTGGCACCGTTTCTTACAGAGTCTCACCGGCGTCCTCGGCTCCACCATTATTGGCGGTGTCAACCTCCACTCCGTTGTCTTTGCCGAACCGGATGGCCTTGAGCCCAAGCCACCTCCCCTCCTTGGTCTTGAACCTCCTCCTCCACTACCCTATCCTGTCGAAGCACCTCGCCCGCCCGATCTCCCTCGCCTCGTTTCTAACACCACCACCAATTCCTCGCGCCTCACCACCTACGCGAAGGAGGTAGCGACACACACACGACTGGTAGATACCCACAAGGCAGCCCTTGCTGCTCACACCACGGCTGCAGCCCTTCATGCGAAGTACACTGTTGATAAGACGTCATACACATCCCAGCTGACTGATTTCCATACTCGCCATGCCGCGTGGTGCATTGCCGACACTCAGGCTATTGGCCTCATCAACTCCTGCATCCCGACCTTGCTGCAGAGCGAGCTTGACGCCACTTCCTCTGCAGTTCTCTGGCGCGCCCTCAATGATTTGTATGACCGTCGGGACATGGCATCTCTTCATGCCCTGTACCATGACTTCAACGCTATCTCCCTTGACAACTGCACCGGCGCAGCTGACTATACCTGTCGCCTCAACAACACGGCTCGGCGTCTTCGGGAGCGTGGGGCCACTATTGACGACCCCCTCCTCATTTGGCGCATCCTCGAGGGACTCACCCCGGCTTATGAGATGCACCGCATTGCCTACGACATTGTTCTCTCTCCCCACGCCACAGCTGCCGAAGTCACCACATGGGTCCTTGATACTGAAGCCAAGCTTACCTGCCAGTCCCCCTCCACCCTCAACTTCACACAGGGACGCGGAGGACGTGGGGGGCGTGGTGGCAAGGGTCGTGGTGGAGGGAGTGCCGGAGGCGGTGGTGGTCGAGGTGGAGGGGCTGGCAGTGGCACTACAGGTGGGACATCGGGAGGTGATGGGGGTGCTGGTCGTGGTGGACGCTCAGGGGGTTTCCCTCCTTGCTCCTATGTCATTCGACAAGGCCCCGACAAGGGCCATCGCTGCAACCAAACCACCCATCCTGCTAAAACCTGCTTCAAGGCGCGCACTGAACCACTGAGCTCCTTGGAGCCGATCGAATAGATCCTCAATTCGGTAACTGTTCTTCACCGTAATCTTGTTCAAGGCACGATAATCTACGCACATGCGTAATCCTCCGCCCTTCTTGTTAACGAACAAAATTGGTGCTCCGTAAGGGGATGCACTGGGTTCAATCCATCCTTTTCTGAGGTATTCCTCGATCTGTTGTTTGGCCTCTTCGTACTCAGCTGGACTGAGGCGATACAGAGGTCGAAAGGGTGGAACCTTTCCCGGTTCAACAGGGATGGTGTGACCCACTGCGCGGCCAGGCGGAAGTCCATCAGGGATGGTTTCAAACACTTCCTTAAATTCCTCTGCTATTATTTGCATCTGAGGAGGGAAATCCTCAATTGCTGGCTCCAAGGCCTAAGCATTCTCAAGCTGTACCACGAACAGTGTATCAGCTGACTTAACAGAATGCCCGAACTGGTTGGCCAACACACACAGCGCGCTGGGATGTTCAGGCGTCTCTGTTTCAGTGGGCAAAGTATCATTGACTTGCCACCGGATTGCCTTTCCGTTCTTGTTGAACGAGACAATGTTGTACTGGAAGTCTAGAATGACTTCGTTGGCTTGCAACCAATTCATGCCCAGGATGAGGTCGACACCTGACAAAAGTGGTAGGACATACACGCGAACTGTTTCGCTATAGTCCTGTACATTCATGTCGATATGTGTCTGTCCTTTACTTGGAATGACACGATCGTCACCCAAGCGGATGGGACATGACAGTCCTACAACAAAGACGTTGTGTTTCGTGACCCAAGTTGCATCAACAAGGGAAACCGACGCGCCTGTATCGACGAGAATCCTTGCTTCGTCCCCATTCATGCGTCCAGATAACAGTAGATTCTGTTGGAATCTTGGACGGATGGGACAAGCGACAACAAGTTTAGGAGGTCGACAGTACACCCTAAATTTGTTGTGAGCACGTCCAAACCTTTGGGAGCTGGTCCACCAGATGTGGTGCCCTTTGTCCCATGTTGCCATGATATGCCATTCGTGAAAGCGGCGGAATAACTCTCCTTTCACGATTCGAGTCACCAATCCCACTGACATGAGCGGGTGCTCTTGGACACAACGTTCCACAATATCCATGATTGCTGGCAACTCGTTGAACGAGCAAGAGATGATTGAAAACTTATCTCTCAAGGATTCAATTGAGATGTTTTCAAGTGGGTACGATCGAGCTTTAAAAACAGATTTTTCATTAATAGAAGAGGCATACAAACAAGCGATTTTGCATGATGCAAGCTTCTCTAGCTTTAGCAAATCCTCATCACAAAGGACATAAGCCTCATCTACTCGATCTCGCTCACCAACTAGGTACCCACCCCCTAGTTGGACTTCGGAAAATCCTTCGGGCCCGAAGGGCCAGATGCATCCGGCTTCTTGCCCTGGTTGGGCTTGCCGGAGTTCTTGACGGACTTCCTCCAACGGCAGTGATAGGACTTGTGGCCGAGCTTGCCACGGATGCGGCAGCCCGCCGGGGGCTTATCCTCATCTTGAGGATCCTTGGCAGGCCCACCATGGGCCCTCTTGGACTGAGTCCCAGAGGATTCCCCCTTCTGCTGATAGGGCCTCTTCCAAGAGCCACCGCCCCTGTGGGCCTGAGTCCTGCTACCACCCCCCCTAGGGCCTTCGGCACTAGGCTGCTGCTGAGCACGAGCGTGAGTCATGTACGCACGGAAATTCACATCCGTGTCAATGACCTGCTCCTTGCACTCCTTGTAGGTCCTCCACTGGTGCTCCCCACACACAACATGCACACGCTTGATGTGCTCAGGGAGTCGCTTGAAGAACTGGTGGATGACCTCGCTCTTAGGAAGAGCAGTCTTCAGCAGCAATAGAGTTTTCTCAAACTCCTTGGCGTACTCGCGTACAGGCTAGTCACCGCACTGGATGTTCTCCAGGCGGCTACGCACCTCGAGCGCCGGGGGCTGACTCATAAATGCCACCAACATGGCAGCTTTGAACTCCTCCCAGCCAAAAGGATGGCCATTAGCCTCTGGGTGGCGCTTGTTGGGATACACCAACTTGCTCGCACTGTCGTCCAGGGCAAGGGTCGCAGCGACCACGCGAGCCTCGCTACGCACATTGTGGATGGACATAAAGTCCTCCGCAATGGAGAGCCAAGTGTCGGAAACAAGAAGTGATCAACTAGAAACATTTGGGAGTACACGTATGAGACCCTAGAGAAGTGTACACCCTAAAGGCTAACCCACTGTAGCCTACAAAACAGAAACATATACAATGTTTGACACACCCCCATAGGCTAAGTGGGGGAGAACAAGAGGTCACAAGACCAGTCAAGAAAGACAAAGCAAGCTCAGGGTGGATCACAACGTCACCACACACTCTGAGCACAAGCAAGAAGCATATATGTAACACAAGCAACACAGTGATCTATACCTAGCAAAGCAAGCATGCAGGTATATATATATATATATATATATAGATCATAGTACAGGCAGAGCCTACAACAAGTGAGGAAAAGTGGGCACAAGCCCTAGCAAAGTGCAGAAACGCTGATGATCACCAGACTGAAGCGCCTTGGTGAATATATCAGCAGTGTTGGCCTGAGTGGCCACGTAACGCAGACGAAGCTAACCACGCTGCTGCAACTCTCGAGCCAAAAAGTAACGTAGAGCGATATGCTTCGTTTTGTGCTCCAGTCTGTGCTCCTCACACAAGGCAATGGCGGCCTTGTTGTCGACGTACAGCACTGGAGGAGAACAAGGCCGCTCTCCCAGGTCGGTCAGCAGGTAGGTGAGCCACCGTTAACTCCTGTGCAGCCATGGCTGTGGCGTAGATCTCAGCCTCACAACTGGAGCTGAGAACTGAAGACGAACGCGTAGAATGCCATGAAACTGAGCTAGAACCAAGGCTGAAGGTGTAACCCTGTGACAACCGCTGAGTAGCCTGGTCGTCAACCCAAGAAGCGTCTGAGTGCCCAGTGAGAACAACCGAGGACCTAGTGGAACCTGCGTTGATCGGTTTACGGCCTGTGCTAGGCTCCCTGCGTATGGCACAACACTCTCCGCACCCGCACGACCCTAGTGGCACTTGGTTTCTTCCCGTCGTATGCTGACCGGTCGCTCTTCATCTCCCGCACCTCAACATGTCTATATCCTAGTCCACGTCGACAATTTGGTCTTTGCCACTCCCCAACAAGAGTGCTCTAGACTCGATGAAAGCCGAACTGTAGACGAGGCACACGTGCACTGACCTTGGTGAGCTGCAATGCTATCTTGGCCTGCAGATCACCATGGACAGAGCTGCTTGCACCACTATGCTGACACAATCGCATAAGTTGCAGTAGATCCTCAAGAAGTTCTGCCTTCAGTTCTCCCCACTTGCTTCGATCCTAAGCTCACGGCTCCACTTTTGGATGAGTCATTTGAGCCCAGTGGTCCATACGCAAAGTCGGTGGGTTGTCTCATGTACATGATGACCTACACTAGCCCAAACCTCGCTTTCCCTCTCAGCGTCATGGCTCACTTTGTTGCAACTGGGAAACACCTACCTTGTGAGGATCTGGTTCAGGAAGGATGATTCTATTGAATGATTCACCTCGGTACAACACGAGGCTATATATAGCCTCGACACAAGGCCAGTTACCCAGGTGTTACGCGAATGTTCTGGATCATCCTGTACAAATAAAGGTGGTGGTGGCGGGAACTGTCATCCCTGGAACTGCTGGTTGGGGTCCTTGTAGGGCTTCAGTAGCTGAACATGGAAGCATTGTGAAGCTTCCAAGTAGTAGGTAAGCGCAAGCGGAATGTTACTGGTGTCCCCTGTGCCTCAACGCGAAAAGGACCACAGAAGCGAGGCCGGAGCTTGGACGGAAGGTGAGATAAGTTCAAGTTGCGTGTGTCGAGAAGCACCTGATCTCCGACTGCTACTGAGTGATCTTGTCTCTGGCGATCGGCATACTGTTTATGGGAGTTCTGCATCGTGGAAAGACGTCGCTGAGTCTTCTCCCATAGCTGCTGCATGGTGGTGACGAAGTCATGTGCGGCTTGGACGTGTGCCGGTGTGGTTGGCTGCTCTGGTGTAAGTGGTTCCCGTCCATAGCACAGGAAGAAAGGAGATTTCCCTGTGGCCGCATGTGACGCGTTGTTGTATCGGTAACTGTGAATCCTAGTGACTGACGTTGTCTTTGCAAGCGGTGTGCAGTAACTTTTCAACCACCTGATTGAGTCGCTCTGTCTGTCCGTCAGTCTGGGGGTGGTATGTTGAAGACATTGCGAGCTTTGTCCCCAACAAACCCATGAGTTCCCTCCAGAACTTACTGGTAAATTGTGGGTCTTTGTCTGAGATGAGTGTAGCGGGGATGCCATGGATGGTGATGAAGCGGTCGAAGAAGAGGCGAGCAGTTGGTTCAGCTGTAGCCGTGGCGTTGGTCAGGATGAAGTGTCTCATTTTAGAGAACTTGTCGATCACCACGAGTATAGCCTCATGCCCTCGTGAGGTTGAAGGTAGCCCACTGATGAAGTCTATGTGAGAATGTTACTATCTAGCCTGTACTGGGGTGCTCTATAGCGAGTACAACCCTGTTAGGGTTTGCTATATGTATCCCAACTGCTGCTAGTGAAACCCCTCCTTTCTTCATTTCTCTCTTGCCTAGCTAGCTAAACCCTAGCTATGGCTCCTTACTCTTACCACGATTCTCACATGCTATCAGAGCATCTACGCTCCTGGCCTGTGGGCCCACCTAGCTGCTTCCGCTGCTACTCTGTCTGTTGCACGCCCCGTGGCGTGCCACTCCTCCTTCCTGCCGGTTTTCTGCCCGCCGTGCGCCCCGAGGCGCGCTGCGGTTTCCTTCCTTGGGGACCCGCGCGCGGCCCTCGCCCTGCTCGTCGCGGCGCCCTGGGGAACACGCGCGGCCCCCCGCCCCTCACGTCGCGGCGCCCTGAGGAGCTGCGCGCGGCCCCTCGTTGCCCTGTGGTGGTGCCCTGGGGGCCGCGCGCCACCCCTGGAGCCGCGCGCGGCCCCTCGCTGCCCCGTGGTGGCGCCCTGGGGGCCGCGCGCTGTCCCCATTGCCGTCCCCCGCGCTCCTACCCCGTGCCACCCGTTTTAGGGTTTGGGGGTGGGGAGTGTGGGGGTGACGGTTGTGGGGTTGCCAGTTGTGTGCGCCGTCCCCTGCTCCTCCTCCTCCTCCGTCTCCCGCTGCTGCAGCTGCCGCTCAAGGGGGTGGGTGTGTGGGAGCCGAAGGAGTGGTGCTAGGGGGGTGACGTGGGAGTGGAGTTAGGGGTTCAGCAGGGGGTGTGTGTCAATGGTGTGGGTCAGTTGGAGGAGGTTGTGTGGAGGTAGCTGTCGTGTCGCGTGCAGCGCCTGTAGTCCGTCGCCCTTGCTTCGGTAGCCAGTGAGCCTGTTGCACCAGACGCCAGTGGGTCCGTTGCTCCTGCCGCTCGTCTATAGCCGCGGAGCCAGTCACTCCAGTAGTCCGTCGCCCTTGCCTTGGTAGCCATTGAGTCAGCCGCTCCTGTGCCCGTGCCTCTGCAGCTTCAGTCGTTGCAACCCATCTTCCCTCCGTCCACAGTACTCTCCTCCTCCTCACTTGCCCTCTGTGATAGCCTCTAGCTTTGCTTGCCATTGTGAACCTGCTCTATGACTGTGTGCTCTGCTGATTACACCCCACTTTGGCTATGGGGGTGTGTCAGAATGTTATTATCTAGCCTGTAGTGGGGTGCTCTATAGCGAGTACAACCCTGTTAGGGTTTGCTATATGTATCCTAACTGCTGCTAGTGAAACCCCTCCTTTCTTCATTTCTCTCTTGCCTAGCTAGCTAAACCCTAGCTATGGCTCCTTACTCTACCCACGATTCTCACAGTCTAGGCTGACAACTGGCCATGGTTGCTCCGGTACGGGTAGAGGCTGAAGTAACCCTGCTTATTTCTGCTTGCTACTCTTCATCCGCTGGCACGTTTTGCATGAGGTGACGAACTGCTGCACGTCTGCTGCCATCCCAGGCCAGTAGTAATACTTCGCTATCCCTGCTAACGTTTTGTTGCTCCCGAAGTGTCCCGCGTACTGTACGTCGTGAAACTCCTCCAGCAGAATCTGTCGGAGCGGGGCATAGTTCGGTACCCAAATCTTTCCTGATCCCTCTTACAGCTAAGTCCTTCTCCCACTGTACAGCTTCTGTTTCTCTGCCGTAGTAATCTCTGCGTCCACGGAGTACCCATGTTGGAATAGACCCTTGAGCAGAGGGTTCATCCCTTCGAGCTGGATGCCTGCTATATGTCCGAGGCGTCTCAACGCGTCTGCTTTGTTGTGTAGCCCGGGCTTGTGGACGATGTCGTAGTGGAAGTGGGTCTCCAAGAAGTCCAACCACCGCACCTGTCGACGTGAGAGTGTCGGCTGCGACTTCAGGTATCTGAGACTGCAGTGGTCAGTATAGACTGTAGTCTTGGCTCCCTCTAGGTAAAACCTCCACGCCTTGAAGGCTATGACTAGCTTCCTTGTCATGGATGGGGTAGTTCAGTTCTGTCCGTGTAACTTCTTACTGCGGTAGGCGAGGGGCTGCAAACCGCGTCCGTGATCCGGCATCACTACTGCTCCGACTGCTTGGTCACTAGCGTCTGCTTCCACCATGTAGTCCTTGTCTGGGTCCGGTAGGATGAGTATTTGCGCTGTGGTCAGTGCTGTCTGTAGCTGCTCCATGGCTTGCCGTTGAGGAGTACCCCATTTGTAGGGCGTATGCTTTTTCAGTAGGTCGGTCAGTGGCGCTGCTGTCTTAGCATACTGTGGCACGAACCTACTAGAGTAGTTGGCGAAGCCTAGGAACTGCTGCAACTCCTTCACGTTCTCAAGAACATTCCCTATATCCGTCCAGCTTCGCAGCTCCACTCGTTTCCCATTGTTGTAAATGCACGTTTTCCGGTTGACCTAGTCGATCTCGGGGTTGAACCGCTTCAGAAAATCACGCCCCAGTATGAAATCCAATCCCTTGATGTTCGTGATCGGCAACGTCGGCTTCCACCTCAACGCCCCTATCTGTAGCTGCAGTGTTCACTCGTTGTGGATGGGAAGCTTCGTACCGTCCACCATTGTTGCTGCAAACTGGGTCTCTTCTGAGGATTCTCCAATTTTCTCCAACGTCCTGCGGTCGCACAACGAGTGGGACGCACCACTGTCCACGAGGGCCTGGAGGCGTCGCCCATTGCAGATCACCTCGAGTACTAGTGGTTGTTGCCGCTCCGAGTAGCTGTAGATGGTGTTGATTAAAGGATCATTGGGTAGACCAAATGTATCATCCCTTGGTCCTGCGCTCGAAGCTGCAGCTTCAATATCAGTTTTCAACTGAGAAATGTTAGAAGGATTTATCCGAGGCTGATTCAGCTTCTCTTGGGCTTGGAACCTTCCCCTAAACCTTTGCCGTTGTATAGGCTTCATCTGTGGGGAACAGGGAGCCTTTAAACAGTGCTTTTGGGAGAGAATATTAACTCCTCGGAACGCTCGACCCGTATTAGCGCTTTGGAGTAGGGTCCTCATATTACCCGGTACCGGTTTAATTTCTGACTCTCCCTTAATAACAGCTTGAAAACCACAAGAAATAATATTCTTACTTGTCGGGGTGTACGGCTGGAGTTTCCCAGTCGGTGCAGGGTCTTATTTCGCGGATCATCCTTTAGTCTCGGCGATTTCCCCTGGTGCCAGCTGGTCGTGACGTTTTAAATTTGCGACACCATATTCTCCTTTTGTCGCCCTCTTCGAAGTTGCCACGTTGTCCGTTTTCTGCTTCGAGGGTGCCACACTGTTCTTGTCCCTCAGCTCCGCACGCCTTCTCTTCATTTTCCAACACGCCAAGATACGATGCCCTGTAGCGCCGCAAAATTTGCACGTCTCATTTTTTGCTAGCCGCTGCTCCATATCGCCCTTGTCGTTCTCCATCGGGTCGGTAGTCGTTGGTGGTGCCAATCGCCCCATGCCACTATTTGGCTTATTGCGTCGTGTTCCGTAGTAGCTACTATTCAATGCGTCGAACTGTTCGATCAGTGCTGCCCGAAACTGCGCCCACGTCCCCTCGCCTTAGACTTTTCTGTTTTTGATCCACTCTAGAGTTGGGCCTTGTAACAGTGTTGCTGCGAGCCGTATGCGCATTGCGTCTTTTGTCGGGGTCGTGCATCCAACGGCTTCGAAATAAATTTCGAGTTTAGCTACAAATCGACGAACGTCGTTCCCTTTACCTATAGGATCGAACGCCTCTGGTAGCCTCAGCTTTACTGCTTCGAGGTTAACTGTAGCTGTTTCCGTTGTCGCATGTAGAATTGCCGGTGTCGCCGCTGCTGCTGCGCTGGTGTTGTCGCTGCTGCATTCGCTGCTGTTGTGGCGGTTGCCGTCTGATTAGCAATGAGTTTTTCGAGTCGTGGGAGCATTGCACGTATTTGCTTATGCTCAGCACGAAACTCCGCGATTTTTCCGTACGGAGTTATCTCTATTTCCCTCTATTTGGCGATTTGCAGGAAGATGTGCGACGAAAATAATCGAATTCTCGGTGCTTGTTGACTTACTGCGAGTCGAGTTGACTGTAGAATCGACGAGCACAAATTCTGTAGTTCGCGTGAATCTCCCTTAGTCAAAATTCGCGTTCGATCTTGGCCATTGAGGAGAAACTCGATCTGACGCTCCAAATTCCAACGTTTTTAGGCGAAATTCTATGGGCCGTTGAGATGAAACTCGATGGAACGGTCGAAACTCCAACTGTTTCACCAGTAAATCTGAGGGGTGTTCGAAAACCGAATCGAGGGGGACTTCAAAAAAATTGTGCGGAACTGGTTTTACATACCCGTATCGGCGCTTTCGTCGTCGCCCCCGCGGTTTTTAAAGGCCGGTTTTAAGCGGTTGAAGTCCTCGCATGGAGACCCGCTCTGATTACCAAGTGTGAGGATCTGGTTCAGGAAAGATGATTCTATTGAATGATTCACCAGGGTACAACACGAGACTATATATAGCCTCGACACAAGGCCAGTTACCCAAGTGTTACGCGAATGTTCTGAGGCGTCCCGAACAGAACCTTCCCGAACTCAGTAAAAAGCAATTCGGTGGAAACCGAATAGGCTTGAGTTCGGTACACGTAACCTGGTTCGGTGCTATAACTATAATAACATATAGGAATCAGGGCCCAAAATATCAGGGTAAAATGCCCTGATTACCCTGGGGGCCGGCCGCTTTTTCAGGATTACCCTACCAAAATCAGGATTTCACGATAGTTACCCTTCTGCAAAAAGAGCATGTTTTTTTTACACTGATTGGATTTATGGTTAGCCGGACGGTGTCAGGGTAGGGTGTAGACTACCTTGATACCGAAACTTCTTTACCGCGGATCAGGCAATTCCGCGTGGTGACGAACTGTACCACACTCACACAAACAGACATTTCCAAAAAGCCCTGGCAGCAAATTTGCCCTGGCACGGTAGTTTCGTGCTGTCAGAGCACAGCGGCCCGATCACAGTTTTGCGCTGTCAGAGAGCAGAAAATTTGCCCAATCACAGCGGAATTACCCTGACACAAGACCAGATTCGCCCTTACACGGGATTCGCCCTGTCAGACACTATTGTGAGTGCTTCTTTATTATGTTAGTATAAAAAACTTAGCTCACAAAATATTAGCCGAAACAGGCTTAGCCTAAAACTACCCTGCTCAAATCAGGCTATAGGTTGATTTACCCTGCTGAAAACAGGGTACGAAAATTTTTACCCTAGGGGTCGGGCTAAGGAGGGGCTGGAACCCTGATTTGTAAGGGTAGGCCTAAACCAATTTTGGGCCCTGATAGGAATGCACATAACCTAGGAAATCAAGCATATCTATGCATGATAAATAAAACCTAAGCTAGTAATAGCATAATAAAGTCCAGGCAAGCTAGCAAAGCCAGCATAAGCCGTCGTACTCTCACATACCTGCTCACTTGTTTGCTGCTAGGAGGGTAGCAAAGTACTTGGCGAGCACATCAGGCATGTAATTTGTGCTTGGAGGATTCCAGCCAGTTACCCTCACTGGACAGTCGAACTCGTCGTACGCGGACGACGCGGAGACGCTAAGGTCTTCTCAGGGCAACTGCTTCAATCTTGGGACAGAAGTTGTTTCTTCGAGGTTGACTTGGTCGTCTTTTGTTGCTGGTCCCAACTGTGAGGTAGAGATCTACGCTGGGGCAATGGCTGCAGAGGAGCTTCGCTGGCTGTCTCTCTTTCTCACTGACCTTGGTGGGCGGCCTCGCTCTCCCCCAGTCTTGTTCGCGGACAACACATCCATGATCCTACGGTGAAGGCTCACACTGAAGAGACATCAACTAATTGCGAGGCAACTAACAATTATTTGACGTAATGATGGTCACGAAAGCATTGTGTACTCAAGGGAAGACTAGGTTTGGCGCATGTAATAGCAATTCAAAAGCATATGAACGATTCGGAGTTATAAAACCATAGCTTTACTGTGAATGTTACTAGAGTCCTGCAACGAGACTATCTAAATTAGCAAACATAATGTCAGACATAAAAATAGAATGAGGAAAAGGAAAAACTGATAAATGAGAGTGAACAGGATTAAACTGCATTTTGAATCGACATAATTGGGTTCAGGTGCATTATAGCGTACATCGGTTATGGGCAGTTTTAAATTGGTACTCATGTTGGGCAACTAGCAAGAAAAAATGTTCGCGCAGGTGGTTGATAATTTCGAATTTGTGGTGAAAAAGTTGCAACGACACTGATTGTTCCAATGCACATGGACGTTTCCAGATGCAGCTGGCAGGTGCTTCGATGAAAAATGGCAGGTGTGTCAGTAGAGCTACACTGTGAGATCCCCGATCGATCCTAGGGGGGGTTACAGGCGCGTTTGCCTGGGGGGTTATGGGCGCACTGACCCGCTACTGAAACAAGCCCTTTTATCCCAATCGTCTAGTGGTTGGGATTCTGACATGGTATCAGAGCGGTCTCGGGTTCGAATCCCGGTGTATGCACATGTTGGCCGTTGCCACTGTGCTCAGTCCTGGGCCTCCCAGTGTGGGGGGGTGTCAGTAGAGCTACACTATGAGATCCCCGATCGATCCTAGGGGGGTTACAGGCGCGTTTGCCTGGGGGGTTATGGGCGCACTGACCCGCTACTGAAACAAGCCCTTTTATCCCAATGGTCTAGTGGTTGGGATTCTGACAAGGTGGCAGTGAAACATCAATTCATAATATTAGCCAGATTTGACACTTGTTTATTAGTTGTTCACAAAGTTCGACAATGACTAGCTCGATTCCGTTCCGCACGATATATTACAGAAATATCTGACAAAATATATGTTCTTATGTTTTTTTCGAACGTCGAGAAACAACCAAAACACACACACACACACAGACATGTCAGAAACAAGAAGTGTTAAACTAGAAAGATGTTGGAGTACAAGTAGGAAACCCTAAAGATGTGTACCCCCTAAAGGCTAACCCACTATAGCCTATACAACAGAAATATATATAATGTTTGACACACCCCCATAGGCTAAGTGGGGGAGAACAAGGGGTCACAGGACCAGTCAAGAAAGACAAAGCAAGCTCAGGGTGGATCACAACGTCACCACACACTCTGAGCACAAGCAAAGGACCACAAGGCCAGTTCACATGTAGAGGCATATATGTAGCACGAACATCACAGTGGATCTATGTCAAACTTATATGCTATAGTCTGTGTAGGTTGTAGTGGGGTAGACCATATGAGGTACAATATTTCTAGGTTTTCCTACTTGTACCCACCTCTTTCCTAGTTCATTCATTCCTCATTCTTCACATGGTATAGAGCAGGTTCCCCTCTTGGGAACGCTTCTCAGGGCCCACCACTTAACTCGACTTCTTTTTCCTGCCCGAGGCGCGCCCCGTAGGCCGCCCTCACGTCGCGCCCTCCTAGAGGCCCCTCTCACGGCCCCTCGCGCCACCCTTAGCGGCCCCGTCGCCACCCCTTACGGCCCCGTCGCCGTCCTTTGCGGCCCCGTTGTCGCCCCTCTAGGCCCCTCACGGCCCCTTCGCGGCCCCGTCGCCGCCCCTCTAGGCACCTCGCGGCCCCTTCGCGGCCCCGTCGCCGCCCCTAGCGGCCCCGTCGCCGCCCCTAGCGGCCCCGTCGCCACCCTTCGAGGCTTCTCGCGGCCCCTCTACGGCCCCGTCGCCGCCCCTATCGGCCCCGTCGCCGCCCCGAGCGGTCCCGTCGCCGCCCCGAGCGGCCCTGTCGCCGCCCCTAGCGGTCCCGTCGCCACCCCTAGCGGCCCCGTCGCCACCCTTCGCGGCCAGGTCGCCGCCTTTCGCGGCCCCGTCGCCGCCCCTAGCGGCCCGTCACCGCTCTTCGCGGCCCCGTCGCCGCCTCTAGCGGCCCCGTCGCCCTTCACGGCCCCGTCGCCGCCTCTACTGGCCCCGTCGCCGCCCTTCACGGCCCCTTCACCGCAGAGCCGCCCAGCAGCCGAGCGGCCGAGCCGCCGAGCCGCCCAGTAGCCGAGCCGCCGAGCCGCCCAGCAGCCGAGCCGCCGAGCCACCCAACGGCCGAGCCGCCGAGCCGCCCAGCAGCCGAGCCGCCGAGCCACCCACCAGCCGAGCCGCCGAAACGCCAAGCCGCCCAGCCGCCGAGCCACCGAGCCGCTGCCGTCGAGCCGCTACTGTCACTGTCGAGCCGCTGCCACCGCAGTTACAGCCCTGTTCCTACCGGCGCGCCCCGGCCCTACCCACTCGGACAGCTGAGAGCACTCCCTGCTAGACCACTGCTGTCATGGCTACCCCCAGTGTCCTTACCTTTGATGCTGAGGGTCGTGCTGCTGACTTTGAGGTCTGGGTCGATGACCTCCAGCTTTTCCTACAGTGCGATAGGGTAGACGGACTCTCCCTGTTCGATCTCACCTCTGGTGCCTCTCCTGCCCCGCCTACTGATGCTGACAGCACTGTTCGCTCACAGTGGGCCACACGCGTTGCTGCTGCCCGTCTTGCTGTGCGTCACCACTTACCGACCGCTGAGCGTGCGCATTTTAGTCAGTACAAGAGTGCTAAGACCTTGTACGACGCTGTAGTTGCACGCTACTCTTCCCCTGCCACTGCTACTCTTAGCCGCCTCATGCTGCCGTACCTGTTCCCTGACCTTGCTGCCTTTCCCACAGTCGCTGACCTCATTACGCACCTTCGCACTAGTGACACTCGCTACCGCGCTGCGCTTCCTGCTGAGTTCTGCGCCAAGAACCCCCCCCCCATGTACATCACCCTCTACTACATAGTCACCCGGCTCCTTGACTCCCTTCGCTTAGTCAGGGACCACTTCCTCTCAGTTTGCCCCACCACACTCACCGTTGACCTCCTCGAGGAGTGCCTCCTGGGAGCAGAGAAGAGCATAGTCGCTGTAGGAGCCTCTCGTGGTGACCCTCGTACCCCCGTCTTTGAGGGGTGTTCCCCCTCCCCCCTTTTTCCCTCTGTTGCTTCTGCTGCTGCGGCCGACCTCGTTGGCTTCGAGTCGGTCGGCGCTGCGTGTGCCCCTACTGGGAGACCCCGCACCAGCAAGGGCAAGTGGGGCAAGGGCACTGGAGGTGCTGGCGGGGGCGGTGGAGGTGGCGGTGGAGGTAGTGGAGGAGGTGGGGGTGGTGGTGGGAGTGGTGGTGGGGGTGGAGGTGTCGGTGGCAGCAGTGGAGGCGAAGGAGGCGGCGGCGGTGGCAGTGGGAGTGGAGGCAGCGGAGGTGGCGGAGGCGGCGGCGGCAGCGGTGGAGCTGGTCGCGGCTCTGCGCAAAGGAGTGGTTCCAGTGGTGGTCCGCGCCAGCAGCAGCAGCGCACTCGTGAGACCCCGTCCCCCCAGCAGCTTCGTGAGTGGTACGCTGGGCATCAGCGAGGTGGGGGTACTGGTCCCTGCACCTACGTCCTCCGTACCGGCGACCGCGCTGGTGAGCAGTGCGGGGGCCCGCACTCCACCCAGCGCTGCTTCGGCCGCCTGACGGACGTGTGGCGTCACTAGTTCCCTGACGCCACTGAGATCCCTCGCTGGGGATAGCTGTCTAGGGCGGGGGTTGCTATCTTTGATCTTGATTATCATGCTATTCTTGCGGCCATGTATGCTGTGTCTACTAGTGATGAGGGTGACTCTTACTTGTGTGTTCCGCCTGACCCGGGCATTGAGGCTGCTGCTCTAGGTGCTGGTGAGGCTGCTGCTCTAGGTGCTAGTGCGTCTGCTGCCCCAGGTGCTGGTGAGTCTCCTCTCTCAGGTACCACGTCGGCTCAGGCCTTACACACCTTCACCCTTGACTCGCGTGCTTCCCGCTCCTTCTTTAAAGACCGCACCACCCTTACGCCGCTTAGTCGGCCGGTTGCGGTCTCCCTGGTGGACCCCTCTGGGGGTCCTGTCCTTGCTCGCTTCTCCACTGTCTTACCGTGTCCGGCAGCCCCCTCTGGCACCCTGTCACGTCTCTACCTCCCCTCGTTCTTTACGAACTTGGTGCGTGGAGCTGATCTACAGGATAGGGGGGTTGACCAGTTCACTCCTGCGAGTCAGCGGGTGACCCACTGTACGTGTGCTCAGACGGGCCGACACTTGGCCGCGTTCACCCGTTGGCCGGGGTCGAGCCTGTACACACTTACTACTGAGTCTCCTCCGGTTGCTGAGTCTGGTCAGGTAGCTGCGTCGAGTCAGGTGTTTGCTGTAGCGTCCAGGTCTGGTCCTGAGTCTGCTCCCTGCTCGTGTCGACTCTTGTCCCACTAGACTCTCCTTTGGCACCACCGCCTTGGTCACCCCTGCCTACCTCGTCTCCGAGGCATGGCCTCCCTTGTCCTCGTCTCTGGTCTCCCCCGATCCCTCCCTCCCCTCCCTCCGGGGCCTGCCCCTACCTGCGTTCCCTGCGTCGAAGGGCGGCAGCGCGCCGCCCCTCACTCCTCCGAGTTTCCTCCGACAGAGGCTCCGCTGCAGACTCTTCACATGGACGTGTGGGGCCGCGCCCGAGTCCGTGGCCAGGGTCACGAGCGTTACTTCCTGTTGGTGGTTGATGACTACTCGCGTTACACCACGGTCTTCCCCTTGCGCAGCAAGGGTGACGTCACTGAGGTGTTGATCGACTAGATCCGCGCAGCTCGTCTCCAGCTCAGAGAGAGTTTCGGCTGCACTATGACAGAGGCAGGGGGTTTTACTCTGCCCGTCTGGGAGCCTTCTGTCGTGCACAGGGCATCGGTCACACCTTCACGCTTCCGGCCCTTCCACAGCAAAATGGGATTGCTGAGCGCCGCATTGGCATGGTCATGGACGTCGCCCGTACGTCCATGATCCATGCGGCTGCCCCCTATTTTCTGTGGCGGTTTAGTACGCAGCGCATCAGCTCAACCTTCAGCCCCGGGTCTCCTCGCCAGAGACCTCCCCCACCTTGCGGTGGACGGGGAAGGTTGGCGATGCGTCTGCGTTTCGGGTCTGGGGATCTCGGGCGTTTGTCCGCGACTTGTCTGCAGACAAGCTGTCCCCCCGTGCTGTTCCCTGCGTCTTCCTTGGCTTACCCCCTGACGCGCCTGGCTGGTTGTTTTACCACCCCACCTCGCGCCGTGTTCTGTCCTCCCAGGACGTCACCTTTGACGAGTCGGTGCCTTACTACCGTCTCTTCCCCTACCGCACTGCGCCCCTCCCTCCGCCGCCGCTCTTCCTTGCGCCAGGTCCTCCCCTGGTAGATCCTCTCCCCCCTCAGGGTCCTGCCCCATCAGGTGTGTCCCAGGTAGACGCAGTCGAGCCTGTCGAGGTAGCTGTTGACTCTGGTGCTGCTAGAGGTGCTGAGCCTGCGGGTGCCGGGTCTGGAGGTGCTGAGCCTGGGGGTGTGGAGCCTGAAGATGATCACTCTTCGGGTGCTGCTGCACATAGCCGCTCAGCGCGACTACGAGCTTCACTCTCTTGACTTCCGCACAGCTTTCATGCAGGGCAGCCTTCACGAGGAGATCTGGCTGCGCCGCCCACATGGCTTCACTGGCTCGTTTCCTCCTGGTACCCAGTGGAGCCTGCGGCGGCCAGTCTACGGTCTCCGCCAGGCGCCCCATGAGTGGCACGACACACTGAGGACTACACTTGCGGCTCTTGGGTTTGCTCCTTCTACTGCCAACCCGTCGCTGTTTCTGCGCACCGTCACCTCTTTGCCGCCGTTCTACATCCTCGTGTACGTTGACGACTTGGTTTTTGCCACTGCTGACTCTCCTGGACTCGCCCACGTGAAGTCGGAGCTGCAGAAGAGACACACGTGCACAGACCTGGGTGAACTGCGCAGCTACCTTGGCTTGCAGATCACCCGGGACAGAGCACAGCGCACCATTACTTAGACTCAGTCACACATGGTACAGCAGGTCCTTCAGCGCTTTGACTTCACGTACTCCTCGCCTCAGGCCACTCCTCTGTCTACTCGCCACTCGCTCTAAGCTCTGCCTTCGGATGAGTCCATAGAGCCTAGTGGCCCATACCCAGAGCTTGTTGGCTGCCTCATGTACCTGATGACCTGCACACGACCTGACCTAACATACCCTCTTAGCATCTTGGCACGCTATGTTGCTCCTGGGAGACACCGACCAGAGCACATGGCTGTAGCAAAGAGGGTGTTGCGCTACTTGTGCAGTACGTCGGGCAATGGGCTAGTGCTTGGAGGGCGACGTCGAGTGGTCCTCACAGGTCACGCAGACGCTTCTTGGGCTGACGAGCAGGCAACGCAGCGGTCGTCACAGGGTTACACCTTCAGCCTTGGCTCCGACTCTGTTTCGTGGCGGTCTACCCACTCGTCTTCTGTTCTCGGCTGCAACTGTGAGGCTGAGATCTACGCGGGGGCCATGGCTGCACAGGAGCTACGCTGGCTCACCTACCTACTGACTGACCTAGGAGAGCCGCCTCGTTCTCCTCCAGTTCTGTACGTAGCCAGAGGAGTGGCCTGTGCTGAGGACTAGGTGAAGCCGAAGCGCTGAAGGACCTGCTGCACCATGGGTGACTGAGTCAGTGTGATGGTGCGGCGTGCTCTGTCCAGGGTGATCTGCAAGCGAAGGTAGTTGCGCAGTTCACCCAGGTCTGTGCACGTGTGTCTCTTCTGCAGCTCCGACTTCACGTGGGCGAGAGCATCAGTGTCAGCAGTGGCTAAGACCAAGTCGTCGACGTACACGAGGATGTAGAATGGCGGCAGCGAAGTGTCGGTGCGCAGAAACAGCGACGGGTCAGTAGTAGAAGGCGCGAACCCAAGTGCCACAAGAGTAGTCCTCAGTGTGTCGTGCCACTCACGTGGCGCCTTGCGGAGACCGTAGACCGGCCGCCGGAGGCTCCATTGGGTACCAGGAGGAAACGAGCCAGTGAAGCCAGGAGGGTGGCGCAGCCAGATCTCCTCGTGCAGGCTGCCCTGCAAGAAAGCTGTGCTGAAGTCAAGAGAGTGAAGCTCGTACTCACGCTGAGCAGCAATGTGCAGTAGCACCCGAAGAGTGTTCATCTTCAAGGTGGGGGAGAAGGTCTGAAAGAAGTCTACTCTCTCTCGTTGAATGAAGCCTCGAGCAACATAACGAGCCTTGAAGACAGGCGGAGAATTCGTCGGCCGCTTCACCCTGAAAATCCACATGCCACTGACGATGTTCGCCCCAGGAGGGGGAACCTCGTCGACGTAAGTGCCAGTGGACTTCCAGGGTACCATCTCTGCGTCCATGGCTGACTGCCATTGAGGGGAGTACTCACCCGCGATCGCCTCAGCGTAAGAGCGCGGGGTCGGGATGTCTGGAGCATCCGGGTCTCCCTCAGGGGCAATCAGCATGGACACAAGATGAGGCGCAGCGGCTGCAAGACACTCAAGGTCCTCCTGTCTGTCCTCAAGGATGTCCGTGCTAAGAGCACACTCACCCCCGACGGACGGAGGACACACAGACTTAGACTCAGCAATAAGACTCGCAGCGTAGTCTAGACGACAGCGAGCAACAAAGTCGACAAGCTGAGCAACTAGGGCAGACGCAGCATCAGACTCAAGGGAAGGGTCAGTGACAGCAGTGGCCAAGAGACGCGTGACAGTAGGACTGGCAGCACAAAGAGAGTCAGACTCCGGGTCAGCAAGGATAGGAAGAGAGGACGCAGGAGGAGACGACAGAGGGACACGCTGTGGAGTAGTTGAAGGACGCAGAGTCATATAGTGTGTGCCAGGGACCGGCAGAGGAAGCTGACGCGGACCACGGCGACCAGTGCGAGCAGCACGAACTGGTGACACAGGACGAGACTCAGGCTTACGACGCTCTGTAAGACCGCCTGTCGGACCAGTGTAGGGAGAAGGACCAGGAAGTGGCGAGGCAGGCAGTAGCTGTGACTGCGACTGGACAGGCGGAGGACACTCTAAGGAGGGAGGAGGACTAGGAGGAGGCGGCTGACCAAGAACCTGCTGAAGGAGCGGAACGAAGTACGGCCGCGGCCGTGAAGTACCCCCAGAAGCAGCAGAGACAGCACCAAAACCTCCAGCCGAACCAGCACCAGCAGCACCTTTGGCAGCTCCAGAACCTCCAGCAGCACCGGCAGCACCTCGAACAGCTCCAGGACCTCCAGCAGCACTAGCAGCACCTCCAGCAGCTCCAGGACCTCCACCAGCACCAGCAGCACCTCCAGCAACACCAGCACCAGCAGTACCTCCAGCAGCACCAGCACCAGTAGTACCTCCAGCAGCACCCGGACCTCCAGTAGCAGCAGGGCCTCCAGCTAGCGGTACCTCAACACCAGGAGCTCCACTCCTGAGGCTGCAGCGCCGAGCGTACCACTCACGTAGCTGCTGAGGGGAGGGAGGATCTGGCTGCGACACTGCACCCGCGGGGCCACCAGCCCTGACTCCAACAGACCCCCCAGCTCCAGTAGCACTGGGAGTACCACTCACGCAGCTGCTATGAAGAGAGAGCGCCACCAGGCTCAGCACCCCCAGTCTCAGCACCCCCATTCTCAGCACCCCCAGGTTGAGCACCCCCAGTCGCAGCACCTCCAGGCTCAGCACCCATGTCTCCGCACCCCCAGACTCAGCACCCCCAGTCTCCGCACCCCTAGGCTCAGCACCCCTAGTTCCAGTGCCCCCAGACCCAGCACCACCAGGCTCAGCATGCTCACCACCTCGCGCAGGACCAGAGTCAGCAGCTACCTCGATAGGCTCGACCGGGTCTACCTGGGAAACACCTGAGGGAGCAGCACCCTGGGGAGGGAGGGGGTCTACCGACGGGACACCTGGGGTGAGGAAGAGCGGCGGGGGGGGGAGCGGGGCAGTGCGGTAGGGGAAGAGACAGTAAAAGGGTACCGACTCGTCAAAGGTGACATCCTGAGAGGCGAAGACACGGCGCGAGGTGGGGTGGTAAAACTGCCAGCCAGGCGCGTCACGGACAAAGCCAAGGAAGACACAGGGAACGGCACGGGAGGAGAGTTTGTCCGCGGACGTATCTCGGACAAAGGCTCGACATCCCCAGACCCGGAACACCGACGCATCACCAACCTCCCCCGTCCAACGCAGGGTAGGCGAGGTCTCCAGAACAGAGACACGGGGCCAGAGGTTGAGCTGATGCGTGACGTACTGCACTGCAAACGGCCACAGGAAATGGGGGGCAGCCGCATGGATCATGGAGGTACGAGCAACCTCCATGACGAGACCAATGCGGCGCTCAGCAATCCCATTCTGCTGCGGAGAGGCCGGGAGAGTGAACGTCTGGCGGATGCCGTGCTCCGCACAGTAGGCCGCCAAGAGGAGCAGCGCGGATCCAGGGGATCAAGATATCAGGGACCTCACCCTTGGTACGCATGGGGAAGACCGTGGTGTAGCGCGTGTAGTCGTCGACGACCAGCAGAAAGTACTGCTCGTGGCCCTGTCCCCGAACGCGGGCGGGGCCCCACACGTCGAGGTGGAGAGTCTCCAGGGGAGCCTCTGTGGGAGGGAACGAGGAAGAGTGGGGAGCGGCGCGCTGCCGCCCCACGACACACGGAAGACAGGGAGGAGCAGGCGAGGGTGGCAGGGGAGGGAGAACCGTGGGAAGACCAGAGACAATGTACCTGGAGCAGCAAACGCGCTAGCACCTAGAGCTGCAGCCTCTCTGGTCCCAATACCAGGGTCGGGCGGTACACTCAGGTAACAGTCACCCTCAACACTAATACTCAATGCATACACAGCAGCAAGGATAGCATCATAATCAAGAGCAAAGATATCAATTCCCTTCTTAAGCAGATCAGCCAAACGGGGCAGCTCAGAGGCGTCAGGAAACTGCTCGCGCCAGGCGTCGTCGAGGCGAAAGAAACAGCGCTGCGCCGTGTGAAACCTCCCACAAGTCTGGCCAGTGCGGTCACCTGTGCGGATGACGTACGTGCAGGTACCTCCACCCCTAGACCCCCCACGTTGAGAGTACCACTCACGGAGCTGCTGGGGCGAGGGAGTCTGGCCGGGACGCTGCTGCTGCTGCCGCTGGCCACCGCCGAACCCCCTACGCTGCACCGCTCCACCGCGCCCGCCACCCGCTCCACCGCCGCCACCACTGCCACCACCGCCCCCACCACCCCCACCACCGTCGCCGCCACCACCCCCTATGCCGCCACTGACCCCCCCACCACCCGCGCCACTCCCACCTCCGCCACCACCCCCGCCCCCCCCACCCCCTCCACTGCCGCCGCCCCCGCCTCCACCTCCACCACCCCTACCCTCCTTGCCCCTGCCGCCCTTGCGCCTCCCACTAGGAGCAGACGCGGCCCTGACCCCCTCAGCTCTGAGGTAGTCAACAGCAGCAGCAGATGCAATGGAGGGGAGGAGGGGGGAGGGGGAGCACCCCTCAAAGAAGGGGGAGCGGGGGTCACCTCGAGAGGCACCTACAGCTACAATGCTCTTCTTAGCTGCTAGGAGTTCCTTCTCGAGGAGGTCGACAGTGAGGTCAGTGGGGGAGAGGGCGAGAAATCGATCCCTGACAGTGTGAAGGGAGTCAGGGAGGCGGGTGACAAGGTGGTACAGTATGAGGTATATCGGGGGGGGGGGTTCTTGGCAAGGAAATCGGGGGGGAGCGCGGCACGGTAGCGGAGGTCACTGGTACGGAGGTGGGTGATGAGGTCAACTACAGTGGCAAAGGCGGACAGGTCGGGGAAGAGGTAGGGCAGTGAAAGACGGCCTGTAGCAGCAGTGGTAGGGGAGGAGTAGCGCACGACTACTGCGTCGTACAGCTCCTTAGCGGTCTTATGCTGGCCGAAGTGCTCGCGCTCATCTAACGGCAGGTGGCTGGGAACGGCTAGGCGAGCGTGAGCATCATGGGTCTGCCACTGGGAGCGAGCAGTACTGACACCAGTAGTGGCAGGTGCGGGAGCGGCGCCTGACGTGTGGTCATACAGGGAGACATCGTCCTTGGCAGTGATCTGGAGGAATTGGTGGAGGTCATCTAACCAAACCTCAAACTTAATCGGGCAACCCTCAGCGTCAAAGGTGAGAACATAGGGAGTGGCCATAGTGGCAGTAGCAGTAGTAGGAACAGTAGCAGTAGTAGCAGTAGTACGGCAGGAACAGGAACAGGAGTTGATGCAGGTGGGTCACAGTAGGGCGGCGCGGCTCGGCCAGGGCGGCGCGGCTCGGTTCGGACGGCGCGGCTCGGTTCGGGCGGCGCGGCTCGGTTCGGGCGGCGCGGCTCGGTTCGGGCTGGGCTACGCGGCGGTGCGCGACAAGGGGCGTGCGCGAAGGCGGCTGTAGCGGGCGGGCCGTGGCTGTACGTGGGCCTGACTAGCGCGCGGTTGGTGGCCTAGAGGGGCGTCGCGGCGGCCTACGGGCGGGGCTGCGACGCTCAGGGCGGCGGTCAACGGGCGGCTAGGGGGCTGCTCGTGGGCGGCGCCAGTCGCGCGGGCGGCTAGGGGTCGGCGCGCGCTCAGAAAAAGGCCGAGCGCGGGCTGCTAGCGGGCTACGTGCGCTAAAAAAAAAAGGCCGCGCGCGGCACTTGTGAGCAGCGCACGGGCAGCAGGAGGAAGAGAGGCGCACGAGGGCGCACTAGGAGAGAGGCGCTCGAGGGCGCTAAATAGATACGGCGCTCGAGGGCGCTTCTAGCGGTGGGCCCTTAGGTAAGCGGTCCTAGGACTAGGACCTAAGCTCTTAATACCATGTCAGAAACAAGAAGTGTTGAACTAGAAAGATGTTGGAGTACAAGTAGGAGACCCTGAAGATGTGTACCCCCTAAAGGCTAACCCACTATAGCCTACACAACAGAAATATATATAATGTTTGACAATACACACACACACAGACACACACACACATACACACACGCACCCACGCATACACACACATACATACACACACAAAAAACATACGCGATCATTGTTGTACGTTTTACAATCTGATGATCCTTAATAGGATCACTCGATTGATCTCCTTGAATGTAGCAGTGGAAGAGAGGTGATTGGTACGAACCCTACTAGTAGAAGGTGATTTGAATTTAGACAGAGGTATCTATAACAGTGATGATAAGAAACGAGGAATGGATGCATTGAGCAGAATGAGGAGTACAAGTAGTAAACCCTAAAGTGTTGTACCCCATATGAACTGCCCCACTACAGCCTACACAGACTATAGCATATATGCCTGACACACCCCCATAGGCAAAGTGGGGGAGAACAAGGGGTCACAAGACCAGTCAAGCAAAGCAAAGCAAGCTCAGGGTGGATCACAACGTCACCACACAGTCCGAGCACAAGAGCAAGGCCACAAGGCCAGTTCACATGCAAGATCATATATATAAAGGTAAACAAGCAAGTGCTGGTATAAAAAGAGTACAGTACAAACAAGGTCAAGAAGTGAGCAAGTGAGGCCAAGTAGGCACAAGACCTAGCATAGCACAGAAGCGCTGATGATCACAAGGCGGAAGTGCCTTGGTAAAGATATCAGCAGTGTTGGCCTCAGAGGCCACGTAAGCATGGCGCAGCTGACCACGTTGCTGCAGCTCACGAGCAAGGAAGTAGCGAAAAGCAATGTGCTTTGTTCTGTGCTCCAGTCTGTGCTCCCGACACAAGGCCAGCATGGCCTTGTTGTCTACGTACAGAACTGGAGGAGAACGAGGCGGCTCTCCTAGGTCAGTCAGCAGGTAGGTGAGCCAGCGTAGCTCCTGTGCAGTCTTGGCCCCCGCGTAGATCTCAGCCTCACAGCTGGAGGTGAGAACAGAAGACGAGCGGGTAGACCGCCACGAAACAGAGCCGGAGCCAAGGCTGAAGGTGTAACCCTGTGACGACCGCTGTGTCGGCTGGTCGTCAGCCCAAGAAGCGTCTGCGTGACCTGTGAGAACCACTCCACGTCGCCCTCCAAGCACTAGCCCCATGCCCGACGTACTGCACACGTAGCGCAACACCCTCTTCGCTGCAGCCATGTGCTCTGGTCGGTGTCTCCCAGGAGCAACATAGCGTGCCAAGATGCTAAGAGGGTATGCAAGGTCAGGTCGTGTACAGGTCATCAGGTACATGAGGCAGCCAACAAGCTCTGGGTACGGGCCACTCGGCTCTACGGACTCATCCGAAGGCAGAGCTGAGAGCGAGTGGCGAGTAGACAGAGGAGTGGCCTGAGGCGAGGAGTACGTGAAGCCGAAGCGCTGAAGGACCTGCTGCACCATGTGTGACTGAGTCAGGGTAATGGTGCGCTGTGCTCTGTCCCGGGTGATCTGCAAGCCAAGGTAGCTGCGCAGTTCACCCAAGTCTGTGCACGTGTGTCTCTTCTGCAGCTCGGACTTCACGTGGGCGAGTCCAGCAGTGTCAGCAGCGGCAAAGACCAAGTCGTCGACGTACACGAGGATGTAGAACGGCGGCAAAGAGGTGTCGGTGCGCAAAAACAGCGACGGGTCGGCTGTAGAAGGAGCAAACCCAAGAGCCGCAAGTGTAGTCCTCAGTGTGTCGTGCCACTCACGGGGCGCCTGGCGGAGACCGTAGACTGGCCGCCTGAGGCTCCACTGGGTACCAGGAGGAAACGACCCAGTGAAGCCAGGTGGGCGGCGCAGCTAGATCTCCTCGTGCAGGCTGCCCTGCAGGAAAGCTGTGCTGAAGTCAAGAGAGTGAAGCTCGTAGTCGCGCTGAGAGGCTATGTGCAGCAGCACCCGAAGAGTGGTCATCTTCAGGGTGGGAGAGAAGGTCTGGAAGTAGTCATCTCCCTCCCGCTGACTGAAGCCTCGAGCCACGTAACGCGCCTTGAAGACAGGCGGAGAACCCGGCGGCCACTTCACCCTGAAAATATACATGCCACTGACGATGTGCACCCCAGGCGGGGGAACCTCGTCGACGTAGGTGCCTGTGGACTTCCAGGAAGCCATCTCTGCATCCATGGCTGACTGCCACTGAGAGGAGTAGGGACCCTCGATCGCCTCAGCGTACGATCGAGGAGTCGGGATGTCTGGTGCATCCGGGTCTCCCTCAGGGGCAATCAGCGTGGACACGAGATGAGGCAAAGCAGCAGCAAAACACTGGAACTCCTCCTGCCTGTCCTCAAGGACGTACGTGCTAAGAGCACACCCACCCTCGACGGACGGAGGACAGACAGACTCGGACTCAGCAACAAGACTAGTGGCGTAGTCTAGACGACAGCGAGCAGCGAAGTCGACAAGCTCAGCCACTAAGGCGACGCAGCAGTGGACTCAAAGGAAGGGTCAGTGACAACAGTGGCCAGGAGACGCGTGACAGTAGGACTGGCAGCACGAAGAGAGCCAGACTCAGGGTCAGGAAGGACAGGAAGAGAGGACTCTGGAGGAGACGGCAACGGGACACGCAAAGGAGCAGTGGAAGGATGCAGTGCCATCTGGTGTGTGTCTGGAACCGCAGGAGGACGCGGAACACGACGACTAGTGCGAGCAGTGCGAATAGGCGACGCAGGACGAGACGCAGGCTCACTACGCTCGGCAAGACCTCCAGTAGGACCACTGTAGGGAGAACGAGCAGGAAGAGGGGAGGCGGGCTGTAACTGTGACTGCGACTGGACGGGCAGTGGACACTCTAAGGGAGGAGCAGGACCAGTAGAGGGCGGGAGACCAAGATGTAGAATTCCACTTCTATAGCAGCTTGATAGAGCTCAGAAGCACGATTCCAGCGCACCAAAGAGTGCAGGAAACGGTCCACTATAGCCAGAGATACACACAAACATAGCAGTGATAATGACTTGATTGATTTCTGGTTTGTGCTCTTTGGTTTTATACAAGGACGCAATACAAAATAAAAGCACCCAAGATAGTGTTGACCCGGGTCGCACGTTGAATTTCGTGGACGCGAAATTCGGAGCCTTGAATTTCGCCGAGCAAATTCCATTGACTGGAATTCCGTAGACGAGAATTTCCGCGACAAGAATTCCGTCGACCACCGACTTCAACTCCCGTGCGAATTCTGTTGACTTCGACACTTCGCTGCCGAGTTTCAAACCGAACGCGACCCGAGATCGATTTCGCCAAACTGTCCCCAATCTGTCCCCAAACTGTCCCCAATCTGTCCTGACAAGACACTTTCGGGACACTTGAATCGAAAGGTCTCCAGTTCGAAACTCGTGTGCACCATAACCAGCGCCTTAGCAGAAACTGTCCTGAATCTGTCCTGAGACACTTTCAGGACAGATTTGAAGGTCACGAGTACGAATCCCAGCGCAGACATTTTGTTGCTCATGGCAGCATTTCCTTCTAACACGCCCCCTTGCTGTTAGGAGCACGCTGGACTAGCCCGGCTGCTGCACAGCATCGGTTGAAGGCTGCCTTCTCGAGCCGCTTCGTGAAGAAGTCCGCGGGCTGCGCCGTTGTAGGGATGTGCTGCACCTCCAACTTCCTCATGCGCACCATATCCTGTAGCCACATGTGGCGACGGTCCACATGCTTCATGTGCCCCTGCAGCCCGCCCGCCTGGCTGAGCTGCACCGCTGACATGTTGTCGACGTACAGGGTGGTGGGGACACCCTTCTTGAGCAGTTGAAACTCCCACAGCAGGAACCTTAGCTTGCGCCCCTCCTTTCCCGCTTCCACTGCAGCCACAAGCTCGCTCTCGGTGGAGGAAAGTTTGGTTGCACCCTGTAGCTTCTTGGCCTGCCATGAAACGGCAGCTCCGCCAAGCTTGAAGAGGTAGCCTCCCGTGGACGACCGGTTCTCCTTGTCGCCTGCATCATCTGCATCTGCATACCCTACGAGAGTCAAACTCTCTGGTCCTCCCTTGAACAGCAGCCCCTTGTCCGGCGAGGCAGCCCAGTAGGAGAGTGTGCGGAAGAGCTCATGCCAATGCGCATCGGTCCTGAGGTGTGCACCTGCTGCAAGGCGACTACATGCAAAAGAGAGGTCAGGACGGGTTGAGATGGCTGCAAACTGCACCATGCCGAGAATTGACAAGTACTCGGTCATGGTACGATTGGCAAACTGGCCGGCATCCTGCTTAGCAAAGCTGGCAGAGGAGAGAGGAGTGATAGGCTGCTTCTTTGGTGGCGCCCCCTTGAAGAAATGCTGCTGCACCTTCGCCACATACGCATCCTGGTGCAGGAAGAGTGTCCTGTTGGAACGATCTCGCTCAATCTGCAGTCCCAGGTAGCGCTCCACTGGCTCCACCTCACGGAGCTGAAACGCCTTGGCTAGCAGCCCCTTCAGGTCCTGCAGAAGCTGCTGGTCTTCACTTGCCGCAAGCAGGTCATCCACGTAGATTAGCAGCCACACGCGCTTCCCGCTTTCCCCATCCTTGTAGTATAGGGCCTGGTCCACAAGGCTCTTCTTGTACCCCTCCACAAGGAGCACCTTGTCCAGCTCCTTGTACCACAGAAGGGGACTCTGCTTTAGCCCGTAAAGGCTTTTCTGCAGGAGGCACACCTTGCTGCTATCGTCGGTGAAGTAAGGCGGCTGCTGCATGTAGATATCGTGGTCGATGGTGCCGTGAAGAAATGCATTCTTCACATCAAGCTGCAGCAAATCCAGGTCCATAGCTGCTGCGATTGAGAGGAGCACGCAAACGGTGGTGTAGCTGCCAACAGGAGCGTAAGTGTCGTCGTAGTCGATGCCGAATCGCTGGCTAAAGCCCTTAGCCACTAGCCTGGCCTTGTACTTCTCCACGGTGCCATCAGGCCGCAGCTTCTTCTTCAGCAGCCACTTGACGCCGACGGTTTTGCGACCTTCAGGTAGGTCAGCCAACGTCCAAGTGCCTTGCTCATCAAGGCTCTCCATCTCCTCCTTCATAGCAGCCCACCATTCCTTGCCTTCAGGTCCGGTCAACGCAGCTGCTAGGTCGAGGATGACACCTCCCCAAGCGCCTTCCTCCTCATCCTCGTCCGGGTATTCCACGTCGTCATCGCTGCCCGTGTCGCACTCGTCCTCAGCAAGGTATGCCACGTCGTACGGGTTGTCCTCATCATCCGCATCCAGGGCCGTCATGGCTGATGGCTGAAACCGTACGGGTGGCACCCCCTTGTTAGGCCTGCTGGAGCGACGTGGGGGTGGTGGAATGGGCTGGAAGGGGGGAACTGCAGGTGAAGGCTCATGCTCATGGGCCATAGGTGACTGCTCATCCACTGCTACTTCTTCTTCTTCCTCCTCCTCGTGATCAGCCTTGCTGGTGTCAACCTCCAGAGGACCATCCGCCGGTCCTACGGGCGCCAAATCAGCAACAGAGGGTGGACCAAGAGGAGGAGGTGCAGTAGGTGCCTTGCTGCCCAAAGGGCCCACCGGGCGTTCAAGGGGTTTCTTGCCCCCTTGTACAGACGGTACCGGGACCACGATGACGGTACGTGGTGGCAGCGGATTCTGCTCGGGGTCGTGGGGCTCAGGGAAGAGAGATGGGACTGAAGCAAAGGGTGGTGTGGGCTGGTCGTTCCCGTCACCCACGCGTGCACGCCACTTCTGCCACCGTTCAAGTGACATGTCCTCATAAAAACGTGCATCCCGGGTGATGACCATGCGCTTTGACTCAACATCCACCACACGCCATCCCTTACTTTCCATGCTCATGCCCAAATGAATGCCCCAACGAGTCTTGCTTGCAAGCTTCCCCTCACGCTCATGCTTAGGAACGAGGTACTGCACCATGCACCCGAACACACGGACCATGGATACATCGGGCTTGACTTTGAACACCACCAAATGAGGGGTCACACCATGGGGCAGGGTGGATTGGTGCACACGGTTTACCACCCACAAGAACTGCTGGAAAGTGAAGTGCCACCAGTGTGCTTTCACCCCCATGTGCCCCAACATCACACGCATGCCCTCGGTTACCGTACGGTTGCGACGTTCAGCCACACCGTTCTGCTGGGGGGTCGAGGGGCAGGAGAGTTGACGTAAAATTCCTCGTTGCTTCAGCAGCAACAGAAACTCATTCGACATAAACTCCCCTCCCCGGTCCGACCGCAACACCTTCAGCGTCATGCCGGTTTGGCGTTCAGCTTCGGGAAGCCATTCCTTGAAGGCAGCAAGCGCGTCGCTTTTCAGCTTCAACGTCTTCCCCCAGGTGTAACGTGAGGCGTGGTCGACAAAGAGAATGTAGTACCTGCTTCCATCCATGGCTAGGGTCTGAAATGGTCCGGACACGTCAGTATGGACCAGCCCAAGTACCTGCTCCTCTCGCTCGTCGTGCAGCGGAAATGATTCATGAGTGAGTTTGGCTTCATGGCAGGAGGTGCACGGCATATCCTCACCTCCTTTCTCCAGATCCATACCGAACACGCCACCGCTCGTGGCTGTCCGCTTCACCGCATCGAAGTGGACGTGTCCAAGGCGAGCGTGCCACAGGTTGGGCTTTGCCTTGGAGCCCACTGCGTACGTCTTGAGGCTGGCTGCTCCATCTTTAGCTTCCGGCTTGCTTGACGCCACATCAGCAATCTCCTTCGCCGTGCCGTTGCTTGCCGTTGCAGCCGCCGTGCCGTTGCACGCCGATGCAGCCCCTGTACCGTTGCTCGTCGCTCCACCCGCCATATCGGTGCATGCCGCTGCAGCTGCCATGCCGTTGCATGCCACTGCTGCCGTTGCACCGTTCCTTGCTGGCCCCGGTTTCAGGTCAAGGCAGTGAAGGCGATGGCGGTATCGTGCCGTTGCAGCCACTTAACCTCCTGATGCGATGATGCGAGTGACACCTTCCTCGGTTTGCAGCTTTGCTCCCTTGTCCAAGAGCTGCCCAGGGGAGACCAAGTTGGCCTTCATTCTTGGCACAAAGAGGACATCATATAGGGTCACACGCAAGCCGTTAGTGCCCTCCAGCAAAACCTCACCAACACCGGCAACTTCCTGCATAGAACCATCAAACCCTTTGACTGATTTCGTTGCAGATGGGTCACGGATCACCGTGAACCACTCCTTGCGGCCGGTCATGTGTTGAGAGCATCCTGAGTCAAGGAACCACAAGTCCTTGTCGTCGGCCAGCAACTTTGCAGCCGAACACGCGACGGTGAGCGCCACGCCCTTCCCGTCTCCTTCAGCTACGTTCGCGGCTGCTGCAGGCGTTGTATCTTTCTTCTTGTTGGGGCACTTGGCAGCCATGTGCCCCTCCTCATTGCAATTGTAGCAGCGCCCCTTGAAGGGGGCTCGCTTCTTCTTCCGCTTGCCATCCTTCTTCTTATCCGTCTGCTCCCTTCCCCCTTTTCCTTCCTTCCCGTTGACCCCCGTTGTAGCCACGATGGTGTTGACAGCGTCCGAGAAAGCAGATGCATCGCTGGTAATCTGCTTGTAACTCCGTTCGATGGAGAGAGTCTGCTCCTCCATCAACACCTCGCTGCACACGCGTTCCACCGTCATGTCAGGGCTGGAAATTTCAAGCTTGCGGCGAAGAAATCCGTACTCCGGTGGTAGGCCCTTCAGCACGTGGGCGGCAAACGTGGCCATGTGGACCTCCTGTCCAATGGTCAGCAGCTCCGCTCGGATGGTGCGGGCCCTATTGCAGTAGGATTCCGCTGTCACATCGTCTCCCTTCCTGAGTTGGGCTAACTGGGTCTGAAGTAGGGAAGCGTGGAGGGCATCACGAACTTGATAAGTAGATAAGACATATGCCCATGCTAGTTGTCCGGCTTTCTCTTGCTGAGAGAAACCAGAGATGGACATTCGGATGGGTGGAGAAACACATCGGTTCAGCACCATGAATGCAAGCATTTGGCCCTTTGCGTACTCCCTTCGTTGCAAGGGGTTGTTTGGGGCCGGGCTTGGTGCTGTCCCGTTGCAAAACTGCCACAAATCAGCATACTGGAGCTGAGGTCGGATGGCGCTGACCCACGCGGTAAGGTCGTGCCTTCCCTCCAGCAGCGGCGTCACCGAGATGTGCTCAACTCCAAACTTGAATTGGCCATAGCTCGTGGCGATCATTCCCGTGTCAATGGTCGGTGCAAGAGCTCCTCCACCAATGCCCACAGCACTAGGAGCCTCATGCACAGCTCCTCCTTCACCAGTTCCTCCTTGCTGGCTGCTCGCAGGTGCTTGCTCCGCCGCGCGCTCTCGAACCATGCGTAGTAGACGACCATCCACAATGAGGTCGACCTCCTCATCACGCAAGTGAGGGTGGTGCTCACGAACGGACGCCTCCAGCTCTTGACGGGCATTCAGACCCTCAGCGCTCGTTAACCACTCCATGCGCAGTCAAAACGAGCGTCGGCCACACCAACGTGGGAACGAAGTGATGGGAGGACAAAATCAAGCCGCTAGTTGGATCGACGCAGATAACGCAGCTCTGATACCATGTAGAATTCCACTACTATAGCAGCTTGATAGAGCTCAGAAGCACGATTCCAACGCACCAAAGAGTGCAGGAAACGGTCCACTATAGCCAGAGATACACACAAACATAGTAGTGATAATGACTTGGTTGATTTCTGGTTTGTGCTCTTTGGTTTTATACTAGGACGCAATACAAAATAAAAGCACCCAAGATAGTGTCGACCCGGGTCGCACGTTGAATTTCGAGGACGCGAAATTCGGAGCCTTGAATTTCGCCGAGCGAATTCCATTGACTGGAATTCCGTAGACGAGAATTTCCGCGACAAGAATTCCGTCGACCACCGACTGTAACTCCTGTGCGAATTCTGTTGACTTCGACACTTCGCTGCCGAGTTTCAAACCGAACGCGACCCGAGATCGATTTCGCCAAACTGTCCCCAATCTGTCCCCAAACTGTCCCCAATCTGTCCTGACAAGACACTTTCGGGACACTTGAATCGAAAGGTCTCCAGTTCGAAACTCGTGTGCACCATAACCAGCGCCTTAGCAGAAACTGTCCTAAATATGTCCTGAGACACTTTCAGGACAGATTTGAAGGTCACGAGTACGAATCCCAGCGCAGACATTTTGTTGCTCATGGCAGCATTTCCTTCTAACACAAGAACCTGTGCAAGGAGCGGAACGAAGTACGGCCTCGGCCGCATAGCGCCTCCAGAACCAGCAGGGACGGCACCAGTACCCCCAGCAGCAGCACCAGCGCCAACCGCACCTCCAGCTCCAACAGCGTCAGCTCCAGCACCCTCAGACACACCAGCGCCAGCAGAAACACCAGCGCCAACACCCCCAGTAGCTCCAGCTCCAGCAGCTCCAGTAGTACCAACTCCAGCAGGACCGGTAGCTCCAGCACCGCCAGCAGCTCCAGCAGGACCAACCCCAGCAGCTCCAGCAGCACACCCAGTCCCAGCAGCTCCAGTACCGCCAGTACGAACACCGCCGGAACCAGCACCAACAGTAGTGCCTCCAGCTCCAGCAGCACGACTCCAGCGCCAGGCAAGCCACTCGCGCAGCTCCTGCAAAGAGAGTGGCTCCCGCCTCGACGAAGCACCGCCGGCGGCCACACGAGCAGATCCAGCGCCCCCAGGCTCCACACCCCAAGGCTCAGCACCCCCGGGCTCCGCACCCCCAGACTCAGCACCCCCAGGCTCAGCACCCCTTGTCTCAGCACCCCCAGGCTCAGCACCCCCAGACTCAACACCCGCAGGCTCTGCACCTCCAGACCCGGCACCCGCAGGCTCAGCACCTCTAGCAGCACCAGAGTCAACAGCTACTTCGACAGGCTCGACTGCGTCTACCTGGGACACACCTGACGGGGCAGGACCCTGAGAGGGGAGGGGGTCTACCGGGGGAGGACCTGGCACAAGGAAGAGCGGCGGCGGGGGAAGGGGCGCAGCGCGGTAGGGGAAGAGACGGTAGTAAGGCACCGACTCGTCAAAGGTGACGTCCTAGGAGGACAGAACACGGCGCGAGGTGGGGTGGTAAAACTGCCACCCAGGCGCGTCAGGGGGGAAGCCGAGGAAGACGCAGGGAACAGCACGGGGGGACAGGTTGTCCGCAGACATGTCGCGGACAAACGCCCGAGATCCCCAGACCCGAAACGCAGACGCATCGCCAACCTTCCCCGTCCACCGCAAGGTGGGGGAGGTCTTTGGTCAAGAGACCCGGGGCAGAAGGTTGAGCTGATGCGCCGCGTACTGAACCGCAAACGGCCACAGAAAATGGGGGGCAGCCGCATGGATCATGGACGTACGAGCGACGTCCATGACCATGCCAATGCGGCGCTCAGCAATCCCATATTTCTGTGGAGAAGCCGGAAGCATGAAGGTCTGGCGGATGCCCTGTGCCCGACAGAAGGCTCCCAGACGGGCAGAGGAAAACTCCCCGCCTCTGTCCGAGTGCAGACGCAGAAGAGGAAAGTCCGAGCCGGAACTCTCTCTGAGCTGGAGACGAGCTGCGCGGATCCAGTCGATCAACACCTTAGTGACGTCACCCTTTCTGCGCAAGGGGAAGACTGTGGTGTAACGCGAGTAGTCGTCAACCACCAACAGGAAGTAACGCTCGTGTCCCTGTCCACGGACGCGGGCGGGGCCCCACACGTCCTTGTGGAGAGTCTGCAGCGGAGCCTCTGTCGGAAGAAACTTGGAGGAGTGAGGGGTGGCGCGATGTCGCCCCTTGGCGCGGGGGACGCAGGTAGGGGCAGGTCCCGAAGGTAGGGGAGGGAGAGACCGGGGGAGATCAGAGACAAGGACCAGGGAGGCCATGCCTCGGAGACAAGGCAGGGAGGGGTGACCAAGGCGGTGGTGCCAGAGGAGAGTCTGGTGGGACAAGAGACGACACGAGCAAGGAGCAGACTCAGGACTAGACCTGGACGCTGCAGCAAACACCTGACTCGACGTAGCTACCTGGCCAGACTCAGCAGCCAGAGGAGACTCAGTAATAAGGGTGTACAGGCTCGACCCTGGTCGACGGCTTAACGTGGCCAAGTGTCGGCCTATCCGAGCACACGTGCAGTGGGTCACCCGCTGACTCGCAGGAGTGAACTGGTCAACCCCCCTATCCTGTAGGTCCGCTCCACTCACCAAGTTCGTAGAGAACAAGGGGAGGTAGAGACCTGACAGGGTGCCAGAGGGGGCTGCCGGGCACAGTAAGACAGTGGAGAAGCGAGCAAGGACAAGACCCCCAGAGGGGTCCGCCAGGGAGACTGCAACCGGCCGACTGAGCGGCGTAAGAGTGGTGCGGTCTCGAAAGAAGGAGCGGGACGCACCCGAGTCAAGGGTGAAGGTGTGTAAGGCCTGAGCCGACGTAGTACCTGAGAGAGCAGACTCACAAGCACCTGGGGCAGCAGACGCACTAGCACCTGGGGCAGCAGACGCACTAGCACCTAGAGCAGCAGCCTCACCAGCACATAGAGCAGTGGTCTCAATGCCCGGGTCAGGCGGTACACACAGGTAACAGTCACCCTCAACACAAGTAGTCACAGAATACATGGCAGCAAGGATAGCATCATAGTCAAGGTCAAAGATGGCAACCCCCGCCCTAGACAGATCTCCCCAGCGAGGGATCTCTGATGCCTCACGGAACTGGCGACGCCACCCGTCCGTCAAGCGACCGAAGCAGCGCTGGGTGGAGTGCGGGCCCCCTCACTGCTCACCAGCTCAGTCGTCGGTACGAAGGACGTAAGTGCATGGACCAGTACCCCCACCGCGCTGACGCGCAGCGTACCACTCACGAAGCTGCTGAGGGGACAGAGTCACACCACTCCGCTGCTGCTGGCGCGGACCACCACTTGACCCACTCCTCTGCGCAGAGTCGCGACCCGCTCCACCACCGCCGCCGCCTCCGCCGCCTCCTCCACCTCCGCCTCCTCCACCACCTCCGCCGCCTCCGCTCCCTCCGCCACCACCGCCGCCTCCTCTGCCTCCACTGCTGCCGCCGCCGCCACCACCCCCGCCACCACTCCCACCAACACCCCCACCCCCTCCACTGCCTCCACCACTACCTCCACCGCCCCCGCCAGCCCCTCCAGCGCCCTTGCCCCCCTTGCCCTTGCCGGTGCGGCGTCTCCCGCTAGGGGCAGACGCAGCGCCGACCGACTCGAAACCAACGAGGTCGGCCGCAGCAGCAGAAGCAACAGAGGGCAAGAGGGGGGAGGGGGAACACCCCTCAAAGACAAAAGTGCGAGGGTCACCACGAGAGGCTCCTATAGTGACTATGCTCTTCTCTGCTGCTAGGAGGCCCTTCTCGAGGAGGTCAACGGTGAGAGTGGTGGGGCAAACTGAGAGGAAGTGGTCCCTGACTACGCGGAGAGAGTCAGGGAGCCGGGTGACTATGTAGTAGAGGGTGATGTACATGGGGGGGGGGGGGGTTCTTGGCGCAGAACTCAGCAGGAAGCGCAGCGCGGTAGCGACTGTCACTAGTGCGGAGGTGCGTAATGAGGTCAGCGACTGTGGGAAAGGCAGCAAGGTCAGGGAAGAGGTACGGTAGCATGAGGCGGCTCAGTGCAGCAGTGGCAGGGGAAGAGTAGCGTGCAACTACAGCGTCGTACAAGGTCTTAGCACTCTTGTACTGGCTAAAGTGCGCACGCTCAGTGGTCGGTAAGTGGCGATGCACAGCAAGGCGAGCAGCAGCATCGCGTGTGGCCCACTGTGAGCGAACAGTGCTGTTAGGAGTAGCAGGCGGGGCAGGGGAGGCACCAGAAGTGAGGTCGAACAGAGAGAGGCCGTCTGCCCTATCGCAGTGGAGGAACAGCTGGAGGTCATCGACCCAGACCTCAAAGTCAACGGCACGGCCCTCAGCATCAAAAGTAAGGACACTGGGGGTAGCCATGACTGCAGTGGCCTAGTAGGGAGTGAGCTCACCAGTAGGAACAGCAGCGGATCGACAGTAGGGCGGCTCGACGGCTCGGCGGCTTGGCGGCTGGGCGGCTCGGCTGCTGGGCGGCTCGGCGGCTCGGGTGGTGGGCGGCTCGGCTGCTCGGCTGCTGGGCGGCTCGGCTGCTGGGCGGCTGAGCTGCTCGGCAGGTGGGCGGCTCGGCTGCTGGGCGGCTCGGCTGGAGGGCGGCTCGGGTGCTGGGCGGCTCGGCGGCTCGGCGGCTCGGCAGCTGGGCGGCGCTGCTGCTGGGCGGCTCGGCTGCTGGGCTGCTTGGCGGCTCGGTCGCTGGGCGGCTGAGCGGTGACAGGGCCGGTAGAGGCAGCGACGTGGCCGCTAGGGGAGGGCGACGGGGCCGCAGGTGACGGCGACGGGGCCGCAGGTGGCGGCGAGGCTGCAGGTGGCGGCGAGGCCGCAGGTGGCGGCTGCGTGGCCGCAGGTGACAGCGACGGGGCCGCAGGTGGCGGCGAGGCCGCATGTGGCGGCTGCGTGGCCGCAGTTGGCGGCGACGGGGCCGCATGTGGTGGCGACGGGGTCGCAGGTGGCGGCGGGGTGGCCGCAGGTGACAGCGACGGGGCCGCAGGTGACGGCGACGGGGCCGCAGGTGGCGGCGACGGGGCCGCAGAGGGGCCGCAAGGGGCCACAACGGGGCCGCAGAGGGGCCGCAAGGGGCCTAGACGGGGCCGTAGAGAGGCCGCACGGGGCCTAGACGGGGCCGCAGAGGGGGTCGCAAGGGGCCTAGACGGGGCGGCGACGGGGCCGTAAGGGGCCCAGACGGGGCGGCGACGGGGCCGTAAGGGGCCGTAAGGGCGCCGCGAGGGAGGGAGGCCGACGGGCGTCGCGAGGGGCCGTAAGGGGCCGTAAGGGCGGCGCGAGGGGCCGTAGAGGGCGGCGCGAGGGGCCGTGAGAGGGGCCGCTAAAGGCGACGGTAGGGAGGGCACAAAGAGCGCGACTTGGGCAGGACCGAAGCGCGCTACGGGCAGGAAAGAAAAAAAATATATCGTGGTGGGCCCTAGGAATCGTTCCCACTAGGGAACCTGCTCGATACCATGATAAGAAACGAGGAATGGATGCATTGAGCAGAATGAGGAGTATAAGTAGTAAACCTTAAAGTGTTGTACCCCATATGAACTGCCCCACTACAGCCTACACAGACTATAGCATATATGCCTGACAAGTGAGGTACAAGGGTTTATCTAAGAATACAATGGAATTTGAAAGGTCTTTGCTAACCATGTACTCTGAGGGGGTACATTCCCCTTGATGAATAAAGCTGTGCGGTTCTGTAACTTTTAAAATGGGTTTCCCGTGCATTGCATTTCGAATGCTTGCTGCTATAACCACCTTTGCCAACTGCTATTTAAGGTCAGTCTTTGTTCTTACTTCAATTGTTTGTGCGTTTAGACTTCGTTACTTAAGAATGTTGATTCAACAGTTTCATATCGTGAAAGAGGGAAGCAAGGAAGTTATGCCGCAGATATCCGCGCAGATATTCGTGCAGTTATGATGTGTCAGTTTACTGGTATGATGTGCTTATTGCGGTTGACAAAAACGTGTTTGTTTGCGATCTTGATCACACTTTGATGTCAGAATGCTATAATTGTCTAGTCTGCAGTGGGGTGCTCTATAGTGAGTACAGCCCAAATTAGGGTTTGCCATATGTATCCTATCTGCTGCTAGAGCAACCTCCTCTTTCTGTTTCTAACATTCTACTAGCGTTTCTTGACATTCGATTGTTGCGTTGCAGTTTGAAGCTCGGTGTTGTCGTAATTTTTGCATCCTGTATAAGTTTATGGAGGTTAAAGCCTTCGCAAACTGCTAGTGTGGCCGATGAACTCAGCTCGGCGGAGGAGAGCGCCACCAGTTAATATGTCTGGGAATTCCCATGAAGTTGGTTTGATAGGCTTGAGTCGGAACAATCAGCATGCTTGTGACCATCGCTTTGCCAGCTTTGCTGCATGATTGGCGTCCATGTACCCAAAATGAAGGGCTTCATGTAGGTGTATGGCGCCTGTGAAGAAATGAGGAATGAATGAACTAGGAAAGAGGTGGGTACAAGTAGGAAAACCTAGAAGTGTTATACCCCATATAGTCACGGTGATGATCGGCAAAGTGGGGGAGAACAAGAGGTCACAAGACCAGTCAAGCAAAGCAAATCAAGCTCAGGGTGGATCACAACGTCACCACACAATCCGAGCACAAGAGCAAGGCCAAAAGGCCAGTTCACATGCAAGATCATATATAAAGGTAAACAAGCAAGTGCAGGTATAGAAAGATCACAGTACAAGCAAGGTCAAGAAGTGAGCAAGTGAGGCCAAGTAGGCACAAGACCTAGCATCGTACAGAAGCGCTGATGATCACCAGGCGGAAGTGCCTTGGTAAAGATATCAGCAGTGTTGGCCTCAGAGGCCATGTAAGCAAGGCGCAGCTGACCACGCTGCTGCAGCTCACGAGGAAGGAAGTAACGAAGAGCAATGTGCTTCATTCTGTGCTCCAGTCTGTGCTCCCGACACAAGGCCAGCATGGCCTTGTTGTCTACGTACAGAACTGGAGGAGAACGAGGCGGCTCTCCTAGGTCAGTCAGCAGGTAGGTGAGCCAGCGTAGCTCCTGTGCAGCCATGGCCCCCGCGTAGATCTCAGCTTCACAGCTGGAGCCGAGAACAGAAGACGAGCGGGTAGACCCCCACAAAACAGAGCCGGAGCCAAGGCTCAAGGTGTAACCCTGTGACGACCGCTGCGTAGCCTGGACGTCAGCCCAAGAAGCGTCTGCGTGACCTGTGAGGACCACTCGACGTCGCCCTCCAAGCACTAGCCCTATGCCCGACGTACTGCACAAGTAGCGCAACACCCTCTTCGCTGCAGCCATGTGCTCTGGTCGGTGTCTCCCAGGAGCAACACAGCGTGCCAAGATGCTAAGAGGGTATGCAAGGTCAGGTCGTGTGCAGATCATCAGGTACATGAGGCAGCCAACAAGCTCTGGGTACGGGCCACTCGGCTCTACGGACTCATCCGAAGGCAGAGCTGAGAGCGAGTGGCGAGTAGACAGAGGAGTGGCCTGAGGCGAGGAGTACGTGAAGTCGAAGCGCTGAAGGACCTGCTGCACCATGTGTGACTGAGTCAGGGTAATGGTGCACTGTGCTCTGTCCCGGGTGATCTGCAGGCCAAGGTAGCTGCGCAGTTCACCCAGGTCTGTGCACGTGTGTCTCTTCTGCAGCTCGGACTTCACTTGGGCGAGTCCAGCAGTGTCAGCAGTGGCAAAGACCAAGTCGTCGATGTACACGAGGATGTAGAACGGCGGCAAAGAGGTGTCGGTGCGTAGAAACAGCGACGGGTCGGCAGTAGAAGAACAAACCCAAGAGCCGCAAGTGTAGTCCTCAGTGTATCGTGCCACTCACAGGGCGCCTGGCGGAGACCGTAGACTGGCCGCCGGAGGCTCCACTGGGTACCAGGAGGAAACCACCCAGTCAAGCCAGGTGGGCGGCGCAGCCAGATCTCCTCGTGCAGGCTGCCCTGCAGGAAAGCTGTGCTGAAGTCAAGAGAGTGGAGCTCGTAGTCGCGCTGAGCGGCTATGTGCAGCACCACCCGAAGAGTGGTCATCTTCGGGGTCGGAGAGAAGGTCTGGAAGTAGTCAACTCCCTCCCGCTGACTGAAGCCTCGAGCCACGTAACGCGCCTTGAAGACAGGCGGAGAACCCGGCGGCCGCTTCACCCTGAAATCCACATGCCACTGACGATGTTCGCCCCAGGTGGGGGAACCTTGTTGACGTAGGTGCCTGTGGACTTCTAGGAAGCCATCACTGCGTCCATGGCTGACTGCCACTGAGAGGAGTAGGGACTCTCGATCGCCTCAGCGTACCATCGAGGAGTCGGGATGCCTGGTGCATCCGGGTCTCCCTAAGGGGCAATCAGTGTGGACACGAGATGAGGCAAAGCAGCAGCAAAACACTGGAACTCCTCCTGCATGTCCTCAAGGACGTCCGTGCTAAGAGCACACTCACCCCCGACGGACGGAGGACAGACAGACTCAGACTCAGCAACGAGACTAGTGGCGTAGTCTAGACGACAGCGAGCAACAAAGTCGACAAGCTCAGCAACTAGGGCCGAAGCAGCAGTGGACTCAAAGGAAGGGTTAGTGACAACAGTAGCCAGGAGACGCGTGACAGTAGGACTGGCAGCACGAAGAGAGTCAGACTCCGGGTCAGCAAGAACAGGAAGAGAGGACTCTGGAGGAGACGGCAACGGGACACGCAGAGGAGCAGTGGAAGGACTCAGTGCCATCTGGTGTGTGCCTGGGACCGCAGGAGGACGCGGACGCGGAGCACAACGACTAGTGCGAGCAGCACGAACAGGCGACGCAGGACGAGACGCAGGCTCACGACGCTCAGCAAGACCTCCAGTAGGACCAGTGTAGGGAGAAGGAGCAGGTAAAGGAGAGGCTGGCTGTAACTGTGACCGCAAATGGACAAGCTGTGGACACTCTAAGGGAGGAGCAGGACCAGTAGAGGGCAGGAGACCAAGAACCTGCTCAAGGAGCGGAACGAAGTACGGCCGTGGCCGCGCAGCGCCTCCTTAACCAGCAGGGACAGCACCAGTACCCCCAGCGGCACCACCAGCGCCAGCAGCACCTCCAGCTCCAACAGCACCAACTCCAGCACCCTCAGACGTACCAGCGCCAGCACAACCACCAGCGCCAACACCCCCAGCAGCTCCAGCTCCAGCAGCTCCAGTAGCTTCAGCAGCACCAACTCCAGCAGGACCGGCAGCTCCAGTACCGCCAGCAGCTCCAGCAGTACCTCCAGCGGGACCAACTCCAGCAGCCCCATCAGCACCCCCAGACCCAGTAGCTCCAGTGCCGCCAGTACGAGCACCTCCAGGACCTGCAGCAACAGTAGCACCTCCAGCTCCGGCAGCACGGCTGCAGCGCTGGGCAAACCACTCGCGCAGCTCCTGCGGAGAGAGTAGCTCCCGCCTCGACAAAGCACCGCGAGAGGCCACACGAGCAGACCCAGCACCCCCACGCTCCGCACCCCCAGGCTCAGCACCCCCATGCTCAGCACCCCCAGACTCAGCACCCCCAGGCTCAGCACCCCCAGGCTCCGCACCCCTGGACTCAGCACCCCCAGGCTCCACACCCCCAGACCCGGCACCCTTAGGCTCAGCACCTCTTGCAGCACCAGAGTCAACAGCTACCTCGACATGCTCGACTGCGTCTACCTGGGACACACCTGACGGGGCAGGACCCTGAGGGGGAAGGGGGTCTACCGTGGGAGGACCTGGCGCAAGAAAGAGCGGCAGCGGGGGGAGGGGCGCAGTGTGGTAGGGGAAGAGACGGTAGTAAGGCACCGACTCGTCAAAGGTGACGTCTTGGGAGGACAGAACACGGCGCGAGGTGGGGTGGTAAAACTGCCACCCAGGCGTGTCAGGGGGGAAGCCAAGAAAGACGCAGGGAACAGCACGGGGGGACAGCTTGTCCGTAGACAAGTCGCGGACAAACGCCCGAGATCCCCAGACCCGAAACGCAGACGCATCGCCAACCTTCCCCGTCCACCGCAAGGTGGGGGAGGTCTCAGGCAAGGAGACCTGGGGCTGAAGGTTGAGCTGATGCGCTGCGTACTGAACCGCAAACGGCCACAGAAAATGGGGGGCAGCCGCATGGATCATGGACGTACGAGCGACGTCCATGACCATGCCAATGCGGCGCTCAGCAATCCCTTTTTGTTGTGGAGAGGCTGGAAGCGTGAAGGTCTGGCCGATGCCCTGTGCTCGACAGAAGGCTCCCTAACGGGCAGAGGAAAACTCCCTGCCTCTGTCAGAGTGCAGACGCAGAACAGGACAGTCCGAGCCGAAACTCTCTCTGAGCTGGAGACGAGCTGCGCGGATCCAGTCGATCAACACCTCAGTGACGTCACCCTTGCTGCGCAAGGGGAAGACCGTGGTGTAACGCGAGTAGTCGTCAACCACCAACAGGAAGTAACGCTCGTGACCCTGGCCACGGACGCGGGCGGGGCCTCACATGTCCATGTGAAGAGTCTGCAGCGGAGCCTCTTTCGGAGGAGAGTCCAGGTGGAGAGTCTGCAGGGGAGCCTCTGTGGGAGGGAACGAGGAGGAGTGAGGAGTGGCGCGCTGCCGCCCCTCGACACAGGGAAGACAGGGAGGAGCAGGCGAGGGTGGGAGGGGAGGGAGAACCCTGGGAAGACCAGAGACAAGGTACCGGGAGTGCATGCCACGAAGGCGCTGTACTGAGGGGTGACCAAGGCGGTGGTGCCAAAGAATGGTCTGGTGCGACAGGGTGCAACACGAGCAGGGGGCGGACAACTGAGCAGACGCAGACGCAGACGCCGCTACCTGAGGGGACTCGGTGGTCAGTGAGTACAAGTCCAACCCCGGCTGCCGAGTGAAGGTAGCCAGGTGACGACCCGTCCGGGCACACGTGCATTGAGTCACACGCTCGTGGGCAGGGGTGAACTGGTGAACACCCGCGTCCTGGAGCGCAGAACCCGCCACCAAGTTCGTAGAGAACGAGGGAAGGTAAAGGCCCGACAGTGTGCCAGACGGGACAGCAGGACAAGGGAGGGCAGTGGTGGAGGTCGCAAGGACCGGACCCCCAGAGGGGTCATCCAGCGAGACAGCAACCGGTCTAGGGAGCTGCTCTAGGGCAGTGCGGTCGCGAAAGAAACAGCGGGAAGCACCTGAGTCCAGTGTGAAGGTGTGCAGTGCCTGAGTAGACGGAATACCTGAAGGCGCAGACTCACAAGCACCTGAAACAGCAGACTCACGAGCACCTAGAGCAGCAGCCCCACCAGCACCTGGAGCAGGAGACGCACGAGCACCTGGAGCAGCAGCCTCACCGGCACTTGGAGCAGCAGACTGGATACCAGGGTCAGGCGGCACACACAGGTGACAGGCTCCCTCGGCACTAGTAGGCAATGCATACATTGCAATGAGAATAGCATCATAGTCAAGAGCAAAGCTATCTACCCTCTGCCTAAGCAGCTCCACCCACGCACGAAGCTGCAGGGGCGAACGAGTCTCGCGGAGACATCGCTGCTGCTGCACCGGGCTACTACAAGAAACTCCCAAACTACCCACTCCAGGACGACTCCCACTACTGCCACCCCGACAACCCCAACAGACGTACCACTCACGAAGCTGCTGGGGCGTGAGGGACACATGCGGATGGCCCTAGAGCTACATCTGGCCACGCTAGGAGCAGCAGTGGAAGCAGTAGCAGCAGGAGCAGTAGTAGCAGTACGGGTAGGGCAGTGCTCACTAGTGGTGGGAAGGGGAGGCGCACGACGGGGGCGACTGCGGGGCCACTACAGCGGCAGGGCGGGGCCGCGACCGCGGCAGGGGGCTCCACGGCAGTTGCTGCAGGGCGGGACCGGGCCGCGACGGCAGCTGCTGCAGGGGCGGCTGCTCAAGGGGCGACTGCTCCAGGGGCGGCTGCTCCAGGGGCCAGGGGCGGCTCTTGTAGTGGCGGCTGCTCCAGTGGCAAGGGGCGGCTGCTGAAGGGGCGGCCGCTCTAGGGGCCAGGGGCGGCTGCAGGTGCGGCTGCTCTAGGGGCCAGGGGCGGCTGCTGAAGGGGTGGCCGCTCTAGGGGCCAGGGGCGGCTGCAGGTGCGGCTGCTCCAGGGGCCAGGGGCGGCTGCTGCAGTGGCGGGTGCTCCAGAGGCCAGGGGCGGCTGCTGCATGGGCGGCTGCTCCAGGGGCGGCTGCTGCAGGGGCGGCTGCTCCAGGGTCGGCTGCTCCAGGGGCCAGGCGCGGGGTAGGGCAGGGCGACGCGGCGGGCAGGGGCGACGTCGTGGGCAGGGGCGATGCGGCGGGCAGGGCGACGCAGCGGGCAGGGGCGACGCCGCGGGCAGGGGCGACGCGGCGGGCAGGGCGACGCGGCGGGCAGGGAGCGACGACGCGTCAGCAGCTGGGTGCGGCCGCGTCAGTAGCAGGGCGCGGCCGCGTCAGCATAAGGGCGCGGCCGCGTCAGCAGTAGGGTGCAGCCACGTCAGCAGTAGGGCGCGGCCGCGTCAGCAGTAGGGTGCGGCCGCGTCAGCAGTAGGGCGCGGCCGCGTCAGCAGTAGGGCGCGGCCGCGTCAGCAGTAGGGCGCGGTCGCGTCAGCTGCAGGGCTGGCGGGGCCGCGTCACTGCAGGGCGGGGCCTCGTCCACGTCGGCGGCAAGGCTGGGCCGCGACCGCGGCAGGGTGGGGCCGCGTTAGTGACAAGACGGGGCCGCGACTACGGCCTGACGGGGCCGCGACAGCGACCTGACGGGGTCGCGCGCTAGCCTGACGGGCCTGCAGAGGCTGCGTGCGGGCGGCGAGGGCCTGCAGGGGCGGCGCGCGGTCAGGGAGAGGCTGCACGCGGGCGGTGAGGGCCTGACGGGTCTGCAGAGGCTGCTCGGGAGCCTGATGGGCCTGCAGGGGCGGCTCGGGGGCCTGATGGGCCTACAGGGGCGGCTCGAGGGCCTTACTAGCTTGCAGGGGCAGCGCACTAGCCTAGGGCAGCAGGAGGCAGCGCGAGGGCTACAAGACGGCGCGCAAGCAGAACGAAGGGCGGGGCGCGCGAGGGCGCACTAGCAGAAGAAGGCGCACGAGGGCGCACGAGGGCGTACGTAAGGTAGGGTGCACGAGGGCGCTTCTAGCGGAATAGTGGGCCCGTAGTAGTAAGCGGTCCTAGGTGGCAACCTAGGCTCGTGATACCATGTCAGAATCAACAAGGATGGTTGAACTAGGTGTTGGTGCAACCCTACGGTTTGCACTCGGCTTGTTGTCCGTGTGCGTGCATGTGTGTGTGTATGGAATGGTATGAGGGCATGGGATAATATATATTTCATGCTTATAATTGTGTGTGAATGTTGAGTCATGATGTCGAGTGTGTGTGTCGAGTCAATAGCGAGTTATCGCTAGACACGTGTTACGCGGTCGTTTGTGTCTCGCGCGCGGTTTCTATTTTGTCGTGCGCGGTTTCTATTTTGTCCTGTGTCGAACGTTCGGTGTGTCGCAGGTGTGTGCAGCAGACCCATCAAGAACTCAAGGATGAGTTTGTGATGAAGAGCCCGAGCCTTGGTGTCAAGCCTCAAGTGATTTCGAAGCTCGCCAAAAGGGTACACCTCAAGATATTGAAGATAGTTACATAACTTTGTGTAGTGTAACATTTCACTTGGTGTAGGCCCTATTGAAGGGTAGTTTCGAGACCCTTCGTGGTTGGGGACAGTGTGGCACTGTTCCACATCACTGTACCTCGGCTCTTGGGGTTTGTAGGAGCTGGGAGTCATTCCCAACTCGTAACTCTTTATATCTCTTCCTATTTTGTGTCCTAAGACTATAGTGGCTGCCATAGTGCCGTTCGTTCAAACCAACACTGTGTCGTCAATACTTGGTAAAATTGTGCGATATAAATTGCCTGTTGTAGGCGACGTTCAGACGCTCCAGATCCAAGTTGAATCAGGTCATTTGAAGTTGTGACCAGAACGCTATGAACGTTTGAAGCCGCTGTGCAGAAATCCGACTGTGCACTCTATCTTTCGTTTTAGGCACATTGGAGACTATTGTGACTATAACAAGTGGTATCGGAGCCCCTTGGAGCAGTTTCGACAATGGCTGGACCCGAGGAAAGGGGTGCCAGAGGTGCTGGTAGCAGAGGAGAAGCCCAAGCTCAAGGCCAACCCCGTGATTCAGCCATGGCGCCTGTGCAATCAAGTGTTGGCCCATCTAGGGATGAGCCTAGAGTGTTTGGCCTTGACAAGTTCAATGGTGACAACTTTGCTGAGTGGTCCTTCAGAATGGAGAACATATTTGACCACTATGACCTGCTGGAGGTAATGGAAGGAACGGAGAAGCGTCCCGAGAACGGCCCGGAGAAGAGCCCGTGGGTGCGGAAGAGCGCACAAGGCTACCTCCTACCTGGGCAAGCGTTGGGGAGCAGCCAAATCCGTCACATCAAGCCTTTCCAGCGTGAACCAGAGAAGGGACCAAAGGCATGGGCTGCTCTCAAGGGTGTACACGCTCCTGCAACAGCGGCGGTAGCTGTGGTGTTGGAACGGCAAATGGCGACACTACGAATTGAAGAGGATGAAGCGGTTGAAGAAGGGGTGCAGAAATTCTTCGACTTGTTGACGCCGCTTGAGGGAGCTGATTTGAACTATAGTGAGCTCCAAAAGAAGACCAAGTTGCTGGCCCTACTCCCTGAGTCATGGTCCTCGCTCATCATCAACCTTAATCGCGACTTGCCCCGCCTCTCGCTTGAAGACGTGAAGCGAGCTATCCTTCAAGAGGATTTCCGCCGCCGTGAGTTGGCGAGTGCGGATGGCGTTGGGGCAGCGAGCATCGGCCGTGGATATGGTCGAGGAAGAGGTAGAGGACAAGGGGGAGGAAGGTTTGGTGGCAGCAACTTCGGCGGAGGCCGCGGGAGTGGCGGTTACGGCAGCGACAACAAGAGCTACGGACGCGGTCGCGGCCGATTCGACGGCGAGTGTCACTATTGCCACAAGAGCGGACACATGTGGCGCGACTGCTACAAACTCCCTGATGGTTGGACCCCTGCTCAAGGCCAAGAGGGTAGAGGAGCAGGAGGAGGGAGAGGAAGAGGCCGTGGAGGCCGTGGCGGTCTCGGTGGCGGAGCTGCAAACATGAAGAGCGGAGACAACGACAAGGACCCGAGCAACGATCGGTACCCGGATCTATTCTACTTCGTGTCGACGCAAGTACCGACTGGTCCAGAGAAGGATGAAGGCTTTGAGGAGCCAGCAGCTGTGGGGAAGGTGACTCTACACCCTCTGGACTATTGGGTGATCGATAGTGGCGCTACCTATAGCATGACACCTCGCCCGGACTTGCTCACCGAACTCGAACCGTCACCGGTGAAGCATGTTACATCAGCTTTGGGGCACCGAGCGGAGGTGAAAGGCATGGGCAAGGCCATGTTTAAGGGTGCTGATGGGAAGATGGTGGGCCTCAAGAATGTGCTTTGGGTGCCCAGCCTTGCTGCCAACCTGATTTCCGTGCGGCGGTTGGCAAAGGCCGGCATGGACACGAACTCAAATGGAGCCAAGACCTACACCGCAAGGCTTGGCGATCGGATTCTTTGGGACCTTCATGAGGACAGAGATGTCTACAACGAGATGTGGCAGATCCCTGTGGTCCCAATGCCTAAGGAGAGGCAAGTGGCAGCAAGCGTCAGCACCAAAGGTGGAGCGGTTGGCAGCGGCGATTGCGCGGACGGTCGCGCTAAGGAGAAGGAGTCAAAGAAGTGCAATCTTGGAGGGACCAGCAAGCTTGGTGAACCTATGGAGAGAGGTGCAGCAGCCAAGGAGCAGCAAAAGGGTGAGGAGAACCCCGAGGCAGCAGCGGAGGAGGACTATGGAGAGAGTATGTGGGGCGCTATTGCGAGCGCGGCATTCTCCAATCCAACTTCGGCTACGGGGGAGTGTGATTGGCTCACCTTGCATCGGCGCATGGGGCATGTGGCCCTGCCCATCTTGCAGCAGCTAGTAAGGAATGAGATGGTTGCTGGCATACGTGTGAAGGGGGAGCCCGATGAGGTACTTGGCTTCCCGACGTGCATGCAAGCCAAGTTCACCCGTTTCCCATTCTCTAGTTCGGAGGCAACGGCTAAGGCACCACTTGATGAGGTGGTGATGGACGTGGTGGGCCCCCTGAAGCTTGGAGCTGCTGGAGCTGAGTACTTCCTCACTATTGTGGACGTCTACACCCGTATGACTTGGGTGTACATGCTGGCCAAGAAGAGCGACGTGGCTGAAACGTTGAAGGCGGATTGGTTCCCGATGGTGGAGCGGCAACAAGACCGTCTAGTCAAGTCAATCCGCACCGATCGAGGGGGAGAGTTCCTGAGCAAGGAGTTTGGGTTGTGGCTGAAGAAGAATGGTATTCGGCACTCCCTCACCATGCCATACTCCCCTGCAATGAACGGCATCGCCGAGCGAGCGAACCGCACAATCACGGAGGCGGCACACGGGTTGCTCATTGAAGCCGGGCTACCCGACTATTTCTGGCCTGATGCGGTGCGGAGCGCGTGTGTGGCCAAGAACCGAGCCTTGACTCATGTGGGAGCAGACAAATGGGTGCCCTATGTGGAGTGGCTAGGAAGGAAGCCAAAGGTGGATATGCTTCGGGTGTTCGGGTGCATGTGCATGGCGCTCGCGCCTAAGCATCTTTGGCACAACAAGCTTGGTGCCAAGGCGGTGTGGGCCGTGCACTTGGGCATGGCTCAAAATAGCAAGGGATGGCTTCTTTGGGACCCATTCACCAAGAAGTTCTTGGTGAGCAGGGACTGCAAGTTCATGGAGAACTTCATGTACAAAGATTGGAAGGCGGAGAATGAGGCGAAGATAGGCGTGCGGTTTGGGGAGGTGAAGAGTTCCGGTTTGGAGCATGTGGAGCTGCCTTTGGAGCTGAGCAGCGGCAGCACAACCACAAGGCAATCCTCCCTTGTGAATGGGGGAGAGGAGGCCAATGATGCAGAGGAAGAAGAGGAGGAGGTGCAGCAAGTGAGCGAGCGTGCACCGTCACTCCCTTCCCGTACTACGAGTGCTCCACGGATTCGAGCCACACCGCAGCAACGCCAAGGCCTTCAAGTCCGTGCAGCTGAGGAGGAAGGAAGGGGCAAGAGGAGAGTTCAACCCCCTAATAGGCTGACCTATGATGCGCTGGGAAAGCAGGGCAAGACAGCCCTGGCCGGAGCGGCAATGATGGTCGGAGACGACGAGGAGAGTGACTACGAGGAGTGTGCCTTCGCGTTCTTCTCTCCGGTGGAGATGCCGGGAGAACCAGCAACTCTCAAGGAGGCTTTGGAGAGTAGTGATGCTGAGGAGTGGAAGAAGGCCATGGAGAGTGAGCTGAAGAGCATCAAGGAGAATGACATGTTTGAATTGGTGGAGCTACCGAAGGGGCGTACGGCGATAACGTCCAAGTGGCTCTTCAAAATCAAGTCGGATGCCGACGGCAAGATCGAGCGCTACAAGTCTAGGCTTGTAGCCAAGGGGTACCAGCAGAAGGAGAAGGTGGAATTCAAGGAGCTGTTTGCCCCTGTGGTGAAGCCGACGACGCTGCGAACCCTATTCGCGGGAGCCGCCATCAAAGGATGGGTAGTAAAACAAATGGACATCGTAACGGCATTCCTTAACGGCATCCTTGAGGAGGAGATCTTTATGGCGCAGCCAGAGGGGTTTGATGATGGTAGTGGCAGAGTGTGGAAGCTGAAGAAGGCCCTCTATGGGCTGAAGCAGGCCCCTAGGCAATGGTACATGAAGCTGCGCGAAGTGTTGGAGGGGATCGGCTTCACTCCCTCAACGGCCGATCACTCCTTGTTCATGCTTGGCGAGGGGGAGCAGAGGAGCTTCATGGTGGTTTATGTGGATGACATTCTTATATTCTCACCCTCCTCTGACCTTGTGAAGGAGGTGATGCTGAAGCTGCATGACAAGTTCAAGTGCAAGTCCCTTGGTGACGTGAACTTCTACCTTGGGCTCCACATCGAACGAGACGTGGAGAAGCGGAGCATGCGAGTGCACCAACGGAAGTACCTGGAGGCGTTGGCTGCCAACTTCGGCCAGAGTGAAGGTCATGTGGCTACTCCCTTTCCCTCTGGGTTCAAGTTTGTGAAGGGACCAGAGGAGGAGAGCGTTTGTGAAGAGGAGAGGCGCCGTTTTCACTCGTTGGTGGGCAGCCTCATGTATGCGGCGGTAAACACCCGACCGGACGTCGCGTTTGCTACCGGGCAGCTGGCTAGGGTTGTGCAATGCCCTAATGAGGAGCAGGTAGCAGCTGGAATGAGGGTGGCCAAGTATCTTGGCCAAACACCGACCGTTGGGCTGCAATACTCGGCGGCGGCACAAAGGCGCCAAAAGGGCGCGGATGGTGTTGAACCCGGGCGTTTGTTCCTCACCGCCTACTCGGATGCGTCATATGCATCGGAACCAGAGGACATGACAAGTGTGGGAGGCTTCATATGCTGTGTTGGTGGAGGCCCAACTGCTTGGGAGAGCAAGAAGCAGGTTGACCAAGCTTTGAGCTCGGTGGAGTCCGAGAACATGGCACTCTTCCGTGCCGTACGGGAGATTGTGTGGCAGCGGCGTTTGTTGGCTGAATTGGGGGAGGAGCAGCAAGGACCTACCCCACTCTACTGTGACAGCCAGGGTGCCATTGCTCTTGCTAAGAACCCTGTGTTGCATGGACTCACAAAGCACATGAGGGTGAAGTGGCATTGGACGAGGAGCATGGTGACCGCGGGTGAAGTTGAGTTGCGGTACGTGAAGACCACGGGGCAGCCGGCTGACATGATGACTAAGAGGCTGGTGGAGCAGCAGCATTAGAAGTGTTGCAAGCTGGCTGGGATGGCTCTGAACTGAGAGAGCAACATATCCTAAGGCCAACAATCCGAGGGGGAGTTTGTTGGTGCAACCCTACGGTTTGCACTCGGCTTGTTGTCCGTGTGCGTGCATGTGTGTGTGTATGGAATGGTATGAGGGCATGGGATAATATATATTTCATGCTTATAATTGTGTGTGAATGTTGAGTCATGATGTCGAGTGTGTGTGTCGAGTCAATAGCGAGTTATCGCTAGACACGTGTTACGCGGTCGTTTGTGTCTCGCGCGCGGTTTCTATTTTGTCGTGCGCGGTTTCTATTTTGTCCTGTGTCGAACGTTCAGTGTGTCGCAGGTGTGTGCAGCAGACCCATCAAGAACTCAAGGATGAGTTTGTGATGAAGAGCCCGAGCCTTGGTGTCAAGCCTCAAGTGATTTCGAAGCTCGCCAAAAGGGTACACCTCAAGATATTGAAGATAGTTACATTACTTTGTGTAGTGTAACATTTCACTTGGTGTAGGCCCTATTGAAGGGTAGTTTCGAGACCCTTCGTGGTTGGGGACAGTGTGGCACTGTTCCACATCACTGTACCTCGGCTCTTGGGGTTTGTAGGAGCTGGGAGTCATTCCCAACTCGTAACTCTTTATATCTCTTCCTATTTTGTGTCCTAAGACTATAGTGGCTGCCATAGTGCCATTCGTTCAAACTGACACTGTGTCGTCAATACTTGGTAAAATTGTGCGATCTAAATTGCCTATTGTAGGCGACGTTCAGACGCTCCAGATCCAAGTTGAATCAGGTCATTTGAAGTTGTGACCAGAACGCTATGAACGTTTGAAGCCGCTGTGCAGAAATCCGGCTGTGCACTCTATCTTTCGTTTTAGGCACATTGGAGACTATTGTGACTATAACACTAGGAAAGAGTTGGGTACAAGTAGGAAACCCTAAACTTACTGTACCCCATAGTAACTACCCCACTACCGCCTAAACAAATTGCAGCAGATATGACATTTGACAGGGAGTGCAAGCTACTGAAGTGTCTGTAAAGGTTGAAGCAGTTGCCACTGTTGTGGTACTCGATGCTCGATGCGGTGCTGACTGGCGCCGACTGGAAGAAGATCCAGGTCTACGAGGCTCTCTACTTTAAGGTCGGCGACAACAGAGTGACTTGCAGGATGCTGGTCTACCTCGACGACCTGCTCATCACCAACAGCAGCCTCGCGATGCTGAAGGAGCTGAAAGAGATGGTAGAGGTAATCTTCGAGTTGCACGTATCAGAACTTCGGCTTAGAACTCATACATTAGTAGTGAGCTGAAGCTCTTTAAGTACATCGGAAATGAGCAAGGTAAGGATGAGGGAATCAGGGGCAATCCTAGGGAATCAAGGGTAATCCCAAGGCAATCTCCAATTGGTGGGTTGGAGATTGCTTGGAGATTACATTTGGGTTTGGTTGGGATGTGGGTGTACACCCAACCAAACACAAAGTGCTGACTACACTAAACTAGGATATAAAAGTACAAGTGCAAAATGTGAGATTGAGGGCTAACACCAACAGCACGGGATCAGCCGGGTCAAGAATTATCTCGGGATGGGGATTGTCCGTGACCATTAAGGTCGTCGGTAGGTTTTTGGGGTGCATGATGCATCAGAGGGCCCCCAAAAACCCATCTGATCAATCAGACGGCCATAAATTTCATTTTTTATGTGTCAGACGAAATTGTAATTCGATTTGTGATTTTTCTTTAGCAAACGAGCCAAGTCTACCCCCGTCCTCTTGTCATTTTGGCTTCCGCTGCCCTGTCCTCTCCGCCCATGCATCGCCCCCACATTGCGGCCCCGTCGCCCTTCTTCGCGGCCCTGCCGCCCTTCGCTGCGGCCGCGCTGCCCCTCGTCGCGGCCCCGCCGCCGTTCGCTGTGGCCCCGCCGCCCATCTCAGCGGCCCCGCCGCCCTTCTTCGTGGCCTCGCCGCCCTTCGCTGCGGCCCCGCTGCCTCACGTTGCGGCCCCGCCGCCCTTCGCTACGGCCCCGCCGCCCGTCTCAGCGGCCCCTCCGCCCGTCTCAGCGGCCCCGCCGCCCGTCTCAGCGGCCCCGCCGCCCTTCACTGCAGCCCCGCCGCCTCTCTCGCTACGGCCCCGCCGCCCTACTCAGCGGCCCCGCCGCCCTTCACTGCGGCCCCGCCGCCTCTCTCACTACGGCTCCGCCGCCCTACGCAGCGGCCCCGCCGCCCTTCACTGCGGCCCCGCCGCCTCTCTCGCTGCGGCCCCGCCGCCCTACTCAGCGGCCCCGCCGCCCTTCTACTGCGGCCCCGCCGCCCTTCTCAGCGGCCCCGCCGCCCTACTCAGCGGCCCCGCCGCCCTTCCCAGCGGCCCTGCCGCCCCCCTTCACCAGCGACCCTGCCGCCCTACACCGCCCGCGCCGCCCGAGCCGCCCGAACCGCCCGAGCCGCCCGAGCCGCCCGACCTGCCCGAGCCGCCCGAGCCGCCCGACTCTCCGGAGCCGCCCGAGCCGCCTGACCAGCCCGAGCCACCCGAGCCGCCCGAGCCGCCCGAGCCACCCGAGCCGCCTGAGCCGCCGGAGCCGCCCGAGCCACCCGAGCCGCCTGAGCCGCCCGAGCCGCCTGAGGAGCCGGCCGCTGGTGCCACGGAGCCGCAGTTGCTGCTGTGCCGTCCGAGCAGCCGTGTTGTCGTGCTGCTGTACTGCTGAGCTGCCCGACCCGCCCTGTCTGGTGAGCGCAGCGCTTCTGTCACTGCACTGCCCCTGTCCTACAGTTGGTACTGCTAGTCTACTGCTGTCATGGCTACCCCCAGTGTTCTCACTTTTGACGCTGAGGGTCGAGCCATTGACTTTGAGGTTTGGGTAGATGACCTGCAGCTTTTCGTAGAGTGCGATAGGGCAGACTGTCTCTCCCTCTTTGACCTCACCTCTGGTGCTTCCCCTGCCCCTGCTGCCGATGCCGACGCCACTGTTCGCTCCCAGTGGGCCACTCACGATGCTGCTGCACGTCTTGCTGTGCGTCGCCACCTGCCTACCACTGAGCGCGCGCACTTTAGTCAGTACAAGAGTGCTCAGACCTTGTACGACGCTGTAGTTGCACGCTACTCTTCCACTGCCACTGCTGCACTGAGCCGCCTCATGCTACCGTACCTCTTTCCTGACCTTGCTACCTTTCCCACAGTCGCTGACCTCATTACGCACCTCCGCACTAGTGACACTCGCTACCGCGCCGCGCTTCCTGCTGAGTTCTGCGCCAAGAACCCCCCCCCCCCCGTGTACATCACTCTCTATTATATAGTCACCCGCCTCCCTGACTCCCTTCGCGTATTCAGGGACCACTTTCTCTCAGTCTGTCCCACCACTCTCACTGATAACCTCCTAGAGAAGGCCCTCCTAGCAGTGGAGAAGAGCATAGTCGCTGTAGGAGCCTCTCGTGGTGACCCTCGCACCCCCATCTTTGAGGGGTGTTCCCCTTCCCCCCTGTTGCCCTCTGTCCCCTCTGATGCTGCGGCCGACCTCGTTGGTCTTGAGTCGTTCGGTGCGGCGTCTGCCCCTAGCGGGAGACGCCGCTCTGGCAAGGGCAAGGGGGGCAAGGGCGCGGGTGGAGCTAACGGGGGTGGTGGAGGTGGCGGTGGAGGCGGCGGAGGGAGTGGGGGTGGCGGTGGGAGTGGTGGCGGGGGTGGATGTGTCGGTGGCAGCAGCGGAGGCGGAGGCGGCGGAGGCGGTAGCGGTGGGAGCGGAGGCGGCGGTGGTGGCGGTGGTGGCGGAGGTGGAGGCGGCGGTGGTGGAGGAGGTGGAGCTAGTCGGGGTGGTGCTTCGCAGCGGAGCGGCTCCGGTGGTGGTCAGCGCCAGCAGCAGCAGCAGCAGCAGCGTTCTCGGGACATCCCCCCTCCTCAGCAGCTCTGTGAGTGGTACACGCAGCGTCAGCGTGGTGGGGGTTTTGGCCCGTGCACCTACGTCCTTCGCTCCGGCGACCGCGCGGGTGAGCAGTGTGGGGGTGCCCACCCCACCCAGCGCTGCTTTGGCCGCCTGACGGACGCTTGGCGTCAGCTGTTCCTAGAGGCCAGTGAGATCCCCCGCAGGGGAGAGCTGTCTAGGGCAGGTGTCGCTATCTATGATCTTGACTTTGATGCTATCCTTGCTGCCATGTATGCTGTGACTATTAGTGATGAGGGTGACTGTTACCGGTGTTTCCCGCCCGACCCGGGCATTGGTACTGCTGCGCTAGGTGCTAGTGAGGGTGCTGCTCTAAGTCCAACGCATCTGCGCCCTCAGGTACTGGTGAGGCTGCACTCTCAGGTACCGCGTCGGCTTCGGCCTCCCTCACCTTCACACTTGACTCGGGGGCTTCTCGCTCCTTCTTTCGAGACCGCACCACACTCACGCCGCTTGGTCAACCGGTTGCAGTCTCCCTGGCAAACCCCTCTGGGGGTCCTGTCCTCTCTCACTTCTCCACTGTCCTCCCGTGTCCGGCTGCCCCCTCTGGCACCTTGTCTGGTCTTTAACTCCCCTCATTCTCTACGAACTTGGTGAGTGGTGCTGACCTGCAGGATATGGGGGTTCACCAGTTTACTCCTGCGAGTCAGCGGGTGACCCACTCCTCGGACGCTCGCACGGGCCGGCACCTGGCCACGTTTACGCGTCGGCCGGGGTCGAGCCTGAGAAAACTAGAACGAGAATGATGTGAACTATGAATGAAGGGAGTACAAATATGAAACCCTAGTTGGGTTGTACCCCCTATGGGATACCCCACTATAGCCTACACAATAACATAAGCTATAATGTTCTGACACACCCCCATAGGCAAAGTGGGGGAGAACAAGGGGTCACAAGACTAGTCAAGCAAAGCAAAGCAAAGCTCAGGGTGGATCACAAAGTCACCACACATTCCGAGCACAAGTTCAAAGGCCAAAAGGCCAGTTCACATGCAAGAGCACATATATATATATATATATATATATATATATACGAGGCTAAGCAAGAAAGAGCAGGAGTATATATATGTGACAGTACAAGCAAGGTCAAGAAGTGAGCAAGCGAGGCAAGACAGGCACAAGACCCAGCTGAGTGCAGAAGCGCTGATGATCACAAGGCGCAAGTGCCTTGGTGAAAACATCAGCAGTGTTGGCCTCAGAGGCCACGTACGCAAGCCGCAACTGTCCACGCTGCTGTAGCTCACGAGCAAGAAAGTAACGGAGAGCAATGTGCTTTGTCCTGTGCTCCAGTCGCTGCTCTCGACACAAGGCCAGTATGGCCTTGTTGTCTACGTACAGCACTGGAGGAGAACGAGGCGGCTCTCCAAGGTCGGTCAGCAGGTAGGTGAGCCAGCGAAGCTCCTGGGCAGCCATAGCCCCGGCGTAGATCTCAGCCTCACAACTGGAGCCGAGAACAGAAGACGAGCGGGTAGCTCGCCACGAAACAGAGCCGGAACCAAGACTGAAGGTGTAACCCTGTGACAACCGCTGCGTAGCCTGGTCGTCAGCCCAAGAAGCGTCCGCGTGCCCAGTGAGGACCACTGGACTCCGCCCTCCAAGCACTAGCCCCATGCCCGACGTACTGCACAAGTAGCGCAACACCCTCTTCGCTGCAGCCATGTGCTCTGGTCGGTGTCTCCCAGGAACAACATAGCGTGCAAGAATGCTAAGAGGGTATGCAAGGTCAGGTCGTGTGGAGGTCATCAGGTACATGAGGCAGCCAACAAGCTCTGGATACGGGCCACTCGACTCTACGGACTCATCCAAAGGCAGAGCTGAGAGTGAGTGGCGAGTAGGCAGAGGAGTGGCCTGAGGCGAGGAGTACGTGAAGCCGAAGCGCTGAAGGACCTGCTGCACCATGTGTGATTGAGTCAGGGTAATGGTGCGGCGTGCTCTGTCCCGAGTGATCTGCAAGCCAAGGTAGCTGCGCAGTTCACCCAGGTCTGTGCACGTGTGTCTCTTCTGCAGCTCAGACTTCACGTAGGCGAGTCCAGCAGTGTCAGCTGTGGCAAAGACCAAGTCGTCGACGTACACGAGGATGTAGAACGGCGGCAGAGAGGTGTCGGTGCGCAGAAACAACGACGGGTTGGCAGTGGAAGGAGCAAACCCAAGTGCCGCAAGTGTAGTCCTCAGTGTATCGTGCCACTCACGTGGTGCCTGGCGGAGACCGTAGACTGGACGCCGGAGACTCCACTGGGTACCAGGAGGGAAAGACCCAGTGAAGCCAGGTGGGCGGCGCAGCCAGATCTCCTCGTGCAGGCTGCCCTGCAAGAAAGCTGTGCTGAAGTCTAGAGAGTGCAGGTCGTAGTCACGGTGAGCAGCAACGTGCAGCAGTACCCGAAGAGTGGTCATCTTCGGGGTAGGGGAGAAGGTCTGAAAGTAGTCAACTCCCTGCCGCTGACTGAAGCCACGATCCACGTAACGCGCCTTGAAGACAGGCGGAGAACCCGGCGGCCGCTTCACCCTGAAGATCCACATGCCACTGACGATGTTCGCCCCAGGAGGGGGGAGAGCATCAACGTAGATGCCTGTGGACTTCCAGGAAGCCATCTCTGCATCCATAGCTGCCTGCCACTGAGAGGAGTAGGGACCCTCTATCGCCTCCGCGTAAGAGCGCGGAGTCGGGATGTCAAGTGCATCCGGGTCTCCCTCTGGGGTAAGCAGTACGGACACGAGATGAGGTGAAGCAGCTGCCAGACACTAGAACTCCTCCTGCCTGTCCTCAAGGACGTCCGTGCCAAGAGCACACTCACCCCCGACGGACGGAGGACAGACAGACTCAGACTCAGCGACAAGACTAGCAGCGTAATCTAGGCGACAGCGAGCAGCAAAGTCGACGAGCTTAGCAACTAGGGCAGACGCAGCAGTGGACTCGAAAGAAGGGTCAGTGACAACAGTAGCAAGGAGACGCGTGACAGTACGCATGGCAGCACGAAGAGAGTCCGACTCCGGGTCGGCAAGAGCAGGAAGAGAGGACTCAGGAGGAGAAGGCAAAGGGGCACGCAGAGGAGCAGTGGACGGACGTAGAGACATCCGGTGCGTGCCAGGGACAGGAGGAGGACGCTGGCGCGAACCGCGAGCAGCACGGACAGGTGACGCAGGGCGGGACGCAGGCTCACAACACAGCAGGACCTCCAGTAGGACCAGTGTAGGGAGAAGGAGCAGGCAAAGGGGAGGAAGGGTGCAACTGTAACTGCGACGGGACAGGCTGTGGACACTCTAAGGGTGGAGGAGGACCAGTAGAAGGTGGAAGACCAAGAACGTGCTGCAGGAGTGGAACAAAGTACGGTCGAGGCCGCGTGGGGACGCCAGAAGCAGCAGGGACAGCACCAGTACCCTCAGCAGGAGCACCCGCTCCAGCAGCACCTCCAGTAGCTCCAGAACCTCCAGCAGCACCAGGAGCACCCCCAGTAGCACCGCCAGCGGTAGTCTCAGCGCCAACACCCTCAGCAGCACCAGCTCCAGTCGAACCCGCAGGTCCAGCAGCTTCAGTACTCCCAGTACGAGCACCTCCGGGACCCGCGAGCGCAGCACCCTCAGCAGCCGAAGAACCTCCAGCACCAGCAGTACGGCGCCAGCGCCGGGCAAACCACTCGCGCAGCTCCTATGGAGAGAGTGGCTCCCGGCGAGACGAAGCACCCGGAGAACCTCCAGGCGGAGCACCTCCACGCTGAGCGTCTCCAGACGTAGCACCCACAGGCTCAGCACCCCCAGGCGTAGCACCCCCAGGCGCAGCACCCTCCGGCTCAGCACCCCCAGACGTAGCCACCCCAGGCTCAGCACCCCCAGGCTCAGCACCCCCAGACGCAGCACCCCCAGGCTCAGCACCCCCAGACGCAGCAACCCCAGGCTCAGCACCCCCAGACTCCGCACCCCAAGGTCCAGCACCCCCAGGCTCAGCACCCCCAGCAGCACCAGAGTCACCAGTGACCTCGACAGGCTCGACTGCGTCTACCTGGGACACACCTGAAGGGGCAGGACCCTGAGGGGGAAGGGGGTCTACCTGAGGGGGACCTGGTACAAGGAATAGCGGGGGTGGGGGGAGAGAAGGAGTGCGGTAGGGAAAGAGGCGGTAGTAGGGGACCGACTCGTCAAACGTGACGTCCTGGGATGACAGAAGACGTCGAGAGGTGGGGTGGTAGAACTGCCACCCAGGCGCGTCAGGGGGGAACCCCAGGAAGACGCAAGGAGCAGCACAAGGGGACAGCTTGTCCGCAGACAAGTCGAGGACAAACGCCCGAGATCCCCAGACCCGGAACGCTGACGCATCGCCAACCTTCCCCGTCCACAGCAAGGCTGAGGAGGTCTCCGGTCTGGAGACCCTGGGGTGGAGGTTGATCTGATGCGCCGCGTACCTCACCGCAAACGGCCACAGAAAATGGGGGGCATCCGCGTGCATCATAGACGTACGAGCGACGTCCATGACCATGCCAATGCGGCGCTCAGCAATCCCATTTTGCTGTGGTGAGTCCGGAAGCGTGAAGGTCTGACGGATGCCTCGTGCACGACAGTAGGCTCTCAGAAGGCCAGAGGAGAACTCTCCGCCTCTGTCCGAGTGCAGACGCAGAACAGGAAAGTCCGAGCCAAAGCTGTGCCTGAGCTGGAGACGAGTTGCGCGGATCCAGTCGATCAGCACCTCAGTGACATCACCCTTGCTGCGCAAGGGGAAGACTGTGGTGTAACGCGAGTAGTCGTCAACAACGAGCAGGAAGTAGCGCTCGTGACCTTGTCCACGGACGCGGGCCGGGCCCCACACGTCCATGTGAAGCGTCTGCAACGGGGCCTCTGTCGGAGGAAACTGGGAGGAGTGAGGGGCAGCACGCTGGCGCCCCTCGACACAGGGGACACAGGCAGGGCCAGGGCCCTGAGGAAGGGGAGGGAGGGACCGGGGGAGACCAGACACAAGAAGACGGGAGGCCATGCCCCTGAGCCGAAGCAGAGAGGGGTGGCCAAGGCGGTGGTGCCAGAGGAGAGTCTCGTGAGACAAGAGACGGCACGAACAGGGGGCAGACGCAGGACCAGACCTGGACTCCGCAGCAAACACCTGACTCGACGCGGCTACTCTACCAGACTCAGCAACTGGAGGAGACGCAGTGGTCAGAGTGTACAGGCTCGACCCCGGTTGACGGGCGAACGTAGCCAGGTGTCGGCCTGTGCTAGCCTCTGTGCAGTGTGTCACTCGCTGACGCGCAGGAGTGAACGGGTGGACACCAGCATCCTGTAGGTCAGCACCACTCACCAGGTTTGTCGAGAACGAGGAGAGGTAGAGACCAGACAGGGTGCCAGAGGGAGCCGCCGGACACGGGAGGACAGTGGAGAAGCGAGACAGGACAGGACCCCAGAGGGGTCAGCCAGAGACACCGCAACCGGCCGACTAAGCGGCGTGAGTGTGGTGCGGTCTCGAAAGAAGGAGCGAGAAGCCCCAGAGTCAAGGGTGAAGGTGAGGGAGGCCGAAGCCGACGTAGTACCTGAGAGCGCAGACTCACCAGTACCTGAGGACGCAGACACACTAGCACCTAGAGCAGCAGCGTCGCAAGCACCTAGGGCAGCAGCCGCACCAGTACCTAGAACAGCAGTCTCAATGCCCGGATCGGGCGGGAAACACCGGTAACAGTCACCCTCGTCACTAATAGACACAGCATACATGGCAGAGAGAATAGCATCAAAGTCAAGATCAAAGATGGCGACACCCGCCCTAGACAGCTCATCCCAGCGAGGGATCTCTGAGGCCTCCGGGAACTGGTGACGCCACGCGTCCATCAGGCGGCCAAAGCAGCGCTGGGTGGGGTGCGCACCCCCACACTGCTCACCCGCGCGGTCGCCGGTGCGCAGGACGTAGGTGCACGGACCAAAGCCCCCACCCCGCTCGCGTGCAGTGTACCACTCACGGAGCTGCTGAGGGGACAGGGTCGCACGACCGCGCTGCTGCTGCTGGCGCGAGCCACCACCGGAGCCACTCCTCTGCGAAGACCCGCGACCAGCTCCACCGCCACCCCCACCACCTCCACCGCCTCCACTGCCTCCACTGCCGCCGCCGCCACCACCACCGCCACCGCCACCGCCGCCTCCGCCACCTCCGCCCCCACCGCCACCGCCGCCGCCGCCTCCGCCTCTAGTGCCGCCGCCAACCCCTCCACCCCCACCTCCACTCCCACCGCCACCCCCACTCCCCCCACCGCCTCCACCTCCACCTCCACCGCCCGCTCCTCCAGCTCCCTTGCCCCCCTTGCCCCTGCCAGAGCGGCGTCTCCCGCTATGGGCAGACGCCGCACTGACCGACTCCAGACCAAGGAGGTCGGCCGCAGCAGCAGAGGCGACAGAGGGCAGCAGGGGGGAGGGAGAACACCCCTCAAAGATGGGGGCGCGCGGGTCACCTCGAGAGGCTCCTACAGCGACTATGCTCTTCTCTATCGCTAGGAGGGCCTTCTCGAGGAGATCTACAGTGAGTGTGGTGGGACAGACTGAGAGAAAGTGGTCCTAGACTACACGAAGGGAGTCAGGGAGGCGAGTGACTAGGAAGTACAGAGTGATGTACATGGGGGGGGGGTTCGCGGCGCAGAAGTCAGCAGAGAGTGCAGCGCGGTAGCGAGTGTCACTAGTGCGGAGGTGCGTAATGAGGTCAGCTACGGTGGGAAAGGCAGCAAGGTCAGGGAAAAGGTACGGCAGCATGAGACGGCTCAGTGCAGCAGTGGAAGGGGAGGAGTAGCGCGCGACTACAGCGTCGTACAAGGTCCTAGCACTCTTGTACTGGCTAAAGTGCGCACGCTCGGAGGTAGGGAGGTGGCGACGCACAGCAAGACGTGCAGCAGCATCGCGCGTGGCCCACTAGGAGCGAACAGTGGCGTCAGTATCAACAGCAGGGGCAGGGGAAGCGCCAGAGGTGAGGTCAAAGAGAGAGGGGCCGTCCGCCCTATCGCACTGTAAGAACAGTTGTAGGTCGTCTACCCAGACCTCAAAGTCAATGGCACGACCCTCAGCGTCAAAAGCGAGGACACTAGGGGTAGCCATGACAGCAGTAGACCAGCAGTGCAAGCAGCAGGGGAAGGGCACGCAGTGACAGAGGGTCTGTGCTCACCGGACAGGGCTGCTTGGGCGGCTCGGCTGCAGGGCGGCACGGCAGCCGGGCGGCTCGGCGGCTGGGCGGCTCGGTAGCTGGGCAGCTCGGGCGGCTCGGGCGGTACAGGCGGCTCGGGCGGCTCGGGCTGCTCGGGTACTCAGCGGCACAGGCGGCTCGGGCGGCTCGGCGGCGTACGGGCGGTGCGGGGCCGGGACGGGCGGCGTGGGGACCGGGGCGGCGGCAAACGGCTGGGACGACGGCGGAGAGCCGAGACGGGCGGCGCACGGGCGGAGTGGGGCCGGGACTGCGGTGCGCGGCCGGGACGGGCGGCGCACTGGCGGCGTGGGGCCAGGACGGTCGGCGCGTCGGCGTCGACGGGCTGGGGCAGCGGCGTGCGGCCGATATGGGCGGCGCGCTGGCGGCTAAGGGGCCGGGACGGGCGGCGCGCGGGCGTCTAGGGGCCGGGACGAGCGTCGCGCGGGCGACTAAGAGGCCGGGACGGGCGGCGCGTGGGCGTCTAGGGGCCGGGACGGGCGTCGCGCGGGCTGCTAAGGGGCCGGGACGGGCAGCGCGCTGGCGGCTAAGGGGCCGGGACGGGCGGCGCGCAGGCGTCTAGGGGCCGGGACGGGCGACGCGCGGGCGACTAAGGGGCCGGGACGGGCGGCGCGCGGGCGTCTAGGGGCCGGGACGGGCGGCGCGCGGGCGTCTAGGGGCCGGGACGGGCGTCACGCAGGCGGCTAAGGGGCCGGGACGGGCGGCGCGCGGGCGTCTAGGGGCCGGGACGGGCGTCGAAAGGGGCCACTAGGGGCCGAGAGAGAGGGGAGCGCGACTCGGGCAGGGGCAGAGTGCATTCCGGGCAGGAAAAAAAAGACGGTGGGCCCTAGGAACAGTTCCCACGAGGGAACCTGCTCGATACCATGAGAAAAGTAGAACGAGAATGATGTGAACTATGAATGAAGGGAGTACAAATATGAAACCCTAGTTGGGTTGTACCCCCTATAGGATACCCCACTATAGCCTACACAATAGCATAAGCTATAATGTTCTAACAAAGCCTCTACACCCTGACCACTGGGTCCCCTCCTGTCCCTGCTTCTGGCCAGGTAGCTGCGTCGGGTCAGGTGTTTGCTGCAGCGTCCAGGTCTGGTCCTGAGTCTGCCCCCTGCTCGTGACGCCTCCTGTCTCACGAGACTCTCTTGTGGCACCACCGTCTTGGTCACCCCTCCCTGCCTCGTCTCCAAGGCATGGCTTCCCGTGTCCTTGTCTCTGGTCTTCCCCGGTCCCTACCTCCCCTTCCTCCGGGGCCTGGTCCTTCCTGTGTCCCCTGTGTCGAGGGGCGGCTCCGGGCTGCCCCTCACTCCTCACAGTTTCCCCTGACAGAGGCCCCGCTGCAGACGCTTCACATGGACGTGTGGGGCCCAGCCCGCGTCCGTGGACAGGGTCACGAGCGCTACTTCCTGCTGGTGGTTGACGACTACTCGCGTTACACCACAGTCTTCCCCTTGCGCAGCAAGGGTGATGTCACTGAGGTGTTGATCGACTGGATCCGCGCAGCTCGTCTCCAGCTCAGGAGGAGCTTCGCCTCGGACTTTCCTGTTCTGTGTCTGCACTCTGACCGAGGCGGAGAGTTCTCCTCTGGCCTTCTGCGAGCCTACTGTCGTGCGCGAGGCATCCGCCAGACCTTTACGCTTCCGGACTCTCCACAACAAAATGGGACTGCTGAGCGCCGCATTGGCATGGTCATGGACGTCGCTCGTACGTCCATGATGCATGCGGCTGCCCCCCATTTTCTGTGGCCGTTTGCGGTTCGATACACGGCGCATCAGATCAACCTTCACCCCAGGGTCTCCAGGCCGGAGACCTCCCCAACCTTGCTGTGGACGGGGAAGGTCGGCGATGCGTCTGCGTTCCGTGTCTGGGGATCTCGGGCGTTTGTCCGCGACTTGTCTGCGGACAAGCTGTCCCCTCGTGCTGCTCCCTATGTCTTCCTTGGCATCCCCCCTGACGCCCCTGGGTGGCAGTTCTACCACCCCACCTCTCGTCGTTTTCTGTCCTCCCAGGACGTCACGTTCGACGAGTCAATCCCCTACTACCGCCTCTTCCCCTACCGCACTCCTTCCCTCCCCCCGCCACCGCACTTCCTTGTGCCAGGTCCCCCCCCGGTAGACCCCCTCCCCCCTCAGGGTCCTGCCCCTTCAGGTGTGTCCCAGGTAGACGCAGTCGAGCCGGTCGAGGTTGCTGGTGACTCTGGTACTGCTGCGGGTGCTGAGCCTGGGGGTGCTGACTCTGAGGGTGCTGCGCGCGTGGGTGCTGAGCCTGGGGGTGCTGAGTCTGGGGGTGCTGCGACTGGGGGTGTTGAGCCTGGGGGTGCTACGCCTGGGGGTGCTGAGCCTGGGGGTACTGCGACTGGGGGTGCTGAGCCTTGGAGTGCTACGTCAGGAGCTGCTGAGCCTGGGGTGCTGCGTCTGGAGCTACTAAGCCTGGTGGTGCGGAGCCAGCGGCCGCTGGACATGCTCGTTTGGCGTCTGGCGGTGCTGGGCCTGGAGGTTCTCCGAGTGCTTCGTCTCGGCGGGAGCCAAGCTTCTTCGTCCGCTGAGGGTGCTGGTGCTGTCCCTGCTGTGTCTGGAGCCACCGCGCGGCCTCGGCCGTACTTCGTTCCGCTCCTTCAGCAGGTTCTTGGTCCTTCTCCTCTTGTAGGGTGTCCACTGCCTGTCCAGTCACAGTCACAGTTACCGCCCGCCTCCCCAGCGCCTGCTCCCTCTCCTTACACTGGTCCTACTGGAGGTCTTGCTGAGCGTCGTGAGCCTACGTCTCGTCCCGCGTCGCCTGTTCGTGCTGCTTGCGCTAGTGGTTGCGGTTCGCGTCAGCATCCTCCTCCTGTCCCTGGCACGCACTGGATGTCTCTCCGTCCGTCCACTGCTCCTCTGCGTGTCCCTTTGCCTTCTCCTCCTGAGTCCTCTCTTCCTGCGCTTGCCGACCCGGAGTCGGACTCTCTTCGTGCTGCCAGTCCTACCGTCACACGTCTCCTTGCTACTGTCGTCACTGACCCCTCTTTTGAGTCCACTGCTGCGTCTGCTCTTGTTGCTGAGCTCGTCGACTTTGCTGCTCGCTGTCGTCTAGACTACGCTGCTAGTCTTGTTGCTGAGTCTGCGTCTGTCTGTCCTCCGTCCGTCGGGGGTGAGTGTGCTCTTGGCACGGACGTCCTTGAGGACAGGCAGGCGGAGTTCCAGTCTCTGGCTGCTGCTTCACCTCATCTCGCGTCCGTACTGCTTACCCCTGAGGGAGACCCGGATGCACTAGACATCCCGACTCTGCGCTCTTACGCGGAGGCCGTAGAGGGTCCCTACTCCTCTCAGTGGCAGGCAGCTATGGATGCAGAGATGGCTTCCTGGAAGTCCACAGGCACCTACGTTGACGCGGTTCCTCCTCCAGGGGCGAACATTGTTAGTGGCATGTGGATCTTCAGGGTGAAGCGGCCGCCGGGCTCTCCACCTGTCTTCAAGGCGCGGTACGTGGCTCGTGGCTTCAGTCAGCGGCAGGGAGTTGACTACTTTCATACCTTCTCTCCCACCCCGAAGATGACCACTCTTTGGGTGCTGCTACACATAGCAGCTCAGCGTGACTAGGAGCTTCACTCCCTTGACTTCGGCACTGCTTTCCTGCAAGGTAGCCTGCACGAGGAGATCTGGCTGTTCCGTCCACCTGGCTTCACTGGGACTTTCCCTCCTGGCTCCCAGTGGAGCCTCCGACGGCCAGTCTACGGTCTCCGCCAGGCACCGCGCGAGTGGCACGACACACTGAGGACTACGCTTGCGGCTCTTGGGTTTGCTCCCTCTACTGCTGACCCGTCGTTGTTTCTGTGCACCGACACCTCTTTGCCGCCGTTCTACATCCTCGTGTACGTCGACGACTTGGTCTTTGCCACAGCTGACACTGCTGGACTCGCCCACGTGAAGTCCGAGCTGCAGAAGAGACACACGTGCACAGACCTGGGTGACCTGGCTTGCAGATCACCCGAGACAGAGCACGCGGCACCATTACCTTGACTCAGTCACACATGGTGCAGCAGGTCCTTCAGCGCTTCGGCTTCACGTACTCCTCGCCTCAGGCCACTCCTCTGTCTACTCGCCACTCGCTCTCAGCTCTGCCTTCGGATGAGTCCGTAGAGTCGAGTGGCCCGTACCCAGAGCTTGTTGGCTGCCTCATGTACCTGATGACCTGCATACGACCTGACCTTGCATACCCTCTTAGCATTCTTGCACGCTATGTTGCTCCTGGGAGACACCGACCAGAGCACATGGCTGCAGCGAAGAGGGTGTTGCGCTACTTGTGTAGTATGTTGGGGATGGGGCTAGTGCTTGGAGGGCGGAGTCCAGTGGTCCTCACTGGGCACGCGGACGCTTCTTGGGCTGACGACCAGGCTACGCAGCGGTCGTCACAGGGTTACACCTTCAGTCTTGGTTCCGGCTCTGTTTCGTGGCGGGCTACTCGCTCGTCTTCTGTTCTCAGCTCCAGTTGTGAGGCTGAGATCTACGCCGGGGCCATGGCTGCACAGGAGCTTCGCTGGCTCACCTACCTGCTGACTGACCTCGGAGAGCCGCCTCGTTCTCCTCCAGTGCTGTACGTAGACAACAAGGCCATGCTGGCCTTGTGTCGGGAGCAGCGCCTGGAGCACAGAACGAAGCACATTGCTCTCCGCTACTTTCTTGCTCGTGAGTTGCAGCAGCGTGGTCAGTTGCGACTTGCGTACGTGGCCTCTGAGGCCAACACTGCTGATGTTTTCACCAAGGCACTTGCGCCTTGTGATCATCAGCGCTTCTGCACTCAGCTGGGTCTAGTGCCTGTCTTGCGTCACTTGCTCACCCCTTAACCTTGCTTGTACTCTTACATATATATATACCTGCTCTTGCTTGTTTAGCCTTATATATATGTGTACTCCTGCATGTGAACTGGCCTTGTGGCCTTTACCTTGTGCTCGGACTGTGTGGTGACGTTGTGATCCACCCTGAGCTTTGTCTGCTTTGCTTGACTGGTCTTGTGACCCCTTGTTCTCCCCCACTTTGCCTACGGGGGTGTGTCAAATTATAATATTGTGTAGGCTATAGTGGGGTAGCCTATATGGGGTACACATTTCTAGGGTTGCATATTTGTATCACTTCCATTCCTTAGTCATTGATCCTCGTTCTACTTTCCTCACACCCATGCCCGCCCACAACCTAACCCCATACAATCGCACCTAACCTCATCATACTTGCAGCAGGCGTAGAAAAACTCTTCACTCAAGTTATATATTAGAACAGCAAGAACTTACAGTTATATACTAGCTCTAATGTTTTCTATTCTACCTTATTCTATTCTTCAACTTCGCATTTTTGTTTCTCGTAGCGCGAACCCTTTCGAGTTTCCCTCTCTTTATTTTGTGACTTGGTGGGCTCCCGATTTGTCGCTGAAACAATTTAAAAGTTGAGCGCGAAATATTCAAACGGTGCCGATTCGAACATAACTGTTCGCGACATCTGCAAACGGTTGCGATGAAGACCGTTCGAACTTTGCGCGAGAGGAAATGTCGGTAACGATGAGCAGAACTTTCAATCGCCCAACTGCTGCTCGTTACGTGCGTATCGTTCCGAACACAGTGTCGATCCGAACTGTCAGAGCTATTGAAAAACGTGAGTAACAGAACTCACTAGAATATCTCGCCGATCTTGCCACCAGCGCACAAAACGATTCGCGAGTATATTACGCTCACTTGCATTACTGAGCACGCTAATGAACACGCTAATAAACTGGATCAACAGTTTTGCAGATGATTATGTTGGGAATAATAAGTCTTAAGCGCCTCTGTCGTGTCGAAACTCAGGACACTAGCGAAGCAGTCCGAATCGAAGCATCGCGAGTCAACCCTCGGAGGTTAGGGTAACCGCCTGGAGGTTACGAGAAGGTCAAAGGTCAGCGACCTTTGACTTGACAAATACAGCGCGACAACAAGGACACACAACTGACTCGACATTGAGCAGTTGCCCGAGTCGCACTGTATCGAATCGCAACAGTAAAACGGTTTTAACTTATCTATTCGTATTCCTTGTACTCATATATAAACCTTTGTATTTGCTTGTTTAATTAACTTACTTTGCCCTCACATACTAGCGCAAGGTGGTTCAAGTACTTTCATTCAAACGCTTCCGCTACTACAATTCTACTCAGACTTAAAACTCTACAAAGATCCTAGGGCACTTCAGCCCAACATGGTATGAGAGCAGTTAGAGTTTTAAAGTTGTTTTCCTTTTTAACACTCAATACAAGAAAACATGTCTGCAAGGAAGGAGAGGAGCTCCTCCAACGGCTCTCCAGGCACTACTCCTACTCCACCTCCTGTCTCTGGTCTACAGACAGAGGAAGGGACTACCATGAGACCAGCAGCTGGGTCTACGGAAACGCCCGCAAGCTTCGATCCAAGCATGATGGAAAAGTTCTTCTCCTTCATGTCCTTCTACGAGCAGCACCAGCAAGGAGCACCTGCGCAATCAAACAACAGCAACAACAACAACAACGTGACGCCTATGAGTCTCGATGGCTCATCCTACGCACGCGGGATTCAACAACAACAACAACAGCCTACCTTTGCGCCATACCAGCCCCAGTGTGGCTCCGTCAGCTTCATGCCGCAACCGCAACCTGCACCAGGACAAGAAAGGGCATTGGATGCGTTACAAGTTCAATCGCAATTCGCGCATGTCTTAAAACTACAAACGACAAAGCCTTTCGACGGCAAAGATTTCTTCACCTGGTCGTTCGAGTTTGAACTGATGATGGAAGGAGCACAGATTCTCGGCTTCTTCGACGGGTCCCTGCCATATCCAACAAACGGGACGCAATATGAGAAGCAGCAATATACTTATCAATCGATGATGGCGTACACGATACTGCTGAGGAACATCACCCCGACCCAGCAGCAGAACATCAGGACTTATCGAGGCTACGGCAACTCCGCGGAGCTCGCGTACAACCACCTGAAGAACCTGTATCAAGCAACAGACAGCGTAAATCAAAGCAGGTTAATGGCGCAGCTGACAACGATTGAAATGAAACCAGGCGAGAAAGGCATGGCTTATATCAGCCGCTGTCGCGAACTGCGCGACAAGCTTCTTCGATGCGGCGGGTCGATTTCAGAAGACGCCTTTGTCACGGTGGTCATCGGCGGTCTTGGCCCCCACTGGCGCTCCACTCGCGCCATATTACGAGCACACGGGAGGATTTCCGAAGCGGCACTCTGCGCCGAAATTCATGCTGAGCAGCAAGACATGGACCTGCAAGAAGAAAGACACAAGAAGAAAGCATTAGCACCAGAGTTTGCGTTTCACACTCAGCGACGATACAACGGCAACAACAAACGTCAACAACAAGTAAAGACAGTACCTCCGTTCTGCCACATCTGCAAGACTTTGGGCCATCCTCGCACGCACTGCCCGTCTCGTCAGACAACACCACAGCGACAACTCCGGCCTTCAAGCTCCCAAGTTGCTTCAACGCAAGCAAGTCCGACGACCACAATCCAAGCTTCAACGACTTCAACTGGACAACCTGCACAAGGAACAAGAAGCATCGTCAATTGCATGGTGAAGATAACCGATTCGTGCACAACCAAGTCACCACCCCACTACTCACCGGAAGAAGAGCTCGACAACAGGACGCCTCGCCGCGAATCACTCCAGCCGAATCCGACGTACGCCGCCATCGCTCAAAGCGAACCATCTGGCCAAGACACTTGGTTCTTGGATAGTTGCTGCGGACAACACATGTGCTCCTTCGGGCGCTTCGAACAACGCGAACATCGACTCCAGCGAGAAGTAGTCATCACGGTCGCCAACAATCAGAACCTGCGCACACGACGACAAGGAGCGGTACAGCTTCAGTCACGAGAAACAAATGTCATATTACACATGTCAAAGGTACTTATCGCGGAGGGACTAGGCTACAACTTACTGAGTGTCAGCCAGTTGATGGCGAAAGGCATCCACTTGGAAGCCGACAGCACCACCCAGGAGTTTAAGTTATACCACGGGAAGGGCGGCCTCTACATCGGAAAAGCAGTGTTGAAGAATAACGTCTTCGTCCTCGATTTCGTCCCCGACCTGGGCACTGCAGACAGCGACGCCATCGTCAACTTCACCGACTGGACTCATCCTCCGGATCTCGATCCCGACTTCAGCCCATGAGGTTTCTGGTACTCGCACACCATCCTTGAAGCAGAACGAACAAGAGCATTAGCAACGATTCAACAAACGACAGCAGCAGAGACAACATCGACAGCAGCAGAACCATCATCGGCAGCAGCAGAACCATCATCGAAAGCAGCATGACCAACGACACCAGTCATCGAAACACCACCAACACCCGCACAACAGCTGAACCCGACTCAACGAGAAGTCCACCGAAGCGCAAACATCGTCACCAACTTCTACTCCAACTCTGACGCGTATCAACGCTCACCCGGACATCGCGCTCCTGAAGACATCTGGCACGCACGCACAGGACATCCAAGCAATACGATGTTAAACAACACGATACAAGCAGGAGTTCTAGACAAGGATTCGCTACTACTACTCGACGGCAGAGAACTTCAACGTGCACGAGGGACTTGCCTCATCTGCCCCGAAGCCGACTTACCCCATCGACCGTTTTCCTCTCACCACAACCCGAGCGCACCTGCATACGCACCACTCGAGAAAGTTTACAGCGACATCCTCTACAATCGAGAACCAGGACAAGTCACCTACAATTACACGATCACCTTCATCGACGCCGCCACTCGATACGTCTGGCATCGCAACCTACCCAGCCGCGACATGGCACTCGCAGCATTCGCCGCTTGGCTACCGGTAGCAGAGAGGGAATCAGGAACACAACAGCTTCCAGTCAGACGGAGGAGGAGAGTACACCTCTCAGCGCTTCAAGCAGTACCTGGCGGAAAGAGGGATCAAGCAACTCCTCTCCCTTCCCTACGCACATCAGCAGCAAGGAGTAGCAGAAAGAATGAACAGGACTCTGCAGAACAGCATGCGCAAACTGCTACGTGGCATGCGGCTACCCAACCACCAGTGGCCTGCAGCAATGGACCATGCTGTCATGCTGCACAACTTGTTGTCGTCGTCGTCACTCCCGAACAACGCCTCACTGCATCTGCTGTGGTCAGGGAAGCTGGGTAGCACAAAAATGTTACGAGTTTTCGGATGCATGGTACAGTACAGACCCCCAGAAGCACGAGCGGGAAGATTTTCACAACGGGCACAGTGGGGACTACACCTCGGCATCGAGAAACATTACAACGCGTGGAAAATCTTCGACGTCCACACAAAGGAAACAGTAGCAGCACGTGATGTGATCTTCTACGAGCGACTCACCCTTCAGACGTACCTCGCCAACTTGCACGAGAATCGGGACCTCACAGGTGGCTTTCGTGGTGACCGAGCCTTCGCCTCAGCAGCGGACGAAGCAGACTGGGATGAATAGAACGTCGACAACGCATCGGAAGAAGCCGGACCTCTCCCGTACTGCTCCGTCGACGTGCCCATGGACGAAGAAAATCCTCGCGACAGTAACAACGCCGAAGTCTTCTATCACTTCGCCGACAACGGTTACGTAACACCTGCGACAGTCAACACAAATGAAGCAGAAAGGACAGGGCCAAATTTCATACCCGATCCAGAAGCAGGAGACGAAGCAGCTTATCCAGAGGATACAACACTCCCCCGATACTCACAGACTGGGCTGCAAATCCTTGGTCTCGTCACCGCACTCCACGGGAACACAGGCAGCACGCTTCCTAAAGAGCCTGCGACGGTTCAGCAGGCTCTGGGGGGGGAACACAGGGAGAAATGGCGTGAAGCCATGGACAGGGAATTAAAAGCATTAGAGGAACGCAACACCTGGAAGGTCGTTCCCGCAAGCGTGGCACGGAACAAGACCATTCTCACCGGGAAATGGGTCTTCCGCATCAAGACGAAAGCTGACGGCACAATTGAGAAGTTCAAAGCACGCTGGGTCGTGCGTGGATTCGACCAGGAGCAAGGACGAGACTTCACCGAAACATTCGCCCCAGTCAGTCGACATACCTCTCTCCGAATCCTTCTCGCCGTCGCCGCCATGAAGAAGAAGAAGTTGCGACAAATCGATGTTGCCAACGCATTCCTCTACGCACCCGTCGACGCCGAAATCTTCGTCGAACTCCCACACGGCACTCACGGAAATCCTAATCAGATCTGCCAACTACTGAAATCGCTCTACGGAATCAAACAAGCCCCGCGACTGTGGCAACAGCACCTACACACCCGCCTCACTCGCATCGGATTCCGCCAACTGCCTCACGACCAAGGAATGTACCGCCTCACCAAAGGCGCAGACTACATTCTACTGATCGTCTATGTCAACGACTTGCTCTACATCGGCTCCACCGACGACGTCACCACCTGGTTCGAAGGGGAGCTGCAGAAAGACCTCACGCTCACGGTCTCTTCTACCGTGACCCAGTACCTCGGGCTCAACATCCGCGAAGAAGAAAATGCGATCTACCTAAGCGCCGAGAAATACGCCGACACCATCGCCAAACGTTTTTCACTCACACCTACCGCCATCGCCACACCATACCGCTACACGGCAGGAAACGACAAGGGAAATTCCGCTCCACTCAAAGCTGCCGGAATACGAGACTACCAAAGGAAACTGGGCTGCCTTCTCTTCGCAGCTGTCACCTGTCGCCCGGATCTATCCTACTCCGCAAGCCAACTCGCCACCTATCTCAAGAAATCCGAAGCAAAGCATCTGGCGGAGCTCGATCGCGCACTACACTACTTCGTGAGCACACCGACGATCGGCCTGACTTACTACAAAGGCGAAGCTACGACGACGAAACTAATCGGCTACGTCGATGCTGACCATGCCGGCGATTCTGATAACATGCAGTCTCGCACTGGCTACGTCTATCGTCTCGAGCCTATCGGACCTATCTCCTGGCAGTCGAGTAAGCAGGAACTAATCGCTCTCTCTTCAGCTGAAGCAGAATATATCGCCCTCTGTTCAGCCACCAAGGAAGGACTCTACCTTCGCGAGCTGCTGGAAGAAGCAAAGTTAGCCGAGTTACCCAACTTCACCCTATTCTGCGACAACCAATCTGCAATTCGCATCGCCAACAAAAGCGGATTCGCGAACAGAACGAAGCATATCGCTCTGCGATACTTCTTCGTGAAGGACGAGATCGAGAAAAGGAAACTCGAATTATCCTACTATCCCACGTCCGAGATGGCAGCCGATTATTTGACCGAGAAGCTCGGAAAACAGAAGTTCGAGTACTGCATGATGCTGACCGGACAAGGCCACGTCACCATCAGCGACACTCCAGAAGCGAAGGGGAGTGTTGGGAATAATAAGTCTTAAGCGCCTCTGTCGTGTCGAAACTCAGGACACTAGCGAAGCAGTCTGAATCGAAGCATCGCGAGTCAACCCTCGGAGGTTAGGGTAACCGCCTGGAGGTTACGAGAAGGTCAAAGGTCAGCGACCTTTGACTTGACAAATACAGCGCGACAGCAAGGACACACAACTGACTCGACATTGAGCAGTTGCCCGAGTCGCACGGTATCGAATCGCAACAGTAAAACGGTTTTAACTTATCTATTCGTATTCCTTGTACTCATATATAAACCTTTGTATTTGCTTGTTTAATTTACTTACTTTGCCCTCACATACTGGCGCAAGGTGGTTCAAGTACTTTCATTCAAACGCTTCCGCTACTACAATTTGTCAAATGTTGTAGCCTGTAGTGAGGTTTGTCTTAGGGGGTACAGAAGTTAGGGTTTGTTATATGTACCCCAACCAACATCAATGGCATCATCATTCCTCATTATGACATGGTATCAGCTAGGTTAGGATCCTGTGGGATCCCGTTCCTCCGTTCTCCGTTCGTCCCTCCCGAGCCTGATCCTACCTCTCGTTCGTACCGGTTCCGTTGTTACCGCGCCTAGTACCGAGCCTAGCGCCCTCTCCCCCGTCGCTTAGCGCCCTTTCTCCCCGTCGCCTAGCGCCCTTTCCCCCCCCCCCCCCCCCCCGTCGCGTCGCGCCCTTTCCCCCCGTCGCTTAGCGCTCTTTCCCCCCGTCGCGTCGCGCCCGTTCCCCCGTCACGTCGTACCCGCCCTTTCCCCCCCGTCCCGTCGCCCTGTCCCGTCGCGTCGCCCTGCCCCGTCCCGTCGCCCTGCCCCGTCGCGTCGCCCTGCCCCGTCCCGTCACCCTGCCCCGTCGCGTCGCCCTGCCCCGTCGCGTCGCCCTGCCCCGTCCCGTCACCCTGCCCCATCGCGCCGCCCTGCCCCGTCGCGTCGCCCTGTCCCGTCCCTACGCCCTGGCCCGTCGCCCTACCCTACGCCCTGGCCCGTCGCCCTACCCTACGCCCTGGCCCGTCGCCCTACCCTACGCCCTGGCCCGTCGCCCTACCCTACGCCCTGGCCCGTCGCCCTACCCTACCTCCTTGACTCACGCCTGTGCCCCCCATTTTCTGTGGCCCTACGCGGTCAGGTACGCCGCGCACCAGCTGAACCTCTGGCCACGTGTCTCTCGACCAGAGGTTTCACCGACCAGTCTTTGGACAGGGTCCCCTGGTGTTGCGTCGCGGTTTCGTGTCTGGGGGTGCTTGGCTCTTGTCCGCGACACCTCCGCGGACAAGCTCTCGCCTCGTGCCGTCCCCTGTGTCTTCCTTGGTTTCCCTGAGGACTCCTCTGACTTCACCTTTTACCACCCTCCCTCTCACCGGTTCTTTGACTCCCGTGACGTCCGTTTCAAGGAGTCCACTCCGTACTACGTCAGGTACCCCAGTCGAGGTCTCCAGGTTCCTCCTCCCCCCCTCTTCCTGACTGCCGCTCCCCCTCCTGTTCCCCCGGTACAGCCTCCCCCCCCTGGTCCAGCCCCGTCGGGTGTGTCCCAGGCTACCCCTCCTCCTTCGGTAGCCTCTCCGGTACAGCCTCCCTCCCCACAGTCCTCCTCGCAGCGTGCCGCAGGTGCTAGCTCTCGAGAGGTTGGTGCTGCGCCTGTTCCTGTACCGGTTTCTGATTCTGGGGGTGGTGGAGTTGGAGCTGGAGTTGGAGCTGGAGTTGGAGCTGGAGTTGGCACTGGAGTTTCTGGTTCTGGGGGTGCTGGAGTTGGAGCTGGAGTTTCTGGTTCTGGAGTTGGAGCTGACCCGGTGGGTGCAGAGGACTCTTGTCGTCCGGGAGCTGGTGCTGGTCGCGCGGACACTGGGGGTGAGAGTGCGCCTCCTTCGGGTTCTGGCGAGCCTGGGTCTGGAGCTGGTGTTAGTGCTGCCTTTAGGGGTGGTGCGCCTGGTTCTTCGGGGGTGGACTCTGGAGATACCGCTGCTTCGGACTCTACTCCGCCCCCCCACCCCTACCCGACTAGGCACCAGGCTCGTGTTCGCCGTGCCCGTGACGAGCAGCTGGCGTTGGAGAGAGAGGAGAGGGAGTTACAGCGGCTGGAGGAGCAGCAGCAGCAGCTGGAGCCGCAGGAGCAGCAGCAGCAGCAGCAGCCGCTGGACCCGCAGGAGCAGCAGTCCCAGCAGCAGCCGCTTCCGCAGCAGCAGCAGTCGCAGCAGCAGCAGCAGCAGCCACTTCCTCCTCCTGTCTCGGGTCTTCGGACCCTTGGTCTCCCCTCCCCTTCTCCTCCCTCCTCCGCCTCTCCTCCTGTCTACGGTCCCACGTTTCCTCCTCGTGACTCCTCCCCCGCTGTTTTCCCCAGTTCTCCGCCTTTGTCCTCTCCTCCTCCGTCTCGTTCTTGGGCTACTCGTCCCTCGTCTCCTGTTCCCTTCACTGACCTTCGTACTGCCTTCCTTCTTTCTAGTCCACCTCGTCCGTCTCAGTCTGTGCTTCCGTCTCCTCCTGAGTCGGCCCTCACTGTGTCGCTCCCTACTCCTGTCACTGACTACTACCGCACGTACCGTCCTGTTCTCTCTCGTGTTCTCGCCTCTCTTGTTACTCACCCTCGTGCCTCTGTGTCCTCTGTGTCCGCTCTTACTGCCGCAGTTACTGACTTTGCCTCTACCCGCCGCCTTGACTACGCCACCACGCTTGTGGCTGCTCCTCCTACCAGTCCTCTGGCCGTCGGGGGTGTGTCTGCCCTTGGCTGTGACGCCCTAGAGGACAGGCAGTTTGAGCTAGAGTTCCTGGCGGCCGCTTCCCCTCATCTCTGTGCCATGCTCCTCGCCCCTGAGGGTGACCCCGACGCCCTTGACATTCCGACTCCTCGCACTTACGCTGAGGCAGTGTCAGGGCCTTGGGCCTCTCAGTGGAGAGCTGCCATGGACGCAGAGATGGCCTCCTACAGATCCACAGGCACCTACGTCGATGAGGTTCCCCCCCCTGGGGCGAACGTAGTCGACGGCATGTGGATCTACAGGGTGAAGCGGCCACCGGGATCTCCCCCGGTCTTCAAGGCGCGCTACGTGGCTAGAGGTTTCAGTCAGCGCGAGGGAGTTGACTTCTTTCAGACCTTCGCACCTACCCCGAAGATGACCACTCTTCGGGTGTTACTACGCGTAGCAGCACAGAGAGACTACGAGTTACACTCTCTCGACTTCTCCACTGCTTTCCTTCAGGGCAGCCTACACGAGGAGGTCTGGTTGCGTCGTCCCTCGGCCTTCACTGGCACCTTCCCTCCTGGGACCCAGTGGAGGCTGAGGCGACCTGTTTACGGTCTTCGCCAGGCCCCTCGTGAGTGGCACGACACTCTGCGTTCTACCCAACCTTGGGTTCCAGCCGTCTTCCGCCGACCCGTCGCTGTTCGTTCGTCGTGGCTCCACACCGTTCTTTGTTCTGGTTTACGTCGACGACCTCGTTTTCGCCACTCCGGACAGGGTTGCTTTGGCAGACGTGAAGTCCGAACTGCAGAAGAGACACACGTGCACTGATCTTGGTGAGCTGCGCCACTACCTTGGCCTGCAGATCACCAGGGACAGAGCCGCTCGCACCATTACACTCTCACAGTCACACATGGTGCAGCAGGTCCTTCAGCGGTTCGGGCTTCAGCACTCCACCGTACAGCGCACACCTCTCGCTGTTGACCACAGACTCACTGGTCCCTTTCCTGACGAGCCGTTTGAGCCTAGTGGTCCCTACGCAGAGCTTGTGGGTTGCCTCATGTACCTGATGACTTGTACTCGCCCGGACCTCGCCTTCCCTCTCAGCATCCTTGCGCGCTTTGTTGCGCCAGGGAGACACCGTCCTGTTCACTGGACGGCAGCTGTGAGGGTGGCGAAGTACCTAGCGACTACATCAGGCGTGGGGCTAGTTCTTGGAGGGCAGCAGTCTGTCGTACTCACTGGTCACTGTGACTCCTCTTACGCGGACGACGCTGAGACTCACAGGTCTACTCAGGGGTACTGTTTCAGTCTGGGTTCTGGAGCTGTTTCCTGGCGTTCCACGCGCTCCTCTTCTGTCTCGACCTCTACAGCTGAGGCTGAGATTTACGCTGGTGCCATGGCGGCACAGGAGTTGCGTTGGTTGACCTTCTTGCTCGCCGACCTTGGTGAGCGGCTGAGCTCTGCACCGACCTTATTCACTGACAACAAGGCGTCGATCCTCCTCTGTCGTGAGCCGCGACTGGAGAGCAGAGTGAAGCACATTCACGTCAGGTACTTTCTTCTGCGAGAGTTGCAGAGACGTGGACAGGCTCGCTTCGAGTTTGTGGAGTCCGAGGCCAACACTGCAGACATCTTCACCAAGGCGCTTCCGCCTCGTGACCACCAGAGGTGTTGTGTGCAGTTAGGCCTTGTTGACACAGGTTCTAGTCATGTGTAGGCTTGAGTTTATTGCCTGCTTCGTCTGTACTCTTGCTATATATACTTGTGATCTCTTGGACTGGCCTTGTGGCCACTGTTGCTTGTGCTCAGAGAGTGTGGTGACGTTGTGATCCACCCTGAGCTTTGTTTTCTTTTGGACTGGTCTTGTGACTGTACTCTTTTTTATTTTGCTAGACACCCCTCACTTAGGCTATGGGGGTGTGTCAAATGTTGTAGCCTGTAGTGAGGTTTGTCTTAGGGGGTACAGAAGTTAGAGTTTGTTATATGTACCCCAACCAACATCAATGGCATCATCATTCCTCATTATGACACAATTCTACTCAGACTTAAACTCTACAAAGATCCTAGGGCACTTCAGCCCAACAGATTAAAGCTAGGCTGAGATTAATTGATAAGGCAGAATATTGGAAGAGGGGTGAAATGAGGGGTGGGGTGCGAAGCAAACACAATTTGCAGGCTGTATTTGAACCAAATAGGCACAACAATTGGTTCGATGTGGAAACTTCAACTCGAAAGCCTCATACAATACTCCCAGTAATTTGTTTAGTTCAAGGGGAAAATGGGGGTGTGTGAATTGCACACTATACCGTATCGCCCCGTATATAAGTGCAGGCCTATTAGAAGCGCATGCGCTTATATCTGGAGCAATGCCCTCATGGCGGATCCTCAATTATAAGTGCATACCCTGTAAAACCCTGTTTTATTTATAAGCGCATGCATAGTTTTTTATTTAAAACCTGCTAAACACAGTAACGAGTTTCAAAATTGAAGCGAGCGTAATCTCTTTATCGCTTTGTTTGACTCGCGAAGACCTCAGAAGCTGCGCGTCAGGTCAAGATGTGCTGGCATAGGGGCAAAGTGACGTGTCTTTGCCCCTGTGTGCTGGAAATAATTCAGTAGCGCGCGATTCTGACTCTTGGCGCTAAAAAAATTCGCCTCGATTGGAATGTGTTACGGGTGCAATGAATCGAAGTAGCGAGAATTGCACTAAGGTGTCAAAACGAGTACAAAACGTGAGCGAAGGCATGAGCGAACATTTATACGCGAAACATGCAAAACGGTAACGCGGTGCGTGCGAGCTTGCTAGTGCTACGCTGGAGCGAGGCTCGGGCTAGTCCCGAAGCGTAGGCCGATACGGCCATGCCAGCAGTGCGAGGTTTGGCAAAGCAGTGCGCGCGAAGTCAGCGAAGTCCCGTTAGCAGTAACGGGCGAACAACGGCTGTTGCTGTACGCGATGTAGTCGGCTCCGTAAGGAATGCCGAGAAAATTCCTTACACTACCCCCCCCTTAAGAAGCCCCCTCCGCTACGCGAGTGCGTGTATATCGCGGAATCCCCGGCTCCTCAGGTACACTTGCAGGGCAGGGTGTTTTTCAATGTTGGTCAGGGGTACCCAGCTATCTTCAGTTGGCGTGCGGTCCTTCCAGCGAACGAGGAATTCAATCCTCCTGATTCCCGTGGGGTGGCGGATCCGATGGCTCAGGATTTTTTCGGGCTCGATGATCGGCTCCGATGCAGGGCGAGTCATTGATTGTGGGCGGTGACGCGGCAGTTGACTTGTGGTCGGGATGTATGGGCGAAGTAGGCTGACGTGGAACGAAGGGCTGATGTACCAGTCGGTTGGCAACAGTAGATGTGCGGTGACGGGTGTGATCATGTGACTGATTTGGAATGGTCCGCAGTAGCGCGGTCGTAATTTCGGTACGTCGGGCAGTCGCAGATTTTGCGTGTCGAGCAGCACATAATCTCCAGATTGATACGTGACAGGGCGTCGGTGGCGGTCAGCGTTGCGCTTAGCGATGACGTTGGCTTTTTTTATTGCTTCGGCGGCTCTGGTGCGGGCAGCTTGCAGGATTTCGGCGAATTGTTGTGCACGTGGCGTTGGGTTGTCCGGACTCGGCGTCATGGGCACTGTGGGGTTTTGCCCATAGTTCAGGTAGAACGGGGACTGCTACGTCGTGGCTGACGTGGCGTTGTTGTACGCGAACTCGATCAGCGGCAGCTGCTGCTCCCAGGTCGTGGGGTCGTCGCACGTGGCACGAATCAACTGCTCCATCGTCTGATTCGTCCGCTCCGTTTGGCCGTCGGTCTCGGGGTGGTACGACGAGCTGAACTGTAGTCTGGTCCCGAACTGCTCCCAAAGGTTCTTCCAGAAGTTGCTGGTAAACTTCGTGTCCCTGTCGCTTATAATCGCTGCTGGTATCCCGTGCAGGCGAACAACGGCTGCGATGAACAGGCGAGCGGTCTCCTCGGCTGAGATCGACTTTTTGCACGCTGCGAAGTGTGCCATCTTCGTCAGTCTATCCACGACGACCATCACCGCGTCGTTACCCCCAGGGTTCGAAGGTAACCCTGTGACGAAGTCCATGGTTACTTGCTGCCAAGCGCGTTCGGGCGGTGGGATCGGCTGCAATTGACCCGCCTTCCGCTTTCTTGAACTCTTCATCACCTGACACGTAGGGCACGAGCCCACGTGCTGCTGTACGTCGGTCAACAGCTCCGGCCAGTAGTAATACCGCTGCAGTTGCTGTCGTGTTTTTTCTACCCCGAAATGTCCCGAGGTAATCCCGTCGTGTGCCTCCTGCAGTAGCAGCTCCCTCAGTAGTGAGTACGCGGGTACCCAAATGCGGTTGGTGCCTGTTTTTACGTAATAGACTCCTTTTGCTTCTGCCAGTTGCTGTGAATTTCCGGTCGTGAAAAATGGGTCGGTGCGGTATCCGTGGGTGAATAGGCCAGTTAAAAGCCGGTTGGTCTGGGCGAGTAGGATGGCGTGGAGTTGAGCGGTGGGGCGGGTGAGAGCGTCGGCGATGTTGGATGCTCCTTTTTTGTACGTAACGGTGTAGTGAAAATTGGACTCAAGATAGTCCAACCAGCGAATCTGTCGTGGGTTGAGATTCGGTTGGGCGCGAAGGTACTGTAGTGAACGGTGGTCTGTCCATACTGTCACGTCGGCGCCAGTCAGGTAACACCGCCAAACTTTGAACGTGTGCACGATCGCCAGCATTTCACGGTCGTGTATCGGGTAGTTGCGTTCGGGCGGGTGTAGCTTGCGGGACTCGTACGCGATTGGCTGGAGGCCATTCCCGAAGTCCTGCAACAGTACTGCTCCCACAGCGATGTCACTTGCGTCAGTGACGAGCTCGAACGGACGGTGTGGATCTGCGATGTGAAGCACGGGCGGTGAGCACAAAATGTTTTTGAGGGCCGAGAAGGCAGCTTGCTCTTTCTCCCCCCACGTGTACTCAACCCCCTTCCTCAGCAGGTCGGTCAACGGGGCAGTCAGCTTCGCCATGTCGGGGACGAACCGGCGCACGTAGTTGACGAACCCCAGGAAACTCTGCAACTCGGTCAAGTTGGTCGGCGCGTGCCAAGCCTGAATCGTCGCAATTTTCTTCGGGTCTATTTCCACTCCTGCAGCTGAAATAACATGTCCCAAAAACTCCAGGCGGTCCTGTAAAAACTCACACTTAGATGCTTTGGTCAGTAGGCGGTTTTCACTCAGGATTTTAAAAACTGCTTCGATGTCCTGTAAGTGAGAAAGTGTGAACGAGAATGAATGACTATGAAGTGAAGAGGATACAAATAGGAAACCCTAATTGTGTTGTACCCCCTATGGGATACCCCACTATAGCCTACAGAAACAAGTAAGCTATATGTTCTGACACACCCCCATAGGCAAAGTGGGGGAGAACAAGGGGTCACAAGACCAGTCAAGCAAAGCAAAGCAAAGCTCAGGGTGGATCACAAAGTCACCGCGCATTCCGAGCACAAGTTCAAAGGCCAGAAGGCCAGTTCACATGCAAGATCATATATAGAGATATACAAGAGTCAAGCAAGCAAGAGCAAGAGTATATATAGGCGAAGGTACAAGCAAGGTCAAGAGGAGAGCAAGTGAGGCAAGACAGGCACAAGACCCAACTGCGTGCAACAACGCTGATGATCACAAGGCGCAAGTGCCTTGGTGAAGACATCAGCAGTGTTGGCCTCAGAGGCCACGTACGCAAGTCGCAACTGTCCACGCTGCTGTAGCTCACGAGCAAGAAAGTAGCGGAGAGCAATGTGCTTCGTTCTGTGCTCCAGTCGCTGCTCTCGACACAAGGCCAGCATGGCCTTGTTGTCTACGTACAGGACTGGAGGAGAACGAGGCTGCTCTCCAAGGTCGGTCAGCAGGTAGGTGAGCCAGCGTAACTCCTGTGCAGCCATAGCCCCAGCGTAGATCTCAGCCTCACAACTGGAGCCGAGAACAGAAGACGAGCGGGTAGCCCGCCACGAGACAGAGCCGGAACCAAGGCTGAAGGTGTAACCCTGTGACGACCGCTGCGTAGCCTGGTCGTCAGCCCAAGAAGCGTCTGCGTGCCCAGTGAGGACCACTGGACTGCGCCCTCCAAGCACTAGCCCCATGCCCGACGTACTGCACAAGTAGCGCAACACCCTCTTCGCTGCAGCCATGTGCTCTGGTCGGTGTCTCCCAGGAGCAACAAAGCGTGCGAGAATGCTAAGAGGGTATGCGAGGTCAGGTCGTGTGCAGGTCATCAGGTACATGAGGCAGCCAACAAGCTCTGCAAACGGGCCACTCGACTCTACGGACTCATCCGAAGGCAGAGCTGAGAGCGAGTGGCGAGTAGGCAGAGGAGTGGCCTGAGGCGAGGAGTACGTGAAGCCGAAGCGCTGAAGGACCTGCTGCACCATGTGTGACTGAGTCAGGGTAATGGTGCGGCGTGCTCTGTCCCGGGTGATCTGCAAGCCAAGGTAGCTGCGCAGTTCACCCAGGTCAGTGCACGTGTGTCTCTTCTGCAGCTCGGACTTCACGTAGGCGAGTCCAGCAGTGTCAGCTGTGGCAAAGACCAAGTCGTCGACGTACACGAGGATGTAGAACGGCGGCAGAGAGGTGTCGGTGCGCAGAAACAGCGACGGGTCGGCAGTAGAAGGAGCAAACCCAAGTGCCGCGAGCGTAGTCCTCAGTGTGTCGTGCCACTCACGTGGCGCCTGGCGGAGACCGTAGACTGGACGCCGGAGACGCAGCCAGATCTCCTCGTGCAGGCTGCCCTGCAAGAAAGCTGTGCTGAAGTCGAGAGAGTGCAGCTCGTAGTCACGGTGAGCAGCAACGTGCAGCAGAACCCGAAGAGTGGTCATCTTCGGGGTGGGGGAGAAGGTCTGAAAGTAGTCAACCCCCTGCCGCTGACTGAAGCCACGAGCCACGTAACGCGCCTTGAAGACAGGCGGAGAACCCGGCGGCCGCTTCACCCTGAAAATCCACATGCCACTGACGATGTTCGCCCCAGGAGGGGGAACAGCGTCAACGTAGGTGCCTATGGACTTCCAGGAAGCCATCTCTGCATCCATAGCTGCCTGCCACTGAGAGGAGTAGGGACCCTCTATCGCCTCCGCGTAAGAGCGCGGAGTCGGGATGTCTGGTGCATCCGGGTCTCCCTCAGGGGCTAGCAGTACAGACGCGAGACGAGGTGAAGCGGCGGCCAGACACTGGAACTCCTCCTGCCTGTCCTCAAGGACGTCCGTGCCAAGGGCACACTCACCCCCGACGGACGGAGGACAGGCGGACTCAGACTCAGTGACAAGACGAGCAGCGTAGTCTAGACGACAGCGCGCAGCAAAGTCGACAAGCTCAGTGACAAGGGCAGACGCAGCAGACGACTCGAAGGAAGGGTCAGTGACAGCAGTAGCAAGGAGACGCGTGACAGTAGGACTGGCAGCACGAAGAGAGTCCGACTCCGGGTCGGCAAGAGCAGGAAGAGAGGAAGCAGGAGGAGAAGGCAAAGGGGCACGCAGAGGAGCAGTGGACGGACGCAGTGACATCCGGTGCGTGCCAGGGACAGGAGGAGGACGCTGACGCGACCCGCGACCACTAGCGCGCTCAGTACGAACAGGCGACACAGGACGAGACGCAGGCCCACGACGCTCAGTAAGACCTCCAGTCGGACCAGCGTAGGGAGAAGGAGCAGGCAAAGGGGAGGCAGGCTGTAGCTGTGGCTGTGACCGGACAGGCTGCGGACCCTCTAAGGGAGGAGGAGGAGGTGTAAGACCAAGAACCTGCTGCAGGAGCGGAACGAAGTACGGTCGGGGCCGCGCGGCGACGCTAGAAACAGCAGGAACAGCACCAGCAGCCCCGGCAGGAGCACCCACTCCAGCAGCACCTCCAACAGCACCACCAGAAGCTCCAGAACCTCCAGCAGCAGCTCCAGGAGCACTGTCAGTCGGACCGCCAACGGCAGGCTCAGCGCCAACACCCTCAGCAGGACCAGCTCCAGGAGAACTCTCAGACCCAGCAGCTCCAGCACCCACAGTACGAGCACCGGCGGGACGCGCGGCAGCAGTACCCTCTGCAGCCGAAGAACCACCAGCACCAGCAGCACGCCTCCAGCGCCTGGCAAACCACTCACACAGCTCCTGTGGGGAGAGTGGCTCCCGGCGAGACGAAGCACCCCCAGGCACAGCACCCCCAGGCTCAGCACCCCCAGGCTCAGCACCCCTAGGCTCAGCACCCCCAGGCACAGCACCCCCAGGCTCGGCACCTCCAGGCTCAGCACCCCCAGGCACAGCACCCCCAGGCGCAGCACCCCCAGGCTCAGCACCCCTAGGCACAGCACCCCCAGGCACAGCACCCCCAGGCTCGGCACCTCCAGGCTCAGCACCCCCAGGCACAGCACCCCCAGGCTCAGCACCCCCAGGCTCAGCACCCCCAGACTCCGCACCCCCAGGCTCAGCTCCCGCAGCAGCACCAGAGTCACCAGTGACCTCGACAGGCTCGACCGCGTCTACCTGGGACACACCTGAAGGGGCAGGACCCTGAGGGGGGAGGGGGACTACCGGGGGGGGACCTGGTACCAAGAAGAGCGGGGGTGGGGGCAGGGACGGAGTGCGGTAGGGGAAGAGGCGGTAGTAGGGTACCGACTCGTCGAACGTGACGTCCTGGGAGGACAGAACACGTCGAGAGGTGGGGTGGTAAAACTGCCACCCAGGGGCGTCGGGGGGGAACCCCAGGAAGACGCAGGGAGAAGCACGAGGGGACAGCTTGTCCGCAGACAGGTCGCGAACAAACGCCCGAGATCCCCAGACCCGGAACGCCGACGCATCGCCAACCTTCCCCGTCCACAGCAGGGCTGGGGAGGTCTCCGGTCGAGAGACCCTGGGGTGGAGGTTGATCTGGTGCGCAGCGTACCTGACCGCAAACGGCCACAGAAAATGGGGGGCAGCCGCATGCATCATGGACGTACGAGCGACGTCCATGACCATGCCAATGCGGCGCTCAGCAATCCCATTCTGCTGTGGTGAGTCCGGAAGCATGAAGGTCTGACGGATGCCTCGCGCACGACAGTAGGCACTCAGGAGGCCAGAGGAGAACTCTCCGCCTCTGTCCGAGTGCAGACGCAAAACAGGGAAGTCAGAGCCAAAGCTCCTCCGAAGCTGGAGACGAGCTGCGCGGATCCAGTCGATCAACACCTCAGTGACCTCACCCTTGCTGCGCAAGGGGAAGACTGTGGTGTAACGCGAGTAGTCGTCAACCACCAGCAGGAAGTAGCGCTCCTGACCCTGTCCACGGACGCGGGCTGGGCCCCACACGTCCATGTGAAGCGTCTGCAACGGGGCCTCTGTCGGAGGAAACTGGGAGGAGTGAGGGGCAGCACGCTGGCGCCCCTCGACACAGGGGACACAGGTAGGGCCAGGGCCCGGAGGAAGGGGAGGGAGAGACCGGGGAAGACCAGACACAAGGACTCGCGAGGCCATGCCTTTGAGCCGAAGCAGAGAGGGGTGGCCAAGGCGGTGGTGCCAGAGGAGGGTCTCGTGAGACAGACGACGACACGAGCAGGGGGCAGACTCAGGACCAGACCTGGACGCTGCAGCAAACACCTGACCAGACAAAGGGACCCTACCAGACGTAGCACCTGGAGGAGAAGCAGTGGTCAGTGTGTACAGGCTCGACCCTGGCCGACGTGTAAACGTAGCCAGGTGGCGACCTGTATCCGCCTCCGTGCAGTGGGTCACCCGCTGACGAGCAGGGGTGAACTGGTGGACACCCGCATCCTGGAGGTCAGCACCACTCACCAAGTTCGTCGAGAACGAGGGGAGGTAGAGACCAGTCAGGGTGCCAGAGGGGGCCGCCGGACACGGGAGGACAGTGGAGAAGCGAGACAGGACAGGCCCCCCAGAGGGGTCAGCCAGGGACACCGCAACCGGCCGACTCAGCGGCGTGAGAGTGGTGCGGTCCCTAAAGAAGGAGCGAGACGCTCCAGAGTCAAGGGTGAAGGTGTGAGAGGCCGAAGCCGACACAGTACCTGAGAGGGCAGACTCACCAGCACCTGAGAGCACAGACGCACTGGCACCTAGAGCAGCAGCCTCACTAGTACCTGACGCGGGAGTACCAATGCCCGGGTCGGGCGGGAAACACCGGTAACAGTCATCCTCATCACTACCAGTCACAGCATACATAGCAGAGAGAATAGCATCAAAATCAAGATCATAAATAGCTACACCAGCCCTAGACAGCTCTCCCCAGCGGGGGATCTCAGCGGCCTCCGGAAACTGTTGACGCCAGGCGTCGGTCAGGCGGCCAAAGCAGCGGCGGGCTGTGTGGGCGCCTCCACACCTCTCCCCTGCACGGTCACCGGTGCGAAGAACGTAGGGGCAGGGACCAAGCGCACCACCACGCTCACGCTGCAAGTACCACTCACGGAGCTGCTGAGGGGCGGGGACGGTGCGAGAGCGCTGCTGCTGCTGTGGCTGCTGCTGCGGCTGCTGCTGCTGCTGCTGCTGGCGCTGACCACCCCCAGAGCTGCTCCGCTGGGACGAGCCACTCCGACCCCCGCCTCCACCGCCACCCCCGCCTCCACCGCCACCCCCGTCTCCACCGCCACCTCCCCCACCAGGACCGTCGCTCCCACCGCTCCCACCGCCTCCTCCGCTACCACCTCCGCCGCCACCTCCGCCTCCACCGCCGCCACCAGTACCTCCACTCCCGCCACCACCCCCACCGCCACCCCCACTCCCCCCGCCACCCCCACCGCCTCCTCCACCGCCCCCTCTAGCTCCACCCGCTCCCTTGCCCCCCTTGCCCTTGCCAGAGCGGCGTCTGCCGCTGGGGGCAGACGCCGCGCCGACCGACTCAAAACCAGCGAGGTCGGCCGCAGCGGCAGAGGCGACAGAGGGCAGCAGGGGGGAAGGACCACACCCCTCAAAGATGGGGGTGCGAGGGTCACCCCGAGAGGCCCCTAGAGCGACAATACTCTTCTCAGCCGCTAGCAGGGACTCCTCAAGGAGGTCGACAGTGAGAGTGGTGGGACAGACAGAGAGAAACTGGTCCCTAACGACACGAAGGGACTCAGGGAGACGGGTGACGAGAAAGTAGAGAGTGATGTACATGGGAGGAGGGTTCGCAGCGCGGAACTCAGCAGGAAGGGCAGCGCGGTAGCGGGTGTCACTGGCACGGAGGTGGGTAACGAGGTCAGCGACAGTGGGAAAGGAAGCGAGGTCAGGGAAGAGAAACGGTAGCATGAGGCGGCTAAGGGTAGCGGAGGAAGGGGAGGAGTAGCGTGCAACTACAGCGTCGTACAAGGCCTGAGCGGTCTTGCACTGACTAAAGTGGGCACGCTCAGAGGAAGGGAGGTGGCGATGCACAGCAAGACGTGCAGCAGCATCGCGGGTCGCCCACTTGGAGCGAACGGCAGAGTCAGCATCAGCAGGTGGGGAAGGGACAGCGCCAGAGACAAAGTCAAAGAGAGAGACCTCATCTATCGCATCACACAGTAAGTACAGCTGCAGGTCTTCAATCCAGACGGCAAAGTCAATGGCCCTCCCCTCAGCGTCAAAAGTAAGAACATTGGGGGTGGCCATGGCAGCAGCTGAAAGTCTCACCGGGCTGGGAGAGTCGGGTAGGTCAGCAGCAGAGGAACACAGCTCAGGAACAGCAGCACGGCTCCTCAGGCGGCTCGGGCGGCTCGGGCGGCTCGGGCGGCTCGGGCGGCTCGGGCGGCTCGGGCGGCTCGGGCGGCTCGGGCGGCTCGGGCGGCTCGCGCGGCTCGGGTGGCGTAGGGGCTCACGGGCGGCGCGGGCTGCTGGGGCTGCTCACGTGCAGCACGGCGGGCTGCAGCAGGGGCCGCGGGGAGGGCTGTAGCGGGGCCGACGGCGGGCCGACGGCGGGCTGTAGCGGGGCCGGGGCGGGCTGTAGCTGGGCCGGCGGCGGGCTGTAGCAGGGGCCGGTGGCGGGCTGTAGCGGGGCCGGCGGCGGGCTGTAGCTGGGCCGGCGGCGGGCTGTAGCTGGGCCGGCGGCGGGCTGTAGCTGGGCCGGGGGCGGGCTGTAGCTGGGCCGGCGGCGGGCTGTAGCAGGGGCCGGTGGCAGGCCGTAGTGGGGCCGGTGGCAAGCCGGCGGGGCCTAAGCGGGGCCGACGGGGCCTAAGCAGGGCCAACGCGGGGCCGACGGGGTCTAGGCGGGGCCGACGCGGGGCCAAAGCGGGGCCTAAGCGGGGCCGACGGGCCTAAGCGGGGCTACGCGGGGCCGACGTGGGGCCTAAGCGGGGCCGACGGGGGGTTACGCGGGGCCGACGTGGGGCCTAGGCGGGGCCGACGAGGAGCCGACGGGGTCTAGGTGGGGCCGACGCGGGGCCTAAGTGGGGCCGACGGGGGGCTACGCGGGGCCGACGAGGGGCCTAGGCGGGGCCGACGAGGGGCCTAAGGGGAGGGCGACACGGAGGGTCGCTAAAAAAAATGCGCGCCTCGGGGCGCGCTTCGGTGGGCCCTAGGAACAGGCCCTAAGAAGGGACCTGCTCTGATTCCATGAGAAAGTGTGAACGAGAATGAATGACTATGAAGTGAAGAGGATACAAATAGGAAACCCTAATTGTGTTGTACCCCCTATGGGATACCCCACTATAGCCTACAGAAACAAGTAAGCTATATGTTCTGACAGTAAGTGCTGTGCTCTGTCAGGGCTGTAAATCAGTATGTCGTCCAGATAAACGATGACGCACTTATCTAAAAGTGGGCGGAATGCTTCGTTCATGGTCATTTGGAAAGTGGCGGGGGCGTTGGTCAGCCCAAATGGCATGACAGTGTATTCGAAAGATCCGTAGCGTGTTCGGAATGCGGTTTTAGGACAGTCGGGTGGGTTGACGCGGATTTGGTGGTAGCCTCCCCGGAGGTCAATTTTCGAGAAAACCCGGGCTATGCGCAGTTGGTCGATCAGTTCGTCAGCTCGTGGGATGGGGTAACGAGATTTGATGGTAACCCTGTTCAGTGCTCTGTAGTCTATGCACATGCGAAATCCCCCGTCCTTTTTCGGTGTGAACAGTATTGGTGCGGCGAAGGGCGACGAGCTAGGGCGAATGAATTCTTTCTCGAGCAGGTAATCGAGCTGCTTCCTTAGTTCGTCTAGTTCGGGTTGGGTCAGTCGGAACTGTCGCTGTACTGTTGGCTGTGCCCCCGGTTCCAGTTCTATCCTGTGATCGTGCGGTCGCTGAGGTGGCAGTCCCGTCGGTAAGTCATCCGGGAAAATGTCACTGTATCGTGTTAACAGTGCTGCCAGATCACTCGGTACGTCGGTCAGCAGTTTCTGTAAATCCCCTCCCTTGTCTGCTGCCTTGGCTTCCCGAATGTCAACCGCGTACACGTCAGCTCCGGCCGCTACAGCGCGTTTCATCGTGATCGCATTGACACGCACCGACGAAGACTCAGGCGATCCCCAGCGAGGTAAGGCGATGTTGTTACCGTTCACTCGCACGGTGCAGTCACCCGTCGTCCAGTCGATTCGCGGATTGTGTCGTCGCAGCCAATCACGCCCGAGTAAAATGTCGGTTCCGTCGAGGGTCGTTGTGAGCATTTCCTGGCTGAATGTGAAGTTACCCCCACATCGAATCCGAACTCGGTCTACGCGTTCCCGTATTGCCAGTGGCGTGCCGTCTACCAGTCGTGCGTCGATCTCAGGTAAGCATCTGTCCAGTGGCAGTCGCAGTTTTCGTGCCGTAGCAGTGTTAATGAGGCTGTGGCTGGCTCCCCCATCTACGAAGATTTTAGCTAAGTCCGTCCCAATTTTCCCACTGAGCAGTATAGGGCTGTCTACCGTGGTACCCTCCTTATTCGGCCGGGTGTGGTCGATTGCGTGAACCGGCACAATCACTCGGTGAGGGTCGGTTGGGTCGGGCGAGCGGCGTGACCTGTCAGTAGAGGGCCCGTCTGCTACTGACTTCCAGCGTTTCCCTGCTGCTTGGTCTGTGTCTGCTGCTCAGCTTCCCCCTTTCCCTTAGCGTTTTCCGGGCATTCGCTCTTGCGATGTCCCGGCCGATTGCACGCAAAACAGCGCCCTTTGAACGGTGCGGCAGCGGCATTTGCGGCGACGGCGCGTATCGTGGCGCTCTCGTTCGTCCCACGAGGCCGATGTCCCCAGTTGTTGTTTCCGTAGGACCCCGGTCTCGGTCGGCGAAAGAAGTCGAGCTTCTCCGCCATAGCGAGAATTTCCTGAAATTCGGTGACGCCGCGAAGCTGGATTTCCTGAGCGATGTCCTGCTTCAGGCCGCCGATGTAGCGGTCGATGCGCTCGCTCTCATGCATGTAGCCCACCTGTTCGCATAGCGCCAGAAATCCGCTCGTGTAGTCCTGGACGGAACCGAGTTGGCGCCAAGTGCGGAGCTTCTGTCGCGCCGCGATCGAAGCCGCAATTGGCTCAAATCGAGCGCGCAGACCTGCGCACCACGCATCCCACGTGCGATACTGGGGCATCTCCACGAAATACGACGGCGCCCAGGGTCCGGTTTGTCCTTCCCGTGTCGGTAGTGTCGCGTAGTCTGTCGGCTTCGTGGCGATGACGCGCCACCAGTCCATGGCGGGTCCTCGCAACAGCGACACGGCGTATCGAATCTTCGCCGAGTCCTCCGAGACGTAGTTGGCGTCGAAGAAGACATTCATCGTGAACAACCACGCCTGAACGGTAGGACCACCCCGTTGACTCGGGTCAAAACATGGCGGGCGCTGCGGCTTCAGCGGCCTCGGTGACGGCAGTCCCGAATCGTGGGTTGGTGCCGAAATCGTGACGCGAGGCTGACTTGGGGCCGCATGCGTCGCTCCGGGGTGTGTCGTGCCATGGTCATCGTCCCCGTCGGGGCGGACGACGCCATCACTGGCCGCGCTCGCGGGTTGCCCCACACTCCCGTGTTGTGATGTCGAGGGTGCAGGTTGAATCGGAGTGCCAGGTGCTTGAGATTGTGCTTGTTGTGCCCTCGTGAGGTCATTTTGCAGCGATGAGCGTTCTGCCGTCAATGCCGCGATTTCCTCGGAACTTTCGCGCAGCTGTCGCAGCAGATCGTTCAAACGCTCCTGCGTGAGGGTGGTGACGTCGATATTCTCAGCCATGACGAAGGGCGTCGGCTCGTCTTAGTCTAGGCGCAGTCGTGGCTGCACGCGTTTACGAGAGAACGCGAGGACAGCGGCTCCTAGGGGCTAAGGTGCGTGAGTCCCTTCGAGTGAAAAATCAAAAGTTGATTTCCTGGTGTGCGGAGATGCGCGGTCCGAAAGAAAGGGGCTCTGATAACCAAGTGTTACGGGTGCAATGAATCGAAGTAGCGAGAATTGCACTAAGGTGTCAAAACGAGTACAAAACGTGAGCGAAGGCATGAGCGAACATTTATACGCGAAACATGCAAAACGGTAACGCGGTGCGTGCGAGCTTGCTAGTGCTACGCTGGAGCGAGGCTCGGGCTAGTCCCGACCGAAGCGTAGGCCGATACGGCCATGCCAGCAGTGCGAGGTTTGGCAAAGCAGTGCGCGCGAAGTCAGCGAAGTCCCGTTAGCAGTAACGGGCGAACAACGGCTGTTGCTGTAGGCGATGTAGTCGGCTCCGTAAGGAATGCCGAGAAAATTCCTTACAGAATGGTACGACTGAGATGTACATTTTGGTGCTATAAAATTATATATCTGTATCTGTCATTATATAAGCGCATGCGCTTATAAAAATTACTCAATTAGAAGCGCACCCCCTTAAAAAACTCTGCTTTATTATAACCGCAGGTGCGCTTCTATCCGGGGTAATACGGTACTTCCAAACCAACCAACCAAACACTTTGATCACACAAATGGGGTAGCTAAGCTTCAACCGTTTCGCAAATGAAATCAAACTATCTTGAGACTCTGGTTTTAAATGTTGAACTTCACTGTAACATCTTCAACAATGACTGCCTTGCACTTCTCCAGCTGCAAGATAGAGAATAAGTGCAGAGAGGTCAAGAGAGATGAGATTGAGTGTGGAGAGGTCAAGAGAGATGAGATTGAGTGTGGAGAGGTCAAGAGAGATAAGATTGAGTGTGGAGAGGTCAAGAGGGAGAATTAGTGTGGAGAGGTCAAGAGAGAGGAAGCATGGAAGCATGCGCGTGAAGAGGTCAAGAGGGGGAAGGGGGAGGATGAGTGGAGAGGTCAAGCGAGAGAGGGAGAATGGGTGTGGAGAGGTAAAAAAGGGGAGGAGAGTGAGTGTGGAGAGGTCAAGAGGGGGAGACCGAATGGAGAGGTCAAGAGGGTGGGAGAGTGAGTGCAGAGGCCAAGAGGGTTGGAAAATGCATGTAGAGAGGTCAAGAGCGTGGGAGAGAGTGTGAAGAGAGGGTGGAAGAGTGGGTATAGAGAGATCAAGAGGGAGGTAGAGGGAGCGTGAGAGCAGGGAGCTCACAGAGCGTTGGAAGGCAGCCAGCAGCTCCTCCTTGCTGCAGCTCTCCCTTCCCTTGCTGCTGCTCTCCCTTCCCTTGCTGCTGCTCTCCGTTCCCTTGCCTGCTCCCTGCTTGCAGCTGTCCTTGGCGCTTTCCTTTGAGCTCTGCTCTGCCAGCACTCGCTTGGCTGCTGCGAGCACCTGCTTTCTTAGTGCCTTGAGTGGCAGCTCATGGCTGGGTGCCTGGTTGGAGAGAACAGGCGTTCAAGAGCACATCAACTCGACAACAAAAACACAACCAAAGCATGAGATTCTAGGTGATTATGTTTAGGCAGAGTGGCATGAGCGAGTTTTGAGGCGCCTCAAAACGCACAGCACAGCAGGTCACGGGGGAAGCAAGCATTAAAGGAAAAAGATATCCATCTCTGCAGATTATGGGGGAAGTAGCACGTTGTGTCACGGCCAGTTAAACACGTGGCACACACCCCCAAGGCGTGACACTTTGAGAAGTTGAAGAGTAGAAAGAATTACGGAAAACAGATTCCACCTCTCCACCTCCCCACCTCGCCACCTCTCCACCTCCCCACCTCGCCACCTCTGCACCTCTCCACCTCTCCTCCTCTCCACCTCTCCACCTCTCCTCCTCTCCACCTCTCCACCTCTCCTCCTCTCCACCTCTCCACCTCTGCATTTATGCACCTCTCCACTCCACCTCTCCACCTCTGCACCTCTCCACCTCTCCACTCCACCTCTCCACCTCTGCACCTCTCCACCTCTCCACTCCACCTCTGCACCTCTGCACCTCTGCACCTCTGCACCTCTGCACCTCTCCACCTTTCCAACCGTTTGCAACGGGTAGCAGCATATCGCTCCACACTGCACTCACCGCCTCGAGCACATGTCGCTCCACACTGCACTCACCGCCTTGAGCACATGTCGCTCCACACTGCACTCACTGCCTTGAGCACATGTCGCTCCACACTGCATTCACTGCCTTGAGCACATGTCGCTCCACACTGCACTCACTGCCTTGAGCACATGTCGCTCCACACTGCACTCACTGCCTTGAGCACATGTCGCTCCACACTGCACTCACTGCCTTGAGCACATGTCGCTCCACACTGCACTCACTGCCTTGAGCACATGTCGCTCCACACTGCACTCACTGCCTTGAGCACATGTCGCTCCACACTGCACTCACTGCCTTGAGCACATGTCGCTCCACACTGCACTCACTGCCTTGAGCTGCTGCCAGATGAGCCTCTTCCACTGAACCCCAGCACATTCTTCCCTCCAATGACTCCGCACCAACGTTTTGGCAACAGGGTGCATGCACCACACCACACCACACCACACCACACTGCACTGCTGAGCTGCTAACGAATGAGCTTCCTCCACGGCACCACCGCAGCTCCCTCAGAAGTCTCCGCACCAGCTGCGCCTTTCTCCTCTGCCTCTCTGCACCTCAGCACCCTTCTTCACAACTGCACACCACACTGCACTCACCGCTTTGAGCTGCTGCCGAATGAGCTTCTTCCACGGGATTCCAGCACCTCCTTCAGGAGGCTCTGCTGCATCAGCCTCGCCTTTCTCTTTCTTTTTCTTCATCTTCTTTGTCTTGCTCTTTGCCTCAACTGCTTCCTGCTCTTCCTCCTTTCTAGCAGTTTCCTCCTCGCTTCTCCCTTCTGTCCGTTTTTTCCTCTTTGTTCCCTTCTCTTCCTTCTCTCCCTTCTTCTTCCTCTTTTTCCCCTCCTCCCCTCCCTGCACCTCTGCTCCTCCCTCTCCCTCCTCCTCCCCACCACTTTTCGCCTCCTCCTGCCCATTCTCTTGTCCACTTGTCGCTGCCCTATTCTCTTGTCCACCTGTCACTGCCCCATTCGCTGCAACAGCAGGAGCCCCATTCGCCTTCCCACTGGCAGCACCATCCGCACCACTCTGCACCGCACTGTCAGCTACTGCACCGTTTCCAGCCTCTTCAGCGGCCCTAGAGGCATCATCCTGTCCCTTAGTCGCCTCCACAGCAGCCCTGGTCGCACCCCTCACTTTCCCGCGGTGCTTCTTCCCCTCTGAGTGGCTCTCTAATGTCTCCTTGCTAGTAGCGTTCACCTTGCAAAGACTGCACAGAAAAGGGGGAGGGGGAAAGAGCGGGGACGGGGGGCGCAGGAGGAAGGGAAGGAAGGGAAGCGAGGGGTGAACATGCCGTGGTGCATCCTACCCTTTAAAAAGCTCTTCAGTGTCTCCTTGCCAGTAGCGCTCACCTAGCGCAGGCTGCACAGAAAGAGGGGGAGAACAGAGAGGTACGCTTACACACACGTGAGTTCCTGTTAGTCGCCTCAAGTCGCCTCCAGAGCGGCCCTGGTCGCTCCCCTCACTTTCTCTCAGTGTGATTCTCCAGTGCCCCTTGCTCGTGGCGCTCACTATGCACAGACTGCAAGTAACGGGGGAAGTGGGGGGATGAGCAGAGGACGCAGGGGAACTGGGGAAGGGAAGAGGGGGGTCACTTTCTCTGTGGTCCTTCCGCCCCTCTAAGTGGCTGTGGCTCTCTAGAGTCGCATTGCTTGTGGCGCTCACCTTGCAAAGGCTGCACGGAAAGAGGAGAGCAGGGGAAAAGCATAGGAATGAGGGAGCAGGACGAGGGGAGCAGGGAAACAGGGAACGGGAAGAGAAGGGTGACTTTCCCCCCATGGCTGGTGCTTCTTCCCCCCCATGGCTGGTGCTTCTTCCCCCCCATGGCTGGTGCTTCTTCCCCCCCATGGCTGGTGCTTCTTCCCCCCCATGGCTGGTGCTTCTTCCCCCCCATGGCTGGTGCTTCTTCCCCCCCATGGCTGGTGCTTCTTCCCCCCCATGGCTGGTGCTTCTTCCCCGCTGAGTCTCCAGCCTCCTGCTGTCTAGCTAGACCCCCCTTGTATTGCGATTCGACAAGTTAGATCCCGCCTAGTTCCCCCAGTTCCCCCCTTACCCCTCCCCTAAAGAGAGCACTAGCCGCCATGCATGGTATGTGCCCTAGAGGTAGCACCATACATGCACGGCCATGGGGTATTGAGGCCACCACACCTGCAATACCAGGGGACGTGTCAACAGCCCCATCTCTCCTGCTTCCCCACTTCTCCCCTTCCCCCTCCCCTAAAGAGAGCACTAGCCGCATGCATGCCATGCGATATGCCCTGCAGGTAGCACCATACATGCACGCCCATGGGGTATTGGAAGCAGCACACATACCTGCAGTACCAGGGGGGGCGAGTCGACAGCCCCATGTGATACTCAAACCCATCGCCCCCCTCCTGCTGCCCCTGCTGCTGCCTGCCCTGCTGCCCTTCCTGCCTCTCTTCCTGCTACTCCACCCCACCCATTCCCTACCCCCTCCCCCAACTACAAAGCACCATACACACACACCTGCAGTACCAGGGGGGTCGGGTCGACAGCCCCATGTGGTAGTCAAATTCATCGCCCCCCTCCGCTGCTGCCCCCCCGCCCTTCCCCTTCCCCCCTGCTGGCGGCCTCCCCCCTGCACTGGGGTTCGCTGCATTGGCCCCCTTGGGCCCGAACTTCTCCTGGTGGGGGAAGAGGGGTAGAGGGGGGGAGAGAGGGAAACGGGGGAAGGAGAGAGTGGGGTTTAGGGCACGGATACATCATGCTGCCGTAGCAGCCCCTCCCCATCCCCCTGCCAGCGGCCTCCCCCACTCCCCCCATCCCCACCCTTGGGGTTCGCTGCGTTAGCATTGTGAGAGCGGGGCGAGTGTGGACGAGAGAGGGAGGAAGGGGAGGATGGGGGATTAGGTTTGGCGGCGAGTTCGAACGAGGGGGGGGATGGAAGGGAAAGAGTGAGCAGTACGTACTGTACCATTTCAGTTACTGGTTTTAATCACAAAAAACAAAAAAAGGCTGAGTTTTCTCGCATGTGACTATAATGGCGTGATTACTGTACCATTTCGGTCATGCACGTCGTGTGTGACTGTACCGAGCGCCGATCAAACGTCACGCCGCAATCAATGCACGCGAGCTGATAGCAGGGGAGGAGGGGAAGGGGGGGGGAGGGGAGGGGGGGATGGAGAATGGGGAAAGAGGGGAGGGAGGAGGAAGGGGGTTGGTTGGGGGTGCGGGGGTTGGGATGGAGGGAGAGGGAAGGGGGGGAAGACGAAGAAGGGGTAATTACAAAAGAAACGGCGACGAGAGTGTCGACGCGAGATTCGGAGAGCCGAAAACTAACACTGTACGAGGAAGCGGGCGACAAGGGCCGTTGTCGTACTGAAACCGAGCCAGAGCACGCCAAGTACGCGATTCAAGGACAACCTGTTATTCCGTAGAACATGACGGTTGCTATAAATCTTACACGGCGCGTCGCTGACCTTGTAAGCGGAGCATCGCCCGAAGTGCGCGTTGAGCTTGGGCTTCTTAAGCGTCTCGCCGCAGTCCTCGCACTGAAACCACACCATTGTCGACTTGCGGTAGCCTAAGACTACTAATGCGACCAGCCGAGATAAATATTGCGGTAAGTGAACGAAGAACACGGCGGAGAGGCAACGGCACGTGTCACCGCGCGACGGAATCCGAGGCGCGCTTCGAGCAGCGGCACGTTATGATAAAGCGCTGTTTCGGAAATGGAGGGAAGAAGAGTGAGGATAAGGAAGGAGGGGAGAGGGTACGGGGTTTCGGGTCTGGCCCGACACAAAATTCTGTGTACGGCATTTCCAAGTGACGTGTTTGGTGTACAAGCGATGGTTCTATTAGAGGGTTCAATACAGTCTGTATTCGTCCAACAAAAAACGGAATATGTACTTTCAGTGTATCAGCACAGATTGCATGGATAAATGTACTTGCAAACTACAGGAACAAAAAGAAAGACCATACAACATGCACCTCACGCACTCATGGCCAAGCGGGTGCTTATTTCTCACCTGCCCTCCCCTTAAATCAATCACATAGCTCACAAAAACACCAGGTAACTGCATTCTGCCTGAAAACTGCTACACCCAGAATTACAGTACATGATTCCAAGTTTACAAGCTGTGCTGCGCCATGCGTTACGTACGGTACAGGTCAGTCAGTGCTGCTTCTCCACGCCCCAGGTCTACCAGCAACTCCAACCAACCAATGATGTTCGCCATCCGGTCAACACAGCACCATCTCACCCCTCACCTACGGCAACTGCTCAATCTAGCAGCAGCACCTCATCCCCTCGCCAATGGGAGCCGCGCACTTTAACAGCAACGCCAGGCACATCAGCACCAGAGGAGCAGGCTGCAGCAGAGCTCCTAAAGGTCCTGAGATGCCGTACGTCCGAGAGGCACAGCTACATGCGCATCTCCCCTGCAACTAGCCGTCACTATTGGAACCTGCACTCCCCCAGCAGCAGCAGCAGCAGCAGCATCCGCCCCAGCAGCAGCAGGGGGCGGGCTCCGGTAGAGCTACCAAAGGTCACATGCACGTCCACCCCTGCAACTAGCCGTCACTGATGGAACCTGCACTCCCCCAGCAAGAGCGACAGCAGATTGGCAGGTTGCGGCAGAGCTCATAAAGGTCCTGAGACATATCCCAGAGAGTCACAGCCACATGTAGCGCTGCGCCTCCAACTAGCCGTATTTGGCTCCAACAGCAGCAGCAAGGGGGGAGAGGGTCGTGGTTGAACCTTGTTAGAGGATCCTCAAATGCGACTTCAATAGTGGGCCGTGGTTGAGACAATAAAAGAAAGGCCGAGGCATGACCTAGTCGCGAGCACGTCTACAGGTCCTGCTAGCCGTCTCACGTCACTGCTGCCGCCTGCAGCCCCTCTAGCATCAACAGCGGCAGCAGAGGGACGGACTGCAGTGGAGCTGCAGAAGGTCGTGAGGAATGGGACAACTAGCCGTCACATCACCACACGTCTACCCCTCCGCCTAGCTGTCACTGTCAGCGCCTGCGTCCCCCCAGCAGCAGCATCAATCCCAGCAGCAGCATCCCCCCCAGCAGCCGCATCATCAGCAGGGGGGCAGGCTGCAGTGACACCACCACATGCACGTCTACCCCTCCATCTGTCGGCACCTGCAGCCCTCCCAGCAGCGCCAGGCCAGCAGGGGGGTGGGCTGCAGCAGAGCTGCCAAAGGTCCAAGAGCGAGACACGACCACAGCTACTTGCACGTCTAACCCTCCACCTAGCCGTCACTGTCGCCCCCCACAGCCCCACTAGCAGCAGCGGCATCTGCATCAGCAGCAGCGTCAGCAGGGGCAGTGCCACAAACCACACGCATCCACCCCTCCACCTAGCCGTCACTGTCGCCCCCCACAGCCCCGGCAGCAGCAGCATCCCCCCCAGCAGCGCCAGGAGAGGCGCGGGCAGCTGCAGAGCTGCCAAAGGTGCGCACGAAGGTGCGGGAGATGTCAGCGTACAGGTCTACGACCTGCAGAAGAGGCACGGGGGAGGGGGGGGGGGGGGGGGAAGGAGGGGAGGAGGGAGGGGGGGAAGGTGGGGGGCGAAGAATCAGAGCGGTAGGACAGAGGGGGGAAAGGGGGAACGAAGCTGTAAGTGAGAGCACATGAGGAGCAGTTACGCTGCCAAAGGTGCGCACGAAGGTGCTGAAGATGTGAGCGTAGAGATCGACCACCTGTGGGGGGTGCACACACACGGGACGGAGAAGGCAGAGTGGGTGGGTGGGAGGGACAACACGGGGAAGGGGGAACGGATCTGTAAGTGAGCGCACATAACGCGATGCCGCTGAGCTGCCAAAGGTGCGCACGAATGTGCGGGGGATGTCAGCATAGAGATCGACCACCTGCAAGGGGTGCACAAGAGAGGGGGGAAGGCAGAGCGGGAGAGTCGGAGGAGGGGGAGGGGGACGGATGGGTAAGTGAGCGCACAGAAGAGCTGCCAGAGGTGCGCATGAATGTGCGGGAGAGATCTACCACCTGCAGACGGGGCACGGAGGGAGAAGGCAGAGCAGCAGGTGGAGCGAGCAGGGAAGTGATATGTGAGAAAGCACTCATGAGGAGCAGCAGTGGATATGCCAAAGGTGCGCGGGAATGAGTGAGAGATGTCAGCATATATGGGGGGAGGACGAATATCCACCACCTGCAGGACGAATATCCACCACCTGCAGGACGAATATGGGGGGAGGGGGGCAGAGTGTGAAGGGAAGACATTTCGAAAACGCACTCACGGCGAGCTACTGTAGATCTGCCGGAGGTCCTAGCTGATACTGCAGTCACTTTTGACAAGAGACTCTGATATCAGCCAGCCTCTACAAAAGTGACTAAAATTTCGCACAGTGAGTTCACATTTGCATTGGAATCTCAAAAGAGACTACACTCAAATATCTCAGCGTACAGCCTATGGTGCATTGGGGAGGGGAGACGGATGGAAGCACGGCAAGGGACGAGCACAAAGGGAAGGAATTTGCGACAGAGTACTCACTCAGCCCTAGCAACCAATCAGGGCGTGCCGTAAGAGTTCCTACTCAATCAAACTATACCTTACACACGAGGCAGAGTTCAATGCGGGTTACCAGTTCAATCCCTACTCTGGTGACATTGATGCCTGATGAGGGTCATCCGGCATCTCAACTGAAGTTGCGCATGAGCCCATCCGGCAGCCGGGTCGTGTTACACTTCAACACATACACCCACTTCTACCTTGGGGGCCGAAAAATCTCTACCTTTGCACCAAATCCCCACCTTGGTGACATTCGGGTTGAGCTCTCTGATGAGCGTCACGTTGCGCATGAGCCCATCTGGTATTTGCAAAGAATGATACAGTTTGATTCACACACACAAGCACATTTATACCATGGTAAAGAAAGTAACATCCCCACCTTGGTGACGTTGGAGTTGAGCTCTCTGATAAGGGTCACGTTGCGCATGAGCCCATCCGGTAGCCGCGCCTCGTGGTTCGCCTTGATCTCGTGAATCAGCAGCCGGTTCTGGTCCAGCAGGCCTTGCACCTGCACGTGGGGGAGGGGAGGGGAGGGGAGGGGAGGGGAGGGGAGGGGAGGGGAGGGGAGGGGAGGGAGGGAAGGGGAGGGGAGGGGAGGGGAGGGGAGGGGAGGGGAGGGGAGGGGAGGGGAGGGGAGGGGAGGGACGAGCATTCGTCTCTCAATGCAGCGCACAGAAGCCAATCTGGTAGCCTCGCCTCGTGGTTAGCCTTGATCTCGTGAATCAACAGCCGGTTCTGGTCCAGCAGGCCTTGCACCTGTGTGTTGGGGAGCGGGAAACGGGAGGGATGAGCAGCAGTTGACACTCAATACGACATCGTAGGTCGGTCTGCACAGAAGCCAACTCAGCTGCCTCGCCTCGTGGTTCGCCTTGATCTCGTGTATCAGCAGCGGGTTCTGGTCCAGCAGGCCTTGCACCTGTTCGTGGGGGAGGGGGGAGCGGGAAGCGGAACGGGAGGTATGAGCGTAGTCGTCTCTCGATACAGAAGCCAATGTAACAGCCGGGCCTCGTGGTTCGCCCTGATCTCGTGAATCAGCAGCCGACTCTGGTCCGGCAGGAGTGGGGGAAGGGGGAGATGAGCACATGCGTGCCAATGAATCTTCCAAGGCACCCTACAACCTGCTATAGGACATAACATGCGTCTGCTTTTGAGTCGACTCAAAAGCGGACAATCTAACAGCCTCAAAAATCGGACCCAGATGGAAGTGCTGACGCGTCAGTCATGAGTGCGAAGCAGACCGACCCACGATGGCTCTTGGATCGATAAAGCAAAGGGCATGAATACACACATGGCAGAACGAACACACACATGGCAGAACGAACACACACATGGCAGAACGAACACACACATGGCAGAACGGGTGGCGATGTTTCAAGAGTCGCCTGCTTGATCCGCTTGTCGCCCGGCCTCACTCGTCCATGGATACGATATATCGATATATCCTCTTCCCCTCCCCCCGCCTTGCCTCGCCTCTTCCCGCGCCTAGAAAGCATTGAAGAATCTGTCCTAACCCGATCACACCCCAACCCACCCCACGCCACTCCACTGCCACCCCAACCACATCCCTCCCCTGCCCCACCCCACTCCACCCGACCCCACCGCACCAGCCACCCGCCCCACCTGGTTGAACCGCTCAAAGCCAGGCCAGACTCGCGGGTCAAACAGTGGCTGGGCGGCCGACTGGGGCGGTAGAGGTTGCTGGGCGGCAGACTGAGGCGGCAGCGGCTGCTGGGCGGCGGACTGTGGAGGTAACGACTGCTGGGCGGCCATCTGGTGGGCGGCGGAGGCTGTCCGTACATGCTGCTGTGGCGACTGTGATTGGTCCATGGGCTCTAAACAGATAGCTGCTGTGCTCTCCTTACTTGTCTATATTTTATAAGCACAAAATGCCTTTTACCCTGAGGGGAACAGGGGAAGAAGGTGGGTGCGGAGGGGGGAAGGAGGAGGTGGGGTGTAGGGGAAATAATTAGACAAATGAGAGGGGGTAAGGGGTGTGTTTCACACTACAATAACTGATCGACACGTGGCACGACGCCCTGTCGGCACTATCACATGGCCATAGCCAATCTACACCGTCCAGAAACCGCCGCAATCGCGGATGGCTGGAAGGAGAGACTCTCCGCAGGCCACGGCTGGCGGATGAAAACCCTAGAGGGTGCTACTACAGCGGACTGACGAGCCCTAACGTGGTCAATGACAGAACCACGGCATACGAACCCTAAAATGGTACTAAGCCATGATGAGACGTGAAAAACAATCTCGTGCAGCTCGTTCCGCGCTATGCTCCCCGCAGGCTAGGCTTCAGCTGAATTAACCCCGCGTGGCCCGTACCGACCTGCACACATCTCCACGCGCATTCAGAATTCGCCGCGTCGCCACCCGATGCCAGTTGCTGCCCAAGTGTCTATCGATTCGTGCCGCGGCGCAAGGAGCTCTGTAGATTTTGGAATAGAATTTCGAGTCGCCTCAGGGGTGTGTGTCAGCTAGTATCAACTACGTGATGCCTGAGGTCTACACGTGCGACTTGGAGTTGACTGGACGGTTGACAAACGAGACTGGCGATTGATGGAAATATCTATGGCGACTCGAATTACTGTCACAAATCGTCGAAGGTAGAATTGGCTATGAAGCTACACTTAGAAACAAGAGATAGCTGGTATTCAATGCGTTCCTAAAATCAATTGCAACTTACTCTCACTACACACCCACTTACACAATTTCAGGTGCTCAGAATAACCAAGGTGGTCCGGATCTGTAACCAAGGTATGCATTCTCATGAGATAACTGCAAGCGGGTGCTTCAAACAAGGGCCTGAATTCCGTTTTGACAATCAAAGCCCCAAAGCTACACCACTAGCAAATTGTACAAGTACAAGCATCGTATTTCAGCAACATAACACAAAGTAGAAGTGTACTGGTGCATGTACAGTACACCCAACAACCAAGTCAGCACAGCCACACGCTAATTCTCACTTCTTGCGCCTCCTCTTCTTGTCTCGGCTATCCTCACTCTCACTACTCTCACTCTCACTGCTCTCGCTCTCACTCTCGCTCCCACTGTCACTCCCGCTGTCCGACCCACTATCACTCTCACTATCACTCTCGCTATCACTCTCGCTATCACTCTCGCTCTCACTCTCACTCTCGGACACCTGAACAGGCTTCTGTTGCTGCATGATCAGCTTCGGCATGTTCTTCAGGTGTTCCCTCAGGTTGTCTGTCAGCCCTCCCAGACCGATAGAAGTGAAGAAGTTAATAGCGAAGCGCGTGTTCTTGGGCGTGTCTTTGGGGAAAATGCCGTCAAACGCCGCCCCCATGGTCGGGTCGCTGAGCCTCTCGTTCATCTTGCGCAGCCCAAGCTGCTCTGACATCTCCTGTTATGGTTGGTTTCAGGAAATAGGGGGAGGGGGAGAGAAGGGGGGAGGGGGGGGGGTTGGGAGGGGAAGGGGGGAGAGAACAAAGCACACGTTGCTGAGCGTCTCATTCATCTTGCGCAACCCAAGCTGTTCCGACATCTCCTGCTCGGGTTGAGGGGGGAGGGTGGGGGAGGGGGGAGGGGGGGTGGTAATGGGACAGAGAGAGAATGGGGGTGGGGCGTTCGGGGGACATGGGGAAAAAGAGACGCAGATGAAAGGTCAGTGAGCCTCTCGTTCATCCTGTGAAGCCCCAGCTGCTCCCACATCTCCTGTTCAGAGGCCAGTTTCGGCACACAGAACAAAATTTGGAGGTGGGGTGTGAGGCGGTGCTGGGGGTGTCTTCCCCATGGAGGCGAATACAAGAGCGCATCGCTAACGGCATGGAGTCGGTGGCGAGGAAGTGAGCAAAGAGCCTGAGAGCACACACTCAGGCTGAAGTGAACTGAAGCCCACCTGAGTGCAGTGCACGCCTGCTTGTTCTGAAGCGCATCTGGAACATGATCGTGAAGAAGATACGGGACGATGATGAGGTGTCTTCTTCAGTGAGGCGAATGTAGGAGAGCAGCGCCCACGGCATGGCGTCAGTGGCGAGGAAGTGGGCGAAGAGAGCCCACTGCCCTGAGAGCGCAGCACTAGGGAGCATGAAAGCTCACCTGAGCGCACACCCTGCTGCACGAAAGCTCACCTGGAACATGATCTTGATGAAAATACGGGACGAGGAGGAGGTGTCCTCTTCGGTCAAGCGAATATAAGAGAGCAGCGCCCACGGCATGGCATCGGTGGCGAGGAAATGAGCAAAGAGCTTGGCGACGTTGCGCAGCTTGTTGGTCTCGAGGCGGTGAATCATGCTGTACTGCTTTACGAAGCACTGCTCGAAACACTCTTGGTAGGCGCGGTTCAGCATGCTGTGGAAGGGGGGGGAAGTGGGGAGGGGTGGATAGTGGTTGAAGGTGGTGAATCATGCTGTACTGCTTCACGAAGCATTCTTGGTAGGCGCGGTTCAGCATGCTGTGGTGGAAGGGAGGAGTGGGGAGAGGGAAAGTGAGAAATTGAGAGACAGAGAAATAGCTGAGGGAATGCGAACTTCACACAACAATGCCACCAGTTCCACTCCCACCACTATAATAGGTGCCCCAGCATTCAATAGTAGCACAACTACACTCCCTATCACCATCGCACCCCACATGATCATGCATTATTTATAGTCACCTCCTCCATCCACACTCCCCCCCCCCCCCTCCCCTCGTTTCCAGCTGCAATGCAATCACCCACCAGACCCGCTGCCCCAGGAGTACAACGTAGCGGAGGTAGTACCGCACCCCACCCACCACAACCGCTGCCCCAGGAGAACCTAGAGGCGGAGGTAGGAGCACCCAATACCAATACCACCATCTTGCATTGAGTTCACCTGACACTACCATACCACCACACCCACCATCATCTCCGAGTACCGCACTCCACCCACCAGAAGCGCTGGCCCAGCAGCCCGTAGTAGCGCAGGTAGGTGCGCTCCTGGGAGCAGCAGGCGAGCAGCATCTCACACAACTCCATCTGTGGGGGGTGGGGGAGAGAGGGAGGGGAAGAAGGGGGAGGGGGGGGGGGGGGGGGGTTAAGGGGGGTGTGGGGAGGGGGAGGGAGGAAAGTTATTGAATGGGGAGCAGGCGAGCAGCATCTCACACAGCTCCTCACCTCCTGCCCCGGCTGTAGGTTGACCTTCATCAGCTTGTGCCCCCTTCTACACACGTTACCCCCCCCCCCCTCCCTCAACTACCTCTCATCCCCCAAGCAGCATTCAGAGCAGCAGCAGCAGCAGTAGCCTCTCACCTCCTGCCCCGGCTGCAGGTTGACCTTCATCAGCTTGTGGCCCGCCTCCTCAAAGTTAACTGAAGCCATGATGGTCAGGTAAATGGTGCGCCGCAGATTCACCAGGTTGGTCTCCGTCTCGTCGCGAATCTCCTGCTGCTTCGCCTGCTCCTCCTCGTCCTCTTCCTCCTCACTGCTCTCCTCATCCTCGTCATCGTCGTCATCATCACCCCCCCCTTCGCCCTTCTCGTCCTCATCCTCCTCCTCATCCCCCAGGATCTCTGCTTTGATCTCCTTGTAACGCTGCTTGTTTGCAAGGTAGTCCGGGTCGAACTTGAACACGTCTGGGAGGGGAGGGGGGAGGAGGGGGGGAGGGGGAAAAGGCGAGAAGTGGAGAGAAAGGGCGAGCGTATCAAGCTTTTGTAGCGCTGGTGGTTGGCCAGATAGCCCGGATGGAATTTGAAGTGAACAAGTCTAGGGAGGGAGGGAGGGAGGGAGGGAGGGAGGGAGGGAGGGAGGGAAGGCCAGCGAACGGAAAAGGAAGGCGCGAGGAAGCATGCATTGAGAAGAGAGAAGAAAGCAGAGGACAAGGAGGAAGAAATTAATTTAAACAGAGCTACACATACATACACACCACCCTTACCACGAAATCATCCTCGTTATAAGCTCGCCGCTCACCCAGGGAAGTCTCGGGGTCATACGGCTCTTCAAGGAAATCGTGGGTGATCTGATCCTCAAACAGATCGAGCTTCGAGAGCACCCTTACCCTCTCAACGCAACTCATCCTCGTTATAAGCTCACCGAGTGAAGTCTCGGGGTCATACGGCTCCTCCAGCGAGAGCTCGTGCGTGATCTGATCCTCCTCCTCCACCAGATCCAGCTCTGGCAGCACCGCTGGGAAGCCCTGAAAAAAGGGGGGACGGAACACGGTGGGTGGGGAATCACGATACAAGGTGAGCATGAAGCCAGGTGGGTCGAGTGATTGCCAGCTCGTGCGTGATTTGATCCTGCTCTACCAGATCCAGCTCGGGCAGCACTGCTGGGAAGCCCTGAGAGAGGGCAGGAGACACGGGGAGGAGGAGGGGCGGGGGGAGGTGTGCATGAGGCCAATGCAGTCAGTGAGTGAATAACAGCTTGTGGGTGGTCCAATCTGATCCCCCTCCTCCTCCTCCACCTCCTCCAGATCGATCCCACGCTGCACGGCTGGGAAGCCGTGGAGAGGGTAAGAGACATGGGAGGGAGGGACGGGAAGAGGAGTGCATGAAGTCAGCAGGGGGAGAAATTGAGAGCTGATCTGACCCTCCTCCTCTATCAGGTCAAGCTCGGGGAGCCGCGCTGGGAAGCCCTGGGAGGGGGAGAGACGAGCATCGGGAGGGGTGTGAAGACGTGAGCATGAGGCCAGCAGGGTGCGCGTGAGATGTTGAGAGCTCGTGCAAGATCTGATCCCCCTCCCCCACCTGGGCAGGGCAGCACTGCGGGGAAGCCCTGAGCAGGGGAGATGGTTGGAATGGAGGCGAGTTGTGGTTAAGGCACCTCTTTAGCTACATCCGCAACAGCACCATGGGTGATCGATCCTCACCCCATCACACGCACCTCAAACTTGGCGTTGCGGATGGCAAAGAGACCTTCGATGGTGAGCTGAGCTGCACTCGCACAGACAGACACACACACCCGTGCATACAGCATGACACGTGTACAGCCCATACGTACTCCCCCACATCACGGGCACGCACCTCGAACTTGGCCTTGCGAATCGCGAAGAGCCCCTCGATGGTGAGCTGCACACAGAGCATCACCCGTGCCACCACCCATACACTCCCCATACCCCCTCACCAACCACGCACCTCGAACTTGGCCTTGCGGATGGCAAAGAGCCCCTCGATGGTGAACTGCACGCGCTTGTCGATCTCCCCCTCGTGCAGAATGCCGCGGAAGCGCTCGAATATGCCTGCGATGTGAGGGGTGGGAGGGGGACGACAGGAAGGGGAGGAGGGAAAGGGGTGGAGAGGAGGAAAAGAGGAGGGGAGAAAAGAGCCCTTCAATGGTGAACTGCACGTGCTTGTCGATCTCCCCCTCATGCTGGATGCCACGGAAGGGCTCGAATATGCCTTGGGGTGGGGGGTTGAAGGGAAAAGCAGAAAGGGAGGCAGGACGTGCAGCGATGCATCAGTGTGTGCACCACTCAGTCGGCAGGGAGCATGCATTCAGTAGCCCAAGGATCAAGACTCATTGCGGAGTAGCTGCAAACCTGTAGTAAACACTTAAGCAATAGGATCAAGACTGTGAAACTTGCTGCCAGAAATTAGTGCAGCGATGCATCAGTGTGCGCACCACTCAGTTGGCAGGGAGCATGCATTATCAGTTCGCATCCACATACACAGCACGGCACAGCACAGGAGCATTGGGGCGCAGATGATCAGTTCCATGGCTCTTGTGCAGCGTATGTGGACGCAGGTGCATAAAATTCAACACAAAAGGTGGTTGGTTGAAGGGGGGAAGCGGGTGGTGGCATGGCAAATGTACGCTGGGCAGAAGATTGATGGGATGGGAGGGCTGAAACGGCACGAGGACGGAGAGCAACTGAAAAAACACACACATACCAAGCAACTTGGCACTCCCTGTGGAGGCCATGTCACTGGGCTCTCCCAAGATTAATCCCAAGCCTAAGGCGAGAGCACTCACTGTGAAGGCTGGCCAGAACTCACTGGGTTCACCCCAGCCTAAGCCCAAGCCTAAGGCAAGAGCACTCACTGTGAAGGCCCTGGGGCGAGAGGTCCTGCAGCATGGCGCCACACTCCTTCACGAAGCTCACTGCCACCTGGTTGGGAGTGATTGGGAGTCGTCGGGAGTGGAAAGGGTGGACGTGTGTGTGATTGAGTGTGGAAGAGATGGGAGGGGGGGAGAGAGACGGAGGTCGTGCAGCACGGCGCCGCACTCCTTCACGAAGCTCACTGCCACCTGGTTGGTGGGGAGTGGTTAAGAGTGATTGGGAGTGGTTGACAGTGGAAAGGGCGGACGTGTGTGTTGATGGGTGGGGATGAGATAGAAAGCGGAAGAAGGCAGAGGTCCTGCAGCATGGCGCCATGCTTCCCCATAACGTAATTCCCCTGACCCCACCTCCCTCCCCCATGCCTCACCTCCACGCTGTCATCCGTTGGCGTCTCCAGCAGCAACGTGAGGAGCTCAAGCAGCAGCGCTATCCTCCTTTACTACCAGGCATAGAGTTCACCAGATACCACCTTCCCCAGCCCTCACCTCCACACTATCATCCGTGGGCGTCTCCAGCAGCAGTGTGAGCAGCTCGAGCGCCACGATCTCGTGAGCCACCTGCTGGTTGCAGAGGTGCGCCAGGAAGCGACACGCCGCCACCAGCACCGGCTGCAAGAGGGGGGAAGGAGGAGGGGAGGGGCGGGGAGGGAATGATGGAGATATGCTAAGAGAGGTGGGCAAGAGAGGCAGGTCGAGTGCAACGATCTCGTGAGCCACCTGCTGGTTGCAAAGGTGCTCCAGGAAGCGACACGCTGCCACCAGCACCGGCTGCAGGGGAGTGAGGGCGAAGGGGGGTTACAAAGGATATGTAAGACAGGCATGGGTGGAAGGGAGGCAGGTCAAGCGCAACGATCTCGTGCGTGATCAAGAAGTAAAGAATGGGGGAAAGGGGATGGGGATGTTGGAGATATAAAGACGGGCAAGGAAGGGAGACAGGTCGAGAAAAGGGAGGGGGGGATTGGCTATGAGCCAAGAGAGGGAGCTCGAACGCGAGGACCTCGTGGCCCACCCACCCCTCGCCTTATCATCATTGCGCCCGAACCGAAAGCCCTCCTGAACGGCAGAATGATCCTCTTGAGCAGCAGCTCCCCCAGCTCGGGGAACTTAGTACGCTACACGTACGTCCACCAGCGCCACGAGTGCCACGAGCGCCTGAGCAACAGACTCCCCCAGTTTGGGAAGGGACCACCTTTCCCCTTCACCTCTCACCTTGTCGTTGCGCCGGAACGCCGCCTGATGATCCTCTTCAGCAGCAGCTCTCCCAGCTCCGCGAAATTGGTATTCACCACTGCCACCAGCGCCGCAAACAACAGGTTCCCAGCCAACAAAGTCCCGAGCAACAGAAATCCGGTGAACAGAAAACCGAGACCAGTTTGTTCCTTCCCCTCTCACCTTGTCGTTGCGTCTGAACGCCCTGCGAAATTGCAGAATGATCCTCTTCAGCAGCAGCTCCCCTAACTCGGGAAACATGGTATTCACCACCGCCACGAGCGCCGCAAACACGTGCGTGAAAATCGGACTGGCCATCTGCGACTTGATGCACGCGCTCTAGCGTCCAGGCGCCTCCCAAAGAGCGGACATGTTTTGCCATCAACTCTCACCTTATCGTTGCGCCGAAACGCCCTTCGAAACTGCAGAATGATCCTCTTCAGCAGCAGCTCGCCCAGCTCGGGAAACTTTGTGTTCACCACCGCAACCAGCGCCGCAAACACGTGAGTGAACGTCGGACTTGCCATCTGCGACTTGATGCACGCGCGGCACAGCAGCCCCCTGCCGCGCACGAGGTTCTCGGCAAAGAGCTCGGGGATGATGTTCTTGATGTTGGACGCGTTGACTTTGTTGACCAGCCCATTGATGGACTTGCGCAGCGCGTCCCACGTGAGCCGCTGGTACTCCGCGCTGCTGCGGTCGTTCACCTCCTGTAGCATGCGCGCCAGCTTGAACGGCGGGATGTACGCGCCTCCCGTGCGCCCTGTGTCCCGCGCTGCTGATGCCTTGCCTGCAGCCGGACCTGCGCCTGGGCCTACTGCTCCGCCAGCAGTGGCAGCAGCGGCGGGGGCAGGAGTGGCGGCAGCATCAGCATTGGGTGCGCGCACGGGAGCCCCCCGCCCGTCGCCCCGCCTCTCCTCTCCCTCCCACTCGCCCCTCCCCCTATCTCGCCGCCCCTCCTCTCGCCTACCTTCCGCATGCCTCCTGTGCCTATCTTCCCTTCCTCTCCCCCTTATCCCCCCCCTCTCCCTCTCTCGCTCCCTCTCCCACTCGCCGCTGCTCTCACTCCCATCCGAATCGGACCCTCCCTGCCTGTGCCGGCCCGACCTGTCCCTCCCCCTCCTGCCGTCTCGCTCCCTCTCCCTCTCCATCTCGCCATCCCGTCGCCTATCCCTGCCACCATCATCCTCTCTCTCCCTTCGCCTCCCATCCACGTCATCCCTTCCTCGTCCCCTCCCGCCCTCCCTGCCCCTAATCACATCTCGCTCGCGCTCACCTTCCCCCAAGCCATCCCTCGCCCTCATCTGATCTCTCTCCCTCCTCCCCTCACCCTTATCACGCTCCTCCCGCTCCTCGCTCTCCGCGCGACCCCCGCGCCTCCCCTCCTCCCCGCGCTTCTCCTTCCGCCCAACCCGCACCCTCTCCCTCCCCCCACCCATCTCCCACCGCTCACCCCCCTCCTCCTCCTCCTCGTCCTCCTCACGATCCCTCTCTCCCCTTCGTCCTCCTACTCTCTTCTTCGTTTCCGTACGCTCCTCCTCGAAATCCTCCCGCGCCTTCCCCTTTCCGCCCCTTCCGCCACCCCTTCCGCCCCCTTTTCCGCCATCGCTACCGCCCCTATCTTCGTCGCTCTCATCGTCCGAGTCGTGCCTCCCCCTGCGGCGCGCATTTCCCGGGCCCCCATCTCCGCCTCCCCTTCCCTGCTTCCCCGCTCCCCGCCTTCCCCCGTCGTCCTCCACTGGACTCTCAGGCTCTCCGCGGCTCTTCCGCTCATCCTTCCGCCCATCTGCCCCAGCGCCCCGCGCGTTCCGTTTCCCCTTTCCGCGCCCTTCATCCCGCACGTCCTCGTCACTCCCGCTAGAGTCACCATCGATAGAATCGGGGCTGTCGTTGCGCTCTTTACGCCCACGCCTCCTCCTAAAATCTTCCTCCCTCTCGGAATCGCTATCGCTCCTGCCGCGCATTGCTAGCGACTTACTTTCGGCCCTGGCTCACAGAAAGCCGTTCTCTGTGAAGCTCGAAGCCAGAACCAGTTAGCGACGGAGAACGTTTTTTAGTAGGAAATTGCGATTTGCGATTACGCGTACTAGGAGGGGACGCAAAACCTAGGAGGCGCGTTGGTGGTGTGGTGTGGATCTGGCTGGGCATAACAGATAATGTGGGTGGGAGTCTGGCTGTGTCAAATTTTCACGCGCCTACAGTTTAGAGTACACTAACATTCTTCACTAACCCATCGACCCCAGAGTTCTATAGTAAAAAAATACTATAAAGCCCTTTGAAGGACTTTTATTAACAAGTTGAATCCTCCACCAGTCAGGGAAGCAAAATATATCAGAGCGAGGTTTCGATCCTCGGACCTGTGGGTTATGGGCCCACCACGCTTCCGCTGCGCCACTCTGATGAGAAATATTCCATTCATAAAATTTTAGTACTGTGGTTTTATTATTAGGTCGTTGATGCATTTAATGACACGGTACCACAGCAGTCGCAAGGCAGGACCCACCCACCCTTTAAATGGATGCGTCCCGTCCCGTAGAGATACCGGTAGTAGGCACATCACGCACAACAGACCTTGAGTTATGGAAAACGTGGCCATAAGCCTACAATACATGTCCATTTTTCATGCTGTACAGTGTGGGTGTCGCGGCTTGCAACACACCAAACCTGCAATCAACATCAATGTTCTATGCATGCATCCATGTTGCCCGGTAACCAGCATGGACCCCTGAAGGCCATTGAACCCTGAAGGGCATTTAACCCTGAAGGGCATTGACCACTTAAGGGCATTCTTGCATCAAATGCCTCATCTGACACCGAATGAGAGAACCAGAGTTCCTCTGAGGCGCTTCAACAAGGTGTTGTTGGATCGAGTGCCTCGTCTCGTCTCCTGAAGAATGAGACAACCAGAGGAGCGGGGAGGAGGTGGTGACAGGAGAGATGGGGAAAGCAGGAGAGGGTGGAATGGGGAAGGGCAGGATAGGTGGGGAGTGGGGTGGGTGGAGTGGAAGTTTGTAACAGGGCAACAGGGAAGAAGAATCATAACTCGAGTGAGATACATATGCATGGAAATATACATATGTATGGTTAAAGTGAACTCATATTGTACAGCATTGACTATAGGAGGCAAACACAATCAATATAGCAATGCCCAGAAAGACACACCAATGATCACAAGCACGTGAGATGTGCAAACAAAGGCATGTGTGCACATGCATACACGCACACATGCAGCACACATGCCCACATGCACACATGCATACATGCCCACATGCATACATGGTCACATGACCCACATGCACACATGCATACATGCCCACATGCATACATATCCACATGCATACATGCATACATGCCCACATGCATACATACCCACATGCATACATGCATACATGCCCATATGCATACATGCCCACATGACCCACATGCCCACATGCCCACATGCATACATGCACACATGCCCACATGCCCACACGCATACATGCACACATGCCCACATGCACACATGCACACATACCAACATGCACAGCACACATACCAACATGCACACATGCACACATACCAACATGCACACATACAGGCGCACACGCAAGCGCACCTGGTGGCACTCGCAAGAACGCCACACTCGCTCGCACTGATTAAGCTGCCGCCTCCAATCTGCACCCTCCAATCTGCACCCTCCAATCCGCACCCTCTGATCTGCACCGTGCAATTTGCACCCTCCGAATTGCACCCTCCGATCTGCACCCTTCGATCTGCAATCTCTGATATGCACCGTCCGATCTACACCCTCGAATCGGCATCCTCCGATCTGCACCCTCCGATCTGCACCCTCCGATCTGCACCCTCCGATTTACACCCTCCGATATGTACAGACCAGCCTTCTGGTATCAGGGCCACTGAAAGGTGCATCCCATCACCCCGCCAACGCCTTCTGATGTGCCTTGAGCATTCTTTCATGCAGCACTCTCTAAACTTCAATTCTCTCGCTCCTCCATGCTCTCCACATCCCCTTCCCCCCCACACCCAAAAGCTACCCTCACCCCACTCTTTCCCTCACCCCCCCCCCTACTCCCCTCACTCCACCCCTCCCCTCACCCCGCTCCTCCCCTCACTCCACCCCTCCCCTCACCCCGCTCCTTTCACTCGATATCACCTCGTTCAACCGGCATAGCAAGCCAGTGCGCGCGACCAGGTTTGGAGCCAGCAGGCAGGCTAAGCCTCTTGTGGCCGAGCAGCCACAAAGCGAGCATGCTGAGCCTCGGCGCGTAACCCTGTAACCCTGTCGATCGTGAACTCGATGGTTAGCGCGCCGAGCCTGAAACCTCAGGAGTCACTCAGCATGCGCCCATTTCCGCCGCACTACTCGACCCTGCCATCGCTATCATCCCCTTGCCTCCATACCCACGTGCTTACCACACCTACATGCTCCTCCACACCCACTTGCCCACACCACTGATTGCCACATCAGACGTGCGCCCATTCGCACCAAACTGCTCGCCGCCCCAGCCATCGGCGACTGTATTCTCGAATCGACTCAGCGCTTGAACCCCTGGCAATCACTCTGCGGCGTCGGCGGCAGGCCGCGGCACGAACATGATGATGCACGCTCCCCCCACCGCCACCGCCACCGAGAGGAATTTTCACTCGACTCAAACATAAGCGGCAGGGCGAGGCACGAACATGATTATACACTCCCTCCCACCGCCACCGCCACCGTCACCGAGGGGACCTTTGAGTCGACTCAACCGTCAGCGGCAGGGCGAGGCACAAACATGATGATGCACGCTCCCCCCACCGCCACCGCCGCCCCCACCAAGTCCCAAACGTCCGGAGCCGTCCGATCGACGGCCCATCCCCACAGCAGCGCGAGCAGAATGAAAATCCCACCGTACGCTGCGTACGTGCGCGCGAAGGAAGCATCCTGGAAGGTGGCGACCAATCCGTAGCCGAAGAGGATCGCGGCGCCCAGGAAGCACCAGGCCCAATGCCAGCCGTTGATTCGCCACTGCCACACGAACCAACCGCCGGAGATCTCGAGGATTCCCGCCGCGACGAAGAGCGCGAGCGACTTGAGAACGTCGAGCGGCGCGTACTTCATGCCGCGATGACGCAATGCCGGCGATGCGTGCGAGATAGCTAGACGCGATGACGCAATGCCGGATCTGAGTGCGTGCTTGCGTGCGTGTTGGATCCGAAACGAACTAAGTGCGGGTTAGGTCAGGGCGATGCCGAATGAGACAGCGTGCTTTCTTTGTCACCTCAAAAAGGGCCTTGAGGGCGTGGAACGGCGCAGGGCGTGGAGCAACATGAGGGCGTGGAGCGGCGCGTACTACTTTCATGCCGCAATGCGGCCGCTGTGTGCTATTAGGACACGAACAAAATTGCGGGTTAGCTCAGGGCGATGCAGAATGCCACAACGTCACGCCGTACAATCTGTTACTCGTAGAAGCCATTCTTTGATGCGGGACGCGCTACGAAAGTAGTAATCCTTGGTGTTTATCCTAGCTTGGTCGATGGCACCCCTGCCAACCGCTTGCAACCGCGCTGCAAGGGGATCCCGTGAAAGATCGCACCCGAAACTTGGGCTCATATTCTGGCCGAGTCACGAGCTTTAATGTGCGAGCAGACTCTAGCGCGAGCAGCAGAGGTTCGTACCAGTAAATGAACCGAACCAGATTTCTAGGTGTTCCAAAGAGTGGTTGGTCCAATTTTCATGTCAATCTGAAACTTGGGTTCTGTGACTTCTCAATTTCGAAGCAGGTCTCTTTCGGATTGCAGTGCAGATCGTGATCGTGTCACACTGTCTGGCCGTGTATCGGAAAGCACGTCGCGAAGGCTGCAGACTTTGCGGTGTAACCCGATTTGAAGAATTTCGCGCCCCCACCGCTCAGCTCCAGTGATGTTCTGACCCGCGCCCTTATCTCTCCTTCTGCACGACTAGCCTTGCATTGCATGGCATAATCACGCCTCGGCTCGAGCAGTTGAGGCGAAACAATGTCGCTTTTCTCGCTTCGCGTTCTCTCCACATGCACGTGCCACGTGGCGTTCCAGACTGAATCCATCCGCAGGTTCTTCGAATCCAGATTGGACGCCACAGTCTCAGCCAGCCTGGCAGCGGCGGGAATCGAAGCGCCAAGAGCCAGCAACCAGCGACGCGAACCAGGTTCATGGAGGTTCGGATTGGCCCGAACGCGCGCCAGGCTTGCGCCTGGGAAATGTCGATCGCTCTGCGGCCCTACCAAATTCAGAGAGCATGCGGCTCGGGCGCGCACACGAACGAGGGCGGCGACAGTCGGAAGGCGCCTCAGGGGGCGTGCGACGGTGGGAACGGACCGGCGGACTCAGAAGGGCTCTGCGGGATGCACCACGCGTCTCAGCTGCGCGCAGTCGTTCACACTAAACACTCGGACGATACGCTCGGTCAGACGTTCCGCTGATAGGTTGTATCGTGTCCCTGTCGGTTTGTTCAACCCTTAACATCCGCTACCCGGACGATCCGCTACGAAGATCCGCTAGTACCGTATCGGATCCACAGCAAGCCGTTGTGATGCGATGTTTGAATCGACTCGGAATTTTTCAAATCAGCTACCGCATCGGACACACAGGAAGCCTCGTAAGGCCAGGAAGCAATAGCGGGGTGGAAGGGCACGGGGAAAGGGGCGTGAGTGCGCGCTGCGTGGGGGGGAGGCGCGTGAGTGCGCACTGCGCGCGTGAGTGCGCTCTGCGTGTGGGGGAGGCGCGTGAGTGCGCAGTGCGCGCCGCTGCAGGAGCAAAGGGGGGTAGCGGAGGAGCAGGAAGCGCTAAGGACAGGGAGTGCGGGAAAGCTCCTATAGGGGCAAGGCCAGAGGGCGGTGCGGCAGCAGCCTGCCGGAGGCAGAGGGGTGGGGATGGGTGGGCGTTGGTGGCGAGCGGTGGTGGGACGCCTGAGTCTCATGCAGCGAGGCAAGGCGCCCCTGAGGTACAGCCACAGCCGCAATCCCTGGCAGGGTGGGCGCGCTGGGGGAGCCAAGGGGGTTGCGGGGGCGGAGGGGTTTGGAGGGGCGGAGCACATGGGCGCGCAAGGGGGTGCGTGGACGGGGGGAGTTGCGCCAGGCAGGGGAGGGGGGTGGGGGTCACTGCTGGGTGTCTGTGTGGCAGGGGCGGCTGGGTGTGCGGTGATGGAGTTGGGGCTGGAAAAGGGAAAAGAAGCTGCTGGCGTGATGGCGGATGCATGGAGGCATCTGCAGGGGGATTGGCTGCTGCTACGAGTGGAGTGTGCTGACGTGGCTGCTCTTAGTTCTAGTATCAGGTCTAATGATAACGGATCACCTGTGAAAAACCCTGAATTTGGTAGCGCTGGTGAGGCAGGTGGGGCAGGTGGGGCAGGTGGGGCAGGTGGGGCAGGTGGGGCAGGTGGTGGGAATGAGCGCAATGGGACCAGCAGCAGCAGCGGTGCAAGCGCCAGCAGCAGTGAACTCGCTGCTACAAACACCTCCAGTGGCAAGTCCAGTGGCGGCGCTAACTGCAGGAAGCGGGTGGTGGTGCTGGGGTCGGGGTGGGGCGCGGTGAGCTTCCTTAAAGCCATAGACGCGCATGGGTATGACGTCACACTCATCTCGCCCCGCAACTTCTTCCTCTTCACGCCGCTGCTGCCAAGTGTCACCACGGGAGTGGTCGAGGGCAGGAGCATCGCTGAGCCAATCAGGCGCATCCTGTTGAGGGTGAGTTTCCAGTCAGTCAGGTGCTGCTAGCAATGTCATGCAATCAGTGTCATTATGGAGTGGTGTGTCATTATTGCAGAGATAACTACTACAACGGGAGCTTAGAGTACTGGCTAGGCACGTGTGCTCGTGTGATGTCTGCGTTCGTTGGTCCTTAGACGTTTTCCTAGTGCTCACACTGCTTGCTAGTTCACGGGGCAATTTGGCAAGAGTTTCACTAGAGAAAGTTGTCAATAATGGTAGCAACAACATTGGCAACATTGACTACATCAGAGCTAGCTAGGCTGCTGGTCGACCTCCAGCGTAGCAGGGTAGCGGTTCGCCAACGTTGCAAGTCCACGGTGTGCCAGCGCTGCACCAAGTCGGCTGCCCAGCGTTGCACCCGCAGGACAACGGTGCACCTGCTTCGCAGGTGCGCGCAGCTGGTTGGTGCGCACTTCCCTGTCATGTGCGCAACGCAGACGCCTGGCAGACTCCACGCCAGCGACTGTGCCCACCAGCCACGTCGACCTCGGGATACCACCCCCGAGGTCGGCCTCGCAGTCTCCACCCTGGCGACACTCGCGCACGTCGCCCGGGTATCCCGATCGACCGGGCAACCACGCCTGGTCGGCTCACGCAGTCCGTAGCCGGTCACGCATGCCCGGCGTCCCCAGTCTGGCGTCCAGGCGCCCAGGACGCCTTCCGAACCCCCTGGTCGGCGTCCAGACGCCCAGATCGGCGTCCGGACCCCGGACGCCGTGCAGACGCACGGGACGCCAACCAGGCCTCCAGGGCGTCGTCCTCCTGCTCGGCGTCTTCCTGCTTGGCGCCCTGAGTCAAGGTCGACGTCGGCCCCTCCTTCGTCGACCACCAGGTCCAGTCGACCACTAACAGGTCGACTAGCAGTCCGATAGCCGACCGCCGAAGTCGGCTTCGCCAAGTTGACGTCCTCCGCAGGTCGACTCCCAAGACGACCTCCCTGAAGTCGGCGCCACCCTGAAGTCGGCGCCCGTGCAGTGGTCCCCCGTGCAGGTCGACCTCCTCGTCGACCAGCTCACCCACTGCTACAGGTCGGCTGCTCCCCTCACACCCGACCACGAAGTCGGCTCCGCCCAAGCGAGGACGGGGCCAATACCCAACTCCCGTTGACACTCCCCTGCCGCGTTCACGCTTGGGCACCCAGCCCACACGGCAGTACAGCTCTGAGAATAGCCCGTCAGCGTGCACCCAACACAAAGCACGCTGGTCACCGCACCAGCCATGCAAGAGGGCATGGCACCTACTGCTGCACGTCGTTGTCGCCGTCGCTCACGTCGGCCAAGCGCACCTGACCGATTGCGACGGAGCACCGGTTGAAGGCCGGATAGTGCAGCGCCTTCGTCAGGAAATCGGCCGGCTGCTCAGCGGTTGGGATGTACTGCAGCGAGAACTTCCCGCGCTTCACCATGTGCTGCAGCCAGGCCTGTCGCCGCTCCATGTGCTTGAGGTTGCCCGTCAACCCCATGCCCTCGACGACTGAGATGGCCGACTTGTTGTCCACCCGAAGGACGGTCGGCTTCCCGGCATCCAGCTGCCGGAACTCTGCAAGGAGGAAGCGAAGTCGGCGTCCTTCCTTGCCGGCTTCGGTGGCTGCCACGTACTCCGACTCAGTCGATGACAACGTCGCACACTTGATGTGCTGGCTCGACCAGGAGACTGCGGCCCCTCCATAGACGAACACGTAGCCACCCGTGCTCGTCCTGTTCTGCTTGTCACCGGCGTCGTCGGCGTCCACGTAGCCGACCAGCTCCAGCGATTCAGGTCCACCGCCGAACTCCAGTGCGGTGTCGCGCGTATTGGCGAGGTAGGCGAGGCAGCGGTCGACCTCGCGCCAGTGCTGGTCGCTCCTCACCGTGAGGCCGCTCCCCAGCTTGCTGCAGGCGAAGGCGATGTCCGGCCTCGTCGTCGTCGCCGCGAACTGCAGCGAGCCGACCTTCTGCCGGTACTCCTCTTCCTGCTGCTCCTGTGCCTCCTCGTCATCGAACGTGAGCTCGGCGTAGGCATCGACCGAGACCGGCGTCTTCGGAGTGCGCCCGGTCTGCTCCTCGTCGATGAAGCGCCTACGAAGCTTGTCGGCGTAGCCCTGCTGGTGCAGCCATAGCTTCCCCGCCGACCTGTCGCGGACGATCTCCAGCGTGAGGTACTTCTGCACCGGCGAGATCTCACGCAGCTCGAAGGCGGCTTCCAGAAGCTCCTTCAGCTCCTTCAACATCGCGGCGCTACTGCTGGCGGCAAGTAGGTCGTCGACGTAGACCAGCACCCTGCAGGCCACTCCGTCCTTTCCGTCCTTGAAGTAGAGAGCCTCGTCGACCTGGCTCTTCTTCCACCCGGCGCCGACCAGCACGTCATTGAGCGCCAAGTACCATAGCAGCGGCGACTGCTTTAGCCCGTACAGGCTCTTCAGCAGCTTGCACACCCGGCCGGTCCCGTCGTTGAAGTAGTCCGGCTGAGACATGTACAGCACCCGGTCGAGCTTGCTCTGCAAGAAGGCGTTCTTCATGTCGAGCTGCATCAGGTTGAGGTTGAGGACAGCGACGATGCTGAGGAAGATCCTCAACGTGACGTAGCTGCTCACCGGCGCGAACGTCTCGTCGTAGTCGGCGCCATACACCTGTGTGAAGCCCTTCACGACCAGCCTCGCCTTCTCTCGCTCGACGGTGTCGTCGATGTGGTACTTCGTCGTCAACACCCACCGGTTCTTCATGACGTTCACCCCCGGCGGGCGTTCGACCAGCTCCCAAGTGCCCATGTTGATGAGGCTGCGAATCTCCTCCTCCATGGCGGCCTTCACCGCCGGGCCCTTCCAGCTCGCCAACGCCTCCTTCACCGTCATCGTCGAGATGTCCCAACGGTGCTCGGGGTCGGCTAGCATGTCGGGGTCGAGCTCCGGAAACTCTTCATCCTTCTCGGCATCGTCGTACAGCAGGTCGTCGGCCTCATCGTCCACGTCGTACACCGTGGTGAAGGCAGCGGGGACGAAGAAGTCAGGCGGTCTCCGAAGTCGGCCTGAACGCCGTGGTCCAGGCTGGACCTCCTCGGCGTCCCCTCCATTGTTGCCGCTGTCGCTGCCCTCGGCGTCCTGGTGCTCCTCAGCCGGCGTCCCAGCCGACTTCTCCCCTATGGTCGGCTCCCCTGCCGACTGCCCGGTCGCCGACTGCTCCTTGGTCGGCGTCACTGCTGCCTGCTCCTTTGTCGGCCGCTGGTCCTCGACCTGCTTCTCGACCTGCTCCTCCCCTGTCGACGTCGACCGCAATCCCACGTCGACCTGCCGCCCGTCACGTCGGCCACCGGCGATGCACTTGGCCGAAGGCGACGTCCCACTACTCCCCTCATCGCCGGAGGCCGACACCGAGGTCAGCCCACGCAGGTCGGCCACGAAGGGAGGGGCAGGGGTCGGAGGGGGAGGGGTAGGGGGGCGGACGTCCTCGACGTCCGTAATAGCAAGCTCACCGACCTCGGCAAGCAGTGGCAGCGTCGCCGACGAGGTGTCAGAGGGCGGGGTGGGCGACGAGCGGCCGGACACCGACCCGTACTCCGTCTTCCACTCGGCCAGCGACAGCTCCTCGTAGAACACCACATTCGACGTGGTGACCACCCGGTCGGCGTCGACGTCGAGGAGCTCCCAGCCCTAGCTCGCCGCCGACACGCCAAGGTGCAGGCCCCACCTGGCCTTCGGCTGCAGCTTCCCACCACGCTGCTGCTCGGTGACTAAGAACTGCGCCATGCAGCCCCACACCCGCGCCAGCGACAAGTCGGGCTTCTTCCCGGTCAGCAGTTGGTACGGCGTCGTCCCCGGCGGCAGCGCCGACCTCTCAAGGCAGTTGCGGACCCAGACGGCCTGCCGGAGAGCGAGGTGCCACCAGTGGTGCTGCACGCCCATGTGCAGCAGCATTGTCCGCACCGACTCCACCACCGTCCTCATCTCCCGCTCCGCCATGCCGTTCTGCTGCGGGGTGTATGGGCAGGTCAGGTCGTGGACGATCCCCTTGCCGTTCACGAAGTCGGTGAACTGCTTCCCGAGGAACTCCCCTCCCCGGTCAGAGCGCAGCATTAACACCGACCTCTTCGTCTGCCGCTCAGCCACTGCCAGCCACTGCACGAACGCCGGCAACGCATCTGACTTCTTGGTGATCGGCTTCACTCACACGTAGCGGGTCTTGCGGTCCTTCAGCAACAAGAAGTACAGGCTGCCATCCTTGGCAGCCACGCGGAATGGCCCGCACAGGTCGATGTTCATGACGGCCAGCACATCGTCGGCGTCGGAGCCGTGGTCGGGGAAGGTGTGTCGCGCCAGCTTCCCGCCGACGCACGAGACACACGGGGAGTCGGCGTCCGTCGCCGACTTGAGGTCCAGCCCAGTGGCGACCTCGTTCTTCGCTGAGCTCCGTATGGTGTCCATGCCGACATGTGCAAGCCTCGCATGCATCCGGTCCGGCGTCGACTTTGTCTTCGAGACGATCGCCCGCAGAGCCACCACCTCCGACGTGGGCGGCGTCGACCTCGTCGCGCAGGGACGCAGGTCGGTGCAGAGGACTCGCCCAGGGTACGTCGCCCGCCCGAGCACCTCCCCTGCTGTCGAGACGAGCAGCATGCCGTCTCCGTCCTCCTGCAGCTTCACTCCGTGCTCCTTCAGCTGGCCGGCCGACAGCAGGTTGGCTCGCACACCTGGGACGTACAACACGTCGGGGATGAGCACCTCCTTCCCGGCCTCTCCTCGCAGAGCGACGGTGCCACTGCCCTGAATGTCCTGCAGCGCCCCATTGAAGCCGCGCACGTGCTTGATGGAGCCACTCGGCTGAAGGTCAACGAAGGCTTCCTTCGTTCCCATCAGGTGGTGGGAGCAACCGCTGTCGAGCAGGACCACCGCCGGGTTCGCCTGCACAGCCGCCGCCACCGCCTGGAAGTCCTCTCCGGCCTCCGGCGCCAGAGAGATGGTCGGCTCCACGACGCCGACCAGCGAGCACGACGCCATCTTGTCGTCTCGCCCCTTGCCGCCTGCAACGGAGTCGGCGTCCTTCGCCGAAGTCGATGCCTTGGTCGACTGTTTCTCCTTGCGCGGATGATTTCCTCCACGACGAGGACGACGGCTGCCAGACCTCCCGCGGCCGCCCTAGCGTCGTCGTCGGAGTCACTGCGGTCGGGACAATCGAAGGAGAGGTGATCGGGGCTGTGGCAGATCCAGCACTCCCGACGTCGACCTCCTCCTCCTCGACCGCCGTCCTTGGTCGACTTCTTCTCGACCTCCTTGGTCGACTTCCAGCTACCGCTCCCGCCGCCACCAGACTGTCCGCGCTGTCCTGGTCGGCCTCCTTGCTTCGCAGGGGCGACGAAGTTGGCCTGCGCCAAGAGCTCCTGCGATCGCTCAGCCTCCTGCATCGCCTCGTCCTGCAGGATGTACGAGGTCAGGTTGTCCTCGTTGAGCATCGCCCTTGTGCTCGGCGCCATAGACAGCCGCTTCAGCAGGTTGTAGCTGCTAGAGAGACCCTGCATGACATGGGTGATGTACGACGCCGTGGAGTACTGCGCGCCGGCCATCCTGATGGTGGCGAGAATTCGCCTGGCTCGGTTGCAGTTGTCGGTCGCACTCTCCTCGTCGCCCATACGCAGGTGTGTCAGCTGTCCCTCCAGCTGGGCGATGAACAGGTCGTCGGTGACCTGGTACGTCGACTCAATGAAGTGCCACGCCCGGTGGCCGGCGTCGAGGTACTCCCGGCACCACTTCAAGGCGATCTGCACGCCCGGCGAGCAGCACCGCGAGATGACCGTGAAGGTCAACAGCTGCACGGCGCGAAACTCCGCACGCAGGTCGGGGTGGTGCTCACTCGGCGTCGCCACTGTCCCTCGGGCGGAGCCGATCAGCCCGGCCATCTCTAGCTGGGGCTCGATGGCTTCCTTCCAGGTGAGAATGTCGGGTCGACCGACCAGCGGAGGGGTGACCGAGATCCTGTCCGGCGTAAACTTGAAGTAGCCGTAGCTCGGTGCAATCCCACCTGCCGTCACCTGGGACGCCGTCATCGGCGACAGCCCACTTCGACGCCCACTGCCGTCACCATGTGAGGAGCCTGCAGCCGCCGACAACTGCATCCCTCTCGCCTGAACGCCGCCGGCTTCACCGGCGTGTATCACACCTCGTTGCCTCGACGTGCCTCCCACACTGCTGCCGACCTGACCTCCACCGGCGTTGACGCCCACATCGACGCCGCCGTCGTTGTTCACCGGTCGAGGAGAGGCAGGTCGAGAAGGGGGATGCTCCGCCGCCCACACGGAGCGGAGTCCGGCTTCGACGACTGCCCAGGGTATCGCCCCATACTCCTGGGCCTCATGGCGTCTCCTCGCATCCTCCAGCCGTCCCTCCAGGGTGTCCATCACCTCGGCGTCGCCTACGCGCACGCTAGTGACTTCACGGCTGCCGGTCTACGAACACGATCGGTATGTGCTAAGTCGGCTAGATTGAACTACGTCGCGTGTTCGATCCACGCTCACCGCACCATGCAGAGATAACTACTACAACGGGAGCTTAGAGTACTGGCTAGGCACGTGTGCTCGTGTGATGTCTGCGTTCGTTGGTCCTTAGACGTTTTCCTAGTGCTCACAGTGCTTGCTAGTTCACGGGGCAATTTGGCAAGAGTTTCACTAGAGAAAGTTGTCAATAATGGTAGCAACAACATTGGCAACATTGACTACATCAGAGCTAGCTAGGCTGCTGGTCGACCTCCAGCGTAGCAGGGTAGCGGTTCGCCAACGTTGCAAGTCCACGGTGTGCCAGCGCTGCACCAAGTCGGCTGCCCAGCGTTGCACCCGCAGGACAACGGTGCACCTGCTTCGCAGGTGCGCGCAGCTGGTTGGTGCGCACTTCCCTGTCATGTGCGCAACGCAGACGCCTGGCAGACTCCACGCCAGCGACTGTGCCCACCAGCCACGTCGACCTCGGGATACCACCCCCGAGGTCGGCCTCGCAGTCTCCACCCTGGCGACACTCGCGCACGTCGCCCGGGTATCCCGATCGACCGGGCAACCACGCCTGGTCGGCTCACGCAGTCCGTAGCCGGTCACGCATGCCCGGCGTCCCCAGTCTGGCGTCCAGGCGCCCAGGACGCCTTCCGAACCCCCTGGTCGGCGTCCAGACGCCCAGATCGGCGTCCGGACCCCGGACGCCGTGCAGACGCACGGGACGCCAACCAGGCCTCCAGGGCGGCGTCCTCCTGCTCGGCGTCTTCCTGCTTGGCGCCCTGAGTCAAGGTCGACGTCGGCCCCTCCTTCGTCGACCACCAGGTCCAGTCGACCACTAACAGGTCGACTAGCAGTCCGATAGCCGACCGCCGAAGTCGGCTTCGCCAAGTTGACGTCCTCCGCAGGTCGACTCCCAAGACGACCTCCCTGAAGTCGGCGCCACCCTGAAGTCGGCGCCCGTGCAGTGGTCCCCCGTGCAGGTCGACCTCCTCGTCGACCAGCTCACCCACTGCTACAGGTCGGCTGCTCCCCTCACACCCGACCACGAAGTCGGCTCCGCCCAAGCGAGGACGGGGCCAATACCCAACTCCCGTTGACGATTATGGAGTGCAGTGTCATTATGGAGTGCAGTGTCATTATGGAGTGCAGTGTCATTATTGAGTGCAGTGTCATTATTGAGTGCAGTGTCATTATTGAGTGCAGTGTCATTATGGAGTGCAGTGTCATGATGGAGTGCAGTGTCATTATGGAGTGCAGTGTCATTATTGAGTGCAGTGTCATTATTGAGTGCAGTGTCATTATTGACTTATACCTCCCTTTTCTCCCGCTGCCCCTCACCCCACTCACCTCCTCTTCCGCCCATCCTGAACCTTCCTCTCGCACTCCTATCAGCACGGCAGCACAGCTCGTTTCATTGCAGCCAAGTCCTCAAGGACCTCATTGGTCACAATTGGAGTTTCAAGGCGGTGCCCCCCCTCACTTCCGACTTACCACTGCCTGCCCTCCACATCCTCCCTGCGCCCACACTCAACCCCTTGTATCCCTCCCCTCCAGACCCCCCTGTGCTGGCAGCACGGCAGCTCGGCGCGCCTCTCGAGGCGGAGTGCACGGGCATCGACCCCCCAATCGACCTGCAACTGTCTGCTCTCCCCATCCACCCCGCCCTCATCATACTCACTTGACCCTCTTCCGCCCCTCCCCACCCTCCCCCCACTCCTCCCCCCCACCCTCCTCCTTGTTGGCAGCATGGCAGCTTGGCGCGCTTCCTCGAGGCGGAGTGCACGGCCATCGACCCGCCATTCGACCTGCAACTGGCTGTGCTGCTCCCCACCCCATGCACCCACCCTGCCCTCATGCCCTCCTGCGCCCCTCCTTGGGCTCCCCTTCCCTGTTCGCAGCACGGCACCTCGGCGCGCTTCCTCAAGGCCGAGTGCATTGCCATCGACCCCTCATTTGACCTGCAACAATCGGCTGTTCTCCCCATTCACCCACCCACCCCGTCCTCATACTCTCTTGCGCCCCTCCTTTTCCCACCCCTCATTGCTCGCAGCACGGCAGCTCAGCGCGCTTCCTCGAGGCGGAGTGCATTGCCATCGACCCCGCCTCCAAGACCCTCTCCTGCCGCGCCCCTGCCGCCCTGCCCCCTCCGCTGCCCGTGCCGACTGTTGCAAAGGTTGGAGGCCAGGAGGAGGGTGAGGGGGAGACGACACGAGGAGCTGAAGGAAAAGGTGGTGGCGCTTCTGGTGACGATAGTGGTGCTGCTGCCGGGGGTGGTGATTCTGCTGCTCCGAGTGGTGGTGCTGCTGCTGGGAGTGGTAGTGATGCTGCTGCTGGAAACGTAGCTGTTGCTGGGGGTAATGCGGGAGGAGGTGGCAGCGAGAGTGGCGGCGGGTGTGGCGGCGCCAGGGAGGGCGGGTATGGGGGTGGCAGGGAGGTGCGGTTCACAGTGGCAGGGAGGTGCGGTTCACAGTGGCAGGGAGGTGCGGTTCACAGTGGCAGGGAGGTGCGGGTCACAGTGCCGTACGACATGCTGGTGGTGGCCGTGGGGGCGGTCCCCAACACATTTAACGTGCCGGGCGTGCAGCAGCACTGCCACTTCCTCAAGGTGAGCTTCGATCACAACGCCCTGGGCACTGGGCACTGGGCACTGGGAGTGGGTCAAGTCCCGTGCTGCCGCAGGGAAGGCACGTGGTGGTTGCTGCTTCCTGCCGCAAGTGCCTCATTGCCCATTGCTGCGTCGCTGGCTGCTTGATCCTTTGTTTTACCCAATGCTGCGTCTTTCCCAATGTTTTGCTTCTAGCTGTCAAGCCTGGTCAATCACGCAACCCTCCCTGTCCCACTGTCCTCGTTTCCCCGTTCTCCCCGCTCGTGCCTATCCCCCTCTTCCCATCTTTGCTCTTTCTGCCCATCCATGTCTCCTCCCCATCCCCCTCTCCTCCCCATCCCTCCCGTCCATCCTTTCAATGCACGTTTTATCCCCCATCCCTCTCCCCCCATCCCTCTCCCCCCATCCCTCTCCCTCCATCCCTCTCCCCCCATCCCTCTCCCCCCATCCCTCTCCCCCATCCCTCTCTCCCCATTCCCTCCCCCCATCCCTCTCCCCCCATTTCCCGATCCCCCAATCCCTTTCCCCCATCTTCCTCCTCGCATGCCGTCTTCACCATCTCTCCCCCCCACTCCTCTCTCCCCATTCCAGTCACTGGACGATGCGGAGGCCATCAGAAACACGCTCATTGACCGCTGCGAGGAGGCCCCCTTTAACCCCTATCCCCGCCCCCCATCCCACTGCCCCCATCCCTCTCCCCATCCCACCATCAGTCGCTGGACGATGCGGAGGCCATCAGAAACACGCTCATTGACCGCTGCGAGGAGGCCCCCTTTAACCCCTATCCCCGCCCCCCATCCCACTGCCCCCATCCCTCTCCCCATCCCACCATCAGTCGCTGGACGATGCGGAGGCCATCAGAAACACGCTCATTGACCGCTGCGAGGAGGCCCCCTTTAACCCCTATCCCCGCCCCCCATCCCACTGCCCCCATCCCTCTCCCCATCCCACCATCAGTCGCTGGACGATGCGGAGGCCATCAGAAACACGCTCATTGACCGCTGCGAGGCGGCGTGCCTACCGGGGATAGAAGCAGACGAGCAACAGAGGTACCCTCTTAGGAGATCCAGAGGTAGCAAGCTAGCTCCACCGCGCCCCCATACTGTGCTGTGCCTCTCTCCTCCCTGTAGCTCCAACCCACCTCTTTTGCCCTCCATCCTTCGCTTGTTTGCCTCTCCTAGCCTTCCGCCACTACCTTATGCACGCTTCTCACCTCCACGCGGGCGGTCCCACAGGAGTGGAGGTGAGTTGAGAGGGTGCCTCATTTCTTGTCCTGCCTTCCCGTCACCCTCCTTGTGCTACCATCCAAACCCCCAGGCTGCTGCACGTGGTGGTGGTGGGGGGCGGTCCCACGGGAGTGGAGGTGGCAGCAGCAGTGCACGACATGGTGCAGGGGGACCTCTACCGCCTCTACCCTGCACTCAAGGGGAAGGCCTCTGTGTCTCTCCTGCAGTCAGGCGACCACATTCTCAACATGTGAGATAAAACTGGGTGCTCTTGGGGGGGCGTGCTCGTGGGGAGGGTGGCAGCAGCAGTGCACGACATGGTAGAGGGCGACCTATACCGCCTCTACCCTTCCCTCAAGGGGAAGGCGTCTGTCTCTCCGCTGCAGTCAGGCGACCACATTCTCAACATGTGAGATTGGGTTCTCTGAGGGGGAGTTGGAGAGCATGTAGTTTGATGCATGACATAGGCGACCTGTACCGCCTCTACCCGGCTCTCAAGGGAGGGGGGCTCGGTGTCTGCTGCAGCCACGACACCACATTCTCAACATGTGCCATGACGTGAGGCATGCGGTGAATGGCATGCGGTGAATGGCATGCGGTGAATGGCATGCGGTGAATGGCATGCGGTGAATGGCATAGGGAACCTGTCTGTACCTCCTCTACCCTGCCCTCCATGGCAATGACCCCGCTTCTCTGCTGCAGTCGGGGGAACACATACCAGGCGGTGCTGTCAGTGCCACGAGCCATGGCTAGAAACCGTACTCCACAATGCACACCTGCAGAAGGGTGTTTCTGAGAGTTGTCAGAAACAGCGTGCAGCCATGGCTAGGATCTTGCGTCCCTCCCACTCCACAATGCACAACTGCACGTGGGCCAGCCCTCCCTCCCTCCCCTGTCTGCATCCCTATGGCCTTCCCCCTCTCAGCTAAAATCTCACTCCAACGCAACTTCTCCCCCTGCCCCCCCCCCCCCCCTGCCGCTTGGTGCCGCCCGCTACCAGGTTTGATCTGCGCATATCTGAGTTTGCCGCCCGCAAGTTCCAGCGGGACGGCATCACTGTTCACACGCACGCGCGCGTCACGGCTGTTACCCCGCGCGCTCTCCATGTGCGGGAGACGAGCAGCAGCAGGGAGAGCGGCAGCAGCGATGGCAGCAAGAGTGGAGTGCACGGCTGCAGCAGTGCGGAGAGCAGTAGAGGTGCAAAGAGCAGCGGGGAGAGGGAGGTGCCGTATGGAGTGGTGGTGTGGGCAACAGGCATCACGGCGCATCCCCTGGTTGTGAAGCTGAGGGAGCAACTGGGACAGGTAAGGTTTGGGGCAGGTACAAACTGTGAACAGAGCGGTGGTGCGAAAAGCAGGAGGCAGAGGGAGGTGCCGTATGCGTATGGAGTGGTGGTGTGGGAGCGACAGGCATCACGGCCCATCCCCTGGTTATGCAGTTGAGAGAGCAACTGAGGCAGGTAAATTGACACCAGAGTGGATGGCAGTGAGTGGATGGCAGTGAGTGGATGGCAGTGAGTGGATGGCAGTGAGTGGATGGCAGTGAGTGGATGGCAGTGAGTGGATGGCAGTGAGTGGATGGCAGTGAGTGGATGGCAGTGAGTGGATGGTAGTTTGTTGTTCCAACATCAAAGCCCCTCTCTTCTCCCCATTGGAGCACCACAAGCCGAGATGGATGGTGGATGCAGTGAGGGGGCACACACCACTCTCATCACGTCCTCTTCTCTTTTCCCTCTTCGCTCCACCTCTTCTGAATCCTGCTTACATTCCCCCTTCCCGCCTACACCGTTGCAGCACCACAAGCGAGCATTGGAGGTGGACGAGTGGATGGCAGTGAGGGGCGCAGAGGCGGGCAGCATGTGGGCGCTGGGCGACTGTGCTGCCATTCACCACCGCCCCTTCACGACTGTGCTGCCATTCACCACCGCCCCTTCACTGTGAGTTTGAGTAAAAACACGGGTTGGCATGGCAGCTTGTGAGGCGGGGAGCATGTGAGGGGGGCAGCATGTGAGGGGGGCAGCATGTGAGGGGGGCAGCATGTGAGGGGGGCAGCATGTGAGGGGGGCAGCATGTGAGGGGGGCAGCATGTGAGGGGGGCAGCATGTGAGGGGGGCAGCATATGGGGCTGTCTGTACCCATCAGCGCCCTCTCCCACCCCTCCACCTACACTTCCCTTCGCCCCTCTTCTGTCCCATGCTCTCCCCGTTTCTTCACAGATCGCAACAGTTCATGTCTTTCCCTTGTCTCCGACGGTTCTTGCCGTCCCTTTCCTTGCACTCTCTCCTCCCCTCTTTCTCCCCCCTCCCCTCTTTCTCCCCCGTCCCCTCTTTCTCCCCGCTCCCCCCCCCCCCCCCCCCCCCTCTTTCTCCCCCCTCCCCCCCCCCCCTCTTTCTCCCCCCTCCCCCATCCGCCCTTTCATTTCCCCTCACGTCGTGCCTCCGTTTTCCCGCCTCTTTCCCCCACCGCTACGCCCCGTCCAACCCCTCGCATGATCATGGTGCGTGCAGGACGAGGCAGCTCGCATATCCCTTACTCTCGCCTTCTTCCCTGTCCTTCCTTGCCCCCCTCCGTCTCCCATGTCACCACTCTGCTCCCATCACTGTGCGGCCAGGACGACACAGCGCGCATGTTCCGAGCCTTTGACACCAACGGGGACGGCTGCCTCTCGCCCTCCGAGACCAAGGCGGCCCTGCGAGCCCTCCAGCAGCGCTACCCGCATGCTGCTGCTCTGCTCAAGTCACGGGACCGCATGGCACAGCTCATTCAGGTAAACCCCCCTCCTGCTCTCTTTGTGCTCCCACCCCCCATTAAGCACTCTGACTGCTACCCGCATGCTGCCACTCTGCTCAGGTCACGGGACCGCATGGCACAGCTCATTCAGGTGCATTCCCCTCCCTTTACCTGCTACTGCCTTGCACCATCTGAGACCAAGACGACTCTTCGATCCCTCATGCTAGTTCTGTGCTACCCGCATGCTGCTGCTCTGCTCAGGTCAAGGGACCGCATGGCACAGCTCATTCAGGTACCCCCCCTTGTCCTCCCATGCCGCCGCACACTCTAGACCAAAGCGGCCCTCCAAGCACTCTGACTGCACTACCCGCATCCTGCCACTCTGCTCAATTCACGGGACCGCATGGCGCAGCTCATTCAGGTACGCGCCGCTCCTGCTGTCCCCCAGGTTGCCACTCACCTGCTTTGCTCAAGTCACAGGACCGCATGGCACAGCTCATTCAGGTATACCCCCCTTTCCTCCCCCGCTGCCCTACACTCTTTGAAACCAAGGCGGCCTTGCGAACCCTCCAGCAGGGCTGTCCGAATGCAACATGCTGCTGCTCTGCTCAGGTCACGGGACCGCATGGCACAGCTCATTCAGGTACATCTCGCTCCCCTCCCATGCCACCGTCCCCTCCCATGCTGCCGCCCACTCTCTGAGACCAAGAGAGCCCGTCGAGCCCCCATGCTAGTGCTGTGCTGCTTACATGCTGCTGCTCTGCTCAAGTCACGGGACCGCATGGCACAGCTCATTCAGGTACACCGCCTTGTGGATTGTAGACGGCAGGGGTATGGGAGGAGGTGAGGGGGGGGGATGTAGACTCATTGTTGCTTGCATGAGATAAAAGCTGAGACGAAGATTGTTCCAATGCGCCCTCCACCCACACCCATCCTGCTTTCTCCTTCCCTCTTCCCCTCGCACCTTTCCCCTGCTCCCCCGCTTTCTGTTTCCCCCACGAGCCGGCGCATTGGCAGGATGCATTGCACGCGGACAGCAAGGCAGGAGCACCAGCAGGCACAGCACCGGCAGGAGCAGCAGCAGGCACAGGCGCGCCGGGAAACGAGGGGGGCGAGCAGCAAGCGTGCGAGGGCAGGGGCCTGTCGCTGGAGCAGTTTGAGGTGGTGCTGAGGCGGGTGGAGGGGCAGATGAAGACACTGCCGGCCACGGCACAGGTGGCGGCGCAGCAGGGGCAGTACGTGGCGCGCTGCTTCAATCGATTGCTGGACCCTGCTCTACCGCCCGAGGGGCCGCCCAAGCTGCGAGGGGAGGGCCGTCACCTGCTGCAGCCGTTCCGGTGAGTGGACGGGGTGTGATGGGTGGTGGGATCAGTGGTGGGATGGGTGGTAGGATTGGTGGTGAGATGGGATGTCGCAGCAGGGGCAGTACGTGGCGCGCTGCTTCAACCGCCTGCTGGACCCTGCTCTACCTCCCGAGGGGCCGCCCAAGCTGCGAGGGGAGGGCCGGCATCTGCTGCAGCCGTTCCGGTGACTGGAGAGGTGGCGTAGGTGGTAAGTTGGGATGCTTTGGAGCTGGTTAGTGTTATTGTTATTGCTTTTATTATTTCTATTATTCATATTATTATCACATTCAGTCTTATGGACGTTTCTTAGCGTATGTTTATGCTCTTCAGGATTGTGTTTACTTGGAATGGGAGGCAGGAGGGAGGGAGTGGCGACACAGGTACTTGGAATAAGTCGACTCAAAGCCACTTGCTTCTCACCCAACCCTACTCCTCCAACCTCACACCACACAACCCGCTATGTGCATTGGGGGCAGTTCGCCCCTCTGGGGTCGGAGACCACAGCCGACTCAAACGCGACTCAAAAGCCATTTTGCTTTTCCCTTCCCTCCACACAACCCGCTATGTGCATTTGGGGCAGTTCGCCCCTCTGGGGTCGGAGACCACAGCCGACTCAAACGCGACTCAAAAGCCATTTTGCTTTTCCCTTCCCTCCACACAACCCGCTATGTGCATTGGGGGCAGTTCGCCCCTCTGGAGTCGGAGACCACAGCAGCGGAGCTCCCTACCTATCCCAACTGCTCTATTCGTGCGAATTGCTTGTTGTGACCCTGCCCCCTAACATGCAACCAGCTATGTCCATCTGCTGAGGTCGGAGACCCCGACAGCGGAGCGGAGCTGTCTATCCCAACTGCTCTATTTGTGCCGATTGCTTGTTGTGACCCTGCCCCCCAACATGCAACCAGCTATGTCCACTTGGGGCAGTTCGCCCCTCGGGGTCGGAGACCACGGCTGCGCCTTTTGTGACGTCTGAAAACTCCCCTCCGCCCCTCCCCCCTCTCCATCCCCCCTCCCTCCATGCATGCATCTAGCTACGTGCATTTGGGGCAGTTCGCCCCGCTAGGGTCGGAGACCACCGCAGCAGAGCTGCCTGGCGACTGGGTCAGCATTGGCCGGTCCACTCAGTGGCTCTGGTACTCCGTGTATGCCAGGTGGGTGCGATGATGAAGGCCTTTGGTGGCTCTGGTACTCTGTCTATGCCTGGTGGGTGTGCTGCACTCTGTCGACAGGTGGGTGTGTCATGTGTTATGGGTGCATGCATTCATACTTGCAGGTCCACACAGTGGCTCTGGTAATCTGTGTATGCCAGGTGAGTGCGCTGTGCAGTATGAGTGCATGCATGTGCTTTGATTAGAGGTCCACACAGTGGCTCTGGTACTCTGTCTACACCAGGTGGGTGTGTTGTGTACCGTATTGTGGGTGCGTGCATTCATAGGCAGCAGAAATGCTGCAGCGCACTGGGGTCCCTTCTTAGGATCCTTCTAGCAAAAATGCTGCAGCGCTCTCTTACTTATGCTTCCCCGTGTCTCACTCTCCTTGCAGTAAGCAAGTCAGTGCGAGGACAAGAGCCCTGGTGGTGTTTGATTGGATCAAGTCGGCACTTTTTGGCCGTGATTCAAGTCGCATGTGAATACGGTACCGTCATCGCCCGGATATAAGACATATGTCTTATCTCATACACTAAAAAAAATGTTTGGTTTATCTTGTATTTGGGGAGGTTTTAGGTGTCAAGTCTTAAAAATGGAAACGTTTTTTAACTACTTAAAAATGTTTTCACGCACCTTGAAAAGAGTTTCTCGTTGCGAAGGTGCCACTTCGGCAACCATTGTTCGGGACGCCACGTCATCCCGAATACTTGCAACCTCAAATTTGGTAGTATGTGAGTCAGCACGTGGCAGAATTCGCGTGTCGCAAGGGTAAAAATGTACGCGGTATTTCAATTTTCACTAAAATATGTTGTAGTTTCGTTTGTAAGACACATATGTCTTATCTCGTACTGTAAGGAAATTCCCTTTTCCTTACTTCGCATCTCTGCTCAACGCGTACATCACTGTAGCACCTCAGTCAGCACCGTTACCACTCACAACCATCGCATCATTCATCATCCCGCCATTTTCGCACATCGCATCCCGACCTCACGGCTCGGCTGGTAACCCGCGCTCCGGGCCTACGCTTCGACACGTTCCCAACCTCAGTCCCAGGCTCGTCGCGCGACCATTACCGTTACCACTGTAGTTTCGCTATATATTCTTCGCTCATACCTTCGCTCATTGGACTCTTGCTTCGATAGTGCAATTCTCGCTCGTTCACTCAATTGCACTCGTAACACTTGGTATTCAGAGCCTACGATCCCATCTCGGACCGTATCCACACCTTCACTTCCCCACTATCTCAATTTTTTGGGGGGGTAGACGTCTCTCAGCGATACAGCACCGCCGCTCGTAGTGCTCTCTCGCAAGCACGCACGGCCACGACCGAGGCTCTCGCTGAGCTTGCCCGACACCCCCGCCATGGCCGATTTCACGCTCGCCACATTGACGCAGGAGCAACTTGATCGTCTCGTGCGTCAACTGGAGGATTCGGCGCTTGAAATCGCGACCCTCACGGCGGAACGTGACTCCGCCCGTCAACAATCCACGATGAACGTACCGACGACATCCCACGCACCAACAAACGCATCTGCACGTTCGGATGAGCCGATCATCATCTCGTCCGGCACACCAACACAACACGACAGCACGGGACAACGCTCAGGCGCAGCCAGTGAGGGCGCCGCCCAACCGATGCCTGGCATGGGAGGAAACAGGATCGCACCAAGCCCACGGGAGCCTCGAGAAGTCCGTCGGCACGTGGAATTTGCGGCGACAAGTGGCGAATAACCCAACATGGCACCAATGCCGCTCAAGCCGCAACGCCCGCCCTGCTTCGACCCAAGTCAACGCGGCGGTCCGACGGTTCAATCGTGGGTCTTCACGATGAACGTTTTCTTCGACGCCAATTACGTCGAGTCGGACGCCGCAAAGATCCGGTATGCGGTTTCACTGCTAAGAGGCCCCGCCATGGACTGGTGGCGAGTCATCGTGACGTCGCCACGCGCCTACGAGCCACCGTCGCACGAGGAAGGGCCCTCGGGTCCAGCTGTCACCTGGAGTTCGTTCTGCGAGACCGCCCAATACAGCACGTGGGATGCGTGGTGCGCAGGACTTCGGGCGCGTTTTGAGCCGATCGCGGCTTCAATTTCGGCGCGTCAGAAACCGCGCACTTGGCGCCAGCTCGGGTCAGTTCAAGACTATACCAGCGGTTTTCTCGCACTTTGCGAGCAGGTCGGCTACATGCACGAAGCGGAGCGGGTGGACCGTTACGTCGGAGGGCTGAAGCCGGACATCTCGCACGAGATAATGCTGCGCGGACTCTCTAACTTCAACGAGATTCTCGCGCTCGCCGAGAAGATCGACATTCTACGCCGACCGAGACCGGGGTCCTATTACGGACATCATCCTCGGGGACCGACCGAGCACGCCACTGTACACGCCGTCGCAACGAATGCAGCTGCCGCACCGTTTAAGGGGCGCTGCTTTGCTTGCAACAGGCCGGGCCATCGCAAGAGCGAATGCCCAGAGGAGCTGAGGCGCCGCGGAGCAGAGCAGGGGAGGGAGTCTCAGAGGCAGGGAAACGCCAGCAGTCAGTAGAAGTTGGGCCAACTACTGACGAGACTGCCTGCTCGCCCAACCACACCGACCCTCACCGAGTCACAGTACCGATTCATGCCATCGATCGGGCTCGGATGAATAAGGAGGGTACAGCGACGGATTGCCCGGTACTAATCTATGGGAAAATACAGGGAGCAGCAGTGAAGATTTTTATTGACGGAGGAGCAAGTCACAGCTTAGTTAATACCGCAACCGCACGGAAATTACAGTTAACACTTAACCGATGCTTACCTGAGATAGATGCACGCTTAGTCGACGGCACGCCACTGGCTATACGGGAAAAGGTGGAGAGAGTAAAGGTCCGCTGCGGAGGGAACTTCGGGTTTACACAGGAAATGCTCGCAACGACACTGGATGGGCACGACATTTTATTGGGACGTGATTGGCTGCGACGGTATAACCCACGAATTGACTGGACGACGGGTAGCTGCACAGTGCGAGCTAGTGGTAACTGGGTCGCCCTACCTCGCTGGCAGCCACCCGAGTCTTCGACGGTCCAGGTCAACGCCATCACGATGAAACGGGCTGTCGCTGCTGGAGCTGACGTGTACGCAGTGGATATCGCATTAGTGGAAAAAGAGGACCGGCCGAGTGATTTGCAGAAACTGTTGGCAGCCGTACCACCCGAACTACAGGCACTACTGAAACGGTTCCCGGGTATCTTTCCGGATGACTTACCGCAAGGGCTGCCACCTCAGCGGGCGCATGACCATAGGATCGAGTTAGAACCGGGGGCACAACCAACTGTACAGCGCCAATTTCGACTGACACAGCCCGAGCTCGACGAGCTAAGGAAGCAGTTAGATTACCTGTTAGAGAAGTAGTTTATCCGACCGAGCTCGTCACCGTTCGCCGCACCGATACTGTTCACACCGAAAAAAGACGGGGGGTTTCGCATGTGCATCGACTACCGAGCGCTTAACAGGGTAACAGTAAAATCACGATACCCCATCCCCCGCGCCGACGAACTGATCGACCAGCTGCGAACCGCACGAGTATTTTCGAAAATAGACTTACGGGGAGGTTACCATCAAATTCGGGCCGAACCATCGGACTGCGCCAAGACAGCATTTAGGACTAGGTACGGGTCATTCGATTACACGGTGATGCCTTTCGGGCTGACCAACGCGCCTGCAACATTTCAGATGACCATGAACGAGGCGTTTAGGCCACTTTTAGATAAATGCGTCATAGTTTACCTCGACGACATCCTCGTTTACAGTCGGGACCAGCAGCAGCACTTAGTAGATCTCGAAGCAGTTTTTAAAATTTTAGAGGCACATCGGTTACTCACCAAGGGCTCCAAGTGCGAGTTTTTTCGGGACAGGCTAGAGTTTTTAGGTCACGTCATTTCGGAGGCTGGGATTGAGATAGACCCTAAGAAGCTGGATACCGTAAAAGCGTGGCATCCCCCGACGAACATCACGGAACTACAGAGTTTTTTAGGGTTTGTTAATTACGTTCGTTGGTTCGTCCCCGACATGGCACGCTAAACAGCCCCGCTCACTGATTTACTGCGTAAGGGGGTCCCTTTTACGTGGGGGGAGAAAGAGCATGCTGCCTTCTCTGCCCTGAAAAATGTTCTCTGTTCACCACCCGTCCTACGCATCGCTGACCCACACCGCCCCTTCGAAGTTGTTACAGACGCGAGTGACATCGCCATCGGAGCCGTACTGTTACAGGACTTCGGCAACGGCCTCCAACCCATCGCCTACGAATCACGCAAGCTACATCCACCTGAGCGAAATTACCCGATACACGACCGCGAAATGCTCGCGATCGTGCATGCATTCAAAGTGTGGCGTTGCTACTTGACCGGCGCAGACGTGACAGTACGGACAGACCATCGATCCCTACAGTACCTTCGCGCACAGCCCCACCTCAACCTACGACAGATTCGGTGGCTCGACTTCCTCGAATCGAATTTCCACTATACGGTCACATATAAAAAAGGAGCCTCGAATATCGCCGACGCACTGACCCGCCCCACTGCCCAAATACATGCGATACTACTCGCCCAGACCAGCCCGTTACTGACAGGACTATTTACCCACGGATATCAAACAGACCCATTTTTCACAGGAGGAAATTCACAGCAATTCGCAGCAGCCAAGGGAGCCTATTACGTAAAAGCTGGATCCGACCGCATCTGGGTACCAGGGTACACGCTACTAAGGGAACTACTGTTACAGGAGGCACACGACGGAGTTACCTCGGGACATTTCGGAGTAGAAAAAACACGGCAGCAGCTGCAGCGGTACTATTACTGGCCGGAAATGTTGACCGACGTGCAACGACACGTGGCATCGTGTCCCACTTGCCAACTCATGAAGTCAACCAGGAAGCGGCCGGCAGGACAATTACAACCAATCCCACCTCCAGAGCGTGCTTGGCAGCAGGTGACGACGGACTTCGTCACGGGGTTACCGGCCGAGGCGAGTGGGAATGACGCGATCCTGGTCGTCGTCGATCGACTAACGAAAATGGCACATTTCGCAGCATGCAGGAAATCAATCACAGCCGAGGAAACAGCCCGACTCTTCATCGCCACCGTCGTTCGACTGCACGGGATACCAGCGTCAATCATCAGCGACAGGGACACGAAGTTTACCAGTAATTTCTGGCGGAACCTGTGGCAGCAGTTCGGCACGCGACTTCAATTCAGTTCATCGTATCACCCCGAAACCGACGGACAGACAGAATGGACAAACCAGACTATGGAGCAACTCATTCGAGCCACGTGTGACGATCCAAACACGTGGGAGCAGCAGCTGCCTCTCATCGAGTTCGCACATAACAACGCGCCATCTGCCACGACCCAACAGTCGCCATTCTACTTGAATTACGGACAGAACCCAACAGTACCCATGACACCAAACCCCGACAATCCCGTTCCACGCGCACAACAGTTCGCCGAGATTTTGCAAGCAGCACGGACCAGGGCAGCAGAAGCAATTAAAAAATCAAATATCATCGCTAAACGCAACGCCGATCGCCACCGCAGACCCGTCACTTATCAGCCCGACGACCTCGTTTTACTCGACACTCAGAACCTCCGCCTGCCCATCACTCCCAAACTCCGCCCTCGATATTGTGGGCCATTTCGAATCAGTCACATGATCACACCTGTCACCGCGCACCTCCTCCTTCCTGCTGACTGGTACGTCAGCCCCTCGTTCCACGTCAGCCTGCTTCGCCCTTACGTACCATCCACCAGCCAACTCCCACGACATCGACCATCCAGCATGTCACGACCACCAACCGAACCAGTCATCACCCCCGACAAAATCTTGAGCCACAGAGTTCGCGACCCTCGAGGGGCCCGAAAAGTTGAGTTTCTGATTCGCTGGAAAGATCGTACACCCACCGAGGACAACTGGGTTCCCCTGGACAGAATTGAAAACCACCCTGTCATCACCGACTATCTACGCAGCCGAAACTTCAAAGACGTCCACGCGCTTTCATAAGGAGGACCTTTTAGGAGGGGGGGGTAGTGTAAGGAAATTCCCTTTTCCTTACTTCGCATCTCTGCTCAACGCGTACATCACTGTAGCACCTCAGTCAGCACCGTTACCACTCACAACCATCGCATCATTCATCATCCCGCCATTTTCGCACATCGCATCCCGACCTCACGGCTCGGCTGGTAACCCGCGCTCCGGGCCTACGCTTCGACACGTTCCCAACCTCAGTCCCAGGCTCGTCGCGCGACCATTACCGTTACCACTGTAGTTTCGCTATATATTCTTCGCTCATACCTTCGCTCATTGGACTCTTGCTTCGATAGTGCAATTCTCGCTCGTTCACTCAATTGCACTCGTAACACGTACACACAAATACTGTAATCCCCCGTATATAGGACCCCCCCCAATTGTAGACCCCCCGGGTCTATAATACGGACCCGGGTACTCTATTCGAGTACATCTGAGTTATACCCCCTAAATGGCTCCTAACATTATAAGACCCCACAACATGTTGCGATCAGTAGTTGATCGTAACCAGGATCACCCCGGGAAGGTTCGCACACTTCTAGTCTAGTGGTGGTGGGCCCTTTACCTCAATAGCAGAGTGAATGCAAATGCTTGAGATAATGAAAACATGCAGTACAAGGAATATAAATAGGAGTATAGGGGAATTCGAAACGTTCTAGCTAGCCATGTACTTTAAGGGGTACATTCCCTTATTGCATTGAGATCCAACCGTGCGACTCCGGGCGGTTACGAAACCGTTCGGGCAGAATCCTCGCCACTGCTGCTGCCTGACGCTGTCTGCCCGACGGTCCAGATGCTTCTCGTAACCGTGTGACCCTTCGCGTCACTTGCGCCCTTTCCTCTTCAGTCTCGGCAGTGTATGCTGCGTTTGCTGCGGTGAGGAGTGCCCAATAGTATTTCAGTAATTACTATTCGTAACACCCCCCTTCACTCCTAGCCGTAGCAGGTCTTGACCCGCTTGACTACCCCGCTGAAGCAGTGCTGGTACTGCTGACGCGGCAGTTTCTTCGTGAGAAAGTCTGCTGCCATGTAACACCTTCGCGAACGGCTGCTGTTGCTGCAATGAGCTCGGATTCCGCTGATGACAGGGCAACCAGCTCCTGCTTCTGCGAGTTCCAGGAGATGGGGCTACTGGGCTCGAAGCGAAAGAGGAAGCCTGTCATGGACCGTCGATTGTCGGGATCAGCGGCATGATCTGCGTCCACGTAGCCGACGAGACTGAAGGATGCGGTTGGGATGGTGGAGTAGTAGAGCCCAACATTGGGCGTGGAGATGAAGAATTGAAGGGCTCGCTGAAGATCTGAGAGGTTCTCAGCCGTTGGTTTCCGTGAGAACTGAGCCAACTGGCTCGCGATGTAGGAAAGGTCGGGCCTGCAGGTAACAGATGCAAAGAGCAGGCAACCCAACTGCTGCTGGTAAGTGTGAAGTCCAGCAGGGGACAAGGTTTTGTTGTCAGGTTTGTGGTTGGGTCCTGGAGTGCGGTAAGGGGTGGAGAGTGGTGCAGGTGGAATGTTGAAGTGCTTGCTTAGCTCCTCTGCATACTTCGCTGCCGAGAGATGAATGGCTTTCGGCGAGTAGGTGATGTTGAGCCCGAGAAACTGCTTCACGTCATGATTGCAGGTAATGTCGACGCGCCCGGCGAGACTCTTCTCAAATTGCTCAAGCAATTCATTGCTCGACCCTGTGTAGAGAAGGTCGTCGACGTAGACCGTGAGTAGGATGTATTCGCCGCGGAAATCGCGGCGATACATCCCAGGGTCGTGAGGCAGCTGCTTGAATCCGATTTCAAGAAGTATGTTGTGCAGGTAATGCTGCCAGAGTCTCGGCGCCTGTTTAATCCCATACAGGGACTTGCGTAGCTGACAGACACGTGAGTCCCCGTCACTGTATGTGTGAGGCTGTTCTACGTAGATTACTGCATCTACTAAAGCGTATAGGAACGCGTTCTTCACATCAATCTGTCGTAGAGGCAGGTGTCATGCGGCTGCGATGGCGAAGAGAATTCTGACGGACGTGTGGCGGCTAACCGGTGCGAACGTCTGGTCGAAGTCGATCCCATGCCTCTGATCGTAGCCTCGCACCACCCATCGAACCTTGAATCGCTCGACCGTCCCGTCAGCTTCTGTCTTCACGCGGAAGACCCACTTGCCGGAGAGGATTCTTCTCCCCTTTACTGCTGCACGGTCGACGAGCACCCAGGTGTCGCGTGACTCGAGCGCCCGGATTTCCGCATCCATTGCTTCTCGCCACTCCTTGCTGTGAGGTCCTGTGAGAGCTTGTTGTGGGTTTTTTGGCTCGATGATGCGCGGAGTCGTGGAAATGGCAGCGTGAAGTCCCAGAAGCTGAAGGCCAGTGACGGTACTGTCGTGGCGGTGTTGAGTGACGACTTCCTGCACGTCGTCATCATCCCTTTCTGGTTCAGGCGGCGCTGGTGGTGTCGCGCCTCCTGTTGCGCCTCCTGTTGTGCCTCCTGTTGCGCCTCCTGTTGCGCCCGCTCTTGCGCCCGCTCCTCCTTCTTCCAAATCATCGTCGTCGTCGTCGTCGCAGCGATCGCCCCTCGTGAACTCGCCTCTTGGATCCTGCTCCAGAATTGCTGCTGCGGCTTTGTTCTCGGGTGAGGCGTAGCTGTGCCCTCGTTGGCGTAAACGCGGATGGCGTTCGTTTGTTCATCGTTACGGAATTGCCACAGGAAGAGCCGCTCGCAGAAGATGACGTCGCGCGCATTCTTGATTTTCTGGCTCAGGAGATCAAGGATGATCCACGCTTTGTGTTCGTGACTGATGCCGAGGTGGATTCCCCAGCGCGCGCGGCTCTTAAATTTCCCGATGGTTGATGTTGGCGGTCGGTATTGAACCATGCACCCCCATACGCGGAGCATGGAGGTGTCCCCCTTTCTTCCCGTCCACTTCACATGCGGCGAGGAATTCCCGGTGATTGCGGTGGTTGACAGCAGGTTGTGCACCCGCATGGCGTGGTGCATCGCGTAGGTCTAGTAGATCGGCGGGAGCTTTGACTACCTCATTAGCGCCCGCACCTTCGTCATGAGGGTGCGATTCGTGCGCTCTGCTACGCCCTGGTGCTGGTGCGCGTAGGGGAGAGAGATGTGGTGCTCAATCCCTTTTTGCGCAAGGTAGTCTTGCAGCTCCTTGCTCCTGAATTCTGCCGCGCCGTCCGACTGCCAGATCTTCAATTTCTCCCAAGATTGCCGCTGCGCGTGCGCCAGCCACAGGCGGAATGCTTCGTAGGCTCTGCTGCGTGACTCCACGTTTACGACCCACACGTGGCGCGTTCCGGCGTCGACGAAGGTGAGTGTGTAGAGCTCGTCGTTGATGCCGCAATGTCCTACGTTGAGAAAGTCACTGTAAACTTTCTCCAATTTGGCGTAGCGATTGGTTCCTGGCTCGAGCAGGGGGAAGGGTGTCAGTAGATCTGCACTGTGGATGCCCGATTGATCCTGGAGAGGGTTACAGGCGCGTTCGTCTGGGGGGTTATGGGCGCACTCACCCGCTACTGAAACAAGCCCTTTTATCCCAATGGTCTAGTGGTTGGGATTCTGACAAAGGGCTGGTGACTCAGTGCAGCTTCGGGGCAGATAGTGCAGGTGCGCGGGTGAGTTCCGCCTCTTACTTCGGAGGCGTCAGGGCGCAGCAGTGCGCCAAGTGCGAAGACGCCGGCCTCGATACAGCTCTTCACGGTCACGCGCGAGGGGTGCCCCAGGCATTGGTGCCAGATGGTATTGTTGGCGCAGAATCCGGAGGTGCGCATGTAGCGCGCAAGTGCTTCTGCGGGGTCTTCGTCAGGTGCTGGTGCAGGTATGGGCGTTGCTCCCTCGTTCTCTTCTTCTTCCTCGTTCGCCGTCGTTAGCATGAGGGCGAAAAATTCTCTGTCGCGAGAAATTCTCTGTCGCGCATGTTGTCGGCGAAGAAGGCGAGGCGCTCCTTGTCTCGTCGCGGCGCTGGTTGCTGCTGGTCCATATCCCTTTGTTCGACGAGAAGGGCGGCGCAAAGGGCGGCCTCCGAGATGACCCCCTGCTGTCGGATAAACGCCTTGCAGGGCCGCCATGCCAGAATCCCAACCACTAGACCGTTGGGATAAAAGGGCTTGTTAAATAGCGGGTTAGTGCGCCCATAACCCCCCAGGACAACGAGCCTGTAACCCTTCCCTAGGATCAATCGGGGATCTCCAGTGGACCTCTGACACCCCCCCACACTGGGTTGCTCGAAGTGCACACACTGGGATTCGAACCCGAGACTGCTCTGATACCATGTCATAATCCCAATCACTAGACCATTGGGATAAACGGGCTTGTTAAGTAGCGGGTTAGTGCGCCCATAACCCCCAAGGACAACGAGCCTGTAACCCTTCCCTAGGATCAATCGGGGATCTCCAGTGGACCTCTGACACGCCACTCTAGGCCGAGCCCTTGAAGCACAATGTTGACGAAGATCTCTTCGGAGATCGTGCTTCCCAACTTCGCAATTTGATCGCGTAAGCTCCGACAAGGATTCAGGTAGCTATTGGCCTTCTCTCCTGGTGCCATCTTCGTCTCCAGTAGCTGTTGGAGTAGGCAGCTCGACGACACTGATTCCTTTGGTTGGTATACGCCGTTTAGGTGGCGCCAGGCGTTGAGGGCTGGAGCAGGAGAGGTCTTGTATGAGCGAATGCTCAATTGCTCCGTCGGCGACATGCTCCGCAGAAGAACCACGTATGCCATTAGGGACTCGTTGTAGTACTTGATTTTTGCGTCGTCAGTATCATCCGTAGGTCACGAGTAGCTCCCGTCGAAATAATGATAAATCCGCGCGTTTTGCAGCAGCAAGTCCAGCCCGAAGCTCCAGGTGTAAAAGTCTCTGCCGTCAAAGCACACACTTGTCTTTATTTTTTATATGCTCAAAACCTTGATTGCGCAGAGAGAATTGCTTCATCGCTGGGACAGGGAGTCTTGGGTGTTGAGCCGTTTGTGTCAAGGGAGAAGCCTTGCGGGGTGGAGTTCTGCCCGTTTGAGGCCGGTTGAGTGGGTTGGGAAGAAGTTCCCGTGTCGCCATTCCGCAATGTTTGAAGTCCTTGCTCTAAACTCGTGAGTCGCTGAAGCAGTTGTTGTCAGAATGTTATGCTCTAGCCTGTAGTGGGGTGCTCTATAGCGAGTACAACCCTTCTAGGGTTTGCTATTTGTATCCTCATTCTTGCTAGTGCAGCTCTCTCCTTTCTTCATTCTTACTTTCTACTGCTAGCTTTGACATGCTATCAGAGCAGGTCGATCCCCTTGGATCGATCCTGTGGGTGGGCTCACCACCTCGTTGCTTCCGCTGCAACTCCTACAGCTACTCTATGTGCCGCACGCCCCGTGGCGTGCGGCAGTTTTTCTTCCCGCCGTGCGCCCCGAGGCGCGCGGCGGTTTTCTGCCCGCCGTGCGCCCCGAGGCGCGCGGCGGTTCTCTGCCCGCTGTGCGCCCCGAGGCGCTCGGCGGGCTTCTGCCCCGTCATTCGACGCGTCGCCCTCGGGAGGCGCCGCGACGGGCGACGGGGACCCGCGCGTCGCCCCCCGTCGCCCGTCGTGGCCTGCGCGCGGCCCGTACAGGCAGCGCGCGGCCCGTACGGGCTGCGCCAGGCCCGCGCGCGGCCCGTACGGGCTGCGCCAGACCCGCGCGCGGCCCGTACGGGCTGCGCCAGGCCCGTGCACGGCCCGTACGGGCGGCGCCAGGCCCGCGCGCGGCTCGGGCGACTGTACCAGGCCCGTGGTGGGCCCGTTCCTTGCTGCCCCTGCCCTCCCCGCTGTCCTCCAGTGCTTCTACTAGCGCCCCACCCCTCCTACTCCCCATTCTCCTGAATTAGGGTTTGGGGGTGAGGGGTATCAGGGTGAACCCACTGTGTGCCGTTCCCAGCTCCTCCTCCTCCTCCGTCTCCCTGTGCTGCAGCTGCCGCTGAGGGGGGGTGGACTTGTTGGAGCCGTTGGAGTGGTACTAAGGGGGGGTGAAGGGGGAGTGGAGCTAGGGGTGAAGCAACGGGTGTGTGTCAGGGGGGTGGGACTGTTTGGGGAGGCTGAGAGGAGGCTGCCGTCTTGTCGTCCACATCACCTGTAGTCCGGGGCGCTGTCCTGGTAGCCCAGAGAGCCTGCTGCGCCTGTCGGCCGTGGGTCCGTTGCTCCTATAGCTCTTCGTAGCCCGTGAGCTAGTTACTCCAGTAGTCCGGGGCGCTGTCCCGGTAGCCACTGTGCCAGCCGCTCCTGTTGCTCGTGTGCCTGCAGCTTCAGCCGTCGTCTCTCATCTTCTCTCCTCTCATAGTCCCTCCTCCTCCTCGCTTGCCTGCTGTGACTACCACTAGCTTTGCTCATAATTGTGAACTTTAAACTATTGCTTCTTGAACTTGTGCTCAGAATGTGTGGTGACATTGTGATCCACCCTGAGCTTATTCTGCTTTGCTTGCTCTCCTGATTACACCCCACTTTGGCTATGGGGGTGTGTCAGAATGTTATGCTCTAGCCTGTAGTGGGGTGCTCTCTAGCAAGTACAACCCTTCTAGGGTTTGCTATTTGTATCCTCATTCTTGCTAGTGCAGCCCTCTTCTTTCTTCTAAACTTTGACAGTTGTGCGAGGACGACGGAAGGGATCGTCGTCGTTTCTTCGCTTGTCGCAGCCGGGTTGGGCTGCGCTTCAGCCGTCAGATTTGTCTGACCTCCAGATCCTCCGGCTATTCTTACACGCGATCGTGTGCCGGACGCCAATTTTCGTTCGCCGAAGATTTCGGTGGTGGCGGTGCGAAGGATTCCTGAGTCGCTCTCATACCATCTTGCGATCAGTAGTTGATCGTAACCAGGACCACCTCGGGAAGGTTCGCACACTTCTAGTCTAGTGGTGGTGGGCCCTTGACCTCAATAGCAGAGTGAATGCAAATGCTTGAGATAATGAAAACATGCAGTACAAGGAATATAAATAGGAGTACAGGGGAATTCGAAACGTTCTAGCTAGCCAGGTACTCTAAGGGTTACATTCCCTTATTGCATTGAGATCCAACTGTGTGTGAAAGTTAGAAGAGAGAAGAGGATGGCACTACCAAGAATGAGGATACAAAATAGCAAACCCTAGAAGGGTTGTACTCGCTATAGAGCACCCCACTACAGGCTAGAGCATAAGATAACATTCTGACACACCCCCATAGCCAAAGTGGGGTGTAATCAGCAGAGCAAGCAAAGCAGTACAAGCTCAGGGTGGATCACAATGTCACCACACATTCTGAGCACAAGTTCAAGAAGCAATAGTTTAAAGTTCACAATTATGAGCAAAGCTAGTGGTAGTCACAACGGGCAAGTGAGGAGGAGGAGAGAGAGTGAGATAGGAGATAGGAGGCGACGGATGAAGCTGCAGACACACGGGCAACAGGAGGCATACTGGCACAGCGGCTACCGGAACAACGCTCCCGAATACTGGAGTAACTGGCCCCGCGGCTAAAGTAGCGGCAGACGAGCAACGGACCCACGGGCGGCTGGCACAGCTGGCTACGACTGGGCTACCGGAGCAACTCCCCGGACTACAGGTGCTGCTGGCGACACGACGGCAACCTCCATTCAGCTTCCCCCAAACTATCCCACTCCCCGTGGCACACACCCGCTGCTACACCGCTAGCTCCACTCCCCCTTCACCCCCCCTTAGTACCACTCCACCGGCTCCAACTCGTCCACCCCCCCTCAGCGGCAGCTGCAGTACAAGGAGACGGAGGAGGAGGAGGAGCAGGGAACGGTACAGATGGAAGTCACCCCCATACCCCTCACCCCCAAACCCTAATTCAGGAGAATGGGGAGTAGGAGGGGTGGGGCGCCAGTAGAAGCACTGGGGGACAGCGGGGAGGGCAGGGGCAGCGAGGAACGGGCCCACCACGGGCCTGGTACAGACGGCCGAGCCGCGCGCAGGCGGCCCGAGCCGCGCGCGGGCCTGGCGCCGTCCGTACGGGCCGCGCGCGGGCCTGGCGCCGCCCGTACGGGTCGCGCGCGGGCCTGGCGCAGCCCGTACGGGCCGCGCGCTGCCTGTACGGGCCGCGCGCAGGCCACGACGGGCGACGGGGGGCGACGCGCGGGTCCCCGTCGCCCGTCGCGGCGCCTCCAGAGGGCGACGCGCCGAACGACGGGGCAAAAGCCCGCTGCGCGCCTCGGGGCGCACAGCGGGCAGAGAACCGCCGCGCGCCTTGGGGCGCACGGCGAGCAGAAAACCGCCGCGCGCCTCGGGGCGCACGACGGGAAGGAAAAATGCCGCACGCCACGGGGCGTGCGGCTCAGAGAGTAGTGGTAGTAGTTGCAGCGGAAGCAAGGAGGTGGTAAGCCCACCCACAGGATCGATCCAAGGGGATCGACCTGCTCTGATAGCATGTGAAAGTTAGAAGAGAGAAGAGGATGACACTACCAAGAATGAGGATACAAAATAGCAAACCCTAGAAGGGTTGTACTCGCTATAGAGCACCCCACTACAGGCTAGAGCATAAGATAACATTCTGACACCGTGCGACTCCGGGCGGTTACGAAAAACGTTCGGGCAGAATCCTCGCCATTGCTGCTGCCTGACGCTGTCTGCCCGACAGTCCTGATGCTTCTCGTAACCGTGTGACCCTTCGCGTCACTTGCGCCCTTTCCTCTTCAGTCTCGGTAGTGTATGCTGCGTTTGCTGCGGTGAGGAGTGCCCAATAGTATTTCAGTAATTACTATTCGTAACACAACATACTAGAGAAGTGCGGATTTTACAAAAAAAAATGCAATTGAAAATGGTAACGAATTTCAAATCTCAAATGAGTCAAGACCCATTTTCAATGTGTTTGACTTTCGAAGGCTTCACTTGTTGCGCGTCCAGTCAGGATGAGCTGGCACGCGGCCAAAGTGACCTGCCAAGTCTCTGTGCGTAGTCAGGGAAACGCCCTTGCGCGATTCTGATTCAGGACGCTGTAAAAGTTTGATTCGATTGAATACACGAGATTGAAATGTACAACATCGTGCATTCTTGTAAATGTCAATGTGAACAGACCCGTGTCTTCTAAAAAATATACCCTTTAATTATACCCCCCAGCCTTTTTAGGGGTGATTATCATAATACCCTAGGGTCTTATATACGGGGGATTACGGTAGGTGTCGTATAAAAAGGCTATCCTGTTTATAAGAGACACCCGTATAATAGACAACCCCTGTCTACTATTCAACACTGTCTTATATCCAGGCGATGACGGTGATGTCGTACTTGCTTGAAATTTAATTTGATTGCTTAATTGGTTGGTTGATACTTCGGTGTGTGGTGTGGGGTAAACCCTGCGCTTATATCTGTTCCTCTCCTCGACTGTAAGCGCAAGCAAAATCTTGTGGGGTAAACTCTGCACTTATATCTGTTCCTCGACTGTAAGCGCAAGCAAAATCTTGTGTATTATATTGTAAACGCATCTTCAAACACCCCCAACTCCATCATACATGGTAATGAAACTGGTGAGCCGAAACAAACAATATGTAATCTTTGAGAGGTACCCAAACGATTTCCTGGTTGTTACAACAGAGGATTTTGAAGAGATTATTCACATTCACGATAATGTAGGATATCTCACGACAGTGCGCAGACACACTCGATGGCCTCACATGTGTTGGGAACAATAAGTCGTAAGCGCCTCTGTCATGTCGAAACTCAGGACACAAAGCGAAGAAGTCCAAATCGAAGCATCGCGAGTCAACCCTCAGAGGTTAGGATAACCGCCTGAAGGTTACGGGAAGGTCAAAGGTCAGCGACCTTTGACTTGACCAATACAGCGCGACAGCAAGGACACACAACTGACTCGACATTGAGCAGTTGCCCGAGTCGCACTGTATCGAATCGCAACAGCAAGGTAGTTTAATTACATCTATTCGTATTCCTTGTACTCTTATATAAAGCTTTGTATTTGCCTGTTTTAATCAACTTACTTTGCCCTCACATACCAGCGCAAGGTGGTTCAAGGCTTTCTTATTCAACGCTTCCGCTATTACATCATCCTACTCAAACTTTAACTCTACAAAGATCCTAGGGCACCTCAGCCCAACATGGTATGAGAGCAGTTAGAGTTAAAATTCATTATTCAACACTCAGTACATCAAAGAAGACATGTCTGCTAGAAAGGAGAGGAGCTCCTCCAACGGCTCTCCCGGTACTACCCCTACTCCACCACCTGCCTCTGGCCTACTGACAGAGGAGGGGACAACGACGAGACCAGCAGCTGGGTCTACGGAAACACCCGCAAACCAAGGCGCGGGCTTCGATCCAAGCATGATGGAGAAATTTTTCTTCTTCATGTCCTTCTACGAGCAGCACCAGCAAGGAGCACCTGCGCAATCAAACAACAGCAACAACAACAACAACGTGACGCCTATGAGTCTCGATGGCTCATCCTACGCGCGCGGGAATCAACATCAACAACCCACCTTTGCTCCGTACGAGCCCCAGCGTGGCTCCGTCAGCTTTATGCCGCAACCACAACCTGCATCGGGACAAGAGAGAGCACTGGACGCATTACAAGTTCAGTCGCAATTCGCGCACGTTTTAAAGTTGCAAACGACAAAGCCCTTTGACGGAAAAGACTTCTTCACCTAGTCTTTCGAATTCGAGCTGATGATGGAAGGAGCGCAAATCCTTGGCTTCTTCGACGGGTCCCTGCCATATCCAACAAACGGCACACAGTATGAGAAGCAGCAGCATACTTATCAATCAATGATGGCGTACACTATACTACTGAGGAACATTACCCCGGCCCAACAGCAGAACATCAGGCCTTACCGAGGCTACGGCAACTCCGCGGAGCTCGCGTACAACCACCTGAAGAACCTGTTTCAAGCAACAGACAGCGTAAATCAAAGCAGGTTAATGGCGCAACTGACAACGATTGAAATGAAACCAGGCGAGAAAGGCATGGCTTATATCAGCCGCTGCCGCGAACTGCGCGACAAGCTTCTTCGATGCGGAGGGTCAATTTCAGAAGACGCCTTTGTCACGGTGGTCATCGGCGGTCTCGGCCCCCACTGGCGCTCCACTCGCGCCATATTACGAGCACACGGGAGGATCTTCGAAGCGGCACTCTGCGCCGAAATCCACGCCGAGCAGCAGGACATGGACCTGCAAGAAGAAAGACACAAGAAGAAAACATTAGCACCGGAGTTTGCATTTCACACTCAGCGACGATACAACGGCAACAACAATCGACAACAGCAACAAGTGAAGATGGTACCTCCGTTTTGTCACATCTGCAAGACCTCGGGTCATCCTCGCACACACTGCCCGTCCCGTCACCAGTCGACGACACCACAGCGACAACTCCGACCTTCAAGTTCCCAAGTTGCTTCAACGCAAGCAAATCCGACGACCACAATCCAAGCTTCAACGACTCCAACAGGACAACCTGCGCAAAAACCAAGGAATATCGTCAACTGCATGGTAAAGATAACCGACTCCTGCACAACCGAGTCACCACCGTACTACTCACCCGAAGAACAACTTGACAACAGCACACCTCGCCGCGAGTCTCTTCAACCGAATCCGACGTACGCCGCCATTGCTCAAAGTGAACCATCCGGGAAAGATACTTGGCTCTTGGACAGTTGCTGCGGACAACACATGTGCTCTTCGGGACGCTTCGTCCAACGCGAACATCGACTTCAACGAGGGGTCGTCATCACAGTTGCCAACAATCAGAACCTGCGCACACGACGATAAGGAGTGGTACAGCTTCAGTCCAGGGAGACTAATGTTATACTACACATGTCAAAGGTACTAATAGCAGAAGGACTCGGCTACAACTTACTGAGCGTCAGCCAGTTGATGGCGAAGGGCATCCACCTGGAAGCCGACAGCACCACCCAGGAATGTAAATTATATCACGGGAAAGGCGGCCTTTACATCGGGAAGACAGTTCTGAAGAACAACGTCTTCGTCCTGGACTTCGTCCCGGACCTGGGCACCGCAGACAGCGACGCTATTGTTAACTTCACGGACTGGACGCACCCCCCAGACCTTGATCCAGACTTCAGCCCGGGAGGCTTCTGGTACTCGCACACCATACCTGAAGCAGAACAAACACGCGCATTAGCAACGATTCAACAATCGGCAGCAGCAGAGACAACATCGACAGCAGCAGAGACAACATCGGCAGCAGCAGAGACATCATCGGCAGCAGCAGAAACAACAACGACAGCAGCAGAGACATCATCGGCAGCAGCAGAGACAACATCGGCAGCAGCAGCAGGAACAACGACACCAGTCCTCGTCGACGAAGCACCACCAACACCCGCACAGCAGTTGAACCCGACTCAACGAGAAGTCCACAGAAGCGCACACTTCGTCGCCAGCTTCTACTCCAACTCCGACGCGTATCAACGCTCACCCGGACACCGCGCTCCTGAAGACATCTGGCACGCACGCACAGGACATCCAAGCAACACAGTGTTAAATAACACAATTCGAGTAGGAGTTCTAGACAAGGACTCGCTACTACTACCCGACGGCAGAGAACTTCAACGTGCACGAGGAACTTGCCTTATCTGCCCCGAAGCCGACTTACCCCATCGACCGTTTTCTTCTCACCACAACCCGAGCGCACCGGCGTACGCACCACTCGAGAAGGTGTACAGCGACATCCTCTACAATCGCGAACCAGGACAAGTCACCTACAACTATACGATTACCTTCATCGACGCCGCCACTCGATATGTCTGGCATCTAAACCTACCAAGCCGCGACATGGCACTCGCAGCGTTCGCCGCCTGGCTACCAGTAGCAGAACGAGAGTCGGGAGCACAGCTGAAAAGCTTCCAGTCAGACGGAGGAGGAGAATACACCTCTCAGCGCTTCAAGCAGTACCTGGCGGAAAGAGGAATCAAGCAACTCCTCTCCCTTCCCTACGCCCATCAGCAGTAAGGTGTCGCAGAAAGAATGAACAGGACTCTGCAGAACAGCATGCACAAACTGCTACGTGGCATGCGGCTACCCAACCACCAGTGGCCTGCAGCAATGGACCATGCTGTCATGCTGCACAACTTGCTGTCGTCGTCGTCACTCCCGAACAACGCATCACCGCACCTGCTGTGGACAGGGAAGCAGGGCAGCACAAAAATGTTACGAGTTTTCGGATGCATGGTACAGTACCGACCCCCAGAAGCACGAGCGGGAAGATTTTCACAACGGGCACAGTGGGGACTACACCTCGGCATCGAGAAAAATTACAACGCGTGGAAAATCTTCGACGTCCACTCAAAGGAAACAGTAGCAGCACGTGATGTGATCTTCTACGAGCGACTCACCCTTCAAACATACCTCGCCAACTTGCACGAGAATCAAAACCCCACAGGTGGCTTTCGTGGTGACCGAGCCTTCGCCTCAGCAGCGGACGAAGCAAACTGGGATGAACAGAACGTCGACAACGCATCGGAAGAAGCCGGACCTCTCCCGTACTGCTCCGTCAACGTGCCCATGGACGAAGAAAATCCTCGCGACAGTGCCAACGCCGAAGTCTTCTATCACTTCGCCGACAACGGTTACGTAACACCTGCGACAGTCAACACAAATGAAGCAGAACGGATAGGGCCAAATTTCATACCCGATCCAGAAGCGGGAGACGAAGCAGCTTATCCCGAGGATCCAACACTCCCCCGATACTCACAGACTGGGCTGCAAATCCTCGGCCTCGTCACCGCAGTGCACGGCAACGCGCTTCCTAAGGAGCCTGCGACGGTTCAGCAGGCTCTGGGGGGGGAACACAGGGAGAAATGGCGTGAAGCCATGGACAAAGAACTAAAGGCATTGGAGGAACGCAACACCTGGAAGGTCGTTCCCGCAAGCGTGGCAAGGAACAAGACTATTCTCACCGGGAAATGGGTCTTCCGCATCAAAACGAAAGAAGACGGCACGATCGAGAAATTCAAAGCACGCTGGGTCGTGCGTGGATTCGATCAGGAGCAAGGACGAGACTTCACCGAGACATTCGCCCCAGTCAGTCGACATACCTCTCTCCGAATCCTTCTCGCCGTCGCCGCCATGAAGAAGAAGAAGCTGCGACAAATTGATGTCGCCAATGCATTCCTCTACGCACCCGTCGACGCCGAAATCTTCGCCGAACTCCCACACGGTACCCACGGAAACCCCAATCAGGTCTGTCAGCTACTGAAATCTCTCTACGTAATCAAACAAGCACCACGGCTGTGGCAACAGCACCTACACACCCGCCTTACTCGCATCGGATTTCGTCAACTACCTCACGACCAAGGGATGTACCGACTCACCAAAGACGCAGATTACATCCTGCTGATAGTCTATGTCGACGACTTGCTCTACATCGGCTCCACCGACGACGTCACCACCTGGTTCGAAGGGGAGCTGCAGAAGGACCTCACGCTCACGGTCTCTTCTACCGTCACGCAGTACCTCGGGCTCAACATCCGCGAAGAAGAAAATTCGATCTACCTAAGCGCCGAAAAATACGCCGACACGATCGCCAAGCGTTTTTCGCTCACACCTACCGCTATCGCCACGCCATACCGCTACACGGCAGGAGATGACAAAGGAAATTCCGCTCCACTCAAAGCTGCCGGAATACGAGACTACCAGAGGAAACTGGGCTGCCTTCTCTTCGCAGCTGTCACCTGTCGCCCAGATCTATCCTACTCCGCAAGCCAACTCGCTACCTACCTCAAGAAACCCGAAGCAGAGCACCTGGCGGATCTCGATCGCGCACTGCACTATTTCGTGAGCACGCCGACGATCGGCCTGACTTACTACAAGAGCAAAGCAACGTCAACGAAACTAATCGGCTACGTTGATGCCGACCATGCTGGCGATTCAGATAACAGGCGCTCTCGCACTGGCTACGTCTATCGTCTAGAGCCTATCGGACCTATCTCCTGGCAGTCGAGTAAGCAGGAACTAATCGCTCTCTCCTCAGCTGCAGCAGAATATATCGCCCTTTGCTCAGCCACCAAGGAAGGACTCTACCTTCGCGAGCTGCTGGAAGAAGCAAAGTTAGCCGAGTTACCCAACTTCACCTTGTTGTGCGACAACCAATCCGCAATTCGCATCGCCAACAAGAGCGGATTCGCGAACAGAACGAAGCATATCGCCCTGCGATACTTCTTCGTGAAAGACGAAATCGAGAAAGGAAAACTCGAACTATCCTACTGTCCCACGTCCGAGATGGCAGCCGACTACTTGACCAAAAGGCTCGGAAAACAGAAGTTCGAGTACTGCATGCTGCTGACTGGACAAGGCCACGTCACCATCAGCGACACTCTAGAAGCGAAGGGGAGTGTTGGGAACAATAAGTCTTAAGCGCCTCTGTCGTGTCGAAACTCAGGACACAAAGCGAAGAAGTCCAAATCGAAGCATCGCGAGTCAACCCTCGGAGGTTAGGATAACCGCCTGAAGGTTACGGGAAGGTCAAAGGTCAGCGACCTTTGACTTGACCAATACAGCGCGACAGCAAGGACACACAACTGACTCGACATTGAGCAGTTGCCCGAGTCGCACTGTATCGAATCGCAACAGCAAGGTAGTTTAATTACATCTATTCGTATTCCTTGTACTCTTATATAAAGCTTTGTATTTGCCTGTTTTAATCAACTTACTTTGCCCTCACATACCAGCGCAAGGTGGTTCAAGGCTTTCTTATTCAACGCTTCCGCTATTACATCTGTTGGGCTGAGAAAGCCCTTAAGGATCTTTGCAGAGGATAACTCTGGGTAGGATATTTGTAATAGCGGAAGCGTTTGATGAAGTTTGTGAACCGACCTTGCACTAGTGTGTGAGAGCAAAGTTGTTTGAATTAAACAAGCAAATACAAGGTTTTATATAAGAGTACAGGGAATACGAATGGATAGATAACTGTATTTGCTGTTGCGATTCGATACAGTGCGACTCGGGCAACTGCTCTGTAACGAGTCAGTTGTGTGTCCTTAACTGTCGCGCTGTAATTGTCGAGTCAAAGGTCGCTGACCTTTGACTTTCCCGTAACCTCCAGGCGGTTACCCTAACCTCCGAGGTTTGACTCGATGCTTCGATTCGGACTGCTTCGCTAGTGTCTTGGGTTTTGACACGACAAAAGCGCACTAAGACTTATTGTTTCCAACACTCCCCTTCGCTTCTGGAGTGTCGCCGCAGGTGACGTGGCTTTGTCCAGTCAGCAGCATGCAGTATTCGAACTTCTGCTTTCCGAGCTTCTTGGTCAAGTAATCGGCTGCCATCTCAGACGTGGGACAGTATGACAGATCGAGTTTCCCCTTTTCGATCTCGTCCTTCACGAAGAAATAGCGCAGGGCGATGTGTTTCGTCCTGTTTGCGAAGCCGTTCTTGTTGGCGATGCGAATTGCTGACTGGTTGTCGCAGAACACGGTGAAGCTGGGTAACTCGGCTAACTTCGCTTCTTCCAGCAGTTCGCGAAGGTAAAGTCCCTCCTTGGTGGCTGAGCAGAGTGCAATATATTCTGCTTCAGCTGAAGACAGTGCGATTAACTCCTGCTTACTCGACTGCCAGGAGATAGGACCGATAGGCTCGAGGCGGTAGACATAGCCGGTGCGTGAGCGCCTGTTATCGGTGTCGCCGGCGTGATCGGCGTCGACGTAGCCGATTAGCTTGGTCGGTGTAGTTGCGTTTTTGTGATAAGTTAATCCGATCGTCGCGGTGCTGACGAAATAGTGGAGAGCGCGATCGAGTTCCGCCAGATGCTCTGCTTCAGGCTTCTTGAGATAGGTGGCGAGCTGGCTCGCGGAGTAGGATAAGTCGGGACGGCATGTGACTGCTGCGAAGAGAAGACATCCGAGCTTCTTCTGATAGTCGCGTATGCCGGCGGGCTTGAGTAGGGTAGATCGTCCCTTTTTGGTTCCTGACGTGTAGCGGTAAGGCGTGGAGATGGCGCTTGGTGTGAGGCTGAAGCGTTTCGCGATGGTGTCGGCGTACTTCTCGGCGCTTAGATAGATTGCGTTTTCTTCCTCGCGGATGTTGAGCCCGAGGTGCTGCATAACGGTAGAAGAGACCGTGAGCGTGAGGTCTTTTTGAAGCTCCCCTTCGAACCACGTGGCGATGCCGTCGGTTGACCCAATGTAGAGGAGATCGTCCACGTAGACAATTAGGAGAATGTAGTCACTTCCCTTTGTGAGGCAATACATGCCCTGGTCGTGCGGGAGTTGTTTGAAACCGATGCGAATGAGGCGGGCGTGTAGGTACTGCTGCCACAGTCGCGGTGCCTGCTTGATCCCGTAGAGCGACTTAAGCAGTTGACAGACTCGGTTGGGTTCGCCGTGGGAGCCGTGCGGGAGCTCGACGAAGATTTCTGCATCCACAGGTGCGTAGAGAAATGCGTTTGCGACGTCGATTTGTCGCAGTTTCTTTTTCTTCATGGCGGCGACGGCGATGAGGATTTGGAGTGAGGTGTGACGGCTGATCGGAGCGAAGGTTTCGGTGTAATCTCTTCCGTGCTCCTGGTCAAAGCCGCGTACGACCCAGCGAGCTTTGAATTTGTCGATGGTGCCGTCAGCTTTCGTCTTCACACGGAAGACCCACTTCCCGGTAAGGATAGTTTTGTTTTGTGCTACGCCGATGGGAACGATTTTCCAGGTGTTGCGCTCCTCCAGTGCCTTCGGCTCTTTGTCCATGGTTTCACGCCATTTCTCCCTATGTTCCCCCTCCAGAGCCTGTTGAACCGTCGCAGGCTCCTTAGGAATGGCGGCGCCATGGACTGCGGTGACGAGACCAAGGATTTGCAGTCCAGTCTGTGAGTATCGAGGGAGTTCTGGATCCTCGGGATAAGCTGCTTCGTCTCCCACTTCTGGGTCGGGTATGAAATTTGGCCCTACCCTTTCTGCTTCGTTGGTGTTGACTGTCGCAGGTGTTACGTAACCATTGTCGGCGAAATGGTAGAAGACTTCGGCGTTGTTACTGTCGCGAGGATTTTCCTCATCCATGGGCACGTCGACGGAGCAGTACGGAAGAGGTCCGGCTTCCTCCGATGCGTTGTCGACGTTCTGCTCATCCCAGTCTGCTTCATCCGCTGCTGACGCGAAGGCTCGGTCACCACGAAAGCCACTGGTGAGGTCCCGGTTCTGGTGCAAGTTGGCGAGGTACGTTTGAAGGGTGAGTCGTTCGTAGAAGATCACATCACGTGCTGCTACTGTTTCTTTTGTGTGGACGTCGAAGATTCTCCACGCGTTGTAATTTTTCTCGATGCCGAGGTGTAGTCCCCACTGTGCCCGTTGTGAAAATCTTCCCGCTCATGCTTCTGGGGGTCTGTACTGTACCATGCACCCGAAAACTCGTAACATTTTTGTGCTGCCCTGCTTCCCTGTCCACAGCAGATGCGGTGATGCGTTGTTCGGGAGTGACGACGACAACAACAAGTTGTGCAGCATGACAGCATGGTCCATTGCTGCTGGCCACTGGTGGTTGGGTAGCCGCATGCCACGTAACAGTTTGCGCATGCTGTTCTGCAGGGTCCTGTTCATTCTTTCTGCAATACCTTGCTGCTGATGTGCGTAGGGAAGGGAGAGGAGTTGCTTGATCCCCCTTTCCGCCAGGAACTGCTTGAAGCGCTGAGAGGTGTACTCGCCACCTCCGTCTGACTGGAAGCTTTTCAGTTACGTTCCAGACTCTCTCTCTGCTATCGGTAGCCAGGCGGCGAATGCTGCGAGCGCCATGTCGCGGCTGGGTAGGTTACAATGCCAGACGTATCGAGTGGCGGTGTCGATGAAGGTGATGGTGTAGTTGTAGTTGACTTGTCCTGGTTCGCGATTGTAGAGGATGTCGCTGTAAACCTTTTCAAGTGGTGCGTACGCTGGTGCGCTCGGGTTGTGATGTGGAGCGAATGGTCGATGAGGTAAGTCAGCTTCGGGGCATGTAAGGCAAGTCCCTCGTGCCTTTTGGAGTTCTCTGCCGTCGGGTAGAAGTAGAGAGTCTTTGTCAAGAACTCCTGCTCTTATCGTGTTATTTTAAACCGTGTTGCTTGGATGTCCTGTGCGTGCGTGCCAGATCTCTTCAGAGGCGCGGTGTCCGAGTGAACGTTGGTATGCGTCGGAGTTGGAGTAAAAACTGGCGACGAAGTTGGCGCTTCGGTGGACTTCGCGTTGAGTCGGATTTAGCTGTTGTGCGGGTGTTGGTGGTGCTTCGTCGACTGTGACTGGTGTCGTTGTTCCTGCTGCTGCTGATGTTGTCGCTGCTCTCGATGTTGTTGCTGCTGCTGCCGATGTTGTTGCTGCTGCCGATGTTGTTGCTGCTGCCGATGTTGTCTCTGCTTCTGTTGTTTGTTGAATCGTCGCTAACGCTCGTGTTCGTTCTGCTTCAGGGATAGTGTGGGAGTACCAAAAACCTCCCGGGCTGAAGTCGGGGTCGAGATCTGGAGGGTGTGTCCAGTCAGTAAAATTCACGATGGCGTCGCTGTCTGCAGTGCCCAGGTCAGGAACGAAGTCGAGGACGAAGACGTTGTTCTTCAATACTGCTTTCCCGATGTAGAGACCGCCTCTCCCGTGGTATAGCTTGAACTCTTGGGTGGTGCTGTCGGCTTCCAGGTGAATCCCCTTCGCCATCAACTGGCTAACACTCAGTAAGATGTAACCGAGTCCTTCAGCGATGAGTACCTTTGACATGTGCAGTATGACATTTGTTTCTCTTGACTGAAGCTGTACCACTCCTTGTCGTCGTGTGCGCAGGTTTTGATTGTTGGCGACTGTGATGACAACTTCTCGTTGGAGTCGGTGTTCGCGTTGTACGAAGCGTCCGGACGAGCACATGTGTTGCCCGCAGCAACTATCCAAGAACCAAGTGTCTTGGCCGGACGGTTCACTTTGAACGATGGCGGCGTAAGTCGGATTCGGGTGGAGTGATTCGCGGCGGGGCGTCCTGTTGTCGAGCTCCTCTTCTGGTGAGTAGTGGGGTGGTGACTCTGTTATGCAAGAATCGTTTATCTTGACCATGCAGTTGACTATGTTTCTTGCTCCTTGTGCAGGTTGTCCAGTTGAAGTCGTTGAAGCTTGAATCGTGGTTGTCGGACTTGCTTGTGTCGAAGCAACTTGGGAGCTTGAAGGCTGCAGTTGTCGCTGTGGTGTTATCTGACGGGACGGGCAATGCGTGCGTGGATGTCCTGATGTTTTGCAGATGTGACAAAACGGAGGTACTGGCTTCGGCTGCTGCTGTCGGTTGTTGTAGTAGTTGTGTCGTCGCTGAGTATGGAAAGCGAACTCCGGTGCTAATGCCTTTTTCTTGTGCCTTTCTTCTTGCAGGTCCATGTCCTGCTGCTCGGCGTGGATTTCGACGCAAAGTGCTGCTTCAGAGATTCTTCCGTGGGCTCGAAGAATTGCTTTGGTGGCGCGCCACTGAGGACCGAGGCCACCGATGATGAATGTCACGAAGGCGTCTTCAGAGATTGATCCTCCGCATCGAAGAAGCTTGTCGCGCAATTCGCGACATCGGCTGATATACGCCAGTCCCTTTTCTCCTGGTTTCATTTCAACTGTTGTCAATCGCGCCATTAACCTGCTCTGGCTTACACTGTCTGTTGCCTGATACAGGTTCTTCAGATGGCCGTACGCGAGTTCCGCCGAGTTGCCGAAGTTCCGGTAAGAGCGAATGTTCTGCTGCTGAGTTGGTGTGACGTTTCTCAGTAGAATAGTATACGCCATCATCGATTGATACGTATACTGCTGCTTCTCATACTGTGTGCCGTTTGCTGGATACTGCAGGGATCCGTCGAAGAAGCCGAGTATCTGCGCGCCCTCCATCATCAGCTCGAATTCAAAGGACCAGGTGAAGAAGTCCTTTCCGTCGAAGGGTCTTGATGTTTGCAGTTTCAGGACATGCGCGAATTGTGACTGAACTTGTAAAGCGTCCATTGGTTTGTCTTGCGCATGTGAAGGTTGAGGCAGGAAGCTGATCGACCCGCGCTCGTACGGGGCAAAGATGGGTTGCTGCTGTTGATTCCCTCGCGCATATGACGATCCGTCAAGGCTCATGGGTGTCGCTCCGTTGTTGCTGTTGTGTGTCTGTGCAGGTCCCGACTGCTGGTGTTGCTCGTAGAAGGACATGAAGGAGAAAACTTTCTCCATCATGCTCTGGTCGAAGTCAGAAGGATGGTTCGTGGGGGTCTCGGTTGACGTTCCCCTTGGTCTTGCTGCCGTGCCTTCCTATGTCTGCAGGCCAGAGGCTGGTGGTGGAGTAGGAGTAGTGCCCGAGGAGCCATTAGGGGAGCTCCTTTCCTTGTTTGTTGCCATGTCTTGTAATGGTAAAAAAGTTAGAGTTTTCCCCTGTCAGCTCTCATACCATGTTGGGCTGAGAAAGCCCTTAAGGATCTTTGCAGAGGATAACTCTGGGTAGGATATTTGTAATAGCGGAAGCGTTTGATGAAAGTTTGTGAACCGACCTTGCACTAGTGTGTGAGAGCAAAGTTGATTGAATTAAACAAGCAAATACAAGGTTTTATATAAGAGTACAGGGAATACGAATGGATAGATAACTGTATTTGCTGTTGCGATTCGATACAGTGCGACTCGGGCAACTGCTCTGTAACGAGTCAGTTGTGTGTCCTTAACTGTCGCGCTGTAATTGTCGAGTCAAAGGTCGCTGACCTTTGACTTTCCCGTAACCTCCAGGCGGTTACCCTAACCTCCGAGGTTTGACTCGATGCTTCGATTCGGACTGCTTCGCTAGTGTCTTGGGTTTTGACACGACAGAAGCGCACTAAGACTTATTGTTTCCAACAACATCATCCTACTCAAACTTTAACTCTACAAAGATCCTAGGGCGTTTCAGCCCAACAACATGGTGGTGGCAAGAATCACTGGTGGAAGCATGAGCACGACCGACGGATGGCATCTGCTCGATGCACATGAAAACCATCTGCAAGCACATCCTCTCATGCACTGCAGCACATGAATGCATTTCACTAGAATGCATGCACCAGCTTCATCCAAAACCTGTATCCCAAACTCACTACTACCAAGCATCCTAGTGGCCAGCCGGCCGGCATGCATGGTCAGGTCATACAAGAGTGTCAATGAGGGATGCGCGCATCTCATGCACGACGCTGGGAGCCACGCTCTCTCGCAGCTTGAACACGCTGTCAATCACCGACAGCTCCGTGGCTGTCGTGTCAAACCCTGCAAATGCCGCCCAGTCATTCGCCACGAGCCCCGCCCCCACCACCTCACTGCCGCGGTTCACTGTGCCGGCCACCAGAGGCACTTGTAGCAGTGATGATAGCTCATCGAGATCTTCCACTGATGTTTGCGGGTGCACCTGGTGGCATGGTAGTGGGCAGGTCACACACACACACACAGGGGCTAAACGCATGAGCATAGGCGACCCGTGCACTTGGGTGGGACCATCACGTGCACCCAACAATACAATACTCCGTTTTTGAAGCATCTAGAAAAAAAATGTGGGTAGAGTAGAGAGACGACTTTGTAGGTGCCTAAAAAGCCATGCACAGGAGATGTACGCGCGAGCCACTCCAACAATACAACACACCAGCACGGCTGTTGAGGTGCCTCGAAAGACAATACGGTACGTTACACCAGCATGCGAATACGGGGAGGCGCGAGAATAGACAAGCCCAGGGCTGTTGTGAAACATGGTGCTACAGACTGGCCGTGCACTGGAGCTACGTTGGCAAATAGGCGTATCACGTATAATACGCTAGCGTATTATACGTTGGGTATATACGCGGTACGCAATGGCTGGCGTACTGCTGTTCCGCTAAAATACGCTGGGCGGGCAGGTGAAACATTTTTCCCGGGCAGTAGAGCCGTGAACAGAGGCTGCATTGCTCGTCGAACTAGTAGGAGCTGCGCTCAACGCCATGGCGCGCGACTACAGAACGTCTAACTAACGGGGAAGAATGCTAGACGAGACCTGCGGGAAGTAAATTGAAGAGCATTATGGAAGTTGATGAATTAAAAATGCTCACGAAGTGATGAACAATTGAAAGGGGTGGTTGGGTTTGAGAGGTTGGGTGGGGTGTTGTGTGGTTGAGTGGGTGAAAAAGTTTGGATTTTGACATTCGAACTTCAGACGTGGGTAGGGTGCTTGAGCCAGTTCGCGGAAACAATTTGCAAAGCCGGAAACTCGTCGCGAATTTTTTCAATTTCGGATTTTTTTTCCCGCGGGCTGCCCGGGCGTATTTCGCAAATTCAGAGCGTATTAGCGTACCATGTATATACGCTAGCGTATATACGTAATACGCCAGCCTTCCCAAAGCGTATCTGCCAACGTAGCACTGGAGTGGCATGGAGAAGAAGCCGCGGGAGGGAGTGCGATTGACTGACCAGGCCGCCCCAGTTGGTGACGACGCAGTAGCTGCCAACGCTACCGGCAATGGTTTGACAGAACAAGCTGACTTCTGAGTCAACTCAAAAGTCAACACGGAAAGGCAGTGAGAGTGCGAGTGACTGACCAGGCCGCCCCGGTTGGTGAAGACACAGTAGCTGCCGACGAGGATGTTGCCGGCGATGGTCTGACGAAACACCTCCACCCCCAACACGTCTGCTATGAGCTCCTCTGTCTCCTGGTGGTGATAGCATGAGGTAGAGGGAGGCAGAGAGAGGAATGTCGTATGAGGCAGAGCAATGCAGCATGAGGAGGAGCGGAGCAAGAGGCAGGAAGCGCAGTGGGCCGAGATGGTCTGGCGGAACACCTCCACCCCCAACACATCCGCTATAAGCTCCTCCGTCTCCTGGTGGCCAGAGAGCAGCACGAGCGAGGCACACATAAGACACGGGGCACACAGAAGACACGGGGCACACAGAAGATACGGGGCACACAGAAAACACGGGGCACACAGAAAACACGGGGCACACAGAAAACACGGGGCACACAGAAAGCACGGGGCAGAGGGAACACATAATGAGGCGATGGTCTGACGAAACACGTCCACCCCCAACACGTCCGCTATGAGCTCCTCCGTCTCCTGGTGACGGCAGCATGCGGCAACATTAGGCAGAGAGAGGAATGCAGTATGAGGCAGAGGGAGGAATGTGGTATGAGGAGGAATTAACGCAGCAAGAAGCAGGAAGCGCAGTGGGCAGAGATGGCCTGACAAAACACCTCCAGCCCCAACACGTCTGCAGGCGGTGGCGGAAGGAAAGAAAGGCCTGCAGGCCAGCAGGCGGAGGCGGTGAAGGAATACAAGGCAGAGTGAAGTGAAGGGCTCATGTCATAGGTACGTGCCATCACCCACTCAACAATCCTCATCACTGCACCCATGCCTGGCTTGCGATGGAAGCGCACGGGCGGGTACGTGCACAAGAAACGTGACAGGCATATGCACACATATATTGTGAAGGCATAACAGGGGGGTCAGAAGGTGAGGGGGCGACTGGGGGCTCAGGGAATACAAGCCTGAGTGAAGGGCTCATGTCTCACAGGTGAGATCACCCACTGAACGATCCTCATCACTGCACCCATGCCATGCCTGCCTTGCGAATCACATGCAGCTGGGCTCGGCTTGTCACAGACAGCAAACAAAAAAAGGCATGAGCAATGAACGCAGCGCGAATCACAGTGGCCCGTCCAGTTGACCTGCTCTGATTGGTTACCTGAGTGTGAGAGAAACCCGTCCAGAGCAATATGCAGAAGGGTGAGCTTCACAGTGCGGCGATACACGTGAGGGTGCGTGACTGTAAGGTGGGGGAGTCGAAAGAGAACGTGGGAGGCGGCGGGAGTGGGAAGTGTTGCTCACTCTATCTAGGAGTGGTGAGTGCGTGGGGAGGTGTTGGTGTCACATCACAATCAATCACTCACTCTATCAAGGTCCGTGTGTCACCATCACTCACTCTATCAAGGTCCATGTGTCACCATCACTCACTCTATCGAGGTCCGTGTGTCACCATCACTCACTCTATCAAGGTCCGTGTGTCACCATCACTCACTCTATCAAGGTCCATGTGTCACCATCACTCACTCTATCAAGGTCCATGTGTCACCATCACTCACTCTATCAAGGTCCATGTGTCACCATCACTCACTCTATCAAGGTCCGTGTGGATGAGTGCCACATAGTCATTGCTGCAGCTCAGCTCACACTGTTACTTGTTGCTTCATGAGCAAGAAGAATGAGTGGGGAGGTGCTGGTGTCACCATACTCATTCTATAAAGGAGTGGTGAATTGGAAGGTGTCACCATCACTCACTCTATCAAGGTCCGTGTGGATGAGCGCCACATAGTCGTTGCAGCTCACACAGTTGCCCAGCGCTGACAGCCGCTCGTCCACTCGCTGCACCACCACCGACTCGGGCAGGGAGTTGCGCATGTGCAGCAGCTCTGATGGGGGAAGGGGGAAGGGGTGGGGAGGGGCAGGGTTCTGGGTTTTTAGTCGTCACACAGTTGCCCAGCACTGACAGCCACTCGTCCACGTGCTGCACCACCACCGACTCGGGCAGCGCGTTGCGCATGCGCAGCAGCCCTAAAGGGCGAACGGGGGGGGAGTGGGGGGGGGGGGGGGGGGGGGGAGAGGAGGAAGGTGACGCATGTGCAGCAGCCCTAAATTGCGAACGGGGGGGGAGTGGCGGGGGGGGGGGGGAAGGAGGAAGGTGACGCATGTGCGGCAGCCCTTAACATAGAAGTGGAGAGGAGGGGGAGAGGGAGAAAGGTGACGCATGTGCAGCAGCCCTAAGGGGGGAAGGGGAGAAAGGGAGGAGGGGAGTGGGGGGAGGGAGAGGAGGAGGAAGGTGATGCATGTGCCGCAGCTTTAAAGGTGCGTGTGCAGGGCGGAGACGCGGGGGAAGGAAGGGCGAGGGTGTTCTGGGAGAAGAATGCAGGGGAGGGGACGGAAGGGCGGAGGAAGGAGGTGAGGAGCGAATTAGTCCGTGGAGCGCAGGCAGGAGAGGGGGGGGGAGGAAGAGAGAGTGGGAGGCCACGAGATAGCGCGTGCAGAGTCGAATTTTGAGGCGCCTCAAAAAGGAGGTGAGGAACGAAGTCGTCCGTGGCGCGCAGGCAGGAGGGAGAGGGAGAGGGAGAGGGAGAGAGAGAGAGAGGGAAGCCGCGAGAAAGCGCGCGGAAGCCATGAAATTGCGCGTGCAAAATGAATTCGTATGAAAGGGCGGAGGAAACGGGATGAGTGAGGGGCGGGAGGGAGGAGTAATTGGGCATTTCGGTGAGGGAGGGAGAGAGGAGAAGTTGGGCATGGCGGTGGGGGAGGGAGGCGAAAGGGCGTTTCGGTGGAAGAAGCAAGCAAGGGCATGCTTGGCCTCCCGAGGGCATGCTTGGCCTCCAGTCGCCTCTGCGCGCTCTCTCACCTTGATCTGTCGTCGAGTTGGGTAGCAGTAGCCCGTTCTTGTTGCCTGCACGCAACGCAACCATCCAAGGTGACACGGAAAGTCAGCACGTAGAGCACACAACCCCCAAGGGCGCGCACGCGACCCTTAAAGCCCGAAACCCGAAGTCCCGCACAAAGCCAGCATGCTGCACTCGCTGCGCGGGCGGAAACATCGCCCAGCGCACATAAACTCATTCGGGCATATAAACCAAATTCGCGCGCAAAGATCCATCCGCGCGCAAAAACCCGTTCGGCGCTAACCCCCCTCATCCGCGCACATGCGGCCTAGACCACTCACCCGCATAAATGCGGCCTAGAGCACTCACCCGCGCACATGCGGCCGATGATGCGCGTGCCGGCGATGGAGGCTTTAACGACGGGGATGTCGGGCAGCTCCGCCTCGAACACGCTGAAGAAATTCTCCGACGCGCCGACCGCCGTGAGGCAGTACGCGTTAGTGAGCTTCGAGAACACGCCCACCTCGCTGCTGTTCTCGAACTGCGCTCCTGCCCGCGCCGCGCGTTACAGAAGGGGAGACGCGCCGACAGAGGGACGCGGGGACGGAAAGGAACTGGGAAAGAGTCAGTCGTTAATCAGGGAGACAGCCCAGGGGAATAGCCGGGGCCAGCATGTCACTTACGAGATGACTTTGAGTCGACTCAAAAGTCATCAGACGAGGGGAATAGCCTGGGCCAGCATGACACTTACTGACAGCCATGTTTGCCAAAGATACGCGCGATGTGACGATGTTATTAGAGCTTCGCCGACTCTGATGCGTGAAGTATGACAAAACTGACACCTACGAGCGGTTACAGAGGAGAGAGATTAGCTGCAAAAGGTCTTAGGACTGTTGAAGGAGCCTGCAGTGAGAGCGTGAAGACTCGAGGGTTTCAACGGGAAAGAGAAAACCGGGAACGTATTACCCTAAATCCTAATTGTTCTCCTACCCACAACCAAGATTTTTCCCACCTCACGAGGCTCCGTTCGGCGGGAGTAAATAAAGGTGGTGTTCGCCAGCACATCTAAGGGCTCGGAATGGCCGTGGAATCACGAACCAGAGGAGGAACCTCCCGAATAGGTGTGGGGGTTTAGGCCAAATCGCGAAATTTCGCCCCAGAGAGGGGAAGGGTGGCAACGGGATCAGGAACCAACCTCCCCACCTTCCGATTCCCCGCCCCCACCCTCCACATCCTTCCAAACCCATAACCATTCCAAGGCAATTCTGCTTGGGGGGGTGAATGGCGATGGAATGGCAATGGGAGCAACGTTTGCCTGTAGAGGAAGCTCCCAACCCACTTTCCTACCTTCAAGATTCCATTCGAAATAAATGAAAACGAGGGCGTTCGACAGGCCAACATGATTCCGTTTGGTTCGCACGGTATCATAGGCTCGGCAAGAATTTCGCGGGCTGACCTGCTTGACGGATCCTAACAAACCCTAACGGACGGGATTAGGAACCCGAGACAGACCGTCATTTTTTTTGTTAAAAATGCTGGCGAACAACGCCAAAGTCTCATTTATTGTCTCGTTTGGTTTGATGGTCGGTCTCAACGTCGCTTTCCGTAACAAAAATTGGTTTCGCCAAGACAAGAGGTGTTATGAGTTGTACTACCGGTATCAGAGTGCACTCACGAATTTTATAAAGTCGATGTGATTAATGGAATGCCATACAATGAAAGAAGCGGTCACTTGTAGGGTGGGTCCTGGCTAAGCGAGGACCTCAGGACATGTAAGTGCTGGAATTGTGGCGATTGGTGCGGGGGCGACTCGGGGTTGGTTCGGAAAGTGTAGGCAGAACCCCATTGACACGAAGTACTCAGAACATCCCTGCTAAGGGGAGTCTTGTTAACGGGAATGGAGTGTTGGCCCCGCCCTCGCTTAGGCAACGCCGACGACTTGGACGGATCCATGGAAGTAGCAGCCGACCGTTAACAGTGGGAGCTGCTCGACAGGCTTCGTCGAGCTGCTGGGGACTGTTGTGGTGTTGCTGTCGACCAGGGAGCTCAACAACTGCAACTGACTGGTCTGGGCGACGGGTGGGCCGTCAACCAGGAGGGGCAGTTCGACCGGGAGGTCTCCGTCGACCTGCAGTTCGACTAGGAGGTCAACGGAGCAGTTCGTCGACCTGACAAGTGAGCACCGGTCGACGAGGGGAGCACCGTAGCACTCCTCCGCAGCACTTCGTCAACCAGGTAACCTGGTTGACCGGGCAACCACATCGACCAGCAGCTCCCGTACGTGCCTGTCGACCTCCCAAGTCGACGACCACCTCCACGTCAACCTCACCAGGTCGACCACGCCCCTCGGTCGACCTCCTCCAGGTCGACTAGCTCCACGTCGACCAGCACAGTCGTCGGCCGACCACCCACGTCGGCCACCCGAAGTTGGCGTCACGAAGTTGACGTCCTCCGCAGGTCGACTCCTAAGTCGACCTCCCCGAAGTTGGCGCCACCCTGAAGTCGGCGCCCGTGCAGTGGTCCCCGTGCAGGTCGACCTCCTCGTCAACCAGCTCGCCCACTGCTGCAGGTCGGCTGCTCCCCACACACCCGACCACGATGTCGGCTCCGCCCAAGCGAGGACGGGGCCAACACACAACTCCCGTTGACAGAGGAGATGCACGACGGAGATGCGAGGTGCTGTGGAAGCACTGCGGCAGATCGCGCGCCAGAGGAGATGCGTGACGGAGGTGCGAGGCACGGCGGAAGCGCTGCGGCAAATTGCCCGCTAGAGAAGATGCGTGACGGAGGTGCGAAGCACGACGGAAGCGCTGCGGCTGATCGCGCGCCTGAGAAGATATGCGACGGAGGTGCGAGGCGCAACGGAAGCAGAAGGGAAGAACGAGAAGGTAGGGGTGGCAAACGTGTTTTGAGGGCTGAAATAACGATTTTACTGAAGTATTAGGGCTAGTGTGCGGTTAGGTTAGGGCTGGCCGACCTGAACCTGGACTGGTTTGAATCGAACCAAACCGAACCATATCTGGTTCGGTTTGAACCTGCCCAGTCCACCCAGTATGAGTCAAACTTTGAACTGGGCAATCCTCTTTTTGGTTTGACTCAGACAGGTTTGGTTCGGTAGACTGCTCATGCCATCCCTTCTTGGGATGAGCAAACGAGCGAACCCCTGTTTGGTTCGACCCAGACCTGTTGAGTCGAACGCAAAACTTGTTTGTTTCGAACAATATACTGTTCGGGTCAAACATGTTTGCCTAAAACACTCCAACCGTGTCGAACATGAACATGTTCGAGCGGTTGAGTTGCCGAAATCGAGATTGCGGTGGAACGTCACTGAAAGGGGGGGCTTCGAGGAGGACCTGGAGGAGGCTGTGGAGGGGGTTGGAGGATGTGGACAGGGGTGATGGGGCTGTGGAAGGCGGGGGGGTGTGGTGGCTGCTGTAACCGAACACATTTGAGTTCGAGTCAAACACATTGTTGTTCGACTTCGACTTAAAACACCTATTCTTCAAACTTGGTTCAACCCAAACCGAACGCTGTTCGGTTCGGGTAAGGCAAGTGTTCATCTGAGTTTGAGACAAACACGTTCGGGTTCTCCGAACTCACAAATGGTCTTGGAACCATTCTTTCCATGCATTCACCCCTCACACCACCAACAGCTCTCTCGAGGCCAACATGTTGTCAGGATCTGTGGCTTCCTCGATCACAAAGCTCACTACTCTTACCTTCCTGTAACTTGGTTCCACTTCCACTTGAGCAACGAGTTGAACCGACCTGCCCGGGCCGTTTGCTCAATCCTTTCATGTGCCTAAAAGGGTTTTTCTGGTATGCGAATTATATCAAATTCTGAATTTTTTTTTTCCATAGTATTGTTTTTCTCTTTCAATAACCACTGCAATTTTCGCAATTAAACCACTGCGACTAGTCCGGTTCGGACGAACCAGGACTAGTATTTGACGGAGGCGAAATGTACAAAGTCGGCCCATGGGCCGGCCAGGCTAGAAGTCAGCTTGACCCGAACTGATTGGAACTCGACCCGGTTTGGCTATCCATTAGGCTGGTGAGGTTTGAATCAAGTTGGCCCAAGTTTGACTCCTGTTGCTCATGTCTAATCTCATGCCAGTATCAGCGTCATACCTACCTTCTTACCCATTTGTCAAACTCCTTGCACACCCCCCACGTGTCTCTTGCCTCATTGTCTTGGACAGCTCCCTCTCTACCAACCAGCTCACCAATTCCATCCCCTCTAACATTGCCTTGCTGACAAAGCTGGTATCCTTGTAAGTAGGGATGAGGTTCAGCCCGGGTTGAGGGATGAGGAAAGAAACGAACACCTGTTTGAGGTTCGGCGAATCGAACAGGTTTTGATTTTTTGCTTAAATTGTTCGCCGAACACTGTTTGAGGTTCGGCCGAACACGTTCATGTTCGTGGCGCTGCTACTGAACGCCCTGTGTCGAACACGAACGTTTGCTTAAACACGCCTTCACAGGCGAACGCCGAACACCTTTTTTCGGGGAAGTCGTTCGGTTCGCCGAACGTCCATGTTCGTGCAAGGGCGAACGCGAACATGATCGGGTTCGCCCTTTGCTCATCCCTACCTAGGTTGAACCAAGCCATGACGGCAAGAAAATCGGGCGACTGGTTCGGCTTGACCCGGGCTGGCCGAGAAGTCCCTTGGCTCGGGTTCGGCAATGAGTACTCCGGCCATTCCTTTGTCCGGTTCGTGTTCGGCCTGGGTCACTTTCGAAAAGTTTCAAGTTATAACGATCTTGACTAAGTTTTTGAACCCACTTTGGAGGAGGGAGGATATACTGCCCCAATGGTTGAGATCTTGCATGCAAACTTTCCAGATATAGTACAGCTTGCCTTACATCGCATTTGGATGGTTGGGATTAGAGCGAACCAGAAACGGTTCGCCTTAAACCTGGAACCTGCTATATAGACGTGGGAAAAAAGCGAGGCAAGGTTTAGTCTCATCGGCTTTGGCCCACTCGTAACGAGTTGAGGCAAGTATTACCCGCCACGAGTAATTTCTGCCCTCGCTCGACTAGCTACTTGCAGAAAAAGGCGAGTATCATTTACTCGTTACAAGCAAATAAAACACTCGTGGGCCATGCAATAATGCTCGCCCTGGCAGGAACACCCCTGAGGACACACAAGTTAGCAGACAAAAAGCCCACGTCGGTTCGGGTCAGGTTAGGTCCTGCCTTGCTTCATTGTGCCCTATTCCCCTTTCCATCACACTCTCACCGCTTTCTCCTGAATTACTAGTTTCATGATCCGTATTCCTCAGAAAGAATCATCAGCATTTCTCTCCTCGTCTATTGCATGACCTCTAAAGGCTCATCTTGTCAGGCAAATTTGGCCAACTACTGTTTGGCAGGAGTCACTGCCCTTGTGCTCGCCCATAGTCAAACCCCATCTTCTGTTTCTTTCTTGCTGCATCTAGATGCAATGACAGGGCCCTTCAGAAAAACCAGCACACGGGCTCAATCGCTGTAGAAATTGGTTCACTACGTCTTCTAACATATATGTAAGGCTCCTCTCTGCCACATGAGCATAAGTCGAGGCCGTGATGAGCCGGTGGCACAACGAACCGGGCCGGCAGCTCGCCCGGCTCGTGGCTCGTCCGTCGTGGGCGAGTTGGTTGAGCCAGTACGAGCTAGCTCCTACTTTGATAAGCTGGCGGATACTCCTGGATGAACAATGCTCGTCGTCACCACCTCTCGAATCCGTGCGCAACTGGCACCGCCAGATCCGCGTGGACGGGGGTAATATTCCCGCGTCGACTCGACAAGCCTGTCAAGGCGCGCGCACAGTTCAGACCTATGCTAATTTCTACTCCCTACTATGTGCACTTCGGACCTTTTGGGGTTTGAATTTTACCCGTTGAACACTTGATGCGGCCATCTGACGGGTCAAGCGGGACCCATTTGAGGTTAAGAAGAAAGCAGGGGCTCATTTTTCACGTTCCGTACGTCAAGCTACTTTTTCCTTACTGCTCTAGTTTCCTGTATCAGATTTCAGGAGAACTCATCAGCATTGTTCTCATCGTATGTGATATATAAAGGCTCATCTTGTTGGGAAAATTCCTCCATCCTCCGTTTGACACGAGTCGATGCACATGTACTTTTATATTTTATAACATCACTGCTTAGTTCTTCCATTGTGCAATCAACTGCAACGACACGTCCCTTAGGATTAATCAGCTAAGTGGTTCCATCCATGCGGAAATTGGATCAGTACCATCAAGCTGCTGTTTAGTTCTTTGCCAGCCAATGTAAGTCAAACCTAACCTTTCGACTGCTTCGATTGGTTCGACTATCATACAATATTCTGGCCACCCCCCCCAGAACCCCCTTGCGTCCTCTCCCCCCTCCCCCCCCCCCCCCCCCCCCCCCCCCTCTCCCTCCCCTTCCCCTCTCTCTCCCCCCCCCCTCCCCCACAGCATATAAGAGCCTCCTCATGGATGGTCTTTAGGTTCAATTGGTCTCTAGGGCGAACCGTGTATTGAGGGCTGAAACAACGAATATACTAAGTATTAGGGCTAGTGTGCTGTAAGGTTAGGGCTGGTCGATCCGAACCTGGACTGGTTCGAATCAAACCTAACTGAACCATCTCTGGTTTGGTTCGAACCTGCCCAGTCCAATCATTATTAGTCGAACTTCGAACTGGGCAATCCTCTTTCTGGTTCGACTCAATCATGTTTGGTTTGGTAGATTGCTCGTGCCATCCCTTTCTAGGGATGAGCAAATGAGTGAACCCTTGTTTGGTTCGACTCAAACCTGTTTGAGTCGAACCGAACTGTAATAATTTCTTGGCAAAGTGTGTTTTTTCCAACAATATATTGTTCGGGTCAAACATGTTTGCCTCAAACACTCGAATTGTGTCTCCTCAAACCAAACACATTTGGGTTCGACTTGAACAGCTATTCTTCAAAATTGGTTCTACCCAAACGGACGCCTTCGGTTCGGGTAAGGCAAGCGTTCGTCTGAGTTCGAGACAAACACGTTCGGGCCTATGTTGTAGAAGTTGCAGGACGCGCATCTTTGGCAGGTTAGACGCTGCAAAAGACGCAAGCCTGGGCAGGCGAAAAAAAGTACGGGCGGCCATAAAAACCTTCATTTATGGGGCATGAGGTGGGGGGGGATATGGACGTAGATCACATTTGAGGCGGAGGAAGATGAAGGAGTAGGAGAAGCTATAGCTAACGTTGTCAAACATATATGCTATAGTCTATCTAGGCTGTAGTGGGGTAGATACTATAGGGTACAACACTTCTAGGTTTCCTACTTGTACCCACATGTTTCCTAGTCATTTCATTCCTCGTTCTTTCACATGGTATAGAGCAGGTTCCCTAGTGGGAACGTTTCCTAGGGCCCACCACGAAAATCGATTTTTTTTTTTCCTGCCCGGAGCGCGCTTCGCCCCTGCCCGAGTCGCGCCCCGTGTGCCTGCCCTCCTGTCGCGTCCCCTGCCCTTAGCGGCCCGTCGCGCCCTCTTACGGCCCCGTAGCGGCCCCTCTCACGGCCCCTCGCGGCCCCTTCGCGGCTCCCTCGCGGCCCCTCCGCGGCCCTTCGCGGCCCCTCTCACGGCCCTTCGCGGCCCATTATGGCCCTTCGCGGCTCTTTACGGCCCCTCGCGGCCCCTTTGTGGCCCCTTCGCCGCTCTTCGCGGCCCCTCGTGGCCCCTTCATGGCCCCTCGCGGCCCCTTCTTGGCCCCTGTCGACTGGCGCAACGGGCTCACGGGCGACTGGCGCAACGGTCTCACGGGCGACTGGAGCTGCTGGCTTCACGGCGGCCACCCCCTTCAACCTCCCCAAACTATCCCACTCCCCCTGACACACACCAGCTGCTATACCGCTAGCTCCACTCCCCCTTCACCCCCCCTTAGTACCACTTCAACGGCTCCAACAAGTCCACCCCCCCTCAGCGGCAGCTGCAGCACAGGGAGACAAAGGAGGAGGAGGAGCAGGGAACGGCACACAGTGGCTTCACCCCCATACCCCTCACCCCCAAACCCTAATTCAGGAGAACGGGCTGTAGGAGGGGTGGGGCGCCAGTAAAAGACGGGGGACAGCGGGGAGGGAAGGGGCAGCGAGGAACGGGCCGCCCACGGGCCTGGCACAGCCGCCCAAACTGCGCGCAGGCGGCCCGAGCCGCGCGCGGGCCTGGCGCAGCCCTGGCGCAGCCCGTACGGGCCACGCGCTGGCATGGCGCAGCCCGTACGGGCCGCGTCCGGGCCTGGCGCAGCCCTTACGGGCCGCGCGCAGCCTGTATGGGCCGCGCGCAGGCCACGACGGGCGACGGGGGGCGACGCGCGGGTCCCCGTCGCCCGTCGCAGCGCCTCCCGAGGGCGACGCGCCGAGTGACGGGGCAGAAGCCCGCCGCGCGCCTCGGGGCGCACAGCGGGCAGAGAATCGCCGCGCGCCACGGGGCGCACAGCGGGCAGAAAAACTGCCGCACGCCACGGGGCGTGCGGCATTGAGAGTAGCAGTGGAAGTTGCAGCGGAAGCAACGAGGTGGTGAGCCCACCCACAGGATCGATCCAAGGAGATCGACCTGCTCTGATACCATGTGAGAGTTTAAAAGAAAGGAGAGGGTTGCACGAGCAAGAATGAGGATACAAATAGCAAGCCCTATAAGGGTTGTACTCGTAATAGAGCACCCCACAACAGGCTAGAGCATAATATTCTGACAAGGGTCGGGCTGTCGACTTTGAGGTCTGGGTCGATGATCTGCAGCTTTTCGTGTAGTGCGATAGGAAAGACGGTCTCTCACTGTTCCATCTTACGTCTGGCGCCTGTGCTGCCCCTGCTGCCGATGCTGACAGCACTGTTCGCTCACAGTGGGCCACACGCGATGCTGCTGCCCGTCTTGCTGTGCGTAGTCACTTGCTGTCCACTGAGCGCGCGCACTTTAGTCAGTATGAGAGTGCTACGACCTTGTACGACGCTGTAGTTGCACGCTACTCTTCCCCTGCCACTGCTGCCCTTAGCCGCCTCATGCTGGCGTACCTGTTTCCTGACCTCGCCGCCTTTCCCACAGTCGCTGACCTCATTACGCACATTTGCACTAGTGACACCCGCTACCGCGCTGCGCTTCCTGCTGAGTTCTGCGCCAAGAACCCCCCCCCCCCCCATGTACATCACCCTCTACTACATAGTCACCCGGCTCCCTGACTCCCTTCGCTCAGTCAGGGACCACTTCCTCTCAGTTTGCCCCACCACACTCACCGTTGACCTCCTCGGGGAGCGCCTCCTGGTAGCTGAGAAGAGTATAGTAGCTGTAGGAGCCTCTTGTGGTGACCCTGTCAAACATTATATATGTTATGCTTGTGTAGGCTACAGTGGGTTAGCCTATAGGGGGTACACAATTCTAGGGTTTCCTACTTGTACTCATTTCACTGCTAGTTCATTCATTCCTGTTCGCTTATTCTCACATGGTATAGAGCGGGTCCTTCTAAGGACCGTTTTTTTGGGCCCACCGAAGCGCGCCCCGAGGCGCGATTTTTTTAGCGACCCCTCGGGTCGCCTTTTCCCCTGCGGCTCAGCCGCCTCCACTGACGCGGCCCCGCCGCCCTCCCTTACGCGGCCCCGTCGCCTGCTCTCACGCGGCCCCGCCGCCGACTCTGTCGCGGCCCCGCCCCGGCCTTTACGCGGCCCCGCTGCCTGCTCTCACGTGGCCCCGCCCCGGCTCTCACGCGGCCCCGCCGCCGGCCCTCACGCGGCCCCTACCCGGCTCTCTTGCGGCCTCGCCGCCGGCTCTGAAGCGGCCCCGCCCCGGCTCTCACGCGGCCCCGCCGCCGGCCCTCACGCGTCCCCGCCCCGGCTCTCTCACGCGGCCCCGCCGCCACACCTGCAGCAGTCGGGCAGCAGTGCAGCCGAACCGCCCGGGAGCCGAGCCGCCCAACGCCCGAGCCGCCCAGTCGCCGAGCCGCCCGGGACCCGAGCCGCCCTGCACCCGAGCCGCCCTGCCGCCGAGCCGCCCGGGAGCCGAGCCGCCCTGCACCCGAGCCGCCCTGCCGCCGAGCCGCCCGGGAGCCGAGCCGCCCTGCGCCCGAGCCGCCCAGCCGCCGAGCCGCCCGGGAGCCGAGCCGCTGTGCACCCGAGCCGCCCGGTCGCTGAGCCGCCTTTCTGCAGAGCTGCACGACCTGCCCTGCCTGGTGAGCACAGTCCCACTGTCACTGCGAGCTCTTTCCCTACTGCTTGCACTGCGTCGCTGTCGTCGCCATGGCTACCCCTAGTGTCCTAGCTTTTGACGCTGAGGGTCGCGCCATTGATTTTGAGGTCTGGTTAGACGACCTGCAGCTGTTCTTACAGTGCGACAGGGCTGACGGCCTTTCTCTCTTTGACCTCACCTCTGGCGCCTCTCCTGCTCCTGCTGCTGATGCTGATCCCACTGTCCACTCTCAGTGGGCCACCCGCGATGCTGCTGCACGTCTTGCTGTGCGTCGCCACCTCCCTACCTCTGAGCGTGCGCACTTTAGTCAGTACAAGAGTGCTCAGACCTTGTACGACGCTGTAGTTGCGCGCTACTCCTCCCCTGCCACTGCTGCACTGAGCCGTCTCATGCTTCCCTACCTCTTTCCTGACCTCTCTGCCTTTCCCACTGTCGCTGACCTCATTACGCACCTCCGCACTAGTGACACTCGCTACCGCGCCGCCCTTCCTGCTGAGTTCTGCGCTAAGAACCCACCCCCCATGTACATCGCTCTCTACTACGTAGTCGCGCGCCTCCCTGACTCCCTTCGCGTCGTCAGGGACCACTTTCTCGCAGTCTGTCCCACCACCCTCACCGTCGACCTCCTCGAGAAGGCCCTCCTAGCAGCGGAGAAGAGCATAGTCGCTGTAGGTGCTTCTCGTGGTAACCCTCGCACCCCCATCTTTGAGGGGTGCTCTCCTTCCCCCTTGCTGCCCTCTGTTGCCTCTGCTGCTGTTGCCGACCTGCTTGGTCTTGAGTCGGTCGGCGCGGCGTCTGCCCCTAGTGGGAGACGTCGCTCCAGCAAGGGCAAGGGGGGCAAGGGCGCGGGTGGAGCTGGAGGGGGCGGTGGCGGTGGCGGCGGTGGCGGCGGAGGGAGTGGGGGTGGCGGCGGGACTAGTGGCGGGGGTGGTGGTGGTGGTGGCAGCAGCGGCGGAGACGGTGGTGGTGGTGCCAGCGGTGGTGGTGGAGGCAGCGGCGGAGGTGGAGGCGGCGGAGGTGGAGGCGGTGGAGGCGGCAGCGGAGGAGGCGGTGGTGGTGGAGGAGGTGGAGCTGGTCGGGGTGGTACCCAGCAGCGTAGCGGCGGTGGTGGTGGCCAGCGCTCGCAGCGGCAGCAGCAGCAGCGCTCGCGGGACATCCCTCCGCCTCAGCAGCTTCGTGAGTGGTACGCTGGGCGTCAGAGGGGTGGGGGTACTGGTCCCTGCACCTACGTTCTTCGTTCCGGCGACCGCGCGGGTGAGCAGTGTGGGGGTGCCCACGCCACCCAGCGCTGCTTTGGCCGCCTGACGGACGCTTGGCGTCAGCAGTTCCCTGGGGCTAGTGAGATCCCTCGCTGGGATGAGCTTCTTAGGGCTGGTGTAGCGATCTTTGATCTTGATTTTGATGCTATCCTTGCTGCTATGTATGCTGTGACTTATAGTGAGGAGAATGAGGGTTACCGGTGTTTCCAGCCCGACCCGGGCATTGGTACTGCTGCGCTAGGTGCTTGTGAGGCTGCTGCTCTAGGTGCCAGTGCGTCTGCGCTCTCAGGTACTGGTGAGACTGCGCTCTCAGGTACTGCGTCGTCCTCGTCCTCCCTCACTTTCACACTTGACTCCGGGGCTTCTCGCTCCTTCTTTCGAGACCGCACTACCCTTACGCCGCTCGGCGGGCCGGTTGCAGTCTCCCTTGCTGACCCCTCTGGGGGTCCTGTCCTGTCTCACTTCTCCACTGTCCTCCCGTGTCCGGCTGCCCCTTCGGGCACCCTGTCTGGTCTGTACCTTCCCTCGTTCTCTACGAACTTGGTGAGTGGCGCGGACCTGCAGGATGTGGGGGTTCACCAGTTCACTCCTGCGAGTCAGCGGGTGACCCACTGCACGGAGGCACGCACAGGCCGACACCTGGCCACGTTCTCGCGTCGGCCGGGGTCGAGTCTCTACACCCTGACCGTTGAGTCTCCTCCTGTCCCTACGTCTGGTCAGGTGCTTGCTGCTGCGTCCCGGTCAGGTCCTGAGTCTGCCCCCTGTTCTTGTCGCCTCCTGTCTCACGAGACTCTCCTGTGGCACCACCGTCTTGGCCACCCCTCCTTGCCCCGTCTTCGGAGCATGGCTTCCCGTGTCCTTGTCTCTGGTCTTCCCCAGTCTCTCCCTCCTCTCCCCTCCGGGCCAGGACCTTCCTGTGTCCCCTGTGTCGAGGGTCGCCTCCGGGCTACTCCTCACTCCTCCCACTTCCCCCCGACAGAGGCTCCCCTGCAGACGCTTCACATGGATGTGTGGGGCCCAGCCCCCGTCCGTGGGCAGGGTCACGAGCGCTACTTCCTGTTGGTGGTTGACGACTACTCGCGTTACACCACAGTCCTCCCCTTGCGCAGCAAGGGTGCGGTCACTGAGGTGCTGATCGACTGGATCCGCGAGGCTCGTCTCCAGCTCAGGAAGAGCTTCGGCTCGGACTTTCCTGTTCTGCGTCTGCACTCGGACAGAGGCGGAGAGTTCTCTTCTCGCCTTCTGCGAGACTACTGTCGTGCACGGGGGATCCGCCAGACCTTCACGCTTCCGGACTCACCACAGCAAAATGGGATTGCTGAGCGCCGCATTGGCATGGTCATGGATGTCGCTCGTACGTCCATGATGCATGCGGCTGCCCCCCGTTTTCTGTGGCCGTTTGCGGTGAGGTACGCGGCGCATCAGCTCAACCTTCACCCCCGGGTCTCTCGGCCTGCGATGTCCCCAGCCTTGCTGTGGACGGGGAAGGTTGGCGATGCGTCTGTGTTCCGTGTCTTGGGATCTCGGGCGTTTGTCCGCGACTTGTCTGCGGACAAGCTGTCCCCTCGTGCTGCTCCCTGTGTCTTCCTTGGCTTCCCCACTGACGCCCCAGGGTGGCAGTTTTACCACCCCTCCTCGCGTCGTGTTCTGTCCTCCCAGGACGTCACGTTCGACGAGTCAGTCCCCTTCTACCGTCTCTTCCCCTACCGCACTCCTTCCCTCCCCCCTCCCCCGGACTTCCTTGTGCCGGTTCCCCCCCCGGTAGACCCCCTCCCCCCTCAGGTTCCTGCCCCCTCAGGTGTGTCCCAGGTAGACGCCGTTGACCCGGTCGAGGTTACTGGTGACTCTGGTGCTGCTGCGGGTGCTGAGCCTGGGGGTGCTGACTCTTGGGGTGCTGTGCGCGGGGGTGCTGAGCCTGGGGGTGCTACTGCTGGGGGTGCTGGGCCCGAGGGTGCTACTGCGGAGGGTGCGGAGCCTGGGGGTGCTGAGCCGGGGGGTGCTGTGCCTGGAGGTGCTGGGTCTGGGGGTGCTGGGTCGGGAGCTGCTGAGCCTGGGGGTGCTGAGCTGGGAGCTGCTGAGCCTGGGGGTGCTGCGTCTGGAGCTGCTGAGCCTGGGGTTTCTCCTGCTGCTGCGTCTCGCCGGGAGCCCCTCTCTCCACAGGAGCTGCGCGAGTGGTTCGCTCGCCGCTGGAGGCGTGCTGCTGAGTCTGGAGGTGCTGCTGGAGCTGGAGCTGGAGCTTCTTCGACCGTCGAGGGTGCGGGTGCTGCCGGTCCCGGAGCTGCTGGACCTGCGGGTCCTCCTGGAGCTGGAGCTGCTGAGGGCGTTGGTGCTGAGCCTACTGCTGTTGGTCCTGCCGCTGGAGGTGTGGGTGGCGCTGGTGCTGTCGCTGAGGGTGCTGGTCCTGTCCCTGCTGAGTCTGGAGCTGCCGCGCGGCCTCGGCCGTACTTCGTTCCGCTCCTGCAGCAGGTTCTTGGTCTTTCTCCTCCAGTAGAGGGTCCACCGCCTGTCCAGTCGCAGTCCCTGCTGGAGCCTTCCTCTCCACTGCCTGCTCCCTCTCCTTACACTGGTCCTACAGGAGGTCTTGCTGAGCGTCGTGAGCCTGCGTCTCGTCCCGCGTCGCCTGTTCGTGCTGCTCGCGCTAGTGGTCGCAGTTCGCGTCAGCGTCCTCCTCCTGTCCCTGGCACGCACCGGATGTCTTTGCGTCCGTCCACTGCTCCTCTGCGTGCCCCTTTGCCTTCTCCTCCTGAGTCCTCTCTTCCTGCGCTTGCCGACCCTGAGTCGGACTCTCTTCGTGCTGCCAGTCCTACTGTCACGCGTCTGCTTGCTACTGTCGTCACTGACCCCTCTTTTGAGTCCACTGCTGCGTCTGCTCTAGTCGCTGAGCTCGTCGACTTTGCTGCTCGCTGTCGTCTCGACTACGCTGCTAGTCTTGTTGCTGAGTCTGCGTCTGTCTGTCCTCCGTCCGTCGGGGGTGAGTGTGCTCTTGGCACGGACGTCCTAGAGGACAGGCAGGAGGAGTTACAGTGTCTAGCGGCTGCTTCACCTCATCTCGCGTCTGTACTGCTTGCCCCTGAGGGAGACCAGGATGCACTAGACATCCCGACTCCGCGTTCTTACGCGGAGGCCGTAGAGGGTCCCTACTCCTCTCAGTGGCAGGCAGCTATGGATGCAGAGATGGCTTCCTGGAAGTCCACAGGCACCTACGTTGACGCGGTTCCCCCTCCTGGGGCGAACATCGTCAGTGGCATGTGGATCTTCAGGGTGAAGCGGCCGCCGGGCTCTCCACCTGTCTTCAAGGCACGGTACGTTGCTCGTGGCTTCAGTCAGCGGCAGGGAGTTGACTACTTTCAGACCTTCTCTCCCACCCCGAAGATGACTACTCTTCGGGTGCTGCTGCACATAGCCGCTCAGCGCGACTACGAGCTTCACTCTCTCGACTTCAGCACTGCGTTCTTGCAGGGTAGCCTGCACGAGGAGATCTGGCTTCGCCGTCCACCTGGCTTCACTGGGACTTTCCCTCCTGGCACCCAGTGGAGCCTCCGACGGCCAGTCTACGGTCTCCGCCAGGCACCGCGTGAGTGGCACGACACACTGAGGACTACGCTTGCGGCTCTTGGGTTTGCTCCTTCTACTGCTGACCCGTCGCTGTTTCTTCGCACCGACACTTCCCTGCCGCCGTTCTACATCCTCGTGTACGTCGACGACTTGGTCTTTGCCACAGCGGACACTGCTGGACTCGCCTACGTGAAGTCCGAGCTGCTGAAGAGACACACGTGCACAGACCTGGGTGAACTGCGCAGCTACCTTGGCTTGCAGATCACTCGGGACAGAGCACGCCGCACCATTACCTTGACTCAGTCACACATGGTGCAGCAGGTCCTTCAGCGCTTCGGCTTCACGTACTCCTCGCCTCAGGCCACTCCTCTGCCTACTCGCCACTCACTCTCAGCTCTGCCTTCGGATGAGTCCGTAGAGTCGAGTGGTCCGTATGCAGAGCTTGTTGGCTGCCTCATGTACCTGATGACCTGCACACGACCTGACCTTGCATACCCTCTGAGCATTCTTGCACGCTATATTGCTCCTGGGAGACACAGACCAGAGCACATGGCTGCAGCGAAGAGGGTATTGCGCTACCTGTGTAGTACGTCGGGCATGGGGCTAGTGCTTGGAGGGCGGAGTCCAGTGGTCCTTACCGGCCACGCGGACGCTTCTTGGGCTGACGACCAGGCTACGCAGCGGTCGTCACAGGGTTACACCTTCAGCCTTGGTTCCGGCTCTGTTTCGTGGCGGTCTACTCGCTCGTCTTCGGTTCTCGGCTCCAGTTGTGAGGCTGAGATCTACGCCGGGGCCATGGCTGCACAGGAGCTTCGCTGGCTCACCTACCTGCTGACTGACCTTGGAGAGCCGCCTCGTTCTCCTCCAGTGCTGTACGTAGACAACAAGGCCATGCTGGCCTTGTGTCGAGAGCAGCGCTTGGAGCACAGAACGAAGCACATTGCTCTCCGCTACTTCCTTGCTCGTGAGCTGCAGCAGCGTGGTCAGTTGCGACTTGCGTACGTGGCCTCTGAGGCCAACACTGCTGATGTGTTCACCAAGGCACTCGCGCCTTGTGACCATCAGCGCTTTTGCACCCAGCTGGGTCTTGTGCCTGTCTTGCCTCACTTGCTCTCCTCTTGACTTCACTTGTACTGTGACATATATATATACCTGCTCTTGCTTGTCTATTTTTATATATATGTCTGTACTCCTGCATGTGAACTGGCCTCTGGCCCTGCTCTTGTGCTCGGACTGTGTGGTGACTTTGTGATCCACCCTGAGCTTGCTTTGCTTTACTTGACTGGTCTTGTGACCCCTTGTTCTCCCCCACTTTGCCTATGGGGGTGTGTCAAACATTATATATGTTATGCTTGTGTAGGCTACAGTGGGTTAGCCTATAGGGGGTACACAATTCTAGGGTTTCCTACTTGTACTCATTTCACTGCTAGTTCATTCATTCCTGTTCGCTTATTCTCACAGACCCTCGCTCCCCCTTCTTTGAGGGGTGCTCCCCCTCCCCCCTTTTGCCCTCTGTTGCCTCTGCTGCTGCCATCGACTTCGTTGGCACCGAATCGGTCGGCGTTGCGTCTGCCCCTAGCGGGAGACGCCGCACCGGCAAGGGCAAGGGCGCCGGAGGAGCTGGCGGGGGCGGTGGAGGTGGCGGTGGAGGCGGCGGAGGCGGAGGGGGTGGCGGTGGGAGTGGTGGCGGGGGTGGGGGCTTCGGTGGCGGCGGCGGTGGCGGTGGCGGTGGGAGCGGAGGAGGCGGAGGAGGAGGCGGTGGCGGCGGTGGCGGAGGTGGCGGCGGCGGCGGTGGAGCTGGTCGGGGTGGCTCTGCACAGCGGGGCGGCTTCGGTGGTGGTCAGCGCCAGCAGCAGCAGTGCACTCGTGAGACCCCGCCCCCCCAGCAGCTTCGTGAGTGGTACGTTGCGCGTCAGCGGGGTGGAGGTGCTGGTCCCTGTGCCTACGTCCTGCGTACCGGCAACACCACTGGTGAGCCGTGCGGTGGCCCGCACACCACCCAGCGCTGCTTCGGCCGCCTGACGGACGCTTGGCGTCTCCAGTTCCCTGACGCCACTGAGATCCCCCTCTGGGGCGAGCTGTCTAGGTCGGGGGTTGCTATCTTTGATCTTGATTATGATGCTATTCTTGCTGCAATGTATGTTGTGTCTACTAGTGATGAGGGTGACTGTTATCTGTGTGTTCTGCCTGACCCGGGCATTGAGGCTGCTGCTCTAGGTGCTGGTGAGGCTGCTGCTTTAGGTGCTGGTGAGGGTGCTGCTCTAGGTGCTAGTGCGTCTGCTACCCCAGGTGCTGGTGAGTCTGCTCTCTCAGATACCACGTCTGCTCAGGCCCTACACACCTTCACCCTTGACTCGGGTGCTTCCCGCTCCTTCTTTCGAGACCGCACCACACTCACGCCGCTTAGTCGGCCGGTTGCGGTCTCCCTGGCGGACCCCTCTGGGGGTCCTGTCCTTGCTAGCTTCTCCACTGTCTTACCGTGCCCGGCGGCCCCTTTTGGCACCCTGTCAGGTCTCTACCTCCCCTCGTTCTCTACGAACTTGGTGAGTGGTGCTGATCTACAGGATGGGGGGGTTGACCAGTTCACTCCTGCGAGTAAGCGGGTGACCCACTGTACGTGTGCTCGGACGGGCCGATACTTGGCCACGTTTACCCGTCAGCCGGAGTCGAGCCTGTACACACTAACTACTGAGTCTCCTCTGGTTACTGTGTCTGGTCAGGTAGTTGCGTCGGGTCAGGTGTTTGCTGCAGCGTCCAGGTCTGCTCCTGAGTCTGCCCCCTGCTCGTGTCGTCTCCTGTCCCACTAGACCCTCGTCTGGCACCACCGCCTTGGTCACCCCTCCCTACCTCGTCCCCGAGGCATGGCCTTTCGTTACCTTGTCTCTGGTCTCCCCCGGTCCCTCCCTCCCCTCCCTCCAGGGCTTGCCCCTACCTGCGTTCCCTCCAGGGCTTCCCTACCTGCGCTCCTCACTCGTCCGAGTTTCCTCCGACAGAGGCTCCGCAGCAAACACTTCACCTGGACGTGTGGGGCCCCGCCTGCGTCCGTGGCCAGGGTCACGAGCGTTACTTCCTGTTGGTGGTTGATGACTACTCGCGTTACACCACGGTCTTCCCTTTGCGCAGCAAGGGTGAAGTCACTGAGGTGTTGATCAACTGGATCCGCGTAGCTCGTCTCCAGCTCAGAGAGAGTTTTGGCTCGGACTTTCTTGTTCTGCGTCTGCACTCTGACAGACACGGAGAGCTTTCCTCTTACCTTCTGCGAGCCTTCTGTCGTGCATAGGGCATCCGCCAGACCTTCACGCTTCCGGCCTCTCCACAGCAAAATGGGATTGCTGAGCGCCGCATTGGCATGGTCATGGACGTCGCTCGTACGTCCATGATCCATGCGGCTGCTCCCCATTTTCTTTGGCCGTTCGCGGTTCAGTACGCGGTGCATCTGATCAACCTTCAGCCCCGGGTCTCCTTGCCGGAGACATCCCCTACTTTGCGGTGGACGGGGAAGGTTGGCGATGCGTCTGCGTTTCGTGTCTAGGGATCTCGGGCTTCTGTCCGCGACTTGTCTGCGGACAAGTTGTCCCACCGTGCTGTTTTCTGCGTCTTCCTTGGCTTCCCCCTTGACGCACGTGGTTGGCAGTTTTACCACCCCACCTTGCGCCGTGTTCTGTCCTCCCAGGAAGTCACGTTTGACGAGTCGGTTCCTTACTACCGTCTCTTCCCCTACCGCATTGCGCGCCTCCCCCCGCCGCCGCTCTTCCTCGCGTGAGGTCCCCCCCTGGTAGACCCCCTTCCCCCTCAGGGTCCTGCCCCCTCAGGTGTGTCCCAGGTAGACGCAGTCGAGCCTGTCGAGGTAGCTGTTGACTCTGGTGCTACTAGGGGTGCTGAGCCTGCGGGTGCGGGGCCTGGGGGTGCTGAGTCTGGAAGTGCTGAGCCTAGGGGTGCTGAGCCTGGGGCTGTTGAGTCTGGGGGTGCTGAGCTTGGGGGTGCTGAGATTGGGGGTGCGGAGCCTGAGGGTGCTGGGCCTGCTCGTGTGGAGTCTGGCGGTACTAGGTCTGGAGGTCCTTCGGGTGCTTCGTCCCGGCGGGAGCTACCCTCTCCACAGGAGCTGCGCGAGTGGTTTGCTCGGCGCTGGAGCCGTGCTGTTGGAGCTGGAGGAGCTGCTGGTGGTGGAGGTTCTACTGCTGCTGAGGGTGCTGGTGCCACGGGTCCCGAAGGTGCTCGTACTGGAGGTATTGGAGCTGCTGTACCTGGGGGTGCTCCTTGTGCTGGAGCTGCTGGCGGAGCTGGAGCTGGCGGTGCTTCTGGAGCAGGTGCTGCTGGAGGTGCTGGAGCTGGGGCTGTTGAGTCTTCCGGTGGTCTGGCTGGAGCTGGAGCTGCTGGGGATGTTGGCGCTGGAGGTGCTGCTGGCGCTGGTGCTTCTGAGGGTGCTGGAGTTGGCGGTGCTGCAGCTGGGGGTACTACTGGTGCTGGTGCTGCCACTGGGGGTGCTGGTGCTGTCCCTGCTGGCTCTGGAGGCGCTGCGCGGCCGTGGCCATACTTCATTCCGCTCCTTGAGCAGGTTCTTCGTCTCCCGCCTTCTGCTGGTCTTGCTCCTTCCTTAGAGTGTCTGCCGCCTGTCCAGTCTGAGTCTCAGTTACTTCCCGCCTCCCCACTGCCTGCTACTTCTCCCTACAGTGGTCCTACTGGAGGTCTCGCTGAGCGTCGTGAGCCTGCGTCTCGTCCTGCGTTGCGTGTTTGTACTGCTCGCACTAGTCGTCGTGTTTTGCGTCCGCGTCCTCCTGCGGTCTCAGGCACACCCCAGATGGCATTGCGTCCTGTCAAACTTATATGCTATAGTCTGTTTAGGCTGTAGTGGGGTAGACAATATGGGGTACAACACTTTTAGGCTTTCCTACTTATACCCACCTGCTTGCTAGTTCATTCATTCCTCATTTCTTCACATGGTATAGAGCAGGTTCCCTAGTGGGAACGCTTCTCAGGGCCCATCACCGAAATCGACTTCTTTTTCCTGACCGGAGCGCGAGTCGCCCCTGCCTGAGGCGCGCCCCGTTGGCTGCCCTCACGTCACCTCTCACGGCCCCTCGCGCCACCCTTAGTGGCCCCGTCGCCACCCCTTACGACCCCGCCGCCGTCCTTTGCGGCCCCGTCGTCGCCCCTCTAGGCCCCTCGCGGCCCCTTCGAGACCCCCTCGCCGCCCCTCTAGGCCCCTCGCGGCCCCTTCGCGGCCCCGTCGCCGCCCCTTGCGGCCCCGTCGCCACCCTTCGAGGCCCCTCGCGGCCCCTTTGCGGCCCCGTCGCCGCCCCTAGCGGCCTAGTCGCCGCCCCTAGCGGCCCCGTCGCCGCCCCTAGCGGCCTAGTCGCCGCCCCTAGCGGCCCCGTTGCCGCCCTTCGCGGCCCCGTCGCCGCCCTTCGCGGCCCCGTCGCCGCCCTTCGCGGCCCCGTCGCCGCTCTTCGCGGCCCTGTCGCCGCCCTTCGCGGCCCCGTTGTCGCATCTAGCGGCCCCGTCGCCGCCCTTCACGGCCCCTTCAGCTGTCAAGCAGCCAAGCCGCCGAGCCGCCCAGCAGCCGAGCCGCCTAGCATCCGAGCCGCCTAGCAGCTGAGCCGCCCAGCAGCCGAGCCGCCCAGCAGCCGAGCCGCCGAGCCGCCGAGGCCGCCGTCGAGCCGCCACTACCGAGCCGCTGCCGCCGAGCTGCCGTTGAGCCGCTACTGTTTCTACCGGCGTGCACCGGCCCTACCCACCCGGACTGGTGAGAGCACTCCTTGCTAGACCACTGCTGTCATGGCTACCCCCAATGTCCTTATCTTTGATGCTGAGGATCGTGCTGTTGACTTTGAGGTCTGGGTCGATGACCTCCAGCTCTTCCTACAGTGCGATAGGACAGACGGACTCTCCCTGTTCGATCTCACCTCTGGTGCCTCTCCTGCCCCGCCTGCTCATCTTGACAGCACTGTTCGCTCACAGTGGGCCACACGCGATGTTGCTGCCCGTCTTGCTGTGCGTCGCCACTTACCGACCGCTGAGCGTGCGCACTTTAGTGAGTACAAGAGTGCTAAGACCTTGTACGACGCTGTAGTTGCACACTACTCTTCCCCTGCCACTAGTGCTCTTAGTCGCCTCATACTGCCGTACCTGTTTCCTGACCTCGCCGCCTTTCCCACTATCGCTGACCTTGTTACGCACCTTCGCACTAGTGACACCCGCTACCGCGCTGCGCTTCCTGCTGAGTTCTGCGCCAAGAACCCCCCCCCCCCAATGTACATCACCCTTTACTACATAGTCATCCGGCTCCTTGACTCCCTTCGCTAGGTCAGGGACCACTTCCTTTCAGTTTGCCCCACCACACTCACCATTGACCTCCTTGAGGAGCGCCTCCTGGCAGTTGAGAAGAGTATAGTCGCTGTAGGAGCCTCTAGAGGTGACCCGCGTGCCCCTGTCTTTGAGGGGTGCTCCCCCTCCCCCCTTTTGCCCTCTGTTGCCTCTGCTGCTGCCGTCAACTTCATTGGCACCGAGTCGGTCGGCGCTGCGTCTGCCCCTAGCGGGCGACGCCGCACCGGCAAGGGCAAGGGGGGCAAGGGCGCTGGAGGGGCTGGCGGAGGCGGTGGAGGTGGAGGTGGAGGAGGCGGAGGGAGTGGGGGTGGTGGTGAGGGTGGTGGCGGGGGTGGGGGCTTCGGTGGCGGAGGTGGCGGCGGAGGCGGCGGCGGCGGTGGCGGTGGCGGTGGGAGCGGAGGAGGAGGCGGTGGCGGCGGTAGCGGCGGTGGCGGCGGAGGAGGTGGAGCTAGTCGGGGTGGCTCTGGGCAGCGAGGCGGCTTATGCGGTGGTCAGCGCTAGCAGCAGCAGCGCACTCGTGAGACCCCGTCCCCCCAGCAGCTTCGTGAGTGGTACGCTGGGCGTCAGCGAGGTGGGGGTACTGGTCCCTGTACCTACGTCCTCCGTACCAGCGACCGCGCTGGTGAGCAGTGCGGGGGCTCGCACTCCACCCAGCGCTGCTTCGGCCGCCTAACGGACGCTTGGCGTCACCAGTTCCCTTACGCCGCTGAGATCCCTCGCTGGGGAGAGCTGTCTAGGGCGGGGGTTACTATCTTTGATCTTGACTATGATGCTATTCTTGCTGCCATGTATGCTGTGTCTACTAGTGATGAGGGTGACTGTTACCTGTGTGTTCCGCCTGACCAGGGCATTGAGGCTGCTGCTCTAGGTGCTGGTGAGGCTGTTGCTCTAGGTGCTAGTGCGTCTGCTGCCCCTGTTGCTGGTGAGGCTGCTGCTTGAGGTGCCAGTGCGTCTGCTGCCCCAGGTGCTGGTGAGTCTCCTCTCTCAGGTACCATGTCGGCTTAGGCCTTACACACCTTCACCCTTGACTCGGGTGCTTCCCGCTCCTTCTTTCGAGATTGCACCACGCTTACGCCGCTTAGTCGTTCGGTTGCGGTCTCCCTGGCGGACCCCTCTGGGGGTCCTGTCCTTGCTCGCTTCTCCACTGTCTTACCATGTCCGGCAACCCCCTCTGGCACCCTGTCAAGTCTCTACCTCCCCTCGTTCTCTACGAACTTGGTGAGTGGTGCTGATCTACAGGATGGGGGGGTTGACCAGTTCACTCCTGCGAGTCAGCGGGTGACCCACTGTACGTTTCGGGTCTGGGGATCTCGGGCGTTTTTCAGCGACTTGTCTGCGGACAAGCTGTCCCCCCGTGCTGTTCCCTGCGTCTTCCTTGGCTTCCCCCCTGACGCGCCTGGTTGGCAGTTTTACCACCCCACCTCGTGCCGTGTTCTGTCCTCCCAGTACGTCACCTTTGACGAGTCGGTGCCTTACTACCGTCTCTTCCCCTACCGCACTGCGCCCCTCCCCCCGCCGCCGCTCTTCCTTGCGCCAGGTCCTCCCACGGTAGACCCTCTCCCCCTTCAGGGTCCTGCCCCGTCAGGTGTGTCCCAGGTAGACGCAGTCGAGCTTGTCGAGGTAGCTGTTGACTCTGGTTGTGCTGGGGGTGCTGAGCCTGGGGGTGCGGAGCCTGGGGGTGCTCAGTCTAGGGGTGCTGAGCCTGGGGGTGGTGAGTCTGGGGGTGCGGAGCCTGGGGGTGCTGAGCCTGGGGGTGCAGAGCCTGGGGGTGCTGGGTCTACTCGTGTGGCCTTTGGCGGTGCTTAGTCTAGGCGGGAGCTACTCTCTCCGCAGGAGCTGCGCGAGTGGTTTGCCCGGCGATGCCACCGCCTGGGACTACGCGCTGCGACATTGTCCTGGTCCTGCTTAGTTCCAGGGGCTACACGTTCAGGCCCTCGACCGTGCACTGGTCCTGATTCGATGACGACGCCTGTTCCACGCTCTAGGGCACGGTCGTGAGGATCGCAGGCCTGGCACCTGCACCTGACTGGTTGGCTGAGGCTATTGCCTGGAGGTTTGAGACTGGTTACAGGTCCAGTGCTGGACTGGTGACTGAGCGCTGGAGCCGTGCTGCAGGAGCTGGAGGTGCTACTGTTGCTGCTGGTCCTCGAGGTGCTCGTACTGGCGGGACTGGAGCTGCTGAGACAGGGGATGCTGCTGGGGCTGCTGGAGTTGGTCCTGCTGGAGGTACTGCTGGAGCTGCTGGCGGTACTGGAGCTGACGATCCTGCTGGAGCTGGAGCTGCTGGTGCTGCTGGAGCTGGAGCTGCTGGGGGTGTTGGCGCTGCAGGTGCTGCTGGCGCTGGTGCGTCTGAGGGTGCTGGAGTTGGCGCTGTTGGCACTGGAGGTGCTGCTAACGCTGGTGCTGCCGCTGGGGGTACTGGTGCTATCCCTGCTGGTTTTGGAAATGCTGCGCGGCCGCGGCCGTACTTCGTTCCGCTCCTTGAGCAGGTTCTTGGTCTTCCGCCCTCTACTAGTCCTGCTCCTCCTTTAGAGTGTCCAGAGCCTTTCCAGTCGCGGTCACAGTTACAGCCCGCCTCCCCCCTGCCTGCTCCTTCTCCCTAAGCTGGTCCTACTGGAGGTCTTGCTGAGCGTCGTGAGCCTGCGTCTCGTCCTGCATCGCCTGTTCGTGCTGCTCGCACAAGTAGTCATGCTCCGCGTCCGCGTCCTCCTGCGGTCCCAGGCACACACCAGATGCCACTGCATCTGTCCACTGCTCCTCTGCGTGTCCCGTTGCCGTCTCCTCCAGAGTCCTCTCTTCATGTCCTTGCTGACCAAAAGTCTGACTCTCTTCGTGCTGCCAGTCCTACTGTCACGCGTCTCCTGGCTACTACTGTTACTGACCCTTCCTTTGAGTCCATTGCTGCGTCTCCCTTAGTTGGTGAGCTTGTCGACTTTGCTGCTCGCTGTCGTCTAGACTTCTCTGCTAGTCTTGTTGCTGAGTCTAAGTCTATCTGTCCTCCGTCCGTCGGGGGTGAGTGTGCTCTTAGCATGGACGTCCTTGAGGACAGATAGGAGGAGTTCCAGTGTTTTGCTGCTGCTTTGCCTCATCTCGTGTCCACGCTGATTGCCCCTGAGGGAGACCCGGATGCACTAGACATCCCGACTCCTCGATCGTACGCTGAGGCGATCGAGGGTCCCTACTCCTCACAGTGGCAGTCATCCATGGACGCAGAGATGGCTTCCTGGAAGTCCACAGGCACCTACTTCGACGAGGTTCCCCCACCTGGGGCGAACATCGTCAGTGGCATGTGGATTTTCAGGGTGAAGCGGCCGCCGTGTTCTCCGCCTGTCGTCAAGGCACGTTACGTGGCTCGAGGCTTCAGTCAGCGGCAGGGAGTTGACTACTTTCAGACCTTCTCTCCCACCCCGAAGATGACCACTCTTCGGGTGCTGCTGCACATAGCCGCTCAGCGCGACTACGAGCTTCACTCTCTTGACTTCAGCACAGCTTTCATGCAGGGCAGCCTTCACGAAGAGATCTGGCTGCGCCGCCCACCTGGCTTCACTGGGTCGTTTCCTCTTGGTACCCAGTGGAGCCTCCGGTGGCCAGTCTACGGTCTCCGCCAGGCACCCCGTGAGTGGCACGACACACTGAGGACTACAGTTGCGGCTCTTGGGTTTGCTCCTTCTACTGCCGACCCGTCGCTGTTTCTGCGCACCATCACCTCTTTGCCGCTGTTCTACATCCTCGTGTACGTCGTCGACTTGGACTTTGCTACTGCTGACACTGCTGGACTCGCCCACGTGAAGTCCGAGCTGCAGAAGAGACACACGTGCACAGACCTGGGTGAACTGCGCAGCTACCTTGGCTTGCAGATCACCCGAGACAGAGCACAGCGCACCATTACCCTAACTCAGTCACACATGGTACAGCAGGTCCTTCAGCGCTTTGACTTCACGTACTCCTCGCCTCAGGCCACTCCTCTGTCTACTCGCCACTCGCTCTGAGCTCTGCCTTCGGATGAGTCCGCAGAGCCGAGTGGCCCGTACCCAGAGCTTGTTGGCTGCCTCATGTACCTGATGACCTGCACTCGACCTGACCTAGCATACCCTCTTAGCATCTTGGCACGCTATGTTGCTCTTGGGAGACACCGACCAGAGCACATGGCTGCAGCGAAGAGGGTGTTGCGCTACTTGTGCATTACGTCGGGCATGGGGCTAGTGCTTGGAGGGCGACGTCGAGTGGTCCTCACAGGTCACGCAGACGCTTCTTGGGCTGATGACCAGGCTACGCAGCGATCGTCATAGGGTTACACCTTCAGCCTTTGTTCCGGCTCTGTTTCGTGGCGGTCTACCCGCTCGTCTTCTGTTCTCAGCTCCAGCTGTGAGGCTGAGATCTACGCAGGGGCCACGGCTGCACAGGAGCTACGCTGTCTCACCTACCTGCTGATTGACCTAGGAGAGCCGCCTCGTTCTCCTCCAGTTCTGTACGTAGACAACAAGGCCATGCTGGCCTTGTGTCGGGAGCACAGACTGGAGCACAGAACGAAGCACATTGCTCTCCGCTACTTCCTTGCTCGTGAGCTGCAGCAGCGTGGTCAGCTGCGCCTTGCTTACGTGGCCTCTGAGGCCAACACTGCTGATATCTTTACCAAGGCACTTCCGCCTGGTGATCATCAGCGCCTCTGTACGATGATAGGTCTTGTGGCTACTTGGCCTGACTTGCTCACTTCTTGACCTTGCTTGTACTGTGATCTTTCTATACCTGCACTTGCTTGTTTACCTTTATATATGATCTTGCATGTGAACTGGCCTTGTGGCCTTGCACTTGTGCTCGGACTGTGTAGTGACGTTGTGATCCACCGTGAGCTTGCTTTGCTTTGCTTGACTGGTCTGGTGACCTCTTGTTCTCCCCCACTTTGCCTATGGGGGTGTGTCATGCATATATGCTATAGTCTGTGTAGGCTGTAGTGGGGTACACAATATGGAGTACAACACTTTTTGGCTTTCCTACTTGTACCCACCTTCTTGCTAGTTCATTTATTCCTCATTTCTTCACACGTCCTTCCACTGCTCCACTGCGTGTCCCTTTGCCATCTCCTCTAGAGTTCTCTCTTCCTGCTCTTGCTGACCCGGAGTCTGACTCCCTTCGTGCTGCCAGTCCTACTCTCACGCGTCTCCTGGCTACTGCTGTCACTGACCCGTCCTTTGAGTCCACTTCTGCGTCTGCCTTAGTTGCTGAGCTTGTCGACTTTGCTGCTCACTGTCGTCTAGACTATGCTGCTAGTCTTGTTGCTGAGTCTGAGTCTGTCTGTCATCCGTCGGTCGGGGGTGAGTGTGCTCTTAGCACGGACGTCCTTGAGGACAGGCAGGAGGCGTTCCAGTGTTTTGCTGCTGCTTTACCTCATCTTGTGTCCGTGCTGATTGTCCCTGAGGGAGACCCGGATGCACCAGACATCCCGATTCCTTGCTCTTACGCAGAGGCGATAGAGGGTCCCTACTCCTCACAGTGGGAGTCAGCCATGGACGCAGAGATGGCTTCTTGGAAGTCCACAGGCACCTACGTCAACGAGGTTCCTCCACCTGGGGCGAACATCGTCAGTGGCATGTGGATTTTCAGGGTGAAGCGGCCGCTGGGTTCTCCGCCTGTCTTCAAGGCGCGTTACGTGGCTCGAGGCTTTAGTCAGCGGCAGGGAGCTGACTACTTTCAGACCTTCTCTCCCACCCCGAAGATGACCACTCTTCGGGTGCTGCTGCACATAGCCGCTCAGCGTGACTACGAGCTTCACTCTCTTGACTTCAGCACTGCTTTCCTACAAGGCAGCCTGCACAAGGAGATCTGGCTGCGCCACCCTCCTGGCTTCACTGGATCGTTTTCTCCAGGTACCCAGTGGAGCCTCCGACGGCCAGTCTACGGTCTCCGCCAGGCGCCCCGTGAGTGGCACGACACACTGAGCACTACACTTGCGGCTCTTGGCTTTGCTCCTTCTATTGCCGACCCGTCGCTATTTCTACGCACCGACACCTCTTTGCCGCCGCTCTACATCCTCGTGTACGTCGAAGACTTGGTCTTTGCTACTGCTGACACTGCTGGACTCGCCCACGTGAAGTCCGAGCTGTAGAAGAGACACATGTGCACAGACTTGAGTGAAATGCGCAGCTACCTTGGCTTGCAGATCACCCGGGATAGAGCACAGCGCACCATTACCCTGACTCAGTCACACATGGTGCAGCAGGTCCTTCAGCGCTTCGACTTCACGTACTCCTCGCCTCAGGCCACTCCTCTGTCTACTCGCCACTCCCTCTCAGCTCTGCCTTTGGATGAGTTCGTAGAGCCGAGTGGCCCGTACCCAGAGCTTGTTGGCTGCCTCATGTACCTGATGACCTGCACACGACCTGACCTTGCATACCCTCTTAGCATCTTGGCACGCTATGTTGCTCTTGGGAGACACCGACCAGAGCACATGGCTACAGCAAAGAGGGTGTTGCCCTACTTGTGCAGTACGTCGGGCATGGGGCTCGTGCTTGGAGGGTGGCGTTCAGTGGTCCTCACTGGTCACGTAGACGCTTCTTGGGCTGACGACCAGGCTACGCAGCGGTCCTCACAGGGTTACACCTTCAGCCTTTGTTCCGGCTCTGTTTCGTGGCGGTCTACCCGCTCGTCTTCTGTTCTCAGCTCCAGCTGTGAGGCTGAGATCTACGCAGGGGCCACGGCTGCACAGGAGCTACGCTGTCTCACCTACCTGCTGATTGACCTAGGAGAGCCGCCTCGTTCTCCTCCAGTTCTGTACGTAGACAACAAGGCCATGCTTGCCTTGTGTCGGGAGCACAGACTGGAGCACAGAACGAAGCACATTGCTCTTCGCTACTTCCTTGCTCGTGAGCTGCAGCAGCGTGGTCAGCTGCGCCTTGCTTACGTGGCCTCTAGGGCCAACAGTGCTGATATCTTTACCAAGGCACTTCAGCCTTGTGATCATCAACGCTTTTGTACGATGCTAGGTCTTCTGCCTACTTGGCCTCACTTGCTCACTTCTTGACCTTGCTTGTACTATGATCTATCTATACCTCCCCTTGCTTGTTTACCTTTATATATAATCTTGCATGTGAACTGGCCTTGTGGCCTTGAACTTGTGCTCGGAATGTGTGGTGACGTTGTGATCCACCCTGAGCTTGCTGTGCTTTGCTTGACTGGTCTTGTGACCTCTTGTTCTCCCCTAGTTTGCCTATGGGGGTGTGTCAAATATATATGCTATAGTCTATCTAGGCTGTAGTGGGGTAGATACTATAGGGTACAACACTTTTAGGTTTCCTACTTGTACCCAAATGTTTCTTAGTCATTTCATTCCTCGTTCTTTCACAAAGGTAAGAAGCTAACTGAACCCCGAAGGGTCTTGGAAGGAGAATGAGGTTGAAGCGAAATAGGAGGAGCACAGATGAAGCATTTATGCTCCTAATTCTTCTTGGTGGTTTACCAATTTGGTTGGGTTTTGTAGATGCAGTGCGCTTGAGTGTAGGGTTGAGCAAAGTGTTGTGTGATGCAACCATATGCATTCACGTCTGTCTGCCTCCCATCATGTGTTTGTGCGTTGCATGCGTGGTGTGAGCGTGTGCAAGAATTTGTGTTTAATGTGGTTTTGTTTTTTTCAGTGTGAGTGTATGTTATTTGGCTTGAGCAGATATCTGAAGTGATTCCTCTACTCAAGAGCTTTCCGACGAACCAAGAATCGTCGCGATCGGAGCACAACCAAGAAAGTTACGAACATTGGAGTTCGTATGCTTATATATTTTGGTTGCAGCTACTTTGGGAAGTTGTGGCATTGACTCAATATGGGGTACAGACTTGTGGGGGTTGGGAAATTCGAACCCATCACTGTAGCCAAGAGGTTGGGTGAAGCCAAACCAGGTTGGTAAGTGTGGCCAAGTTGTGGTGAGGTGGATGGCATGGGTTGGAAAGTGACAAAGGTCAAAGTTTGTTGCCTATGGGGAAGGGAATTGTGTGGCATGGGGTTTCCTTGGTTGGGGACTCTCTCTTGGGACCTTCCCTCTCGTCCTCCTCTTCCCCTCCTATCAGGTTTAGTGCTACTCTAATGTTCTTTTGTGGGACTTGTGAGTTAATTGTGATCGAGTTAAATTTCTGTGGCAGCATACCCCCTAGTGCGCCGAAAAGTATAACTCGAGATATGCTTCATAATTTGATACGATTCAAATTGGGAAATGTAGCCACGGTCTAGGGCTACAACATATTCGAATTTCGTGGGATTCTAATTGTGCACCTTTCGTCGACAACGTTTCTTGTGAAGTCGACGTTTCTGTCCAGAAATTGAGACCAACGATTTTAAAAAAAATTTGGCACCTAATCTTCAGAGACTCCGTCCTTAGTTTTTAACACACAGAAGGGAACACGTTCGAGGCAAATCGAACAGGTTTGATTTTTGTAGCTTAAAGTGTTCGTGACAAACGTGTTTGAGCTTCGCCCAAACACGTTTGTGTTCGAGCCGCTGCTGCGATTTGCCCCGCGTCGAACACAAATGTGTTCGAGGTTCGCCCGAACGCGCCTTCACCGGGGAACACCGAACATCTGGTCGCTAAAAGTGTTCACCGAATTGAACAGTGTTCGGTTCGACGAACGGCTGTGTTCGTGCAGGGGCGAACACGAACATGTTCGTGTCCGTTCCTTGGTCATCCCTAGTTGAGTGTGATTTGTTCAAATTTTGGTTGGGGGGGGGGGGGGGGGGGGGGGGGGAGGGGGGGGGGGTTTTCTAGTTTTTGGTTTTTGGGCTGCTTTTCAAGGTCGAAATGGGTGGGAGGGGGTTGAAATTTTGCTAAATTGACTTTTGCGACGAAATCGCAAAAGTAGATTTTGCGCACGCAATTTTTTCTTCCGGGCTGCCTGGAATTTTTTATTCCCCTTGCGTCTTGTGTCCTGCGTCCAGACGCTGCGTCTGGACGCAGGACGCTTTGAGCGTCTCCAGCAACATAGGTTCGGGTTATGCTCATCCCCCTTTCTTATCTTGGTTTGGTCTGGTCTTGCAAACACACACATTGTCTTGGAACCATACTTCCCATGCATCCACCCCCTTCACCATCAACAACGCCCTCGACGGCAACATGTTGTCGGAATCTGTGCCCTCCTCGATCACAAAGCTCACTGCTCTTACTCTCCTTTAACTTGGTTCCACTATCAGTTGAGTATTGGGTTGAACCGGCCCGCCCGAGCCGTTTGCTCAATCCTTCCTTGTTCCTAAAAGTGTTGATTGGTGTGCAAACTATATCAAATTTGGAAATATAATTCATGGTATTTTTTGTCTTCTTTAAAAACCACTGCAATTTTTTCATTAGGGATGAGAAAATGCGCGAATCCCTGTTTGGTTCTACTAAATCCTGTTCGAGTGAAAGAGAAAACGTTTTTGTTTCAAACAATATACTGTTCGGATCAAACATGTTTGCCTAAAACACTTGAACCGTGTCGAACACAAACATGTTAGAGTGTTTGAATTGTCGAATTGAGATTGAAATGAAACGTCACTGAAAGGAGAGGAGCTCGAGGAAGAGGACCTGGAGGAGGCTGTGGATGGGGTTGGAGGCTGTGGGAGGTGGGGAGAGTGTGGTGGCTACTCGAACCGAACACATTTGAATTTGAGTCAAACACATTGGTGTTCTACCCAAACAGCAAAGGGTTCGACTAAGGGTGGAAAACGAGTTGGGAGGTACTCGGTCACTACTCGAGATTCGAGGTATTCGGCAAATACTTGTCAAAACGAATGCCTGAGAAAAGGGGCGAGTACTCGACTTGTGAGTATTCGAGAGGGCAAGTATTCGAGGGTCGAGTAGTCGGGTACTCGACGAGTACTCGAATTAAGCATCCCTGCCCCCCCGTACACCTAAAACGAGGAATATAGTCAACCATCCACTTAACAAACTTTGGCGCTTTGTTGTGTAAGAACCCAAGTGGCTACGAGTGCTCGTGCACTCATGATGATGCGACCTTACAAACATGCATGGCCAATTCATACACTGTAGCGCACTCACTACGGAACGCTCAGCCATTTTAAGTGCAAGATGACGTTCAAAGATGGCTGTCCAAGTAACGCGTGTTTCATGCTAGAGGTGATCATGTATGCTACTCGAATGAAATGTGTCAGAATCCCAACCACTAGACCATTGGGATAAAAGGGCTTGTTTCAGTAGCGGGTCAGTGCGCCCATAACCCCCCAGGCAAACGCGCCTGTAACCCCCCCTAGGATCGATCGGAGATCTCACAGTGTAGCTCTACTGACACCCCCCCACACTGGGAGGCCCAGGACTGAGCACAGTGGCAACGGCCAACATGTGCATACACTGGGATTCGAACCCGAGACCGCTCTGATACCATGTCAGAATCCCAACCACTAGACCATTGGGATAAAACGGCTTGTTTCAGTAGCGGGTCAATGCGCCCATAACCCCCCAGGCAAACGCGCCTGTAACCCCCCCTAGGATCGATCGGGGATCTCACAGTGTAGCTCTACTGACAAAATGGTGGTATTCGATCAAATACGTTTCTTGTGATTACTCGCTAAATATTCGTCTAAGGTACTCGTATTCGAATCGGGTACTCGATTTCCACCCTTAGGTTCAACTTCAACACCTGTTCTTCAAATTGGTTCAACCCAAACCGAACGCGTTCAGTTCGGGTAAGGCAAGAGCTTGTCTGAGTTTGAGACAAACACGTTCGGGTTATGCCCATCCCTCTTTTCTTGGTCTGGTCTGGTCATGCAAACACAGAAATGGGCTCGAAACCATTCTTCCCCTGCATCCACCCCCTACACCACCAACAGCTCTCTCGATGGCAACATGTTGTCAGGATCTGTGCCCTCCTCGATCACAAAGATCACTGCTCTTACTTACCTGTAACTTGGTTCCACTTTCACTTGAGCAACGGGTTGAACCGACCTGCTCGGGCCGTTTGCTCATGTCAAACTCATATGCTATAGTCTGTGTAGGCTGTAGTGGGGTAGACAATATGGGGTACAACACTTCTAGGTTTTCCTACTTGTACCCACCTTCTTGCTAGTTCATTCATTCCTCATTTCTTCACATGGTATAGAGCAGGTTCCCTAGTGGGAACGCTTCCTTGGGCCCACCACTGAAACTTTTTTTCTGACCGCAGCGACAGTCGCTCCTGCCCGAGGCGCGCCTTGTGGGCTGCCCTTCTGTCGACCTCTCTTAGAGGCCCCTCTCACGGCCCCTCGCGCCACCCTCAACGGCCCCGTCGCCGCCCTTAGCGGCCCCGTAGCCGCCCTTCCAGGCCCCTCGCGGCCCCTAGCGGCCCCGTCACCGCCCCTATGCGGCCCCGTCGCCGCCCCTAGCGGCCCTGTTGCCGCCCCTAGCGGCCCCGTTGCCGCGTCCCTCCCTACGCGGCCCCGTTGCCGCCCCTACGCGGCCCCGTAGCCGCCCCTAGCGGCCCCGTCGCCGCCCCTACGCGGCCCCGTCGCCGCCCCTAGCGGCCCTGTAGCCGCTACCCTCCCTAGCGGCCCCGCAGCCGCCCCTACGCAGCCCTGTCGCCGCCCCTAGCGGCCCCGTCGCCGCCCCTCGCAGCCTCGTCGCCGCTGACCTCCCTACGCGGCCCTGCAGCCGCCCCTACGCAGCCCCGTCGCCGCCCCTAGCGGCCCCGTCGCCGCCCCTCGCGGCCCCGTCGCCGCCCCTAGCGGCCCCGTCACCGCTGACCTCCGTACGCGGCCCCATTGCCGCCCCTACGCGGCCCCGTCGCCGCCCCTACGCGGCCCCGTCGCCGCTCCTAGCGGCCCCGTCGCCGCTCCTAGCGGCCCCGTCGCCGCTCCCCTCCCTACGCGGCCCCGTCGCCGCCCCTACGCGGCCTCGTAGCCGCCCCTACGCAGCCCCGTCGCCGTCCCTAGCGGCCCCGTCGCCGCTCCCCTCCCTACGTGGCCCCGTCACTGCCCCTACCCGGCCCCGTCGCCGCCCCTAGCGGGCAGCCGAGCTGCCGAGCCGCCCAGCAGCAGCAGCCGCCCCTGGAGCAGCCGCCACTGAAGCAGCCGCCCGTGGAGCAACCGCCACTGCCGCAGCCGCCCCTAGAGCAGCCGCCACTGCAGCAGCCGCCCCTGGAGCAGCCACCACTGCAGCAGCCGCCCGTGGAGCAGCCGACACTGCAGCAGCCGCCCCTTGAGCAGCCGCCACTGCAGCAGCCGCCCCTGGAGCAGCCACCACTGCAGCAGCCGCCCGTGGAGCAGCCGCCACTGCAGCAGCCGCCCCTGGAGCAGCCGTCACTGCAGCAGCCGCCCCTGGAACAGCCGCCACTGCAGCAGCCGCCCCTGGAGCAGCCGCCACTACAGCAGCCGCCCCTAGAGCAGCCGCCATTGCAGCAGCCGCCCCTCGAGCAGCCGCCACTGCAGCAGCCGCCTCTGGAGCAGCCGCCACTGCAGCAGCCGCCCCTAGAGCAGCCGCCACTGGAGCAGCCGCCCCTAGAGCAGCCGCCACTGCAGCAGCCGCCCCTGGAGCAGCCGCCACTGCAGCAGCCGCCCCTGGAGCAGCCACCCCTGCAGCTGCCGCGGAGCTCTCGCTCTACAGTGGTAGCGGCATTGCCGTTGCCGTCGTCGTACGCCTGCCCTTCTCGCCACTGGTGAGCACTGCCCTGCCCGTACTGCTGTTACTGTTGCTCTTACTACTGCTGCTCTTTCTACTGCTGCTGCTGCTCCTGGCGTGGCCAGATGCAGCTCCAGCGTCGCCCGCATGAGTCCCTCACCCCCCAACAGCTTCGTGAGTGGTACGCTAGTTGGGGTTGTCGGGGTGGCCATCGTGGGACTCATCCTGGAGTGAGTAGTTCCGCAGGTGCTTGTAGTGGCAGGATGCAGCTCCAGCGTCGCTCGCGTGAGTCCCTCACCCTCCAACAGCTTCGTGAGTGGTACACCAGTTGGGGTTGTCGGGGTGGCAGTAGTGGGAGTCGTCCTGGAGTGGGTAGTTCGGGAGTTTCTTGTAGTGGCCCGGTGCAGCAGCAGCGTTGTCCGCGCGAGACTCTTTCACCCCAGCAGCTTCGTGAGTGGTATGCTCAGAGTGGAGAGTCGCTGAGTCCTGCTCGCTGCCCGTACGTTATTTGCACGGGTGTCAGGACTGGTCGGACTTGTAGTCACACAGAGTCCCGCTGCTTCGCGCGTCTGAGCGACACTTGGCGTACAGAGTTTGGCGACGACGCTGAGCTCCCCGACTGGGTGGAGCTGCTTCAGCAGCGGGTAGATATCTTTGCTCTTGACTATGATACTATTCTCACTGCAATGTATGCATTGTCTACTAGTGCCGACGGAGTCTGTCACCTGTGTGTGCCGCCTGACCCCGGTATCCAGTCTGCTGCTCTAGGTGCTGGTGAGGCTGCTGCTCTAGGTGTTGGTGCGTCTGCTACCCCAGGTGCTGGTGAGTCTGCTCTCTCAGGTACCACGTCGGCTCAGGCCTTACACACCTTCACCCTTAACTCGGGTGCTTCCCGCTCCTTCTTTCGAGACCGCACCACGCTTACGCCGCTTAGTCGGCCGGTTGCGGTCTCCCTGGCAGACCCCTCTGGGGGTCCTATCCTTGCTAGCTTCTCCACTGTCTTACCGTGCCCGGCAGCCCCCTCTGGCACCCTGTCAGGTCTCTACCTCCCCTCGTTCTCTACGAACTTGGTGAGTGGAGCTGATCTACAGGATAGGGGGGCTGACCAGTTCACTTCTACGAGTCAGCGGGTGACCCACTGCACGTGTGCTCGGACCGGCCGACACTTGGCCACGTTCACCCGTCGGCCAGGGTCGAGCCTGTACACACTTATTACTGAGTCTCCTCCGACTGCTGAGTCTGGTCAGGTAGCTACATCGAGTCAGGTGTTTGCTGCAGCGTCCAGGTCTGGTCCTGAGTCTGCTCCCTGCTCGTGTCGTCTCCTGTCCCACCAGACTCTCCTTTGGCACCACCGCCTTGGTCACCCCTCCCTGCCTCATCTCCGAGGCATGGCCTCCCTTGTCCTTGTCTCTGGTCTTCCCCGGTCTCTCCCTCCCCTACCTCCCGGGCCTGCTCCTACCTGCTTCCCCTGCGTCGAGGGGCGACAGCGCGCCGCCCCTCACTCCTCCGAGTTTCCTCCGACAGAGGCTCCACTGCAGACTTTTCACATGGACGTGCGGGGCCCCCCCCGCGTCCGTGGACAGGGGCACGAGCGTTACTTCCAGTTGGTGGTTGACGACTACTCTTGTTACACCACAGTCTTCCCCTTGCGCAGCAAGGGTGACGTCACTGAGGTGTTGATCGACTGGACCCGCGCAGCTCGTCTCCAGCTCCGAGAGAGTTTCGGCTCGGACTTTCCTGTTCTGCGTCTGCACTCGGACAGAGGCGGGGAGTTTTCCTCTGCCCGTCTGGGAGCCTTCTGTCGTGCACAGGGCATCCGCCAGACCTTCACGCTTCCGGCCTCTCCACAGCAAAATGGGATTGCTGAGCGCCGCATTGGCATGGTCATGGACGTTGCTCGTACGTCCATGATGCATGCGGCTGCCCCCCATTTTCTGTGGCCGTTTGCAGTTCAGTACGCGGCGCATCAGCTCAACCTTCAGCCCCGGGTCTCCTTGCCAGAGACCTCCCCCGCCTTGCGGTGGACCGGGAAGGTTGGAGATGCGTCTGCGTTTCGGGTCTGGGGATCTCGGGCGTTTGTCGGCGACTTGTCAGCGGACAAGCTGTCCCCCCGTGCTGTTCCCTGCGTCTTCCTTGGCTTCCCCCCTGACGCGCCTGGTTGGCAGTTTTACCACCCCACCTCGCGCCATGTTCTGTCCTCCTAGGACGTCACCTTTGACGAGTCGGTGCGTTACTACCGTCTCTTCCCCTACCGCGCTGCGCCCCTCCCCCCGCCGCCGCTCTTCCTTGCACCAGGTCCTCCCCCGGTAGACCCCCTCCCCCCTCAGGGTCCTGCCCCGTCAGGTGTGTCCCAGGTAGACGCAGTCGAGCCTATCGAGGTAGCTGTTGACTCTGGTGCTGCTCGAGGTGCTGTGCATGAGGGTGCTGAGTCCAGGGGTGTGGAGCCTGGGGGTGCTGAGTCTGGGGGTGCTGAGTCCAAGGCTGTGGAGCCTGGGGGTGCTGAGTCTTGGGGTGCTAAGCCTAGGGGTACTGAGTCTGGGGGTGCTGAGCCTGGGGGTTCTGAGCCTGGGGGTGCGGAGCGTGGGGGTGCTAGGTCTGCTGGTGTGACCTCTCGCAGTGCTTCGTCAAGGCGGGAGCCGCTCTCTCCGCAGGAGCTGCGCGAGTGGTTTGCCCGGCACTGGAGCCGTGCTGCTAGAGCTGGAGGTACTACTGTTGCTGCTGGTCCCGAGGTCATACTGGCGGTACTGGAGCTGCTGGGGCTGGGGGTGCTGCTGACGGTACTGCTAGAGCTGCTGGCGGTACTGGAGATGCCGGTCCTACTGGAGTTGGTGCTGTTGGAGCTGCTGGAGTTACTGGAGCTCGAGCTGCTGGGGGTGTCGGCGCTGGTGGTCTGCTGGCGCTGGTGGTTCTGCTGGTGCTGGCGCTGGAGTTGGCGCTGTTGGCACTGGCGGTGCTGCTGACACTGGTTCTGCCGCTGGGGGTACTGGTGCTGTCCCTGCTGATTCTGGAGGCACTGCGCGGCCGCGCCCGTACTTCGTTCCACTAGAGCAGGTTCTTGGTCTCCCGCCCTCTACTGGTCCTGCTCCTCCCTTAGCGTGTCCACAGCCTGTCCAGTCGCAGTCCCAGTTATAGCCCGCCTCCCCCCTGCCTGCTCCTTCTCCCTACACTCGTCCTACTGGAGGTCTTGCTGAGCGTCGTGAGCCTGCGTCTCGTCCTGCGTCGCCTGTTCTTGCTACTCGCACTAGTGGTCGTGCTCCGCGTCCGCATCCTCCTGCGGTCCCAGGCACACACCAGATGGCACTGCATCTGTCCACTGCTCCTCTGCGTGTCCCGTTGCCGTCTCTTCCAGAGTCCTCTCTTCCTGTCCTTGCTGACCCGGAGTCTGACTCTCTCCGTGCTACCAGTCCTACTGTCACGCGTCTCCTGGCTACTGTTGTCATTGACCCTTCCTTTGAGTCCACTGCTGCGTCTGCCTTAGTTTCTGAGCTTGTCGACTTTGCTGCTCGCTGTCGTCTAGACTACGCTGCTAGTCTTGTTGCTGAGTCTGCGTCTGTCTATCCTCCGTCCGTCGGGGGTGAGTGTGCTCTTAGCACGGACGTCCTTGAGGACAGGCAGGAGGAGTTCCAGTGTTTTGCTGCTGCTTTGCCTCATCTCGTGTCCACGGTGATTGCCCCTGAGGGAGACCCGGATGCACCAGACATCCCGACTCCTCGATCGTACGCTGAGGCGATCTAGGGTCCCTACTCCTCTCAGTGGCAGTCAGCCATGGACGCAGAGATGGCTTCCTGGAAGTCCACAGGCACCTACGTCGACGAGGTTCCCCCACCTGGGGCGAACATCGTCAGTGGCATGTGGATTTTCAGGGTGAAGCGGCCGCCGGGTTCTCCGCCTGTTTTCAAGGCGCGTTACGTGGCTCGAGGCTTCAGTCAGCGGCAGGGAGCTGACTACTTTCAGACCTTCTCTCCCACCCCGAAGATGACCACTCTTCGGGTGCTGCTGCACATAGCCGCTCAGCGCGACTACGAGCTTCACTCTCTTGACTTCAGCACTGCTTTCCTACAGGGCAGCCTGCACGAGGAGATCTGGTTGCACCGCCCTCCTAGCTTCACTGGATCGTTTCCTCCTGGTACCCAGTGGAGCCTCCGGCGGCCAGTCTACGGTCTTCGCCAGGCGCCCCGTGAGTGGCTCGACACTCTGAGGACTACACTTGCGGCTCTTGGGTTTGCTCCTTCTACTGCTGACAAGTCGCTGTTTCTACGCACCGACACCTCTTTGCCGCCGTTCTACATCCTTGTGTACGTTGACGACTTGGTCTTTGCTACTGCTGACACTGCTGGACTCGCCCACGTGAAGTCCGAGCTGCAGAAGAGACACACGTGCACAGACCTGGGTGAACTGCGCAGCTACCTTGGCTTGCAGATCACCCGGGATAGAGCATAGCGCACCATTACCCTGACTCAGTCACACATGGTGCAGCAGGTCCTTCAGCGCTTCGACTTCACGTACTCCTCGCCTCAGGCCACTCCTCTGTCTACTCGCCACTCGCTCTCGGCTCTGCCTTCGGATGAGTCCGTAGAGCCGAGTGGCCCGTACCCAGAGCTTGTTGGCTGCCTCATGTACCTGATGACCTGCACACGACCTGACCTTGCATACCCTCTTAGCATCTTGGCACGCTATGTTGCTCCTGGGAGACACCGACCAGAGCACATGGCTGCAGCGAAGAGGGTGTTGCGCTACTTGTGCAGTACGTCGGGCATGGGGCTAGTGCTTGGAGGGCGACGTCGAGTGGTCCTCACAGGTCACGCAGACGCTTCTTGGGCTGACGACCAGGCTACACAGCGGTCGTCACAGGGTTAAACCTTCAGCCTTGGTTCCGGCTCTGTTTCGTGGCGGTCTACCCGCTCGTCTTTTGTTCTCGGCTCCAGCTGTGAGGCCGAGATCTACACGGCGGCCATGGCTGCACAGGAGTTACGCTGGCTCACCTACCTGCTGACTGACCTAGGAGAGGCGCCTCGTTCTCCTCCAGTTCTGTACGTAGACAACAAGGCCATGCTGGCCTTGTGTCGGGAGCACAGACTGGAGCACAGAACGAAGCACATTGCTCTTCGCTACTTCCTTCCTCGTAAGCTGCAGCAGCGTGGTCAGCTGCGCCTTGCTTACGTGGCCTCTGAGGCCAACACTGCTGATATCTTTACCAAGGCAATTCCGCCTGGTGATCATCAGCCTTTCTGTACGATGCTAGGTCTTGTGCCTACTTGGCCTCACTTGCTCACTTCTTGACCTTGCTTGTACTGTGATCTTTCTATACCTGCACTTGCTTGTTTACCTTTATATGTGATCTTTCATGTGAACTGGCCTTTTGGCCTTGCTCTTGTGCTCGGATTGTGTGGTGACGTTGTGATCCACCCTGAGCTTGCTTTGCTTTGCTTGACTGGTCTTGTGACCTCTTGTTCTCCCCTAGTTTGCCTATGGGGGTGTGTCAAACTCATATGCTATAGTCTGTGTAGGCTGTAGTGGGGCAGACAATATGGGGTACAACACTTCTAGGTTTTCCTACTTGTACCCAACTTCTTGCTAGTTCATTCATTCCTCGTTTCTTCACAGCTCAATCCCTTCATGTGCCCAAAAGTGTTGATTGGTATGTAAATTATATCAAAATGTGAGAAAAATAGTCGCCTCGGCTTCGGTCCATTCGTAACGAGGTGAGGCAAGTATTACCCGCCACGAGTAATTTTTGCTCTCGCTTGACTCGCTACTCCCAGAAAAAGGCGAGTATCATTTACTCATTACAGGCAAATAAAATACTCGTGGCCATGCAATAATGCTCGCCCTGGCAGGAACACCCCCGAGGACACACAAGTTAGCATAAAAAAATGTTCAACCGTGCCTTCCTTGTGAAGATTCCCCAAGGGCAGTGTTTTATAAATTCGAGTTCTAGCCGGTAAACAGTAGGTTTGCCAGTGCGATCGCCAGTCAGGAAACATGTCGCAGCAGAGTGGGGTGGGTACGGGAGAGGTCTAGATTTCTCACCAAGTCATAAGGTGCAGAGATTGTAGAGGTTGGGTTAGGTAGCGGGTGTGTTTGAGAAAGTGAGAATGAGAAAATGAAATGAACTATGAGTGAAGTGGGTACAAGTACTAACCCTAATTGGGCTGTACCCCCTATAGGATACCCCACTACAGCCTACACAAAAGCATAAGCTATAATGTTTTGACACACCCCCATAGGCAAAGTGGGGGAGAACAGGGGATCACAAGACCAGTCAAGCAAAGCAAAACAAAGCAAAGCTCAGGGTGGATCACAAAGTCACCACACATTCCGAGCACAAGTACAAGGCCACAAGGCCAGTTCACATGCAGGAGTACATATATATATAAGGCTAGACAAGCAAGAGCAGGTATATATATATGTAACAGTACAAACAAGGTCAAGAGGTGAGCAAGTGAGGCAAGACAGGTACAAGACCCAACTGGGTGCAGAAGCGCTGATGATCACAAGGCGCAAGTGCCTTGGTGAAGACATCAGCAGTGTTGGCCTCAGAGGCCACGTACGCAAGCCGCAACTGACCACGCTGCTGTAGCTCACGAGCAAGGTAGTAGCGGAGAGCAATGTGCTTTGTTCTGTGCTCCAGTCTCTGCTCTCGACACAAGGCAAGCATGTCCTTGTTGTCTACGTACAGTACTGGAGGAGAACGAGGCGGCTCTCCGAGGTCAGTCAGCAGGTAGGTGAGCCAGCAAAGCTCCTGTGCAGCCATGGCCCCTGCGTAGATCTCAGCCTCACAACTGGAGCCGAGAACAGATGACGAGTGAGTAGCCCGCCACAAGACAGAGCCGGAACCAAGACTGAAGGTGTAACCCTGTGACGACCGCTGCGTAGCCTGGTCGTCAGCCCAAGAAGCGTCTGCGTGCCCAATGAGGACCACTGGACTGTGCCCTCCAAGCACTAGCCCCATGCCCGACGTACTGCACAAGTAGCGCAACACCCTCTTCGCTGCAGCCATGTGCTCTGGTCGGTGTCTCCCAGGAGCAACATAGCGTGCGAGAATGCTAAGAGGGTATGCAAGGTCTGGTCGTGTGCAGGTCATCAGGTACATGAGGCAGCCAACAAGCTCTGGATACGGGCCACTCGACTCTACGGACTCATCCGAAGGCAGAGCTGAGAGCGAGTGGCGAGTAGGCAGAGGAGTGGCCTGAGGCGAGGAGTACGTGAAGCCGAAGCGCTGAAGGACCTGCTGCACCATGTGTGACTGAGTTAGGGTAATGGTGCGGCGTGCTCTGTCCCGGGTGATCTGCAAGCCAAGGTAGCTGCGCAGTTCACCCACGTCTGTGCACGTGTGTCTCTTTTGCAGTTCCGACTTCACATAGGCGAGTCCAGCAGTGTCAGCTGTGGCAAAGACCAAGTCGTCGACGTACACGAGGATGTAGAACGGCGGCAGAGAGGTGTCGGTGCGTAGAAACAGCGATGGGCCGGCAGTAGAAGGAGCAAACCCAAGAGCCGCAAGTGTAGTCCTCAGAGTGTCGTGCCACTCACGGGGCGCCTGGCAGAGATCGTAAACTGGACGCCCAAGGCTCCACTGGGTACTAGGAGGGAACGACCCAGTGAAGCCAGGTGGGCGGCGCAGCCAGATCTCCTCGTGCAGGCTGCCCTGCAAGAAAGCAGTGCTAAAGTCGAGAGAGTGCAGCTCGTAGTCACGGTGAGAAGGAACGTGCAGCAATACCCGAAGAGTGGTCATCTTCGGGGTGGGAGAGAAGGTCTGAAAGTAGTCAACTCCCTGCCGCTGACTGAAGCCACGAGCCACGTAACGTGCCTTGAAGACAGGCGGAGAACCCGGCGGCCGCTTCACTATGAAGATCCACATGCCACTGACGATGTTCGCCCCAGGCGGGGGAACCTCGTCAACGTAGGTGCCTGTGGACTTCAAGGAAGCCATCTCTGTGTCCATAGCTGCCTGCCACTGAGAGGAGTAGGGACCCTCTATCGCCTCCGCGTAGGAGCGCGAAGTCGGGATGCAAGTGCATCCGGGTCTCCCTCAGGGGTAAGCAGTAGGGACACGAGATGAGGTGAAGCAGCTGCCAGACACTGGAACTCCTCCTGCCTGTCCTCAAGGACGTCCGTGCCAAGGGCACACTCACCCCCGACGGACGGAGGACAGACAGACTCAGACTCATCTACAAGACTAGCAGACCCCCGTGACTGTCCCCGACGGGCGACAGCGAGCAGCAAAGTCGACGAGCTCAGCAACTAGGGCAGACGCAGCAGTGGACTCGAAGGAAGGGTCAGTGACGACAGTAGCTAGGAGACGCGTGACAGTAGGACTGGTAGCACGAAGAGAGTCCGACTCCGGGTCGGCAAGAGCAGGAAGAGAGGACTCAGGAGGAGAAGGCAAAGGGGCACGCAGAGGAGCAGTGGACGGACGCAGAGACATCCGGTGCGTGCCACGGACAGGAGGAGGACGCTGACGCGAACCACGACCACTAGCGCGAGCAGCACGGACAGGCGACGTAGGGCGAGACGCAGGCTCACGACGCTCAGCAAGACCTGAGTAGGACCAGTGTAGGGAGAAGGAGCAGGCAAAGGTGAGGGAGGGACCGGGGGAGACCAGAAAGAAGAAGACGGGAGGCCATGCCTCTGAGCCGAAGCAGAGGGGTGAGCAAGACTGTGGTGCCAGAGGAGAGTCTCGTGAGACAGGAGACGACACGAACAGGGGGCAGACTCAGGACCAGACCTGTACGCTGCAGCAAACACCTGACCCGACGCAGCAAGTGGAGTAGACGCAGTGGTCAGTGTGTACAGGCACGACCCCGGCTGACGGGTAAACGTAGCCAGGTGTCTGCCTGTGCTAGCCTCTGTGCAGTGCGTCACCCGTTGACGCGCAGGAGTGAACTGGTGTACTCCCCCATCCTATAGGTCAGCACCACTCACCACGTTCGTAGAGAACGAGGGGAGGTAGAGACCAGACAGGGTGCCAGAGGGAGCCGCCGGACACGGGAGGACTGTGGAGAAGTGAGAGAGGACAGGACCCCCAGAGGGGTCAGCCAGAGACACCGCAACTGGGCGACTAAGCGGCGTGAGTGTGGTGCGGTCCCGAAAGAAGGAGCGAGAAGCTCTAGAGTCAAGGGTGAAGGTGAGGGAGGCCGAAGCCGACGCAGTACCTGAGAGCGCAGACTCACCAGTACCTGAGGACACAGACGCACTAGCACCTAGAGCAGCAGCGTCACAAGCACCTAGGGCAGCAGCCTCACCAGTACCTAGAGCAGCAGTCCCAATGCCCGGATCGGGCGGGAAACACCGGTAACAGTCACCCTCATCACTAATGGACACAGCATACATGGCAGAAAGAACATCAAAATCAATATCATAGATTTATACCCCTGCTTGCAAGTCACGGGAGGTTCATGTTGGGACGGGTAAAACTGTATCAGCGAGTATGTTACTCCTCACGTGTACGATTTTACTCACTCTTCCAAGTGAACCGGTTCGTGTAAGGAACCGGTTCGGTTCGTGTAACGAACCGGTTCGGTTCGTTGATGAGCTGGAAGGAAAAAGAAACACAGTTTGGTTTTGGGAAAACCGAACCCAACTGCACCAAACTGGACTTCGGCTCAGTACCCTTCTCATGCCTAGTCAGCATATACCCTGGCAAATCCCGACCCGAGAACTGGTTTGGGTTGGGTCTGGTCAGGTTGAAATGGTCGGATCGACCCCACCAGAGGAGCAAGATGACCTAGCCAAAAGCCCCTGTTGGTTCGGGTCAGGTTAGGTCTTGCCTTGCTTAATTGTGCCCCATTCCCTTTTCCATCACACTCTCACCGCTTTTTCCTGAATTACTAGTGTCATGATCCGTATTCCTCAGAACGAACCATCAGCATTTCTCTCCTCATCTAGTGCATGGCCTCTAAAGGCTCATCTTGTCAGGCAAATTCGGCCAACTACTGTTTGGCAGGAGTCACTGCCCTTGTGCTCGCCCACAGTTAAACCCCATCTTCTGTTTCCTTTTTGCTGCATCTGGATGTAATGACAGGGCCCTTCAGATTAACCAGCTCACGGGCTCAATCCCTGCAAAAATTGGTTCACTACGTCTTCTAAAATACCTGTAAGACTCCTCTCTGCCGTATGAGCATAAGTCCAGGTCGTGACGAGCCGGCGGCATAACGAACCGGGCCGGCAGCTCACCCAGCTCGTGGCTCGTCTGTCGTGGGCGAGATGGTTGAGCCAGTACGAGCTAGCTCCTACTTTGATAAGCTGGCGGATACTCCTGGATGAACAATGCTCGTCGTCACCACCTCTCGAATCCGTGCGCAACTGGCATCAACCCGCCAAATCCGCGTGGACGGGGGTAATATTCCCGCGTCGACTCGACAAGCCTGTCAAGGCGCGCGCACAGTTCAGACCTATGCTAATTTCTACTCCCTATTATGTGCACTTCAGACCTTTTGGGGTTTGAATTTTACCTGTTGAACACTTGATGCGGCCATTTTATGGGTCATGCGGGACCCATTTTAGGTTAAGAAGAAAGCAGGGGCTCATTTTTCACGTTCCGTACGTCAAGCTACTTTTTCCTTACTGCTCTAGTTTCCTGTACCAGATTTCAGGAGAACTCATCAGCATTGTTCTCATCGTATGTGATATATAAAGGCTCATCTTGTTGGGAAAATTCCTCCATCCACCGTTTGACACGAGTCGATGCATAGGTACTTTTATATTTTGTAACCTCACGGCTTGGTTCTTTCTTTGTGCAATCAAGTGCAATGACACGTCCCTTAGGATTAATCAGCTGAGGGGTTCCATCCCTGCAGAAATTGGATCAGTACCATCTCTTACATTTCTTCAAGGTTCCCCTCTGCCACATGAGCATGAGTCTGGGCCGAGCCGGCTCGTCTTGAGCTGTCACGAGCCGGAATGAGCCAGATCCGGCTTTTCTACGAGCCCGGGCAATTCTCCGAGTCCGGCTTGTCTAGACAGCAGCTGAGCCACGGAGCATGATCGTTGGCTTGACGAGACAAGGCGATAAGCCAAAGCGGAACCGACGGCTCAGACTTATGCTCATGTGTACTCCCTCCCTACTATCTCGTCTCTCGAATTCCTCACCTCCTTTACATTTCTTTCCCGTCTCTGACTCCATCCCTTTTAATCATGAGCAAATAACCAACCGTCTCTGACTCCAACCTGTTTAGTGTGACCAAGCTGCTGTTCAATTTGATGCGAATTTAACCGCGGCTCTTTTTTGCCAGCCACTTGAGTCAAACCTTACCTTTCGACTGGTTCTGGTTCGATCGGTTCAACTATCTTACACTATTCCCTTCCCCCCTCTTCCCCCCCCCCCCCCCCCCCCCCCCACAGCATATAAGAGCATCCTCATGGATGGTCTTTAGGTAAAAACACCAGGGTTTCAGTCGGTCGCTAGAGGAAACCGTGTTTTGAGGGCTGACATAACAATTTTACGCAAGTATTTGGGCTAGTGTGCAGTTAGGCTAGGGGCTGGTCGATCCGAACCTAAACTGGTTCGAATCGAACCTAACCAAACCATCTCTGGTTCATTTCGAACCTGCCCACTCCGACCAGTATTCGTCTAACTTTGAACTGGGCAATCCTATTTTTGGCTCATGCCATTGCTTCTAGGGATGAGCAAACGAGCGAACCCCTGTTTGGTTCGACCTACACCTGTTCGAGTCGAATGCAAAACGTGTTTGTTTCAAGCAATATACTGTTCGGGTCAATCATGTTCGCCTAAAACACTCGAACCGTGTCGAACACGAACATGTTCGAGCGTTTGAATTGTCGAAATCGAGATTGCAGTGGAACGTCACTGGACGGGGCACCTCGAGGAGGACCTGGAGGAGGTTGTGGAGGGGGTTGGAGGATGTGGACAGGGGTGATGGGGCTGTGGAAGGTGGTGGAATGTGGTGGCTGCTCGAGCCGAACACATTTGAGTTCGAGTCAAACACATTGTTGTTCGACTTCGACTAAAACACCTATTCTTCAAACTTGGTTCAACCCAAACCGAACGCTGTTCGGTTCGGGTAAGGCAAGTGTTCATCTGAGTTTGAGACAAACACATTCGGGTTCTCCAAACTCACAAATGGTCTTGGAACCATTCTTTCCATGCATTCACCCCTCACACCACCAACAGCTCTCTCGAGGCCAACATGTTGTCAGGATCTGTGCCTTCCTCGATCACAAAGCTCACTACTCTTACTTTCCTGTAACTTGGTTCCACTTCCACTTGAGCAACGAGTTGAATGGACCTGCACGGGCCGTTTGCTCAATCGTTTCATGTGCCTTAAAGGGTTTTTTTGGTATGCAAATTATATCAAAATCTGAATTTTGATTTTTTTTTCCATATTATTGTTTTCCTCTTTTAATAGCCACTGCAATTTTCCCATTAGAGAAAATTACACCACCCTAGAAATATGTGATTATAGTGACTAGTCCGGACGAACCAGGACTATGATTTGACGGAGGCAAAACGTACAAAGTCGGCCCATGGGCCGGCCAGGCTAGAAGTCAGCTTGACCCGAACTGATTGGAACTCAACCCGGTTTGAGGTTTGAATCAAGTTGGCCCAAGTTTGACTCCTGTTGCTCATCTCTAGTCTCATGCCAGTATCAGCGTCCTACCTACCTTCTCACCCATTTCTCATTTAATTCATTCAATTCACATTCTCTTTTCTGAGCTCGATCCTAGATCCTCACATAATGTCCGGTCTAGAAGATGTTAAAGAGGAGGCAACGTGACTGTGGGATGCTGATGTAAAGCATCGTGACGATGGGGGTAGTGCTGGTGCTCATGAGGGTACTCATCGACGGTCTTATATATGCAATCTGAAAGTGACTGTAGATATGAATCACACACTTTCTGAATCTTACACGCCGTCTTCGTTCTTCGCTCTGATTGTTTTTGTCTCCCAGGCCTTCCTGCTTCTCTCCGAACAGTCTCACGTAATCCAGGTGAGACATCGTCTCCCATGCTTCTGTTGCAACTCTTGCAACCACCTTTGCTAGAAGGACAAAAGAGGCAAGCGGTGTGACAGACTGACTGTTATGATCATTTGTATAATCTGTACGAATGTTTGACCTCATGTGTGCTTATCTTCTCACCTGTATGCTTCACTCTCCCTCTTACCATATTTTTCTTTAGTTTTGTTTTATTTGTTTCTTTGTAATAAATACATGCACTCAGCATGTTAGGTGCAAGAATTAAGAATTACCGAGACAATGTGGCACATGGTGCACATCACAGTGCAAAGTGAACCTAAGCAAACTGATCCTTAAAAAACTGATCCCAAACACACTGATCCCAAGCTGATCCCAAGCGAACACAAGCAAACTAAACCCAAACAAGCCCATCCCAAGCAAACTCATCCCAAGCAAACTGATCCCGAGCAAACTGATCCCGAGCAAACTGATCCCGAGCAAACTGATCCCGAGCAAACTGATCCCGAGCAAACTGATCTCGAGCAAACTAATCCCGAGCAAACTGATCCCAATGTGGAAAAGAGAAAAGCTGAGCAACTATGATCATGGTGTACCTATCTAGGTAAACGATTTTTTTACGAGCAGCCTGTACCGCACATGAGCAAGGTATTTATAGTTGCTTCAGCATTGAACGGAGTGCTTGTTTGGTGAATGTGCAATACATGTGAAATGGCCCCATGAGATGCAGATGTAATCAGATATGAGGTGCACCCCAGCAATCAAAGGGCAATGCACTGCAGCCCATTGTACTAATCATCCCGCTTCAAGTTCTCCCTTGTGACAACTTGTCTCTTTCACATCCCATTCGTTTCTCCAAAAATCAACTTTTGAGCACATCACAGCCTATGGCCTGCAGCTATCAACGAACTCATACATGCCAGCATGGGCCAGCCCCTTCCCGCGTTACGTGAGTGCGGACTACCGAGTGGCACTCAGCAAGTAGGACTCGTGGGTCATCAGCGACTTCCACTCCTGGGACGCCGTGCCCTTCCTTGGCTGGCGTGTAAAGGACCAGAAAGAGTGCAGTGAGTGAAACCACTGGGGAACTTGGAGAGGCATGCTGGAGCCAATCCCTTGGCTGGTGTATCTTTTTTGGCTGCTACATTCCGCATGTTTTCCATTGCGGGTCACTTTCATCTTCAATATATCGCACAAACATTCGCTCAATATGTGTTTCCATCGTGTTTCCATCATCACATCACCTTTAATTATTCACGAAACTATTTCATAAGGCATTGCATTGAATGCAGAGGCGCCACAGCTGTCAGTGGAGTCACTCTTTGCAGCCATGGGGCTCACCTCCGAAGCTGACAAGTGCATCACGGGGGGCTCCCCCACAGAGGCATTTGAAAGGCTTCTCATGCTGCCTCGTGGAGGAGTCACAGAAGTTGGACCGCTTGTGAGTAGTGAGGCTAAGTGGAAGGCAAGAAGGGTGTCACAGGATCGAATTCTCAATCGAAACTTGTCACTAAAACTGAATACAAGGCCTATTTATACTCGAAAAGTACAAGGATAAACGAGATAAAACGAACCTTCGGGAACACACCCTTCCCGATACTACAATCACAAGTGCGCATAAGCACGCAAGTCTATTGGCACTTGGGATTACGCCCAGATTACACCGTATACACCACTGTCGGCGCTGTCGGTGCCGTATAATAGGTATGTCGGTGGGAAAAGTAGGAAATAAGAGAAATAAATAGAAGGCTCTAGAAAATAGAATAGTAGGCCGATTGAGATGAGATAAAGACCAAAATAAAGAGGAGAAAAGGGAGAATAGGATAACGGAAAAATATAATAGTGAGAAAATATTATAACGGGGACGTCCTCTCACACTTCCCCCCCTCAAAGCTGGGTGGTAGAAGTAACACCCTGCTTGACAAGGTAGTCCTGTAGAGGACGGCGGGCGTTATCCATGTCGTGTTCAGGTACCCAGGTATCCTCGGAAGGATCATAGCCTTTCCAACGAATCAAGAACTCCAAGGTGCCGCTACGTCGTCGTCGGTGCGCCAGAACGGCTTCGACTTCGTACTCGGGTTCCCCATTAACGATCACTGGCAGTGGCGGCGGCGGCTGGCGACCTTTGAAGACCGTGTTTGGGTCCCGATAGGGCTTGAGAAGTTGAACATGGAAGGCATTGTGAATCCTCCAGGTAGCTGGTAAACGCAAGCGGAAGGTTACTGGAGTGACCTGCGCCTCGACGAGAAAAGGTCCGCAGAAGCGAGGTCGGAGCTTAGACGGAAGATGGCTAATGTCGAGATTGCGTGTATCCAGAAGCACCTGATCGCCAATCTGGATGGAATGATCGTTGCGACTCCGATCAGCGAGCTTCTTTTGTTGCTGCTGGATAGTCAGAAGACGTTTATGCGTGCGCTCCCACAATTGGTGCATAGTGGAAATGAAGTCATGTGCGGGTTGCACCGTGGCGGGTACTGTTGGTTTCTGAGGCGTGAGTGGGTTGCGACCGTAACAGAGGAAAAAAGGAGTTTGCCCTGTTGCGGCGTGCGTGGCGTTGTTGTACGCAAACTCGAGAACCGGCAGATGTGCATCCCATTTAGAGATATCGTCCTTACACGCTGCTCGCAGAAGCTGTTCGACAATCTGGTTGAGGCGCTCTGTCTGACCATCCGTTTGGGGATGATAGGCTGATGACATGGCGAGTTTGGTCCCCATGAGCGACATGAGCTCCTTCCAGAATTTACTCGTGAATTTCGGGTCTCTGTCGGAGATCAGCGTGGTTGGAATGCCATGTTGCGAGATGACGTAGCGGAAGAATATTTGCGCTGTCTCCTCGACGCGAGCCGTTGTGTGTGTCGGAATGAAGTGTCCCATTTTGGAGAATTTGTCGATGACGACTAGAATGGCGTCGTAACCAGCTTTGGTAGGTGGTAACCCGGTGATGAAGTCGAGGCTAACCACTTGCCAAGGCTGTTCAGGGACTGGAAGAGGCTGTAGTAATCCTGCTTTCTTCTGTTTGCTACTCTTCATCCGTTGGCATGTGTCGCACGAGGTGACGAATTTTTGTACGTCATCCGCCATGTGGGGCCAATAATAATGCTTCGCAATACCGGCAAGCGTCTTGTTACTACCGAAGTGGCCTGCGTAGAGAACATCATGATATTCTTCGAGCAGTAACTGGCGTAAGGGAGGGTAATTAGGTACCCATATTTTTGTGGAGCCCTTGCGGTATGCGATGTCTTGATCCCAATGTAGAAGATGGCACTTTTCTGCTACAGAGACTTCGGGGTCGATGGTGTATCCATGCGTGAAGAGTCCCTTCAGAAGTGGGTTCATGCCATCGATTTGTAAGGCGGCAACGTGTGCAGGGCGACTCAGTGCGTCTGCCTTGTTCTTGTGCCCCGGCTTATACACGATGTCGTAATGGAAGTGGGTTTCGAGAAAGTCAATCCACCGGACCTGCCGCCTGGAGAGTGTTGGTTGGGTCTTCAGGTACTTGAGGCTGCAGTGGTCGGTGTAGACAGTCGTTTTTCTTCCTTCGAGATAACACCTCCATGCCTTAAATGCGTTGACGATGGCGAGGGCCTCTTTGTCATGGATGGGGTAATTGAGTTCTGCCCCGTGAAGTTTTTTACTGAGGTATGCAATGGGTTGCAGTCCCTTCCCTTGATCCTGCATGAGTACTGCGCCCACTGCTTGATCGCTAGCATCGGCCTCAATGACATAGTTAAGTTCAGTGTCTGGCAGGATAAGAACAGGTGCGGACGTGAGTGCGGTTTTAAGTTGTTCCACGGCTTCCTGGTGCTTTGCCTCCCATTGATATGGTGTATTCTTCTTCAACAGGTTCGTTAATGGTGCGGCAATCTTGGCGTAGTTCGGTACGAACCGGTTGTAGTAGTTGGCGAATCCAAGGAACTGTTGTAACTCCTTCACGTTCTCAGGGGTCTTCCACGTTCGCACGGCTTCGATCTTCTTAGGATCCACGTGAACTCCTTGAGCGCTCACCATATGTCCAAGGAACTGGACTTTTTTCAACGCAAACTCGCTCTTGGATAGTTTCACGTAGAAGCGTTCTCGTCGAAGAATTTCAAACACCCGTCGTAGATGCTCAACGTGCTGCTTCATATCTTTCGAGTAGATCAGGATATCGTCCAAATATACCACCACGCACTCGTCCAGAAGGGGCCGAAGGATGTGGTTCATTTCCGCCTGAAATGTGGCTGGTGCGTTAGTGAGTCCGAATGGCATCACGAGATACTCGTATGACCCGTACCGAGTTCGAAAAGCGGTTTTGTGGATAGAGTTGTCCGCCATACGAATTTGCCAGTATCCCGATCTGAGGTCGAGCTTGGAGAATACCGTAGCACCGCGAAGTTGATCGAGTAAGTCGTCGATCCGTGGTATCGGGTATTTATTTTTTACAGTCTGCTTGTTCAAGGCTCGGTAGTCGATGCACATTCGCAGACTTCCGTCTGGCTTCGGAGTGAAGAGAACTGGAGCTCCGTACGGCGAAGTCGAAGGTCAAATCAGCCCTTTCTCCAGGAGATACTCTATTTGTTTTTTCATATCGGCAAGCTCTGTCGGGCTCAGCCGGTATGGTGCTCGAAATGTTGGCTTGGACCCCGGCTCTTCTACGATCTCGTGTTGATGTGTCCGGTATGGCGGTAGTTGATCAGGTAAATCGTCGGGGAGAACGTCCTGGAACTCTTCAAGAATTTTCTTGACTGCTGGAGGAAGTTCCTGGGTCTGCTTCTCTCCGTTGTCTGCCTCGTTGACTATCGCCATGAATCCCGCCGTGGACCGTTTGACGTCCTTTTCAAAGCGTGCGAGTGTCTCGACTGGAATATTTCCCGTGTCGTCCCATTTGGGAAGGCTGATTTTTCTCCCGTTGTTGTTGATGTTGGCCGTCTGGTTAACCCAGTTGATCTCGGGGTTGAACTTTTTAAGAAAGTCTCTCCCGAAGATTATGTCAAGTCCTTTGATATTTGTGACGGGGAGAGCAGGCTTCCATCGAAGGGGTCCAATCTGGAGTAGCAATCGTGTTTCCCCGTAGATAGATAGCTTACTGCCATCCACCATCGTTGCAGAGAAGCTCGAGGTCTTGATGTCACTTCCGAGTCGATCGATTGCCTTTTTGTCATAGACGCTGTGCGACGCCCCGCTGTCCACGAGTGCCTGGAGGCGCTGTCCGTTGCAGATCACCTCAAGCAGGAGTGGTGAGCGTTGCTCGGAGTACCCAAAAATAGTCTCATTAATAGGATCATAGGGTATATCCCAATATTCAGTACACACCGTGGTTCCACTGCTTTCTTCTGGACAACTAGCTGGCCTGGGCTGCGTGGAGAAAGGCTCTTCTCCCACGCCAGGAGTAGAGGTAGTAACCGTACAAGTTGACCCTGAGGGGGTGGATCCGGTCGAAGCCTGCGATCCACTGGATGCATCCTTGAGGGGTTTTCGGAGTTTCTGCAGCTTCTTTTGAACTCCCAGCTGCCTCTTCAGCTGCTTCAGCTCCATAGACTTCTTCCCTGGGGAGTGGAAAGTCGTCTTGGGCTGGTTCCGGGAGAGGACGTTGACGCCGTGAAAAGGTCTACTCCTTTCCACACTCCTTAATTTTTTCCCCAGCTCCGTAGGCACCGGTACCACTTCTTTAATTGTCTGCTTCCTCTGGAGTTCTTCCCGGAATTTGTTTATGGCTCCGGACCCGCGAAAATCGCCAGTCTTCATTAAAGCATCTTTGAAAGATAACTTTAACGAATTCTGTTTTTTTCCGGGGTCGAATTGGAGAGTTCCCGTCTTGGTCGAGTCTGTTTTCGCGGAGGTTTTCTTTTCCTCGGCGAATTCCTCTGACAAATTTCGGTCAAGGGGCTTGGGATTTCGCCCTTGATTCTCCAAATCTCGCGCCCAATGCTGTCCTTCAATTTCGATTCGGTCCAGATTGCGCTGACGCTTTCGGATCTGTTTTTCCTCGCCAGCCCGATCCGCAATCACTGGCGAGATCCGTTTTTTGACTTTTTGTCTTTAGTTTCGCCACTCCCACGAGCTCGGAATGCCGCACGTGCAGATTTCATGTGAAAAAAGTCGACAATGCGATGTCCGTTTCCGCCGCAAAATTCGCAAAGTGTTTTGTTTTTTGCAGGACGTGAACTCGCGTCGAATTTGTCGACTTCCATGGGGTCGGCGAACGTGGTTGAAGCCGAGCGATCCCCTTGTCGTGATCCGACGACGTGGGGTCGTCGTGTCCCGGAGTTGACCAAGTCAAAACGCTCCGCGGCCGATACGATTTCGCTGTAGCTGGTGCAATTCGCTGCTGCAATCTGGCGCCGAATGTCAGTTTTCAGCCCCGCGATGTAGGACTGAATTTTTTCGCCCTCGGTAATGTCGGGAATGCGATTATAAAATTCCTCCATCTGCTGCGTGTATTGCGCGACACTCCCGTATTGCCTATGGTGATGTAATTTTTCGCGCGCAATATAAGTGGAATTAATCGGCTCAAAACGTTTGAGAAGGTCTGCCCGGAACTGCTGCCACGTGGCTTCGCCCTGGAAAATGCTACTGTTGCTTCCGAGCCACTCGAGAGCTGGACCGCGCATCAACGTTGTCACGAGACGAATTTTCTCGCCGTCGTACTCCGTCGTCGTCCATCCGATCGCTGCGAAATAAATTTCCATCGTCGCGAGCCACCGCCTGACGTCGGATTTTCGATCGCTAGGGTCGAACGATTCCGGCGAGCGAAGTTTCGGAACCTCGAACTGACGCTGCGACTGCTGCGAAGTCGTCAAAGCAGGAATGTTCATAGTCGAGAGGAGCCGCGTAATGCGATGCAGTTCGTTTCGCATCTGCTCGTTCTCCAATCGCGACCGTTCAGTCGTCGCTCGCATCTCCGCTTCCATCTTGGCGATTTGCGCGAAGAGCTGCTGCGTAACGTCGTTGGTCGCCGGCGAACCCATCCTGTTCAAAAACCACGCGAGGGGGTTAATTCGAAAAGCGCGGAACTGGTACTTACCAGAAATCGGCGTCGAATTGGTCGCCCCCGGCGGTTTTTCGAGGCGATTTTTTCCGCGACCGCTGCTTAGCCGAGAGTTGTCGAGTGAGAACGGCTCTGATTACCAAGTGTCACAGGATCGAATTCTCAATCGAAACTTGTCACTAAAACTGAATACAAGGCCTATTTATACTCGGAAAGTACAAGGATAAACGAGATAAAACGAACCTTCGGGAACACACCCTTCCCGATACTACAATCACAAGTGCGCATAAGCACGCAAGTCTATTGGCACTTGGGATTACGCCCAGATTACACCGTATACACCACTGTTGGCGCTGTCGGTGCCGTATAATAGGTATGTCGGTGGGAAAAGTAGGAAATAAGAGAAATAAATAGAAGGCTCTAGAAAATAGAATAGTAGGCCGATTGAGATGAGATAAAGACCAAAATAAAGAGGAGAAAAGGGAGAATAGGATAACGGAAAAATATAATAGTGAGAAAATATTATAACGGGGACGTCCTCTCACAAAGGGATAGCTGGTGATATCTGAAAACTCGAAACTTCGTATAGGGGGCTGATATTAAGAGAGTTGCACGTATACTACAACTGGTGATATGAAGTGGAACTCTTTTCTGAGCTCAATAGTTGGTCTTTGCAGCCATTGTCAATGGCTGAAATTGCATTTTAAATTACAGATAAACTAGGCCAGTCTCAAAATTTGCATGCAATTTTAGCAGTCAAGCTTAAGTGTTCATCACGGCCTCTTCGTGTCTTATGTCTCTTCTTTACTGAATGTTTTTGAAATTTCCGTTTACCACTCTTCAGAAAAAGGAGTACCGTGTGCACGAATTTGAGCGCACGCGGTTCAAGGAGTTTGTGGGGCTCATGCTGGCAGTGCAACGACAGCCAGTGGTGGTTTATATCAAGGCTTCTGCTCTAGCGTTTGCACAATATGACGGGGTGGGTGCTGCTTGCATTGATCCTACATGCTGTAGATTCGATGTAAGAAGTTGTATTGACGTTTTGCCTGCATTGGCTTCATGCCTCAAGAACACCCATACTTCTTCCCGTCGTAGTGTCCCTATGTCTGTTCAGACCTTCAAGTACCAGGATCCTGGATGCAATACCGGCAGACTGAACCATGTTGTACTCGTTGTTGGGTACTTCGTCTTGAGAAATGACGGCAGCCAAAATCGCATTGCGCCTCTATTTTGGAAAGTACGGAACTCGTGGGGAGTGGAGTGGGGTGACCGAGGCCACATGCGCATGGATATCTATGTGAAAGAACAAGGAATGAATGCACTAGGAAACAAGTGGGTACAAGTAGGAAAACCTAAAAGTGTTGTACCCCATATTATCTACCCCACTACAGCCTAAACAAAATATAGCATATAAGTTTGACACACCCCCAAAAGGCAAAGTGGGGGAGAACAAAAGGTCACGAGACCAGTCAAGCAAAGCACAGTAAGCTCAAGGTGGATCACATCGTCACCACACATTCCGAGCACAAGTTCAAGGCCACAAGGCCAGTTCACATGCAAGATTATATATAAAGGTAAACAAGCAAGCGCAGGTATAGACACATCACAGTACAAGCAAGGTCAAGAAGTGAGCAAGTGAGGCGAAGTAGGCAGAAGACCTAGCATCGTACAAACGCGCTGATGATCACAAGGCAGAAGTGCCTTGGTAAAGATATCAGCAGTGTTGGCCTCAGAGGCCACTTAAGCAAGGCGCAGCTGGCCACGCTGCTGCAGCTCATGAGCAAGGAAGTAGCGAAGAGCAATGTGCTTCGTTCTGTGCTCCAGTCTGTGCTCCTGACACAAGGCCAGCATGGCCTTGATGTCTACATACAGAATTGGAGGAGAACGAGGCGGCTCTCCTAGGTCAGTCAGTAGGTAGGTGAGCCAGCGTACCTCCTGTGCAGCCATGGCCCCTGCGTAGATCTCAGCCTCACAGCTGGAGCCGAGAACAGAAGTCAAGCGTGTACACCGCCACGAAACAGAGCCGGAACCAAGGCTGAAGGTGTAACCCTGTGACGACCGCTGCATAGCCTGGTCGTCAGCCCAAGAAGCGTCTGCGGGACCAGTGAGGACCACTGAACGTCGCCCTCCAAGCACTAGCCCCATGCCCGACGTACTGCACAAGTAGCGCAACACCCTCTTCGCTGCAGCCATGTGCTCTGGTCGGTGTCTCCCAGGAGCAACATAGCATGCCAAGATGCTAAGAGGGTATGCAAGGTCAGGTCGTGTGCAGGTCATCAGGTACATGAGGCAGCCAACAAGCTCTGGGTACGGGCCACTCGGCTCTACGGACTCATCCGAAGGCAGAGCTGAGAGCGAGTGGCGAGTAGACAGAGGAGTGGTCTGAGGCGAGGAGTACGTACAGTCGAAGCGCTGAAGGACCTGCTGCACCATGTGTGACTGAGTCAAGGTAATGGTGCGCTGTGCTCTGTCCCGGGTGATCTGCAAGCCAAGGTAGCTGCGCAGTTCACCCAGGTCTGTGCACGTGTGTCTCTTCTGCAGCTCGGACTTCACGTGGGCGAGTCGAGCAGTGTCAGCAGTAGCAAAGACCAAGTCGTCGACGTACACGAGGATGTAGAACGGCGGCAGAGAGGTGTCGGTGCGTAGAAACAGCGACGGGTTGACAGTAGAAGGAGCAAACCCAAGAGCCGCAAGTGTAGTCCTCAGTGTGTCGTGCCACTCACGAGGCGCCTGGCGGAGACCGTAGACTGGCCGCCGGAGGCTCCACTGGGTACCAGGAGGAAACGACCCAGTGAAGCCAGGTGGGCGGCGCAGCCAGATCTCCTCGTGCAGGCTGCCCTGTAGGAAGGAAGTGCTGAAGTCGAGAGAGTGAAGCTCGTAGTCGCGCTGAGCGGCTATGTACAGCAGCACCCGAAGAGTGGTCATCTTCGGGGTGGGAGAGAAGGTCTGAAAGTAGTCAACTCCCTGCCGCTGACTGAAGCCTCAAGCTACGTAACACGCCTTGAAGACAGGCGGAGAACCCCGTGGCCGCTTCACCCTAAGAATCCACATGCCACTGACAATGTTTGCCCCAGGTGGGGGAACCGCGTCAACGTAGGTGCCTGTGGACTTCCAGGATGCCATCTCTGCGTCCATGGCTGACTGCCACTAAGAGGAGGAGGGACCCTCAATCTCCTCAGCGTACGATCGAGGAGTCGGGATGTCTGGTGCATCCGGGTCTCCCTCAGCAACGAGACTAGCAGCGTAGTCTAGACGACAGCGAGCAGCAACGAGACTAGCAGCGTAGTCTAGACGACAGCGAGCAGCAAAGTCGACAAGCTCAGCAACTAAGGCAGACGCAGCACTGGACTCAAAGGAAGGGTCAGTGACAACAGTAGCCAGGAGACAAGTGACAGTAGGACTGGCAGCACGGAGAGAGTCAGACTCCGGGTCAGCAAGGACAGGAAGAGAGGACTCTGGAGGAGACGGCAACTGAATTTGCAGTGGAGCAGTGGAAGGACGCAGTACCATCTGGTGTGTGCCTGGGACCGCAGGAGGACGCGGACGCGGAACACGACTATTAGCGCAAGCAGCACGAACAGGCAACGCAGGACAAGACAAAGGCGCACGACGCTCAGCAAGACCTCCAGTAGGACCAGTGTAGGGAGAGGGAGCAGGCAGTGGGGAGGCGGGCTGTAACTGCGACTCAGACTGGACAGGCGGCGGACACACTAAGGAAGGAGCAAGACCAGTGGAAGGCGGGAGACGAAGAACCTGCTCAAGGAGCGGAACGAAGTACGGCCGCGGCCGCGCAACGCCTCCAGAGCCAGCAGGGACAGCACCAGCACCCCCAGCGTCAGCACCTGCGCCAGTAGCACCCCCAGCTGCAGCACCGCCAACTCCAGCACCCTCAGAAGCACCAGCGCCAGCAGCACCTCCAGCGCAAGCGCTATACCATGTCAGAATCCCAACCACTAGACCATTGGGATAAAAGGGCTTGTTAAGTAGCGGGTCAGTGCGCCCATAACCCCCCAGGACAACGAGCCTGTAACCCTTCCCTAGGATCAATTGGGGATCACCAGTGGACCTCTGACACCCCCCCGTACTGGGATGCCCGAAGTGCACACGCCGAGATTCGAACCCGAGACCTTCGCTCTGATACCATGTGAAAGAACGAGGAATGAATGCACTAGGAAACAGGTGGGTACAAGTAGGAAAACCTAAAAGTGTTGTACCCCATATTATCTACCCCACTACAGTGTCAACTATGTTTGACAATGAGGCCGGGACAAGCGTCAAACCAACCTTAATGAGTCCAGAGGATCGCTCCATGTTTGGTTTGTGGAGTAGGGTGGACGGAGTGAAGCGATCGTCAACATAGAGAAGAGAGTGTGAGGGAGTGTTGTCCATGTCTGTAGGTTGGTCAATTACCGACTATTATTGCCTTCCCCGAGTCGTTCTCAGCGTAACTTCTAGTGCACATGTTTCTACTCGTCCTGTTCTCGCATGTAACACCCTCCAGTCCCCAAGGACCCTTGCGGCCAGAGGAGCTCCAAGGGTGATGGCGCACTGCATCCTAGCATGAACCTGTGTGGGCGCTTCTCATGCCGGGCTAACCTACGCAGCAACAGCAACTCGTGCAACTACACCATTCCAAATGAAGCCAGTCAGCCATTTGTTGAAGTTGCAAACGGATACGGCTACCAAACATGTGCTTACTGTAAGTTGTTTGAATGTGGATCCTCGGCTGTTGTTAGAAGAATGGCCGTTGTGAAAACAACGGCCATTGTCAGAACAATGGGCGCTGTTCTCCCCCTCCCTCCGTCCGCTCTTTCCTAAACCCTAAACGCACGTGTCTCGCTCTGGTTTTACCATTTTTCTTCACGCTTGTGTTGCTTGCCAGTGGACGTGTGTGGGGCTGACTTGAAGAACCCCTGCTACGTGGGCACATGCATCAATGACGGCAAGGGCTCCTACTCCTGCATCTGCCCTCCCAACTACGTTGAAAGCACAACCATTGACAAATTCCCAACCTGCGATCCAGGTGCTGCTGCCATGGCTTTGGTTAATTGTGTATCATCATTTGGTCTTCCCATGGCCCCTGTGAGTTGCTTCCACTCTTTGCCGCTGTGCACAAACAATTAGCAAACTTGCTTTTGTTGAATCCCTTCCATTCCCTTGTTCCACGTTCTCACCTTTCCAGCCAACGTCACAACCAACACCATGGCAGTGAGTGGGAGAAACTGGTGGTGCTCCGATGTCCTTCCTCTTGTGGGCCTCTCACTTGCCCAATTTGCGCAGCTGAATGCGGTAAGCAATGGAGAAGGAGAGGCTGCGAGAGATAAGAGGCAGGGCAGAGCACGTGGTAGATCAGAGGAAACATGAATCATCGTTGCAGGGAATATTATTGAACCTTTTGGCTGAATCGAATGGAAATAATGACTCCGCAGGATCCTAACTTGGCTAGACTTCAAATTATCAAATGCTCAACGCAAATCTGTGTGTGCTCCTCATTGCAGGCCATTGACTGCAGTCATCATTTGCCTTGTAACCTCGTGCTTCAGCTGGGGAGTTTTCTCCTCGTTCCCTGCACCGCATTCTTCTACACCCTCAGTGTGAGCTGTCGTCCTTGTTAATTTTCTTCTTTCTACTGAATCCCACAAAATATGGCTGTCTTGCCAACCCAGCCTACATCAGCATTGTGCACAGTACAGCAACTCTCAATTCACCTCATCTATTGTAACTTATCTCCTCTTGTTTAACCTCCAACGATTTCTTTAACACCCTCCTCTTGACCGTTAGCATTTTTGTCCCATTTCTTTCTAATGCCCTCACTACTGTTCTGTATCAGCACGGCAACGCTATCTTATCAACTCCACCGTGGTCATAGTACTGCCGTGCTCCATTAACCTCAGCCATCTGTGCCTTCTCCCGTGGTTCAACCCTCCAGGGCGACACATGGTGGTCCATCAGCGCCCAGCTAGGCATCATCAGCAGCAACCTCACGGCTCTCAATCCCGGCCTCGGCTGCTCAGAGCCCATCAAGGCGGGCCGCTCTGTGTGCGTCGAGTATAATGCCACCTTCGCCTTCACCGTGCCTTGGTGCTTGCAATTCAGTGTGCTCACAGCACAGGATACATGAGCACCTGCTGCAGCAGGTGGCGGGGAGTGAGGAAGACCCATCGGGGGCTGTGAAGGTGAATGCCATGCGCTGGGCTGAGCTGTACCGCAACAATCCCGGCCTCATCTGCTCGAGTGTCATCCCAGTATCCGTCTCTGCTGTTGGCAGCAACAGTGGCATGCAGGTGAGGGGTGGAGGGGAACTAGGTCGGGGCCGCAAGAGATGGGAAGGAAATGGAGGGAAAATTGGTGGGCGACTCACACCTTTATTAAATGGGTTAGGGGGCAAGAAGTCATTTGTCATATTCCAGAGAGTGTTTATTTCAACTTTTTGCCCTTGATTGTCTGTTGAGTGTGTGCCTATCTCTTTCTCTCAATACATGTTCCTTTCTTTTGTTGTGTTTGTAAAACGCCGCCGTTTCAGATTTGCCTAAGAGCAGAGTATTGGCCATTTGTTGTTGGCATATGCAAGAAGGGCAGGCTAAAACCAGTGTCACCGTCATTGACGTGCTCGGGTGCTTACAGCTTCTATGGTGGAACTGCAAATGGAGCGGTTTCAAAATATTATGTGTACAATGAGAAAAAATGTGTTGGGAGTGTAGGGTCCAAGTTCATTTGTGTGCCATGATTAGGTCCTCGAGTGGGTATGGATTTCATTATTTGTAATATATAATGCATTTTTGTAAATGTGATGCATAAAAGATACGCGTTCGGCTCAAAATCCAATAGTTCTTACAGCAGTTCATCACGATTTGGAAACAATGGGTTGACCAATGCAATTGCAAGCGTCGTTCTAATAACTTCTCCCATTAGAACAAACACTGGTACAACAGAGCCGCTTGTTGTGCGCCATTTTTGTTGAAATAACCTCATAGTTAATTACCGTGATCTCCCGCCTAGAAGAATCGGGGGTCTTCTCCTAATTGTGCTCGAACTGGGTTGTGGGTGCGGAGATAACTACTACAACGGGAGCTAGACTACGGGCTAGGCACGGATGCTCGTGTGATCTCTGCGTTCTCTGTTCCTTAGTCGTTCTCCTAGTGCTCACATTGCTTGCTAGTCCACAGGGCAATTTGGCAAGAGTTCCATTTAGAAAGGTTGACAAGAATGGTACAATCAGGTTGGCAAGACAAGACTACATCAGAGCTAACATTCAGGTCAGTCGACTGCTAGCATAGCATGGTCGACCGCGCTCCTGCACGACTTGGTTGACCGCGCTCCAGCAGTGCAAAGTCGACTGCGTGCCAACTAGGCCCTCAGATTCGTTTTTGGCCTGTCTGATTCGTCAGACTTAGTACACTGTGTTAGTCTGATTTGATCAGAGCTAGTTGAAAAAAACGGCTGAAACTTCAGAGTGCGTAAAAAAAAAAAGTCTGAAGCATTCAGAGTCTACACCAGTGACAAGTCTGATTTTGATTTTAGCCGTGTGTTGTATAGGGTGCAGTTGACCTTGGTTGAACTACATTAGACAGGCACAGGCCTACATACATACTACTGCTGATGCATTAACAGTTAGATTTAGGGACCTACCTACCTATACTAGGGCAATATATATCCTAGCCTATCTACTATTAATTCTCCTCATCAAATCCATCATCATCATCACTATCAGATGAATCACTATCCTCCCCTAAGTCTTCTACTTCCATCACTTCATCTGCCTCCTTGGCCTTGTTCTGTTGATTTCCCGAAGGCGGGAGAGGAGCGTTGCTGTGAGGCTTGCGCTTCTTGTAGGCCTTCCAGATTGTCACGATCTCATCTCACTTGGGCTCGTAGTCCATGAGGCTCATGCACATGAGGTCTCCCAGCCGTGCGTATTTCAGTGAGCCTCTCTGCCACGACTTGATCATATTCTGCCTGGAGAACCCCCGCTCGCACTCCACGGTGCTCAGTGGCAGGACAGCTACCGCCACCCACAAATCAATAAGGTTGGGGTAGTTGTCCCGCCAGTCAGGTGAGTTGAGCATGGCTGTGAGCCCCGCGTGGAAGCTGCGCTCGCCCTTGGTAGAGGCTGCAAGCACCGAGGTAAACATGCGCAGCTCCTTCTCCGCACGGTGCTTGTTGACTCCTGGCGGGGTTGGGAAAAGGATAAAGAGAACAGAATGAGTAAACAGTCATTGTAGTGTCGCACAGAACACAAACAGAGGAACAAGCCAGCGATTTTTAAAGGCACACACAAAAGGCTTACCTGTCACGATCTCTTTCGTCAGGTCGGCCTTGAACAAAGTGACCAGCGACTGTAGCCACTGAAGGCACCTCCGTTTCCTCTCGACTCGATCCAGCGGGTACTCGTCAGGCAAGAACAACTTCACCCCGGACATCCCATCCAGGTCGCTAAGCCGATGCTCGAGTCGGTGAACAATCACCTCCGCGAACTCTGTGCACAGTTCCACTCAGCCATCATGGGTCCCGGGCCCTTCCCACTCCTCCAGCTCGTCCTTATGCAGCATGAATCTGAAGCGTGTTGGACGGCCGTCCGAGTCAATCCCTTTGACTTTCACCTCCCGGTTTCCTCCTGGCCCATGGCGCGCGATGAAGGGGGACAGCAGCTTGCTCACGCCGCCACCGAAGTCGTCGCCGCAATCAATGTAGCGTCTCGATGTGGGACGTTGTGCGCTTGATCTGCGCATGCACGCTGGCATAGTCAAGCTGGACAGGAAACAAAAAAAGGTAGTAAGTGGATGGTCACGGTTAACATACAGGAACAAAGCATAATGACGACTGCAACAAAACATTAATAGAAACCTATGGCCAAGCTCACCTCCTTGTGCTGGAACGCCCGGTTCAGGATGTTGAGCTGCTCAAGCACATCAGCAATGAAGAAGAGAAGGAAATGAAACTTGTAACTTGTAACCAGAGCATAGAGGTTCGCGTCCCACTCCTTCAGCATCACGATGAGTGTCGAAAGCACCACGACAAGCTTGAGCACTGCGTCGCCCCGCGAAAGCCATCGGACGGAATGAATGCCTTGGAGCTCAAGAGAGGTGGACGCGAAGACCTCTTGGAGCCCCATGAACCGTTGATGCCACGGCTCCGAACGGCCGAGATGCTCTGCCACGGTGCGAATCACCGTGTCAATGACATTGAACGCCGGAACTTTCTCGGCCGCTGTTTTAGCCACGAGTGCCTCTCTGTACAACAGACGAAAACAACATTAGTACATCGGGAAAGACACAGACGTAAAAGACACAAAACAAGTGAAGGGGAGTACACATACATACATACCTGTGCGCGATACAGTGTGAAGACACCAGATGGGGGATGCGCAGTCGGAGGCGTGTGGTGAGGCCAGACTTGCTGCCCATCATAACGTTGGCACTGTCCGTGCTGATCCCCGCTATGCGCTGAAGGTCGACCCCGACAGCCTGCAGATGTGACACCAAAACATTGAGCAGGGATGCTGCGTCGGCCTTCTTCACGGTGAGTAGCGTCATGAACTCCATGACAAGCTTGTTGTCACGAATGAAAGTGATAAAGAGGATCAGGTGCTTCCCGCTGCACCTATCCGTGCTCTTGTCGATCGGGATGCCGACAAAGGGCGACCCTAGGACGTGTTCCAGCTGAGTTGTCTGGAGCCATGTCGCAGTCGCTTGCGTCAGCTCACCGAAACCGTATGTGCATGCACATAGAGACCGTAGTGAGAACATTATCCTCGGAACTAAACATTTACACATCAAAGTGCATTAAATAAATTGTGGCAGTTGCACTCACGTGGTGTAGTAGGTGCCGTACCCCTTCTTTGGGATGCCAGGCACGCCCTTCTCCGCCAGGTAACGCACCAACTTCACCCACATCCCCATCGGCGCATCGCACCTGCTGATGAACAGCATGGAGTCGAGAAGGGCGACAACGCGTGACTGCTCTCCGTCCATGGTGGCGCGGTGGTGGTCGATCTGCGGCTGCCTCTCTCCGCACTTCTGCACAGCTGTTTGTCTCGCCATTGCCAGCTTATGCTTTGCCGTGCCCACGTGCTTATGAAACGACTGGGTCTGCAAGTCCGTGGCACCTTTCCCGCGTCTCCCGCACTTGCCTCCGTCACCAGCATAAGCTGCACAAACAGTACACGTGAAGGCAGGCAAGCCGGATGTGGTTTTGGTGATTTGCAGCCAGGGAAACTGTACTTGCCACTGACCCTTGAACTTATCAATGGCATCATCATACAGCCCTTCAATGAGCTCGGTCAGGTTTATGGTGAGGCGAGAACGCGGACGCTCGGACGAGCTGGGAGAATTGTTGACGTTGGCGGTCGAGGAAAAAGGCTTGGCGAAGCTAAAGGTCGCCTGCTTGAGCCGGACCGTTCGCTCCGTGGTCTGAGTGGGATGGTGCGATGCCGAAATGACTGTTGGTTCCACAGGTATCTCTGCCACAGGGTCGGGATTTGAGAGCACGGGAGCTGGAGGTTCCTTTGAGGTGGGGATAGAATCAGGCTCGGCGCGTGCTGCCTTCTCGAGAGCTAGGTGACTGAGCAAAAAATATAGGCCTGTTAACGCAGGCCAAGAATCAGGGTCGTCATCATCTGCGGTTGCGGGCGCGCCATGGGAGAGCCATGGCGCGTGTCTGAGAGAGCTTGCCGAGCAAGAACGAGAGGTTCTGAGGCTACTGAACTGGGCAGTGTATGGGCCTAGTGAGATGAAGCTGAGCTGAGGGATGGGGATGAAGCCCTAGGTCGTAGAGGATGGCCCTATAATTGACTGTGGGCCATCCATGCCTCTAGTGGGTGCTTGCCTAGCATGCACGGCAACGACGAGGCGCGTCTGCCGTGCACTGCTATGATGATTGCATCGTGTTGGTACACGATGCTGCCAAAGGGACCAATCAACGGGTCTTGTTGGCAACGTATGCTTGCCAATACCTTTACGTGGGTGGCAACTGCTGCAGCATCTTGGACCCTGGTGGTGGTGGTGGAGTTCGTGATGGCAGTCAAAAGCTGCCAACGGACCAATCAGTGCTCTAACAGAGTGTGAGCTGGAGCTTACACCGTGGGAAACTTCGCGTCGCAGGGCGGGGGAAAACTGGCAGCTGTACGAGGGAAACATTGCGCCGCAGGGCGGCGTAGCCCACAGAACTTCACAGTTGGCACAGATTTCGCGTGATTGACGGTACAGGTATAATGTACCACCGCTAATCGTGGGTGTCGGCACACAGGTACATTCAATCAGAGTCGGTACTCGTTTGTACTCTGAATTCCTCAGAGTACACTCCCGGGAAACTCTGAAATCTTAGAGTCAGCATATAAAAAAAATCTGATCTTTACAGAGTTGAGGCCAAAAAAAATCTGAATTTCACATAGTACACCCAAAAAAATATCTCAAATCTCAGACTTTTCCAAGCAAATCAGACAAATTTCTCTGACTCCTGAGGGCCTGGTGCCAACGCTGCAAGTGGACGACGTGCCAGCGTTGCTCCCGCAGAATAGCAGCGCACCAGCGTCGCAGGTGCTTGCAGATGATTGGCGTGCTGAGCCTTGTCACCTGCACAGCGCACACACCAAGTCAACCTAGCTCTGACGACTGCATCTGATCAGCCACGTCGACCTCGGGATACCACCACCGAGGTCGGACTCGCCAACTTCGCCTGGGCGACCGTCGCACTCCTCCGCAGAACCTTGTCACCCAGGTAACCTGGTCAACCGGGCAACCACGTCGACCAGCTGCTCCTGTATGTGCCCCTCGACCTCCCAAGTCAACTGCCACCTCAAGTCGACCTCACCAGGTCGACCACACCCCTGGTCGACCAGCTCCAGGTTGACGTCATTCCTTGTCTCCCAGCTCCACGTCGAGCAGCGCTGTTGTCAGCCGACCACCCAAGTCAGCTACCCGAAGTCGCCGTCACCACGTTGACGCCCTGCTACTCGGCACCCAGCTGCTGAGCGTCCTGAGTCGTGGTCGACATTGCCCCCCCCCCTTCAGTCGACCACCAGGTCAGGTCGACCACCAGGTCGATATCAGGCCTGGTCCACCAACCACCAAGTCGATCAGTAGGCCTGGTCGACCAACCACCAGGTCGACCAGTAGTCCTGTCAGCCGACCAACCAAGTCGGCTGCCCTAAGTTGGCGTTACCAAGTCGACGCCCTCCGCAAGTCGACATCCCTGAAGTCGGCGCCATACTAAATTCGGCTCCCATGCAGTGGCAGTGGCACCCGTGCAGGTCGACCTCCTCGTCAACCAGCTCGCCCACTGCTGCAAGTGGGCTGTTCCCCTCACACCCAACCACGAAGTTGGCTCCGCCCAAGCCAAGACGGGGCCAACACACAGCTCCCGTTGACACTCCCCAGCCGCGTTCACGCTTGGGCCCCTAGCCCACACGGTAGTATTCCTCGAAGAATAGCTCGTAGATGTGCACCCAACACACAGCACGTCGTCCACCGCACCAGCCATGCAAGAAGGCATGGCACCTGCTGCTGCACGTCGTCGTCGCCGTCTCCCACGTCGGCCGAAAGCACCTGGCCGATGGCGATGGAGCACCGGTTGAAGGCTAGATAGTGCAGCGTCTTTGTTAGGAAGTCAGCCGGCTGCTCAGTGGTCAGGATGTACCTCAGCGAGAACTTCCCGCGCTTCACCATGTGCTGCAGCCAGGCCTATCGCCGCTCCATGTGCTTGAGGTTGCCCGTCAACCCCATGCCCTCGGCGACCGTGATGGCCGACTTGTTGTCCACCCGAAGGACGGTCGGCTTCCCGGCATCTAGCTGCCGAAATTCTGCGAGGAGGAAGCGAAGAGGACGTCCCTCCTTGCCGGCTTCGGTGGCCGCCACGTACTCCGAATTGGTCGATGACAGCGTCGCGCACTTGATGCGCTGGCTCGACCAGGAGACTGCGGCTCCTCCGTAGACGAAAGAATAGCTGCCCGTACTTGTCCAGCTTTGCTTGTCACCAGCGTTGTCGGCGTCCACATAGCCGACCAGCTCCAGCGACTCAGGTCCACCGCCGAACTCCATGGCAGTGTCACGCGTGTTGGCAAGGTAGGCGAGGCAGTGATCGAACTCGCGCCAGTGGTGGTCGCTCCTCACCGTGAGGCCGCTCCCCAGCTTGCTATAGGCAAAGGCAATGTCGGGCCTCGTCGTTGTCGCCGCGAACTGCAGCGAGCCAACCTTCTGCCGGTACTCCTCCTCTTCGCGTTCCTGCGCCTCCTCGTTGTCGAAGGTGAGCTCGGCATAGGCGTCGACCCAGGCCGGCATCTTCGGGGTGCGCCCGGTGTTAAGAAAGCAACTTAGCTTGGCAAGCGGGTTTAAGGGCCTAGGCTTAGTAGCCTGCGGAGATAACTGCAGCAACGGGAGTTAGACTACGGGCTAGGCACGTGTGCTCGTGTGATCTCTGCGTTCTCTGTTCCTTAGTCGTTTTCCTTGTGCGCACACTACTTGCTAGTTCACGGGGAAAATTGGCAAGAGTTCCACTAGGAAAAGTTCAGAATAATGGGACAATGAAGTTGGCATAGCAAGACTACATCAGAGCAAGCATTCAGGTCGGCCAACTGCCAGCGCAGCTTGGTCGACCGCGTTCCAGCACGACTTCGTCGACCGCGCTCCAGCAAGGCAAGGTCGACGGCGTGCCAACGTCGCAGGTTGACGGCGTGACAGCGTTGCTCACGCAGGACAGCAGTGCACCCTGCTTCGCAGTTGTGCGCAGATGATTGGCGCGCAGAGTCTTGTCACCTGCACAGCGCACACACCACGTCAACCTCGAGCTGACGACTGCCTCTGATCCGCCACGACGACCTCGGGATACCACCACCGAGGTCGGGCTCGCCAACTTCGCCTGGGCGACCGTCGCACTCCTCCGCAGCACTTCGTCACCCAGGTAACCTGGTCGACCAGGCAACCACGTCGACCAGCAGCTCCCGTACGTGCCCGTCGACCTCCCAAGTCGACGACCACCTCCACGTCGACCTCACCAGGTCGACGACACCATCGGTCGACCTCCTCCAGGTCGACATCCCCTCTGGTCGACCAGCTCCACGTCGACCAGCACTCCTGGTCGACCTGCTCCTCGTCGACCAGCACAGTCGTCGGCCGACCACCCACGTCGGCCACCCGAAGCTGGCGTCACGAAGTTGACGCCCCGCTACTCGATGCCCAACTGCTCGGCGTCCTGAGTCGAGGTCGACGTCGGCCCCTCCTTCGTCGACCACCAGGTCCAGTCGACCACTAACAGGTCGACCAGGAGTCCGTTAGCCGACTGCCGAAGTCGGCTTCCCCAAGTTGACGTCACCAAGTTGACGTCCTCCGCAGGTCGACACCCAAGTCGACCTCCCTGAAGTCGGCGCCACCCTGAAGTCGGCGCCCGTGCAGTGGTCCCCCGTGCAGGTCGACCTCCTCGTTGACCAGCTCACCCACTGCTGAAGGCCGGCTGCTCCCCTCACACCCGACCACGAAGTCGGCTCCGCCCAAGCGAGGACGGGGCCAATACCCAACTCCCGTTGACACTCCCCTGCCGCGTTTACGCTTGGGCACCCAGCCCACACGGCAGTACAGCTCTGAGAATAGCCCGTCAGCGTGCACCCAACACACAGCACGCTGGTCACCGCACCAGCCATGCAAGAGGGCATGGCACCTACTCCTGCACGTCGTTGTTGCCGTCGCTCATGTCGGCCAAGCGCACCTGACCGATTGCGACGGAGCACCGGTTGAAGGCCGGATAGTGCAGCGCCTTCGTCAGGAAATCGGCCGGCTGCTCAGCGGTTGGGATGTACTGCAGCGAGAACTTCCCGCGCTTCACCATGTGCTGCAGCCAGGCCTGTCGCCGCTCCATGTGCTTGAGGTTGCCCGTCAACCCCATGCCCTCGGCGACCGTGATGGCCGACTTGTTGTCCACTCGCAGGACAGTCGGCTTCCCGGTGTCCAGTTGCCGGAATTCTGCGAGGAGGAAGCGAAGGCGGCGTCCATCCTTGCCAGCTTCAGTGGCCGCCACGTACTCCGACTCGGTCGACGACAACGTCGCGCACTTGATGCGCTGGCTCGACCAGGAGACTGCAGCCCCTCCGTAGACGAACACGTAGCCACCCGTGCTCGTCCTGTTCTGTTATCACTAGCGTCGTCGGCGTCCACGTAGCCGACCAGCTCCAATGACTCAGGTCCACCGCCGGACTTCAGTGCGGTGTCGCGCGTATTGGCGAGGTAGGCGAGGCAGCGGTCGACCTCGCGCCAGTGCTGGTCGCTCCTCACCGTGAGGCCGCTCCCCAGCTTGCTGCAGGCGAAGGCGATGTCCGGCCTCGTCGTCGTCACCGCGAACTGCAGCGAGCCGACCTTCTGCCGGTACTCCTCTTCCTGCCGCTCCTGTGCCTCCTCGTCATCGAACGTAAGCTCGGCGTAGGCATCGACCGAGACCGGCGACTTCGGGGTGCGCTCGGTCTGCTCCTCGTCGATGAAGCGCCTACGAAGCTTGTCGGGGTAGCCCTGCTGGTGCAGCCACAGCTTCCCCGCCGACCTGTCGCGCACGATCTCCAGCCAGAGGTACTTCTGCACCGGCGAGATCTCACGCAGCTCGAAGGCGGCTTCCAGAAGCTCCTTCAGCTCCTTCAACATCGCGGCGCTACTGCTGGCGGCAAGTAGGTCGTCGACGTAGACCAGCACCCAGCAGGCCACTCCACCCTCGCCGACCTTGAAGTAAAGAGCCTGGTCGACCTGGCTCTTCTTCCACCCGGCGCCGACCAGCACGTCATTGAGCGCCAAGTACCACAACAGCGGTGACTGCTTCAGCCCGTACAGGCTCTTCAGCAGCTTACACACCCGGCCGGTTGCGTCGTTGAAGTAGTCCGGCTGGGACATGTACAGCACCCGATCGAGCTTGCTCTGCAGGAAGGCGTTCTTCATGTCGAGCTGCATCAGGTTGAGGTTGAGGACGACGACGATGCTGAGGAAGATCCTCAGCGTGACGTAGCTGCTCACCGGCGCAAACGTCTCGTCGTAGTCGGCGCCGTACACCTGTGTGAAGCCCTTCACGACCAGCCTCGCCTTCTCTCGCTCGACGGTGTCGTCGATGTGGTACTTCGTCGTCAACACCCACCGGTTCTTCATGACGTTCACCCCCGGCGGGCGTTCGACCAGCTCCCAAGTGCCCATGTTGATGAGGCTGCGGATCTCCTTCTCCATGGCGGCCTTCACCGCCGGGCCCTTCCAGCTCGCCAACGCCTCCCTCACCGTCATCATCGAGATGTCCCAACGGTGCTCGGGGTTGGCTAGCATGTCAGGGTCGAGTTCCGGAAACTCCTCATCATCCTCGGCGTCATCGTACAGCAGGTCGTCGTCATCGTCCACGTCATACACCGTGGTGAAGGCAGCGGGGACGAAGAAGTCAGGCAGCCTCCGAAGTCGGTTTGAACGCCGTGGTCTCTGGTGGACCTCCGCGGCGTCCCCTCCATCGTCGCTGTCGTCAGTGCCCTCAGCGTCCTGCTGCTCTTCAGCCGGCGTCCCAGCCGACTGCTCCACTGTGGTCGGCTTCCCAGCCGACTTCTCCCCTGTGGTCGGCTCCCCTGCCGACTGCTCCGTGGTCGGCTTCACGGCAGCCTGCTCCCTTGTCGGCTTCTGCTCCTCGACCTGCTCCTCCCTTGTCGACTGCAATCCCACGTCGACCTGCCGCTCGTCACGTCGGCCACCGGCGATGCACTTGGCCGACGCCGAAGGCGGCGTCCTACGACTCCCCTCACTGCCGGAGGCCAACACCGAGGTCAGCCCACGCAGGTCGGCCACGAGGGGAGGGGCAGGGGTCAGAGGGGGAGGGGTAGGGGTGCGGACGTCTTCGACGTCCTCAGAAGCAAGCTCACCGACCTCGGCAAGCAGCGGCAGCGTCGCTGACGAGGTGTTAGAGGGCGGGGTGGACGACAAGCGGCCGGACACCGGCCCATGGTCCATCTTCCACTCGACCAGCGACATCTCCTCGTAAAACACCACGTCCGACGTGGTGACCACCCGGTCAGTGGCGACGTCAAGGAGCTCCCAGCCCTTGCTCGCCACCGACACGCCAAGGTGCAGGCCCCACCTGGCCTTCGGCGTCAGCTTCCCACCACGCTGCTGCTCAGGAACAAGGAATTGCGCCATGCAGCCCCACACCCGCGCCAGCGACAAGTCGGGCTTCTTCCCGGTCAGCAGCTGGTACGGCGTCGTCCCCGGCGGCAGCGTCGACCTCTCAAGGCAGTTGCGGACCCAGACGGCCTGCCGAAGAGCGAGGTGCCACCAGTGGTGCTGCACGCCCATGTGCAGCAGCATTGTCCGCACCGACTCCACCACCGTCCTCATCTCCCGCTCCGCCATGCCGTTCTGCTGCGGGGTGTATGGGCAGGTCAGGTCGTGGACGATCCCCTTGCCGTTCACGAAGTCGGTGAACTGCTTCCCGAGGAACTCCCCTCCCCGGTCAGATCGCAGCATCAACACCGACTTCTTCGTCTGCCGCTCAGCCACCGCCAGCCACTGTACGAAGGCTTGCAACGCATCTGACTTCTTGGCGACCGGCTTCACCCACACATAGCGGGTCCTGCGGTCCTTCAGCAGCAAGAAGTACAGGCTACCATCCTTGGCAGCCACGCGGAACGGCCCGCACAGGTCAATGTGCACGACGGCCAGCACGTCGTCGGCGTCGGAGCCTTGGTCGGGGAAGGTGTGCCGCGCCAGTTTCCCGCCGACGCACGAGACACACGGGGAGTCGGCGTCCGTCGCCGACTTGAGGTCCAGCCCAATGGCGACCTCGTTCTTCGCCGAGCTCCGTATGGTGTCCATGCCGACATGCGCAAGCCTCGCATGCATCCGGTCCGGCGTCGACTTCGTCTTCGAGACGATCGCCCGCAGAGCCACCACCTCCGTCGTGGGCGGCGTCGACCTCGTCGCGCAGGGACGCAGGTCGGTGCAGAGGACTCGCCCGGAGTACGTCGCCCGCCCGAGCACCTCCCCTGCTGCCGAGACGAGCAGCATGCCGTCGCCGTCCTCCTGCAGCTTCACGCCGTGCTCCTTCAGCTGGCCGGCCGACAGCAGGTTGGCCCGCACACCCGGGACGTACAGCACGTCGGGGATGAGCACCTCCTTCCCGGCCTCTCCTTGCAGGGAGACGGTGCCACGGCCCTGAACGTCCTGCAGCGCCCCATTAAAGCCGCGCACGTGCTTGATGGAGCCACTCGGCTGCAGGTCGACGAAGGCTTCCTTCGTTCCCATCAGGTGGTGGGAGCAACCGCTGTCGAGCAGGACCACCGCCGGGTTCGCCTGCACAGCTGCCGCCACCGCCTGGAAGTCCTCTCCGGCCTCCGGTGCCAGAGAGATGGTCGGCTCCACGACGCCGACCAGCGAGCACGACGCCATCTTGTCGTCTCGCCCCTTGCCGCCTGCAACGGAGTCGGCGTCCTTCGCCGAAGTCGATGCCTTGGTCGACTGTTTCTCCTTGCGCGGATGATTTCCTCCACGACGAGGACGACTGCTGCCAGACCTCCCGCGGCCGCCCTTGTCGTCGTCGTCGGAGTCACTGCGGTCGGGACAATCGAAGGAGAGGTGATCGGGGTTGTGGCAGATCCAGCACTCCCGACGTCGACCTCCTCCTCCTCGACCGTCGTCCTTGGTCGACTTCTTCTCGACCTCCTTGGTCGACTTCCAGCTACCGCTCCCGCCGCCACCAGGCTGTCCGCGCTGTCCTGGTCGGCCTCCTTGCTTCGCCGGGGCGACAAAGTTGGCCTGCGCCAAGAGCTCCTGCGATCGCTCACCCTCCTGCATCGCCTCGTCCTGCAGGATATACGAGGTCAGGTTGTCCTCGTTGAGCGTCACCCTTGTGCTCGGCGCCATAGACAGCCGCTTCAGCAGGTTATAGCTGCAAGACAGTCCCTGCATGACATGGGTGATGTACGACGCCGTGGAGTACTGCGCGCCGGCCATCCTGATGGTGGCGAGAATTCGCCTGGCTCGGTTGCAGTAGTCGGTCGCACTCTCCTCGTCGCCCATACGCAGCTGCGTCAGCTGTCCCTCCAGCTGGGCGATGAACAGGTCGTCGGTGACCTGGTACGTCGACTCAATGAAGTGCCACGCCCGGTGGCCGGCGTCGAGGTACTCCCGGCACCACTTCAAGGTGATCTGCACGCCTGGCGAGCAGCACCGCGAGATGACCGTGAAGGTCAACAGCTGCACGGCGCGAAACTCCGCCCGCAAGTCGGGGTGGTGCTCCCCTGGCGTCGCCACGGTCCCTCGGGCGAAGCCGATCAGCCCGGCCATCTCCAGCTGGGGCTCGATGGCTTCCTTCCAGGTGAGAATGTCGGGTCGACCGACCAGCGGAGGGGTGACCGAGATCCTGTCCGGCGTAAACTTGAAGTAGCCGTAGCTCGGTGCAATCCCACCCGCCGTCACCTGGGTCGCCGACATCGGCGACAATCCACTTCGACGCCCTCCGACGTTGCCCTGCGAGTAGCCTGCAGCTGCCGACGACTGCACCCCTCGCGTCTGAACGCCGCCGACTTCACCGGCGTGTATCACACCTCGATGCCTCGACGTGCCTTCCGCACTGCTGCCGACCTGACCTCCACCGGCGTTGACGCCCACGTAGACGCCGCCTTCGTTGTTCACCGGACGAGGAGAGGCAGGTCGAGACGGGTGCTCCGTCGCCCACATGGAGCGGAGTCCAGCCTCGACGACCGGCCAGGGCAAGTCGCCGTACTCGTTGGCCTCGTGCTTTCTCCTCGCGTTCTCCAACCGTGCCTCTAGGGTGTCCACCACCCCCGCGTCACCTACGGCTCCTACCATAGTGACTACCGCACAGTTGCCGGTCTGCAACTACGAAATAGGTAAGTGGTGTCTACGTCGACCTGACTGAAAGGTAAGTCGTGTGCCTTCCACGCTCACCGCACCATGCGGAGATAACTGCAGCAACGGGAGTTAGACTACGGGCTAGGCACGTGTGCTCGTGTGATCTCTGCGTTCTCTGTTCCTTAGTCGTTTTCCTTGTGCGCACACTACTTGCTAGTTCACGGGGAAAATTGGCAAGAGTTCCACTAGGAAAAGTTCAGAACAATGGGACAATGAAGTTGGCATAGCAAGACTACATCAGAGCAAGCATTCAGGTCGGCCAACTGCCAGCGCAGCTTGGTCGACCGCGTTCCAGCACGACTTCGTCGACCGCGCTCCAGCAAGGCAAGGTCGACGGCGTGCCAACGTCGCAGGTTGACGGCGTGACAGCGTTGCTCACGCAGGACAGCAGTGCACCCTGCTTCGCAGTTGTGCGCAGATGATTGGCGCGCAGAGTCTTGTCACCTGCACAGCGCACACACCACGTCAACCTCGAGCTGACGACTGCCTCTGATCCGCCACGACGACCTCGGGATACCACCACCGAGGTCGGGCTCGCCAACTTCGCCTGGGCGACCGTCGCACTCCTCCGCAGCACTTCGTCACCCAGGTAACCTGGTCGACCAGGCAACCACGTCGACCAGCAGCTCCCGTACGTGCCCGTCGACCTCCCAAGTCGACGACCACCTCCACGTCGACCTCACCAGGTCGACGACACCATCGGTCGACCTCCTCCAGGTCGACATCCCCTCTGGTCGACCAGCTCCACGTCGACCAGCACTCCTGGTCGACCTGCTCCTCGTCGACCAGCACAGTCGTCGGCCGACCACCCACGTCGGCCACCCGAAGCTGGCGTCACGAAGTTGACGCCCCGCTACTCGACGCCCAACTGCTCGGCGTCCTGAGTCGAGGTCGACGTCGGCCCCTCCTTCGTCGACCACCAGGTCCAGTCGACCACTAACAGGTCGACCAGCAGTCCGTTAGCCGACTGCCGAAGTCGGCTTCCCCAAGTTGACGTCACCAAGTTGACGTCCTCCGCAGGTCGACACCCAAGTCGACCTCCCTGAAGTCGGCGCCACCCTGAAGTCGGCGCCCGTGCAGTGGTCCCCCGTGCAGGTCGACCTCCTCGTCGACCAGCTCACCCACTGCTGAAGGCCGGCTGCCCCCCTCACACCCGACCACGAAGTCGGCTCCGCCCAAGCGAGGACGGGGCCAATACCCAACTCCCGTTGACATAGCCTAGGCCAAGCGGGTGTCGAGGAGTTTGTGCAAGGAGGTATATCGAGAATGATTGTCATTTCACTATAGCATTGGGATACATATAGCAAACATGAGAAGGTGCACCACCAATAGTACGAAAGCATAACTAGACTAAAGCTAAAGCGACAGGCAGTTAGAAATATATATAAAATATATATTGCGACACACCTCCTTAATTGCCTGCAGAACATAGCTAGAGGAAGTCACACCCCCTGAAGCGGTATAGCTAGCGCAATAGACGATGGCAGAGAGGAAAGTGAGGAGGAGGAGGTGAGAGAGAGAGAGAGAGGAGGAGAGGAGATAAGAATGAAGGAGGAGGTGAGAGAGGGATGAGGAGAGGAGTTGAGGGGGAGCCACCCGTGGCGAAACCCTCTTCCCCTTTTACAAAGGGGGAGGTGAGAGAGTGGTGGGGGAGGAGATGGGGGGAACCAAGCGCGGCAAAACCCCTCTTACGAACCCCAAAATCCCCACACTCACTCAACCACCCCCCTTTTAACCGCACCCCCTAGTTCAGTCCCCCCCTTGAACCGCACTCCCTCCCCCTTTCCTTCCTCCACACCCTTGCCCCACCCACAGTAGTCGCTGCATTGTCCTTCAAACGCCAGCCCCCCACTCCCCCGTCCCCGCCACCCCCCCCCCCCCCCACCCCCCCAACAAAAGCAGCCATGGGAGGGGAGGCGACTGGGGAGGGGGGGAGGATAGAGGGATAGGCGGCTGGTGCTGGCGGCTGGCGCTGGCGGGGTCTCTGCTGGCGGGGTCTCTGCTAGCGGGGTCTCTGCTGGCGGGGTCTCTGCTGGCAAGGTCTCTGCTGGCGGTGTAGCTGCTGGCGGGGTCTCTGCTGGCGATGTCGCTGGCGTTGTAGCTGGCATTATAGCTGGCGTTCCGCCGCCACTCCCTTCAAGGCGACGGGGAAGCGCAGGGAGGCCGCACGGGGCGGCACATCGATTGCAGGCGCGGAATGTGGAGCCGCTACAGCACCATAGGGGTCGACGGGAGGGCAGGCGGGGATAGCTGTTGGTGCGCAATGGGCGGCGTGGAGCTGACGACGGGCGGCAGTAAGCTGACGACTAGCGACGAGGAGGTGACGATGGGTGGCGGGGATGTGGCGACAAGCAGCGGGGAGGTAGCGACGAGCGGCGAGGAGCTGACGACGGGCAACGGGGAGGTGACGAATGGGGCAACACATCGACGGGCGGAAGAACGACGAGCGTCAGCTGCTTGACGGGAAGTAGCGCGGCATTTCGTCCGCGACGAACGCCATCGCGCAGCTCGCCACGGCCGTCGCTTCAGATCCAGCGGCAAACGGGCTACTTCGGGGAACGTTTGTGGGAAGCGTGACAGGCGCGTTAAACAGCAAACGTGCAGGCTGGGAAAGCCTAGCTCGATACCATGTTACGAAAGCAACTTAGCTTAGCAAGCGGGTTTAAGGGCCTAGGCTTAATAGCCTAGGCCAAGCGGGTGTCGAGGAGTTTGTGCAAGGAGGTATATCGAGAATGATTGTCGTTTCACTATAGCATTGGGATACATATAGCAAACATGAGAAGGTGCACCACCACTAGTACGAAAGCATAACTACACTAAAGCTAAAGCTACGGGCAGTTAGAAATATATACAAAACCTTTCCGCGGCCTCCCTTAGCGTCGTCGGAGTCGGAGTCGCTGCGGTCGGGGCACTCGAAGGAGAAGTGGTCGGATCGCCGCACAGCCAGCACTCCCAACGTCAACTTCCTCCTCGACCGCTGTCCTTGGTCGACTTATTCATGTCAACTTCCTTGGCCGGCTTCCAGCCACTGCTACCACCGTCGCCAGACTGTCCGCGCTGCCCCGGTCAGCCACCTTGCTTCGCTGGGGCGACGAAGTTTGCCTGCGCTAAGACCACCTAGGACCGCTCAGCCTCCTGCATCGCCTCGTCCTGCAGGATGTACGAGGTCAGATTGTCCTCGCTAAGCGTCGCCCTCATTCTCAGCGCCATTGACAGGCGCTTCACGAGGTTGTAGCTGCTCAAGAGTGTGAAGTAAAGAAAACAGGAATGAAATGACTAAGGAAAGATTGGGTACAAATACAACCCTAGAAACCCTGTACCCCATATGTGCTACCCCACTATAGCCTACAGCAACTATGTCATATAAATCTGACACACCCCCATAGGCAAAGTGGGGGAGAACAAGGGGTCACAAGACCAGTCAAGCAAAGCAAAGCAAGCTCAGGGTGGATCACAAAGTCACCACACAGTCCGAGCACAAGAGTAGGGCCAGAGGCCAGTTCACATGCAGGAGTACAGACATATATATAAAACTAGACAAACAAGAGCAGGCATATATATATGTCACAGTACAAGTGAAGTCAAGAGGAGAGCAAGTGAGGCAAGACAGGCACAAGACCCAGCTGGGTGCAAAAGCGCTGATGGTCACAAGGCGCGAGTGCCTTGGTGAACACATCAGCAGTGTTGGCCTCAGAGGCCACGTACGCAAGTCGCAACTGACCACGCTGCTGCAGCTCACGAGCAAGGAAGTAGCGGAGAGCAATGTGCTTCGTGCTGTGCTCCAAGCGCTGCTCTCGACACAAGGCCAGCATAGCCTTGTTTTCTACGTACAGCACTGGAGGAGAACGAGGCGGCTCTCCAAGGTCAGTCAGCAGGTAGGTGAGCCAGCGAAGCTCCTGTGCAGCCATGGCCCCGGCGTAGATCTCAGCCTCACAACTGGAGCCGAGAACCGAAGACGAGCGAGTAGACCGCCACGAGACAGAGCCGGAACCAAGGCTGAAGGTGTAACCCTGTGACGACCGCTGCGTAGCCTGGTCGTCAGCCCAAGAAGCGTCCGCGTGGCCGGTAAGGACCACTGGACTCCGCCCTCCAAGCACTAGCCCCATGCCCGACGTACTGCACAGGTAGCGCAATACCCTCTTCGCTGCAGCCATGTGCTCCGGTCTGTGTCTCCCAGGAGCAACATAGCGTGCAAGAATGCTCAGAGGGTATGCAAGGTCAGGTCGTGTGCAGGTCATCAGGTACATGAGGCAGCCAACAAGCTCTGCATACGGACCACTCGACTCTACGGACTCATCCGAAGGCAGAGCTGAGAGTGAGTGGCGAGTAGGCAGAGGAGTGGCCTGAGGCGAGGAGTACGTGAAGCCGAAGCGCTGAAGGACCAGCTGCACCATGTGTGACTGAGTCAAGGTAATGGTGCGGCGTGCTCTGTCCCGAGTGATCTGCAAGCCAAGGTAGCTGCGCAGTTCACCCAGGTCTGTGCACGTGTGTCTCTTCAGCAGCTCGGACTTCACGTAGGCGAGTCCAGCAGTGTCCGCTGTGGCAAAGACCAAGTCGTCGACGTACACGAGGATGTAGAACGGCGGCAGGGAAGTGTCGGTGCGAAGAAACAGCGACGGGTCAGCAGTAGAAGGAGCAAACCCAAGAGCCGCAAGCGTAGTCCTCAGTGTGTCGTGCCACTCACGCGGTGCCTGGCGGAGACCGTAGACTGGCCGTCGGAGGCTCCACTGGGTGCCAGGAGGGAAAGTCCCAGTGAAGCCAGGTGGACGGCGAAGCCAGATCTCCTCGTGCAGGCTACCCTGCAAGAACGCAGTGCTGAAGTCGAGAGAGTGAAGCTCGTAGTCGCGCTGAGCGGCTATGTGCAGCAGCACCCGAAGAGTAGTCATCTTCGGGGTGGGAGAGAAGGTCTGAAAGTAGTCAACTCCCTGCCGCTGACTGAAGCCACGAGCAACGTACCATGCCTTGAAGACAGGTGGAGAGCCCGGCGGCCGCTTCACCCTGAAGATCCACATGCCACTGACGATGTTCGCCCCAGGAGGGGGAACCGCGTCAACGTAGGTGCCTGTGGACTTCCAGGAAGCCATCTCTGCATCCATAGCTGCCTGCCACTGAGAGGAGTAGGGACCCTCTACGGCCTCCGCGTAAGAATGCGGAGTCGGGATGTCTAGTGCATCCGGGTCTCCCTCAGGGGCAAGCAGTACAGACGCGAGATGAGGTGAAGCAGCCGCTAGACACTGTAACTCCTCCTGCCTGTCCTCTAGGACGTCCGTGCCAAGAGCACACTCACCCCCGACGGACGGAGGACAGACAGACGCAGACTCAGCAACAAGACTAGCAGCGTAGTCGAGACGACAGCGAGCAGCAAAGTCAACGAGCTCAGCGACTAGAGCAGACGCAGCAGTGGACTCAAAAGAGGGGTCAGTGACGACAGTAGCAAGCAGACGCGTGACAGTAGGACTCGCAGCGCGAAGAGAGTCCGACTCAGGGTCGGCAAGCGCAGGAAGAGAGGACTCAGGAGGAGAAGGCAAAGGGGCACGCAGAGGAGCAGTGGACGGACGCAGAGACATCCGGTGCGTGCCAGGGACAGGAGGAGGACGCTGACGCGAACTGCGACCACTAGCGCGAGCAGCACGAACAGGCGACGCGGGGCGAGACGCAGGCTCACGACGCTCAGCAAGACCTCCAGTAGGACCAGTGTAAGGAGAGGGAGCAGGCAGTGGAGAGGAAGGCTCCAGTAGGGACTGCGACTGGACAGGTGGTGGACCCTCTACTGGAGGAGAAAGACCAAGAACCTGCTGCAGGAGCGGAACGAAGTACGGCCGAGGCCGCGCGGCAGCTCCAGACTCAGCAGGGACAGCACCAGCACCCTCAACTACAGCACCAGCGCCACCCACACCTCCAGCGGCAGGACCAACAGCAGCAGGCTCAGCACGAACGCCCTCAGCAGCTCCAGCTCCAGGAGGACCCGCAGGTCCAGCAGCTCCGGGACCGGCAGCACCCGCACCCTCGACGGTCGAAGAAGCTCCAGCTCCAGCTCTAGCAGCACCTCCAGACTCAGCAGCACGCCTCCAGCGGCGAGCGAACCACTCGCGCAGCTCCTGTGGAGAGAGGGGCTCCCGGTGAGACGCAGCAGCAGGAGAAACCCCAGGCTCAGCAGCTCCAGACGCAGCACCCCCAGGCTCAGCAGCTCCCAGCTCAGCACCCCCAGGCTCAGCAGCTCCCGACCTAGCACCCCCAGACCCAGCACCTCCAGGCACAGCACCCCCCGGCTCAGCACCCCCAGGCTCCGCACCCTCCGCAGTAGCACCCTCAGGCCCAGCACCCCCAGCAGTAGCACCCCCAGGCTCAGCACCCCCGCGCACAGCACCCCCAGAGTCAGCACCCCCAGGCTCAGCACCCGCAGCAGCACCAGAGTCACCAGTAACCTCGACCGGGTCAACGGCGTCTACCTGGGACACACCTGAGGGGGCAGGAACCTGAGGGGGGAGGGGGTCTACCGGGGGGGGAACCGGCACAAGGAAGTCCGGGGGAGGGGGGAGGGAAGGAGTGCGGTAGGGGAAGAGACGGTAGAAGGGGACTGACTCGTCGAACGTGACGTCCTGGGAGGACAGAACACGACGAGAGGAGGGGTGGTAAAACTGCCACCCTGGGGCGTCAGTGGGGAAGCCAAGGAAGACACAGGGAGCAGCACGAGGGGACAGCTTGTCCGCAGACAAGTCGCGGACAAACGCTCGAGATCCCCAGACACGGAACACAGACGCATCGCCAACCTTCCCCGTCCACAGCAAGACTGGGGACATCGCAAGCCGAGAGACCCGGGGGTGAAGGTTGAGCTGATGCGCCGCGTACCTCACCGCAAACGGCCACAGAAAATGGGGGGCAGCCGCATGCATCATGGACGTACGAGCGACATCCATGACCATGCCAATGCGGCGCTCAGCAATCCCATTTTGCTGTGGTGAGTCCGGAAGCGTGAAGGTCTGGCGGATCCCCCGTGCACGACAGTAGTCTTGCAGAAGGCGAGAAGAGAACTCTCCGCCTCTGTCAGAGTGCAGACGCAGAACAGGAAAGTCCGAGCCGAAGCTCTTCCTGAGCTGGAGACGAGCCTCGCGGATCCAGTCGATCAGCACCTCAGTGACCGCACCCTTGCTGCGCAAGGGGAGGACTGTGGTGTAACGCGAGTAGTCGTCAACCACCAACAGGAAGTAGCGCTCGTAACCCTGCCCACGGACGGGGGTTGGGCCCCACACATCCATGTGAAGCGTCTGCAGGGGAGCCTCTGTCGGGGGGAATTGGGAGGAGTGAGGAGTAGCCCGGAGGCGACCCTCGACACAGGGGACACAGGAAGGTCCTGGCCCGGAGGGGAGAGGAGGGAGAGACTGGGGAAGACCAGAGACAAGGACACGGGAAGCCATGCTCCGAAGACGGGGCAAGGAGGGGTGGCCAAGACGGTGGTGCCACAGGAGAGTCTCGTGAGACAGGAGGCGACAAGAACAGGGGGCAGACTCAGGACCTGACCGGGACGCAGCAGCAAGTACCTGACCCGACGCAGCCACCTGACCAGACGCAGGGACAGGAGGAGACTCAACGGTCAGGGTGTAGAGACTCGACCCCGGCCGACGCGAGAACGTGGCCAGGTGTCGGCCTGTGCGTGCCTCCGTGCAGTGGGTCACCCGCTGACTCGCAGGAGTGAACTGGTGAACACCCACATCCTGCAGGTCCGCTCCACTCACCAAGTTCGTAGAGAACGAGGGAAGGTACAGACCCGACAGGGTGCCCGAAGGGGCAGCCGGACACGGGAGGACAGTGGAGAAGTGAGACAGGACAGGACCTCCAGAGGGGTCAGCAAGGGAGACTGCAACCGGCCGGCCGAGCGGCGTAAGGGTAGTGCGGTCTCGAAAGAAGGAGCGAGAAGCTCCGGAGTCAAGTGTGAAAGTGAGGGAGGACGAGGACGACTCAGTACCTGAGAGCGCAGTCTCACCAGTACCTGAGAGCGCAGACGCACTGGCACCTAGAGCAGCAGCCTCACAAGCACCTAGCGCAGCAGTACCAATGCCCGGGTCGGGCTGGAAACAGCGGTAACCCTCATTCTCCTCACTATAATCCACAACATACATAGCAGTAAGGATAGCATCAAAATCAAGATCAAAGATCGCTACACCAGCCCTGAGAAGCTCATCCCAGCGAGGGATCTCACTAGCCCCAGGGAACTGCTGACGCCAGGCGTCCGTCAGGCGGCCAAAGCAGCGCTGGGTGGCGTGGGCACCCCCACACTGCTCACCCGCGCGGTCGCCGGAACGAAGAACGTAGGTGCAGGGACCAGTACCCCCACCCCTCTGACGCCCAGCGTACCACTCACGAAGCTGCTGAGGCGAAGGGATGTCCCGAGAGCGCTGCTGCTGCTGCCGCTGCGAGCGCTGGCCACCACCACCGCCGCTACGCTGCTGGGTACCACCCCGACCAGATCCACCCCCTCCACCACCACTGCCTCCTCCGCTGCCGCCTCCACCGCCTCCACCTCCGCCGCCTCCACCGCCGCCGCTGCCTCCACCACCACCGCTGGCACCACCACCACCGTCTCCGCCGCTGCTGCCACCACCACCACCACCCCCGCCACTAGTCCCGCCGCCACCCCCACTCCCTCCGCCGCCACCGCCGCCACCGCCACCGCCCCCTCCAGCTCCACCCGCGCCCTTGCCCCCCTTGCCCTTGCTGGAGCGACGTCTCCCACTAGGGGCAGACGCCGCGCCGACCGACTCAAGACCAAGCAGGTCGGCAGCAGCAGCAGAGGCAACAGAGGGCAGCAAGGGGGAAGGAGAGCACCCCTCAAAGATGGGGGTGCGAGGGTCACCACGAGAAGCACCTACAGCGACGATGCTCTTCTCCGCTGCGAGGAGGGCCTTCTCGAGGAGGTCGACGGTGAGGGTGGTGGGACAGACTGCGAGAAAGTGGTCCCCGACGACTCGAAGGGAGTCAGGGAGGCGCGCGACTACGTAGTAGAGAGCGATGTACATGGGGGGGGGGTTCTTAGCGCAGAACTCAGCAGGAAGGGCGGCGCGGTAGCGAGTGTCACTAGTGCGGAGGTGCGTAATGAGGTCAGCGACAGTGGGAAAGGCAGAGAGGTCAGGAAAGAGGTAGGGAAGCATGAGACGGCTCAGTGCAGCAGTGGCAGGGGAGGAGTAGCGCGCAACTACAGCGTCGTACAAGGTCTGAGCACTCTTGTACTGACTGAAGTGCGCACGCTCAGAGGTAGGGAGGTGGCGACGCACAGCAAGACGTGCAGCAGCATCGCGGGTGGCCCACTTAGAGCGGACAGCGGGATCAGCATCAGCAGCAGGAGCAGGAGAGGCGCCAGAGGTGAGATCAAAGAGAGAAAGGTCGTCAGCCCTGTCGCACTGTAAGAACAGCTGCAGGTCGTCTAACCAGACCTCAAAATCAATGGCGCGACCCTCAGCGTCAAAAGCTAGGACACTAGGGGTAGCCATGGCGACGACAGCGACCCAGTGCAAGCAGCAGGGAAAGAGCTCGCAGTGTCAGTGGGACTGTGCTCACCAGGCAGGGCAGGTCGTGTAGGTATGCAGAAAGGCGGCTCGGGTGCTGGGCGGCTCGGCTGCTGGGCGGCTCGGGCGCAGGGCGGCTCGGCTCCCGGGCTGCTCGGCGGCTGGGCGGCTCGGGTGCAGGGCGGCTCGGCTCCCGAGCGGCTCGGCGGCAGGGCGGCTCGGGTCCCGGGCGCCTCGGCGTCGGGCGGCTCGGCTCACGGGCGGTTCGGCTGCTGAGGCGGCTCGGCCAGGAGATGCAGGGGCGGGGCCGTCAGGTGCAGCGGCGGGTTGACCGGTGCAGTGGCGGGCCGGCAGGTGCAGCGGCGGGCCGGCAGGTGCAGTGGCGGGCCGGCAGGTGCAGCGGCGGGCCGGCAGGTGCAGGCGGCGGGCCGTAGGGTGCAGTGGCGGGCCGTAGGTGCAGCAGCGAGGCCGGCAGGTGCAGCGGCGAGGCCGTCAGAGGCGGCAGGCCGCTGGGTGCAGCGGCGGGCCGGCAGGTGCAGTGGCGGGCCGGCAGGTGCAACGGCGGGCCGTAGGGTGCAGTGGCGGGCCGGCAGGTGCAGCGGCGGGCCGGCAGGTGCAGTGGCGGGCCGGCAGGAGAGGCGGCGGAGCCGCGTCAGGGGAGGCGGCAGGGCCGCGTCAGGGGAGGCGGCGGAGCCGCGTCAGGGGAGGCGGCGGTGCCGCGTCAGGGGAGGCGGGGGAGCCGCGTCAGGGGAGGCGGCAGGGCCGCGTCAGGGGAGGCGGCGGGGCCGCGTCAGACAGGCGGCGGGGCCGCGTCAGGAGAGGCGGCGGAGCCGCGTCAGGGGAGGCAGCGGGGCCGCGTCAGGGGAGGCGGCGGAGCCGCGTCAGGGTAGGCGGCGGGGCCGCGTCAAACAGGCGGCGGGGCCGCGATCAGGAGAGGTGGCGGGGCCGCGTCTGAGGGACAGCGGGGCCGCGAGGGAAAAGGCGACCCGAGGGGGGTCGCTAAAAAAAAAAGGGCGCGCCTCGGGGCGCGCTTCGGTGGGCCCTAAAAAAAACGGTCCTAAGGTAGGACCCGCTCTATACCATGTGAAGTAAAGAAAACAGGAATGAAATGACTAAGGAAAGATTGGGTACAAATACAACCCTAGAAACCCTGTACCCCATATGTGCTACCCCACTATAGCCTACAGCAACTATGTCATATAAATCTGACAAAGAGTCCCTGCATGACGTGCGTGATGTATGACGCCGTCCAGTACTGCGCGCCGGCCATCCTTATGGTGGCGAGAATTCGCCGAGCTCAGTTGCAGTAGTCGGTAGCAGTCTCCTCATCGCCCATACGCAGGTGCGTCAGCTGCCCCTCAAGCTGGGCGATGAACAAGTCGCCGGTGACCAGGTAGGTTGACTCGATGAAGTGCCACGCTCGGTGTCCGGCGTCAAGGTACTCCCTGGACCACTTCAGGGCGATCTGGATGCCCGGCGAGCAACACCGCGAGATGACCGTGAAGGTCAGCAGCTGCACGACGCGAAATTCCGCAAGCAGGTCGGGGTCGTCTGGCGTCGCCACGGTGCCTCTAGCAAAGCTGATCAGCCCGTCCATCTCCAGCTGGGGCTCGATGGCTTCCTTCTAGGTGAGTATGTCTGGTCGACCAACGAGCGGCTGTGGGACCAAGATCCTGTCCGTCGTAAACTTGAAGTAGCCGTAGCTCGGTGCAATCCCGCCCGCCGTCACCTGGGTCGCCGACATCGGCGAGAATCCGCTTCGTTGACCTCCACCGTCGCCTTGCAAGGAGCCTGTAGCCACCGAATGCTGCATCCCTTGCGCCTGAACGCTGCCGACTTCATCGGCGTGAATCATACCACGCTGCCTCGACGTGCCTCCCGCACTGCTGCGGACTTGGCCACCACCAGCGTTGTCGCGCCATTTTTGTTGAAAAAACCTCATAGTTAATTACCGTGATCTCCCGCCTAGAAGACTCGGGGGTCTTCTCCTAATTGTGCTTGAACTGGGTTGTGGGTGCGGAGATAACTACTTCAACGGGAGCTAGACTACGGGCTAGGCACGGATGCTCGTGTGATCTCAGCGTTCTCTGTTCCTTAGTCGTTCTCCTAGTGCACACACTGCTTGCTAGTCCAAGGGGCAATTTGGCAAGAGTTCCACTAAGAAAGGTTGACAAGAATGGTGCAATCAGGTTGGCAAGACAAGACTACATCAGAGCTAGCATTGAGGTCGGTCGACTGCCAGTACAGCATTCAGGTTCCAGCACGACTTGGCGCCGGTGTCAAGGTACTCCATACCGCACATTCAGAAATGGATAATAATGACAGGCACGTCAGCATTTGTTGCCTAAAGGGTGGCAAAAACGCGTGATTGATGTGGCATTTTGACTCCCTTGACCACAAATTCGCCTGACAAAGTGAATTTGGTTGTTTTTTGTGTGACTCGCTAACTAGCTCATGAACGAACACCACTCATTATTGCCTGAGGGGGGGTCTTATAATGATTTGGGTCAAAAGACGGGTCCTCTCCAGGACTGACCTAATAAAAGACCCCTGGTCCGGATAGAAGACCCACGGGGCTTTTATGCGGGGGGGTCTTGTAATCGGGAAATCATGGTAGATACCGTCATTGCTCGGGTATACGTCATATGGGTCTTATCAATTATCGGCTTGAAAATGTGATGTTTATTTTGTAAACGGAGCACTCAGGGTGTCTTATGAATCTTATGATCGGGAATGTTTATTTTATATGAATTTGTGCACGATCAGGCTGTGAAGTGTTATAAGTGTGCAAATGATGTTACTTGGGTGAAAGTTTTGACCTCCACACCACATACAATTTCAAACAGACAATAGTCATTATTACAAGGGTGGCAAAGTTTCCCCGGCATAGCAGCGACCTGGCAGCGTGGCAGCAAGTAGGCAGCTTCTGGAAAGGTAGTTGCCTTTGCATGGTGGCAGTGAATGTCCTTTCCTCTTAGAGGAATCTACTGTAAATTAAAGTTGAGTCCACATAGGGAGGTACACAGAGGGGTCTACCCATTGGCTCCCTCATTCTTCTTGTGCCTTTCGAAAAGCACCTCTCCTAAATGTTCGGCGTCTCTTCTTGTGCCTTTCGAAAAGCACCTCTCCTAAATATTCGGCGTCTCACGACGGCGGAGAAGGGCAAGCAGAAGGTTGATGGAGGTCCCTCACGGAGGCGTACGACAGCAACGGAGAATTAAGAGCCAAAGAAGAAGAAGAAGAAGGCACCAAAGAAGAAATCACCAGTTGCGGCACCATCTGAGCCATATGATAATTCATATGATGACTACGCTGAAGCTGCTGGGCCAATTCCAATATACCATGAGTACCATTCAACGCTATTTTATATCCGAGCAACTACGATGATAGGGAGCCACTGAGTCAAGAGAGCAAGTCTTAGATGGACCTTGTCATGGTGAATGTAAAATAACATAATAATAGAATAGGGCATCACATGGAGTTATGTAGTGCCAGCTAGTCACATAGTACATTTCCTTTAACAAGTGTATTACATGTATCGTGCTGTACTTAAGAGTAACATGATCTTGGGGGGTGCCATCCTCTACGAAATTGCAAGAAACTTCTGCTTCTATAGGTTCTACGAGATGGACCTAGCAGGTTCAAGGTGGAAGATAATGCCAGTGTGAGAGCGTTTGTTATCAACATCGCATGTGTGATATGCGTCGACGTAGCCATTAAGTTGAAATGTAGCAGTTATATTTTCAATGTAGGTTAGACCGACGTCGGGCATAGAGTTCCAGTAATGTAGAGTATGGCACGCGACTGCTGCGAATAGTAGGCATCCGGGTTGCGGCTGGTAGAGTTGGGTGCTTGGACGTGTGCCGGTGTGGTTGGCTGCTGTGGTGTAAGTGGTTCCCGTCCGTAACACAGGAAGAAAGGAGTTTTCCCTGTGGCCGCATGTGAGCAAACTCTAGGGTTGGTAACTGTGTGTCCCAGTGGCTGATGTCGTCTTTGCAAGCTGTGCGCAGTAACTGTTCAACCACCTGATTGAGTCGCTCTGTCTGTCCGTCAGTCTCTGGGTGGTATGCTGAGGACATCGCAAGTTTGGTCCCCAATAATCCCATGAGCTCCTTCCAGAACATACTCGTCAATTTGGGGTCTCTATCTGAGATAAGTGTAGCGGGGATGCCGTGGATGGTGATGATGCGGTCAAAGAAGAGGCGAGCAGTTGCTTCAGCTGTAGCCGTGGCGTTGGTTGGGATAAAGTGACCCATTTTGGAGAACTTGTCGATCACCACGAGTATAGCGTCATGCCCTCGTGAGGTCGAAGGAAGTCCCATGATGAAGTCGAGGCTAATGACTTGCCATGGCTGCTTCGGTACGGGTAGAGGCTGAAGTAACCCTGCTTTTTTCTGCTTGCTGCTCTTCATCCGCTGGCACGTGTCGCATGAGGTAACGAACTACTGCACGTCTGCTGCCATCCCGGGCCAATATTAATACTTTGCTATCTCTGCTAGCGTCTTGTTGCTCCCGAAATGTCCCGCGTAAGGTACGTCGTGAAACTTCTCCAATAGGATCTGCCGTAGCGGGGCGTAATTCGGTACCCAAATCTTTCCAGAACCCTTCCTTACAGCTAAGTCTTTCTCCCACTGTAAAAGCTTCTTGGTCTGTGCTGTAGCGATCTCTGTGTCCACGGAGTACCCATGTTGGAATAGACCCTTGAGCAGAGGGTTCATTCCGTCGAGCTGGATGCCTGCTACATGACCGGGGCGGCTCAACGCGTCTGCTTTGTTGTGTAGCCCGGACTTGTAGATGATGTCGTAGTGGAAGTGAGTTTCGAAGAAGTCCACCCACCGCACCTGTTGTCGTGAGAGCGTCGGCTACGACTTCAGGTATTTGAGACTCCAGTGGTCAGTATAAACTGTAGTCTTGGCTCCCTCTAGGTAACACCTCCACGCCTTGAAGGCTATGACTATCGGTAAGGCTTCCTTGTCATGGATGGGGTAGTTCAGTTCTGCTCCGTGTAGCTTCTTACTGAGGTAGGCGATGGGCTGCAAACCGCATCTGTGATCCTGCATCAGTACTGCTCTGACTGCCTGGTCACTAGCGTCTGCTTCCACCACGTAGTCCTTGTCTGGATCCGGCAAGATGAGTACTGGCGCTGTAGTCAGTGCTGTCTGTAGCTGTTCCATGGCTTGCTGATTAGGAGTATCCAATTTGTAGGGCGTATCGTTTTTCAGTAGGTCGGTCAGTGGCGCTGCTATCTTTGCGTACTGCGGCACGAACCTGTTGTAGTAGTTGGCGAAGCCTAGGAACTGCTGCAACTCCTTCACGTTCTCCGGTACTTTCCACTTCTTGACCGCTTCGATCTTCCGCGGATCCACGTGTACGCCCTCGGCACTCACCATGTGCCCGAGAAACTGCACCTTCTTCAGGGCGAAGTCGCTCTTTGACAGCTTCACGTAGAACTTGCTCTTCCACAGGAACACCTTCTGTAGATGCTCCACGTGCTCCTTCATTTTCTTGGAGTGTATAAGAATGTCGTCCAGGTACACCACTACGCACTCGTCCAGCAGGGGTCGTAAGTTGTGATTCATCTCCGCCTGAAACATTGCTGGTGCGTTGCACAGTCCAAACGACATCACCAAGTATTCGTAGGAGCCGTATCTGGTACGGAACGCCGTCTTGTGGACCGAGTTATCTGCCATCTTGATCTGCCAGTATCCCGACCGTAGGTCTAGCTTCGAAAAGACTGTTGCTCCACGCAGTTGATCGAGAAGGTCGTTTATGCGCGGTATGGGATATTTGTTTTTAACTGTCTTTTTTTTTCAGTGCACGGTAGTCGATGCACATCCGTAAACTGCCGTCTGGTTTTGGAGTGAAGAGAACTGGTGCACCGTAGGGAGATGCGGATGGGCGGATCAGTTGTCTGTCCAGTAGATACTCTATCTGTTTCTTCATGTCTGTCAGTTCGGTCGGACTCAGTCGGTATGGTGCATGTGAGACGGGTTTCGCACCTGGTTCCTCCACGATCTCGTGCTCGTGGGTGCGTGCTGGAGGTACGCCTGCGGGTAGGTCGTCGGGCATTATATCCTTGTACTGCTCCAAGACCTCCTTCACTGGTGCAGGTAGCTTCGAACTTGACTTCTCCTCCTCTGTTGCTGCCATAACCAGTGCTAGGTAGCCCGTGTTACTCTCGTTCACCGTCCGTTCAAACCGTGCCAGTGTCATTTCAGGAACGTTCCCTGTATCCGTCCAGCTTCGCAACTCCACTCGTTTCCCGTTTTTGTAGATGCACGCCTTCCTGTTGACCCAGTTGATCTCGGGGTTGAACCGCTTCAGGAAATCTCGCCCCAAGATGAAATCAAACCCATTGATGTTCGTAATTGGCAATGTCGGCTTCCACCGTAGCGCCCCTATGTGCAGCTGCAGTGATGCTTCTCCATGAATGGGAAGTTTCGTACCGTCCACCATCGTTGCCGAGAATTTGGACTCCTCGGAAGGTTCCCCAATTTTCTCCAACGTTCCGCGGTCTCACACTGAGTGAGATGCACCGCTCTCCACCAGTGCCTAGAGGCGTCGTCCTTTGCATAACACCTCGAGGAGTAGTGGTGCCTGCTGCGCTGAGTAGCCAAAGAGTGTCTCATTGATAGGATCATAGGGTACATCAAATTGAATACCATCCCTATTTCCTATACCTGACTCTGCACTTTTCTTTTCCAACTTCGCCTGGGGGGTAGGAGGATTTTTCCGAGGCTTGTACAACTTCTCAGGAGCCTAGAATTCTCCTCTAAGCCTTGGCAGCAGTGTAGGCTTTACCTGTGGGCAACGGGGAGCCTTAACACTGTGCTGTGGGGAGAGAATATTAACTCCACGGAACGCACGACCCTTTTCTACGCTCCGTAGTACTTAGCCCAACTTCTCAGGTGCCTGAATAATCTCTGAAGGATTTTTCTTGGCCTCTAAATCTCCCTTGAATTTTTCAAAGGCTTGAAAACCACGAGAAGCAATATTTTTCGTTAGAGTATCTTTATAGGATACTTTTAATATATTCTTACTTTTGTGGGTGTTCGGCTGGAGTTTCCCGGTCGGTGCAAAGTCTTTTTTTGCGGAGCCTCCATTCGCCTCGGCGATTTCTCTTGATGCCGGCCGGTCGTGACGTTTTATATTCGCGCCATCATTTTCTCCCTTTTTCACCCGCTCCGAAGTCGCTACGTCGTCGCCTTTTCCTGCTTTTCGAATCTTTACACGATCGCTAGGTCGATCCGCGGCTACTGGCGATTCCCGTTTGTTGACTTCGGGGGTGCTCCACTGTTACCGCCCTGCATTGCCGCACGTGCTTTTTTCATTTTGTAGCACGACAAAATCTGATGCCCTGCTGCGCCGCAAAATTCGCATTTTGTCAGCTGCTGCTTCGCGTCGTATTTGTTGATGTCCATCGGTTCGGCGAACGTGGGGGGTGCCGATCGCTCCATGCCGAATGTACGGTTCGGCGTGAAGCGTCGTGTTTCGGGTTGACCTCGAGTCAATGTGTCGTATAGCTCGGCAGCACGCACGATGTCGCGGTAACTATTGTAATTCGCTGCGATGACCTGTCGGCGAATCTCCAATTTTAACCCTTCTTTATAGGCCTGGATTTTTTCGCCTTCGGTCAGGTCGGTGATGCGATTGAACAGGAGCTCCATCTGTTGCGTGTACTGTGCTACACTACTGTATTGCTTATGCCGATGAATCTGCTGCCGCGCCATGTAGGTCGTATTAATGGGTTCGAAACGCTCAATTAAGTCTGCCCGAAACTGCTGCCACGTTTTCTCCCCGCGGGCCACGTTAGTGTAGTAAATCCACTCCAATGCCGGTCCACGTAACAGTGTCACTGCGAGCCGAATCCTTGCTGCTGCATTCGCTGCTCCAACGGTTGGCGATTCCTCAAGTCGTCGTAGCGCCACCTGCGTCTGGTCCATGTCGGTGCGGAGGCTCGCGATGTCGCTCGTGGTCGCATAGTTGTCGCCTTGGCCCTCCATGCCTGACATTGCGCATTCGAAAAAACCGAAACGAGGAGGAGCAAAAACACGGAACCGGTTTTACATACCCAGAATCAGTGTTTATTAGCCTCGCCCCCGCAGTTTTTGAAGACTCGGTTCTACCGGTCGAAAAACTTTCGCGTGTAAAAGGCTCTGATTACCAAGTGTGAGGATCTAGGATCGAGCTAGGGAAAGAGAGTTTGAATTGAATTGAATCGAATGATCACCTGGGTACAACACGAGGCTATATATAGGCTCGACCCAAGGCCCAGTAACCAGGTGTTACGCGAAGGTTCCGCGGGTCGCGAAGCGTCCCGAACAGATCCTACCCAAATTCGGTAGAAAGCGATTTGGTGGCCACCGAAAAGCCCAGAATTCGGTGTACGCAACCTAGCTCGGTGCTATAACTATAATAAAATACAGGAAAGCACCTAGCCTAGGAAATCAAGCAATTCAAGCATGCATATAATTATCCTATGCTAGAAATAGCATAATAAAGTTAAGGCAAGCAAGCATAGCTGGCATAAGCCGTCGTACTCTCACAATGTAGGTGTACACCCAACCAAACACAAAGTGCAAACTACACTACTCTACAACATAGAAAATACAAAGTACAAAGTGTGAGATTGAAGGCTAACACTAACACTTCTCACGTCTCCTGTGCTCTCCGAAGACTCTTCCCCCTTTTCAGCGTAGCACACCCTCTTTTCTGTCCCTCGATTCCCTTCATTTCTCCATTTCATTTGCTCACTTCCGTTGTCCTTCCGTTAAAGTTTTTTCTTCTTTGATGTGATCAGTCTCTGGCAAATCTATGTTGTGTAAAAGAACGAGGAATGAATGAACTAGCAAGCAGGTGGGTACAAGTAGGAAAACCTAAAATAGTTGTACCCCATATTGTCTACCCCACTACAGCCTACACAGACTATAGCATATGAGTTTGACACACCCCCATAGGCAAAGTGGGGGATAACAAGAGGTGACAAGACCAGTCAAGCAAAGCAAAGCAAGCTCAGGGTGGATCACAACGTCACCACATAGTCCGAGCACAAGAGCAAGGCCACGAGGCCAGTTCACATGCAAGATCATATATAAAGGTAAACAAGCAAGTGCAGGTATAGAAAGATCACAGTACAAGCAAGGTCAAGAAGTGAGCAAGTGAGGCCAAGTAGGCACAAGACCTAGCATCGTACAGAAGCGCTGATGATCACAAGGCGGAAGTGCCTTGGTAAAGATATCAGCAGTGTTGGCCTCAGAGGCCACGTAAGCAAGGCGCAGCTGACCACGCTGCTGCAACTCACGAAGAAGGAAGTAGCGAAGAGCAATGTGCTTCGTTCTGTGCTCCAGTCTGTGCTCCCGATACAAGGACAGCATGGCCTTGTTGTCTACGTACGGAATTGGAGGAGAACGAGGCGGCTCTCCTAGGTCAGTCAGCAGGTAGGTGAGCCAGCGTAGCTCCTGTGCAGCCATGGCCCCCGCGTAGATCTCAGCCTCACAGCTGGAGCCGAGAACAAAAGACGAGGAGGTAGACCGCCAAGAAACAGAGCCGGAGCCAAGGCTAAAGGTGTAACCCTGTGACGACCGCTGCGTAGCCTGGTCGTCAGCCCAAGAAGCGTCTCCGTGACCTGTGAGGACCACTCGACGTCGCCCTCCAAGCACTAGCCCCATGCCCGACGTACTGCACAAGTAGCGCAACACCCTCTTCGCTGCAGCCATGTGCTCTGGTCGGTGTCTCCCAGGAGCAACATAATGTGCCAAGATGCTAAGAGGGTATGCAAGGTCAGGTCGTATGCAGGTCATCAGATACATGAGGCAGCCAACAAGCTCTGGGTACGGGCCACTCGGCTCTATGGACTCATCCGAAGGCAGACCTGAGAGCGAGTGGCGAGTAGACAGAGGAGTGGCCTGAGGCGAGGAGTACGTGAAGTCAAAGCACTGAAGGACCTGCTGCACCATGTGTGACTGAGTCAGGGCAATGGTGCGCTGTGCTCGGTCCCGGGTGATCTGCAAGCCAAGGTAGCTGCGCAGTTCACCCAGGTCTGTGCACGTGTGTCTCTTCTGCAGCTTGGACTTCACGTGGGCGAGTCCAGTAGTGGCAAAGACCAAGTCGTCGACGTACACGAGGATGTAGAGCGGCGGCAAAGAGGTGTCGGTGGCAGAATCAGCGACGGGTCGGCAGTGGGAGGAGCAAACCCAAGAGCCGCAAGTGTAGTCCTCAGTGTGTCGTGCCACTCACGTGGCGCCTGGCGGAGACCGTAGACTGGCCGTCGGAGGCTCCACTAGGTACCAGGAGGAAACAACCCAATGAAGCCAGGTGGGCGGCGCAGCCAGATCTCCTCGTGCAGGCTGCACTGTAGGAAAGCTGTGCTGAAGTCAAGAGAGTGAAGCTCGTAGTTGCGCTGAGCGGCTATGTGCAGCAGCACCCGAAGAGTGGTCATCTTCGGGGTGGGAGAGAAGGTCTGAAAGTAGTCAACTCCCTGCCGCTGACTGAAGCCTCGAGCCACGTAATGTGCCTTGAAGACAGGCGGAGAACCCGGCAATCGCTTCACCCTGAAAATCCACATGCCACTGACGATGTTCGCCCCAGGTGGGGGAACCTCGTCAACGTAGGTGCCTGTGGACTTCTAGAAAGCCATCTTTGTGTCCATGGCTGACTCCCACTGTGAGGAGTAGGGACCCTCGATCGCCTCAGCGTACGATCGAGGAGTCGGGATGTCTGGTGCATCTAGGTCTCCCTCAGGGGCAATCAGCGTGGACACGAGATGAGGCAAAGCAGCAGCAAAACACTGGAACTCCTCCTGCCTGTCCTCAAGGACGTCCGTGCTAAGAGCACACTCACCCCCGACGGACGGAGGACGGACAGACTCAGACTCAGCAACAAGACTAGTAGCGTAGTCTAGACGACAGCGAGCAGCAAAGTCGACAAGCTCAGCAACCAAGGCAGACGCAGCTGTGGACTCAAGGGAAGGGTCAGTGACAACAGTAGCCAGGAGACGCGTGACAGTAGGACTGGCAGCACGAAGAGAGTCAGACTCCGGGTCAGCAAGGACAGGAAGAGAGGACTCTGGAGGAGACGGCAACGGGACACGCAGAGGAGCAGTGGAAGGACCCAGTGCCATCTGGTGTGTGCCTAGGACAGCAGGAGGACGCGGACGCGGAGCACGACCACTAGTGCGAGCAGCACGAACAGGCGACGCAGGACGAGACGCATGCTCACGACGCTCAGCAAGACCTCCAGTAGGACCAATGTAGGGAGAAGGAGCAAGCAGGGGGGAGGCGGGCTGTAACTGTGACTGAGACTGGACAGGTTGTGGACACTCTGAGGGAGGAGCAGGACCACTAGAAGGCGGGAGACCAAGAACCTGCTCAAGGAGCGGAACGAAGTACGGCCGCGACCGCGCAGCGCCTCCAGAACCAGCAGGGACAGCACCAGTATCCTAAGTGGCAGCACCAGCGCCAGCTGTACCTCCAGCTCCAACAGCGCCAACTCCAGCACCCTCAGAAGCACCAGCGCCAGCAGCACCACCAGCGCCAACACCCCTAGCAACTCTAGCTCCAGCAGCTCCAGCTCCAGCAGGACCGTCAGCTCCAGTACCGCCAGCAGCTCCAGCAGTCCCTCCAGCAGCACCAGCTCCGGCAGCCCCAGCAGCACCCCCAGTCCCTGCAGCTCCAGTACCGGCAGTACGAGCACCTCTAGTACCAGCAGCAACAGTAGTACCTCCCGCTCCAGCAGCACGGCCCGAGCGCCGGGCAAACCACTCGTGCAGCTCCTGAGGAGAGAGTAGCTCCTGCCTCGACAAAGCACCCCAAGAAGCCAAACGAGCAGACCTAGCACCCCCAGGCTCCGCACCCCCAGACTCCGTACCCCCAGGCTCAGAACCCCCTGGCTCCGCACCCCCACGCTCAGCACCCCCAGATCCGGCACCCGCAGGCTCAGCACCCCTAGCAGCAGCAGAGACAACAGCTACCTCGACAGGCTCGACTGCGTCTACCTGGGACACACCTGACGGGGCAGGACCCTGAGGGGGGAGAGGGTCTACCGGGGGAGGACCTGGCGCAAGGGAGAGCGGCGTGTTAGAGACTACGGATCGAGTCTGTGATGATTAGGAGCCTAAGGAAACCGCGACTTTACAAGAAACGTTGTCGACAAAAAGTGCACTGTTAGAATCGTCTCAAACTAGATTATGTTATAGCCCTTGTCCGTGGCTATCATTCTCAATTCGAATCGTATCGAAACGTTGAGTAAATCTCGAGTTATGCTTTTCGGCGCACCAGGGGGTATGCTGCCACATAGAAATTAAATTCACTCACAATAGTTTCACAAGTTCACAAGAGTTGCACACAAGAGAGTTAGAGTAGCACTAAACCAGGTAGGAGGAAAAAGGAGGACGAGAGGGAAGGTCCCAAGGAGTCCCCAACCAAAGAAAACTCCATGCCACACAATTCCCTTCCCCATAGGCAACCCAACTTTGACCTTTGTCACTATCCCAACCTCCACAATCCACCTCAACCCAACTTGGCCACACTTGCCAACCTGGTTTGGTTTCTCCCAACTAATTGGCAGCAACTACAGTAGTAGTGACGAATTTCCCAACCCCCAAAAGTCTGTACCCCATATTGAGTCAACCCCACAACTCTCCATGGTCACCACAACCAAATATCAAAAGCATACGAACTCCAACGTTCGTAACTTTCTTGTTCGTGCTCCGATTGAAGTGATTCTTTGTTCGTCGGAAAGCTCTTGAGCAGTGGAGTCACTTCAGATATCTGCTCAAGCCAAATAACATTCACACACACTCAGAAAATCCAAACCGCACAAAACACAAATTCTTGCACACACTCACAACACGCATGCAACGCACGAACATATGATGGGAGGCAGACAGACGTGAATGCGAATGGTAGCATCACTCAACAAACTCCCCCTCTGGCTGCCAACCATCATCCCACATGCCATAGCTCAAGCATGCACCCTCAATGCACACTCATCCCAGCAAGCTTCATGCCCTTCCAATGCTCAGATTCAGCCAGGCGCTTGGTGAGAATGTCAGCCGCCTGCTGATGGGTCTTCACAATCTCCAGCCGCACCTCCTTGTCCAGGAGCCTCCTTGTCCAATGCCACTTTGGCCTGATGTGCTTTGTCAAGCCATGAAGACAGGCATTCTTCGCAAGCTTCACCGCCGACTCATTGTCACAGAAAATCACAGTCGGCTCCCTCTGACACACTCCGATTTCCTCCAACAAACGCCTCAGCCACACCACCTCCTTTGCCCCATGATGAAGGGCCATGTACTCGGTCTCACACGAGGACAGCCCCACCTCGTTCTGCTTCTTGCTGCGCCAGCTCACTGCACCACCTCCTAAGAGGCACACATAGCCTTCAATGCTGGTGCCATCCGCTTTCACCGAGTTGAAGCTAGCGTCAGTGTAGCAGGTCAGGAGCATCTCCCCCTTGCTCAAATCAGCTGCACCCCTCTGCAGCCTCTGCCTCACAGCACTGTACTCCAAACCCACTGATGCCGTTGCACTCACATAGCGGACCAACCTCTTGGCCGCTTCCAGCTGCTCATGACTGGGGCGTGAAACCACACTGGCAAGCCTAGATGTTGCAAAGGCAATGTCAGGCCGTGTGTGGTTAGCCGCATAGTTGAGTGCCCCAACCATGGAATGAAAAAGTTTCCTGTCACTCTCACCCACCACCTCCTCATCAGCACAGGGCTCCACAGTGAACCCCGAAGGCAGTGGGGTGGCTGGCTTTCCTCCATCTTGCAGCCCATACTTCTTAGCCAGCCCCTCACAATACTTTCTCTGGTGCAACCTCAACACTCCCTTGTCAAGGTCCCTCTCCACATGCATCCCAAGGTAGTACTTCACATCTCCCATCTTGGAGCACTTGAACTGCATTTCCAGCATCTCCTCCACGCGTTCAATCATTGCAGACGACTCAGAGAAGAGCAGGATGTCGTCCACGTAAACCAGGAGCATGAGGAACTGCTCCTTCTCTTGCAGCAGGAACAGGCTGTGATCACACTCGCTCTTCTTGAACCCCCCGGCCAGCAGTGTCTCCTCCAGCTTGTGGTACCATGCGCGAGGAGCCTGCTTCAGGCCATAGATGGCCTTCTTGAGCCTGCACACCCTGCCGCTCCCATCATCCAACCCCTCAGGCTGCAGCATGTACAGCTCCTCCAGAATGATTCCATTGAGGAATGCAGTGATTATGTCCATCTGCTTGATCTTCCAGCCACGGTTTGCAGCCATTGCCAACATCGTCCTCAGTGTAGTGCCTTTCCCTACAGGAGCAAAGATATCATCAAAATCCTTCCCCTTTGTCTGTTGGAACCCCTTAGCCACAAGCCTTGACTTGTAGCGGGTCAGCTCCCCATCGGGTCCGTACTTATGCCTGAAGATCAGCTTAGAAGAAATGGCCTTCTTCCCAGGTGGCAGCTCACACAGCTCCCACGTCTCATTCTCCAGCAGAGAGTCATACTCCTCCTTCACACTCTGCTTCCACATCTCAGCGTCGGGCCCGCTCAATGCCTCGGCTAACGTCTTGGGCTCAGGGACGGGTGCCCAGTAGCAGTGTGCTATCTCATCCTCATCACACTGCTCAGCCACACTCCCAGCCCGTACCACCTTTGGCTTGCCAAAGCTCGGATAGGTCAGCCGGTTAGGAGGGCGCACTTCCCTCCGGGGACGGTCAGCCGGACGCGCGGCACCTTGTGGAGCACCTTGCTGCTGCTGCTGTGGCTGCTGCTGCTGCTGCTGCTGCTCCTCCACCTCAGGTTCTCCCCCATCCTCAGTCACCCCAGAAATCTCCTCCTCTGAGACAGTGACCTGCACTTGCCTCGAAGGCCGCTGCACCTCATCAGCCTCAATGATCAGCGGTGTAGTGGGAAGCTTCTGCTGCTGCTGCTTCCACTCCTTGTAGTACAAGGACTCAAGGAACTTCACATCCCTCGACACAGTCAGCTGCTGGCTGGTCAAGTCCCAAATCAGCCAGCCCTTGTGATCCTTTGCAAGCCCCAAGTGCACACCCCATCTCCCAGAAGCTTCCAGTTTTCCCCTCTTCTCCTTAGGCACATGAAACACCACCATACAGCCATAAGTTCTCAGCATGTTGACTGCAGGCACACTCCCATACCACTTGGTGTAGGGGACCCATTGCTTGTCCCCCACAGTCGCCAGCACCCGGTTCTTCACAACAACGACCTGCCGCAGTGCTGTCACCCAAAACGGATCCGGCAGCCCTGCACGCCAAGAAGAGTGCGAGCACCTTCCTGCAGGGTCCGGTTGAACCGCTCAGCCACGCCATTCTGCTGAGGGTTGTAAGGCACTGTGAGCTGATGCTGTATCCCCTTCCGCTTCAGCTCCTTCTCAAAATTAGCGCCGATGAACTCTCCTCCGTTGTCAGTGCGGATCACCTTCACCTTGTGTCCGCTCTCCCTTTGTGCTCTCGGCATCCACTCCTTAAGAACAGCCGCTGCCACCTCCCCCTTAGTCTTGAGAGGGTACACCCACACCGCACGCGTGTGGTCGTCCACAATTGTCAAGAAGTAGCGGCTGCCCGAGAGAGAAAGGGCCCTCGTGGGGCCCACCACATCCATGTGCACTAGTGCAAGTGGTGCCTTTGCTGGTCCTGTGCTGCTGCTGAAGGGAAACTTCGTGAATTTGGTCTCAAGGCAGGTAGGGCAGCTCCCAATCTCCTTTGCTCCCCCCTTCACCTCCAGCCCCTTCAAGCACCGATCCTTTACCAACTTCTGCAGCATAGGAATGTTCACATGGCACAGCCTCTCATGCCACGTCTCCCAATCAGCCTCACCACTCCCAGATGAAGCCTTTGCCCATGCAGCTGTCGCATCCACACCAGCAAGCACCTCACCATGTGGCTGTTGTGGCTGCTGCACCTTCTTGACTGCATCCAGGGCCCCATCAGTTGGTGCAGTCTCCTCTCCTCCCGCAGTTGCTTTAGCCGCTGCCGCTGCCTTTGCCGTTGCTGGTGGTTTCCCCTTCCAAGGGATGATGGGCAGCTGCCACAAGTCCTTGATGCAGCTGCTCTTCTCCTCCAAATTCCACAGCAGCAACTTCCCAAGCTTTGCACGGCAGCTGGTTGGGCCGAAGGTAACTTCAGCCTTGCTCTTCTGCAGCCGGCGCACAGAAAGAAGGTTAGCGGATAAACCTTCAACCAACAGCACATTCCCAAGCCCCACAAGCTCTCCATTGGCTCCCATCACCTTAGCATTCCCAACACCAATCACAGGGAGCAAAGCACCTGAAGCGGCAGCCACAAACTTGATCTTCCCAGGAGGTTTTACCTCATCAAGCAAATCTGCCCGTGGGGTCATATGACTCGTGCAACCTGAATCGATCACCCAGTGAGTGAGGGGGTGCATCACAACCTTCCCAACTGAACCCACATCACCCCCACTCCCTTGCACATCCTCAACCATGAGGAACATCCCAGGGTCGGCTTTACCTTGTGCACCATCACCTTGTGCACCTGATCCTTGCACAGCGCCACCGCGTGCACGTTCACCACTTGGCGGCTTCACGCCTGGAGGGGCCCATCCCTCAGGCCGGCTGAAACACTTGAACCATGGGTGTCCAGCCTTCTTGCAGTACCAGCACGCACCCTCCATTCGGGTACTCCCCCTGCCACCAGAGCTCCCATGCCCCTCATTGTAGTCACCTCGGCCTCTCCCTCTGCCAAAGCCTCTCCCACGGCCTCGGCCTCTCCCTCCCCCTCTCCCTCTGCTGCCTCCTGCAGCTCCATACCCCTCAGCAGTTTTGTTGGCAGCACCACCTCCAGTATGGAGCCTGCGGAAGTCCTCCTGCAGGATCTGCTGCCGTAGCCACTCAGGCGTCCATTTGTCCTGCTGAACGTTGAGGGTGGGGATGAGGTTGTCCCACGAGTTGTCGAGCACCGAGATGATCTTGGTGCACTGTTGCATCTGCGACACTTCGCTGCCCGCCGCTGCCATCCTCGCATAGGTGTCCTTGATCTTGTCAAGGACCGGCTTCACATCATCTCCCGGCCGCATGGAGAGGGCAGCCAACTCCTTCTCCAATACGATCACCATCGGCAGCGTGTTGGGTTGAACCACGTCGCGTAGCAGCTTCCACGCCTTCGGTCCCGAGTCATCGAGCTCCACCAAATCCTTGATATGCTGGAACATGTCGTTGTTGACCGACTGTAGAATCAAGTCGTACAGCACCGCGCTCCGCTCAATCCACCGATCGCGGGCATCTCCTTCCTCCGGCATCTTCTCTTCTCCCATAGCCAATTTTAGTAGCTTGTAGCGCTTGAAGGCGCTCCTCATCCGCCCACTCCATTCCTCATAGTTGGAGCCATCCAATGCCTCAATCTTGGATGGTGGTGGCTCACTCTTCTTCTCAGCTGCTTCTCCACTCCCTTGACTCATCTCCTCTTCTCCCAATCAGAGGTTTCAGCTCCCCCTTTTGCTGGTCAATATGTAGATCCACACAATCTTCACAACTGTCGGCGCCAACGAAATTTCGGCAGAGTTTCCCCTTAGCGGAAGTCACATTCAACCTCCAGAACTCCACTTAGGCACACCCACAGGCCATGGTGGGTCTAGGAGGGTCTTCACACTTCAGTAGACTCTCCACAAAGTCCTTAATCAGCTCTGATACCACTTGTTAGAGACTAAGGATTGAGTCTGTGATGATTAGGAGCCTAAATTTCTCAAAATCGTTGGCTTGAAATTCTGGACAGAAACCGCGACTTTACAAGAAACGTTGTCGACAAAAAGTGCACCGTTAGAATCGTCTCAAACTAGAGTATGTTATAGCCCTTGTCCGTGGCTATCATTCCCAATTTGAATCGTATCGAAAGGTTGAGTAAATCTCGAGTTATGCGTTTCGGCGCACCAGGGGGTATGCTGCCACATAGAAATTAAATTCACTCACAATAGTTTCACAAGTTCACAAGAGTTGCACACAAGAGAGTTAGAGTAGCACTAATCTAGGTAGGACGAAAAAGGAGGACGAGAGGGAAGGTCCCAAGGAGTCCCCAACCAAAGAAAACTCCATGCCACACAATTCCTTTCCCCATAGGCAACCCAACTTTGACCTTTGTCACAATCCCAACCTCCACAATCCACCTCAACCCAACTTGGCCACACTTGCCAACCTGGTTTGGTTTCTCCCAACCAATTGGCAGCAACTACAGTAGTAGTGACGAATTTCCCAACCCCCAAAATTCTGTACCCCATATTGAGTCAACCCCACAACTCTCCATGGTCACCACAACAAAATATCAAAAGCATACGAACTCCAACGTTCGTAACTTTCTTGTTCGTGCTCCGATTGAAGTGATTCTTGGTTCGTCGGAAAGCTCTTGAGCAGTGGAGTCACTTCAGATATCTGCTCAAGCCAAATAACATTCACATACACTCAGAAAATCCAACCGCACAAAACACAAATTCTTGCACACACTCACAACACGCATGCAACGCACGAACATATGATGGGAGGCAGACAGACGTGAATGCGAATGGTAGCATCACTCAACACGGAGGAGGGGGGAGGGGCGCAATGCGGTAGGGGAAGAGACAGTAGTAAGGCACCGACTCGTCAAAGGTGACATCCTGGGAGGACAGAACACGGCGCGAGGTGGGGTGGCAAAACTGCCAACCAGGCGCGTCAGGGGGGAAGCCACGCAAGACGCAGGGAACAGCACGGGGGGACAGTTTGTCCGCAGACAAGTCGTGGAAAAACGCCCGAGATCCCCAGACCTGAAACGCAGACGCATCGCCAACCTTCCCCGTCCACCGCAAGGTGGGGGAGGTCTCTGGCGAGGAGACCCGGGGCTGAAGGTTGAGCTGATGCGCTGCGTACTGAACCGCAAACGGCCACAGAAAATAGGGAGCAGCCGCATGGATCATGGACGTACGAGCGACGTCCATGACCATGCCAATGCGGCGCTCAGCAATCCCATTTTGCTCTGGAGAGTCCGGAAGCGTGTAGGTCTGGCGGATGCCCTGTGCACGTCAGAAGGCTCCCAGACGGGCAGAGGAAAACTCCTAGCCTCTGTCAGAGTGCAGACGCAGAACAGGAAAGTCCGAGCCGAAACTGTCTCAGAGCTGGAGACGAGCTGCGCGGATTTAGTCGATCAACACCTCAGTGACGTCACCCTTGATGCGCAAGGGGAAGACTGTGGTGTAACACGAGTAGTCGTCAACCACCAACAGGAAGTAATGCTCATGACCCTGGCCACGGACGGGGGCGAGGCCCCACACGTCCATGTGAAGAGTCTGCAGCGGAGCCTCTGTCGGAGGAAACTCGGAGGAGTGAGGGGCGGCGCGCTGCCTCCCCTCGACGCAGGGAACGCAGGTAGGGGCAGGCCCCGGAGGGAGGGGAGGGAGGGACCGGGGGAGACCAGAGACAAGGACACGGGAGATCATGCCTCGGAGACGAGGCAGGGAGGGGTGATCAAGGCGGTAGTGCCAAAGGAGAGTCTGGTGGGATAGGAGAGGACACGAGCAGGAAGCAGACTCAAGACCAAACCTGGACGCTGCAGCAAATACCTGACTCGACACAGCTACCTGACCAGACTCAGCAACCAGAGGAGACTCAGTAGTCAGTGTATACAGGCTCGACCCCGGCCGACGGGTAAACGTGGCCAAGTGTCGGCCTGTCCGAGCACACGTACAGTGGGTCACCCGCTGACTCGCAGGAGTGAACTGGTCAACCCCCCCATCCTGTAGATCAGCACCACTCACCACGTTCGTGGAGAACGAGGGGAGGTAGAGACCTGACAGGGTGCCAGAGGGGGCTGCCGGACACGGTAAGACAGTGGAGAAGCGGGCAAGGACAGGACCCCCAGAGGGGTCCGCCAAGGAGACCGCAACCGGCCGACTAAGCGGCGTAAGCGTGGTGCGGTCTCGAAAGAAGGAGCGGGAAGCACCCGAGTCAAGGGTGAAGGTGTGTAAGGGCTGAGCCGACGTGGTACCTGAGAGAGCAGACTCACCAGCACCTGGGGCAGCAGACGCACTAGCACCTAGAGCAGCAGCCTCACCAGCACCTAGAGAAGTAGCCTCAATGCCCGGGTCAGGTGGAACACATAGGTAACAGTCACCCTCATCAATAGTAGGCAATGCATACATGGCAGTGAGGATAGCATCATAGTCAAGAGTATAGATATCTACCCGCAGCAGAAGCAGCTCCACCCAGTCGGGGAGCTCAGCCGCGTCGCCAAACTCCGTACGCCAGGCGTCGCTCAGACGGGCGAAGCAGCGGGACTCTGCGTGACCAAACGTCCCGCAAGGCTGACCAGTCCGAGCACCAGTGCGAATGACGTACGGACAGCGAGCAGTACCTCGTGACCCATTACGCTGAGCGTACCACTCATGAAGCTGCTGGGGCGAAAGGACCGCGCACGGACGACGCTGAAGCTGCACTTGGCCACTACAAGCAGCTGCCAAAATATTTACTCCAGGACGACTCCCACTACGGCCACCCCGACAACCTCAAGTAGCGCACCACTCACGAAGCTGTTGGTAGGTGAGGGACTCACGCGGACGGCGCTGGAGCTGCATCTGGACACGCCAGGAGCAGCAGTAGCCGTAGAAAGAGCAGCAGCAGCAAGAGCAGCAGTAACAGCAGTACGTGCAGGGCAGTGCTCACCAATGGCGAGAAGGGGAGGCGTACGACGGCGGCAACGGCGAGGCCGCTACCACTGTAGGGCAAGGGCTCCGCGGCAGCTGCAGGGGCGGCTGCTCCAGGGGCGGCTACTCCAGGGGCGGCTGCTCCAGGGGTGGCTGCTCCAGGGGCGGCTGCTGCAGTGGCGGCTGCTCCAGGGGCGGTTGCTGCAGTGGCGGCTGCTCCAGGGGCGGCTACTGCAGGGGTGGCTGCTCTAGGGGCGGCTGTTGCAGTGGCGGCTGCTCCTGGGGCGGCTGCTTCAGGGGTGGCTGCTCCAGGGGCGGCTGCTGCAGGGGAGGCTGCTCTAGGGGCAGCAGCTGCAGTGGCGGCTGCTGCAGGGGCGGCTCCCGCAGGGGCGGTTGCTCCAGGGGCGGCTGCTGCAATGGCGGCTGCTCCACGGGCGGCTGCTGCAGTGGCGGCTGCTCCTGGGGCGGCTGCTGCAGTGGCTGCTGCTCCAGGGGCGGCTGCTGCTGGTGTGGCTGCTCTAGGGGCGGCTGCTGCAGTGGCGGCTGCTCCAGGGGCGGCTGCTGCAGGGGCGGGTGCTTCAGGGGCGGCTGCTGCAGGTGTGGCTGCTCCAAGTGCGGCTGCTGTAGTGGCGGCTGCTCCAGGGGCAGCTGCTGCAGGGGAGGTTGCTCCAAGGGCGGCTGCTGCAGTGGCGGCTGCTTTAGGGGCGGCTGCTGCAGTGGCGGCTGCTCCAGGGCGCGGGTTAGGGCAGGGCGACGCGGCGGGCAGCGGTGACGCTACGCGGGTCCCGCAGGGGCGTCGCGACGCACAGGAGCCGCGCCCCGCGGGTCCCGCAGGGGCGACGCGACGAGGCGGGGGCGGCGCGGCGGGGCCGCGAAGGGCGACGGGGCGGGGTTGCGACGGGCAGCGGGGCGGGGTCGCGAAGGGGCCGCGAAGGGAGCCGCGAGGGGGCCGCGAGGGGGCCGTGAAGGGGCCGTGAAGGGGCCGCGAAGGGCGACGGGGCGGGGTCGCTACGGGCAGCGGGGCGGGGCCGCGACTGGGCCGCGAAGGGAGCCGCGAGGGGGCCGCGAGGGGGCCGCGAGGGGGCCGTGAAGGGGTCGTGAAGGGGCCGCGAAGGGGCCGCGAAGGGGCCGTGAAGGGGCCGTGAAGGGGCCGCGAAGGGGCCGTGAAGGGGCCATGAAGGGGCCGTGAAGGTGCCGTGAAGTGGCCGTGAAGGGGCCGTGAAGGGGCCACGTAGGTGCCACGAAGGGGCCGTGAAGGGGCCGTGAAGGGGCCATGAAGGGGCTATGAAGGTGCCATGAAGGGGCCGCTAAGGGAGGCCGCGAAGGGGCCACGAGGGGCCTGAAGGGGCCGCGAAGGGCCGTGGGAGGGGCCATGAGAGGCCGTGAGAGGGGCCGCTACGGGGCCGTAGGGGAGTGCGACGGGCCACTAAAGGCAGGGGACGCGACGGGAGAGTAGGCACACGGGGCGCGACTCGGGCAGGGGCGAAGCGCGCTCAGGGCAGCAAAAAAAAAATGATATTCAGTGGGCCCTAGGAAACGTTCCCACTAGGGAACCTGCTCTATACCATGTAAAAGAACGAGGAATGAATGAACTAGCAAGCAGGTGGGTACAGGTAGGAATACCTAAAAGAGTTGTACCCCATATTGTCTACCCCACTACAGCCTACACAGACTATAGCATATGAGTTTGACATGTTGTTCTCTTCTTTCTTGTGATTTTATTATTCCGACAGTCCTGTTGTTTCCATATTCTTTTCCATTTCAACCTTCGTCTGTTGTTCCCCAACCTCATTGCTGTCTTGTCTCTCTACTGTCCCGTCGTATCCTCCTCACTTTGACCCCAGTGCTTTATATTTTTTCAATTCTGGCTTCCTCTTTTTACCCAGAGACGTTTCGAGCAACCAGCTTTCTGGCAGCATTCGTGCTGCCATCAGCACACTCACCCAATTTTCTCAACTGTTAGTGACACTCTAGTGAAGTGCTGTTACTACCCTAAACCCGGGAGAGTTTCTTTCTCACGTTGAGTGTGAGCTGATGACATTAGGAGGTAACATAATACCAACGTACATGCATCCATAAAAGTATTTTGTGAAGCAACCATATGGAACCCTTAATCAGTGTTATGAATGGATGGGGTGTGGTTCAAATGTAGTTCTCAGATAATCCTGCCGTAGTTTACTGTGCGCCATTCAATATTCCATCACAAACAACTGCTTTCTTCTTAATGCCCTAGTTTCATAAACCATATCCTCCAAGAATAACATCACCCTTCCTCTCCTCGTCCTAGTGCATGACCCTAGAATCACGGTTTGGTTGTCTGTGCTGTTTGGTTCGTTGTTATCGGAACCAAACCATTATCCTTGAGCAACTGGTTTAGTACAAACCGGTTTGGAGCTTATTTCCAGCTTCTACTCTCTCATAGTCTAATACGCCCCCTTCCACCTAACATTGATGTGTAGTATCCTTCAATCATATTTACAATTTCTGTTCGTAGTTACTAAAGTGAAGGGCCCTTGTGAACCGATCCGGTTTGGTTCGTTTTTTGGGAGACCTGTTTGGTTCAGTACCCTTCTCATGACTAATCCTACAAGCTCAAATTGATGCATCCCTCGAACCTCCATTTGACACCAGTCAATGCCGTTGTACTTGCCTCAGTATAGCTCTACCTGGTGTTATGGTTCTTCATACTTGCATTTGTACTTAATGGCAGGTCCCTCTGGAGTAATCAGCTCACGGGTTCAATCCCTGTGGAAATTGGCTCTCTATTATCTATGTCATCACTGTAAGGCTCCTTTCTGCTACATTAGCATCAGCCTGGGCCGAACTGGCCCATTGTAAGCCGTGAGAAGCCGGCGGGCTGACAAGCCAAGCTGGAGACTTTGCTTGACGAGCCGGCCTGGCAGGTGACTCGGCCCGTGGCTCGTCCGTTGTAGCAAGCTGGTCGAGCCAATATGACCTGGTTCCAGAGTTTCCATGAGCCGCCTCACAAATCCTTGCTGGCATCTACCCGCAACTTACGCGCGTGGTTGCGTGTCTTCGGGCCTGGACGAGCCTGTCAAGGCTCACTGACAAGCATTACTCATCGAGCTAACTGCCTGCTGGGTATCAATGAGCCGAGCTCGTCGAGCTAGCAGCGAACCCGGCGGAGAAGGTCAGTCCCTGCTCTCGCTTCATTTGACAATCGCTTATTTCTCGAATTCTCCTGTTTGGTCCTCCCTGTTCATATGCTGCAGGTGAGCCGAAACAGAACAGCTTTGATTATTTTGCCGTCTATGTTCAGGTCGAACATGGTAACATGTTCAGCTCTTATCTCGACTTTGTCACCATCACTCTTCCCGTGCGTGTACCCCCCACACCACACCACCAACAGCTCTCTCGACAGCAACATGCTGTCAGGATCTGTGCCCTCCTCAATCACGAAGCTCAGTGCTCTTACTTTCTTGTAACTTGGTTCCAAGTTCTTAAATGCCGTTCCAAGTTCCAAGCTCTTACTTCCTTCAGGTATCTTGCTGCCTGGGCTCTCTCCCATGCTACCCACTTCTCAGCCTTGTCCGTTCCCCCTGGTTCTGTCAGCATCTGGGTTGCTGGCTGCATCGGTTCATCTTCCCATGTTTCCCTCTGAATCCACCTTACTGTCTTCGTGGCCTGTTTTCCATCCTCACTCATCACATCTCTCTTTGTACGTTATGCTTCTTCCTCCCCTGGCAGGCACACACCTGCCCCTAGTTCCTCACTCTCCCTCTCTACTTCCTCCTGCTCCAGGGCCTTGTTCCAGCCTGGACCTTCCCACCCTGCTACCCCTAGCTCCCCTTGCCACCAGCCAGTCGCCCACCATTTCGGCTGGTCCACACGCCCTGACCCTCACCTTCTCGACCCTCCCTTCCACTTCTGCTGGTCCTGCTACACATGCCCGAGCCTCCACCCCCTCATCCGTCCCTTTCACTTCCACTGCTGCTGTCGTACTCGCCTGTCCCCCCACCTTTTTTTCCTTCACATTCGTTCCCACTACTGCTGGTATGCACGCTTGTGTCCCCACCTTCTCTTCCTTACCTTCCGCTGTCGTTACTGCTGGTGTTCACACCTGTGCCCCCACTTTCTCTTCCTTCCCTTCCGTTTCCGCTGCTGCTGGTGCACATGCCCATGCCCCCACCTTCTCATTCTTCCTTTCCGCTTCCGCCGCTGCTGGTACACACGCTCCTGCCCCCACCTGCTCGACCGTCTCCTCTGCTTCCGCTGCTGCTCGTACACACGCTCTTGCCCCCACCTGCTCGACCTTCTCCTCTGCTTCCGGTGCTGCTGGTACACACACTCCTGCCCCCACCTGCTCGACCTTCTCCTCTGCTTCCGCTGCTGCTGGTACACACGCTCCTGCCCCCACCTGCTTGACCTTCTCCTCTGCTTCCGCTGCTGCTGGTACACACGCTCCTTCCCCCACCTGCTCGACCTTCTCCTCTGCTTCCGCTGCTGCTGGTACACACGCTCCTGCCCCCACCTGTTGGACCTTCTCCTCTGCTTCCGTTGCTGCTGGTACACACGCTCCTGCTCCCTCCGTCTCCTTCTCTCCCCTTTTTGCTGCTGCCCGTGAACTCACCTTGTCGTCCTTCCCTTCCGTGCCTGCTGCTACTGGTTTACCTGCCCATGCCCCTGCCTTCTCATCCATCTCTTCTGTTGCTGGTGTTATTTGCACACACGCCCATGCCCCCACCTTACTCACTTGCTCCCTTGGTCCGTCCCTCCCCCCACTGCGTAGGGCCCCATGTCTTCTTGGCTACTCAGCACCGCACAGGAGTGCTCTGGCTCCTGCTCCTCTTCCTCCTCCTTTTCCTCCCCCGCGTACAACCCCGACTCTCTCTCTGTTCTACCTCTCAGCGCCTGCAGTTGAGCTTGTAACTTTCCAATCTTGACCTTAATCTCCTCGGGTGATCTCTTTGGCCCACCTACACTTTGGTAGCACTCCTCTGCCTCATGCCCCCGCTTCCCACATTCCTCACAGGTTGGCGCATCTGGGCACTCCCTGCGGTGGTGCCCTGGCTTACCAACCACACACGTCGCAGTTCTTGCAATTCATCTTCACATGTCCCGGCTGTCCACACCTGTAGCACGTCCTCGAGTCTGTCCTTCTCTCCCGTCGGCTTTCCTCCCTTGCTCCTGTTTCCGGTAACATTGCGGCTGCCCAAGTGGAATTCTTCCTTTCCGCTGTCCTTGGCAGATACACCTCGTACTTCCTCGGCGCCAGCTCCTGCCTCTCCGCTAACTCAAACACCTCCTCTGGTGTTGTGTCCGCTCCCAGCTCGTAGACCCTCATTCTCAGCCCTCCTACCAGCCCCTTGTCCAGTCCATTCAGAAATTTGCTGATGAGCATGCTTCTGTCGGTGCACACCACATCTTCCGCTAAGTTCATTAACCTCCCGTAGTACGTCAGCAGTGACTCCTCGTTTCTGTGCTTGAAATCCTGAAATTCCTTGATGCGCTCTGCGGTGTGTCTTGGGAACTGCTTCCGCAGCCGCTCCAGGAACAGCATCGTCGGGTCTTCGTCATCTTCTTCTGCCCTTCTCAGCCACTTGTTTATCTTCATGCGGTACAAGGTCTCTGCTTTCCCAGCCAGTGTATTTGGCAGGCTCAAGAAAAAATCAATGGGGTCCATCCCGCTTCGATCGCATGTTTACGTTATTAATGTGCATTAAGTAGTTCTTCAGGCTTGGGCCTGTGCCTTCATTCCCTGTGAAGCCCACGGGCACTTCTACCCGTGGTGGTGCCACCATGCCCCACTTCCCTGAATCCCACGTCCCCATTACTCCTCCCCACTTCCCTTGCTGCCAGAGCTTGTCCCATACAGCACCCACTCTATCCCCTCTCTGGCCGCTCTGGCTCCCCTTGATCCTTCCCCTGCCTGCCATGGCCTCCTCGGGCCCCCTGGACTCGGACTCCTTCCTCTCTCCCCCTTATGAGCCTCCCTTCGCCTTTCTGCTTCCCCCCATCACCTTTCCCCTTCCCCCCATCGCCTTTCCCTCCTCTCAGGCGAGTATTTCTGATATCGCGTATCTCGCTCCCCTATTTCTCGTTGCCGTGGGTCCCCTCTCCCTCTCTCATCTACCCTCAAGGCAGCCGGTGATCGCCATCCACCTTCCCCGGTGCATCCCTCCTCGCGCTCCTTCTCTCTTTCTGGTGAGTGCCACCCATCTCTTTCCTTGGAATCTCCACGCTCTTCCCGGCCTCGGTGCTCCTGATCCCGTCTTCCCCTTTCTTCTTGCCTCCCCTTCACCTCTTCGGGAACCCTCCCTGTCTCCCCGTCCCTCATCCACGTCCCATACTGCACACGGTCGATGTCTTCTCTGGCCGCCCTTGCTTCACTTGCTCCCTTCCATTCTGTTGAATGCTTCTTACACCACTCTGGGCTCGGGCTCCTCTTTCTCGCCTGCTTTTCGCATTTTGCTCTCCGCCTCTCTTGCCCTCCTTTGTATTCTTCCCCCCTTCCCGCAGAGCACCCCTCTGCCCATCTCTTCTGCTTATCGTTTTGGTACCATGTTTGAGCGTACCCTTCCTCTTCTTCTTCACTCTCTGTCTCCTTCTCTGGCGATCTCTCCCATCGCCTGCGCTGCTCCAAATCCCTCTTTCTTAGCTTCTTCCTTTCCGTCTTCCCTCTGGTTTCCCCATCAGGTACCTTCCCCACCCAGGTGTTTCCGCCTTGGTGGTCCTCTCTCCCCATGTGGCGTACTCTGGCCTCCTCTTCTCTTTCATGCGGCGACAAGCTTCTCCTGGCACTCCCGCGCTGCCTCTCCTCCTCAAGCTTTCGTCGCGACAGTGCACCCCAACGACGCACCTCCTGTCGATTTTTCTCCATACGCCTCCTCCTCTCATCTTCTCGCCGTGGTTCTGGCAAGCGATACACTCCTGCCGGTACATGACTACGCTTGCCTGCGTTGCAGTGCTCTTTTGGCTATCGAGTTGCCTCTGCACTTCCACGTCGCCTAGGATCTTCCCCATGCATCAGCTCTGTCGCACGATCATTTTCCTTGCTCCCCTGGCACCTCGCGCCATTCCCGCGCACCTCCTCTGCTGCGCGATCTGCATCCGCGACATTCTCCCGGCGCCTCGCGCCACTCCCGCGCACCTCCTCTGCTACGCGATCGGCATCCGCGATGTTCCCCCGGCGCCTCGCGCCACTCCCGCACACATCCTCTGCTGCGCGATCGGCATCCGCGACGTTCCCCCGGCGCCTCGCGACACTCCCGCGCATCTCATCTGCTGCGCGATCTGCATCCGCGAAGTTCCTGTGAAGAAATGAGGAATGAATGAACTAGCAAGCAGGTGGGTACAAGTAGGAAAACCTAGAAGTGTTGTACCCCATATTGTCTATTCGAAAATATTCAACAATTCGTTGCTGTAGAATATTTGGGGTATTCCTTACTTTTTGTTATTCTACCATTAACCCCGTGTCTCTTTGTCTTTATTTTTTCATTGTCGACAATACAGCCAAATAAAGATGCGGTTAAAATCTTTGGTAGTCCGTGTACAAGCTGCCTCCTGAGAGCCATGCCCGAAAGTCGAGCAAGATAGTTGCTGGAGAGGGGGGTTAGGGAAAGCGCGTGGTGCATGATTGATTCGTGGTGTTGAAAGTACATTGTATCACCCTATGTCAAACATGCATTACCCATTCGACACTACCTGTAAAATACAAATGAATCCAATCGTATTCATATTCGGTTTTGGGTCAGTAATTAAATTGCATTCGAATTCTGTTCTGGGTCAGTAATCACTCAAATAGGAAACAACACAGTATTCGGAAAATATCTCGAGAATTTTTTTCGTATTCGCATTCGTTTCTACCAGCTTAAGTTCACGAATTGCGATTCTGGCACATATTGCGACCGCTAAGCTAAATATTGTCCACAATATGTATTGCTGAATCATCCACCCCCAGCTACAAACGTGCTGCCATTTTTTACCTCTGCGTTTGGCATAAGCAAGCGGTCATACCCTGCTCGGACCGAAGATCCCAGATCTCAGAACATGTTGGTCGGTCGCCCTAGGTTGGGCCAAATCGGGTTCGGCCTGTCACCCGAGACACCTTCGTTTGGCACTGTGCAGCTACCTTGGCTTGCAGATCACCCGGGACAGAGCACGCCGCACCATTACCCTGACTCAGTCACACATGGTGCAGCAGGTCCTTCAGCGCTTTGGCTTCACGTACTCCTCGCCTCAGGCCACTCCTCTGCCTACTCGCCACTCGCTCTCAGCTCTGCCTTCGGATGAGTCCGTAGAGTCGAGTGGCCCGTTTGCAGAGCTTGTTGGCTGCCTCATGTACCTGATGACCTGCACTCGACCTGACCTTGCATACCCTCTTAGCATTCTCGCACGCTATGTTGCTCCTGGGAGACACAGACCGGAGCACATGGCTGCAGCGAAGAGGGTGTTGCGCTACTTGTGCAGTACGTCAGGCATGGGGCTTGTGCTTGGAGGGCAGAGTCCACTGGTCCTCATTGGGCACGCAGACGCTTCTTGGGCTGACGACCAGGCTACGCAGCGGTCGTCACAGGGTTACACCTTCAGCCTTGGTTCAGGCTCTGTTTCGTGGCGGGCTACCCGCTTGTCTTCTGTTCTCGGCTCCAGTTGTGAGGCTGAGATCTACGCCGGGGCCATGGCTGCACACGAGCTTCGCTGGCTCACCTACCTGCTGAATGACCTCGGAGAGCCGCCTCGTTCTCCTCCAGTCCTGTACGTAGACAACAAGGCTATGCTGGCCTTGTGTCGAGAGCATAGACTGGAGCACAGAACGAAGCACATTGCTCTCCGCTACTTCCTTGCTTGTGAGCTGCAGCAGCGTGGTCAGCTGCGTCTTGCGTACGTGGCCTCTGAGGCCAACACTGCTGATATCTTCACCAAGGCGCTTGCGCCTTGTGATCATCAGCGCTTCTGTACTCAGCTGGGTCTTGTGCCTGCCTTGCCTCACTTGCTCACCTCTTGACCTTGCTTGTACTGTTACATATATATATACACCTGCTCTTGCTTGTCTAGCCTTTTATATATATATGTACTCCTGCATGTGAACTGGCCTTGTGGCCTTGACCTTGTGCTCGGAATGTGTGGTGACTTTGTGATCCACCCTGAGCTTGCTTTGCTTTACTTTGCTTGACTGGTCTTGTGACCCCTTGTACTCCCCCACTTTGCCTATGGGGGTGTGTCGGAACATTATAGCTTATGCTTTTCTGTAGGCTGTAGTGGGGTAGCCTATATGGGGTACAACCCAATTAGGGTTAGTACTTGTACCCAACTCTTTCATAGTGCATTCATCCTCGTTCATTTTCACACGGCCCGGCAAGCTGGCAAGGCTCAACTTTCGCGGGCTTGTCGAAAGTCAAACTGGGCTGGTTAGCCTCGAGCCACGGTCGATGCAAACCTCGCAGTGGCAATTTTTACAAGGGTGCCAATTGAAAGCTGGAATTCATGATTTATCTCCAACTTTCCTTTTTTTAAACCCCCCTCCCCCCACTCCCCCCCTCCTCCCACTCCCCCCCCCTCTCCCCACTCACCCCTCTCCCCCCACTCTCCCCCCTTTCACCCCCATCACCCCCCTCATCCCCCTTTCCCCCCCTTCCCCCCTACCCCTCCTCCCCCGCCTCCTCCCCCTCCTCTCCCCCCTTCCCCCCTCTCCCCTCCCCTCCCCTCCCCTCCCCATCCTCCTCCCACCCCTCCCCCCCTCCCCCCCCTCGCCCCCCTCGCCCCCCTCGCTCCCCTCGCCCCCCTCGCCCCCCTCGCCTCCCTCGCTTCCCTCGCCCCCCTCGCCCCCCTCGCCCCCCTCGCACCCCTCCTCCTCCTCCTCCTCCTCCTCCTCCTCCTTCTCCTCCTCCTCCTCCTCCTCCTCCTCCTCCTCCTCCTCCTCCTCCTCCTCTTCCTCCTCCTTGGGTTGTCTTTTACACACTTAAATTCCTCTCTAGGGTCATAGGGAGAGGCCTCTTCTAATATGTGTAGATAGCGAACCGAAGAGTACATGTTTTTAAGCGTTCTCTCTTTTATGTGCACGCAATGAGGGCAGGTTGGAAGGTTTTTAAATCTTCGTGCTTTGTCCCTTGTAATCCCTACTCAGTTGCAAAATATACATGGCAGTGGAGGTGATATGGGGAACGACCACAGTGGTCCATCTGGAGAGGGGGCGTGTTGGAGGAGAGATCCCCACAGCACCTGCATGTTTTGTTGAGGTACATTGTTAGAGATGGACAACAATCTTACTTTTTTACTTGCACTCGTCATATATCCTAGTTCACTGTATCTGTAGATTTTTTGGGTAGGGTGTTCATAAAATCCTTACCTCATTGAAATGTGATCACCTGAAATCTCCAACTCACAGCTGGACATTTCAGTTGATGTCATTAAGGATTGTCTTTGCTTCCTTTCTCACTCGTTCTTGTCGAACAGGGGTTCAGGTTTGCTCTCCTTTGTATTGTTGTTCCTAATGTTAGCGTTAGCCCTCAACCTCACGCTTTGTATTTGTGCTTTCTATATCATAGCGTAGTGTATTTTGCACTTTGTGTCTGGTTGGGTGTACACCTCCATCCCAACCGAACCCAAATGTGATCTCCAAGCAATCTCCAACCCACCATTTGGAGATTGCCTTGGGATTACCCCCATTCCCTAGAGATTGCCCCCGATTCCCTTCCCATCTCTTCCTTGCCCTTCGAAGATGTACTTAACAAGCTTCGAGCTCATTACTAATGTATCCATTCTAAGCTCTAAATCTGACATGGTATCATAGCGTTTCAACCGCACACGCGGATCATGATCCTCTTATCTCTGCGGGTTCTTGTCCCGCGTTCTTCGGCGTAGCTGCCTTCAATCCCGTCGCTAATGATTCGCGACATCTCTAGACGGAATTCTTCCCGCGCCACTCTCCTTACAATCACGACGACATTCCGTGAGTTTTCTGGTAAGCCTGTCGTCGGCATTTCACTAATCATGTGTTTCTCAAACGAGTACGCGCTGTCAGAACATTATAGCTTACTTATTTGTGTAGGCTATAGTGGGGTATCCCATAGGGGGTACAACCCAATTAGGGTTTCATATTTGTACTCACTTCATTCGTAGTTCATCCATTCTCGTTCTTTGATTTCACATGGAATCAGAGCAGGTTCCCTCCTAGGGACTGCTTCTAGGGCCCACCGAACCGCGCCCCGAGGCGCGTTTTTTTTTAGCGACCCGTCGTGTCGCCCCTAGCGGCCCGTTGCGCCGCCCTTCCCCTAGCGGCTCCGCCGCCCTTCCCTAGCGGCCCCGCCGCCCTTCGATCGCGGCCCCGCCGCCCTCTGCTACGCGGCCCCGCCGCCCTCTGCTACGCGGCCCCGCCGCCCTCTGCTACGCGGCCCCGCCGCCCTCTGCTACGCGGCCCCGCCGCCCTCTGCTACGCGGCCCCGCCGCCCTCTGCTACGCGGCCCCGCCGCCCTCTGCTACGCGGCCCCGCCGCCCTCCACTGCGCGGCTCTGCCGCCCTCTGCTACGCGGCCCCGCCGCCCTTCGATCGCTGCCCCGCCGCCCTCTGCTACGCGGCCTCGCCGCCCTCTGCTACGCGGCCCCGCCGCCCTCTGCTACGCGGCCCCGCCGCCCTCTTCGGTCGCGGCCCCGCCGCCCTTCGATCGCGGCCCCGCCGCCCTCTGCTACGCGGCCCCGCCACCCTCTGCTACGCGGCACCGCCGCCCTCTGCTACGCGGCCCCGCCGAGCCGCCCAGCAGCAGCCGAGCCGCCCACCAGCAGCCGGGCCGCCGCCGCTGCCGCCTAGCCGCCGCCACCTGCGCCGCCGCCGAGCCGCCGCCGCCTGAGCCGCCGCCCGGGCCACCTGAGCCGCCGCCCGAGCCGCCGCCGAGCTGCCGCTGAGCTGCAGCCGAGCCGCCGCCCGAGCCGCCCGAGCCGCCCGAGCCGCCCGAGCCGCCCGAGCCGCCCGAGCCGCCCGAGCCGCCCGAGCCGCCCGAGCCGCCTGAGGAGCCGTGCTGCTGTTTCTGAGCTGTGTTCCTCTGCTGCTGACCTACCCGACTCTCCCAGCCCGGTGAGACTTTCAGCTGCTGCCATGGCCACCCCCAATGTTCTTACTTTTGACGCTGAGGGGAGGGCCATTGACTTTGCCGTCTGGATTGAAGACCTGCAGCTGTACTTACTGTGTGATGCGATAGATGAGGTCTCTCTCTTTGACTTTGTCTCTGGCGCTGTCCCTGCCCCTCCTGCTGATGCTGACTCTGCCGTTCGCTCCAAGTGGGCGACCCGCGATGCTGCTGCACGTCTTGCTGTGCGTCGCCACCTCCCTTCCTCTGAGCGTGCCCACTTTAGTCAGTGCAAGACCGCTCAGGCCTTGTACGACGCTGTAGTTGCACGCTACTCCTCCCCTTCCTCCGCTACCCTTAGCCGCCTCATGCTACCGTTTCTCTTCCCTGACCTCGCTTCCTTTCCCACTGTCGCTGACCTCGTTACCCACCTCCGTGCTAGTGACACCCGCTACCGCGCTGCCCTTCCTGCTGAGTTCCGCGCAGCGAACCCTCCTCCCATGTACATCACTCTCTACTTTCTCGTCACCCGTCTCCCTGAGTCCCTTCGTGTCGTTAGGGACCAGTTTCTCTCTGTCTGTCCCACCACTCTCACTGTCGACCTCCTTGAGGAGTCCCTGCTAGCGGCTGAGAAGAGTATTGTCGCTGTAGGGGCCTCTCGGGGTGACCCTCGCACCCCCATCTTTGAGGGGTGTGGTCCTTCCCCCCTGCTGCCCTCTGTCGCCTCTGCCGCTGCGGCCGACCTCACTGGTTTTGAGTCGGTCGGCGCGGCGTCTGCCCCCAGCGGCAGACGCCGCTCTGGCAAGGGCAAGGGGGGCAAGGGAGCGGGTGGAGCTAGAGGGGGCGGTGGAGGAGGCGGTGGGGGTGGCGGGGGGAGTGGGGGTGGCGGTGGGGGTGGTGGCGGGAGTGGAGGTACTGGTGGCGGCGGTGGAGGCGGAGGTGGCGGCGGAGGTGGTAGCGGAGGAGGAGGTGGGAGCGGTGGGAGCGACGGTCCTGGTGGGGGAGGTGGCGGTGGAGACGGGGGAGGCGGTGGAGGCGGGGGTGGCGGTGGAGGCGGGGGTCGGAGTGGCTCGTCCCAGCGGAGCAGCTCTGGGGGTGGTCAGCGCCAGCAACAGCAGCAGCAGCAGCCGCAGCAGCAGCCACAGCAGCAGCAGCGCTCTCGCACCGTCCCCGCCCCTCAGCAGCTCCGTGAGTGGTACTTGCAGCGTCAGCGTGGTGGTGCGCTTGGTCCCTGCCCCTACGTTCTTCGCACCGGTGACCGTGCAGGGCAGAGGTGTGGAGGCGCCCACACAGCCCGCCGCTGCTTTGGCCGCCTGACCGACGCCTGGCGTCAGCAGTTTCCGGAGGCCGCTGAGATCCCCCGCTGGGGAGAGCTGTCTAGGGCTGGTGTAGCTATTTATGATCTTGATTTTGATGCTATTCTCTCTGCTATGTATGCTGTGGTTAGTGATGAGGATGACTGTTACCGGTGTTTCCCGCCCGACCCGGGCATTGGTACTGCCGCGTCAGGTACTAGTGAGGCTGCTGCTCTAGGTGCCAGTGCGTCTGTGCTCTCAGGTGCTGGTGAGTCTGCCCTCTCAGGTACTGTGTCGGCTTCGGCCTCTCACACCTTCACCCTTGACTCTGGAGCGTCTCGCTCCTTCTTTAGGGACCGCACCACTCTCACGCCGCTGAGTCGGCCGGTTGCGGTGTCCCTGGCTGACCCCTCTGGGGGGCCTGTCCTGTCTCGCTTCTCCACTGTCCTCCCGTGTCCGGCGGCCCCCTCTGGCACCCTGACTGGTCTCTACCTCCCCTCGTTCTCGACGAACTTGGTGAGTGGTGCTGACCTCCAGGATGCGGGTGTCCACCAGTTCACCCCTGCTCGTCAGCGGGTGACTCACTGCACGGAGGCGGATACAGGTCGCCACCTGGCTACGTTTACACGTCGGCCAGGGTCGAGCCTGTACACACTGACCACTGCTTCCCCTCCAGGTGCTGAGTCTGGTAGGGTCCCTTCGTCTGGTCAGGTGTTTGCTGCAGCGTCCAGGTCTGGTCCTGAGTCTGCCCCCTGCTCGTGTCGTCGTCTGTCTCACGAGACCCTCCTTTGGCACCACCGCCTTGGCCACCCCTCTGTGCCTCGGCTCGGAGGCATGGCCTCGCGAGTCCTTGTGTCTGGTCTTCCCCGGTCTCTCCCTCCCCTTCCTCCGGGCCCTGGCCCTACCTGTGTCCCCTGTGTCGAGGGGCGCCAGCGTGCTGCCCCTCACTCCTCCCAGTTTCCTCCGACAGAGGCCCCGTTGCAGACGCTTCACATGGACGTGTGGGGCCCAGCCCGCGTCCGTGGACAGGGTCAGGAGCGCTACTTCCTGCTGGTTGTTGACGACTACTTGCGTTACACCACACTCTTCCCTTTGCGCAGCAAGGGTGAGGTCACTGAGGTGTTGATCGACTGGATCCGCGCAGCTCGTCTCCAGCTTCGGAGGAGCTTTGGCTCTGACTTCCCTGTTTTACGTCTGCACTCGGACAGAGGCGGAGAGTTCTCCTCTGGCCTCCTGAGTGCCTACTGTCGTGCGCGAGGCATCCGTCAGACCTTCACGCTTCCGGACTCACCACAGCAGAATGGGATTGCTGAGCGCCGCATTGGCATGGTCATGGACGTCGCTCGTACGTCCATGATGCATGCGGCTGCTCCCCATTTTCTGTGGCCGTTTGCGGTCAGGTACGCTGCGCACCAGATCAACCTCCACCCCAGGGTCTCTCGACCGGAGACCTCCCCAGCCCTGCTGTGGACGGGGAAGGTTGGCGATGCGTCGGCGTTCCGGGTCTGGGGATCTCGGGCGTTTGTTCGCGACCTGTCTGCAGACAAGCTGTCCCCTCGTGCTTCTCCCTGCGTCTTCCTGGGGTTCCCCCCCGACGCCCCTGGGTGGCAGTTTTACCACCCCACCTCTCGACGTGTTCTGTCCTCCCAGGACGTCACGTTCGACGAGTCGGTACCCTACTACCGCCTCTTCCCCTACCGCACTCCGTCCCTCCCCCCACCCTCGCTCTTCCTGGTACCAGGTCCCCCCCCGGTAGTCCCCCTCCCCCCTCAGGGTCCTGCCCCTTCAGGTGTGTCCCAGGTAGACGCGGTCGAGCCTGTCGAGGTCACTGGTGACTCTGGTGCTGCTGCGGGAGCTGAGCCTGGGGGTGCTGAGCCTGTAGGTGCCGAGCCTGGGGGTGCTGTGCCTGGGGGTGCTGTGCCTAGGGGTGCTGAGCCTGGGGGTGCTGCGCCTGGGGGTGCTGTGCCTGGGGGTGCTGAGCCTGGAGGTGCCGAGCCTGGGGGTGCTGTGCCTAGGGGTGCTGAGCCTGGGGGTGCTAAGCCTGGGGGTGCTTCGTCTCGCCGGGAGCCACTCTCCCCACAGGAGCTGCGTGAGTGGTTTGCCAGGCGCTGGAGGCGTGGTGCTGGTGCTGGTGGTTCTTCGGCTGCAGAGGGTACTACTGCCGCGCGTCCCGCCGGTGCTCGTACTGTGGGTGCTGGAGCTGCTGGGTCTGAGAGTTCTCCTGGAGCTGGTACTGCTGAGGGTGTTGGCGCTGAGCCTGCCGTTGGCGGTCCGACTGACAGTGCTCCTGGTGCTGCTGCTGGAGGTTCTGGAGCTTCTGGTGGTGCTGCTGGAGGTGCTGCTGGAGTGGGTGCTCCTGCCGGGGCTGCTGGTGCTGTTCCTGCTGTTTCGAGTGTCGCCGCGCGGCCCCGACCGTACTTCGTTCCGCTCCTGCAGCAGGTTCTTGGTCTTACACCTCCTCCTCCTCCTCCCTTAGAGGGTCCGCAGCCTGTCCGGTCACAGCCACAGCTACAGCCTGCCTCCCCTTTACCTGCTCCTTCTCCCTACGCTGGTCCGACTGGAGGTCTTACTGAGCGTCGTGAGCCTGCGTCTCGTCCTGTGTCGCCTGTTCGTACTGAGCGCGCTAGTGGTCGCGGGTCGCGTCAGCGTCCTCCTCCTGTCCCTGGCACGCACCGGATGTCACTGCGTCCGTCCACTGCTCCTCTGCGTGCCCCTTTGCCTTCTCCTCCTGCTTCCTCTCTTCCTGCTCTTGCCGACCCGGAGTCGGACTCTCTTCGTGCTGCCAGTCCTACTGTCACGCGTCTCCTTGCTACTGCTGTCACTGACCCTTCCTTCGAGTCGTCTGCTGCGTCTGCCCTTGTCACTGAGCTTGTCGACTTTGCTGCGCGCTGTCGTCTAGACTACGCTGCTCGTCTTGTCACTGAGTCTGAGTCCGCCTGTCCTCCGTCCGTCGGGGGTGAGTGTGCCCTTGGCACGGACGTCCTTGAGGACAGGCAGGAGGAGTTCCAGTGTCTGGCCGCCGCTTCACCTCGTCTCGCGTCTGTACTGCTAGCCCCTGAGGGAGACCCGGATGCACCAGACATCCCGACTCCGCGCTCTTACGCGGAGGCGATAGAGGGTCCCTACTCTTCTCAGTGGCAGGCAGCTATGGATGCAGAGATGGCTTCCTGGAAGTCCACAGGCACCTACGTTGACGCTGTTCCCCCTCCTGGGGCGAACATCGTCAGTGGCATGTGGATCTTCAGGGTGAAGCGGCCGCCGGGTTCTCCGCCTGTCTTCAAGGCGCGGTACGTGGCTCGTGGCTTCAGTCAGCGGCAGGGGGTTGACTACTTTCAGACCTTCTCCCCCACCCCGAAGATGACCACTCTTCGGGTTCTGCTGCACGTTGCTGCTCACCGTGACTACGAGCTGCACTCTCTCGACTTCAGCACAGCTTTCTTGCAGGGCAGCCTGCACGACGAGATCTGGCTGCGTCGCCCACCTGGCTTCACTGGGTCTTTCCCTCCTGGTACCCAGTGGAGTCTCCGGCGTCCAGTCTACGGTCTCCGCCAGGCGCCACGTGAGTGGCACGACACACTGAGGACTACGCTCGCGGCACTTGGGTTTGCTCCTTCTACTGCCGACCCGTCGCTGTTTCTGCGCACCGACACCTCTCTGCCGCCGTTCTACATCCTCGTGTACGTCGACGACTTGGTCTTTGCCACAGCTGACACTGCTGGACTCGCCTACGTGAAGTCCGAGCTGCAGAAGAGACACACGTGCACTGACCTGGGTGAACTGCGCAGCTACCTTGGCTTGCAGATCACCCGGGACAGAGCACGCCGCACCATTACCCTGACTCAGTCACACATGGTGCAGCAGGTCCTTCAGCGCTTCGGCTTCACGTACTCCTCGCCTCAGGCCACTCCTCTGCCTACTCGCCACTCGCTCTCAGCTCTGCCTTCGGATGAGTCCGTAGAGTCGAGTGGCCCGTTTGCAGAGCTTGTTGGCTGCCTCATGTACCTGATGACCTGCACACGACCTGACCTCGCATACCCTCTTAGCATTCTCGCACGCTTTGTTGCTCCTGGGAGACACCGACCAGAGCACATGGCTGCAGCGAAGAGGGTGTTGCGCTACTTGTGCAGTACGTCGGGCATGGGGCTAGTGCTTGGAGGGCGCAGTCCAGTGGTCCTCACTGGGCACGCAGACGCTTCTTGGGCTGACGACCAGGCTACGCAGCGGTCGTCACAGGGTTACACCTTCAGCCTTGGTTCCGGCTCTGTCTCGTGGCGGGCTACCCGCTCGTCTTCTGTTCTCGGCTCCAGTTGTGAGGCTGAGATCTACGCCGGGGCTATGGCTGCACAGGAGTTACGCTGGCTCACCTACCTGCTGACCGACCTTGGAGAGCAGCCTCGTTCTCCTCCAGTGCTGTACGTAGACAACAAGGCCATGCTGGCCTTGTGTCGAGAGCAGCGACTTGAGCACAGAACGAAGCACATTGCTCTCCGCTACTTTCTTGCTCGTGAGTTACAGCAGCGTGGACAGTTGCGACTTGCGTACGTGGCCTCTGAGGCCAACACTGCTGATGTCTTCACCAAGGCACTTGCGCCTTGTGATCATCAGCGTTGTTGCACGCAGCTGGGTCTTGTGCCTGTCTTGCCTCACTTGCTCACTTCTTGACCTTGCTTGTACCTTGACCTATATATACTCTTGCTCTTGCTTGCTTGACTCTTGTATATCTCTATATATGATCTTGCATGCGAACTGGCCTTGTGGCCCTTGACCTTGCGCTCGGAATGTGTGGTGACTTTGTGATCCACCCTGAGCTTTGCTTTGCTTTGCTTGACTGGTCTTGTGACCCCTTGTTCTCCCCCACTTTGCCTATGGGGGTGTGTCAGAACATTATAGCTTACTTATTTGTGTAGGCTATAGTGGGGTATCCCATAGGGGGTACAACCCAATTAGGGTTTCATATTTGTACTCACTTCATTCGTAGTTCATCCATTCTCGTTCTTTGATTTCACACGCGCCACTTCTCCTCCTCGTCAGGCCGCCGTCCGTCGCCCTACAGCTTCTCGTTGGGCCGTCGCCCGTCGCCCTGCAGCTTCTCATCGGGCCGCCGCCCGTCGCCCTGCAGCTTCATGTCGGGCTGAAGCCCGTCGCCCTGCAGCGTCATCTGCCGCCCGTCGCCCCCCTGCGGCACTTCTATCGCCCCGCAGCTGAACAGGTGAAGCCGAGCAGTCGTGTAGCAGCAAAGCCGCGAAGCTGAGGGACAGGGCCTGGGGGGTGTGTGGCAATACGGTTAGCAGTGAGTCGACAAGATCTAAAACCCACGTTCAAATTCTTTTTCGGAAATCATAAACCTCACAATTCTCTTTCCTAAACCCTACCTCATAATTCTCCTTCACAAACCCTACTCCACAATTCTGCCTACGGTGACTGAAGAGCTGCGCTCCGCACAGAAAAGAAGATACATTCATCATGGCCTTCGCCTCGGCCACCCTCGCCAACCCCATCACCCCGCTCCGCCTTGAAGCCAACGGCACTAGCTCCAACTTCAAGGCATGGAGTTACGGGGTTGACATGCACCTCCTGAGCGGTGAGGTGCATGGATTGGACCTCAATGACGTCCTTCTCAACCACGGTAAGGGAAAGCAGTCCCCCATCCCCGAGGAGCCGTCCGATTCTTCCGATGCTATGGCAACCAAGGAGTATGAGGAAGCTGTTGACAATTACTGCAAATGGGAGAAGGTCGATGCGGCTATCATTAGCGTCTTCATTGGCTCCACCCCTCCCAAACTTGTCAACACGTTCCACAACTACCCCACTTCCAACGTCATTTGAAAGCATCTCCAGGACAGGTTTATGAACAAGACGGCGGTCGGGGTGGCCATCCTCATTCCTAGTATGTTCCAAGTCCGCCTTGAGGATTGCCCGGAAAAGGCCGACTACATCGTCAAGGTGCAAACCATCCATGGCGAGCTCAAGCTGGGTATTGTCTTCCCCGAGCAAGCTCCTGCAGCAGCCCTTCTTGTTGGCCTCACCTCGGCATACGAAGTCACAAGGAAAATGCTCCTCACATCCTCGGCGGAAGACATCACCTTTGCTAAGGTCTCCTCCGCCCTCCTCTCCGCCAAGAAAGACTCCTCGGCTCAAGACAAGGCCTACGCCCTCCGTGCTCCCGTGCCTCAAGCAAGTGTCGCCTCGGCGCCCTTTCAGCGCAACCGCTTCCCTCCATGCACCTACGTCGTCAAGTATGGCAGCTGCAAGGGACAAGTGTGTGGTGGCACTAACCACCCTCTCGTCACGTGTTTCAAGAAGAAAGACGACGAATGGTATGCCATCCATGGAGTCGACACGAAGCTGCCGAACTGGATGCGCGCTTGTAAGGCCAACCTAGTAGAGCCGCCTCGTTCTCCTCCAGTCCTGTACGTAGACAACAAGGCCATGCTGGCCTTGTGTCGAGAGCACAGACTGGAGCACAGAACGAAGCACATTGCTCTCCGCTACTTCCTTGCTCGTGAGCTGCAGCACCGTGGTCAGCTGCGTCTTGCGTACGTGGCCTCTGAGGCCAACACTGCTGATATCTTCACCAAGGCGCTTGCGCCTTGTGATCATCAGCGCTTCTGTACTCAGCTGGGTCTTGTGCCTGCCTTGCCTCACTTGCTCACCTCTTGACCTTGCTTGTACTGTTACATATATATATACACCTGCTCTTGCTTGTCTAGCCTTTTATATATATATGTACTCCTGCATGTGAACTGGCCTTGTGGCCTTGACCTTGTGCTCGGAATGTGTGGTGACTTTGTGATCCACCCTGAGCTTGCTTTGCTTCACTTTGCTTGACTGGTCTTGTGACCCCTTGTACTCCCCCATTTTGCCTATGGGGGTGTGTCGGAACATTATAGCTTATGCTTTTCTGTAGGCTGTAGTGGGGTAGCCTATATGGGGTACAACCCAATTAGGGTTAGTACTTGTACCCAACTCTTTCATAGTGCATTCATCCTCGTTCATTTTCACACGGCCCGGCAAGCTGGCAAGGCTCAACTTTCGCGGGCTTGTCGAAAGTCAAACTGGGCTGGTTAGCCTCGAGCCACGGTTCGATGCAAACCTCGCAGTGGCAATTTTTACAAGGGTGCCAATTGAAAGCTGGAATTCATGATTTATCTCCAACTTTCCTCATATTTCCAATCCCCCTCCCCCCACTCGCCCCCTCCTCCCACTCCCCCCCCCCTCTCCCCACTCACCCCTCTCCCCCCACTCTCCCCCCCTTCACCCCCATCACCCCCCTCATCCCCCTTTCCCCCCCTTCCCCCCTACCCCTCCTCCCCCGCCTCCTCCCCCTCCTCTCCCCCCTTCCCCCCTCTCCCCTCCCCTCCCCTCCCCTCCCCATCCTCCTCCCCCCCCTCCCCCCCCTCCCCCCCCTCGCCCCCCTCGCCCCCCTTGCTCCCCTCGCCCCCCTCGCCCCCCTCGCCTCCCTCGCTTCCCTCGCCCCCCTCGCCCCCCTCGCCCCCCTCGCACCCCTCCTCCTCCTCCTCCTCCTCCTCCTCCTCCTCCTCCTCCTCCTCCTCCTCTTCCTCCTCCTTGGGTTGTCTTTTACACACTTAAATTCCTCTCTAGGGTCATAGGGAGAGGCCTCTTCTAATATGTGTAGATAGCGAACCGAAGAGTACATGTTTTTAAGCGTTCTCTCTTTTATGTGCACGCAATGAGGGCAGGTTGGAAGGTTTTTAAATCTTCGTGCTTTGTCCCTTGTAATCCCTACTCAGTTGCAAAATATACATGGCAGTGGAGGTGATATGGGGAACGACCACAGTGGTCCATCTGGAGAGGGGGCGTGTTGGAGGAGAGATCCCCACAGCACCTGCATGTTTTGTTGAGGTACATTGTTAGAGATGGACAACAATCTTACTTTTTTACTTGCACTCGTCATATATCCTAGTTCACTGTATCTGTAGATTTCTTGGGTAGGGTGTTCATAAAATCCTTACCTCATTGAAATGTGATCACCTGAAATCTCCAACTCACAGCTGGACATTTCAGTTGATGTCATTAAGGATTGTCTTTGCTTCCTTTCTCACTCATTCTTGTACTAAAGGTAATGAGCCTTGAGTTCCATAATCCAACCAGTCTATTTAGCTCAGTTTTTTAAAAGAGACCCTACACCTGCCTTTGAAAACTATTGGGAACAGAGCGCGGAAAAAAAATGTCATAAGTATATGTTCAGATCCTAAACCAAACACCCACATATTCAAGTCGAACATGTTTATGTTCGCCTCGAACGTTGGATGTTTGATGTTAACACTGTAGATGTTTTGATTTTTTTTTTTATATTTTTTTTTTAAGTTCGACCCGGGATTTGAGGATGTTAGAATATGTTTGAAGAGGACATGTCCAGGTTCATCTTTTGGTGGTGCCTTCTTTAGTCGACTTGGATCGGTCCCGTGCTCATGCCCGGTTTGATTTATAAATCAGCGCACAAGCAATGTAAGCATGTCACTAAGTAGCATGAGAATATCAAATGCAAGAGGGGGGCAACGAGGAAGGGGTGAAGAAGAGTAAAAAATAGGGAAGTAGTGGCACAAGGCGAATAGGGGAGCATAAGATATTAACAAGTGTATAGAGGGTTAGCGGGGAGGATTAGGAAGTGTGATTGCATAACTATATTGAAACCAATGTAGGTGAATTACATATACTACATTCTTACATGGTTATCACCTTCGTCAGCAAGCCAATGTCAGAGGGGATTGAGCTAAAGAGCTGGTTGCTAGCAAGAGAACTGTCTCAGGCAAGGAGACGAGGGACACGTGGGGGGCAGGCAAAGAAGATGGACGAACTGGTGAGAATAGAGTAGCAGTTATGGTTCGAGCTAAGGTAAATATAGAAGTCAGGTTCAGCAAGATCGTTGGGAGCAACAACATTTCTAGAGGAGCAATTGACCTCTTACAGATTCGAAAGTGATGTGAACGTTGTGATTGAGGACGGCAAGGATCCTGACAGCATGTTGGAGTGGAGAGAGCTGTTTGTGGCATGGAGGAGGGAGAGATAATGGTGGCAAGGGGGGGAGAGAGCTGTTGGTGGCAATGAGGGGGTAAATCCACTATGTGTAGGTTGGGCTGGCGGCCAACAGCATTGGGAAGTCCAACCAACCAAACTGGTTGTAGATGCTACTTGCCTTCTATACCTTCTTTCCTGCATTATGAATTGGTGATTTCTATTGCCCAGTTTCTAGTGTTCCTTCACAAACCATTGTTGAATGCACATCATTCTTAGTGCTTGTCATCCTAATGTCCTGTCCTGCCGAGTGCTCATGCCATTCATGGTTGCATTGTTTGCATGAGCATCTATCATTATGCATGTCTTATATAATTGAGCAATTATTAAGACACTAGTATGCATAGATCTTTGGTCGGATGGTTAAGAAAGACACCATGGCTTTCGGGTAGGGTGGTTATGTTTCCAACAAGTGTTGCAAAGTTGTAACACCTAGGAAAAATCGAACTACATTAAATTTTGCATGTGACACCACAAGGATTTCATAATGAGAATTGCATTCTTGCTGCAGGCAAGATAGAAGTAGCACCACGTTTACCTCACAGTACATCCATCCATAACTCTGAATGAGAGAAGGGGTAAAAATGGGTGCTTCACACGAATGACTGTCCGCAGGGGCACGAACGTGGTGGCGAAATGTTTTGAAAGAACTGCTGCAAGAAGAGTATCTTCTTCCCCAAAACCAGGCAGAGTTAATGGTCAAAGGAACGAACGAGTTAGTGGGCTAGGATAGGTTATCCATTGGGGAAACGGAATGTCACACGACTGTAATAGTGGGCTAGGGTAGGAAATGGGGCAGACTGAGGTGCTGAAGAAGGCATTGCAGAGGCACACGGCCGTGTTCCTTGAATATAAACCAGCAAGAATAGAGCAGCCTACTACTAGTAGGAAAGAGAGGAAGGCAAAGAGGGGTGTGAATTGAACTGGGGCGCTTGGAGGGTAAGATGGTTGCTGCATAGGAGAAAAAGACAAGACAAGTGAGTCATGCGTCTGATGTACAAAATGCTTACATGAAAACCAACTTCCTCATTGAGCAAATCTCTGTAGGGATAGAGCCAGTGAGCTGATTGTCATAAAGATATCTGAAGTGAAACGTGATAAAGATGTCCTAGGATGTGAGACAGAGGCAAACGCAAAGAAAGGAATGCCAAAGCCATCAGTCGCACGCGAAAGGAGGCGAAGTGCATTGAAAAAAACTGTTGTTAAGGGCGTCTCTGCTTCCCACATCCTGTCGGTATGAACAAAAAAATAAGCTAGTGAGCTAGGGTAGGAATATTAATTGGGAAAACGAAGTGTCACAAGAAAATGGGGCAGAAATATGCCTTTTCATCTCAGAAGGCACACGACACTAGGGCTGTACAAAGTACCAAACAACACTTCGGTCCAGGTTCGGCCTGATGGTTCGGGTGGTCTGACCTGGTTAGATAGGGTAGGACTAGGCATAAGCATAATTCAACTCGAAAACACTTGATTCAATCTGGTTCGAACACCTAACACAATCGAACTGAACATGTTCAAGTTAATCACTTTTCGAAGTGTGGTGTTCGATTGTTCGAGTCAAACAAGTTCAGGTTCATTCCGAACAAGCCTTGATCATCAGCCGTCACTGCAGATGAGCAGGATTACCAAGTCCCTCGCTTTCATGAGTGTGGTGTTCGATTGTTCGAGCCGAACATGTTTGAGTTTGGTTGACCCGCCCAGGCCTCGGATCACAGCTGGCCCACCCCTCTATAAGCCCCGCAAATAAGCGCGATTACCAGATCCCTCGCTTTAAGCTCGGATGGCCTTGACGCTCGGTCAACCCGACCCGCACTCGGGTCACAACCGCCCGCCCCTATAAGCCCCTGTGTGCGACCATGTTGGAGTCGAACCGAACACGGGTTCAGGTTTGCTCTCCTTTGTATTGTTGTTCCTAATGTTAGCGTTAGCCCTCAACCTCACGCTTTGTATTTGTGCTTTCTATATCATAGCGTAGTGTATTTTGCACTTTGTGTCTGGTTGGGTGTACACCTCCATCCCAACCGAACCCAAATGTGATCTCCAAGCAATCTCCAACCCACCATTTGGAGATTGCCTTGGGATTACCCCCATTCCCTAGAGATTGCCCCCGATTCCCTTCCCATCTCTTCCTTGCCCTTCGAAGATGTACTTAACAAGCTTCGAGCTCATTACTAATGTATCCATTCTAAGCTCTAAATCTGACATGGTATCATAGAGTTTCAACCGCACACGCGGATCATGATCCTCTTATCTCTGCGGGTTCTTGTCCCGCGTTCTTCGGCGTAGCTGCCTTCAATCCCGTCGCTAATGATTCGCGACATCTCTAGACGGAATTCTTCCCGCGCCACTCTCCTTACAATCACGACGACATTCCGTGAGTTTTCTGGTAAGCCTGTCGTCGGCATTTCACTAATCATGTGTTTCTCAAACGAGTACGCGCCACTTCTCCTCCTCGTCAGGCCGCCGTCTGTCGCCCTACAGCTTCTCGTTGGGCCGTCGCCCGTCGCCCTGCAGCTTCTCATCGGGCCGCCGCCCGTCGCCCTGCAGCTTCATGTCGGGCTGAAGCCCGTCGCCCTGCAGCGTCATCTGCTGCCCGTCGCCCCCCTGCGGCACTTCTATCGCCCCGCAGCTGAACAGGTGAAGCCGAGCAGTCGTGTAGCAGCAAAGCCGCGAAGCTGAGGGACAGGGCCTGGGGGGTGTGTGGCAATACGGTTAGCAGTGAGTCGACAAGATCTAAAACCCACGTTCAAATTCTTTTTCGGAAATCATAAACCTCACAATTCTCTTTCCTAAACCCTACCTCATAATTCTCCTTCACAAACCCTACTCCACAATTCTGCCTACGGTGACTGAAGAGCTGCGCTCCGCACAGAAAAGAAGATACATTCATCATGGCCTTCGCCTCGGCCACCCTCGCCAACCCCATCACCCCGCTCCGCCTTGAAGCCAACGGCACTAGCTCCAACTTCAAGGCATGGAGTTACGGGGTTGACAAGCACCTCCTGAGCGGTGAGGTGCATGGATTGGACCTCAATGACGTCCTTCTCAACCACGGTAAGGGAAAGCAGTCCCCCATCCCCAAGGAGCCGTCCGATTCTTCCGATGCTATGGCAACCAAGGAGTATGAGGAAGCTGTTGACAATTACTGCAAATGGGAGAAGGTCGATGCGGCTATCATTAGCGTCTTCATTGGCTCCACCCCTCCCGAACTTGTCAACACGTTCCACAACTACCCCACTTCCAACGTCATTTGAAAGCATCTCCAGGACAGGTTTATGAACAAGACGGCGGTCGGGGTGGCCATCCTCATTCCTAGTATGTTCCAAGTCCGCCTTGAGGATTGCCCGGAAAAGGCCGACTACATCTTCAAGGTGCAAACCATCCATGGCGAGCTCAAGCTGGGTATTGTCTTCCCCGAGCAAGCTCCTGCAGCCGCCCTTCTTGTTGGCCTCACCTCGGCATACGAAGTCACAAGGAAAATGCTCCTCACATCCTCGGCGGAAGACATCACCTTTGCTAAGGTCTCCTCCGCCCTCCTCTCCGCCAAGAAAGACTCCTCGGCTCAAGACAAGGCCTACGCCCTCCGTGCTCCCGTGCCTCAAGCAAGTGTCGCCTCGGCGCCCTTTCAGCGCAACCGCTTCCCTCCATGCACCTACGTCGTCAAGTATGGCAGCTGCAAGGGACAAGTGTGTGGTGGCACTAACCACCCCCTCGTCACGTGTTTCAAGAAGAAAGACGACGAATGGTATGCCATCCATGGAGTCGACACGAAGCTGCCGAACTGGATGCGCGCTTGTAAGGCCAACCTAGTAGAGGCACAAGACCTCGCTTAGGCTAGTACCAGTGATAGTGCTTCTGCTGATGTGCGCATCAACTTGTTGTTCCCTGGCACTGCCATGATTAATGAAGCAACTTCCTGTACATCTGCTCATCACACGCACCACAATACATAGAATTCACACTCGACAGTGGGGCCACTTACACAGTGCTTGAGGAGATACTCTCCTTTACGTCCTACACAACACCCATTCCTCTCTTGAGAGCTAATTCAAGCTTCACCACTCTTGCCAAGGGTCCGTCCACATTCCCGTGCCCCGCCTTCCCATCCGGCACAGTAAGTGGGATGTGCGTGCCTTCACTACGCCACAATCTAGTGGCTCAAAAAAACAATCAGGAGACAGGGGCTCTCACCATTTTTTCGGAGTACGAGGACTACTGTGACATCATCGACCCACTCACCAACAAGGTCTTAGCTCGCTTCACCCTCAACAGCAGTGGCCTCTACACGTTGCGTGTACCTATCCCAACGGTGTCAACCACCCAAGCACAGGCTGCTATCATACCATGCGCATGTCACAGTCTCTCTAACCCAACCATCCTTTACCACCATCGGCTCGGGCACCCGAACTTCCACACACTTGCTGACATGGCCTCCAAGAAGATTCTTCTCAGCCTACCAGCCTCACTTCCTACACCACCTGACTCTCTCGATCCCACGTGCCTTGACTGCACCAAAATCAAGCTGCGTCAACAGCCCCACCCTGCCTCACCCTCAGTTGCAGCAGCCCCACTGGACCTAGTGCACATGGACGCCTGGAGCCCTGCCCTTGTTGACACACGAGGCGGCCATCGCTGTTTCCTTGCAATAGTTGATGACCACTCTCGCTACGTCTCTGTGCACCTCCTCCACACCAAAGCTTAGGCTCCATAGGCCATCATGGTGTGGGTTAACCACGCACAGACCACCTTTGGCACCGAGGTCAAACGCCTCAATTCGGATGATGGTGGTGAATTTTGCAACGACAAACTCAAGCCTTCTGCTCCTCTCTCGGCATTTTGCAAAACTTCACCCTTCCTGACAGCCCGCAGCAGAATGGCATAGCTGACAGCCACAATCACAAATCAGTGCAGATCGCTCGCTGCCTCATCAGCCACTCGAACTCACCACTTTCACTCTGGGGGTATGCCCTCTACCATGCCGCCCTCCTCTATAACCTCTACCCTCACCCGCATCTTCCCGACACCACTCCCACCACACTTTGGCTCGGGAAAACACCCACTGCTCGCCCCCTTCTAGTCTGGGGTACCGCCTATGTCCTCCTCAACCCCCAGGCCCAGAGACAGCAAGGTGGCAAGCTCGGCCCCAAAACTCAAACATGCATCTATCTTGGGCATAACGCTAACTCCCCTGACTACCTCTTCCTCAATCCCTCCACTCAACAACTAGTTCCTAACCGCGATGTCGTGTTTGATGAGACTCGCCCCTTCTACTCCACCCCAGGGGGGGGATCCTCCCTCCGGACCACCCTCTCTTATGTGGGCTGACTTTGATACGCCTCTTGTGTCCTCGGCGGCTGCTCCTCCATCTCCCCCCTCTACCACTCTGCCAACTGCGCTCCCACGACCAAGCGCACCAATCATATACCATCGGCGGTCGAACCCTCCAGCCCCACCTCCTCCCCCCGTTCCCTCCTCCACTCAGAAAATTGCTCTCCCACAACTGAGCAAACTGATCACGTACCAGAAACGGCCTATCCCTTTGCCCAAGCCTTCTAAACCGTCCCCTCCAGGAACGCCTGCTCCACCCTTTTCTCTGTTGAAATGAACGAACACGAATGATTGAACTAACAGTGAAATCAGTACAAGTACCTAACCCTAGAATTATGTACCCCCTATAGGCTAACCCACTATAGCCTAAACAAGCACAGCATATATAATGTTTGACACACCCCCATAGACGAAGTAGGGGAGAACTAGGGGTCACAAGACCTGTCAAGGCAAAGAAAGCTCAGGGTGGATCTCAAGGATACCACACAAATTCCGAGCACAAGCAAGTGGTCACAAGACCAGTTCACATGCAGGTTTATAATAGAACAAGAGGTACAAAGATCACAACCTAGAAAGAGTAAACACACATGTATATATATATATATAGAGATCACAGTACAAACAGACTCAAGAAGTAAGCAAGTGAGGTCCAGTAGGCACAAGGCCTAGAAAAGTGCAAAAGCGCTGATGGTCACAAGGCTGAAGCGCCTTGGTGAACACATCAGCAGTGTTGCCCTCAGAGGCCACGTAACGCAGACAAAGCTGACCACGCTGCTCCAGCTCTCGAGCAATGAAGTAGCGAAGAGCAATGTGCTTCGTTCTGTGCTCCACTCTGTGCTCCTGACACAAGGCAATGGCTGCCTTGTTGTCGACGTACAGCACTGGAGGAGAACGAGGCCGCTCTCCAAGATCGGTCAGCAAGTAGGTGAGCCAACGTAGCTCCTGGGCCGCCATGGCTGTGGCGTAGATCTCAGCCTCACAACTGGAGCTGAGAACAGAAGAAGAGCGAGTAGAACGCCAAGAAACTGAACCAGAGCCAAGACTGAAGGTGTAACCCTGAGACGACCGCTGAGTAGCCTGGTCGTCTGCCCAAGAAGCGTCTGAGTGCCTAGTGAGAACAACTGGGTCTCGCCCTCCAAGCACTAGCCCCATGCCCGACGTACTGCACAAGTAGCACAACACCCTCTTAGCTGCATCCATGTGCTCCTTCCGGTGACGGCCGGGAGCGACATAGCGTGCAAGAATGCTAAGAGGGTATGCAAGGTCAGGTCGAGTGCAGGTCATCAGGTACATGAGACAACCCACAAGCTCTGGATATGGGCCACTCGGCTCTACGGACTCATCCGAAGGCAGAGCTGAGAGCGAGTGACCGGTAGGCAGAGGAGTGGGCTGAGGCGAGGAGTACGTGAAGCGGAAGCGCTGAAGGACCTGCTGCACCATGTGTGACTGAGTCAAGGTGATCGTGCGGCGTGCTCTGTCCCGGGTGATCCGCAAGCCAAGATAGCTTGTCAGTTCACCCAGGTCTGTGCACGTGTGTCTCTTCTGCAGCTCCGACTTTACGTGGGCGAGTGCCGCAGTGTCGGCAGTGGCAAAGACCAAGTCGTCGACGTACACGAGGATGTAGAACGGCGGCAGTGAGGTGTCGGTGCGTAGAAACAGCGACGGGTCAGCAGTAGAAGGCGCGAACCCAAGAGCTGCAAGTGTAGTCCTCAGTGTGTCGTGCCACTCACGTGGCGCCTGGCGGAGACCGTAGACTGGCCGTCGGAGGCTTCACTGGGTACCAAGAGGGAACGACCCAGTGAAGCCAGGTGGGCGGCGCAGCCAGATCTCCTCGTGCAGGCTGCCCTGTAGGAAAGCAGTGCTGAAGTCAAGAGAGTGGAGCTCGTATTCACGCTGAGCGGCGACGTGCAGCAGAACCTGAAGAGTGGTCATCTTCGGGGTCGGGAAGAAGATCTTGAAGAAGTCAACTCCCTCGCGCTGACTGAAGCCTCGTGCAACGTAACGCGCCTTGAAGACAGGCGGAGAGCCCGGCGGCCGCTTCACCCTGAAAATCCACATGCCACTGACGATGTTCGTCCCAGGCGGGGGAACCTCGTCGACGTAGGTGCCTGTGGACTTCCAGGAAGCCATCTCTGTGTCCATGGCTGTCTGCCACTGAGAGGAGTAGGGACCGGCCATCGCCTCTGCGTAAGAGCGTGGGGTCGGGATGTCTGGTGCATCCGGGTCTCCCTTAGGGGCAACAAGCATGGACACGAGATGGGGCAAAGCGGCAGCAAAGCACTCAAACTCCTCCTGCCTGTCCTCAAGGACGTGAGTGCCAAGAGCACACTCACCCCCGACGGACGGAGGACAGACAGACTCAGACTCAGCAACTAGGCTAGCGGCGTAGTCTAGACGACAGGTGGCAGCAAAGTCGACAAGCTCAGCAACTAAGGCAGACGCAGCAGCGGACTCAAAGGAAGGGTCAGTGACAACAGTAGCCAGGAGACGCGTGACAGTAGGACTAGCAGCACGAAGGGAGTCTGACTCCGGGTCAGCAAGAGCAAGAAGAGAGGACGCAGGAGGAGACGGCAGTGGGACACGGTGTGGAGCAGTGGAAGGACGAAGCGCCATCCGGTGAGTGCCTGGGACAGCAGGAAGACGCTGACGCGGGACACGGCTACCAGTGAGAGCAGCACGGACAGGCGACGTACGACGAGACTCAGGCGACGCAGGACGAGACTCATGCTCACGACGCTCAGTAAGACCTCCAGTCGGACCAGTGTAAGGAGCAGGACCAGGGAGAGAGGAGGCAGACGGTAGCTGCGACTGCAACTGGATAGACGGAGGACACCCTAAGGAGGGAGGAGGACAAGGAGGAGGGAGCTGACCAAGAACCTGCTGAAGGAGCAGAACGAAGTGTCAAACATTATATATGTTCTGCTTGTGTAGGCTACAGTGGGTTAGCCTATAGGGGGTACACAATTCTAGGGTTTCCTACTTGTACTCATTTCACTGCTAGTTCATCCATTCCTGTTCGCTTATTCTCACATGGTATCGAGCAGGTTCCCCTGTGGGAACTGTTCGTAGGGCCCACCACCGCTACCTCTTAACCTTTTTTTTCCTGCCCGGAGCGCGCTCCGGGCCCTAGTCCTTCTTTTTTTTTTTTTTTTTTCGATCTGCCCTAGTGCTCTGAAGACCGCCTGCCCTAGCGCCCGAGCGCCTCGCCCTTGCGCCCTGACGGCCGCCCGCCCTAGTGCCCTGACGGCCGCCCGCCCTAGCGCCCGAGCGCCGCCCGCCCTAGCGCCCTGACGGCCGCCCGCCCTAGCGCCCGTGCGCCGCTCGCCCTAGCGCCCTGACGGCCGCCCGCCCTAGCGCCCTGTCGGCCGCCCGCCCTAGCACCCGAGCGCCGCCCGCCCTAGCGCCCGAGCGCAGCCCGCCCTAGCGCCCTGACGGCCGCCCGCCCTAGCGCCCGTGCGCCGCTCGCCCTAGCGCCCGAGCGCCGCCCGCCCTTGCGCACTGACGGCCGCCCGCCCTGACGCCTGAGCGCCGCCCGCCCTAGCGCCCTGACGGCCGCCCGCCCTCACGCCTAAGCGCCGCCCGCCCTAGCGCTCTGACGACCGCCCGCCCTGACGTCTGAGCGCCGCCCGTTGTCGCCCCAGCGCCCTAGCGCCCGACGCCCGCGAGCCGCCCGTCGCAGCCGCCCGTGAGCTGCCTGTACGCCGCCCGCCGAGCCGCCCGTGCACCCGCCCAGCGTGAGCCGCCCACGACCGCCCAGGCTGCCGTCCCCTTCTACCGGCCCCGCAACTGCACCTGCTGGCCCCGCCGCTGCACCTACCGGCCCCCACCACCCACCCCCCCTTTTCCCGTCGCCTGTCGAGGCGACCTGAGAGGCCAGCAGAGGGGTGGCAGGTGTGTGGCCTCCCCTGCTTCTCCTCCTCCTTCATCGCTCACCTGCAGCAGCCGAGCCGCCCCACCGCCGAGCCGCCCTGCACCCGAGCCGCCCTGCCGCCGAGCCACCGGGTCGCTGAGCTGCTGAGCTGCAGTTGCTGCCGAGCCGCCCTGCCGCCGAGCCGCCGAGTCACCGAGCTGCTGAGCTGCAGTTGCTGCCGAGCCGCCTTGCCGCCGAGCCGCCCGAGTCGCCCGAGCCGCCGAGCCGCCGAGCTGCCGAGCCGCTGAGTCGCCGAGCCTACTCTTCCCACCACTGGTGAGCTCTTGCCCTGCTAGCACGCTGCGCGTCGCCTGCTTGCCTGCCTGCCTGCCTTTTGGCTTGCCTGGCTGCCTGCCTTCCTGCTGCTAGTCCTGCTCCTGCTTCTACTTGCGGAGCCAGATGCAGCCCCAGCGACGCCTGCGTGAGTCCCTCACGCCCCAGCAGCTGCGTGAGTGGTACGCTGGTTGGGGCTGTAGGGGTGGCGACGCTACTCCTACTTCCACTCCTGCTGCTTCTACTCGTGGTGGCGGCCAGATGCAGCTCCCGCGACCCTCTCGCGTGTCTCTCACGCCTCGCCAGCTTCGTGAGTGGTACGCTCAGAGTGGAGGGTCTCTCAGTGCTGTTCGCTGCTCTTACGTGATTCGCACTGGTACTCGGACTGGTCAGCCTTGTGGGACACGTAGTCATACACAGTCCCGCTGCTTCGCCCGTCTGAGCGACGCCTGGCGTACCGTGTTTGGCGACGAGGCTGAGCTTCCCGACTGGGTGGAGTTGCTTAGGCAGAGGGTAGATATATATGCTCTTGACTATGATGCTATTCTCACTGCCATGTATGCATTGCCTACTAGTGCTGACCGTGCCGGTCACCTGTGCGTCCCGCCTGACCCAGGTATAGGACCTGCTGCTCTAGCTACTGGTGAGGCTGCTGCTCTGGGTGCTAGTGAGTCTCCTGCTCCAGGTACAGGTGCGGCTGCTGCTCTAGGTGCTAGTGAGTCTGCTTCCTCAGGTGCGGGTGAGGCTGCGCTCTCAGGTACCGCGTTGGCTTCGGCCTCCCTCACCTTTACACTTGACTCTGGGGCTTCTCGCTCCTTCTTTCGGGACCGCACCACACTCACGCCGCTTGGTCGGCCGGTTGCTGTCTCCCTGGCTGACCCCTGTGGGGGTCCTGTCCTCGCTCACTTCTCCACTGTCCTCCCGTGTCCGGCTGCCCCCTCGGGCACCCTGTCTGGCCTGTACCTCCCCTCGTTCTCGACGAACTTGGTGAGTGGTGCAGACCTACAGGATGCGGGGGTTCACCAGTTCACTCCTGCGAGTCAGCGGGTGACCCACTGCACGGACGCACGCACAGGCCGGCACCTGGCCACGTTCTCGCGTCGGCCGGGGTCGAGCCTCTACACCCTGACCACTGAGTCTCCTCCTGTCCCCGCGTCCGGTCAGGTAGCAGCGTCGGGTCAGGTGTTTGCTGCTGCGTCCAGGTCTGGTCCTGAGTCTGCCCCCTGTTCGTGTCGCCTCCTGTCTCACGAGACTCTTCTGTGGCACCACCGTCTAGGCCACCCCTCCTTGCCCCGTCTTCGGGGCATGGCTTCCCGTGTCCTTGTCTCTGGTCTTCCCCAGTCTCTCCCTCCCCTTCCTTCGGGACCAGGACCTTCCTGTGTCCCCTGTGTCGAGGGGCGCCTCAGGGCTGCTCCTCACTCCTCCCAGTTTCCCCCGACAGAGGCTCCTCTGCAGACGCTTCACATGGACGTGTGGGGCCCGGCCCCCGTCCGTGGGCAGGGTCACGAGCGCTACTTCCTGTTGGTGGTTGACGACTACTCGCGTTACACCTCAGTCTTCCCCTTGCGCAGCAAGGGTGCTGTCACTGAGGTGCTGATCGACTGGATCCGCGAGGCTCGTCTCCAGCTCAGGAGGAGCTTCGGCTCGGACTTTCCTGTTCTGCGTCTGCACTCTGACCGAGGTGGGGAGTTCTCCTCTCGCCTTCTGCGAGACTACTGTCGTGCACAGGGGATCCGCCAGACCTTTACGCTTCCGGACTCTCCACAGCAAAATGGGATTGCTGAGCGCCGCATTGGCATGGTCATGGATGTCGCTCGTACGTCCATGATGCATGCGGCTGCCCCCCATTTTCTGTGGCCGTTTGCGGTTCGGTACGCGGCGCATCAGCTCAACCTTCACCCCAGGGTCTCTCGGCCCACGATGTCCCTAGTGTTACTGTGGACGGGGAAGGTCGGCGATGCGTCTGCGTTCCGTGTCTGGGGATCTCGGGCGTTTGTCCGCGACTTGTCTGCGGACAAGCTGTCCCCCCGTGCTGCTCCCTGTGTCTTCCTTGGCTTCCCCCTTGACGCTCCAGGGTGGCAGTTCTACCACCCCTCCTCTCGTCGTGTTCTGTCCTCCCAGGACGTCACGTTCGACGAGTCAGTCCCCTTCTACCGCCTCTTCCCCTACCGTACTCCTTCCCTCCCCCCCCCACCGGACTTCCTGGTGCCAGTGCCAGTGCCAGCTGGAGCTGCTGAGGGTGTTGGTGCTGAGACTACTGCTGTCTGTCCTGGCGGTGGTTCTGCTGCTGGTGCTGCTGGAGGTCCTGCCGCTGGAGGTGTTGGTGGCGCTGGTGCTGTCGCTGAGGGTGCTGGTGCTGTCCCTGCTGAGTCTGGAGCTGCCGCGCGGCCTCGGCCGTACTTCGTTCCGCTCCTACAGCAGGTTCTTGGTCTTTCTCCTTCGGTAGAGTGTCCACAGCCTGTCCAGTCGCAGTCACTGTTGGAGCCTTCCTCTCCTCTGCCTGCTCCCTCTCCTTACACTGGTCCTACTGGAGGTCTTGCTGAGCGTCGTGAGCCTGCGTCTCGTCCCGCGTCGCCGGTTCGTGCTGCTCGCGCTAGTGGTCGCGGTTCGCGTCAGCGTCCTCCTCCTGTCCCTGGCACGCACCGGATGTCTCTGCGTCCGTCCACTGCTCCTCTGCGTGCCCCTTTGCCTTCTCCTCCTGAGTCCTCTCTTCCTGCGCTTGCCGACCCTGAGTCGGACTCTCTTCGCGCTGCGAGTCCTACTGTCACGCGTCTGCTTGCTACTGTCGTCACTGACCCCTCTTTTGAGTCCACTGCTGCGTCTGCTCTAGTCGCTGAGCTCGTTGACTTTGCTGCTCGCTGTCGTCTCGACTACGCTGCTAGTCTTGTTGCTGAGTCTGCGTCTGTCTGTCCTCCGTCCGTCGGGGGTGAGTGTGCTCTTGGCACGGACGTCCTAGAGGACAGGCAGGAGGAGTTACAGTGTCTAGCGGCTGCTTCACCTCATCTCGCGTCTGTACTGCTTGCCCCTGAGGGAGACCCGGATGCACTAGACATCCCGACTCCGCGATCTTACGCGGAGGCCGTAGAGGGTCCCTACTCCTCTCAGTGGCAGGCAGCTATGGATGCAGAGATGGCTTCCTGGAAGTCCACAGGCACCTACGTTGACGCGGTTCCCCCTCCTGGGGCGAACATCGTCAGTGGCATGTGGATCTTCAGGGTGAAGCGGCCGCCGGGCTCTCCACCTGTCTTCAAGGCACGGTACGTTGCTCGTGGCTTCAGTCAGCGGCAGGGAGTTGACTACTTTCAGACCTTCTCTCCCACCCCGAAGATGACCACTCTTCGGGTGCTGCTGCACATAGCCGCTCAGCGCGACTACGAGCTTCACTCTCTCGACTTCAGCACTGCGTTCCTGCAGGGTAGCCTGCACGAGGAGATCTGGCTGCGCCGTCCACCTGGCTTCACTGGGACTTTCCCTCCTGGCACCCAGTGGAGCCTCCGACGGCCAGTCTACGGTCTCCGCCAGGCACCGCGTGAGTGGCACGACACACTGAGGACTACGCTTGCGGCTCTTGGGTTTGCTCCTTCTACTGCTGACCCGTCGCTGTTTCTGCGCACCGACACTTCACTGCCGCCGTTCTACATCCTCGTGTACGTCGACGACTTGGTCTTTGCCACAGCGGACACTGCTGGACTCGCCTACGTGAAGTCTGAACTGCTGAAGAGACACACGTGCACAGACCTGGGTGAACTGCGCAGCTACCTTGGCTTGCAGATCACTCGGGACAGAGCACGCCGCACCATTACCTTGACTCAGTCACACATGGTGCAGCAGGTCCTTCAGCGCTTTGGCTTCACGTACTCCTCGCCTCAGGCCACTCCTCTGCCTACTCGCCACTCACTCTCAGCTCTGCCTTCGGATGAGTCCGTAGAGTCGAGTGGTCCGTATGCAGAGCTTGTTGGCTGCCTCATGTACCTGATGACCTGCACACGACCTGACCTTGCATACCCTCTTAGCATTCTTGCACGCTATGTTGCTCCTGGGAGACACAGACCAGAGCACATGGCTGCAGCGAAGAGGGTATTGCGCTACCTGTGCAGTACGTTGGGCATGGGGCTAGTGCTTGGAGGGCGGAGTCCAGTGGTCCTTACCGGCCACGCGGACGCTTCTTGGGCTGACGACCAGGCTACGCAGCGGTCGTCACAGGGTTACACCTTCAGCCTTGGTTCCGGCTGTGTCTCGTGGCGGTCTACTCGCTCGTCTTCGGTTCTCGGCTCCAGTTGTGAGGCTGAGATCTACGCCGGGGCCATGGCTGCACAGGAGCTTCGCTGGCTCACCTACCTGCTGACTGACCTTGGAGAGCCACCTCGTTCTCCTCCAGTGCTGTACGTAGACAACAAGGCCATGCTGGCCTTGTGTCGAGAGCAGCGCTTGGAGCACAGAACGAAGCACATTGCTCTCCGCTACTTCCTTGCTCGTGAGCTGCAGCAGCGTGGTTAGTTGCGACTTGCGTACGTGGCCTCTGAGGCCAACACTGCTGATGTGTTCACCAAGGCACTCGCGCCTTGTGACCATCAGCGCTTTTGCACCCAGCTGGGTCTTGTGCCTGTCTTGCCTCACTTGCTCTCCTCTTGACTTCACTTGTACTGTGACATATATATATACCTGCTCTTGCTTGTCTAGTTTTATATATATGTCTGTACTCCTGCATGTGAACTGGCCTCTGGCCCTGCTCTTGCGCTCGGACTGTGTGGTGACTTTGTGATCCACCTTGAGCTTGCTTTGCTTTGCTTGACTGGTCTTGTGACCCCTTGTTCTCCCCCACTTTGCCTATGGGGGTGTGTCAAACATTATATATGTTCTGCTTGTGTAGGCTACAGTGGGTTAGCCTATAGGGGGTACACAATTCTAGGGTTTCCTACTTGTACTCATTTCACTGCTAGTTCATCCATTCCTGTTCGCTTATTCTCACACGAAGTACGGCTGCGGCCGCGCAGCGACTCCAGAACCAGCAGAGACACCAGCGCCAGGGTTCTCAGCACCAGCAGCAGCTCCAACTCCCGGGTCCTCAGTACCAGCAGCAGCTCCAACGCCCGACTCCACAGCACCAGCAGCAGCTCCAGCGCCAGGGTCCTCAGCTCCACCAGCAGCTCCAACGCCCGGGTCCGCAGCACCAGCAGGAGCTCCAACGTCCGGGTCCTCAGCACCAGCAGCAGCTCCAACTCCCGGGTCCTCAGCACCAGCAGCAGCTCCAACGCCCGGGTCCTCAGCACCAGTAGCAGCACCAGCGCCCGGGTCCTCAGCACCAGCCGTAGCTCCAACGCCCGGGTCCGCAGCACCAGAAGCAGCTCCAACCTCTGGGGCCGCAGCACAAGTAGCACCTGTAGAGTCTCCAGCACCAACGGGGTCCGCGACACCAGGCACGCCACTCCGAAGAGTGCAGCGCCACTCGTACCACTCACGGATCCACTCACGGGAGGGGAGCTCCCGACTAGGAGGAGAAGCACTAGTACCAGTCCCAGTAGTACGCCTTGCTCCAGAGGTACCTCTCCTGAGGCTGCAGTACTGTAAGTACCACTCACGCAGCTGCTCCGAGGAGAGGGCTCCTCTAGGTGTAGGACTCCTAGGCTCAGCACCTCCAGACTCAAAACCCCCAGACTCCGGACTCTGCGGCTCAGCACCCCCAGGCTGCGCACCCCCAGGCTCACTACCCCCAGGCTCAGCACCCCTAGGCTCCGCACCCCCAGGCTCCGCACCCCCAGGCTCAGCACCCCCACGCTCCGCACCCCCAGGCTCCGCACACCCAGGCTCAGCACCCCCAAGCCCCGCACCCCTAGGCTCCGCACCCGCAGCAGGACGAGAGTCGACAGCTACCTCAACAGGCTCAACCGGGTCTACCTAAGACACACCTAAGGGAGCGGCACCCTAAGGGGGGAGGGAGTCTACGACAGCAGCACCTGGCGCGAGGAAGAGAGGCGGGGGGGGGGGGGGAGCGGGGCAGTGCGGTAGGGGAAGAGGCGGTAGTAGGGGACGGACTCGTCAAAAGTGACGTCCTGAGAGGGCAAGACTCGGCGCGAGGTGGCGTGGTAAAGCTCCGGGACAAAGCCGAGGAAGACGCAGGGAACAGCACGGGAGGAGAGCTTGTCCGCAGACGTATCGCGGACAAAAGCTCGAGATCCCCAGACCCGGAAACGCGACGCATCGCCAACCTCCCCCGTCCACGGCAGTGTGGGCGAGGTCTCCGGCAAGGAGACACGGGGCCAGAGGTTGAGCTGATGCGCAGCGTACCGGACCGCAAACGGCCACAGAAAGTGGGGGGCAGCCGTATGGATCAAGGAGGTACGGGCGACCTCCATGACCAGGCCAATGCGGCGCTCCGCAATCCCATTTTGCTGTGGAGAGGCCGGAAGCGTGAACGACTGCTCAATGCCGTGCTCAGCACAGTAGGCTGCCAAGAGGTCGGAGGAGAACTCACCACCTCTGTCAGAGTGCAAGCGCGGGATAGGAAAGTCCGAGTGGAAACGCTCGCTGAGCTGAAGACGGGCTCTGCGGATCCAAGGGATCAAGACATCAGGGACCTCACCCTTGGTGCGCAAGGGGAAGACCGTGGTGTAGCGCGAGTAGTCGTCAACAACTATCAGGAAGTACCTCTCCTGACCCTGACCATGGACGCGGGCTGGGCCCCACACGTCCATGTGGAGCGTCTGCAAGGGAGCAGTCGTCGGGGGAAACGAGGAGGAGTGAGGAGCGGCGCGCTGCCGCCCCTCAACACAGGGAAGACAAGGAGGAGCAGGTGAGGGTGGGAGGGGAGGAAGGACCCTGGGAAGGCCAGAGACAAGGTATCGGGAGTGCATGGCACGAAGGCGCTGCACAGACGGGTGGCCAAGTCGGTGGTGCCAGAGGACAGTCTCGTGTGCTAGAGAGCGACACGAGCAGGGGGCCGACAGCTGACCTGACGCGGACGCAGACGCAGACGCAGCGACCTGAGGGGACTCAGTGGTCAGTTTGTACAGGTCTAACCCCGGCTGCCGAGTGAAGGTAGCCAAGTGACGGCCCGTACGAGCACACGTGCAGTGTGTCACTCGCTCGTAGGCAGGGGTGAACTGGTGAACACCCCTGTCCTGGAGCGCACATCCTGCCACCAGGTTCGTAGAGAACGAGGGGAGGTGGAGACCTGACAGTGTGCCCGTCAGGACCGCAGGACATGGGAGGACAGTGGAGGAGGTCGCAATGACCGGACCCCCAGAGGGGTCAGCGAGGGAGACAGCAACTGGCCGAGCAAGCGGCTCAAGGGCAGTGCGGTCACGAAAGAAGCAGCGAGAAGCACCTGAGTCTAGTGTGAAGGTGTGTAGTGCTGCAGTCGACTCAGTACCAGGGGGGGCAGACGCACCAGCACCTAGAGCAGCAGCCTCACCAGCACCTGGGGTAGCAGACACACGAGTACCTGGAGCGGCAGACGCACTAGTCCTAATGCCCGGGTCGGGCGGCACACACAGGTACTCAGCACCCTCTCCACTAGTAGACATCACATACATAGCAGTGAGAATCGCATCAAAGTCTAGAGCATAGATATCAATCCCCTTCTTCAGGAGATCAACCCAGCGGGGCAGCTCAGTGGCCTGAGGGAACTGAACACGCCAAGTATCGTTGAGACGAGCGAAGCAGCGCTGTGTGGTGTGCGGTCCCCCACACGGCTGACCAGTGCGGTCACCACTGCGAATGACGTACGTGCAGCTAAAGCCACCCCCCCCCCCCCCCCCCCCCCCCCCCCGTGCTGAGAGTACCACTCACGGACCTCCTGGGGCGACGGAGTGTGCTGCTGGCCCTGGCCACCGCCAGCGCCTCCACGACCACCACCGCCGCCGCCACCTCCTCGACCACCCCAACCCCTGCCGCCGCCGCGTCCACCGCCACCCCCACCACCGCCTCCGCCCCTGCCACCTCCCCCGCCGCTGCCGCCACCACCCCCACCGCTGCCACTAGCCCCTCCAGTCGCGCCACCACCCCCACCGCCGCCACCGCCCCCACCACCGCCTCCCCCGCCGTCACCGCCACCGCCCTTGCCCCCTTTGCCCTTGCCGCTGCGGCGCCCGCTCGAATCAGACGCAGTCCCGACCTTCTCAGCACCAAGGAGGTCGACAGCAGCAGCCAGCGGATACTCCTAGATGAACAATGCTCGTCGTCTCCGTTTCTTGATTACATGCGGATCTGGCATCTACTCGCCAGATCCGTGCGCGCAGAGTTCAGACTTATGCTCATTTGCACTTCCTACTATCTCGCTTTCTTGGAAGTCCCACGCAAGTACGGAAGAATATAAGTACCATACATGCCAGCCAATACCATGTTGTGGAAATATGTCCACATGCATGCTCACCATATCAGCCAGCTAGATTGGTAATCTAGAAAAAACATGTCAGGTTGTTAGGTACAAGTAGGGATGCGTGAAATACCTAACCTGGCTCTATTCTGGTCAAACCCATTGGGTATTTAACGTCTACCCGTTAAGCTCTTTGATGTGGCCGCTTGATGGGTTACATGGGTCCCATTTCATGAAGAAACATAGCTCTTCGTTTCCTCCCAACCCGTCGAACAACCTCTGATGGGAAGGAGTGCTGGCCTGTGAAGCCCAGGTGAGAAGATATGTTGAAATGCTCATGGGACTGTGCATACCTTTAAGGTCTGTAGGGGGATTGAGCAGCCGCTAGAATACACTCGCTCGGGAGCAGTGCCTGCGAGCCATGGCTTTGTAAGGTCAGGTAGTTGCGGAAGGAAGAAAACAAAAGATGGATAGTCAATTTCAGGTAGGGCTGTGTTGGGTCGGGTTGACTTGGCCGGGTTGACCCAATCAGGGAGCGACCTGACCTGACCAAAACCCCAGGTCGGTTTGGGCCGGGTCGGGTCTTGCCTTGCTTAAGTGTGCCCCATTTCCTTTTCCATCACAATCTCACTGCCTTCTCCTGATTTGTCCACTTTCATGATCCATATTCCTCAGAAAGAAATCACTAACATTCGTTTCCTCATCGTACTGCATGACCCCTGGAGGCTCTGACTACCATTTGCACACAATGGAGTTTCCTTAAGGGATCTTGATTATTTTAAAACATACATTTATAAATGGTGTCTCTTGCCTCTCTTGTCTTGGACAGTTCCCTCTCTACCAACCAGCTCACCAACTCCATCCCCGCTGACATTGGCTTGCTAACAAATCTGGTAACCTTGTAAGTAGGGATGAGGTTAGGCCCTCGTTGAACCAGGCCACGCCGGAAAACTGGGCGACTGGTTCGGCTTGTCCCAGGATGGCTGAGTGAGCAGTCCCGTGGGCCGGGTTCGGCCATGAGTACCAAACCTTTTTCGGCCCGACCTGGCGAGTTCATGTTCGGCCCGTGTCACTTTCGTTATAGTCTCAAGTTACAACAAACTCAGTTAGCTTTGGAACCCACGTTGGAGAAGTGGGGGGAAAGGGGAGGGGGGATACACTGCCCTGATGGTCGAGATCTGGCGTGCAAAATCGCCAGATCTAGTGCAGCTTGCCTTACATTGCAAGTAATGCTCGCCTCGTTTTTTGCTGAATCGTTCGCGTAACGAGTTGATGAGGCATGTATTACCCTCTACGAGTATTTTTTGCGCTCGGTTGACTCGCTACTCCCGGAAAAGACGAGTATCATTTATTCGTTACAAGAAAAAAAAATACTCGTGGCGAGGCAAGTAATGCTCGCCTTGCCAGGAACAACCCCAAGGACACACAAGTTAGCACAAGGAAATGTTCAACTGTGCCTTCCCTTGTGCAGATTCCCGAAGAACAGTGTTTAATAAATCCGTGTTCTAGCTGGTAAACGGTAAATTTGCCAGTGCGATCTTCAATCAGGAAACGTGTCGCAGCAGAATGGGGTGGGTACGAGAGAGGTCTAGATTTCTCACAAAGTCATAGGGTCCAGAGATTGGAGAGGTTGGGTTACGTGGCGGGAGTGGGATTTACTATAGTTGGGAGATGTAATTGAGTTGAAAAGGAATTGATGGTTTTGAAATCTCCTGAGTTGGAGACATTTCGGCGCGCAGAAACACACATTGTAGAAAAAAAAAAAAAGGTTTTGACCAGCCACTTTCAGACTTGAACTCCTGCTTGCAAGTCACGGGGGGTTCATGTTGGGACGAGTAAAACTGTATCTGGAAGTATTTTGCATCCTCACGTGCACGATTTTACTCGCTCTTTAAAGCGAGTAAAAACTCGTACTCATTTATTCGCGTGTTAAGTCCGCCTCACATTTGGCGAGTAATTTTGGCTGAGCGCCGAGTCGTTACCCGCCCAAAGCGAGTAAAAAAAAAGGGGGAGTTAAAAACTTGACTCCTTGCCCATGTCCATCGCTAGGGCTGGAACCAAACCAGGATAGGTTTGGTTCGAACCACCTTGGGAACCCTCCCTCTGTTACCTAGCCCGATTGGGTTTCAACGAAGAAGCACCAGTTCCACTGGAACTGGACGTGGTCCGTGATGTGACTATAATGACCATAAATTTCAAAATATGGAAAAACGCAACCATGTAAAAAGATGTGTCTACCATGATTGTTGGCGCTTGAATTGAACTGGACTAGTCTGATCCGAACCAAAAGAGGTTAGACCGGACCTTTTGACTGGTTCGGCCAGATCTTTGGCCGGTTCGTTTCGAACCAGTTGGATTTGGCAGCGAAACAGTCCAATAAACAGAGTAAAATAGGCGAACCAATTTGATTCGGTTGCTTGCTCATATCCATGCCCTACTTACAAGTCAACATTTGAGTGGTTATTTCTATGCCTTTGCTGTTTCCCTTTTCAATCTCAGGGATCTTACAAGAAACCAGCTTTCAGGCAGCATTCCCTCTAGTGTTAGTGCTCTTGCTCAGCTCACTGTCTTGTAAGTCGCACATACCAATTTATGGGATATAATCCCACATGTATGCTCACCATATCATCAGCCAGATAGATTGGTATTCAGGATTTTGTTTAAGGTTTTAGGTAGTACAACAATATAAGGGAGCTCATACCCAAACCCCTGTTTGGTTCGACTCGAACTTGTTTGCACACAGCATCTAAGCCTATTCCTACCTCCCACACCATTCCGCCATTTTTTCCTGCATGTGAGAATGGCGTGGGAACCTTCTAGGTGAGGATGAGCAAGAGCAAACTCGAACTTGTTCGACTCGAACATGTTTGAGTCGAACCGAACAGAGGTTCGCCCTTATGCTCATCCCTACCAGAAGGTTCCCACCCCAATCCTACATGTTGGAGAAAAAAGGCCGAAAAAAATAAAAATAAACAAAACAGGTAAAAAACGGAATCAAGCTGAACCCGAACTTGTTCAAGTCAAACATACGGACGGTTGAACATTGAATACCCAGTTCAGTTGCAAAATTAATGTTCCACCCGAACTATGTTCGGTTGGACCCACCCCATTCAGTCGACTTGAGTCAAGTACGGGTCAGGTTGGGTCGAGTTGTAGTCCGGTCAGGAGCCCACGGCAGCCGAACCTACTGGACGGGCCGGCTGTGTGAAACAAGGAAAACAGGAATGAAATGACTATGGAAGATTGGGTACAAATACAACCCTAGAAACCCTGTACCCCATATGTGCTACCCCACTATAGCCTACAGAAACTATGTCATATAAATCTGACACACCCCCACAGGCAAAGTGGGGGAGAACAAGGGGTCACAAGACCAGTCAGGTAAAGCAAAGCAGAGCAAGCTCAGGGTGGATCACAACGTCACCACACAGTCCGAGCACAAGAGCAGGGCCAGAGGCCAGTTCACATGCAGGAGTACAGACATATATATATAGAACTAGACAAGCAAGAGCAGGTATAAATATATGTAACAGTACAAGTGAAGTCAAGAGGAGAGCAAGTGAGGCAAGACAGGCACAAGACCCAGCTGGGTGCAAAAGCGCTGATGGTCACAAGGCGCGAGTGCCTTGGTGAACACATCAGCAGTGTTGGCCTCAGAGGCCACGTACGCAAGTCGCAACTGACCACGCTGCTGCAGCTCACAAGCAAGGAAGTAGCGGAGAGCAATGTGCTTCGTTCTGTGCTCCAAGCGCTGCTCTCGACACAAGGCCAGCATGGCCTTGTTGTCTACGTACAGCACTGGAGGAGAACGAGGCGGCTCTCCAAGGTCAGTCAGCAGGTAGGTGAGCCAGCAAAGCTCCTGTGCAGCCATGGCCCCGGCGTAGATCTCAGCCTCACAACTGGAGCCGAGAACTGAAGACGAGCGAGTAGACCGCCACGAGACAGAGCCGGAACCAAGGCTGAAGGTGTAACCCTGTGACGACCGCTGCGTAGCCTGGTCGTCAGCCCAAGAAGCGTCCGCGTGGCCGGTAAGGACCACTGGACTCCGCCCTCCAAGCACTAGCCCCATGCCCGACGTGCTGCACAGGTAGCGCAATACCCTCTTCGCTGCAGCCATGTGCTCTGGTCTGTGTCTCCCAGGAGCAACATAGCGAGCAAGAATGCTCAGAGGGTATGCAAGGTCAGGTCGTGTGCAGGTCATCAGATACATGAGGCAGCCAACAAGCTCTGCGTACGGGCCACTCGACTCTACGGACTCATCCGAAGGCAGAGCTGAGAGTGAGTGGCGAGTAGGCAGAGGAGTGGCCTGAGGCGAGGAGTACGTGAAGCCGAAGCGCTGGAGGACCTGCTGCACCATGTGTGACTGAGTCAAGGTAATGGTGCGGCGTGCTCTGTCCCGAGTGATCTGCAAGCCAAGGTAGCTGCGCAGTTCACCCAGGTCTGTGCACGTGTGTCTCTTCAGCAGCTCGGACTTCACGTAGGCGAGTCCAGCAGTGTCCGCTGTGGCAAAGACCAAGTCGTCGACGTACACGAGGATGTAGAACGGCGGCAGGGAAGTGTCGGTGCGAAGAAACAGCGACGGGTCAGCAGTAGAAGGAGCAAACCCAAGAGCCGCAAGCGTAGTCCTCAGTGTGTCGTGCCACTCACGCGGTGCCTGACGGAGACCGTAGACTGGCCGTCGGAGGCCCCACTGGGTGCCAGGAGGGAAAATCCCAGTGAAGCCAGGTGGACGGCGAAGCCAGATCTCCTCGTGCAGGCTACCCTGCAAGAACGCAGTGCTGAAGTCGAGAGAGTGAAGCTCGTAGTCGCGCTGAGCGGCTATGTGCAGCAGCACCCGAAGAGTAGTCATCTTCGGGGTGGGAGAGAAGGTCTGAAAGTAGTCAACTCCCTGCCGCTGACTGAAGCCACGAGCAACGTAGCGTGCCTTGAAGACAGGTGGAGAGCCCGGCGGCCGCTTCACCCTGAAGATCCACATGCCACTGACGATGTTCGCCCCAGGAGGGGGAACCGCGTCAACGTAGGTGCCTGTGGACTTCCAGGAAGCCATCTCTGCATCCATAGCTGCCTGCCACTGAGAGGAGTAGGGACCCTCTACGGCCTCCGCGTAAGAACGCGGAGTCGGGATGTCTAGTGCATCCGGGTCTCCCTCAGGGGCAAGCAGTACAGACGCGAGATGAGGTGAAGCAGCAGCTAGACACTGTAACTCCTCCTGCCTGTCCTCTAGGACGTCCGTGCCAAGAGCACACTCACCCCCGACGGACGGAGGACAGACAGACGCAGACTCAGCAACCAGACTAGCAGCGTAGTCGAGACGACAGCGAGCAGCAAAGTCGACGAGCTCAGCGACTAGAGCAGACGCAGCAGTGGACTCAAAAGAGGGGTCAGTGACGACAGTAGCAAGCAGACGCGTGACAGTAGGACTGGCAGCACGAAGAGAGTCCGACTCAGGGTCGGCAAGCGCAGGAAGAGAGGACTCAGGAGGAGAAGGCAAAGGGGCACGCAGAGGAGCAGTGGACGGACGCAAAGACATCCGGTGCGTGCCAGGGACAGGAGGAGGACGCTGACGCGAACTGCGACCACTAGCGCGAGCAGCACGAACAGGCGACGCGGGACGAGACGCAGGCTCACGACGCTCAGCAAGACCTCCAGTAGGACCAGTGTAAGGAGAGGGAGCAGGCAGTGGAGAGGAAGGCTCCAGCAGGGACTGCGACTGGACAGGCGGTGGACACTCTACTGGAGGAGAAAGACCAAGAACCTGCTGCAGGAGTGGAACGAAGTACGGCCGAGGCCGCGCGGCAGCTCCAGACTCAGCAGGGACAGCACCACCACCCTCAGCGACAGCACCAGCGCCACCCACACCTCCAGCGGCAGGACCGACAACAGTAGGCTCAGCACCAACGCCCTCAGCAGCTCCAGCTCCAGGAGGACCCGCAGGTCCAGCAGCTCCGGGACCGGCAGCACCCGCACCCTCTACAGTCGAGGAAGCTCCAGCTCCAGCTCCAGCAGTACCTCCAGACTCAGCAGCACGCCTCCAGCGGCGAGCGAACCACTCGCGCAGCTCCTGTGGAGAGAGGGGCTCCCGGCGAGACGCAGCAGCAGGAGAAACCCCAGGCTCAGCAGCTCCAGACGCAGCACCCCCAGGTTCAGCAGCTCCCAGCTCAGCACCCCCAGGCTCAGCAGCTCCCGACCCAGCACCCCCAGACCCAGCACCTCCAGGCACAGCACCCCCCGGCTCAGCACCCCCAGGCTCCGCACCCACCGCAGTAGCACCCTCAGGCCCAGCACCCCCAGCAGTAGCACCCCCAGGCTCAGCACCCCCGCGCACAGCACCCCCAGAGTCAGCACCCCCAGGCTCAGCACCCGCAGCAGCACCAGAGTCACCAGTAACCTCGACCGGGTCAACGGCGTCTACCTGGGACACACCTGAGGGGGCAGGAACCTGAGGGGGGAGGGGGTCTACCGGGGGGGGAACCGGTACAAGGAAGTCCGGGGGAGGAGGGAGGGAAGGAGTGCGGTAGGGGAAGAGACGGTAGAAGGGGACTGACTCGTCGAACGTGACGTCCTGGGAGGACAGAACACGACGAGAGGAGGGGTGGTAAAACTGCCACCCTGGGGCGTCAGTGGGGAAGCCAAGGAAGACACAGGGAGCAGCACGAGGGGACAGCTTGTCCGCAGACAAGTCGCGGACAAACGCCCGAGATCCCCAGACACGGAACACAGACGCATCGCCAACCTTCCCCGTCCACAACAAGGCTGGGGACATCGCAGGCCGAGAGACCCGGGGGTGAAGGTTGAGCTGATGCGCCGCGTACCTCACCGCAAACGGCCACAGAAAATGGGGGGCAGCCGCATGCATCATGGACGTACGAGCGACATCCATGACCATGCCAATGCGGCGCTCAGCAATCCCATTTTGCTGTGGTGAGTCCGGAAGCGTGAAGGTCTGGCGGATCCCCCGTGTGCGACAGTAGTCTCGCAGAAGGCGAGAAGAGAACTCTCCGCCTCTGTCAGAGTGCAGACGCAGAACAGGAAAGTCCGAGCCGAAGCTCTTCCTGAGCTGGAGACGAGCCTCGCGGATCCAGTCGATCAGCACCTCAGTGACCTCACCCTTGCTGCGCAAGGGGAGGACTGTGGTGTAACGCGAGTAGTCGTCAACCACCAACAGGAAGTAGCGCTCGTAACCCTGCCCACGGACGGGGGCTGGGCCCCACACATCCATGTGAAGCGTCTGCAGGGGAGCCTCTGTCGGGGGGAAGTGGGAGGAGTGAGGAGTAGCCCGGAGGCGACCCTCGACACAGGGGACACAGGAAGGTCCTGGCCCGGAGGGGAGAGGAGGGAGAGACTGGGGAAGACCAGAGACAAGGACACGGGAAGCCATGCTCCGAAGACGGGGCAAGGAGGGGTGGCCAAGACGGTGGTGCCACAGGAGAGTCTCGTGAGACAGGAGGCGACAAGAACAGGGGGCAGACTCAGGACCTGACCGGGACGCAGCAGCAAGCACCTGACCCGACGCAGCCACCTGACCAGACGCAGGGACAGGAGGAGACTCAACGGTCAGGGTGTAGAGACTCGACCCCGGCCGACGCGAGAACGTGGCCAGGTGTCGGCCTGTGCGTGCCTCCGTGCAGTGGGTCACCCGCTGACTCGCAGGAGTGAACTGGTGAACACCCCCATCCTGCAGGTCCGCTCCACTCACCAAGTTCGTAGAGAACGAGGGAAGGTACAGACCCGACAGGGTGCCCGAAGGGGCAGCCGGACACGGGAGGACAGTGGAGAAGTGAGACAGGACAGGACCTCCAGAGGGGTCAGCAAGGGAGACTGCAACCGGCCGGCCGAGCGGCGTAAGGGTAGTGCGGTCTCGAAAGAAGGAGCGAGAAGCTCCGGAGTCAAGTGTGAAAGTGAGGGAGGACGAGGACGACGCAGTACCTGAGAGCGCAGTCTCACCAGTACCTGAGAGCGCAGACGCACTGGCACCTAGAGCAGCAGCCTCACAAGCACCTAGCGCAGCAGTACCAATGCCCGGGTCGGGCTGGAAACAACGGTAACCCTCATTCTCCTCACTATAATCCACAACATACATAGCAGTAAGGATAGCATCAAAATCAAGATCAAAGATCGCTACACCAGCCCTGAGAAGCTCATCCCAGCGAGGGATCTCACTAGCCCCAGGGAACTGCTGACGCCAGGCGTCCGTCAGGCAGCCAAAGCAGCGCTGGGTGGCGAGGGCACCCCCACACTGCTCACCCGCGCGGTCGCCGGAACAAAGAACGTAGGTGCAGGGACCAGTACCCCCACCCCTCTGACGCCCAGCGTACCACTCACGAAGCTGCTGAGGCGAAGGGATGTCCCGCGAGCGCTGCTGCTGCTGCCGGTGCGAGCGCTGGCCACCACCACCGCCGCTACGCTGCTGGGGACCACCCCGACCAGCTCCACCTCCTCCACCACCACTGCCTCCTCCGCTGCCGCCTCCACCGCCTCCACCTCCGCCGCCTCCACCTCCGCCGCTGCCTCCACCACCACCGCTGGCACCACCACCACCGTCTCCGCCGCTGCTGCCACCACCACCACCACCCCCGCCACTAGTCCCGCCGCCACCCCCACTCCCTCCGCCGCCACCGCCGCCACCGCCACCGCCCCCTCCAGCTCCACCCGCGCCCTTGCCCCCCTTGCCCTTGCTGGAGCGACGTCTCCCACTAGGGGCAGACGCCGCGCCGACCGACTCAAGACCAAGCAGGTCGGCAGCAACAGCAGAGGCAACAGAGGGCAGCAAGGGGGAAGGAGAGCACCCCTCAAAGATGGGGGTGCGAGGGTCACCACGAGAAGCACCTACAGCGACTATGCTCTTCTCCGCTGCAAGGAGGGCCTTCTCGAGGAGGTCGACGGTGAGGGTGGTGGGACAGACTGCGAGAAAGTGGTCCCTGACGACGCGAAGGGAGTCAGGGAGGCGCGCGACTACGTAGTAGAGAGCGATGTACATGGGGGGGGGGGTTCTTAGCGCAGAACTCAGCAGGAAGGGCGGCGCGGTAGCGAGTGTCACTAGTGCGGAGGTGCGTAATGAGGTCAGCGACAGTGGGAAAGGCAGAGAGGTCAGGAAAGAGGTAGGGAAGCATGAGACGGCTCAGTGCAGCAGTGGCAGGGGAGGAGTAGCGCGCAACTACAGCGTCGTACAAGGTCTGAGCACTCTTGTACTGACTAAAGTGCGCACGCTCAGAGGTAGGGAGGTGGCGACGCACAGCAAGACGTGCAGCAGCATCGCGGGTGGCCCACTTAGAGTGGACAGCGGGATCAGCATCAGCAGCAGGAGCAGGAGAGGCGCCAGAGGTGAGATCAAAGAGAGAAAGGTCGTCAGCCCTGTCGCACTGTAAGAACAGCTGCAGGTCGTCTAACCAGACCTCAAAATCAATGGCGCGACCCTCAGCGTCAAAAGCTAGGACACTAGGGGTAGCCATGGCGACGACAGCGACGCAGTGCAAGCAGCAGGGAAAGAGCTCGTAGTGTCAGTGGGACTGTGCTCACCAGGCAGGGCAGGTCGAGTAGGTATGCAGAAAGGCGGCTCAGCGACCTGGCGGCTCGGAGCAGGGCGGCTCGGCTGCTGGGCGGCTCGGGCGCAGGGCGGCTCGGCTCCCGGGCGGCTCAGCTCCCGGGCGGCTCGGCGGCTGGGCGGCTCGGGTGCAGGGCGGCTCGACTCCCGGGCGGCTCGGCGGCAGGGCGGCTCGGGGCCCGGGCGGCTCGTCGTCGGGCGGCTCGGCTCACGGGCGGTTCGGCTGCTGGGGCGGCTCGGCCAGGAGATCCAGGGGCGGGGCCGTCAGGTGCAGCGGCGGGTTGACCGGTGCAATGGCGGGCCGGCAGGTGCAGCGGCGGGCCGGCAGGTGCAGCGGCGGGCCGGCAGGTGCAGTGGCGGGCCGGCAGGTGTAGTGGCGGGCCGGCAGGTGCAGGCGGCGGGCCGTAGGGTGCAGTGGCGGGCCGGCAGGTGCAGTGGCGAGGCCGTCAGAGGCGGCGGGCCGGCAGGTGCAGCGGCGAGGCCGTCAGAGGCGGCGGGCTGCTGGGTGCAGCGGCGGGCCGGCAGGTGCAGCGGCGGGCCGGCAGGGGAGGCGGCGGAGCCGAGTCAGGGGAGGCGGCAGGGCCGCGTCAGGGGAGGCGGCGGAGCCGCGTCAGGGGAGGCGGCGGTGCCGCGTCAGGGGAGGCGGCGGAGCCGCGTCAGGGGAGGCGGCGGGGCCGCGTCAGGGAAGGCGGCGGGGCCGCGTCAAACAGGCGGCGGGGCCGCGTCAGGGGAGGCGGCGGAGCCGCGTCAGGGGAGGCGGCGGGGCCGCGTCAGGGGAGGCGGCGGGGCCGCGTCAAACAGGCGGCGGGGCCGCGATCAGGAGAGGTGGCGGGGCCGCGTCTGAGGGACAGCGGGGCCGCGAGGGAAAAGGCGACCCGAGGGGTCGCTAAAAAAAAGGCGCGCCTCGGGGCGCGCTTCGGTGGGCCCTAAAAAAACGGTCCTAAGGTAGGACCCGCTCTATACCATGTGAAACAAGGAAAACACGAATGAAATGACTATGGAAGATTGGGTACAAATACAACCCTAGAAACCCTGTACCCCATATGTGCTACCCCACTATAGCCTACAGAAACTATGTCATATAAATCTGACAGGCTGTGACCCGAGGGAGGGTCGGGTTGACTGAGTGTCAAGGCAATCCGAGCTGATTGCGAGGGATCTGGTAATCCCGCTCATCTGCAGTGACGCCCGATGCTCAAGGCTAGTTCGAACCGAACTCGAACTTGTTCGACTCGAACAGTCATACTCCACACTCTTGAAAAGTGTTCTACTCAAGTGGAACTTGTTCAGCTCAACTTCAACTGTTCGAACCAGTTTGAATCAATCAATTTCGAGTAAAATTTTCTCATGCCTAGTCCTGCCCTACCTAACCTGGTCAGCCGACCTGAACCATCAGGCCAAACCTCAACCAAAGTGCTGTTTGGTACTTTGCTCAACCCTAGTGTCGTGTGCCTAGCTCAGCAATGGATTCTTAACCATCCTTTTATGCCCCCTTGTGACATTTCGTATTCCCAATGGATAATCCTACCCTAGCCCACCAACTTCGTCTTTCTTTGTCCGGGTCTGGGAAGCAAAGACGCCTGTAACAATGGGTTTTTCCAAGGCACTTCGCCTCCTTTATCGTGCCCTTGCTGACTTTGGCATTCCGTTTTTTGCCTTTGCCTCATTCTAACATTCCATCATATCTTCATCACGGTTCATGTCAGTTACCTTTTTGAAAATAAACTCACTGGCTCTATCCCTGCAGAGGTTGGCTCATTGAGGAAGTTGGTGCGCTTGTACGCATTTTGTACATCAGATGCACGACTTTCTCGTTCTTTGTTGTCTCCTGTCAAGCAACCATCTTTCCCTCCAAGCGCCCCAATTCAACTCACACCCCTCTTTGCCATCCACTCTTTCTTCTGCTGTCCTCACTCTACTACAACGTTGCTGGTTTTTATTGAAGACACATTTACCACAACAAGGCAATAGGAAATAAGAATCAATTTCACTATTTATCAAGAATAAAAGTCATGTAACATCACAGCAGTCATCCTGCAATGCCTTTCTCACCTCTTGTTTCTGCCCCGTTTCCTGCCATAGACCACTATTACAGTCGTGTGACATTCCGTTTATTTGATGGATAACCTATCGTAGCTTACTAACTCGTTTTTTTCGCCATTTAACTATGCGGGAAAATTCCTCCGTCCTCCGGGACACGAGCTATTGCCATTGTCTCCCCCATGTTATATCCCATCTTCTGGTTCTTCATTTTCGCATTCAAATGCAACGACAGGTCCTTTAGGGGTAATCAGCTCACGGGTTCCATCCCTGCTGAAATTGGATCATTACCATCTCTCTCAGCGATGTAAGGCTCTCCTCTGCCACATCAGCATAATTCCTGGCCAAGGCAGCTCATCTTGAGCCAGCATGAGCCGGCGTGCTGACAAGTCGAGCCAAAGACTCGGCCACAACGAGCCGGGCAGGCAGCTGACCCGACTCGTGGCTCGACCATTGAAAGCAAACTGGTCAAGCCGGAACGAGTGGCTCTGGCTGTTCTACGAACGAATAGCCGGGTCTTCGGCGTAAGTTCTTCGAGTCCGGCTCGTCGAGACAGCAGCCCGACGGGCGGAGCAGGATCGTTGGCTTGACTCGCCTTGCTGACGAGCTGTCAGCTCAAACGGTTGCTTGTGTGTACTCCCTCCCTAATTTCTCGTCTTTCGACTTCCTCACCTCCTTTACCTCCTCTGTTACGTTGCCCGATTGGATTAGAACAAACTAGTGCCTGTTCCAGTCGAACCGGACATGGTTCGTCACTTCAATGACCATGTATGAAAAACTATGTATAAAAACAACCATGTATGAAGGATGTGACTACAATGAATGCTGCTGGTTGTCAAATCGAACCAAACTAGTTTGATCCAAACCGAAAGCGGTTCGACCAAACCTATTGACTGGTTTGGCCAGATCTCTGGCCAGTTCGTTTTGAACAGGTCAGTTTGGCACCGAACAAGTTCAATTAACAGAGTAAAGTAACCGAACATGTTCGATTCGGTTGCTTGCTCTGTTCGGTTGTTTTGTCCATGCCCTACTTACAAGTCAACATCTGAGTGATTATTTGCTATACCTCTATCGCTTCCCTTTTTCAATCCCAGGTATCTTTCGAGGAACCAGCTTTCAGGCAGCATTCCTTCTAGTGTTAGTGCTCTCGCTCAACTCACTCTCTTGTAAGTCGCACATTACATTTTGTGCGATATAAGGCTACATGTATGCTCACCATATCATTAACCAGGTAGATTGGTATGAAGGAATTGATTTCAGGTGCTAGGTAGGTACAACAATAAAAGGGAGCGCCAAAACCCTGATCGGTTCGACTCGAGCTTGTTTGCACACCGCATCTAAGCCCATTCCTACTTCCCACACCATTCCGCCAATTTCCCGCATTTAGTAATGGCGTGGGAAGCTCCTAGGTGAGGATGAGCGCAAACTAGAACTTGTTCCACTCTAACATGTTTGAGTCAAACCAAACAGAGGTTCGTCCTTATGCTCATCCCTACCTAGAAGGTTCCCAAGCCATTCCTACATGCTGGAAAAAAAAGCTTAAGATGGACGGTCGAGCATTGAATATCCACTTCAGTTGCAAAATCGATGTTCGACGTGAACTGAATATGCTGGGTTGGACTTGTCCCATATGGTCGCCTTGAGTCGGATATGGGTGAGGTTGGTTCGGGCCGTAGTCGGGACAGGATTCCTAAACAGACGACCCGATTGGGGCTTATAGGGGCGGGCAGGCTGTGACCCGAGGGCAGGTCGAGTCGACCGAGCGTCAAGGCCATCTGAGCTGAAAGCGAAGGATCTGGTAATCCCGCTCATCCGCGGGGCTTATAGAGGGGCGGGCCAGCTGTGATGTGATCCGAGGCCGGGGCGGGTCGACCGAACTCAAACATGTTCGACTCGAACATGTGAACACCACAAACCTGAAAAGTGTTCGATTCAAAATAAACTTGTTCAGTTCGACCATTTCAGGTGTTCGAACCAGTTCAAATCAAGCATGTTCGAGTACAAATATGCTTATGCCTAGTCCTGCCCCAACTAACGAGGTCAGACCATCTGAACCATCAGGTTGAACCTGAACCAAAATGCTGTTTGGTATATTGTACAACCCTAGTGTCGTGTGCCTTCTGCAATAAATAAGCATCTTTCTGCCCAATTTCCTTGAGACATTTCGTTCTCCCTATGAATATTCCTACCCTATCCCACTAGGTTGATGCTGTGTTTATACCGACCGGATCTGAGAAGCAGAGACGCCTTTAACAACCGTTTTTTTCAAAGCAGTTCGCCTTCTTTTTCATGCTACTGATGACTTTGGCATTCCGTTCTTTGCCTTTGCCACTGTCTCACATCCCGTCATATTTTTATCACGTTTCGCTTCAGGTATCTTTTTGACAACCAGCTCACCGGCTCCATCCCTGCAGAGATTCGCTCATTGAGGAATTTGGTTTTGATGTAAGCATTTTGTACATCAGATGCACAACTCTCTTGTCCTGTCTTTTTCTTTTATGGAGCAACCATCTTACCCGTCAAGCGCCCCAGTTCAATTTACACCTCTCTTTGCCATCCTCTCTTTCTTCTGCTGTTCTCACCTCACCCTACTAGTAGAAGGCTACTACATTTGGCCTTTATTTAAGAAACTTAGTTTAGCCGCAGCAAGGCAATAGAAGAATAGAAAAATCATCAATAAAAACCAATAATAATTAGAAAATCCAAAATATTAGGATTCATTTGGTCAGCATTCCTCTCCTCATCCTGGTGCGTGACCTCTGGAGGCTCATATTGTCCAAAGAAATCCCTTTTCTCACAGGAAACGAACCATGTCAAATTAAGCAGAAGTTGGGCAGAGGTTTTCAAGGCAAAGATCTCGAATGTAGTTAGACAACGGTTTTGTGATTGCTTAATCTGTGTGTTAGCCTTTCTATAAATTCGTGCTTGTGCTTGGGTGTAATCAATATTTTTTGGATCATTTCGAGTGAAAATTTCTTTACCAACGTATTGACGCGGAGAGAGTTTTCAGCACACGAACCAATCGATAGTCATAACGCTGCGCAAAGGAGTGTGAGAATGCTCTAGTGGTTTTAGTTGACGCTGCTCTTGGTGATTCGTTTGACAAACACGGACCCTTGGGTAGGGGCTGGTTATACCAGGCATCCGAGGACCATCAGAGGTGACCCCGTGGAGATAACCTTATGTGCGTTATTCGGCGTGCATAAAGTTTCTAGGTCCCACTGGTAGTCAACAGTAAGGCCCGCCTTGCCTTGAGCGAGTAGTTTTGCCGAGTCGTTACCCGCCCAAAGCGAGTGAAAGAAGTGAGGTGAGTAAGAAACTCATTGCCCATGTCCAGAGATAGGGGTCCACAGGTTTGGGTTGAACCACCTTGGGAGCCCTCCGTCCGTTACTTGACCCGATTGGGTTACAACAAACTGGTGCCGGTTCCACTCGAAGGGGGCACGGTTCATGACTAATATAACAATGTCTTAAAAAATTATGAAACAAAACAACCATGTATAGAAAAATGTAACTGTAATGAGCTGAGCGCTGGTGGTCGAATCAAATCGAACTAGTTAGAGCCGAACCAAAAGAGGTTAGACAAAACCTTTTGACTGGTTTAGCCAGCTCTTGCCGGTTGGTTTCGAACCGGCTTGGTTTGGCACCAAACGAGCTCAATAGACAAAGTAAAATAACCGAACCAGTTCAACTTGGTTGTTTGCTATATTTGAGCCAATGTTTGAGGAAGTAAATATTTGAGTAATTATTTGCTATGCCTCTACTGCTTCCCTTTTTAATCTCAGATATCTTTCGAGGAACCAGCTTTCAGGCAGCATTCCTTCTGGTGTTAGTGCCCTCTCTCAACTCACTCTCTTGTAAGTCGCACATGTTGACTCCTATTGAGACCTAGAACCTCTAAGCACACCTCTGAATCTACTCTAGATAGTACGGGGTAACCTCCAAGGTTCCTCGGGTGCCTGGTAGAACCAACCCCCATCCAATGGTCCATGTTTGTAGAGGATTTTCTCTACGGTGAAATTACCTACGTGCACTAGAGAAATTCCAAACTCAATTGCGCAACGTTATGATGACTGATTGGCTCGTGTGTAGAAAGTTATCTTCGCAAATCGCGTCAACATGACGATAGAGAAATGTTCACCCACAAAAGTTAATTACAATTAAACACAAACACACAATGTATAGAAAGCCAAACACACAAATCAAGCAACCAGATGCACGACTCTCTTGTTCTGTCATTGTCTCCTATCAGGCAACCATCTTTCTGTCCTCAACCTACTACAATGTTGCTGGTTTTCAGTTAAGAAACATCAACCACAAGGCAATAGAAAATAAGAATCAGTTTGACTATTGAGGAAGAATAGACTTCATGTAATATCACAGCAGTCCTACTGCAATGCCTTCTTCAGCACCTCTTTTTGCCCCATTTCCTACCCTAGCCCACTATTACAGTCGTGTGACATTCCGTTTCCCTGATGGATAACCTATCCTAGCCCACTAGCTCTTGACACAAGCTATTGTCCTTGTTCTTCCCCATGTTCAATCCACCTTTTAGTTCTTCCTTTTTGCATTCAAATGCAACGACAGGTCCCTTAGGAGTAATCAGCTCACGGGTTCCATCCCTGCTGAAATTGGATCAGTACCATCTCTCTCAGCGATGTAAGGCTCTCCTCTGCCACATAAGCATAATTCCGGGTCAAGGCAGCTCATATTGAGCCAGCATGAGCCGGCGTGCTGACAAGCCGAGCCAAAGACTCGGCCTCAACGAGCCGGGCAGGAAGCTGACCCGACTCGTGGCTCGTCCACTGCTAGCAAACTGGTCGAGCCGGAACGAGCCGGCTCCGGCTGTTCTACGAACCAACAGCCGGGTCTTCGGTGTAAGTTCTTCTAGTCCGGCTTGTTGAGACAGCAGCCTGGTTCTTCGAGTCCGGCGGAGCAGGATTGTTGGCTTGACTCACCTTGTTGACGAGCCGTCGGCTCAAACAGTTGCTCATGTGTACTCCCTCCCTACTTTTCGACTTCCTCACCTCCTTTACCTCTACATCTCTGCCTCCATTCCGTTTAGGCATCAGCAAAACGCCAAACCGTTGTTCAGTTTGATGCAAATTGAACCGCGGCTCTTTTGTGCCAGCCAGTTTGAGTTAGACATGCTTTTGACTGGTTCGATCGGTTCGACTATCTTACACTATTTTGTAAACCCCTCCCCCCCCCCCCCCCCCCCCCCCGCCTCCCCCCTCACAAGCATTTTAAAACGTTTTCATGGATGGCCTTTAGGTAAAATCACCAAGGTTTCAATTAATTTGGTTTGAAACAACCCGGTCCGGCCCAGACAATCCCGTTTCTGGTTTGACTCAAATAGGCTTGGCTTGGTAGATTGCTCATGCCTTCTCTTTCTTATATTGGTCTGGTCCTGCAAACACACAAATGGACTCGGAACCATTCTTCCATCCCATGCATCCACCCCCTACACCACCAACAGCACTCTCGACGCCAACATGCTGTCAGGATCCGTGCCCTCCTCAATCACAAATCTCAAGGCTCTTTCTTTACTGTAAGTTGGATCCACTTTCACTCAAGCAACAGGTCGACCTGTCCCAACTCGACCCAATTTTTCTCACCTCGGCCACGAGCGGGTCGGCCTGAGGAATTCCCCGATCCGACCGGCTAAAAGGGGTTGGTTTGGCATATACCGGAGGTCAGGTCAGGTCGACCTGCTGGCAGATTCCGACCCCGGAGTCGGGCCCGATCGGGTCGGGTTGACCTGGTCGGGTCGAGCCCACCAGAGGAGTGAGTTATCTAACCTTTTCAAACTAGGAGTAGTATTTGACAATGCAACCGAGGTTCGAGACAAACCATCAATGGCGAATGGCCAGCATAGGTATGAACCGTCAGTGGCCAGTGATCAGCCTAGGCTCTAGCTTTGTGACGAACCGCCTATATGGTCGGCCCATGGGCCGGCCAAACTAGAAGTCAGCTTGACCAGAAGTGACTGGAACTCAACCTCGACCTGCTTTGGCTATTAGGCTGGTGAGGTTCGAAACGGGCAGGCCCGAGTTTGACTCCTTGCAGCTCCATGTCCATCTCCTTGCACACCTCCACGTGTCTCTTGCCTCCCTTGTGTTGGACAGTTCCCTCTCTACCAACCAGCTCACCAACTCCATCCCCACTGACATTGGCTTGTTGACAAATCTGGTAACCTTGTAAGTAGGGATGAGGTTCGGCCCGGGTTGAACCAAGCCAGGACGGCAAGAAAACTGGGCGACTGGTTCCCGACCCGGACTGGCCGAGCAGTCCCTTGGCCCGGGCTCAACCGTGAGTACCCTGGCCAAACCTTTTCGACTAAGTTAGCTTTAGAACACAAGTTGGAGAAGTGGGGTGGGAGGGGAGGGGAGGGGGGATACGCTGCCCTGTAAGTCGAGATCTTGCGTGCAAAATTACCAGATATAGTGCAGTCTGCCTTACATTGCATTTGGATGGTTGGGATTTTTAGATTTGAGCGAATTAGAAACGGTTCACCGCAAACCCGGAATCCGCTGGGTAGACATGGGCAAAAAGCAAGGCAAGTAATACTCCCCCCGTTTTTTGCCGACTCGTTCGCGTAATGAGGTGAGGCAAGTATTACCCTCTACGAGTAATTTTTGCCCTCGCCCGACTCGCTAGTCGCCAAAAAGAACAAGTATCACTAACTCGTTACAAGCAAATAAAATACTCATGGCGAGGCAAGTAATGCACTCCTTGGCAGGAACACCCCCAAGGAAGGACACACAAGTTGGCATAGGGAAATATTCAACCGTGCATTCCCTTGCGCAGATTCCCAAAGACAGTGTATAATAAATCCGTATTCTAGCTGGGAACCGGTAGATTTGCCAGTGTGATCACCAATCAAGAAACGTGTCGCATCAGAGTAGGTATATTTCTCCGAAAGTCTTAAAGTGCAGAGATTGGAGAGGTTGGGTTATGTAGCGGGAGTGGAATTTAGTGCAGAGATTGGAGAGGTTGGGTTATGTAGCAGGTGGTTTTAAAATCTCCCTGTTTGAGTTGGCAACATTTCGTCGCGCAGAAACACACATCGTAGCAAGAAAAAAAGGTTTTTACCAGCGACTTTCAGATTTGAGCCCCTGCTTGCAAGTCCGGGGGGGCTTATATTGGGACGAGTAAAACTGTATCCGCGGGCATTTTTTTCCTCGGGAGTACGATTTCAATTGCTCTTTACAACGAATAAAACACGTACTGTTTACTCACGAGAAATGTCGGCCTCGCCTTGGGCGGGTAATTTTGGTTGAGGCGCCGAGTCGTTACTCGCCCAAACCAAGTAAAAAAAAAACAAAAGAGGCGAGTAAAAAACTCGACTCCTTGTCCATGTCCACAGCTAAGGCTCAAACCAGACCAGAAGAGATTAGGGTCGAACCACCTTGGGTACCCTCTCTCCGTTACCTAGCCCGATTGAGTTAGAACAAACTAGAGCCTGTTCCACTCGAGCCGGATGCGGCTCGTGACTGTTGTCGGAAAAACTCCTCCCACCGCCTATCCCTGCCATCTCTCCCCTTCCCTGCCCTTCCTGTACTGTTGACTGGAAACTATATCTCACTTCCTGCTGTGGGTTCCCTTCCACCCTTCTTCTCCTTGCCTTCCAAGCTCTCTCTTATGCCTCGGGCTCTATCTCTTCACTACTTGCCTCTGCCTCCATCCGCACTCCTTTCTTGCCTCACCCCTCTCTCCACATCACTGCCCCTGGCTGGTTCTTCCTTGCCCCCTCCCGTGACTAGCTGCTGCCGACCAAACCCTGGTCATGGGACCTTGATACCCCCTTTCTCTCCTTCGCATGCCTGCAATCGCCACATTAGTCACGTGATCCATCACTCGTCGCCCATGTCCATCATTCAGCACCAACACTCCTGAGTCTTTCACCTCTCTCTCTCTCACTATCCACCGCTGCTGGGAAAGCCCCACGTCCAGACAATGCCTTACTTACAAGTCAACAATTGAGTAATTACTTGTTTCACCTATACTGCTTCCCATTTTACTCTCAGTGATCTTTCCAGGAACCAGCTGTCAGGCAGCATTCCTTCTACTATTTATGCTCTCGCTCAACTCACTCTCCTGTAATTCACCTAGACCATTTTATGAGACATTATCCCACCCACATGTATGCTCACCATATCAGTTAGTTAGATTGGTATGAAGGAATTTAATACTAGGTGTCAAAACTAGAGCTTAGAATGGATACATTAGTAATGAGCTCGAAGCTCTCTAAGTACATCCAGGAATCGGGGGCAATCTCTAGGGAATGGGGGTAATCCCAAGGCAATCTCCAACTGGTGGGTTGGAGATTGCTTGGAGATGACATTTGGGTTTGATTGGGATGTAGGTGTACACCCAACCAAACACAAAGTGCAAACTACACTACGCTAGGATGCAGAAAGCACAAATACGAAGTGTGAGATTGAGGGCTAACACTAACACCAATCCAACTCAAGGCAGAGAAGGTGGAGCGCAGAGCCCCATGGCTCTAAGAAGACGATGGTGAGGAACTTTCCCAAAGGGCTTGGTGAATAGATCAGCCAAGTTGCAGTCAGATGCAACGTACTCCACGTTTAGCTGCTCCCGCTAAACAAGGTCACGAATGAAGAAGTGCCGAAGTTCGATGTGCTTGGTGCGAGTGTGATACACGGGGTCCTGGGAGAGGTGGATGGTGCTCTTGTTGTCACACCAGAGGGTGGGAGTGGGCTGAGGGTAGCCAAGCTCCTGGAGGAGGAAGGTGAGCCAACGGAACTCTTGAGCCGCCATGGTGCCAGCGTAGAGCTCTGCTTCACAGGAGGAGAGGGAGACTGCAGAGGACCTGGACAATTCCGCTCCCAAGGGTGAAGTAGTAGCCCTGGGAGGAGCGTCGGTCGGTCTAGTCATCGGCCCAAGAGAAGTCAGTGTAACCTTCTAGTCGAGGAAGAGAAAGCTGTGAAACAATCAGAAGAGGAATGAAAGAGGATTGAACTAGCAAGAATGAGGATACAAATAGCAAACCCTAGAAGGGTTGTACTCGCTATAGAGCACCCCACTACAGGCTAGAACAATAAGATAATATTCTGACAAAAGCCCACCAAGTGTGAGTATTTGAGACTTGGAGCCCTGCAGATAGCACAGCACCCGCTTCGCCGCTTTCGAGTGAAGATCAGTGAAGCGGCCAGGAGCCACATAGCGAGAGAGGACACTGACAGGGTATGCAAGGTCAGGCCGGGTGCACATCATGGCGTACATGAGGGACCCAACAAGCTCCGGATATGGCTCAGAGCAGGCCTCTGGTGTGGGTACAGCTGGAGCTATGAGGAGGTTTTGCAGCGGCAACGGGGTGGCCAAAGGTGTGCACAACTCCATCTCAAAACGCCTGAGCACATTGTTGATGTAGAACTCCTGGGAGAGTGAGATGTGCGAGCCTGGCGATCACGAGTGATCTCCATCCCCAGGTAGTGCTTGATGTCACCGAGGTCTTTCATCAGGAGGGCCTTGCTTAGGGCCGCCTGGACAGAGGTTATTTGGGCAGAGTCCTTGGCAACGAGGATGAAGTCATTGACGTAAAAGAGACGGCGAATGAAGAGAGTTGGATCAGCAGATGATGAGTGAAACTCCAATGAGAGAATGACATCTTTCACTTTGTTGTGCCATTCACGATGGGCTTGTTTGAGGCCGTAATCAGGGCGATTCAGCTTTCAGACAGTGCTGAGAAGGAACTCTCCTGGAAAGCCTTCAGGTCAGTCCATAAACACAGTCTCCTTGAGGTGTCCTTGGAGGAATGCCGAAGAGGCGTCCATGGATTTGATCTCAAAATCGTCTCGTGCGGCTACATCTAAGAGCGTGCGAACTGTGGGTGGTTTGGATGTGGGAGAGAAGGTTTTGAAGAAGTCAAAGTACTGCTGCTGGGTGAATCCCTTGGCCACATAGCGCGCTTTGAACACTGAGGTCTCGTCCGGAAGCTGCTTCACTCGAAATAGCCACTTGCCCCCAACGATGTTAATTCATGGAGGTGGAGTTTTGTTGTCAAAGGAGTGGTTGCGAGTGAAGGCTTCACACTGAGCTTCCATGGCAGCGCACCACTTGGCAGCATGGGGACCAGAAAGAGCCTCTTGGACGGTGAGAGGGATAAGGATGGTCGGGTTCTCCGAGAAGTTGAGCGAGGGTGATTCAGTGATATCGGGGAAGTTGTGCGAGAGCTAAGGAATGATACCGTGGAGATCACACAGCTCCTCATGCCTGTCTTCCAGAAGGGTAGAGGGCACATCCCCCCCTAGCAGGAGGAGTTGGAGCGATCACCGAGCATCGAATGGTAAGTGCCAGTGGAGGAGCAGCCCCATGCGATTGAGTGCCATGAGCCACCGGAGAATGTCAAACATTATATATGCTGTGCTTGTTTAGGCTACAGTGGGTTAGCCTATAGGGGGTACACAATTCTAGGGTTAGGTACTTGTACTGATTTCACTGTTAGTTCAATCATTCCTGTTCGTTCATTTCAACATGGTATAGAGCAGGTCCTTCGCTAGGACCGTGTTTTTTAGGGCCCACCACTACCTACCTACCTACCTACCTAACTACGCCCTAGGGCGCCTCGTTCTTCACGGCCCCCTAAGGCCCCGCGACCCGCGACCCGCCCCTTAGCAACCTGCGCGCTGCCCCTTAAGGCCCCGTCGGCCCCGCGCTCGCCCCTTACGGCCCCGCGCTCGCCCCTTAGCGACCCCGTCGGCCCCGCGATCGCCCCTAACGGCCCCGTCGGCGCCGCGCTCACCTCCCTAGAGGCCCCCGTCGGCCCCGCACTCGCCCCTAGAGGCCCCTTACGGCCCCGCGCTCGCCCCTAGAGGCCCCGAACGGCCCCGCGATTGCCCCTAGAGGCCCTTTACGGCCCCGCGCTCGCCCCTAGAGGCCCCGAATGGCCCCCACGCTCGCCCCTAGCGGCCCGTTACGGCCCCGCGCTCGCCCCTACAGGCCCCGAACGGCCCCGCGCTCGCCCTTAGCGGCCCCTTACGGCCCCGCGCTCGCCCCTAGAGGCCCTGAACGGCCCCGCGCTCGCCCCTAGAGGCCTCGAACGGCTCGTGACCGCCACAGCCCCTCCAGGACCGAGCCGAGCCGCGCGACCCGAACCGAGCCGCCCAGTCCAAGCCGAGCCGCGCGACCCGAACCGAACCGCGCCGCCCTACCCGAGCCGCGCCGCCCTACCTGAACTGAACCGCACCGCGCGTACTGTCCGAGCCGCCCTACCTGTCTCACCCTCCTGCTCCTACTGCTCCTATGGCTAGCCCACCTGTGCTAGCTTTCGATGCTGAGGGCCACCCAGTGAAGTTTGACACCTGGCTAGATGACCTGCACCTCTATCTACAGCTCACTGCCAAGGACGACATCTCACTGTACGACCACGCCCTAGGCCATGTCACTGCCCCTGCTGCTAGTGCTGACAGCACTGCCCGCTCACAGTGGCAGACTCGTGACGCCCACGCTCGCTTTGCTATTCGCACCGGCCCGGTACGTTGTGCCGCCGGCTCGTCACGGCCTGGAATTATGCTCATGCGGCAGAGAGGAGCCTTACATGTATTTCAGAAGACTTAGTGAGCCAATTTCTGCAGGGATTGAACCCGTAAGCTGGTTACCTAGAAGGAACCTGTCATTGCGTCCATATGCAACAAGAAAGAAACAGAAGACGGGGTTTTACTATGGGCGAGCACATACGTTAGTCGGACAGATTTGCCCAACAAGATGAGTCTCCAGAGGTCCTGCCATAGGATGAGGAGAGGAATACCGATGATTCTTTCTGAGGAATATGGATCATAATACTGGGTAGGTCAGGAGAAAGCAGTGAGATTGTGATGGAAAAGCGAATGGACCTGACCCGACCCGACCTCAACAGACTTGGGGTTTTGGCCTGGTCAGGTTGCTCCTCTGGTGGGGTCGATCCGACCATGTCCACCCCGATCCAACCCAACCCCAACTGAAACTTAATTTCCTTCATTCACACCACAATATATTACTGAAACTTCTCCCGCCTTCCTTTCAAGCTTTAGAAGACTTCAATTTATGAAAAAATGTCAGCAATTCGTAGAAGCAACTTTTGCACCCCATTTTCCAAACCCATTTACCCAAACCAACCATTCCAAAACTTCTATCTATCCAATCTCAACCCGTCCACTCCAGGGACTCTACTTACGTGATGGAACTCGGGTTCCCGCCCACGGAGTCTCCCGTAATTCTACCATAAGCAGTGGGGCCAGTATCGCATCTTTTGCTTTCCTGACCTTACAAAACAACGGCCCGCGGGTAGTGCTCCTGGGCGAGCATATTCTAGAGTCTGCCTAATCCCCCTGTAGAGGTAAAGTGTATGTACGCTACGCTAGCGCATACGCACGCACTAGTGTAGAAAACGGTGGGAAAGTAAGATACACGAGAAGGGAAGCGAGCAGGGAAGAGAGTAGCCAAGGAAACCAGGGTAGAGAAGAGGGTAGTGCAAATGACAAGCAACAAGCACATGTGGAGGGCGTAAGCGCATTGGAAAAGGGGCGATTGATGCGGACAAGAGCAGCAGAAGCAAGAAGGCTTACAGGGAGAGCATGCTGGTCAGTGAGCCAATTCCAGCCGGGATAGAGCCGGTGAGGGTATTGTTGAAAATCCACCTGCTCGGGTAAAGAGAGGGATTATGTGTGCGTGATTGAGAGAGACAATGAGAGGGAGATAGGAGAGTGAGTGAGAGAGACTTGAGCTGCTTGGGATGGTAGACCTGCTCCACACTCTAAGAGTTCCCCGAAGAGGTGGCATAGAATTAGCAACCATGCCTTGTACTATGATCTCTTATAGTGCTGTAAACCTGCCTGTTTTATTTTAAAAATACCGGGAGAGCGAGAGAGATTAGGCCTTCTTTCCCAAGCCTGGTCCCCCAGCCTTGTCCTAACGACTAAATAAGGGCCTTTGCAGCCCTGCTCGTCTCATTCTTCAGTTTATGTGTTAATTTAGGTGACTGGAAGAGCGAGAGAGAAAATCTAACCTGGGCATTCCTTTCCCCCAGCCTTGCCCCCCAGCTTTGTCCTGATGAGAATATGTGCCTTTGCAGTCCTTCTCGTGATCATCACAAACTTTAGTTTTTGTGTCAAATTCTTGGTGGCTCCCGTTTCTCAAGCATCTTGCCCGTTACGAGAACATGGTCGGAGTGAGCCCGTCTGGACTGGAACAACCATTGAGCATTTGCGAGATGCTACACTGACGAACGCAACTGTGTGTACCCGCCTGCGTGCGCTAACCGGGATGGTGTTAAGAAACGAGCGGCTGAACTACTCGCATCTTTTCGCTTGATAGTGCTAACGAAGACGAATGGGGGGGCACGACCGGTCGCAATCAGCAAGATCATACTGAGCTTGGCAGCTAAAGTAGCACTCACAGCAAGAGCAGACTGATGCAGCTTGGACCTTCTTCCTACCTCTACAGCATGGCGTAGCAGTCGCGAGTGGAGGCGAAGCCATCATCCATGCAGCACGCACCTTTTCCGACGCCCATCCGGACTGCCTCATCCTCAAGATGAATTTGGCGAACAAGATCAACAGCATTAACCGACAGGCCATTGTAGCAGACTTCCCTCTGATGTCTCTGATGTGCCTCTCCTATGGCCGGTTTGCCCAGCCCGCCATTGGTCAGCGAGTGAGGGGTGCGCCAAGGGGACCCCTTAGGACCCTTGCTCGTCGTAGCGGGCATTTATTAAGGGTGGTGGTGTAGGGGGGTGTTTCACTAACCGTCCCTTTGACGAGGGCGAAAGTGAATGCATGGAGCGCATTGCCCAGCGCCAGCCTCTCGATGTCCATGGACGGGCTGGTCCTCATTGACACAGCATTGGAGGCCGTGCCCGCATGGCATTCGTGACCAGCGAGTCCCAGGATCTCTCTCAGCTGCTGCGGGCGCTACAGCTGCCCTCCTCCCATCCCCTCTCCGAACTAAGGCCTGCCCTAAATGTCCCCTTTATCGCCGACCGACCTCCCGCTGCATCGGCTAATGCGGGGATGTGAGCGAGCATTGGGGACTGGGAGAGGGAGGACCAGAACAGACGTGGCAGGGTCTTGAGCGGTGTGCATCGCACTCACAGATATTTCAGCAGGCGGAGCGCAGTCACGGTGGCAGGGATGCTGCCTGACAGCTGGTTGTTTGCGAGATCCCTATGAGGGGGCACAACAGCAGCAAGGAGGAGGGCAGTCTATCGGAAATGACAAGTTGGGCAAACCACAAGAGAGAACCACAAGGGAGAAAGGTAGTGTTGCTTGAACTCAAACAACAAGCATTGCCCACCTTCCCAACTAGTCCATACCACATTGCCTTGCCCACCCATCGCCCAGCCTTAGCCATAGGCCTTAGCATGCGCCTGAGCCGAGGCGAACTAGCTCGAGCTGGGATGAGCTTGCCAAGTCAGCTGAACACGAGCCCGGCACAAGCCGCCCAACTAGAGCCTATTCAAGCAATCGAACGAACCAAGGTTAGGTAGAACAAGGTGATGTGTGGGCGTCACAAGTGGGAGGAGAGAAAGTGATGGTATGTAAAAATACTTCCACTGGAAAAACAGACCTAAGCTGTTTTCTTTTACTCAGATTGACCTGCACAGCTCACGTTCCCAATCTTTGTTGACAAGCCGAAGTGCCATGCCAAGAGCCATGAGAGTGGCTCACTGTGGCCTTTTCGCGAAAAGCAGTGCACATCAGAGGCTAGGCTCGATGGTTTCCCAAGCCCAGCCTTGGCTCGGTTGGTTAGTCAAGTTTACCTAGCCAGCCACATGATAAGAAACAAGGAATGAGAATGACTAAGTGAAAGTTGGGTACAAGTACAAACCCTAGAAATGTGTTGTACCCCATATGTGCTACCCCACTATAGCCTACATAGGCTAAGTCATATAAGCCTAACACACCCCCATAGGCAAAGTGGGGGAGAACAAGGGGTCACAAGACCAGTCAAGCAAAGCAAAACAAGCTCAGGGTGGATCACAACACCACACAGTCCGAGCACAAGAGCAAGGCCACAAGGCCAGATCACATGCAAGATCATATATAAAGGTAAACAAGCAAGTGCAGGTATAGAAAGATCACAGTACAAGCAAGGTCAAGAAGTAAGCAAGTGAGGCCAAGTAGGCACAAGACCTAGCATCGTACAGAAGCGCTGATGATCACAAGGCGGAAGTGCCTTGGTAAAGATATCAGCAGTGTTGGCCTCAGAGGCCACGTAGGTAAGGCGTAGCTGACCACGCTGTTGGCCCCATGCCCGATGTACTGCACAAGTAACGCACATTCCTATATTTAATTATAGTTATAGCACCGAACCAGGTTACGTGTACCGAACTCAAGCCTATTCGGTTTCCACCGAATTGCTTTCTACTGAGTTCAGGAAGGTTCTGTTTGGGGCGGTTCGCGACCCTCAGAACATTCGCGTAACACCTGGGTTACTTGCCTTGTGTCGAGACTATATATAGCCTCGTGTTGTACCCAGGTGAATGATTCAAGTCAATTCAAATTCTGTTTTCTGAGCTCGATCCTAGATCCTCACAACCGCGCTCCAGCAGTGCAAAGTCGCGGTTCGCCAATGGTGCAGGTCGACGGTGTGCCAGCGTTGCACCCGCAGGAACGCAGCGCACCTACTTCGTAGGTGCTCGCAGATGATTGGCGTGCTGTGCCTCGTCACCAGCACAGCGCACACACCAAATCACTCTCGTGCTGACGAATGCATCTGATCAGCCACGTCGACCTCGGGATACCACTACCGAGGTCGGACTCGCCAACTTTGCCTGGGCAACCGTCGCACTCCTTCGCAGAACCTCGTCACCCGGGTAACCTAGTCGACCGGCAACCACATCGACCAGCTGCTCCTGTATGTGCCCACTGACCTATCAAGTCGACGACCACCCCAAGTCAGCTACCCGAAGTCGGCGTCACCAAGTCGACGCCCTCCGCAGGCCGACTTCCTAGGTCGACCTCCCTGAAGTCGGTGCCACCCTGAGGTCGGCGCCCATGCAGTGGCCCCCGTGCAGGTCGACCTCCTCGTCAACCAGCTCGCCCACTGCAGCAGGTCGGCTGCTCCCCTCACACCCGACCACGAAGTCGGCTCCGCCCAAGCGAGGACGGGGCCAACACGCAACTCCCGTCGATAGTTCAATGCCCTAATGAGGAGTAGGTAGCAGTTGGAAAGAGGGATACTTGGCCAAACAGCCACTATTGGACTGCAATACTCGACATCGGCACAAAGGCGCCAAAAGGGATCAGATGGTGTTGAACGTGGGTGTTTGTTCCTCACAGACTTCTCCGATGCGTCTTATGCATGGGAAAAAGAGGACATGCCAAGTGTGGGAGGCTTCATATGCTGTGTTGGTGGAGGCCCAACTGTCATATTGTATTTGTGCTTAGTAGGCTGTCCCGCGGTACACCATAAGGGGTACAACTCCAATTAGGTCTAGTACTTGTATCTTTTCCAAAACTAGTCCTGTAATTCCTCTTGATACTTGCCTAGGATATTCCTAAACCCAAGTCCTAGGTGATTCTAACATGTTATCAGAGTAGGTTGACCCTGTTAGGTCGATCCTGTTGGGCCTACCATTCTGTTACTACCTGAAGCACCTAGCGTGCGGCCCTACTTTGCCAGCGCGCTGGCCTTTTTTTTCCCACAGTCGCGACCGCCCTGACTGCCCGCGCACCTTAGCGCTCTATCTCAAAAACCCCCCCCTGCTGCACAGCGCGTCACTCGTGTTGCCCGCCAGCCCCTGCGCCCGGCCTGCCCTCTGCCTGCGCGCACCCTACGGCACTCGCTCAGCCCGCCGCTCTCACTGCCCGGCCTGCCCCCTGCTTGCTCGCATCTGCGCGCACCCTGCTTGCACACACCCTGCACGCGAGCACTCCGCGCACCCCACCTGTAGCCCGTGTGCACCCTGCCTGCGCTCGGCTTGTTAGTGCTGCTACTGATGTCACCTGCGCGACCCCTCTTACTGCATGCGCTGCTACTGCTGAGCGCTGCTGCTGATGCTAAGCGCTGCTGCTGCTGCTACTTGCTGCTGCTGCTGAACGCCCTGCTGCTACTACTGCTGGTGCAAGTGCTCCTATGGCTGCTCCTTGCCCAGCCCATGTCGCGCCGCCCAGCCCAAGAAGAGCCGCCCTGCCGAGTCGCGCCGCCTAGCCCAAGCCGCGTCGCCCTGCCGAGCCGCGCTGCCTTGCCCGAGCCTAGTGAGCCGCACTGCCGTGCTGTTGCTACTGCTGCTACTGCTACAGCTATTGCAGCCCATACTACTGCTGCTACTGCTATTACTGCTCCTATGGCTACTTTTTCAGTCTTTAGCTTCGATGCGGAGGGTCGTGCGATTAGCTTTGACGTTTAGCTTGATGATCTGCAACTGTCCCTATAGAGCGAGTCCAAGGATGGCGTGTCCTTGTCAGCCCACACAGAGGGATCCCTCCTAGCCCCTGCTGACACAGCGCAAGCAGATCATTCAAAATGGCTCATGCGTGATGCCATTGCCCGCTTTGCTGTTCGCAACCACCTACCAGTAGCAGAGCGGGCACACTTTAGCCAGCAGAAGACAGCGAAAGCCCTCTATGACGTAGTTGTCACTCGCTACTCCTCCCCCGCTACTGCTGCCCTAGGCCGCCTCATGCTGCCGTACCTCTTCCCTGAGCTAGCTGAGTTCCACACTGTTTCTAACCTCATGACTGACCTTCGCTCTAGTGAGACTCGCTACCGCTCTGCTCTCAAGCCGACCTTCCTCTTTGGGAACCCCCCCCCTGTACTTCCTCGTCACGCACCTCCCTGACTCCCTTCGCACTGTCAAGGACCACTTTCTCGCCCTCGACCCCACTGAGCTCACACTTGAATCGCTGGAGAAGTCTCTTCTTGAGGCTGAGACCAGTACCAACGCTGTCGCTTCCTCTCGCGGCACTCCCCGCTCCCCCTTCTTTGAAGGGTGTGCTCCCTCCCCTCTCCTCCCCTCCGTTGCTACTGCTGCTGCTGCTGACCTCCTTGGTGCTGAGGAAGTTGGCGCTGTGTCTGCTCCTAGTGGGAGGCACAACGACAACAAGAGCAAAGGGGGTAAGGGTGGTGGGGGCGGCACTAGCGGTGGTGGTGGTGGGGGTGGTGGTGGCGGGGGTGGAGGCGGTGGGGGTGGCTCTGGAGGTGGAGGCAGTGGAGGCGGACGGGGTGGTGGAGGCAGCGGAGGTGGAGGAGGCGGCCGGGGTGGTGGACGCAGTGGGGGCGGTGGAGGAGGTCGTGGTGGAGCTGGCAAGGGTGGAGGCCATGGCGGTTCCGCCCGTGGCGGTGGAGGCTATGGGAGTGGACAGCAGATACCGCGCCTCCCGGACAACCCCACCACTCAACAGCCTCGTGAGTGGGTTGTCCAGCGTGGTTCCTCTAGGGACTTTGGTCGCTGCCCCTATGGCCCAAGAAGGGTCATACCTGCGGGAAGGCACACAGTGAGTATCGTTGCTTCGGCCGTCTCGAGGATGCCTGGGTGGATGAGTATGGTGATGAGCTGGAGGTCCCCAACTGGCTGAAATTGCAGGGGATGGGAGTAGATGTGTATGCTCTAGACTTTGCAAAGATCAATGCTGCAATCTATGCTATGTATGTGACTTAGCTTAGTGCTGAGGGTGCATGTTACTCGTGTGTACCTTGCAATGCTGGTGTCGATGCTGCTGCTCCAAGTACCAGTGAGTGAGCTGCAGCTCTAGGTGCTAGTGCGTCTGCACTCATAGGTACTAGTGAGTCTGTTGCAGCTCCAAGAGCTAGTGCGTCTGCTGTAGCAGGTGCTAGTGAGTCTGTTGCCTCCGTTGAGACCCTGCACACTTGACTCAGGCGTGTCTCGTTGCTTCTTTCATGACTGCACTGCACTCACACCGCTAGCTGCACCTGTCTCAGTCTCACTGGCTGACCCCTCTAGGGGTCAGTAGACGCACAAGCCTCCACTGTCCTCCCGTGTCCAGCAGCCCCCTCCGGTTCTCTGTCAGGTCTCCACCTCCCCTCGTTCTCGACGAACTTGGTGAGCAACGCCGCTCTTAAGGATGTCTGGGTTGATACCTTTATTCCTGGAGGGCAGCGTGTGGCGATCAGTACGTGCTCCCGGACTGGCCGTCACCTTGCTATGTTCACGCGACGACCTGGGTCTAGTCTGTACACATTGACCACTTCGTCTGCAGAGGTGGCTGAGTCAGGTCAGGTGGCTGCATCGAGTTGGGTGTCTGTGTTTGGCCAGCTTGCAGCGTCTTGCTTGTGTCGGGTAATCTCTCACCAGAATCTCCTCTGGCACCACCGCCTTGGTCACCCCTCGCTGCCGCGTCTCCGCAGCATGCACTCCCGTCTCCTTGTCTCTGGCCTTCCCAGTTCCCTGCCCTCCCTCCCGCGCTCGCCTGCAACGCCGTGCCTTCCCTCTGTCGAGGGGCAGCAGCGCGCCGCTCCTCACTCTTGCTCCTCTCCAGACTCTCCACATGGACGTGTGGGGATCGGCCCCCGTCAGTGGGACGGAACAGGAGCGCTACTTCCTGCTGGCAGTTGACGACTACACATGCTACACCACTGTCTTCCCCTTGCGATGCAAGGCAGACGTCAGCGGTGTTTTGATCCCCTAGATCCGTGCTACTCGTCACCAGCTGCGCGAGTGGTTTCGGCGGGACTTGCCAGTCCTGCATATACACTTTGACAGGGGCGGTGAGTTCTCTTCCGGCCTCCTTGAGGAGTTCTGTTGAGTCGAGGGCATCCGCAAGACGTTCACGCTTCCGGCCTCTCCTCAGCAAAATGGGATTGTTGAGCGTTGCACTGGCTTGATCATGGAGGTTGCTCGTACCTCCATGATCCATGCAGCTGCTCCCCATTTTCTGTGGCCGTTTGCGCATCAGCTCAACCTCTGGCCCCGTGTCTCTGAGCCAGAGACCTCGCCCACCCTACATTGGATGGGGAAGGTTGGCGATGTGTCAGTGTTTCGGATCTGGGGCGCGCTCTCCCTTGTTCGCAATGCCAAAGCGAGCAAGCTCTCCTCTTGCACTCTCCGCTACGTCTTTCATGGCTTCCCCACTGACGCCCCGCCGTGGCAGTTCTACCACCCACGTTTGCGTCGAGTCTTCTCCTCCCAGGATGTCACTTTTGACAAGTCTGTCTGCTTTTACAGACTATACCCGCACGTGTCCCACCCGGTCCTCCTAGCGCCTCTCTTCTTTGTACCAGTCCCAACCCTGGTAGACCCACTCCCCCCGCAGGGTCCTGCTCCTTCAGGTAGACCCACCCCCCTTGGATGAGCATGTGGAGATCTCTTGTGACTCCTCTGGCCCAGCTGAGGGGGGTGACCCCGCCGCAGACGACACGGCGACCACTTGTCACTCTCCTCGCTTGAAGACCCCCCCTGGTTTTCCACCGAGGTTGTCTTCGCCGCCCCAGCAGCCTGCTGTTGGTGGCACTACGTGTGAGGGTTCTGGAGGTGCTCACTCTGGGGGTGATGCAAGTCCTAGTGGCGGTGCAGCTGAGGGTGACCCAACTGGAGGTCCTGGAGCTGGGCAGCCACAGCAGCCTGGTCTACTCGAGAGACTCTCGCTGCAGCAGATTCGTGAGTGGACCGTTCGGCGAGGCAGTCCTGGTGGTGGAGGGCACGGTGCTGCTAGTACTGGAGCTGCTAGTCCTGGAGGTACTGCTGGTGCTCGAGTTGCTAGTCCTGGAGGTACTACTGATACTGGAGGTACTGCTGGAGGTGCCGGAGGTCCTGCTGGCGCTGGAGGTGCTGGAGGTACTGCTGGAGGCGCTGCTGCCACTGCTGGTGCTGGAGGTACTAGAGTTGCTGGTGCTGGAGATGCCGCTGGTGCTGGAGGTGCTGGAGCTGCTGGTGCTGGAGGTGCTGGAGCTGCTGCTGCTGGAGGTACTAGAGTTGCTGGTACTAGAGGTACTGCTGGTGCTGGCGGTACTGGAGTTGCTGGTGCTGGAGGTACTGAAGTTGCTGGTGTTGGAGGTGCTGCTAGTGCTGGAGGTGCTGGCGCTGCTGGTGCTGGAGCTGCTGGTGCTGGAGGTACTGGAGTTGCTGGTGCTGGAGGTGCTGCTCGTGCTGGAGGTGCTGGAGCTGCTGGTGCTGGAGGTGCTCGAGCTGCTGCTAGTGGAGGTACTGAACATGTTGGTGTGCTTAGCCACCTTGTCTGTCTTCCGCCCGCTGCTTCTGAGTTCCCTGACCCTGGTACTACTCCTCTGTTACCTTTCCCTCCGACAGACCAATCTCAGCCAGAGCTACTGCCTCACTCCCCACTGCCTGCCCCTACTCCTTACAGTGAGGTGACAGAGTCCCTGACTGAGAGTTGAGAGCCTGAGACTCGTGCTTCCACTCGTGAGCATCGAGAGACTGAGATTAGAGCGTCTGTTCTTGCTCGTGTTCGTCATGTGCGTCGTCCTCGTGCTCCAGCTGTCCCAGGCAATCACGATATGACACTCCGTCCTTCCTCTGTTCCATAGCGTGTTGTCCCGCCCTCACCTCCCACGTCTTCTCCTCCTGACGTTGCTGACCCTCCTTGTGACCTTACTCATGCTTCCAGTCTGACTATCACTCGCTTTCTTGCTACAGTTGTGACTGACCCTACGTTTTCGTCTCTTGCTGCGTCTGCCTTAGTCGTAGAGCTCGTTGACTTTGCTGCTGCGTACCGCGTAGACTACCTTGCGAGTCTTGTTTCTGACCCTGCCTGTCCTCCGTCCGTCGGGGGTGAGGTTGCCCTTAGCTGTGACGTCCTTGAGGACAGGCAAGAGGAGTTGAAGTGCCTTGCGGCTGCTGTGCCCCGCCTCGCTACCATGCTGCTTACCCCTGAGGGAGACCCGGATGCACTTGACATCCCCACCCTGCGCTCTTACAGAGAGGCGATCTCGGGCGAGTACTCCTCTCAGTGGCAGACAGCCATGGACGCAGAGATGGCATCCTGGAAGTCCACAGGCACCTACGTCGACGAGGTTCCCCCACCTAAGGCGAACATCATCAGTGGCATGTGGATTTTCAGGGTGAAGCGGCCGTCTGGTTCTCCGCCTGCCTTCAAGGCATGTTACGTTGCTCGAGGCTTCAGTCAGCGTGAGGGAGTTGACTTCTTTCAGACCTTCTCACCCACCCCAAAGATGACCACCCTTTGGGTGTTGCTACACGTTGCAGCTCAGCGTGAATACGAGCTGCACTTCCTCGGCTTCTCGACAACTTTCTTGCATCGTAGCCTTCACGAGGCCATCTGGCTTTACTGGGTCATTTCCTGAGGGTACCCAGTGGAGCCTACGACGGCCAGTGTACGACCTACGTCATGCACCTCGCGAGTGGCATGACACTGAGGACGACACTTGCGGCTCTTGGGTTTGCTCCTTCGACTGCTGACCCGTCGCTATTTCTACGCACTAACACTACTCTGGCACCGTTCTACGTTCTTGTGTACGTCAACGACTTGGTTTTTGCTATTGCTGACACAGTGGCGCTAACCCTAGTGAAGGCGGAGCTGTAGGAGAGACACACCTGCACTGACCTGGGTGAGCTACGGAGCTATCTTGGCTTGCAGATCACCCGGGACAGAGGACAGCACACCATCACCCTGACTCGGTCACACATGGTGCACCAGGTCCTTCAGCGCTTCGGCTTCCAGTTCTCCTTGCCACAGCTCACTCCTCTTTCTACCGGCCACTCTCTCTCAGCTCCACCTTTGGATGAGTCCGTAGAGCCGAGTGGTCCGTACCCAGAGCTTGTGGGTTGCCTCATGTACCTGATGACATGCACACGTCCAAACCTCGCGTACCCTCTCAGCCTCCTGGGTCGCTACGTGGTTTTGGTAGATACTGAAAGGTGCACTGGGATGTTGCAAAGAGGGTACTGCGTTACTTGTGCAGTACATCGGGCATGGGGCTCCGATTTGGGGGAACGGCCTCGTTCTCGTCTAGTTTTGTACGTCGACAACAAGGCAATGTTTGCCTTGTGTTGCAAGTAGAGGCTGGAGCACAGAACAAAGCACATTGCTCTTCGCTACTTCCTTGCACATCAGCTGCAGCAGCGTCATCAGCTCCGCCTTTCCTATGTGGCCTCGCAGGCCAACACTGCTGATGTGTTCACCAAGGCCCTTGGGTCTGGTGATCATAAGTGGTTCTGCATTGCTCTTGGGCTTGTGCCCACTCTGCTTCACCTGTTAGTTGCTTGACTTGCACTTGTTGTACACTGATATATATCTTTATACCTGCTTGTTTCCTCTTGCTAGGTTGTGATCAGCGTACTTGGGATATGTTCACTATACACTGGTGGTACATGCGTATACGAAAACATATGTCAGTCGTAACTGAGCGCGAGAGACCGAAAGCTAGTAACGGCCCCAGAGGTAGTGTCTAAGGCGGATGCAGAGCACCTCGCGTGAGGTTCTACAGTGCCCCGAAATTGCGGGTCCACTTCCAACCCTTCTTGTTCATGCATTGGATGCGTCCAAGCAAACAGTTCTCCAGTCCCACCAATGCCAATGTCCTCCCTTGTCGTTTCGAACCACCGCCCTTTCCCAGCTTCCTCCCCATTGCTTGGGTGTACACTTTCACATGCAGCCGAAAAGCTGCCTCAATGCGTCTGAGGACGCGCCGAGCCCGGAAACGCTTCCCTCGGAAAACACAATCACACCGCTCTGCCCATATCTGGTGCACCGCAATTGCTGCCAGCGAGGCTTCGGGAAAGGCTGAGGTGGACGCTGCCTTGCCGAATAGCAAGTAACCCAGGTTCTCCACTTGCCTCGCTGGATGGAGCAAACGCATGGCCCGCTTGACTGCCCCCACCACCAGCTGAATGCGCGGGCAGGTGTAGAGGCAGTGCTCCAGAGTCTCAAAATCCCTGCAGTGCGGGCAGACCGGTTTGCCACTTAGAAAAGAGAGCCGTTCCCCCACTTGTAGATTCAGACTGTGGATCCTTAGCAGCACATCTTGCGGCCTGTTTGGAGTCACCAAAGAGTCCCGGATTTTAATGACCTCCTTCCAATTAATTTCTCCTCCCCATCTGCCCGCCCACAGCTCTCTCTTTGCGGACTGATGTTTCTTCTGCTGCCAGCACCCCTTCAACTCCCTCAGCGACGTCAGCTGCCCACCGCTGACCACCAGGGTTCTCTGGAGGGGGGTCTTTTGTGCCGAGCAGTCTCTCTCCTGTTGCTCGGCAGGCAGGATGAGCAGCTTCCAGCTCTGCGGCACTGCGTCCCAGGCCCGCAGTGCCAGCTTCGCTTGCTTGTTACGGCCGAGCTCCTTCGCCAGAAGCTTTACGTCCTTAGGCCGCCGCCCCCCCGCGCCGTCCGGACATAGCAGGTCGCTAAGCCGGACCTCCCAAAGCTTCTCCGCTGCCTTCTTCCCTCCCACTGGAGTTTTCCCGTTTAACAGAATATGGCGGTTGAAAACAATCCTCTCCTTCTCTGCCTTCGCTCGCGACAGTATTGGTGACGTGTCAGCCAGCGGCGATTGCATGAAATTGCCGCAAGCCAGCTTCCATCTCTCGCTCTTCCCACGCCAGCACTTCTGTGATCAGTGTGCTACCTTGCTATTATAACTCTGCATGTGAACTGGCCTTGTGGTCGCTTGCTTCTGCTCAGACTGTGTGGTGTCCTTGAGATCCACCTTGAGCTTTTCTATGCTTTGTTCTCTTGCTTGACTGGTCTTAGGACCATCTAGTTGTCCCCCACTTAGCCTATAGGGGTGTGTCAAACTGTATTTGTACTTGCTAGGCTGTCCTGGGGTACACCATAAGGGGTACAACCCCAATTAGGTCTAGTACTTGTATCTCTTCCAAAACTAGTCCCATCATTCCTCTCGACACTTGCCTAGGCTATTCCTAAACCCAAGTCCTAGGTGATTCTAACACCAACTGCTTGGGAGAGCAAGAAGCAGGTGGACCAAGCATTGAGTACGGTGGAGTCCGAGTACATGGCGCTCTTCCGTGCCATTCGGGAAATTGTGTGGTAGTGGCGTTTATTGGCTGAATTGGTTGCCCTGTCGTGTGCGCCCCACTCCTTCTCAAGTGCGATATAGCCACGCCGTTTTCCATTGCAATCCGTAAGTGTTGGCGGTTCTGAAATCCCGTCTGTTCACATTCGCTCCTACCAAAAACTTCAATGACGCGCCTGCCATGCAGTAAAAGCCGCTGCACTTAATAGGTCGGGCGGGACGGTGGTTAGCCCCCACCTAAGTCGGGGAGTCCTCGTATCGTCTCTCCTCGCTACCGACATTTTCAGACACAAAAGCTCTGAAGTTTTCAGGCAGTCATTGACTCCGGTCTCACGACGCCAGCTGCCACACATGTTGACAACGCCAAGGCTATTTGTGCAGGTTCAGGTGCATGTCTGCTGGTGCCAGTTGCCATACGAATTGACCTCCGAAATCGTTGGAAAAATGCAGTGGAAATTACTCACGTTAACATCGTGATAGACACAGCTGTCCGTTTCCCAGGGGAAGGGAGGTCATGATCGATCGCGACCATTCAACGCAAGGATCCGGCGATGCCAAAGAGTGCTCATAAAGTTATGGACGCCATGAGCAACTAATCCGTTCTGCTGGCCGGCCTACGCGCAACTTCCGGAACCCAGGACATCCTTCCTCGTCCCCCCCTTACATTTTTTTTTTAGGGGAAATATGTTACGATATGGAATAGTTGAATAAACATTTCTAAGTAACGAATCCTTAACGCGAAGATGATTGCAGCGAGGATGAAAGAACAAGCGACGAGTCAATTATTGAGACGATTACAAGAAGGAAGAATTTGAGGTGCAAAGCGTGGGAAAAGTTCAAACGGTTACTGGACCGCGTACGGTTATCGAACCGTACAGTTGCAATCCTGCATCAAATTAGCCCTAAGGGGAATTTGCCCCCTCAGAGTACATGGCTAGCTAGGATTTTTCGTATTCCACTGTATTTCTATATAAACCCTTGTACCGCATTGTATAAGTCACTTCTGTCAAGATTCGAATCTCCTTCTTCTGACAGAGTCTGTACCCGACATTACCTAGCAATCTTCCGCTGCTACACTCCGTGCGATCAACCTGAAACGATCCTATAAGACGGTTCAGATTGTATCATGGTATGAGAGCCACTCATGATTCTTCGCACCACCACCTTTGATTCAAATTCAAATTCAAGGTGGCGTTCGGTATGCGCTCCCGCCGAAACATGGCTAGAAATCTGGCGGACAAGCAGCCAACACTGCCGAAGCCCCCTCCAACCCTTCCGCGAACTCCACGGGAACTACCACCGTCAGCAATGCGCTACTGGAGCAACTCATCCAGCGGATTTCTACAGTGGAATCAGGAATTCAACAACTGAAGAGCGGCAACCCGGAAACCGCTCAGCAACCCAAACAACCGGCCCCTCCAACCAAGGTACCGAGCCCAACCACCTTCGATCTCGGGTCAAATTCTTCTGCTCCAATCATCCCTCGTCCAAGTGACGAAGCCGTGCTCGCAACTCAGAACAAGTTTCTGACTATCTCCACGATTCGAACCAGCACCGTGTTTAGCAGGCGCGATTTTTACACCTGGAGTTTTGAGCTCGAGCTACTTCTGCAATACGTGCAAATCTTCTGCTACTTTGACGGAAGCTACGTTGGCCCCACCACCGAGACTGACGATGCAACAGCTCAGTATTATAACGAGTCACTCATGGCGTACAACGTTCTACTTCATAACATGGCGCCAACGGAACAACTCGGCATTCGCCCCTACAAAACCCACCAAGCTCCCGCCATGGCGGCCCGGAGCTACCTCAACAAAACTTACCAGCCTAAAGACACTGTGTCTTCTAGCCGCTTGCTCCAGCAACTCATGGAAGTTAAGATGACACCTGGCGAGAAAGCAAACTCTTACATCAATCGTTGCCGAAGCGTCCGTGACCAACTCCCGAAGCTCAGAAACACAATCTTCGAGGACATGTTTCTCACCATCGTGCTTCAAGGGCTGAAACCACACTGGAATCCCTGCAAGGCGCTGCTTCGCCAACAAGGCATATTTTCCGAAGTGCACCTTTGCGCTACTCTACTGCATGAGCAGCGAGACATGGACTTCAACCAAGAAAAGGGGACGCGCCGCGAACAACTCGCCTTCTACTCTAATCGCGATCCGCGAAGGACCCGCGACACACGGCCACGACAATATTACTGCAAAAACCGCAAAGCCTTCGGTCACTCCACCGAACGCTGCCAACCTGGACCACGACACGATTCCGCGCCGCGCAACAACTCTGCCTTACACTCCCTATCACATGCACCAGGCAAACCGACCGTCTTCGGACCATCGGTCTGCCCCGCGCCAGCCGCTGCAATCTGACATTCAGTGCACATCGCAGAACAACAACAACATTCGCCATGTCATGGGCAACATGGCGATGCGCATTCCCCGCCGCACCCGTCGCTCAAATCGGCGTCATCTGCGATACGTATCTCCTCCCCCGCGAGGAGACGAAGTTCAATTCACAGCTACAACAACCCATTTACGCAGGATGGGGAATTCGTCTCCGACAAATACGAACAAGGTTGGGATCTGCCGATACCTCTGCTCGAGTCGCCACCGGATAACGAAGACTTTCTCAATTCGCCATCAATCACCAGCTATTTCTATGGTCACTGCATAGACACTCGCCCTGTCGATAATTACCGTGCTGCTGGCGATAGGCGCATTCCGTTCCGCAACACACCAAACTTGGCACTATCGGCCCAACATCGCGCCAACTCCTACAACACCTGGTACCTTGACAGCTGCTGCGGGCAGCACATGGTGGGCTCCAAGCGCTACATCTCCAACGCAAGCGCCATCCCGCAACCTACCGTCATCAGAGTGGCCAACAACTAGCAAATCCAAGCACGAGCATGCGACATCGTCGTCTTCAAGGCACATGACAACAACATCCACATCACACTCAACGACGTCCTCTTTGTACGGGGTCTGCAATACAATTTTCTCTCCTACGATCAACTCGTGCAAAGCGGAGTTCTCATGACAGCTGACTTTGAGACACGGTACATCCTCATGCATTGGAAAGACTACAGCAAACCCCACAGCACACCGCGATACATCGGCAAGGCCCATTCCGAAGACGGCGTCTACATCATTGATTTCGATATCCCAGATTGCAGCGCCAACTCAGGAGACCTTATCGATGTACAACCTCAGGACCTCGTGTCATCACGCAAGCCCAAACACCCAGACGACCGCCCTTGGATCAAGCATCACGCTCACCCAAAGGAGGTCAATCTGCACGCACTTGGACCTGACGGCCTCTGCCGCAACTGCCGCACCCCAATAGCCTCCATGACAGACAGAACAGACAGGACTCCGCCACCCACACGCCGTGACCATCCACCTCCTAACAGAGGAAAAGCACCGGCTGATAAAGGAGAATCTTCTACTACAGCAGCACGGCGTCTCACAGCCAGAGCAGCACCCGAGGACTCATCCTCAGAACAAACTCCTGAAGACTCTGATTCCTCTGATGAAGCCAGACCAGTCAACTAGCCTACTGGCATGAACATCGTCAAGGAAGCGGAATGGCAGACTCCCCACCCTACTGGCATGCGCGACGCAGAACTAGCTGCAGCCCTCACCATCTTCCAGCCACTCAAAAATCGAACTGACCCCACTGTCCATGATCGCCTCGATCTCCTCACACGCTACACGGGACCTGGCGCACATGACGGAGACAACAATCCCCTCCCAATGACTTGGGAGACCTATCACGTCAACCACCCCTGGTCCCATCGCACCATGACCACCGAGGAGTTTCAGCAACATGGAGAAGACGAGCAGCGTCGCCGCGCAAATGAGGAAGCAAAGGCGGCAGCGGCTGCAGCAGCTGGAGGATGGGGAAGCAGAACTGGTGCAACAGGATGGGGGGGGACTCCACCATCAATGCTGGAGCAAGAGGAGCCAATCGAGGACGTCATTGCTCGCGCTGAATAAGAAGCAGCAGATGAAGCAAGAGGACCTTATAGGTCTCCACGTCCCCTTGGCATTCCTCCCTCAGACATCACACCCACAAGTAACTCTTGGGGCTCCTCTCCAATTGCTCAACGCTTCTCCCCAGACTCACAAGAATCCCGACCTCCCATTGACCGCGACACCATACTGCCTTACCACACCTATCCCCGCAGCCCACTACACACTGAATCCACGCCCATCGGCCCCTCAGAGTCACCTGCTCCTAGCCCTCCAGCAACACATGTCTTACCGCCTCATCATATGCATGACTGTTATGTGATGCTATCATCTGCATTCACGCCTGTCTGCCTCCCATCATATGTTCGTGCGTTCCATGCGTGGTGTGAGCGTGTGTAAGAATTTCTGTTTTCTTTGGTTTGGATTCTTTGAGTGTGTATGAATGTTATTTGGCTTGAGCAGATATCTGAAGTGACTCCTCTGCTCAAGAGCTTTCTGACGAACCAAGTATCGCTTCAATTGGAGCACGAACAAGAAAGTTACGAACGTTGGAAGTTCATATGCTTTTGATATTTGGTTGTGGTGACTATGGGAAGTTGTGAGGTTAAATCCATAAGGGGTATAGACTTTTGGGGGTTGGGAAATTCGTCAACATCACTGTAGATGCTGCCAAGTGGTTGGGAGGAGCCAAACTAGGTTGGCAAATGTGGCCAAGTCGGGCAAGGTGGATGGCATGGGCTGGAAAGTAACAAAGGTCAAAGTTGGGTTGCCTAGAGAGAGGGGAATTGTGTGGTATGGGGTTTCCTTGGTTGGGGACTCTCTTGGGACCTTCCCTCTCGTCCTCCTCTTCCCTCCTACCTGGTTTATTGGTACTCCCAACTTCCTTGTGTAACTTGTGAGACTCTTGTGCTTGAGTCAAGATTCTATGGCAGCATACCCCCCTGTGCGCCGAAATTGATAAGTCGAGATTTACTTCATCTCTTGATACAATTCAAATTGGGAATTGTAGCCACAAACTAGGGCTACAACATATCCGAGTTTGGTGAAGTGGTGACCGTGAAATGTTTGTCGACGACGCTTCTTGTGAACTCGACTTTTCTGTCCAGAAACTAGGCCCAACGATTTTGAGATATTTAGGCCCCTAATCTTCGTAGACCTCGTCCTTAGTCTCTAACAACGACCAGAACTCCCAGAAGGAACATCAGACTTAGATGATATCACAACACCACTCGCAGCCATCACCACAGTCACTCCAGCCCCCACCGCTCGTGAACTAATTATTGCTCTTGGCCTCTCCATTTCACCACAGCCCATCCCACAGGTAACTGAACCCGCCATAACCGAACTCATCGCCTTTTACACACGCTCACCTGCTCTGCGCGCTCAACCTAACCCCTGGCACAAAAGCCTCGATCACCCCTCCCAGGAAGTTCTCAACAACTGCATTCGTGCACAAGTTTTTCTTCCCGTCACTCTACTCCGCCCACTCCAGTTCCAGTCAACACCACTCGCCGCACTGACTGCGACATCTGCCCTGAAGCTGCTCTCACATATCATCCCTTCAAACTTCTTGAGCTAGGAACCAACCGCTATGAAAAACTTGAGTAAGTTTACAGCGACTTCTTCGTGCTCACTAAGACCGGTCTCAACGGCAAAGAATACACTCTCACCTTCGTCGACGTTCACTCCCGCTTCGTCTGGGTCGCCAATGCCTCCAAGAAAAGCAAGGCGCATGACATCTTCAAAGTCTGGCATGCTAATGCGGAGACTCAGTCCGGTTGCACCCTCAAGATCTGGCAAACTGGCTGCGCAGCCGAGTTCAAAAGCGACAAGATGCAAGCATTCATGGAAGACAAGGGCATCATTCACAAGCTCTCCCTTCCCTACGCACACCCCCAGCAAGGAGTCGCAGAACGCACTAACCGCACTCTCATGACCAAAGTCCGCGCACTCCTACAGAAGAGCGACGTCGTCGCGAAAAACTGGCCTTACGCCATGCATCATGCTGTCCGTCTGCACAGCCTGCTCAGCACCACTGCCAATACCGACAACCTCTCGCCACACCTCAAATTCACTGGCAAACAAGGCAACATCTTCATGCTCCGCGTCTGGGGATGCATGGTGCAGTATCGACCAGCATCGACGACCACAGGGAAGTTCGAACGCCGCGCACGCTGGGGTGTGCACCTTGGCATCAGCTTTAAGCACCACGCATGGACCATCATCGATCAAGACACCTCCCAGATCGTCGCGGCGCGCGACGTCATCTTCTACGAAGATCTCTCTATTCGCACATTCCAGCGTGATCGCCATGCTGACCGCACCAGAGGTGAGCATAACATCGTGGAATACGAGCGCTCGCCGCGCAGCTTCGCCACGCTTGAAGACGAAGCTGCCGCAGCAATCTCGGAACAGGATCCAACAGATCTCCACCCTGGCCCTCGCCCCTGGAGCGACGAAGACGAGGACGAGGACGGCTCTCCACTCGACTCCTCTTGCGACTCAGACCCACACCCTCCAGCGGCAACAACTCAGACTATGACGTGGTGGAAGTCACTAGCGATCAGCACCACAGTCCTGGAATTTTTGGCCTCCACATCCTCGGCCTCCACACGGCTATGTCTCGTCCGCCCAAAGCTGTTGAACCAAAAACCCCGCGTCAAGCTCTCACGGGCCCCTACGCAAAGGAGTGGCGCGCTGCAATGGATGCTGAAGTCGCCGCGCTAGAAGCTCGCGGTACCTGGGTCCTCGCTGATTGAGCTGCACTGAAGGGGGGACGCGTTCTCTCAGGAAAACGGGTCTTTCGCGTCAAAACGACCGCCGGCGGCACCATTGAGCGCTTCAAAGCCCGTTGGGTTGTTCGCGGGTTTGATCAACGCCACGACGTTGACTTCGACCAAACCTTCGCTCCTGTCAGCCGCCATACCTCCGTCCGCATTCTCCTCGCCATCGCAGCAGCAAAACATTGCCCCCTCCGCCAAATCGACGTAAAAAACGCCTTTCTCTACGCACCCATGGATGCGCTCATCTTCGTTGAGCAACCTCACACTTACGGCGACGGCGATGATCGCGTGTGTCAGCTTCGCAAATCACTCTACGGCATCAAGCAGGCGCCGCGACTGTGGCAGCAATACCTCCACCAGATTCTCCTCGACATCGGCTTCATCCAGCTGCCTCACGACCCTGGCATGTACTGCCTCCACTACCGCGGAGATTACATCCTCCTCACAGCGTACGATGACGACCTCCTCGTCACTGGCACTAGCAACAACCTTTTTGCCCAATTCGAGAAAAACCTCAGCAACCGAGTCGAAATCACTAGCACCAACCAAGTGACCCAGTTTCTGGGCCTTAACATCTACTACTCTGCTGAGGCCATTCACCTCTCTGCCTGCAATACGCTGAAACTCTTGCCACCAAGTTCAACATCAAACTGGCCAACTTCTCAACTCTTTACCGCAACCTGGCCACCCCGCATCGACCCCACACCACCCAACTCAACCCATCCGGACATCAACTATACCAGCAGCAACTTGGCTGTCTCCTCTTCGCTGCTGTAACGTGCAGGCCTGACTTGTCTTACATCTCGAGCCAACTTGCTCAATATGCCAAGCGGCCTGAAGGGGAGCACATGCTGGATTTACAACGCGCTTTGCAGTACATCATCTCCAAACCGCACATTGGCCTCACCTACTTGTTAGAATGAGAAGTGATTGGACTAGGAAAAGTGTGGGGTACAAGTAGGAAACCCTAAAGTTATCATACCCCATAGTATCTACCCCACTACAGCCTAAAGAACTGTAGCAGATATGACATTTGACACACCCCCATAGGCAAAGTGAGGGAGAGCAAGGGGTTGTGAAGTTTAGAACGAGAGAATGATTGAACTATGAAACAGTTGGGTACAAGTACTAACCCTAATTGGGTTGTACCCCTTATGGGCTACCCCACTACAGCCTACACAGATGTATAAGCTATAATGTTCTGACACACCCCCATAGGCAAAGTGGGGGAGAACAAGTGGTCACAAGACCAGTCAAGCAAAGCAAAGCAAGCTCAGGGTGGATCACAAAGTCACCACACAGTCACCACACAGTCCGAACACAAGAGCAAGGCCACAAGGCCAGTTCACATGCAAGATCATATATATAAAGGTAAACAAGCAAGTGTAGGTATAGAAAGAGTACAGTACAAACAAGATCAAGAAGTGAGCAAGTGAGGCCAGGTAGGCACAAGATCTAGCAAAGTACAGAAGCGCTGATGATCACAAGGCGGAAGGGCCTTGGTGAAGATATCAGCAGTGTTGGCCTCAGAGGCCACATAGGTGAGGCGGAGCTGACCACGCTGCTGCAGCTCACGAGCCAGGAAGTAGCGGAGAGCAATGTGCTTCATTCTGTGCTCCAGTCTGTGCTCCCGACACAAGGCCACATGGCCTTGTTGTCTACGTACAGAACTGGAGGAGAACGAGGCGGCTCTCCTAGGTCAGTCAGCAGGTAGGTGAGCCAGCGTAGCTCCTGTGCAGCCATGGCCCCTGCGTAGATCTCAGCCTCACAGCTGGAGCTGAGAACAGAAAACGAGCGGGGAGACCGCCACGAAACAGAGCCGGAGCCAAGGCTGAAGGTGTAACCCTGTGACGACCGCTGCAGAGCCTGGTCGTCAGCCCAAGAAGCGTCAGCGTGACCTGTGAGGACCACTCTATGTCGCCCTCCAAGCACTAGCCCCATGCCCGACGTACTGCGCACGTAGCGCAACACCTTCTTCGCTGCAGCCATGTGCTCTGGTCGGTGTCTCTCAGGAGCAACATAGCGTGCCAAGATGCTAAGAGGGTATGCAAGGTCAGGTCGTGTGCAGGTCATCAGGTACATGAGGCAGCCAACAAGCTCTGGGTACGGGCCACTCGGCTCTACGGACTCATCCGAAGGCAGAGCTGAGAGCGAGTGGCGAGTAGACAAAGGAGTGGCCTGAGGCGAGGAGTACGTGAAGCCGAAGCGCTGAAGGACCTGCTGCACCATGTGTGACTGAGTCAGAGGAATGGTGCGCTGTGCTCTGTCCCGGGTGATCTGCAAGCCAAGGTAGCTGCACAGTTCACCCAGGTCTGTGCACGTGTGTCTCTTCTGCAGCTCGGACTTCACGTGGGCGAGTCCAGCAGTGTCAGCATTGGCAAAGACCAAGTCGTCGACGTACACGAGGATGTAGAACGGCGGCAAAGAGGTGTCAGTGCGCAGAAACAGCGACGGGTCAGCTGTAGAAGGAGCAAACCCAAGAGCCGCAAGTGTAGTCCTCAGTGTGTCGTGCCACTCATGGGGCGCCTGGCGGAGACCGTAGACTGGCCACCTGAGGCTCCACTGGGTACCAGGAGGAAACGACCCAGTGAAGCCAGGTGGGCGGTGCAGCCAGATCTCCTCGTGCAGGCTGCCCTGCAGGAAAGCTGTGCTGAAGTCAAGAGAGTGAAGCTCGTAGTCGGGCTGAGCGGCTATGTGCAGCAGCACCCATAGAGTGGTCATCTTCAGGGTGGGAGAGAAGGTCTGGAAGTAGTCAACTCCCTGCCGCTGACTGAAGCCTCGAGCCACGTAACGCGCCTTGAAGACAGGCGGAGAACCCGGAGGCCGCTTCACCCTGAAAATCCACATGCCACTGACGATGTTCGCCCCAGGTGGGGGAACTTGTCGACGTAGGTGCCTGTGGACTTCCAGGAAGCCATCTTTGCGTCCATGGCTGACTGCCACTGAGAGGAGTAGGGACCCTCGATCGCCTCAGCATACGATCGAGGAGTCGGGATGTCTGGTGCATCCGGATCTCCCTTAGGGGCATTTAGCGTGGACACGAGATGGGGCAAAGCAGCAGCAAAGCACTGGAACTCCTCCTGCCTGTCCTCAAGGACGTCCGTGCTAAGAGCACACTCACCCCCGACGGACAGAGGACAGAGAGACTCAGACTCAACAACGAGACTCGCAGCATAGTCTAGACGACAGCGAGCAGCGAAGTCGACAAGCTCAACAACTAGGGCAGACGTAGCAGTGGACTTAAAGGAAGGGTCAGTGACAACTGTAGCAAGGAGACGCGTTACCGAAGGACTAGCAACACGAAGGGGGTCAGACTCCGAGTCAGCAAGAGAAGGAAGAGAGGACTCTGGAGGAGACGGCAACGGGACACGCAAGGGAGCAGTGGAAGGACGCAGTGCCATCTGGTGTGTGCCGAGGACCGCAGGAGGACGCGGACGCGCAGGACGACCACTAGTGCGAGCAGCACGAACAGGCGACGCAGGACGAGACGCGGGCGTACAACGCTCAGCAAGACCTCCAGTAGGACCAGTGTAGGGAGAAGGAGCAGGTAGAGGGGAGGCGGGCTGTAACTATGACTGCGACTGGAGAGGCTGTGGACACTCTAAGGAAGGAGCATGACCAAGAGAGGGCGGGAGACCAAGAACCTGCTCCAGGAGCGGAACGAAGTACGGCCTCGGCCGCTCAGTGCCTCCAGAGCCAGCCGGCACCAGTACCCCCAGCGGCAGTACCAGCGCCAGCAGCACCTCCAGCTCCAACAGCGCCAACTCCAGCACCGTCAGAAGCACCAGCGCCAGCAGCACCGCCAGCGCCAACTCCCTTAGCAGCTCCAGCTCCAGCAGCTCCAACTCTAGTAGAATTGTCAGCTCCAGCAAGCTCAGCAGCACCCCCAGACGCACCCGCGCCAGTAGAAACACCAGCGCCAACACTCCCAGCAGCTCCAGCTCCAGCAGCACTAGTACCGCCAGTAGCTCCAGCAGGACCAACTCCAGTAGCCCAAGCAGCACCCCCAGTCTCAGCAGCACGTCTTCAGCGGAGGGCAAACCACTCGCGCAGCTCCTGTGGAAAGAGTGGCTCCCGCCTCGACGAAGCACCGCCGACGGCCACACGAGCAGACCCAGCGCCCCCAGGCTCGGCACCCCCAAACTCCGCACCTCCATGCTCCGCACCCCCAGGCTCCGCACCCCTAGACCCAGCACCCCCAGGCTAAGCACCCTCAGACTCAGCACCCCCAGACTCCGCACCCCCAGGGTCAGCACCCCCAGTCTCAGCACCCCCAGACCCGGCACCCGCAGGCTCAGCACCTCTAGCAGCACCAGAGTCAACAGCTACCTCGATAGGCTCGACTGTGTCTATCTGGGACACACATGACGGGGCAGGACCCTGAGGGGGGAGGGGGTCTACCGGGGGAGGACCTGGTGCAAGGAAGAGCGGCGGCGGGGGGAGGGGCGCAGCGCGGTAGGGGAAGAGACGGTAGTAAGGCACCGACTTGTCAAAGGTGACGTCCTGGGAGGACAGAACACTTCGCGAGGTGGGGTGGTAAAACTGCCACCCAGGCGCGTCAGGGGGGAAGCCAAGGAAGACGCAGGGAACAGCACAGGGGGACAGCTTGTCCGCAGACAAGTCGCGGACAAACGCCCGAGATCCCCAGACCCGAAACGCAGACGCATCTCCAACCTTCCCGGTCCACCGCAAGGCGGGGGAGGTCTCTGGCAAGGTTGAGCTGATGCGCCGCGTACTGAACCTCAAACGGCCACAGAAAATGGGGGGCAGCCGCATGCATCATGGACGTACGAGCGACGTCCATGACCATGCCAATGCGGCGCTCAGCAATCCCATTTTGCTGTGGAGAGGCCGGAAGCGTGAAGGTCTGGCGGATGCCCTGTGCATGACAGAAGGCTCCCAGACGGGCAGAGGAAAACTCCCCGCCTCTGTCCGAGTGCAGACGCAGAACAGGAAAGTCCGAGCCGAAACTCTCTCTGAGCTGGAGACGAGCTGTGCGGGTCTAGTCGATCAACACCTCAGTGACGTCACCCTTGCTGCGCAAGGGGAAGAGTGTGGTGTAACGCGAGTAGTCGTCAACCACCAACTGGAAGTAACGCTCGTGCCCCTGTCCACGGACGCGGGCGGGGCCCCACACGTCCATGTGGAGGGTCTGTAGCGGAGCCTCTGTCGGAGAAAACTCGGAGGAGTGAGGGGCGGCGCGCTGTCGCCCCTCGACGCAGGGGACGCAGGTAGGGCCAGGCCCCGGAGGTAGGGGAGGGAGAGACCGAGGTAGACCAGAGACAAGGACACGGGAGGCCATGCCTCGGAGACGAGGCAGGGAGGGGTGACCAAGACGGTGGTGCCAGAGGAGAGTCTGGTGGGACAGGAGACGACACGAGCAGGGAGCAGACTCAGGACCAGACCTGGACGCTGCAGCAAACACCTGACTCGACGCAACTACCTGGCCAGACTCAGCAGCCGGAGGAGACTCAGTAGTAAGGGTGTACAGGCTCGACCCTATTCGACGGCTGAACGTGGCCAAGTGTCGGCCTGTCCGAGCACACGTGCGGTGGGTCAGTCGCTGACTCGCAGGAGTGAACTGGTCAACCCCACTATCCTGTAGGTCCGCTCCAGTCACTAAGTTCGTAGAGAACGAGGGGAGGTAGAGACCTGACAGGGTGCCAGAGGGGGCTGCCGGGCACGGTAAGACAGTGGAGAAGCTAGCAAGGACAGGACCCCCAGAGGGGTCTGCGAGGGAGACTGCAACCGGCCGACTGAGAGGCGTAAGAGTGGTGCGGTCTCGAAAGAAGGAGCGGGACGCACCCGAGTCAAGGGTGAAGGTGTGGAAGGCCTGAGCCGACGTAGTACCTGAGAGAGCAGACTCACCAGCACCTGGGGCAGCAGACGCACTGGCACCTGGGGCAGCAGACGCACTGGCACCTGGGGCAGCAGACACACTAGCACCTAGAGCAGCAGCCTCACCAGCACCTAGAGCAGTGGCCTCGATGCCCGGGTCAGGCGGTACACACAGGTAACAGTCACCCTCAACACTAGTAGTCACAGAATACATGGCAGCAAGGATAGCATCATAGTCAAGATCAAAGACGGCAACCCCCGCCCTAGACAGATCTCCCCTGCGAGGGATCTCAGACGCCTCAGGGAACTGGCGACGCCACGCGTCCGTCAGGCGACCGAAGCAGCGCTGGGTGGAGTGCGGGCCCCCGCACTGCTCACCAGCTCGGTTGCCGGTACGGAGGACGTAAGTGCAGGGACAAAAACCCCCACCGCTGCCGCCGCCGCCGCCTCCGCCGCCTCCTCCACCTCCGCCTCCTCCGCCACCTCCGCCGCCTCCGCTCCCTACGCCACCAGCGCCGCCTCCGCTGCCTCTACTGCTGCCGCCGCCGCCGCCACCCTCGGCACCACTCCCACCACCACCCCCACTCCCTCCACTGCCTCCACCACCACCTCCACCGCCCCCGCAAGCCCCTCTAGCGCCCTTGCTTCCCTTGCCCTTGCCGGTGCGGCGTCTCCCGCTCGGGGCACACGCAGCGCCGACCGACTCGAAACCAACGAGGTCGGCCGCAGCAGCAGAGGCAACAGAGGGCAAGAGGGGGGAAGGAGAACACCCCTCAAAGATGGGGGTGCGAGGGTCACCACGAGAGGCTCCTACAGCGACTATACTCTTCTCTGCTTCTAGGAGGGCCTTCTCAAGGAGGTCAACGGTGAGAGTGGTGGGGCAATCTGAGAGGAGGTGGTCCCTGACTACGCGGAGAGAGTCAAGGAGCCGGGTGACTATGTAGTAGAGGGTGATGTACATGGGGGGGGGGGGGGGGGGGGGGGTTCTTGGCGCAGAACTCAGCAGGAAGCGCAGCACGGTAGCGAGTGTCACTAGTGCGGAGGTGCGTAATGAGGTCAGCGACTGTGGGAAAGGCAGCAAGGTCAGGGAAGAGGTACGGTAGCATGAGGCGGCTCAGTGCAGCAGTGGCAGGGGAAGAGTAGCGTGCAACTACAGCGTTGTACAAGGTCTGAGCACTCTTGTACTGGCTAAAGTGTTCACGCTCAGTGGTCGGTAAGTGGCAGCGCACAGCAAGGCGAGCAGCAGCATCGCGCGTGGCCTGTTGTGAGCGAACAGTGGTGTCAGCATCAGCAGCAGGGGCACGAGAGGCACCAGAAGTGAGGTCAAACAGGGAGAGATCGTCTGCCCTATCGCACTGTAGGAGAAGCTGCAGATCATCTACCCAAACCTCAAAGTGAACTGCCCGACCCTCAGCGTCAAAGGTGAGAACCCTAGGGGTGGCCATGACAGCAAGAGACAGGCAGTGAGTACAGTGGGGCAGGGCAGTGCAGTGGCAGAGGCGCTGCTCTTACAAGGTAAGTGAGGCGGACCCGGGCAGGCCGATAGGCAGCGGCGCCTTGGCTGCAGTGCGGCTCGGTGGCTCGGCGGCAAAACGCGGCTCGGCGGCTTGGCGGCAAAGGCGGCTCGGCGGCAAAGGCGGCTCGGCGACAAAGGCGGCTCGGCGGCTCGGCAGCATAGGCGGCTCGGCGGCTCAGCGGCTCAGTGGCTCGGCGGCGCAGTGGCTCGGCAGCTCGGCAACAAAGGTGGCTCGGCGGGGCCGCTGAAGTGAGGCGACGGCGCCGGTGAAAGGGCGGCGACGGGGCCGCGGAAGGGCGGCAACGGGGCCGCTGGAGGGCGGCGACGGGGCCGCAGGTAGGGGCGGCGACGGGGCCGTTGAAAGGGCGGCGACAGGGCCGCGGAAGGGCGGCGACGCGGCCGCTGAAAGGCGGCGACGGGGCCGCTGAAGGGCGGCGATAAGGCCGCTGAAAGGGCGGCGACGGGGCCGCTGAAAGGGCGGCGACGGGGCCGCGGAAGGGCGGCGACAGGGCCGCTGAAAGGGCGGCGACAAGGCCGCGGAAGGGGTGGGCGGCGACGGGGCCGCTGAAAGGGCGGCGACGGGGCCGCGGAAGGGCGGCGACGGGGCCGCTGAAGGGCGGCGACGGGGCCGCAGGTAGGGGCGGCGACGGGGCCGCTGAAAGGGCGGCGACAGGGCAGCGGAAGGGCGGCGACGGGGCCGCTGAAAGGCGACGACGAGGCCGCTGAAGGGCGGCGAGTGGGCCGCTGAAAGGGCGGCGACGGGGCCGCGGAAGGGCGGCGACAGGGCCGCTGAAAGGGCGGCGACGGGGCCGCGGAAGGGCAGCAACGAGGCCGCTGAAAGACGGCGACGGGGCCGCGGAAGGGCGGCAACGGGGCCGCTGAAGGGTGGCGACCGGGCCGCTTAAAGGGCGGCGCGACGGGGCCGCAGGGGCGGCGCAACGGGGCCGCAAGGGCGGCGCGACGGGGCCGTTAGGGGCCGTAAGAGGGGCCGTTAGGGGCTGTAAGAGGGGGAACGACACGGGGCGCGACTCGGGCAGGGGCCAAGCGCGCTCCGAGCAGGAAAAAAAAAAGATCAGTGGGCCCTAGGAACAGTTCCCACTAGGGAACCAGCTCTATACCATGTGAAGTTTAGAACGAGAGAATGATTGAACTATGAAACAGTTGGGTACAAGTACTAACCCTAATTGGGTTGTACCCCTTATGGGCTACCCCACTACAGCCTACACAGATGTATAAGCTATAATGTTCTGACACCTGCTGACTTTGGCATTCCGTTTTTTGCCTTTGCCTCATTCTCACATTCCATCATATCTTCATCACGGTTCATGTCAGTTATCTTTTTGAAAATCAACTCACTGGCTCTATCCCTGCAAAGGTTGGCTCATTGAGGAAGTTGGTGCGCTTGTAAGAATTTTGTACATCACATGCACGACTCTCTCGTTCTTTGTTGTCTCTTGTCAAGCAACCATCTTTCCCTCCAAGCGCCCCAATTCAACTCACACCCCTCTTTGCCATCCACTCTTTCTTCTGCTGTCCTCACTCTACTACAACGTTGCTGGTTTTTACTGAAGACACATTTACCACAACAAGGCAATAGGAAATAAGAATCAATTTCACTATTTATCAAGAATAAAAGTCATGTAACATCACAGCAGTCATCCTGCAATGCCTTTCTCACCTCCTTTTTCTGCCCCGTTTCCTGCCGTAGACCACTATTACAGTCGTGTGACATTCCGTTTATTTGATGGATAACCTATCGTAGCTTACTAACTCGTTTTTTTCGCCATTTAACTATGCGGGAAAATTCCTCCGTCCTCCGGGACACGAGCTATTGCCATTGTCTCCCCCATGTTATATCCCATCTTCTGGTTCTTCATTTTCGCATTCAAATGCAACGACAGGTCCCTTAGGGGTAATCAGCTCACGGGTTCCATCCCTGCTGAAATTGGATCATTACCATCTCTCTCAGCGATGTAAGGCTCTCCTCTGCCACATCAGCATAATTCCTGGCCAAGGCAGCTCATCTTGAGCCTTCATGAGCTGGCGTGCTGACAAGTCGAGCCAAAGACTCGGCCGCAACGAGCTGGGCAGGCAGCTGACCCGACTCGTGGCTCGACCATTGAAAGCAAACTGGTCAAGCCGGAACGAGCGGCTCTGGCTGTTCTACGAACGAACAGCCGGGTCTTCGGCGTAAGTTCTTCGAGTCCGGCTCGTCGAGACAGCAGCCCGGCCGGCGGAGCAGGATCGTTGGCTTGACTCGCCTTGCTGACGAGCTGTCAGCTCAAACGGTTCCTTGTGTGTACTCCCTCCCTAATTTCTCGTCTTTCGACTTCCTCACCTCCTTTACCTCCTCTGTTACGTTGCCCGATTGGATTAGAACAAACTAGTGCCTGTTCCAGTCGAACCGGACATGGTTCGTCACTTCAATGACCATGTATGAAAAATTATGTATAAAAACAACCATGTATATAGGATGTGACTACAATGAATGCTGCTGGTTGTCAAATCGAACCAAACTAGTTTGATCCAAACCGAAAGAGGTTCGACCAAACCTATTGACTGGTTCGGCCAGATCTCTAGCCAATTCGTTTTGAACAGGTCGGTTTGGCACCGAACAAGTTCAATTAATAGAGTAAAGTAACCGAGCATGTTCGATTCGGTTGCTTGCTCTGTTCGGTTGTTTTGTCCATGCCCTACTTACAAGTCAACAACTGAGTGATTATTTGCTATGCCTCTACCGCTTCCCTTTTTCAATCCCAGGTATCTTCGAGGAACCAACTTTCAGGCAGCATTCCTTCTAGTGTTAGTGCTCTCGCTCAACTCACTCTCTTGTAAGTTGCACATTACATTTTATGCCATATAAGGCTACATGTATGCTCACCATATCATTAACCAGGTAGATTGGTATGAAGGAATTGATTTCAGGTGCTAGGTAGGTACAACAATAAAAGGGAGCGCCGAAACCCTGATCGGTTCGACTCGAGCTTGTTTGCACACCGCATCTAAGCCCATTCCTACTTCCCACACCATTCCGCCAATTTCCCGCATTTAGTAATGGCGTGGGAAGCTCCTAGGTGAGGATGAGCGCAAACTAGAACTTGTTCCACTCTAACATGTTTGAGTCAAACCAAACAGAGGTTCGTCCTTATGCTCATCCCTACCTAGAAGGTTCCCAAGCCATTCCTACATGCTGGAAAAAAAGCTTAAGATGGACGGTCTAGCATTGAATATCCACTTCAGCTGCAAAATCGATGTTCGACGTGAACTGAATATGCTGGGTTGGACTTGTCCCATATGGTCGCCTTGAGTCGGATATGGGTGAGGTTGGTTCGGGCCGTAGTCGGGACAGGATTCCTAAACAGACGACCCGATTGGGGCTTATAGGGGCGGGCAGGCTGTGACCCGAGGGCGGGTCGAGTCGACCGAGCGTCAAGGCCATCTGAGCTGAAAGCGAAGGATCTGGTAATCCCGCTCATCCGCGGGGCTTATAGAGGGGCGGGCCAGCTGTGATGTGATCCGAGGCCGGGGCGGGTCGACCGAACTCAAACATGTTCGACTCGAACATGTGAACACCACACTCCTGAAAAGTGTTCGATTCAAAATAAACTTGTTCAGTTCGACCATTTCAGGTGTTCGAACCAGTTCAAATCAAGCATGTTCGAGTACAAATAGGCTTATGCCTAGTCCTGCCCCAACTAACGAGGTCAGACCATCTGAACCATCAGGTTGAACCTGAACCGAAATGCTGTTTGGTATATTGTACAACCCTAGTGTCGTGTGCCTTCTGCAATAAATAAGCATCTTTCTGCCCAATTTCCTTGAGACATTTCGTTCTCCCTATGAATATTCCTACCCTATCCCACTAGGTTGATGCTGTATTTATACCGACCGGATCTGGGAAGCAGAGACGCCTTTAACAACCGTTTTTTTCAAAGCAGTTCGCCTCCTTTTTCATGCTACTGATGACTTTGGCATTCCGTTCTTTGCCTTTGCCACTGTCTCACATCCCGTCATATTTTTATCACGTTTCGCTTCAGGTATCTTTTTGACAACCAGCTCACCGGCTCTATCCCTGCAGAGATTCGCTCAATGAGGAATTTGGTTTTGATGTAAGCATTTTGTACATCAGATGCACGACTCTCTTGTCCTGTCTTTTTCTTTTATGGAGCAACCATCTTACCCGTCAAGCGCCCCAGTTCAATTTCCACCTCTCTTTGCCATCCTCTCTTTCTTCTGCTGTTCTCACCTCACCCTACTAGTAGAAGGCTACTACATTTGGCCTTTATTTAAGAAACTTAGTTTAGCCGCAGCAAGGCAATAGAAGAATAGAAAAATAATCAATAAAAACCAATTATAATTAGAAAATCCAAAATATTAGGATTCATTTGGTCAGCATTCCTCTCCTCATCCTGGTGCGTGACCTCTGGAGGCTCATATTGTCCAAAGAAATCCCTTTTCTCACAGGAAACGAACCATGTCAAATTAAGCAGAAGTTGGGCAGAGGTTTTCAAGGCAAAGATCTCGAATGTAGTTAGACAACGGTTTTGTGATTGCTTAATCTGTGTGTTAGCCTTTCTATAAATTCGTGCTTGTGCTTGGGTGTAATCAATATTTTTTGGATCATTTCGAGTGAAAATTTCTTTACCAACGTATTGACGCGGAGAGAGTTTTCAGCACACGAACCAATCGATAGTCATAACGCTGCGCAAAGGAGTGTGAGAATGCTCTAGTGGTTTTAGTTGACGCTGCTCTTGGTGATTCGTTTGACAAACACGGACCCTTGGGTAGGGGCTGGTTATACCAGGCATCCGAGGACCATCAGAGGTGACCCCGTGGAGATAACCTTATGTGCGTTATTCGGCGTGCATAAAGTTTCTAGGTCCCACTGGTAGTCAACAATAAGGCCCGCCTTGCCTTGAGCGAGTAGTTTTGCCGAGTCGTTACCCGCCCAAAGCGAGTGAAAGAAGTGAGGCGAGTAAGAAACTCATTGCCCATGTCCAGAGATAGGGGTCCACAGGTTTGGGTTGAACCACGTTGGGAACCCTCCGTCCGTTACTTGACCCGATTGGGTTACTGTGGAAAATAGAGCGAGAATGAATGAACTATGAGTGAAGTGAGTACAAATAGCAAAACCCTAATTGGGTTGTACCCCCTATGGTATACCCCACTGTAGCCTACACAACAGCATAAGCTACATATATGTTCTGACACACCCCCATAGGCAAAGTGGGGGAGAACAAGGGGTCACAAGACCAGTCAAGCAAAGCAAAGCAAAGCTCAGGGTGGATCACAAAGTCACCACACAGTCCGAGCACAAGAGCAAGGCCACAAGGCCAGTTCACATGCAGGAGTACACACATATATATATATAAAGCTAGACAAGCAAGAGCAGGTATATATATGTGACAGTACAAGTAAAGTCAAGAGGAGAGCAAGTGAGGCAAGACAGGCACAAGACCCAGCTGGGTGCAGAAGCGCTGATGGTCACAAGGCGCGAGTGCCTTGGTGAACACATCAGCAGTGTTGGCCTCAGAGGCCATGTACGCAAGCCGCAACTGTCCACGCTGCTGTAGCTCACGAGCAAGGAAGTAGCGAAGAGCAATGTGCTTCGTTCTGTGCTCCAGACGCTGCTCTCGACACAAGGCCAGCATGGCCTTGTTGTCTACGTACAGCACTGGAGGAGAACGAGGCGGCTCTCCAAGGTCAGTCAGCAGGTAGGTGAGCCAGCGAAGCTCCTGTGCAGCCATGGCCCCAGCGTAGATCTCAGCCTCACAACTCGAGCTGAGAACCGAAGACGAACGAGTAGCCCGCCACGAGACGGAGCCGGAGCCAAGGCTGAAGGTGTAACCCTGTGACGACCGCTGCGTAGCCTGGTCGTCAGCCCAAGAAGCGTCCGCGTGACCTGTAAGTACCACTGGACTCCGCCCTCCAAGCACTAGCCCCATGCCCGACGTACTGCACAGGTAGCGCAATACCCTCTTTGCTGCAGCCATGTGCTCTGGTCGGTGTCTCCCAGGAGCAACATAGCGTGCAAGAATGCTAAGAGGGTATGCAAGGTCAGGTCGTGTGCAGGTCATCAGGTACATGAGGCAGCCAACAAGCTCTGGGTACGGGCCACTCGACTCTACAGACTCATCCGAAGGCAGAGCTGAGAGCGAGTGGCGAGTACACAGAGGAGTGGCCTGAGGCGAGGAGTACGTGAAGCCGAAGCGCTGAAGGACCTGCTGCACCATGTGTGACTGAGTCAGGGTAATGGTGCGGCGTGCTCTGTCCCGAGTGATCTGCAAGCCAAGGTAGCTGCGCAGTTCACCCAGGTCTGTGCACGTGTGTCTCTTCAGCAGCTCGGACTTCACGTAGGCGATTCCAGCAGTGTCCGCTGTGGCAAAGACCAAGTCGTCGACGTACACGAGGATGTAGAACGGCGGCAGTGAAGTGTCGGTGCGCAGAAACAGCGACGGGTCAGCAGTAGAAGGAGCAAACCCAAGGGCCGCAAGTGTAGTCCTCAGTGTGTCGTGCCACTCACGTGGTGCCTGGCGGAGACTGTAGACTGGCCGTCGGAGGCTCCACTGGGTGCCAGGAGGGAAAGTCCCAGTGAAGCCAGGTGGACGGCGCAGCCAGATCTCCTCGTGCAGGCTCCCCTGCAAGAACGCAGTACTGAAGTCGAGAGAGTGAAGCTCGTAGTCGCGCTGAGCGGCTATGTGCAGCAGCACCCGAAGAGTGGTCATCTTCGGGGTGGGAGAGAAGGTCTGAAAGTAGTCAACTCCCTGCCGCTGACTGAAGCCACGAGCGACGTACCGCGCCTTGAAGACAGGTGGAGAGCCCGGCGGCCGCTTCACCCTGAAGATCCACATGCCACTGACGATGTTCGCCCCAGGAGGGGGAACCGCGTCAACGTAGGTGCCTGTGGACTTCCAGGAAGCCATCTCTGCATCCATAGCTGCCTGCCACTGAGAGGAGTAGGGACCCTCTACGGCCTCCGCGTAAGAGCGCGGAGTCGGGATGTCTAGTGCATCCGGGTCTCCCTCAGGAGCAAGCAGTACAGACGCGAGATGAGGTGAAGCAGCAGCCAGACACTGGAACTCCTCCTGCCTGTCCTCTAGGACGTCCGTGCCAAGAGCACACTCACCCCCGACGGACGGAGGACAGACAGACGCAGACTCAGCAACAAGACTAGCAGCGTAGTCTAGACGACAGCGAGCAGCAAAGTCGACGAGCTCAGCGACAAGAGCAGACGCAGCAGCGGACTCAAAAGAGGGGTCAGTGACGACAGTAGCAAGCAGACGCGTGACAGTAGGACTGGCAGCACGAAGGGAGTCCGACTCTGGGTCGGTAAGCACAGGAAGGGAGGACTCAGGAGGAGAAGGCAAAAGGGCACGCAGAGGAGCAGTGGACGGACGCAGAGACATCCGGTGCGTGCCAGGGACAGGAGGAGGACGCGGACGCGAACCACGACCACTAGCGCGGGCAGCACAAACAGGCGACGCGGGACGAGACGCAGGCTCACGACGCTCAGCAAGACCTCCAGTAGGACCAGTGTAAGGAGAGGGAGCAGGCAGTGGGGAGGTAGGCTCCAACAGTGACTGCGACTGGACAGGCTGTGGACACTCTAACGGAGGAGAAAGACCAAGAACCTGCTGCAGAAGCGGAACGAAGTACGGCCGAGGCCGCGCGGCAGCTCCAGACTCAGCAGGGACAGCACCAGCACCCTCAGCGGCAGCACCAGCGCCACCAACACCTCCAGCGGCAGGACCTCCAGCAGCACTAGCAGCAGAACCACCGTCAGGACAGACAGCAGCAGACTCAGCACCAACGCCCTCAGCAGCCCCAGCTCCAGTAGGACCCGCAGGCGTAGCACCTCCGGGACCGGCGGCACCAGTACCCTCGACGGTCGAAGAAGCTCTAGCTCCAGCAGTACGCCTCCAGCGGCGAGCAAACCACTCGCGCAGCTCCTGTGGAGAGAGGGGCTCCCGCCGAGACGCAGCACCAGGAGAAACCCCAGGCTCAGCGGCTCCAGACGTAGCACCCCCAGGCTCAGCAGCCCCAGACTCAGCACCCCCAGGCTCAGCAGCTCCAGACTCAGCACCCCCAGGCTCAGCAGCTCCAGCTCCAGTAGGACCCGCAGGCCCAGCAGCTCCGGGACCGGCAGCACCAGCACCCTCAGCAGTCGAAGGAGCTCCAGCTCCAGCAGCACGCCTCCAGCGGCGAGCAAACCACTCGCGCAGCTCCTGTGGAGAGAGCGGCTCCCGCCGAGACAGAGCAACCGGAGAGCCCCCAGGTCCAGCAGTCGCAGGCTCCGCACCTCCAGGCTCAGCACCCCCAGGCTCAGCAGCTCCTGACGTAGCACCTCCCAGCTCAGCACCCCCACCAGCAGCACCCCCAAGCTCAGCACCCGCAGGCGTAGCACCCCCAGACTCTGCACCCGCAGCAGGACCAGACTCAGCAGCAACCTCGACTGGCTCGACTGTGTCTACGTGGGACACACCTGAAGGGGCAGGAACCTGAGGGGGGAGGGGGTCTACCGGGGGGGGAACTTGCACCAGGAAGTCCGGTGGGGGGGGGAGGGAAGGAGTACAGTAGGGGAAGAGGCGGTAGAAGGGGACTGACTCGTCGAACGTGACGTCCTGGGAGGACAGAACACGACGAGAGGAGGGGTGGTAGAACTGCCACCCTGGAGCGTCAGGGGGGAAGCCAAGGAAGACACAGGGAGCAGCACGGGGGGACAGCTTGTCCGCAGACAAGTCGCGGACAAACGCCCGAGATCCCCAGACACGGAACGCAGACGCATCGCCGACCTTCCCCGTCCACAGTAACACTGGGGACATATCGGGCCGAGAGACCCTGGGGTGAAGGTTGAGCTGATGCGCCGCGTACCGAACCGCAAACGGCCACAGAAAATGGGGGGCAGCCGCATGCATCATGGACGTACGAGCGACATCCATGACCATGCCAATGCGGCGCTCAGCAATCCCATTTTGCTGTGGAGAGTCCGGAAGCGTAAAGGTCTGGCGGATCCCCTATGCACGACAGTAGTCTCGCAGAAGGCGAGAGGAGAACTCCCCACCTCGGTCAGAGTGCAGACGCAGAACAGGAAAGTCCGAGCCGAAGCTCCTCCTGAGCTGGAGAGGAGCCTCGCGGATCCAGTCGATCAGCACCTCAGTGACAGCACCCTTGCTGCGCAAGGGGAAGACTGTGGTGTAACGCGAGTAGTCGTCAACCACCAACAGGAAGTAGCGCTCGTGACCCTGCCCACGGACGGGGGCCGGGCCCCACACGTCCATGTGAAGTGTCTGCAGAGGAGCCTCTGTCGGGGGAAACTGGGAGGAGTGAGGAGCAGCCCTGAGGCGCCCCTCGACACAGGGGACACAGGAAGGTCCTGGTCCCGAAGGAAGGGGAGGGAGAGACTGGGGAAGACCAGAGACAAGGACACGGGAAGCCATGCCCCGAAGACGGGGCAAGGAGGGGTGGCCAAGACGGTGGTGCCACAGGAGAGTCTCGTGAGACAAGAGGCGACACGAGCAGGGGGCAGACTCAGGACCCGACCTGGACGCAGCAGCAAACACCTGACCTGACGCTGCTACCTGACCGGACGCAGGGACAGGAGGAGACTCAGTGGTCAGGGTGTAGAGGCTCGACCCCGGCCGACGCGAGAACGTGGCCAGGTGCCGGCCTGTGCGTGCATCCGTGCAGTGGGTCACCCGCTGACTCGCAGGAGTGAACTGGTGAACCCCCGCATCCTGCAGGTCTGCACCACTCACCAAGTTCGTCGAGAACGAGGGGAGGTACAGGCCAGACAGGGTGCCCGAGGGGGCAGCCGGACACGGGAGGACAGTGGAGAAGTGAGCGAGGACAGGACCCCCAGAGGGGTCAGCCAGGGAGACTGCAACAGGCCGACCAAGCGGCTTGAGTGTGGTGCGGTCCCGAAAGAAGGAGCGAGAAGCCCCAGAGTCAAGTGTAAAGGTGAGGGAGGCCGAAGCCAACGTGGTACCTGAGAGCGCAGCCTCACCCGCACCTGAGGAAGCAGACTCACTAGCACCTAGAGCAGCAGCCGCACCTGTACCTGGAGCAGGAGACTCACTAGCACCCAGAGCAGCAGCAGCCTCACCAGTAGTTAGAGCAGCAGGTCCTATACCCGGGTCAGGCGGTACGCACAGGTGACCGGCACGGTCAGCACTAGTAGGCAATGCATACATGGCAGTGAGAATAGCATCATAGTCAAGAGCAAATATATCTACCCTCTGCCTAAGCAACTCCACCCAGTCGGGGAGCTCAGCCTCGTCGCCAAACACGGTACGCCAGGCGTCGCTCAGACGGGCGAAGCAGCGGGACTGTGTATGACTAGGTGTCCCACAAGGCTGACCAGTCCGAGCACCAGTGAGAATCACGTAAGAGCAGCGAACAGTGTTGAGAGACCCTCCACTCTGAGCGTACCACTCACGAAGCTGCTGAGGCGTGAGAGACGCGCGGGGGGGTCGCGGGAGCTGCATCTGGCCGCCACCAGTAGTAGAAGCAGCAGGAGTGGTAGCAGTAGTAGCGCCACCACCCCTACAGCCCCAACCAGCGTACCACTCACGCAGCTGCTGGGGCGTGAGGGACTTACGCAGACGTCGATGGGGCCGCATCTGGCTCCACCAGTAGAGGCAGGAGCAGGAGTAGCAGCAGTAAGGCAGGCAGCCAGGCAAGCCAAAAAGGGAGGCAGGCAGGCAAGCAGGCGACGCGCAGCGTGCTAGCAGGGCAGGGGCTCACCAATGGTGGGTAGAGTAGGCTCGGCGACTCAGAGGCTCGGCAGCACGGCGGCTCTGCGGCTCGGGCGACTCGGGCGGCTCGGCGGCAGGGCGGCTCGGCAGCAACTGCAGCTCGGCAGCTCGGCGACCCGGCGGCGCGGCTGTAGGGCGGCTCGGCTGCTGGGAGGCTCGGGTGTAGAGCGGCTCGGCTGCAGGGCGGCTCGGGTGCTGGGAGGCTCGGGTGTAAAGCGGCTCGGCGGCGAGGCGGCTCGGCTGCAGGGCGGCTCGAGACGAAGGAGGAGGAGAAGTAGGGGAGACCACACACCTGCCACCCCTCAGCTGGCCTCTCCCGTCGCCTGTCGAGGCGACCTGAGGGGGCCACTTGCGGCCCCCGAAGGAGCCGCGACGGGCGACGGGAAAAGGGGGGGGGGGGGGGGGGGGGGGGGGGAGGCGGCTCGGGCGGCTCGGGCAGCTCAGGCGGCTCGGGCAGCTCGGGGAGTCAGCGGCACAGGCGGCTCGGGCGGCTCGGCTCCTCAGCTGCGCAGACGGCTCGGGCGGCTCAGGCTGCACGGCGGCTAACGGGCGGCGTGGGGGGCCAGGACGGCGGCGTGCAGCAGGGACGGGCGGCGCACGGGCGGTGTGAGGCCGGGACGGGCGCGCGCGGGCGGCTAGGGGCCGGGACGGGCGCGCGCGGGTGGCTAGGGGCCGGGACGGGCGGCGCGCGGGCGGCTAGGGGCCTGAACGGGCGGCGCGCGAGCGGCTAGGGGCCGGGACGGGCGGCGCGCGGGCGGCTAGGGGCCTGGACGGGCGGCGCGCGAGCGGCTAGGGGCCGGGACGGGCGGCGCGCGGGCGGCTAGGGGCCTGAACGGGCAGTGCGCGAGCGGCTAGGGGCCGGGACGGGCGGCGCGCGGGCGGCTAGGGGCCTGAACAGGCGGCGCGCGAGCGGCTAGGGGCCGGGACGGGCGGCGCGCGGGCGGCTAAGGGCCGGGACGGGCGGCGCGCGGGCGGCTAGGGGCCTGAACGGGCGGCGCGCGGGCGGCTAGGGGCCGGGACAGGCGGCGCGCGGGCGGCTAGGGGCCTGCAGGGCAGGCCGAAAGAGTGAGAGCGAGGGCCCGGAGCGCGCTCCGGGCAGAAAAAAAAGTTTAAAAGTGGTGGGCCCTAAGCACAGTTCCCACGGGGGAACCTGCTCGATACCATGTGGAAAATAGAGCGAGAATGAATGAACTATGAGTGAAGTGAGTACAAATAGCAAAACCCTAATTGGGTTGTACCCCCTATGGTATACCCCACTGTAGCCTACACAACAGCATAAGCTACATATATGTACCCTAAACCCCGTGGAGATAACCTTATGTGCGTTATTCGGCGTGCATAAAGTTTCTAGGTCCCACTGGTAGTCAACAGTAAGGCCCGCCTTGCCTTGAGCGAGTAGTTTTGCCGAGTCGTTACCCGCCCAAAGCGAGTGAAAGAAGTGAGGCGAGTAAGAAACTCATTGCCCATGTCCAGAGATAGGGGTCCACAGGTTTGGGTTGAACCACCTTGGGAACCCTCCGTCCGTTACTTGACCCGATTGGGTTACAACAAACTGGTGCCGGTTCCACTCGAAGGGGGCGCGGTTCATGACTAATATAACAATGTCTTAAAAAATTATGAAACAAAACAACCATGTATAGAAAAATGTAACTGTAATGAGCTGAGCGCTGGTGGTCGAATCAAATCGAACTAGTTAGAGCCGAACCAAAAGAGGTTAGACAAAACCTTTTGACTGGTTTAGCCAGCTCTTGCCGGTTGGTTTCGAACCGGCTTGGTTTGGCACCAAACGAGCTCAATAGACAAAGTAAAATAACCGAACCAGTTCAACTTGGTTGTTTGCTATATTTGAGCCAATGTTTGAGGAAGTAAATATTTGAGTAATTATTTGCTATGCCTCTACTGCTTCCCTTTTTAATCTCAGATCTCTTTCGAGGAACCAGCTTTCAGGCAGCATTCCTTCTGGTGTTAGTGCCCTCTCTCAACTCACTCTCTTGTAAGTCGCACATGTTGACTCCTATTGAGACCTAGAACCTCTAAGCACACCTCTGAATCTACTCTAGATAGTACGGGGTAACCTCCAAGGTTCCTCGGGTGCCTGGTAGAACCAACCCCTATCCAATGGTCCATGTTTGTAGAGGATTTTCTCTACGGTGAAATTACCTACGTGCACTAGAGAAATTCCAAACTCAATTGCGCAACGTTATGGTGACTGATTGGCTCGTGTGTAGAAAGTTATCTTCGCGAATCGCGTCAACACGACGATAGAGAAATGTTCACCCACAAAAGTTAATTACAATTGAACACAAACACACAATGTATAGAAAGCCAAACACACAAATCAAGCAACCAGATGCACGACTCTCTTGTTCTGTCATTGTCTCCTATCAGGCAACCATCTTTCTGTCCTCAACCTACTACAATGTTGCTGGTTTTCAGTTAAGAAACATCAACCACAAGGCAATAGAAAATAAGAATCAGTTTGACTATTGAGGAAGAATAGACTTCATGTAATATCACAGCAGTCCTACTGCAATGCCTTCTTCAGCACCTCTTTTTGCCCCATTTCCTACCCTAGCCCACTATTACAGTCGTGTGACATTCCGTTTCCCTGATGGATAACCTATCCTAGCCCACTAGCTCTTGACACAAGCTATTGTCCTTGTTCTTCCCCATGTTCAATCCACCTTTTAGTTCTTCCTTTTTGCATTCAAATGCAACGACAGGTCCCTTAGGAGTAATCAGCTCACGGGTTCCATCCCTGCTGAAATTGGATCAGTACCATCTCTCTCAGCGATGTAAGGCTCTCCTCTGCCACATAAGCATAATTCCGGGTCAAGGCAGCTCATATTGAGCCAGCATGAGCCGGCGTACTGACAAGCCGAGCCAAAGACTCGGCCTCAACGAGCCGGGCAGGAAGCTGACCCGACTCGTGGCTCGTCCACTGCTAGCAAACTGGTCGAGTCGGAACGAGCCGGCTCCGGCTGTTCTACGAACCAACAGCCGGGTCTTCGGTGTAAGTTCTTCTAGTCCGGCTTGTTGAGACAGCAGCCTGGTTCTTCGAGTCCGGCGGGGCAGGATTGTTGGCTTGACTCACCTTGTTGACGAGCCGTCGGCTCAAACAGTTGCTCATGTGTACTCCCTCCCTACTTTTCGACTTCCTCACCTCCTTTACCTCTACATCTCTGCCTCCATTCCGTTTAGGCATCAGCAAAACGCCAAACCGCTGTTCAGTTTGATGCAAATTGAACCGCGGCTCTTTTGTGCCAGCCAGTTTGAGTTAGACATGCTTTTGACTGGTTCGATCGGTTCGACTATCTTACACTATTTCGTAAACCCCTCCCCCCCCCCCCCCCCCCCCCCCCCCCCCCCCCCCCCCGCCTCCCCCCTCACAAGCGTTTTAAAACGTTTTCATGGATGGCCTTTAGGTAAAATCACCAAGGTTTCAATTAATTTGGTTTGAAACAACCCGGTCCGGCCCAGACAATCCCGTTTCTGGTTTGACTCAAATAGGCTTGGCTTGGTAGATTGCTCATGCCTTCTCTTTCTTATCTTGGTCTGGTCCTGCAAACACACAAATGGACTCGGAACCATTCTTCCATCCCATGCATCCACCCCCTACACCACCAACAGCACTCTCGACGCCAACATGCTGTCAGGATCCGTGCCCTCCTCAATCACAAATCTCAAGGCTCTTTCTTTACAGTAAGTTGGATCCACTTTCACTCAAGCAACAGGTTGACCTGTCCCAACTCGACCCAATTTTTCTCACCTCGGCCACGGGCGGGTCGGCCTGAGGAATTCCCCGATCCGACCGGCTAAAAGGGGTTGGTTTGGCATATAACGGAGGTCAGGTCAGGTCGACCTGCTGGCAGATTCCGACCCCGGAGTCGGGCCCGATCGGGTCGGGTTGACCTGGTCGGGTCGAGCCCACCAGAGGAGTGAGTTATCTAACCTTTTCAAACTAGGAGTAGTATTTGACAATGCAACCGAGGTTCGAGACAAACCATCAATGGCGAATGGCCAGCATAGGTATGAACCGTCAGTGGCCAGTGATCAGCCTAGGCTCTAGCTTTGTGACGAACCGCCTATATGGTCGGCCCATGGGCCGGCCAAACTAGAAGTCAGCTTGACCAGAAGTGACTGGAACTCAACCTCGACCTGCTTTGGCTATTAGGCTGGTGAGGTTCGAAACGGGCAGGCCCGAGTTTGACTCCTTGCAGCTCCATGTCCATCTCCTTGCACACCTCCACGTGTCTCTTGCCTCCCTTGTGTTGGACAGTTCCCTCTCTACCAACCAGCTCACCAACTCCATCCCCACTGACATTGGCTTGCTGACAAATCTGGTAACCTTGTAAGTAGGGATGAGGTTCGGCCCGGGTTGAACCAAGCCAGGACGGCAAGAAAACTGGGCGACTGGTTCCCGACCCGGACTGGCCGAGCAGTCCCTTGGCCCGGGCTCAACCGTGAGTACCCTGGCCAAACCTTTTCGACTAAGTTAGCTTTAGAACACAAGTTAGAGAAGTGGGGTGGGAGGGGAGGGGAGGGGGGATACGCTGCCCTGTAAGTCGAGATCTTGCGTGCAAAATTACCAGATATAGTGCAGTCTGCCTTATATTGCATTTGGATGGTTGGGATTTTTAGATTTGAGCGAATTAGAAACGGTTCACCGCAAACCCGGAATCCGCTGGGTAGACATGGGCAAAAAGCAAGGCAAGTAATACTCCCCCCGTTTTTTGCCGACTCGTTCGCGTAATGAGGTGAGGCAAGTATTACCCTCTACGAGTAATTTTTGCCCTCGCCCGACTCGCTAGTCGCCAAAAAGAACAAGTATCACTTACTCGTTACAAGCAAATAAAATACTCATGGCGAGGCAAGTAATGCACTCCTTGGCAGGAACACCCCCAAGGAAGGACACACAAGTTGGCATAGGGAAATATTCAACCGTGCATTCCCTTGCGCAGATTCCCAAAGACAGTGTATAATAAATCCGTATTCTAGCTGGGAACCGGTAGATTTGCCAGTGTGATCACCAATCAAGAAATGTGTCGCATCAGAGTAGGTATATTTCTCCGAAAGTCTTAAAGTGCAGAGATTGGAGAGGTTGGGTTATGTAGCGGGAGTGGAATTTAGTGCAGAGATTGGAGAGGTTGGGTTATGTAGCAGGTGGTTTTAAAATCTCCCTGTTTGAGTTGGCAACATTTCGTCGCGCAGAAACACACATCGTAGCAAGAAAAAAAGGTTTTTACCAGCGACTTTCAGATTTGAGCCCCTGCTTGCAAGTCCGGGGGGGCTTATATTGGGACGAGTAAAACTGTATCCGCATGCATTTTTTTCCTCGGGAGTACGATTTCAATCGCTCTTTACAACGAATAAAACGCGTACTGTTTACTCACGAGAAATGTCGCCCTTCCTGTACTGTTGACTGGAAACTATATCTCACTTCCTGCTGTGGGTTCCCTTCCACCCTTCTTCTCCTTGCCTTCCAAGCTCTCTCTTATGCCTCGGGCTCTATCTCTTCACTACTTGCCTCTGCCTCCATCCGCACTCCTTTCTTGCCTCACCCCTCCCTCCACATCACTGCCCCTGGCTGGTTCTTCCTTGCCCCCTCCCGTGACTAGCTGCTGCCGACTAAACCCTGGTCATGGGACCTTGATACCCCCTTTCTCTCCTTCGCATGCCTGCAACTGCCACATTAGTCACGTGATCCATCACTCGTCGCCCATGTCCATCATTCAGCACCAACACTCCTGAGTCTTTCACCTCTCTCTCTCACACTATCCACCGCTGCTAGGAAAGCCCCAAGTCCAGACAATGCCTTACTTACAAGTCAACAATTGAGTAATTACTTGTTTCACCTATACTGCTTCCCATTTTACTCTCAGTGATCTTTCCAAGAACCAGCTGTCAGGCAGCATTCCTTCTACTATTTATGCTCTCGCTCAACTCACTCTCCTGTAATTCACCTAGACCATTTTATGAGACATTATCCCACCCACATGTATGCTCACCATATCAGTTAGTTAGATTGGTATGAAGGAATTTAATACTAGGTGTCAGAACTAGAGCTTAGAATGGATACATTAGTAATGAGCTCGAAGCTCTCTAAGTACATCCAGGAATCGGGGGCAATCTCTAGGGAATGGGGATAATCCCAAGGCAATCTCCAACTGGTGGGTTGGAGATTGCTTGGAGATGACATTTGGGTTTGATTGGGATGTAGGTGTACACCCAACCAAACACAAAGTGCAAACTACACTACACTAGGATGCAGAAAGCACAAATACGAAGTGTGAGATTGAGGGCTAACACTAAAACCAATCCAACTCAGGGCAGAGAAGGTGGAGCACAGAGCCCCATGGCTCTAAGAAGATGATGGTGAGGAACTTTCCCAAGGGGCTTGGTGAATAGATCAGCCAAGTTGCAGTCAGATGCAATGTACTCCACGTTTAGCTGCTCCCGCTTGACAAGGTCACGAATGAAGAAGTGCCGAAGTTCGATGTGCTTGGTGCGAGTGTGATACACGGGGTCCTGGGAGAGGTGGATGGTGCTCTTGTTGTCACACCAGAGGGTGGGAGTGGGCTGAGGGTAGCCAAGCTCCTGGAGGAGGAAGGTGAGCCAACGGAACTCTTGAGCCGCCATGGTGCCAGCGTAGAGCTCTGCTTCACAGGAAGAGAGGGAGACTGCAGAGGACCTGGACAATTCCGCTCCCAAGGGTGAAGTAGTAGCCCTGGGAGGAGCGTCGGTCGGTCTGGTCATCGGCCCAAGAGAAGTCAGTGTAACCTTCCAGTCGAGGAAGAGAAAGCCCACCAAGTGTGAGTATTTGAGACTTGGAGCCCTGCAGATAGCACAGCACCCGCTTCGCCGCTTTCCAGTGAAGATCAGTGAAGCGGCCAGGAGCCACATAGCGAGAGAGGACACTGACAGGGTATGCAAGGTCAGGCCGGGTGCACATCATGGCGTACATGAGGGACCCAACAAGCTCCGGGTATGGCTCAGAGCAGGCCTCTGGTGTGGGTACAGCTGGAGCTATGAGGAGGTTTTGCAGCGGCAACGGGGTGGCCAAAGGTGTGCACAGCTCCATCTCAAAACGCTTGAGCACATTGTTGATGTAGAACTCCTGGGAGAGTGAGATGTGCGAGCCTGGCGATCACGAGTGATCTCCATCCCCAGGTAGTGCTTGATGTCACCGAGGTCCTTCATCAGGAGGGCCTTGCTCAGGGCCACCTGGACAGAGGTTATTTGGGCAGAGTCCTTGGCAACGAGGATGAAGTCATCGACGTAAAAGAGACGGCGAATGAAGAGAGTCGGATCAGCAGATGATGAGTGAAACTCCAATGAGAGAATGACATCTTTCACTTTGTTGTGCCATTCACGAGGGGCTTGTTTGAGGCCGTAATCAGGGCGATTCAGCTTTCAGACAGTGCTGAGAAGGAAATCTCCTGGAAAGCTTTCAGGTCAGTCCATAAACACAGTCTCCTTGAGGTGTCCTTGCAGGAATGCCGAAGAGGCGTCCATGGATTTGATCTCAAAATCGTCTCGTGCGGCTACATCCAAGAGCGTGCGAACTGTGGGTGGTTTGGATGTGGGAGAGAAGGTTTTGAAGAAGTCAAAGTACTGCTGCTGGGTGAATCCCTTGGCCACGTAGCGCGCTTTGAACACTGAGGTCTCGTCCGGAAGCTGCTTCACTCGAAATAGCCACTTGCCCCTATTTGAATATATCTGTAACTGCCTGTAGCTGTAGTTAGTGTAGTTATTATAAACTTGTTGGTGGTGCACCTTCTTTGCATGCTTTGTTTGCTATTTGTACCTCGCTCAATAGTGAACTCCCCACTCTTTGCCTAAACTCTCTCGACTCCCTTTGGCCTAGGCTACTAAGCCTAGGCCCTACTCTTACTATCTCAACATGGTGTTCAGAGCAGGTACCTTCCTGCTGCCTTCCTTAACGGGCCCACCAATTTGCTTCCGCTTCCTATCGTCCTGCCGTGCGCCTCGGGCGCGCGGCGTATTTTTCTCGCCGTGCGCCAGAGGCGCACGCGATTTTCTGCCCGCCGTGTGCTCGGGGCGCACGGCGGTTTTCTGCCCGCCATGCGCCCTGGGCGCGCGGCGTCTTTCTGCCCCGCGCGCGGCCTGCATTCACGCCGCCTGGGCACCTGCCTCACGTCCACGCGCGGGCCTGATTTGCCCGCCCGTACCCTCCACTTCGCGGCGCCCTGCGAGGCGCCGCTCCTGCTCGTCGCGACGCACCTGCGGGACCCGGGCGTCGCCGCTCCTGCTCGTCGCGGCGCCCCTGGGGCGTCGCCCTTGCTCGTCGCGGCGCCCCTTGGGCGCCGTCCCTGCTCGTCCCGGCGCCCTCCCCCCTGGCCACCACCTCTGCCATGCACCAGCGCCGCCCCTGGAGCAGCTGCCCCTGGACCCTGGACCAGCCGCCGCCGCCCTTGGACCAGCCGCCCTTGGACCTAGAGCAGCCGCCCCTGGACCTCCGCAGCCGCCCTTGGCCCCTGGTGCAGCCGCCTCTGTTGCAGCCGCCCCTGGACCCAGAGCACCCGCCCCTGGCCCCTGGAGCAGCTGCCCCTGGTGAAGCCGCCCCTGGACCTCAGCAGCAGCCCACGGCGCCGACCCTGCAGCTGCATGCGCCGCCGCTCCTGGACTCGGTACGGCTGCCTCCCTGTGTTGCCTGTTGCCACCCGTTGCTGCCTGTGCCTGTGCTGCCCGTTGCTGCCTGTTGCTGCCCGTGCCTGTGCTGCCCGTTGCCGCCCGTTGCTGCCCGTGCCTGTGCTGCCCGTTGCCGCCTGTTGCTGCCCGTGCCTATGCTGCCCGTTGCCGCCCGTTGCTGCCCGTGCCTGTGCTGCCCGTTGCCGCCCGTTGCTGCCCGTGCCTGTGCTGCCTGTTGCCGCCCGTTGCTGCCTGTGCCTGTGCTGCCCGTTGCCGCCCGTTGCTGCCCGTGCCTGTGCTGCCCGTTGCCGCCCGTTGCTGCCCGTGCCTGTGCTGCCCATTGCCGCCCGTTGCTGCCCGTGCCTGTGCTGCCCGTTGCCGCCCGTTGCTGCCCGTGCCTGTGCTGCCCGTTGCCGCCCGTTGCTGCCCGTGCCTGTGCTGCCCGTTGCCGCCCGTTGCTGCCTGTGCCTGTGCTGCCCGTTGCCGCCCGTTACTGCCCGTGCATGTGCTGCCCGTCGCCGCCCGTTGCTGCCCGTGCCTGTGCTGCCCGTTGCCGCCTGTTGCTGCCCCTGCTCTGCTCCGCGCTGTTGCCCTGCATGCGCGGCTGCCCTGCCCTGCTCCGCGCTGTTGCCCTGCACGCGCGGCTGCCCTGCCCGTGCCTATGCTGCCCCTGCTCTTCCCCCTCCCCCTTCTTCGTCTCCCTGCTGCGCGTGCAGCCGTGGAACGAAGGCTATGGGGGTGGCGGGTATGGGGGTGATGGGTGTGTGTGATCCCCTTCCCCTCCTCCTCCTTTCTCTCCCACTGCTGCAGCTGCCGCTAGAGGGGGGGGGTGGGTGTGAGGGTGTGGGGGAGCTGGGGGAGAGGTGCTAGGGTTGTCGAGGAGTGTGGAGGGGGGAGTTGGAGGACTGAGGAAGGTTCCAGGAAGCAGCCGCCTTGGAGCCAGCAGCTTCACCTGCCAACAGCTTCTCCTCATATAGTCCCTCCTCCTCACTTGCCCTCTCCTTCTGCTGCGCTCGGTGTACCCCTTCAGGGGGTGTCTCTGCATTAGCTTCTGCTGCAGGCAGTTATGGGGGAGTGTTAGAATATATCTGTAACTGCCTGTAGCTGTAGTTAGTGTAGTTATTATAAACTTGTTGGTGGTGCACCTTCTTTGCATGCTTTGTTTGCTATTTGTACCTCGCTCAATAGTGAACTCCCCACTCTTTGCCTAAACTCTCTCGACTCCCTTTGGCCTAGGCTACTAAGCCTAGGCCCTACTCTTACTATCTCAACAGCCCCCAACGATGTTAATTCCTGGAGGTGGAGTTTTGTTTTCAAAGGAGTGGTTGCGAGTGAAGGCTTCACACTCAGCTTCCATGGCAGCGCACCACTTGGCAGCATGGGGACCAGAAAGAGCCTCTTGGACGGTGAGAGGGATAAGGATGGTCGGGTTCTCCGAGAAGTTGAGCGAGGATGATTCAGTGATATCGGGGAAGTTGTGCGAGAGCTAAGGAATGATAGCGTGGAGATCATACAGCTCCTCATGCCTGTCTTCCAGAAGGGTAGAGGGCACATCCCCCCCTAGCAGGAGGAGTTGGAGCGATCACCGAGCATCGAATGGTAAGTGCCAGTGGAGGAGCAGCCGCTAGGTGCTTCAGGTAGTAACAGAACGGTAGGCCCAACAGGATCGACCTAACTGGGTCAACCTACTCTGCTAACATGTTAGAATCACCTACAACTTGGGTTTAGGAATATCCTAGGCAAGTGTCGAGAGGAATTACGGGACTAGTTCTGGAAAAGATACAAGTAGTAGACCTAATTGGAGTTGTACTCCTTATGGTGTACCCCGGGACAGCCTACTAAGCACAAATACAATATGACAGTTGGGCCTCCACCAACACAGTAAGGATTTCTAAATCCTTACTCTCGCACTTCTTAGCGAGTACAACCCGAGGGCCATGCGTCAGATGGTTCGGCCTACAATTCCGCACCCAAACCGCGCCCAAGTCGCCCCCGCACCAACTGCAACCATTTGCGAGCCATCTTCACCTAACCTTCTGGACTATTTAGTCATATTTGTAATCTTCGCCCGACCTCCCCGCCTATTTCCCGCCATCTTTGCTAGGATTCGCCCTATCAGTAATTTTTTTGCCACTGTCTCGTTATTCGTTTTTTCTGCACACTCTATAACTTCGTTCATAACAGTTGGTAGCATAGCAACTTTCCTAGCCCACCCCGCTTTTTAGAGTGTATTTTGATACAATCTGAACCGTCTTATAGGATCGTTTCAACTTGATCGCACGGAGTGTAGTAGCAGAAGATTGTTATGTAATATCGGGTACGGACTCTGTCAGAAGAAGGAGATTTGAATCTTGACATAAGTGACTTATACAATGCGGTACAAGGGTTTATATAGAAATACAGTGGAATACGAAAAGTCCTAGCTAGCCATGTACTCTGAGGGGGTGGGTCTACCTGAAGGAGCAGGACCCTGCGGGGGGAGTGGGTCTACCAGGGTTGGGACTGGTACAAAGAAGAGAGGCACAAGGAGGACCGGGTGGGACACGTGCGGGTATAGCCTGTAAAAGCAGACAGACTTGTCAAAAGTGACATCCTGGGAGGAGAAGACTCGACGCGAACGTGGGTGGTAGAACTGCCACAGCGGGGCGTCAGTGGGGAAGCCATGAAAGACGTAGCGGAGAGTGCAAGAGGAGAGCTTGCTCGCTTTGGCATTGCGAACAAGGGAGAGCGCGCCCCAGATCCGAAACACTGACACATTGCCAACCTTCCCCGTCCAATGTAGGGTGGGCGAGGTCTCTGGCTCAGAGACACGGGGCCAGAGGTTGAGCTGATGCGCAAACAGCCACAGAAAATGTGGAGCAGCTGCATGGATCATGGAGGTACGAGCAACCTCCATGATCAAGCCAGTGCAACGCTCAACAATCCCATTTTGCTAAGGAGAGGCCGGAAGCGTGAACGTCTTGCGGATGCCCTCGTCTCAACAGAACTCCTCAAGGAGGCCGGAAGAGAACTCACCGCCCCTGTCAAAGTGTGGATGCAGGACTGGCAAGTCCCGCCGAAACCACTCGCACAGCTGGTGACGAGTAGCACGGATCTAGGGGATCAAAACACCGCTGACGTCCGCCTTGCATCGCAAGGGGAAGACAGTGGTGTAGCATGTGTAGTCGTCAACTACCAGCAGGAAGTAGCGCTCCTGGTCCGTCCCACTGACGGGGGCCGATCCCCACACGTCCATGTGGAGAGTTGTCAGTGTCGAGAGTAAAAGGAATTAAGTTGAAAGGTGGGGCCTAGGCTTAGGAGCCTAGGCCCGAACTTAGGTGTCGAGTAGGTTTCCCTAGGCGAGGTATCGAGTGAGTTGGAAGAGGGAAATTGGAGAATGGGTTTCACTATAGGTTTCAAGAAACATATAGCATAGGAAACAAAGTTGGTGCACCACCTACAAAGTACAATAACTACACTACAACTACAAGCAGTTATAAAATATGACAAACATATTTCGACACGCCCCCATAATGCTTGTAGGTAGAAATGTAGTTACGCCCCCTGAGGGGGTACACCATGCAAAATAATCACAAGCAACAGCAGGTAATGCAGGCGGGCTAACATTAAAGAGTTACCCCCTTCATCTCCTCACCCTCCTCCTTCCCCTCCCCCACACTGCTGCAGGAGCAGCAGAGAAGGGGGGGAAGAGAGGAGAGGTGGAGGGACGGCTGCATGTTGCCTCACACCCGCCACCCCGGTACCACTCCCCCTGCTCCCCCACATCCTCACACCTTCTCCCCCCAGTGGCAGCTGCAGCGGTGGGACTGAAAGAAGGAGGAGGGGAAGGGAGAGAGGTGACGCCATACTCCAACACCCTCCACCCCCATACCCTCCTCCCCGCGGCTGCAGGGAGACAAAGGAGGAGGGGGGTGGGAAGGAAGAAATCCGCAGAGCGGCGAAAAGGTGTCGGTGCAGTGGTGTCAGGGGCGGCTTCAGGGAGTGCAGGGGCGGAAAGGCCCGTCGCGGGCCAGTGCCACGGGGCGCACGACGGGTAGAATAGAAGGGCCCGATCGTGTGCCTCGGGGCGCACGACGAGCAGGGCACCATCGTGTGCTACGGGGCGCACGATGGGCAGACGAAGGGCACCGTCGCGTGCCACGGGGCGCGCGACGGGCAGGGAAGGAGTCACTCGCCCGTGGGCGGGACAATGTAAAAATAAAATCGTCACGCGCCCTAGGCGCGCGACCGGAAAACCTTAGCAGCGGAAGTGTAAAGTGGGCCCACAGGCCAGGACGAACCTAGCTCCGATAACATGTCGAGAGTAAAAGGAATTAAGTTGAAAGGTGGGGCCTAGGCTTAGGAGCCTAGGCCCGAACTTAGGTGTCGAGTAGGTTTCCCTAGGCGAGGTATCGAGTGAGTTGGAAGAGGGAAATTGGAGAATGGGTTTCACTATAGGTTTCAAGAAACATATAGCATAGGAAACAAAGTTGGTGCACCACCTACAAAGTACAATAACTACACTACAACTACAAGCAGTTATAAAATATGACAAACATATTTCGACAGTCAGAACATTATAGCTTATATATATTTGTGTAGGCTATAGTGGGGTATCCCATAGGGGGTACAACCCAATCAGGTTTGCTATATGTGTTCACTTCATTCATAGTTGATTCATTCTCGTTCACTTCTTCTCATGGTATCAGAGCAGGTTCCCCTGTGGGAACTGTTCGTAGGGCCCACCACCGCTACCTCTCAACTTTTTTTCTGCCCGGAGCGCGCTCCGGGCCCTAGTACTTCTTTTTTTTCGATCTGCCCTAGCGCTCTGACGGCCGCCCGCCCTAGCGCTCGAGCGCCGCCGCCCTTGCGCCCTGACGGCCGCCCGCCCTAGTGCCCTGACAGCCGCCCGCTCTAGCGCCCGAACGCCGCCCGCCCTAGCGCCCTGACGGCCGCCCACCCTAGCGCCCGAGCGCCGCCCGCCCTAGCGCCCGAGCGCCGCTCGCCCTACCGCCCTGGCGGCCGCCCGCCCTAACGCCCTGACGGCCGCCCGCCCTAGCGCCCGTGCGCCGCTCGCCCTAGCGCCCTGACGGCCGCCCGCCCTAGCGTTCTGCTGGCCGCCCGCCCTGACGCCTGAGCGCTGCCCGCCCTAGCGATCTGACGGCCGCCCGCCCTGACGCCTGAGCGCCGCCCGCCCTAGCGATCTGACGGCCGCCCGCCCTAACACCTGAGCGCCGCCCGTCGTCGCCCCAGCGCCCTAGCGCCCGACGCCCGCGAGCCGCCCGTCGCAGCCGCCCGTGAGCTGCCTGTACGCCGCCCGCCGAGCCGCCCGTGCACCCGCCCAGCGTGAGCCGCCCACGACCGCCCAGGCCGCCGTCCCTGAGCCGCCCGCGCCGCCGTCCCTGAGCCGCCTGTGCAGCCGCCCGCGAGCCGCCAACGAGCCGCCCGTCGCGCCGCCCGTGCAGCCGAGCCGCCTCACCCGCCCGTGCAGCAGACCCGCCCGAGCCGCCCGAGCCGCCCGAGCCGCCCGAGCCGCCCGAGCCGCCCGAGCCGCCCAAGCCGCCCGCGCCGCCCCAGCAACCCGAGCCGCCCGAGCCGCCCGGGCAACCTGAGGAGCCGAGCTCCTGCTCTTGCGGGGCTGCTGCTGCTCCGAGGCGTGCGCAGCTGCTGTTCTGCCGAGTTGCTGAGCCGCTGTGCTACCCGACTCTTCGTGCCCGGTGAGACTCTCAGCTGCTGCAATGGCCACCCCCAGTGTCCTGTCTTTTGACGCTGAGGGTCGCGCCATTGACTTTGCAGTCTGGATAGAGGACCTGCAGCTGTACTTACTGTGCGATGCGGTCGATGAGGTTTCTCTCTTTGACTTTGTCTCTGGAGCTGTCCCTGCCCCTCCTGCTGATGCTGACCCTGCTGTTCGCTCCAACTGGGCCACACGCGATGCTGCTGCACGTCTTGCTGTGCGTCGCCACCTCCCTTCCTCCGAGCGTGCCCACTTTAGTCAGTGCAAGACCGCTCAGGCCTTGTACGACGCTGTAGTTGCACGCTACTCCTCCCCTTCCTCCGCTACGCTGAGCCGCCTCATGCTACCGTTTCTCTTCCCTGACCTCGCTGCCTTTCCCACTGTCGCTGACCTCGTTACCCACCTCCGCGCTAGTGACGCTCGCTACCGCGCTGCCCTTCCTGCTGAGTTCCGCGCCGCAAACCCTCCTCCCATGTACATCACTCTCTACTTTCTCGTCACCCGTCTCCCTGAGTCCCTTCGTGTTGTTAGGGACCAGTTTCTCTCTGTCTGTCCCACCACCCTCACTGTCGACCTCCTTGAGGAGTCCCTGCTAGCGGCTGAGAAGAGCATAGTCGCTGTAGGGGCCTCTCGGGGTGACCCTCGCACCCCCATCTTTGAGGGGTGTTCTCCTTCCCCCCTGCTGCCCTCTGTCGCCTCTGCTGCTGCGGCCGACCTCGCTGGTTTTGAGTCGGTCGGTGCGGCGTCTGCCCCCAGCGGTAGACGCCGCTCTGGCAAGGGCAAGGGGGGCAAGGGAGCGGGTGGAGCTAGAGGGGGCAGTGGCGGAGGAGGTGGGGGTGGCGGAGGGAGTGGGGGTGGCGGTGGAGGTGGTGGCGGGAGTGGGGGTACTGGTGGAGGCGGTGGAGGCGGAGGTGGCGGCGGAGGCGGTAGCGGAGGAGGCGGGGGCGAGGGTACCGGTGGGGGCGGTGGCGGTGGAGACGGGGGTGGCGGTGGAGGCGGGAGTGGCAGTGGCGGCGGGGGTCGGAGTGGCTCGTCCCAGCGGAGCAGCTCTGGGGGTGGCCAGCACCAGCAGCAGCAGCAGCAGCAGCAGCAGCAGCAGCGCTCTCGCACCGTCCCCGCCCCTCAGCAGCTCCGTGAGTGGTACTTGCAGCGTCAGCGTGGTGGTGCGTTTGGTCCCTGCCCCTACGTTCTTCGCACCGGTGACCGTGCGGGGGAGAGGTGTGGAGGCACCCACACAGCCCGCCGCTGCTTTGGCCGCCTGACCGACGCCTGGCATCAGCAGTTTCCGGAGGCCGCTGAGATCCCCCGCTGGGGGGAGCTGTCTAGGGCTGGTGTAGCCATTTATGATCTTGACTTTGATGCTATTCTTTCTGCTATGTATGTTGTGACTGGTAGTGATGAGGATGACTGTTACCGGTGTTTCCCGCCCGACCCGGGCATTGGTACTGCTGCGTTAGGTGCTAGTGAGGCTGCTGCTCTAGGTGCCAGTGCGTCTGTGCTCTCAGGTACTGGTGAGTCTGCCCTCTCAGGTACTGTGTCGGCTTCGGCCTCTCACACCTTCACCCTTGACTCTGGAGCGTCTCGCTCCTTCTTTCGGGACCGCACCACTCTCACGCCGCTGAGTCGGCCGGTTGCGGTGTCCCTGGCTGACCCCTCTGGGGGGCCTGTCCTGTCTCGCTTCTCCACGGTCCTTCCGTGTCCGGCGGTCCCCTCTGGCACCCTGTCTGGTCTCTACCTCCCCTCGTTCTCGACGAACCTGGTGAGCGGTGCTGACCTACAGGATGCGGGTGTCCACCAGTTCACTCCTGCTTGTCAGCGGGTGACCCACTGCACGGAGGCCAGCACGGGACGCCACCTGGCTACGTTTACACGTCGGCCAGGGTCGAGCCTGTACACACTGACCACTGCTTCTCCTCCAGGTGCTGAGTCTGGTAGGGTCCCTTCGTCTGGTCAGGTGTTTGCCGCAGCGTCCAGGTCTGGTCCTGAGTCTTCCCCCTGTTCGTGTCGTCGTCTGTCTCACGAGACCCTCCTCTGGCACCACCGCCTTAGCCACCCCTCTCTGCTTCGGCTCAGAGGCATGGCCTCCCGTCTGCTTGTGTCTGGTCTCCCCCGGTCTCTACCTTCCCTTCCTCAGGGCCCTGGCCCTGCCTGTGTCCCCTGTGTCGAGGGGCACCAGCGTGCTGCCCCTCACTCCTCCCAGTTTCCTCCGACAGAGGCCCCGTTGCAGACGCTTCACATGGACGTGTGGGGCCCAGCCCGCGTCCGTGGACAGGGTCAGGAGCGCTACTTCCTGCTCGTTGTTGACGACTACTCGCTTTACACCACAGTCTTCCCCTTGCGCAGCAAGGGTGAGGTTACGGAGGTGCTGATCGACTGGATCCGCGCAGCTCGTCTTCAGCTCAGACAGAGCTTTGGCTCCGACTTTCCTGTGCTGCGTCTGCACTCTGACAGAGGCGGAGAGTTCTCCTCTGGCCTTCTGCGTGCCTACTGTCGGGCGCGAGGCATCCGCCAGTCCTTCACGCTTCCGGACTCCCCGCAGCAAAATGGGATTGCTGAGCGCCGCATTGGCATGGTCATGGACGTCGCCCGTACGTCCATGATGCATGCGGCTGCCCCCCATTTTCTGTGGCCGTTTGCGGTCAGGTACGCAGCGCATCAGATCAACCTCCACCCCAGGGTCTCCAGGCCGGAGACCTCCCCAGCCCTGCTGTGGACCGGGAAGGTTGGCGATGCGTCGGCGTTCCGGGTCTGGGGATCTCAGGCGTTTGTCCGCGACTTGTCTGCGGACAAGCTGTCCCCTCGCGCTGCTCCCTGCGTCTTCCTGGGGTTTCCCCCCGACGCCCCTGGGTGGCAGTTCTACCACCCCACCTCTCGGCGTGTTCTGTCCTCCCAGGACGTCACGTTCGACGAGTCGGTACCCTACTACCGCCTCTTCCCCTACCGCACTCCGTCCCTCCCCCCGCCCCCGCTTTTCTTGGTACCAGGTCCCCCCCCGGTAGACCCCCTCCCCCCTCAGGGTCCTGCCCCTTCAGGTGTGTCCCAGGTAGACGCGGTCGAGCCTGTCGAGGTCACTGGTGACTCTGGTGCTGCTGCGGGAGCGGAGTCTGGGGGTGCTGAGCCTGGGGATGCTGAGCCTGGGGGTGCTGAGCCTGGGGGTGCTGAGCCTGGGGGTGCTGAGTTTGGGGGAGCTAAGCCTGGGGGTGCTGAGCCTGGGGGTGCTGAGCCTGGGGGTGCTGAGCCTGGGGGTGCTGAGCCTGGGGGTGCTGAGCCTGGGGGTGCTGTGCCTGGGGGTGCTGTGCCTCGGGGTGCTGAGCCTGGGGGTGCTTCGTCTCGCCGGGAGCCACTCTCCCCACAGGAGCTGCGTGAGTGGTTTGCCAGGCGTTGGAGGCGTGCTGCTGGTGCTGGTAGTTCTTCGGCTGCAGAGGGTACTGCCGCCGCGCGTCCCGGCGGTGCTCGTACTGTGGGTGCTGGAGCTGCTGGGTCTGAGGGTTCTCCTGGAGCTGGTGCTGCTGAGGGTGTTGGCGCTGAGACTGCCGCTGGCGGTCCGACTGACAGTGCTCCTGGTGCTGCTGCTGGAGGTTCTGGAGCTACTGGAGGTGCTGCTGGAGGTACTGCTGGAGTGGGTGCTCCTGCTGGGAGTACTGGTGCTGTTCCTGCTGTTTCTGGCGTTGCCGCGTGGCCCCGACCGTACTTCGTTCCGCTCCTGCAGCAGGTTCTTGGTCTTACACCTCCTCCTCCTCCCTTAGAGGGTCGACAGCCTGTCCAGTCACAGCCACAGCTACAGCCTGCCTCCCCTTTGCCTGCTCCTTCTCCCTACGCTGGTCCGACTGGAGGTCTTACTGAGCGTCGTGAGCCTGCGTCTCGTCCTGCGTCGCCTGTTCGTACTGCGCGCGCTAGTGGTCGCGGGTCGCGTCAGCGTCCTCCTCCTGTCCCTGGCACGCACCGGATGTCACTGCGTCCGTCCACTGCTCCTCTGCGTGCCCCTTTGCCTTCTCCTCCTGCTTCCTCTCTTCCTGCCCTTGCCGACCCTGAGTCGGACTCTCTTCGTGCTGCTAGTCCTACTGTCACGCGTCTCCTTGCTACTGCTGTCACTGACCCTTCCTTCGAGTCATCTGCTGCGTCTGCCCTTGTCACTGAGCTTGTCGACTTTGCTGCGCGCTGTCGTCTAGACTACGCTACTAGTCTTGTCGCTGAGTCTGAGTCTGCCTGTCCTCCGTCCGTCGGGGGTGAGTGTGCCCTCGGCACGGACGTCCTTGAGGACAGGCAGGAGGAGTTCCAGTGTCTGGCCGCCGCTTCACCTCATCTCGCGTCTGTACTGCTAGCCCCTGAGGGAGACCCGGATGCACCAGACATCCCGACTCCGCGCTCTTACGCGGAGGCGATAGAGGGTCCCTACTCCTCTCAGTGGCAGGCAGCTATGGATGCAGAGATGGCTTCCTGGAAGTCCACAGGCACCTACGTCGACGCTGTCCCCCCTCCTGGGGCGAACATCGTCAGTGGCATGTGGATTTTCAGGGTGAAGCGGCCGCCGGGTTCTCCGCCTGTCTTCAAGGCGCGTTACGTGGCTCGTGGCTTCAGTCAGCGGCAGGGGGTTGACTACTTTCAGACCTTCTCCCCCACCCCGAAGATGACCACTCTTCGGGTTCTGCTGCACGTTGCTGCTCACCGTGACTACGAGCTGCACTCTCTCGACTTCAGCACTGCTTTCTTGCAGGGCAGCCTGCACGAGGAGATCTGGCTGCGTCGTCCACCTGGCTTCACTGGGTCTTTCCCTCCTGGTACCCAGTGGAGTCTCCGGCGTCCAGTCTACGGTCTCCGCCAGGCGCCACGTGAGTGGCACGACACACTGAGGACTACGCTGGCGGCTTTTGGGTTTGCTCCTTCTACTGCCGACCCGTCGCTGTTTTTGCGCACCGACACCTCTCTGCCGCCGTTTTACATCCTCGTGTACGTCGACGACTTGGTCTTTGCCACAGCTGACACTGCTGGACTCGCCTACGTGAAGTCCGAGCTGCAGAAGAGACACACGTGCACTGACCTGGGTGAACTGCGCAGCTACCTTGGCTTGCAGATCACTCGGGACAGAGCACGCCGCACCATTACCCTGACTCAGTCACACATGGTGCAGCAGGTCCTTCAGCGCTTCGGCTTCACGTACTCCTCGCCTCAGGCCACTCCTCTGCCTACTCGCCACTCGCTCTCAGCTCTGCCTTCGGATGAGTCCGTAGAGTCGAGTGGCCCGTTTGCAGAGCTTGTTGGCTGCCTCATGTACCTGATGACCTGCACTCGACCTGACCTTGCATACCCTCTTAGCATTCTCGCACGCTATGTTGCTCCTGGGAGACACCGACCAGAGCACATGGCTGCAGCGAAGAGGGTGTTGCGCTACTTGTGCAGTACGTCGGGCATGGGGCTAGTGCTTGGAGGGCGCAGTCCAGTGGTCCTCACTGGGCACGCAGACGCTTCTTGGGCTGACGACCAGGCTACGCAGCGGTCGTCACAGGGTTACACCTTCAGCCTTGGTTCCGGCTCTGTCTCGTGGCGGGCTACCCGCTCGTCTTCTGTTCTCGGCTCCAATTGTGAGGCTGAGATCTACGCTGGGGCTATGGCTGCACAGGAGTTACGCTGGCTCACCTACCTGCTGACTGACCTTGGAGAGCAGCCTCGTTCTCCTCCAGTCCTGTACGTAGACAACAAGGCCATGCTGGCCTTGTGTCGAGAGCAGCGACTGGAGCACAGGACGAAGCACATTGCTCTCCGCTACTTTCTTGCTCGTGAGCTACAGCAGCGTGGACAGTTGCGACTTGCGTACGTGGCCTCTGAGGCCAACACTGCTGATGTCTTCACCAAGGCACTTGCGCCTTGTGATCATCAGCGTTGTTGCACGCAGTTGGGTCTTGTGCCTGTCTTGCCACACTTGCTCACTTCTTGACTTTACTTGTACCTTCACCTATATATACCCTTGCTCTTGCCTACTTGACTCTTGTATATCTCTATATATGATCTTGCATGTGAACTGGCCTTCTGGCCTTTGAACTTGTGCTCGGAATGTGTGGTGACTTTGTGATCCACCCTGAGCTTTGCTTTGCTTTGCCTGACTGGTCTTGTGACCCCTTGTTCTCCCCCACTTTGCCTATGGGGGTGTGTCAGAACATTATAGCTTATATATATTTGTGTAGGCTATAGTGGGGTATCCCATAGGGGGTACAACCCAATCAGGTTTGCTATATGTGTTCACTTCATTCATAGTTGATTCATTCTCGTTCACTTCTTCTCAAGAGTCTGGAGAGGAGCAAGAGTGAGGAGCGGCGCGCTGCCGCCCCTCGACACAGGGAAGGCACGGTGGTGCAGGCGAGCGTGGGAGGGAGGGCAGGGAACTGGGAAGGCCAGAGACAAGGAGACGGGAGTGCATGCTGCGGAGACGCGGCAGCGAGGGGTGACCGAGGCGGTGGTGCCAGAGGAGATTCTGGTGAGAGATTACCCGACACAAGCAAGACGCTGCAAGCTGGCCAAACACAGACACCCAACTCGATGCAGCCACCTGACCTGACTCAGCCACCTCTGCAGACGAAGTGGTCAATGTGTACAGACTAGACCCAGGTCGTCGCGTGAACATAGCAAGTTGACGGCCAGTCCGGGAGCACGTACTGATCGCCATACGCTGCCCTCCAGGAATAAAGGTATCAACCCAGACATCCTAAAGAGCGGCGTTGCTCACCAAGTTCGTCGAGAACGAGGGGAGGTGGAGACCTGACAGAGAACCGGAGGGGGCTGCTGGACACGGGAGGACAGTGGAGGCTTGTGCGTCTACTGACCCCTAGAGGGGTCAGCCAGTGAGACTGAGACAGGTGCAGCTAGCGGTGTGAGTGCAGTGCAGTCATGAAAGAAGCAACGAGACACGCCTGAGTCAAGTGTGCAGGGTCTCAACGGAGGCAACAGACTCACTAGCACCTGCTACAGCAGACGCACTAGCACTTGGAGCTGCAACAGACTCACTAGTACCTATGAGTGCAGACGCACTAGCACCTAGAGCTGCAGCTCACTCACTGGTACTTGGAGCAGCAGCATCGACACCAGCATTGCAAGGTACACACGAGTAACATGCACCCTCAGCACTAAGCTAAGTCACATACATAGCATAGATTGCAGCATTGATCTTTGCAAAGTCTAGAGCATACACATCTACTCCCATCCCTTGCAATTTCAGTCAGTTGGGGACCTCCAGCTCATCACCATACTCATCCACCCAGGCATCCTCGAGATGGCCGAAGCAACGATACTCACTGTGTGCCTTCCCGCAGGTATGACCCTTCTTGGGCCATAGGGGCAGCGACCAAGTCCCCAGAGGAACCACGCTGGACAACCCACTCACGAGGCTGTTGAGTGGTGGGGTTGTCCGGGAGGCGCGGTATCTGCTGTCCACTCCCATAGCCTCCACCGCCACGGGCGGAACCGCCATGGCCTCCACCCTTGCCAGCTCCACCACGACCTCCTCCACCGCCCCCACTGCCTCCACCACCCCGGCCGCCTCCTCCACCTCCGCTGCCTCCACCACCCCGTCCGCCTCCACTGCCTCCACCTCCAGAGCCACCCCCACCGCCTCCACCCCCGCCACCACCACCCCCACCACCACCACCGCTAGTGCCGCCCCCACCACCCTTACCCCCTTTGCTCTTGTTGTCGTTGTGCCTCCCACTAGGAGCAGACACAACGCAACCTTCCTCAGCACCAAGGAGGTCAGCAGCAGCAGCAGTAGCAACGGAGGGGAGGAGAGGGGAGGGAGCACACCCTTCAAAGAAGGGGGAGCGGGGAGTGCTGCGAGAGGAAGCGACAGCGCTGGTACTGGTCTCAGCCTCAAGAAGAGACTTCTCCAGCGATTCAAGTGTGAGCTCAGTGGGGTCGAGGGCGAGAAAGTGGTCCTTGACAGTGCGAAGGGAGTCAGGGAGGTGCGTGACGAGGAAGTACAGGGGGGGGTTCCCAATGAGGAAGGTCGGCTTGAGAGCAGAGCGGTAGCGAGTCTCACTAGAGCGAAGGTCAGTCATGAGGTTAGAAACAGTGTGGAACTCAGCTAGCACAGGGAAGAGGTACGGCAGCATGAGGCGGCCTAGGGCAGCAGTAGCGGGGGAGGAGTAGCGAGTGACAACTACGTCAAAGAGGGCTTTCGCTGTCTTCTGCTGGCTAAAGTGTGCCCGCTCTGCTACTGGTAGGTAGTTGCGAACAGCAAAGCGGGCAATGGCATCACGCATGAGCCATTTTGAATGATCTGCTTGCGCTGTGTCAGCAGGGGCTAGGAGGGATCCCTCTGTGTGGGCTGACAAGGACACGCCATCCTTGGACTCGCTCTATAGGTACAGTTGCAGATCATCAAGCTGAACGTCAAAGCTAATCGCACGACCCTCCGCATCGAAGCTAAAGACTGAAAAAGTAGCCATAGGAGCAGTAATAGCAATAGCAGCAGTAGTAGGGGCTGCAGTAGCTGTAGCAGTAGCAGCAGTAGCAACAGCACGGCAGTGCGGCTCACTAGGCTCGGGCAAGGCAACGCGGCTCGGCAGGGCGACGCGGCTTGGGCTAGGCGGCGCGACTCGGCAGGGCGGCGCGGCTCGGGCTGGGCGGCGCGGCATGGGCTGGGCAAGGAGCAGCCATAGGAGCACTTGCACCAGCAGTAGTAGCAGCAGCCACGCTCAGCAGCAGCAGCAAGTAGCAGCAGCAGCGCTTAGCATCAGCAGCAGCGCTCAGCAGTAGCAGCGCATGCAGTAAGAGGGGTCACGCAGGTGACACCAGTAGCAGCACTAACAAGCCGAGCGCAAGCAGGGTGCACACGGGCTACAGGTGGGGTGCGCGGAGTGCTCGCGTGCAGGGTGTGTGCAAGGAGGGTGCGCGCAGATGCGAGCAAGCAGAGGGCAGGCCGGGCAGCGAGAGCGCCGGGCTGAGCGAGTGCCGTAGGGTGCGCGCAGGCAGAGGGCAGGCCGGGCGCAGGGGCTGGCGGGCAATACGAGTGACGCGCTGTGCAGCAGGGGGGGGGGGGGGGGGGTTGAGATAGAGCGCTAAGGCGCGCGGGCAGTCAGGGCGGTCGCGACTGTGGGAAAAAAAAGGCCAGCGCGCTGGCAAAGTAGGGCCGCACGCTAGGTGCTTCAGGTAGTAACAGAACGGTAGGCCCAACAGGATCGACCTAACAGGGTCAACCTACCCTGATAACATGTTAGAATCACCTAGGACTTGGGTTTAGGAATATCCTAGGCAAGTATCGAGAGGAATTACGGGACTAGTTTTGGAAAAGATACAAGTACTAGACCTAATTGGAGTTGTACCCCTTATGGTGTACCCTGGGACAGCCTACTAAGCACAAATACAATATGACAGTTGGGCCTCCACCAACACAGCATATGAAGCCTCCCACACTTGTCATGTCCTCTTTTTCCCATGTATAAGACGCATCGGAGAAGTCTGTGAGGAACAAACACCCACGTTCAACACCATCCGCGCCCTTTTGGCGCCTTTGTGCCGCTGTCGAGTATTGCAGTCCAATAGTGGCTGTTTGGCCAAGTATCCCTCTTTCCAACTGCTAACTACTCCTCATTAGGGCATTGAACTATCAACGGGAGTTGTGTGTTGGCCCCGTCCTCTCTTGGGCGGAGCCGACTTTGTGGTCGGGTGTGAGGGGAGCAGCCGACCTGCTGCAGTGGGCGAGCTGGTTGACGAAGAGGTCGACCTGCACGGGGGCCGCTGCATGGGCGCCGACCTCACGGTGGCGCCGACTTCAGGGAGGTCGACCTAGGAAGTCGACCTGCGGAGGGCGTCGACTTGGTGACGCCGACTTCGGGTAGCTGACTTGGGGTGGTCGTCGACTTGAGAGGTCAGCGGGCACATACAGGAGCAGCTGGTCGATGTGGTTGCCGGTCGACTAGGTTACCCGGGTGACGAGGTTCTGCGAAGGAGTGGGACGGTCGCCAGGCGAAGTTGGCGAGTCCGACCTCGGTAGTGGTATCCCGAGGTCGGCGTGGCTGATCAGATGCATTCGTCAGCACGAGAGTGATTTGGTGTGTGCGCTGTGCAGGTGACGAGGCACAGCACGCCAATCATCTGCGAGCACCTACGAAGTAGGTGCGCTGCTTTCCTGCGGGTGCAACGCTGGCACGCCATCGACCTGCAGCATTGGCGAACCGCAACTTTGCACTACTGGAGCGCGGTTGTGAGGATCTAGGATCAAGCTCAGAAAACAGAATTTGAATTGAATTGAATGATTCACCTGGGTACAACACGAGGCTATATATAGTCTCGACACAAGGCAAGTAACCCAGGTGTTACGCGAATGTTCTGAGGGTCGCGAACCGCCCCAAACAGAACCTTCCTGAACTCAGTAGAAAGCAATTCGGTGGAAACCGAATAGGCTTGAGTTCGGTACACGTAACCTGGTTCGGTGCTATAACTATAATTAAATATAGGAATGCACCTAACCTAGGAAACCAAGCATACCTATGCATGATAAAATATACCCAAGCTAGATATAGCATAATATAGTCCAGGCAAGCTAGCAAAGCCAGCATAAGCCATCGTACTCTCACACGTCCCCCCCTCAAAGCTGGGTGGCGTGACAAACACCCTGCTTGACAAGATAGTCCTTGAGAGCAAGGCGTGCGTTGCCCATATCAGCTTCTGCAACCCAACTGTCCTCAGTGGGGTCGTATCCCTTTCAGCGGATCAGGAACTCGAGGGTCTTGCCGCCGCGGCGCCGATGAGAGAGAATGCGCTCCACTTTGTACTCTGGTTCATCCTGTACGAGAACAGGTGGTGGTGGCGGTAGCTGCCGTCCCTGGAACTGTTGGTTGGGGTCCTTGTAGGGTTTCAGTAGCTGAACATGGAAAGCGTTGTGAAGGTTCCATGTATCTGGTAAGCGCAAGCGAAATGTAACTGGTGTCACCTCTGCCTCAACGAAAAAAGGACCACAAAAGCGAGGTCGGAGTTTGGATGGTAGATGAGACAGGTTCAAGTTGCGTGTGTCGAGAAGCACCTGATCTCCGACTGCCACTGTATGATCTCGTCGCTATCGATCGGCATACTTCTTCTGGGAGTTCTACATCGTGGTGAGACGTTGCAGAGTCTTCTCCCATAGTTGCTGCATGGTGGTGACAAAGTCATGTGCGGCTTGGACGTGTGCCGGTGTGGTTGGCCGCTGTGGTGTAAGTGGTTCCCGTCCGTAACACAGGAAGAAATGAGTTTTCCCTGTGGCCGCATGTGACGCGTTGTTGTAAGCGAACTCTAATGTTGGTAACTATGTGTCCCGGTGGCCGACGTCATCTTTGCAAGCTGTGCGCAGTAACTGTTCAACCACCTGATTGAGTCGCTCTGTCTGTCCGTCAGTCTGTGGGTGGTATGCTGAGGACATCGCAAGTTTAGTCCCCAACAGTCCCATGAGCTCCTTCCAGAACTTACTCGTGAATTTGGGGTCTCTGTCTGAGATGAATGTAGCAGGGATGCCGTGGATGGCGATGATGCGGTCGAAGAAGAGGCAAGCGGTTTCTTCAGCTGTAGCCGTGGCGTTGGTCGGAATGAATTGACCCATTATAGAGAACTTGTCGATTACCACGAGTATAGCGTCATGCCCTCGTGAGGTCGAAGGAAGTCCTGTGATGAAGTCGAGGCTAACGACATGCCATGGCTGCTCCGGTACGGGTAGAGGCTGAAGTAACCCTGCTTTTTTCTGCTTGCTGCTCTTCATCCGCTGGCACGTGTCGCAAGAGGTGACGAACTGCTGCACGTCTGCTGCCATCCCGGGCCATTAATAATACTTTGCTATCCCTGCTAACGTCTTGTTGCTCCCAAAATGTCCCGCGTAAGGTACGTCATGAAACTCCTCCAATAGGATCTGCCGTAGCGGGGCGTAATTCGGTACCCAAATCTTTCCTGAAACCTTCCTTACTGATAAGTTTTCTCCCACTGTAACAGCTTCTTAGTCTGTGCTGTAGCAATCTTTGCGTCCACGGAGTATCCATGTTGGAATAGACCCTTGGGCAGAGGGTTCATCCCGTCGAGCTGGATGCCTGCTACATGTCCGGGGCGGCTCAACGCGTCTGCCTTGTTGTGTAGCCCGGGCTTGTAGACGATGTCGTAGTGGAAGTGAGTTTTCATGAAGTCCACCCACCGCACCTGTCGTCGTGAGAGCGTCGGCTGCGACTTCAGGTATTTGAGACTGCAGTGATCAGTATAAACTGTAGTTTTGGCTCCCTCTAGGTGACACCTCTACGCCTTGAAGGCTATGACTATCGGTAAGGCTTCCTTGTCATGGATGGGGTAGTTCAGTTCTACTCTGTGTAGCTTCTTACTGAGGTAGGCGATGGGCTGCAAACCGCGTCCGTGATCCTGCATGAGTACTGCTCCGACTGCTTGGTCACTAGCGTTTGCTTCCACCACGTAGTCTTTGTCTGGATCTGGTAGGATGAGTACTGGCGCTGTAGTCTGTGTTGTCTGTAACTACTCCATGGCTTGATGATGAGGAGTATCCCATTTGTAGGGCGAATCCTTTTTCAGTAGGTCGGTCAGTGCCGCTGCTATCTTAGCGTACTGTGGCACAAACCTGTTGTAGTAGTTGGCGAAGCCTAGGAACCGCAGCAACTCTTTCACGTTCTCCGGTACTTTCCACTTCTTGACGGCTTCGATCTTCCGCGGGTCCACGTGTACGCCCTCGGCACTCACCATGTGCCCGAGAAACTGCACCTTTTTCAGGGCGAAGTTGCTCTTTGACAGCTTCACGTAGATTTTGTTAGTCCGCAGGATCTTGAAAACTTTCCGCAGATGATACACGTGCTCCTTCATGTTCTTGGAGTAGATGAGAATGTCGTCCAGGTACACCACCACGCACTCGTCCAGCAGGGGCCGTAGGATGTGGTTCATCTCCGCCTGAAACGTTGCTGGTGCGTTGCAGAGTACGAACGGCATCACTAAGTATTCGTAGGAGCCGTACCTGGTACCGAACGCCGTCTTGTGGATCGAGTTGTCCGCCATCTTGATCTGCCAGTAAGACTGTTGCACGACTCAGTTGATCTAGAAGGTCGTTTATGCGCAGTATGGGGTATTTGTTTTTAACTGTCTGTTTGTTTAGTGCGCGGTAGTCTATGCACATCCGTAAACTGCCGTCTGGTTTTGGAGTGAAGAGAGCTGGTGCACCGTAGGGAGATGCGGATGGGCGGATCAGTTGTCTGTCCAGTAGATACTCTATCTGTTTCTTCATGTCTGTCAGTTCGGTCGGACTCAGTTGGTATGGTGCATGTGAGACGCGTTTCGTACCTGGTTCCTCCACGATCTCGTGCTCGTGGGTGCGTGCTGGAGGTACGCCTGCAGGTAGGTCGTCGGGCATTATATCCTTGAACTGCTCCAAAACCTCCTTCACTGCTGCACGTAGCTCCGTACTCAGCTTCTCCTCCTCTGCTGCTGCCATAACCAGTGCTAAGTAACCCGTGTTACTCTCGTTCACCGTCCGTTCGAACCGTGCCAGTGTCGTTTCAGGAACGTTCCCTGTATCCGTCCAGCTTCGCAGCTCCACTCGTTTCCCATTGTTGTAGATGCACGCCTTCCTGTTGACCCAATCGATCTCGGGGTTGAACCGCTTCAAGAAATCTCGCCCCAAGATGAAATCTAAACCTTTGATGTTCGTAATTGGCAACGTCGGCTTCCACCTCAGCACCCCTATGTGCAGCTGCTGCGATGCTTCGCCGTGGATGGGAAGTTTCGTACCATCCACCATCGTTGCCGTGAACTTGGTCTTCTCCGAAGATTCTCCAATTTTCTCCAATGTCTCGCGGTCACACACCGAGTGAGATGCACCGCTGTCCACCAGTGCCTGGAGGCGTTGCCCGTTGCAGATCACCTCGAGTACTAGTGGTTGTTGCTGCTCCGAGTAACCTAGATGGTCTCGCTTATAGGATCATAGGGCACATCGAATATATCTCCCCTAGGTCCGACGCTCGAAGCTGCTGACTCCATATCAATTTTCCACTGAGTTGGGTGAGAAGGATTTATCCGAGGACGATTCAGCTTTGTCTTGGCCTGGAACCTTCCCCTAAGCCTTTGCAGCTGTGTAGGCTTCACCTGTGGGCAATGGGGAGCCTTAATACTATGCTGCGGGGAGAGAATATTAACTCCTTGGAATGCACGACCCTTTTCAACGGTCCGGAGTGGTTTGCCCAACTTCTCAGGTACCTGAATAATGTCCGAAGGCTTTTTCTTGGCCTCGAAATCTCCCCTGAATTTTTAAAGGCTTGAAAACCTCGAGAGGGAATATTCTTACTCTCGGAGGTGTTCAGCTGGAGTTTCCTGGTCAGTGCAGAGTCTTGTTTCGCGGAACCTCCATTTGACTCGGCGATTTCCCCTGTTGCCGGCCGGTCGTGGCGTTTTAAATTCGCTCCATCGTGTCCTCCTTTTTTCGCCCGCTCCGAAGTCGCCATGTCTTTTGACTTCGGGGGTGCTGCACTGTTGTTACCCTTCAGCTCTGCTCGTGCCTTCTTCATGTTCCAACACGCCAAGAATCGATGTCTTGTTGCGTCGATCTTGTCGATATCCATCGGGTCGGTGGTCATGGGTGGTGCCGATCGCTCCGTGCCGAAGGATCTGTTCGGCATACGTCGTCGTGTTTCGGGTTGACCTTGAGTCAACACATCGAATCTCTCTGATGCACATACAAAGTCGCGGTAGTTGTTGTAGTTCGCGGCAATCACCTGTCGGCGGACTTCCATCTTTAGCCCCTCCATATACGCTTGGATTTTTTCCCCTTCGGCCAGGTCGGTAATCCGGTTGAAGAGGCTCTCCAACTGCTGCGTGTACTGTATTACACTACCGAACTGTTTATGCCGATGAATCTGCTGCCGCGCCATGTAGCTGGAGTTGATTGGTTTGAAACGTTGAATTATAGCTTCCCGCAACTGCGTCCATGACCCCTCGCCTCGGACCTCGTTGCTATTGTAAATCCACTCGAGCACCGGGCCTCGTAACAGTGTCGCTGCGAGCCGAATCCGCATTGCATCGTGTGTCGGGGTCGTACAGCCAACGGCCTCGAAGTAAATTTCGAGGGTCGCAATGAATCGACGGACGTTGGTGTCTCTCGCATTCGGATTGAACGTCTCCGGTAGCCTCGGACGTGCCGCCTCAAGATTCACGGTAAATGCTGCCGTTGCTGCTGGGTGAAGTGTCGGTGTTGCCGCTGCTGCTGCTGCCGTTGCTGCTGCATTCGCTGCTGCGTTCTCTGCTGCTCTGGCGGCTACCGACTAGTTTGCGAGAAGCTCCTCTATTCGCTGGAGTGCCGCTTGCGTCTGGTCCAAGCCGGTGTGTAACTCCGTAATTTTTCATACGAAATTATCACCTTTTTCCTCCATTTGACGATTTACAGGAAGATTTGCGACGAAAATAGATGAATTCTAGGCGCTGGGCATCTTACTGTGAGTCGAATCAACTGTAGAAATGACGAGCGCTGATTCTGTAGGTTGTGTAATTCTCCCGTAATTGAAATTCGCGTCCGATCTCGGCCGTTGAGAAGAAATTCGATCCGACGCTCCAAATTCCAACTTTTTTGAACGAAATTCTCAGGGCCGTTGAGATTCGAATCGATCTAACAGTCGAATTTCCAACTTTTTCGCCACTGGACCTGAGGAGTGTTTGAAAACCGGTTCGAGGGGGACGTTAGAAAATACCGTGGAACTGGTTTACGTACCCGAAATCGGCGCTTTCCGTCGTCGCCCCCACGGTTTTAAATGTCAGAACATTATAGCTTATGATTTTGTGTAGGCTGTAGTGGGGTAGCCCATATGGGGTACACCCCAATTAGGGTTAGTACTTGTACCCAACTCTTTCATAGTGCATTCATTCTCGTTTCAGTTTTCTCATGGTATCGAGCAGGTTCCCTCGTGGGAACTGTTCCTAGGGCCCACCGATTCGATTTTTTTTTCCTGCCCGGAGCGCGCCCAGCCCTTGCCCGAGTCGCGCTCCCCCTTTCTCACTGTGTCGCGCCGCCCTAGCGGCTGTGTCGCGCCGCCCTTGACGGCCCCGATCCGCCGCCCTAGCGGCCCCGTCGCCTACCCCGCGGCCCTCGAGCCGCCCTTCCCGGCTCTGATTCGCCGCCTTTTCGGCCCCGTCGCCTACCCCGCGGCCCTCGCGCCGCCCTTCCCGACCCGGCCCCGCCCTTGCTGGCCCCGTCGCCTACCTGCGGCCCCGACGCCTACCTGCGGCCCCGTCGCCTACCTGCGGCCCCGTCGCCTACCTGCGGCCCCGACGCCTACCTGCGGCGCCGTCGCCTCCTTGCGGCCCCGGCGCTGCCCTTCCCGGCCCTGACGCCGCCCTTCGCGACCCGGCCTCGCCCCTGCTGGCCCCGTCGCCTAGCCGTGCGGCCCCGTCGCTACCCTTCCCGGCTCAGGCGCCGCCCTTTCTCGGCCCCGACGCCGCCCTTCCCGACCCGGCCCAGTCTCTGCTAGCCTAGTCGCCTACCTTACGGCCCCGGCGCCGCCCCTTCCCGGCCCCGGCCCAGCCCCTACAGGCCCCGTCGCACGCCATTCCCGGCCCCGACCCCGCCTTCACGCGGCCCCGCCAAGCTACTGCCGAGCCGCCAGCACCACCCAAGCCGCCCGAGCCGCCGTCCTGCCGAGCCGCCTGAGCCGCCCGAGCCGCCCGAGCCGCCCGAGCCGCCCGAGCCACCGTCCCGCCCAAGCCGCCCGAGTCGCCTGAGCCGCCCGAGCCGCCCGAGCCGCCCGAGCCACCCGAGCCGCAGAGTAGCCGAGCCGCCGAGCTGCAGTTCCTGCCGAGCTGCCGAGCCGCCGAGCCGCCCGAGCCGCCCTGTCCGGTAAGAGCAGCGCCTCTGTCATTGCACTGCCCTTAACCCACTGTTCGCGCTACTAGTTTACTGCTGTCATGGCTACCCCTAGTGTCCTCGCTTTTGACGCTGAGGGTCGGGCCATTGACTTTGATGTCAAGGTAGATGATCTGCAGCTTTTCCTACAGTGCGATAGGGCAGACGGTCTCTCCCTCTTTGACCTCACCTCTGGTGCCTCTCCTGCCCCTACTGCTGATGCTGACGCCACTGTTCGCTCACAGTGGGCCACACGCGATGCAGCTGCACGTCTTGCTGTGCGTCACCACCTGCCTACCTCTGAGCGTGCGCACTTTAGCCAGTACAAGAGTGCTCAGACCTTGTACGACGCTGTAGTTGAACGCTACTCCTCCCCTGCCACTGCTGCACTGAGCCGCCTCATGCTACCGTACCTCTTCCCTGACCTTGCTGCCTTTCCCACAGTCGGTGACCTCATTACGCACCTCCGCACTAGTGACATTCGCTACCGCGCTGCGCTTCCTGCTGAGTTCTCCGCCAAGAACCCCCCCCCCCCATGTACATCACTCTCTACTACATAGTCACCCGCCTCCCTGACTCCCTTCGCGTACTCAGGGACCACTTCCTCTAAGTTTGCCCCACCACCCTCACCGTTGACCTCCTCGAGAAGGGCCTCCTAGGAGCAAAGAAGAGCATAGTCGCTGTAGGAGCCTCTCGTGGTGACCCTCGCACCCCCATCTTTGAGGGGTGTTCCCCCTCCCCCCTTTTGCCCTCTGTTGCCTCTGCTGCTGCGGCCGACCTCGTTGGGCTTGAGTCGGTCGGTGCGGCGTCTACCCCTAGCGGGAGACGCCGCCCTGGCAAGGGCAAGGGGGGCTGGGGCGCTGGAGGAGCTAGCGGGGGCGGTGGAGGCGGCGGTGGAGGCGGCGGAGGGAGTGGGGGTGGCGGTGGGGGTAGTGGCGGGGGTGGAGGTGTTGGTGGCGGCAGTGGAGGCGGAGGCGGCGGCGGTGGCGGTGGGAGCGGAGGTGGTGGCGGAGGTGTTGGCGGTGGAGGAGGCGGTGGCGGAGGAGGTGGAGCTGGTAGGGGTGGCGCTGTGCAGAGGGTTGGCTCCGGTGGTGGTCAGCGCCAGCAGCAACAGCAGCAGCAGCGCACTCGTGACATCCCCTCCCCTCAGCAGCTCCGTGAGTGGTACGCTGCACGCCAGCGGGGTGGGGATACGGGTCCGTGCACCTACGTCCTACGCACCAGCGATCGCGCGGGTGAGCAGTGCGGGGGTGCGCACTCCATCCAGCGCTGCTTTGGCCGCCTGACGGACGCCTGGCGTCACCAGTTCCCGGAGGCCACGGAGATCCCCCGCTAGGGTGAGCTGTTCAGGGCGGGAGTAGCTGTCTTTGACCTTGACTTTGATGCTATTCTTGCTGCCATGTATGCTGTGACTATTAGTGATGAGGGTGACTGTTACCGGTGTTTCCCGCCCGACCCGGGCATTGAGACTGCCGCTCTAGGTACTGGTGAGGCTGCTGCTCTAGGTGCTAGCGAGGCTGCTGCTCTAGGTGCTCGTGCGTCTGCTCCCTCAGGTGCTGGTGAGTCTGCTCTCTCAGGTAATGCATCGGCTTCGGCCTCCCACACCTTCACCCTTGACTCGGGGGCTTCTCGCTCCTTCTTTCGAGACCGCACCACACTCACGCCGCTTGGCCGGCCAGTTGCAGTCTCTCTGGCAGACCCCTCTGGGGGTCCGGTCCTTGCTCACTACTCCACTGTCCTCCCGTGTCCGGCGGCCCCCTCTGGCACCCTGTCTGGTCTCTACCTCCCCTCATTCTCTACGAACTTGGTGAGTGGTGCTGACCTACAGGATGCCGGGGTTCACCAGTTCACTCCTGCGCGTCAGCGGGTGACCCACTGCACGGACACTCGGACAGGCCGACACCTGGCCACGTTTACACGTCGGCCGGGGTCGAGCTTGTACACACTGACCACTGCGTCTCCTCCAGTCACTGCGCCTGGTCAAGTAGCTGCGTCGGGTCAGGTGTTTGCTGCAGCGTCCAGGTCTGGTCCTGAGTCTGCCCCCTGCTCGTGTCGCCTCCTGTCTCACGAGACTCTCCTCTGGCACCACCGCCTTGGTCACCCCTCCCTGCTTCGTCTCGGAGGCATGGCCTCCCGTGTCCTTGTCTCTGGTCTTCCCTGGTCCCTCCCTCCCCTTCCTCCTGGGCCTGGCCCTACCTGCGTCCCCTGTGTCGAGGGGCGGCAGCGGGCTGCCCCTCACTCCTCCGAGTTTCCTCCGACAGAGGCCCCGCTGCAGACGCTTCACATGGACGTGTGGGGCCCGGCCCGCGTCCGTGGACAGGGTCACGAGCGCTACTTCCTGCTGGTGGTTGACGACTACTCGCGTTACACCACAGTCTTCCCCTTGCGCAGCAAGGGTGATGTCACTGCGGTGTTGATCGACTGGATCCGCGCAGCTCGTCTCCAGCTCAGGCAGAGCTTCGGCTCGGACTTTCCTGTTCTGCGTCTGCACCCTGACAGAGGCGGACAGTTCTCCTCTCGCCTTCTGCGAGCCTACTGTCGTGCACGAGGCATCCGCCAGACCTTCACGCTTCCGGACTCTCCACTGCAAAATGGGATTGTTGAGCGCCGCATTGGCATGGTCATGGATGTCGCTCGTACGTCCATGATGCATGCGGCTGCCCCCCATTTTCTGTGGCCGTTTGCGGTTCGGTACGCGGCGCATCAGATCAACCTTCACCCCAGGGTCTCCATGCCGGAGACCTCCCCAGCTTTGCTGTGGACGGGGAAGGTTGGCGATGCATCTGCGTTCCGTGTCTGGGGATCTCGGGCGTTTGTTCGCGACTTGTCTGCGGACAAGCTGTCCCCTCGTGCTGCTCCTTGCGTCTTCCTTGGCTTCCCCCCTGACGCGCCAGGGTGGCAGTTCTACCACCCCACCTCTCGCCGTGTTCTGTCCTCCCAGGACGTCACGTTTGACGAGTCGGTCCCCTACTACCGCCTCTTCCCCTACCGCACTCCGTCCCTCCCCCCGCCACCGCTCTTCCTTGTACCAGGTCCCCCCCCGGTAGATCCCCTCCCCCCTCAGGGTCCTGCCCCTTCAGGTGTGTCCCAGGTAGACGCAGTCGAGCCTGTCGAGGTTACTGGTGACTCTGGTGCTGCTGAGGGTGCTGAGCCTGGGGGTGCTGAGCCTCGGGGTGCTACGCCTGGAGGTGCTGAGCCTGGAGGTGCGAAGCCTGAGGGAGTTGGGCCTACTCGTGTGGCGTCTGGCGGTGCTGGGCCAGGAGGTTCTCCGGGTGCTTCGTCTCGACGGGAGCCCCTCTCTCCAGAGGAGCTGCGTGAATGGTTTGCCTAGCGCTGGAGGCGTACTGCTGGAGCTCGGGGTTCTCCGACTACTGAGGGTGCTGGTGCCGTGGGTCCCGGAGGTGCTCGTGCTGGGAGTACTGGAGCTGCTGGGCCTGCGGGTGCGACTGGAGCTGGAGCTGCTAAGGGTGTTGGCGCTGAGGCTATTGGTGTCGGTCCTGGAGGCGGTCCTGCTAAGGGTACTACTGGTGCTGCTGGAGGTACTGGAGCTGGAGGTGCTCCTGGCGCTGGTGCTGCCGCTGGGGGTGCTGGTGCTGTCCGTGCTGTGTCTGGAGTCGCCGCGCGGCCTCGGCCTTACTTCGTTCCGCTCCTTCAGCAGGTTCTTTGTCTCCCGTCTTCTACTGGTCCTCCTCCTCCCTTAGAGTGTCCACAGCCTGTCTCGTCACAGTTACAGTTACAGCCGTCGTCCCCACTGCCTGCTCCTTCTCCCTACACTGGTCCTACTCGAGGTCTTGCTGAGCATCGTGAGCCTGCGTCTCGCCCTGCGTCGCCTGTCCGTGCTACTCGCACTGGTGGTCGTGGTTCGCGTCAGCGTCCTCCTCCTGTCCGTGGCACGCACCAGATGTCTTTGCGTCCGTCCACTGCTCCTCTGCGTGCCCCTTTGCCTTCTTCTCCTGAGTCCTCGCTTCCTGCTCTTGCCGACCTAGAGTCGGACTCTCTTCGTGCTGCCAGTCCTACTGTCACGCGTCTCCTTGCTACTGTCGTCACTGACCCTTCCTTTGAGTCCACTGCTGCGTCAGCCCTAGTTGCTGAGCTCGTCGACTTTGCTGCTCGATGTCGTCTAGACTACGCTGCTAGTCTTGTCGCTGAGTCTGAGTCTGTCTGTCCTCCGTCCGTCGGGGGTGAGTGTGCCCTTGGCACGGACGTCCTTGAGGACAGGTAGGAGGAGTTCCAGTGTTTGGCTGCTGCTCCACCTCATCTCGTGTCTGTAGTGCTTACCTCTGAGGGAGACCCGGATGCACTTGACATCCCGACTCCGCGCTCTTACGCGGAGGCGATAGAGGGTCCCTACTCCTCTCTGTGGCAGGCAGCTATGGACACAGAGATGGCTTCCTGGAAGTCCACAGGCACCTACGTTGACGAGGTTCCCCCGCCTGGGGCGAACATCGTCAGTGGCATGTGGATTTTCAGGGTGAAGCGGCCGCCGGGTTCTCCGCCTGTCTTCAAGGCGCGTTACGTGGCTCGTGGCTTCAGTCAGCGGCAGGGAGTTGACTACTTTCAGACCTTCTCTCCCACCCCGAAGATGACCACTCTTCGGGTGTTGCTGCACATAGCTGCTCACCGCGACTACGAGCTGCACTCTCTTGACTTCAGCATTGCTTCCTTGCAGGGCAACCTGCACGAGGAGATCTGGCTGCGTCGCCCACCTGGCTTCACTGGGTCTTTTCCTCCTGGCACCCAGTGGAGCCTCCGGCGGCCAGTCTACGGTCTCCGCCAGGCACCGCGTGAGTGGCACGACACACTGAGGACTACACTTGCGGCTCTTGGATTTGCTCCCTCTACTGCTGACCCTTCGCTGTTTCTGCGCACCGACACTTCTTTGCCGCCGTTCTACATCCTCGTGTACGTCAACGACTTGGTCTTTGCCACAGCTGACACTGCTGGACTCGCCCACGTGAAGTCCGAGCTGCAGAAGAGACACACGTGCACAGACCTGGGTGAACTGCGCAGCTACCTTGGCTTGCAGATCACCCGGGACAGAGCACGCCGCACCATTACCCTGACTCAGTCACACATGGTGCAGCAGGTCCTTCAGCGCTTCGGCTTCCCGTACTCCTCGCCTCAGGCCACTCCTCTGCCTACTCGCCACTCGCTCTCAGCTCTGCCTTCGGATGAGTCCGTAGAGTCGAGTGGCCCGTACCCAGAGCTTGTTGGCTGCCTCATGTACCTGATGACCTGCACTCGACCTGACCTTGCATACCCTCTTAGCATTCTCGCACGCTCTGTTGCTCCTGGGAGACACAGACCAGAGCATATGGCTGCAGCGAAGAGGGTGTTGCGCTACTTGTGCAGTACGTCGGGCATGGGGCTTGTGCTTGAAGGGCAGAGTCGAGTGGTCCTCACTGGGCAGGCAGACGCTTCTTGGGCTGACGACCAGGCTACGCAGCGGTCGTCACAGGGTTACACCTTCAGCCTTGGTTCCGGCTCTGTTTCGTGGCGGGCTACCCGCTCGTCTTCTGTTCTTGGCTCCAGTTGTGAGGCTGAGATCTACGCCGGGGCCATGGCTGCACAGGAGCTTCGCTGGCTCACCTACCTGCTGACTGACCTCGGAGAGCCGCCTCGTTCTCCTCCAGTGCTGTACGTAGACAACAAGGCCATGCTGGCCTTGTGTCGAGAGCAGAGACTGGAGCACAGAACGAAGCACATTGCTCTCCGCTACTTCTTTGCTCGTGAGCTGCAGCAGCGTGGTCAGCTGCGTCTTGCGTACGTGGCCTCTGAGGCCAACACTGCTGATATCTTCACCAAGGCGCTTGCGCCTTGTGATCATCAGCGCTTCTGTACTCAGCTGGGTCTTGTGCCTGCCTTGCCTCACTTGCTCACCTCTTGACCTTGCTTGTACCGTCACCCCCCGGATATAAGCGCCACCCTAGGATAAGCGCCTGGCGCTTCTAATTGGCATATGGCGCTTATATCCCCTCCTCGATTATAAGCGCACCCCCTGAAAAAACTAGTTTTATTATAAGCGCACGTAAACTTTAAAATTTGAAATGTGTACAAAACGTTGTAATGATTTTTACTTTAGCAGGCAGATATGTTGCAGATTCGGTTCCCTTCACATTCGGACCCTGCACTGGATGCGGGTCCAGTCAGCAGGAGCTGTCAGGAGCTGGATGTGAGTCAGATTGGGTGTGTCTCCCAGCGCGCGCGAGAATTTCACAGACGACCCCATGTAAATTCGACTCGATTGAAAGGGCAAGCACGAGACCTACAGTTTGGTGTTAAACAATATAAAAAATATGAATGTCATTTTATAAACGCCGGCGCTTATAAATTTACTCGATTATAAGCCCACCCCCTTGAAAAAACCTGTTTTATTATTGCCCCCCATGGGGGTATATCCGGGGGGTGACGGTACTGTTACATATATACATACACCTGCTCTTGCTTGTCTAGCCTTTTTTATATATATGTACTCCTGCATGTGAACTGGCCTTGTGGCCTTGACCTTGTGCTCGGAATGTGTGGTGACTTTTTGATCCACCCTGAGCTTACTTTGCTTTGCTTTGCTTGACTGGTCTTGTGACCCCTTGTACTCCCCCAATTTCCTATTAATACCCCCCCCCCCCCCCTCCCTCTCCTTTCCCCCCTTGCTCGATGTTTCGCGGGAAAATGTTTCCTCGAGATTCCAATGAGTGCCAAACAGCGCGAGACCGTGCCAGACTGCCACTCAGCTCGCTCAACTGACGCCAAAAGTTGTCAGCGGGGCTGCCACTCAGCTCGCTCCACACCGCACGCGCCACTGTCAGCTTGCTTCAAAATGTTTGGTCGAGCATTATGTCACACGCGAGAAGCTGTTTTGCTCACGCCACTTGCCTTTGCCGGCCACTTGCAACTGTAAGTCCCAACCAAAACACAAGAAATTGTGACACATGTGTTGAAATTGTTAGTGAAGTACAAAGCATCTGACAGAATCTACTGCAGGAACATCCCTCGAGATTTTCATTGCACCTAACCCGACGACCCTGAAATGAACCTTCCAACTCTGAGTGAACCGACACTGAGTCTTCTCGAGACTGAGCAATCAGACTGCTCGTTTTTTGGCCGAAGTGCCTTCAGACTAAAACGAGAAAAAAAAAAATCACATCAGGGAGTCTCAAATCTGAAACGTCAGCCCTGCGACTGACCTGAATGCTAGCTCTGATGTAGTCTTGCCATGCCAACCTTGTTGTCAACTTTCTCTAGTAAAACTCTTGCCAACTTACCCCGTGAACTAGCAAGCAGTGTATGCACTAGGAAAACGACTAAGGACAAACGAACGCAGAGATCACACGAGCACTCGTGCCTAGCCCGTAGTCTAGCTCCCGTTGTAGTAGTATCTCCGCATGAACAACCCTAGCCAGCTGCGCGGTAGCAAAGGCGACGTCCGGTCGGGTGTTGACCGCCGCATACATGAGGCTGCCCACCAACGAGTGAAATCGATGCCTCTCCTCTTCGCCAACGCTCTCCTCCTCTGGTCCCTTCACACACTTGAACCCAGAAGGAAATGGAGTAGCCACATGGCCTTCACTCTGCCCAAAGTTGGCAGCCAATGCCTCCATGTACTTTCGTTGGTGCACACGCATGCAACGCTTCTCCACGTCACGCTCGATGTGAAGCCCGAGGTAGAAATTCACGTCACCAAGGGCCTTGCACTTGAACTTGTCTTGAAGCTTCAGCGTCACCTCCTTCACAAGGTCAGAGAAGGCTGAGAATATGAGGATGTCATCCACGTACACCACCACCACTCGCCAATCATGAACAAGGAATGATCTGCCGTCGAGGGAGTGAAGCCGATCTCCTCCAACACTTCGCGGAGCTTCAAGTACCATTGCCTAGGGGCCTGCTTCAGCCCATAGAGGGCCTTCTTCAGGCTCAAAACTCTGCCACTCCCATCGTCAAACACCTCTGGCTGCGCCATGAAAATCTCTTCCTCAAGAATGTCGTTGAGGAACGCGGTTGTCATATCCATCTGCTTCACTACCCATCCTTTAATGGCAGCCCCCGTAATTAGGGTTCGCAGCGTCGCCGGCTTCACCACACGAGCAAACAACTCCTTGAAGTCTACCTTCTCTTTCTGTTGGTACCCCTTGGCCACAAGGCTAGACTTGTAACGCTCGATCTTGTCGTCGGCGTACGACTTGATCTTGAAGAGCCATTTGGACGTTATCGCCTTACGCCCCTCCGGAAGCTCCACCAATTCCCACGTGTCGTTCTCCTCAATGCTCTTCAGCTCACTCTCCATGGCCTTCTTCCACTCCTCAGCATCACTACTCTCCAAGGCCTTTTTGAGAGTTGCTGGTTCCCCCAGCATCTCCACCAAAGAGACGAACACGAACGCACATTCCTCGTAGCCACTATCCTCGTCATTTCCAACCATCATTGCCGCTCTGGCCAAGGCTGACTTTCCCTGCTTTCCTGGTGCATCATAGGTCACCCTCTTGCCCCTTCCTTCTTCCTCATCTGCAGGGACATGAAGGCCTTGGCGTTGCTGCAGTGTGACTCGGATCCGTGGAGCACTCGCAGTGCGAAAAGGAAGTGTCGGTGCACACTCGCTCACTTACTGCACCTTCTCCTCGTTTTCATCTACATCCTTGGCCTCCTCTCCCCCATTCACAAGAAAAGATTGCCTCGTGGTGGTGCTGCCGCTGCTCGGCTCCAAAGTCAGCTCCACGTGCTCCAAACCGGAAATCTCCACCTCCCCAAACCACACTCCTATCTTCCGCCCGTTTTCCGCCTTCCAATCCTTGTACATCAGATTCTCCACGAACTTGCAGTCCCTGCTCACCGAGAATTTCTTGGTGAATGGGTCCCAAAGAAGCCACCCTTTGCTGTTTTGAGCCATGCCCAAATGCACAGCCCATATCGCCTTGGCACCAAGCTTGTTGTACCGAAGACGCTTAGGTACGAGCGCCATGCACATGCACCTAAACATCCGAAGCATGGTGGGCCCTCCCAGCAAGAGTGTTGGAATTGGACACTGGAATGGTCCAAAGTGGTCTTCCCAAGGGCTACAGGTGCCGTCCTGGGAGGGTATGGGTGTGCTGACCCACCAAGTAAACATGCCCTTTTAGCCCAGTTGGTTAGCGAACTCGACAGTTGTTGTAGCGCCGTTGAGTGTGAAAAGCGAACTCTGGTGCTGATGCCCTTTTCTTATGACGTACTTCGTGGAGGTCCATGTCTTGTTGCTCGGCGTGAATTTTGGCGCAGGGGTTTGCTTTAGAGATTCTTCCATGGGCTCGAAGAATGGCCCGGGTGGAGCGCCACTGAGGACCGAGGCCTGTGATGACGAGAGTGACAAAAGCTTTTTCGGATATTGATCCGCCGCATCGAAGAAGTCTATCGCGCAGACCGCGACAGCGACTGATATATTCCATTCCCTTTTTGCCGGGTTGTAGTTGGACCGTTGTCAATTGCGCCATGAGACGACTTTGATTATCGTTGTCGGTTGCTTGATATAGGTTCTTCAGGTGGTTGTATGCGAGCTCGTCGGAGTTACCGTATCCACGATAAGATCGGATGTTCTGCTGCTCGTTTGCCGTTATTTTTCGCAGGAGTATAGTGTACGCCATTAATGACTGATACGTGTACTGCTGCTTGTCGTACTGTGTCCCGTGTGTTGGGTATGGCAGGGAACGATCGAAGAATCCGAAGCTTTGAGCTCCCTCCATTATCAGCTCGAACTCGAAAGACCAGGTATAGAAGTCTTTGCCATCGAATGGTGTTGTCGTTTGTAATTTCAGAGCATGTGCAAACTGTGACTGCAACTGAAGTGCATCCAGTGTCTTCTTTTCTTGTCCAGGTGGGAGTCGATTCGGCATGAAGCTGACGGAGCCGCGTTGAGGCTCATACGGCGCAAAAGTTGGGCCATCAAGACTCATAGGAATGATTCCATTGTTGTTGTCGTTGTTGTTTGACTGCGCAGGTGCCGCTTGTTGATGTTGCTCGTAGAACGACATGAAGGAGAAGAACTTCTCCATCATGTTTGGGTCGAAGTCGGTTGCTTGGTTCGCAGGAGTTTCAATTGACTCAGCGACTGGCCCAGGGCCCAAAATAGGTTTAGGTCCACTCTTTCAAATCAGGGTTCCAGGCCCCCAGTACCCTGACTGTTAGGGTAAAATATTTCGTACCCTGCCAAAAACAGCCTAAAAAAACCTGTACCCGAATTTTAGAAGGGTGAAATGTTTTTATTCAAGTGAAGAAATTAAATTGTAGTGCTACAACTCAACAGGATATGTCTCAGCTAGTCAAATGCCTGGCTAAGTTTAGGGCTAAGTTTAGGAAGGTCGAGAGTTTAATTCTAGCTGGTGCACAATTTTTTTTGCGGCTTTGCATCGAAAACCCTTGCTACAGAGGATTCGGTATCAGTGAAGCATACAGTGTGTCAGAATATTATTCTTATGTTCTAGCCTGTAGTGGGGTGCTCTATAGCGAGTACAACCCTTCTAGGGTTTGCTATTTGTATCCCCATTTCTGCTATTTCATTCCTCTTTCTTCTTCTAACTTTTGTCACAGTGCACCCTGATATCATCAGGGTAACAGAAATCGTTATCAGTGTAAATCAAAACTTAGCCTGTTTGCTTTAGGGTAAAAATTTTTATACCCTGTTTTTGCAAGGGTAACTGGGAAAAAGCGGCCTACCATCAGGGCAAAAAGGGTATTTTACCCTTGAAATTTGGGCCCTGTACTGGCCTTTGAGTTGTGCCTCCCTCTGTTTGCAGTCCAGAGGCTGGCGGTGGAGTAGGAGTACAGGGCCTATTTTTGGATTTTTGGTACTCTGATTTCTAGAGTAGTTTTTTTCCCAACTCTGAAATCTAGGGTTGTTCCTGCGCCTTACTCTGATTTGTCAGAGTAACCCTATACTTTCAAAAAAAAACCCAGGCACGTCAGAGTAATATTTTTCTCTACTCTGATGTTAGTTAAGTTTGGTGTACCATGACCTTAATAGGTTTTTGTTACGCCTTTTGTAATTGCATTGTGTTTCATTTCCGCGTCTCCACGTTTCCCCCCTCACTACGATGTTTCAGAGTGAGGTGTTGGCGGCACCGATAATCTGACTAAGAGCGTGTCTGAAGTGAAATGTCGACGGATGTACAGTTTCGTCGGGGAATGCTGGCCAATCTAAACCCTCGGATTGAGAGTTTCGACCGTCAGGATTCCTCGACGTCCCTCAAAGTTTCGTCGGGAAACGTCGACGTTCACTTCAGATATAAAGAGAGAGGGGACTGGTTGGCATCGTGCGCTGGTTGGGAAGGTTGTCAAACTACGGTAGCCAATCAACGCTCATATTGCCGCCAACACACGACAGAAATCAGGAGAATGATCTCGACGATTCGGGGAAAACCCGCTAAACGCAGGGGGAGGTGGGGAGGGGAGGGGGGCGGGGGAGGGGGGGCCGGCAGGTATTCCCTATATAGATTAAATTCGGTCCTCGAAAAAAAAACCCAGAGGCCTCAGAGTAAACTACAGCATAACTCTGACAAATCAGAGAAATCGGTGTCGAAATATATTTGTCATGTTTTATAACTGCTTGTAGTTGTAGTTGTCAGAATAATATATAGTTTTATATATTGTTTTGTAACTGCCTGTAGTGTAGATTACTGTAGTTATACAATGTTCTGTTTTGGTGGTGCACCTTTCATTTTGCCTATATGTACTGCTCGCTCTATAGTGAAACCACTTCTTCTCTTCAAATTTCTCGACTCTCCTAAACTTACTCGAACTCAACCATGGCTCCTAAGCCTACCCATTGCTAGTATCTTGACAGTAGTTAGTGTAGTTATTTAAACTGTTGTTGGTGGTGCACCTTATTTGGTTCCTATGCTATATGTACTTCGAACCCTATAGTGAAACCAACATTCTTCCCAATTTCTCTCTTCCAACTCACTCGATACCTCGCCTAGGTGAAACCCGCTCGATATCCTACTTGGGCCTAGGCTACTAAGCCTAGGCCCTACTTAATCTTCTCTCATTCTTCGTTCAACTCTCGACATGTTATCGGAGCGAATTACGTCCTGGCCTGTGGGCCCGCCCTACACTTCCGCTGCTAAGATTTTCCGGTCGCGCGCCTAGGGCGCGTGACGATTTTTCCTTGTCCCGCCCCCGGTTGGCGTGTGACGCCTTTTCTGCCCGTCGCGCGCCCCGTGGCACGCGACGGTGCCCTTAACCTGCCCATCGTGCGCCCCGTGGCACACGATGGTTGTGAAAACAAAGAACGAGAATGAAATGACTATGAACGAAGTGAGTACAAATAGGAAACCCTGATTGGGTTGTACCCCCTATGGGATACCCCACTATAGCCTAAAGAAACAAGTAAACTATAAGTTTTGACACACCCCCATAGGCAAAGTGGGGGAGAACAAGGGGTCACAAGACCAGTCAAGCAAAGCAAAGCAAAGCTCAGGGTGGATCACAAAGTCACCACGCATTCCGAGCACAAGTTCAAAGGCCACAAGGCCAGTTTACATGCAAGATCATATATAGAGATATACAAGAGCAAGAGTATATATATGCGAAAGTACAAGCAAGGTCAAGAGGAGAGCAAGTGAGGCAAGACAGGCACAAGACCCAACTGCGTGCAGCAACGCTGATGATCACAAGGCGCAAGTGCCTTGGTGAAGACATCAGCAGTGTTGGCCTCAGAGGCCACGTACGCAAGTCGCAGCTGTCCACGCTGCTGTAGCTCACGAGCAAGAAAGTAGCGAAGAGCAATGTGCTTCGTTCTGTGCTCCAGTCGCTGCTCTCGACACAAGGCCAGCATGGCCTTGTTGTCTACGTACAGGACTGGAGGAGAACGAGGCTGCTCTCCAAGGTCGGTCAGCAGGTAGGTGAGCCAGCGTAACTCCTGTGCAGCCATAGCCCCAGCGTAGATCTCAGCCTCACAACTGGAGCCGAGAACAGAAGACGAGCGGGTAGCCCGCCACGAAACAGAGCCGGAACCAAGGCTGAAGGTGTAACCCTGTGACGACCGCTGCGTAGCCTGGTCGTCAGCCCAAGAAGCGTCTGCGTGCCCAGTGAGGACCACTGGACTGCGCCCTCCAAGCACTAGCCCCATGCCCGACGTACTGCACAAGTAGCGCAACACCCTCTTCGCTGCAGCCATGTGCTCGGGTCGGTGTCTCCCAGGAGCAACAAAGCGTGCGAGAATGCTAAGAGGGTATGCGAGGTCAGGTCGTGTGCAGGTCATCAGGTACATGAGGCAGCCAACAAGCTCTGCAAACGGGCCACTCGACTCTACGGACTCATCCGAAGGCAGAGCTGAGAGCGAGTGGCGAGTAGGCAGAGGAGTGGCCTGAGGCGAGGAGTACGTGAAGCCGAAGCGCTGAAGGACCTGCTGCACCATGTGTGACTGAGTCAGGGTAATGGTGCGGCGTGCTCTGTCCCGGGTGATCTGCAAGCCAAGGTAGCTGCGCAGTTCACCCAGGTCAGTGCACGTGTGTCTCTTCTGCAGCTCGGACTTCACGTAGGCGAGTCCAGCAGTGTCAGCTGTGGCAAAGACCAAGTCGTCGACGTACACGAGGATGTAGAACGGCGGCAGAGAGGTGTCGGTGCGCAGAAACAGCGACGGGTCGGCAGTGGAAGGAGCAAACCCAAGTGCCGCGAGCGTAGTCCTCAGTGTGTCGTGCCACTCACGTGGCGCCTGGCGGAGACCGTAGACTGGACGCCGGAGACTCCACTGGGTACCAGGAGGGAAAGACCCAGTGAAGCCAGGTGGGCGACGCAGCCAGATCTCCTCGTGCAGGCTGCCCTGCAAGAAAGCTGTGCTGAAGTCGAGAGAGTGCAGCTCGTAGTCACGGTGAGCAGCAACGTGTAGCAGAACCCGAAGAGTGGTCATCTTCGGGGTGGGGGAGAAGGTCTGAAAGTAGTCAACCCCCTGCCGCTGACTGAAGCCACGAGCCACGTAACGTGCCTTGAAGACAGGCGGAGAACCCGGCGGCCGCTTCACCCTGAAAATCCACATGCCACTGACGATGTTCGCCCCAGGAGGGGGAACAGCGTCAACGTAGGTGCCTGTGGACTTCCAGGAAGCCATCTCTGCATCCATAGCTGCCTGCCACTGAGAGGAGTAGGGACCCTCTATCGCCTCCGCGTAAGAGCGCGGAGTCGGGATGTCTGTTGCATCCGGGTCTCCCTCAGGGGCTAGCAGTACAGACGCGAGACGAGGTGAAGCGGCGGCCAGACACTGAAACTCCTCCTGCCTGTCCTCAAGGACGTCCGTGCCAAGGGCACACTCACCCCCGACGGACGGAGGACAGGCGGACTCAGACTCAGTGACAAGACGAGCAGCGTAGTCTAGACGACAGCGCGCAGCAAAGTCGACAAGCTTAGTGACAAGGGCAGACGCAGCAGACGACTCGAAGGAGGGGTCAGTGACAGCAGTAGCCAGGAGACGCGTGACAGTAGGACTGGCAGCACGAAGAGCGTCCGACTCCGGGTCGGCAAGAGCAGGAAGAGAGGAAGCAGGAGGAGAAGGCAAAGGGGCACGCAGAGGAGCAGTGGACGGACGCAGTGACATCCGGTGCGTGCCAGGGACAGGAGGAGGACGCTGACGCGACCCGCGACCACTAGCGCGCTCAGTACGAACAGGCGACACAGGACGAGACGCAGGCTCACGACGCTCAGTAAGACCTCCAGTCGGACCAGCGTAGGGAGAAGGAGCAGGCAAAGGGGAGGCAGGCTGTAGCTGTGGCTGTGACCGGACAAGCTGCGGACCCTCTAAGGGAGGAGGAGGAGGACCAGGAGAAGGTGTAAGACCAAGAACCTGCTGCAGGAGCGGAACGAAGTACGGTCGGGGCCGCGCGGCGACGCTAGAAACAGCAGGAACAGCACCAGCAGCCCCGGCAGGAGCACCCACTCCAGCAGCACCTCCAGCAGCACCACCAGAAGCTCCAGAACCTCCAGCCGCAGCACCAGGAGCACTGTCAGTCGGGCCGCCAACGGCAGGCTCAGCGCCAACACCCTCAGCAGGACCAGCTCCAGGAGAACTCTCAGACTCAGCAACTCCAGCACCCACAGTACGAGCGCCGGCGGGGCGCGCAGCAGCAGTGCCCTCTGCAGCCGAAGAACCACCAGCACCAGCAGCATGCCTCCAGCGCCCGGCAAACCACTCACGCAGCTCCTGTGGGGAGAGTGGCTCCCGGCGAGACGAAGCACCCCCAGGCACAGCACCTCCAGGCTCAGCACCCCTAGACACAGCACCCCCAGGCACGGCACCCCCAGGCTCAGCACCCCCAGGTCCAGCACCCCCAGGCACAGCACCCCCAGACTCGGCACCTCCAGGCTCAGCACCCCCAGGCACAGCACCCCCAGGCTCAGCACCCCCAGGCTCAGCACCCCCAGACTCGGCACCTCCAGGCTCAGCACCCCCAGACTCCGCACCCCCAGGCTCAGCTCCCGCAGCAGCACCAGAGTCACCAGTGACCTCGACAGGCTCGACCGCGTCTACCTGGGACACACCTGAAGGGGCAGGACCTTGAGGGGGGAGGGGGACTACCGGGGGGGGACCTGGTACCAAGAAGAGCGGGGGTGGGGGGAGGGACGGAGTGCGGTAGGGGAAGAGGCGGTAGTAGGGTACCGACTCGTCGAACGTGACGTCCTGGGAGGACAGAACACGTCGAGAGGTGGGGTGGTAAAACTGCCACCCAGGGGCGTCGGGGGGGAACCCCAGGAAGACGCAGGGAGAAGCACGAGGGGACAGCTTGTCCGCAGACAGGTCGCGAACAAACGCCCGAGATCCCCAGACCCGGAACGCCGACGCATCGCCAACCTTCCCCGTCCACAGCAGGGCTGGGGAGGTCTCCGGTCGAGCGACCCTGGGGTGGAGGTTGATCTGGTGCGCAGCGTACCTGACCGCAAACGGCCACAGAAAATGGGGAGCAGCCGCATGCATCATGGACGTACGAGCGACGTCCATGACCATGCCAATGCGGCGCTCAGCAATCCCATTTTGCTGCGGTGAGTCCGGAAGCGTGAAGGTCTGACGGATGCCTCGCACACGACAGTAGGCACTCAGGAGGCCGGAGGAGAACTCTCCACCTCTGTCCGAGTGCAGACGCAAAACAGGGAAGTCAGAGCCAAAGCTCCTCCGAAGCTGGAGACGAGCTGCGCGGATCCAGTCGATCAGCACCTCAGTGACCTCACCCTTGCTGCGCAAGGGGAAGACTGTGGTGTAACGCGAGTAGTCGTCAACCACCAGCAGGAAGTAGCGCTCCTGACCCTGTCCACGGACGCGGGCTGGGCCCCACACGTCCATGTGAAGCGTCTGCAACGGGGCCTCTGTGGGAGGAAACTGGGAGGAGTGAGGGGCAGCACGCTGGCGCCCCTCGACACAGGGGACACAGGTGGGGCCAGGGCCCGGAGGAAGGGGAGGGAGAGACCGGGGAAGACCAGACACAAGGACTCGCGAGGCCATGCCTCTGAGCCGAAGCAGAGAGGGGTGGCCAAGGCGGTGGTGCCAGAGGAGGGTCTCGTGAGACAGACGACGACACGAGCAGGGGGCAGACTCAGGACCAGACCTGGACGCTGCAGCAAACACCTGACCAGACGAAGGGACCCTACCAGACTCAGCACCTGGAGGAGAAGCAGTGGTCAGTGTGTACAGGCTCGACCCTGGCCGACGTGTAAACGTAGCCAGGTGGCGACCTGTATCCTCCTCCGTGCAGTGGGTCACCCGCTGACGAGCAGGGGTGAACTGGTGGACACCCGCATCCTGGAGGTCAGCACCACTCACCAAGTTCGTCGAGAACGAGGGGAGGTAGAGACCAGTCAGGGTGCCAGAGGGGGCCGCCGGACACGGGAGGACAGTGGAGAAGCGAGCCAGGACAGGCCCCCCAGAGGGGTCAGCCAGGGACACTGCAACCGGCCGACTGAGCGGCGTGAGAGTGGTGCGGTCCCTAAAGAAGGAGCGAGACGCTCCAGAGTCAAGGGTGAAGGTGTGAGAGGCCGAAGCCGACACAGTACCTGAGAGGGCAGACTCACCAGCACCTGAGAGCACAGACGCACTGGCACCTAGAGCAGCAGCCTCACTAGTACCTGACGCGGCAGTACCAATGCCCGGGTCGGGCGGGAAACACCGGTAACAGTCATCCTCATCACTACCAATCGCAGCATACATAGCAGAGAGAATAGCATCAAAATCAAGATCATAAATAGCTACACCAGCCCTAGACAGCTCTCCCCAGCGGGGGATCTCAGCTGCCTCCGGAAACTGCTGACGCCAGGCGTCAGTCAGGCGGCCAAAGCAGCGGCGGGCAGTGTGGGCGCCTCCACACCTCTCCCCTGCACGGTCACCGGTGCGGAGAACGTAGGGGCAAGGACCAAGCGCACCACCACGCTGACGCTGCGAGTACCACTCACGGAGCTGCTGAGGGGCGGGGACGGTGCGAGAGCGCTGCTGCTGCTGTGGCTGCTGCTGCGGCTGCTGCTGCTGCTGCTGCTGGCGCTGACCACCCCCGGAGCTGCTCCGCTGAGACGAGCCACTCCGACCCCCGCCTCCACTGCCACCCCCGCCTCCACCGCCACCCCCGTCTCCACCTCCACCTCCCCCACCAGGACCGTCGCTCCCACCGCTCCCACCGCCTCCTCCGCTACCACCTCCGCCGCCACCTCCGCCTCCACCGCCGCCACCAGGACCTCCACTCCCACCACCACCCCCACCGCCACCCCCACTCCCCCCGCCACCCCCACCGCCTCCTCCACCGCCCCCTCTAGCTCCACCCGCTCCCTTGCCCCCCTTGCCCTTGCCAACGCGGCGCCTGCCGCTGGGGGCAGACGCCGCGCCGACCGACTCAAAACCAGTGAGGTCGGCCGCAGCGGCAGAGGCGACAGAGGGCAGCAGGGGGGAAGGACCACACCCCTCAAAGATGGGGGTGCGAGGGTCACCCCGAGAGGCCCCTACAGCGACAATACTCTTCTCAGCCGCTAGCAGGGACTCCTCAAGGAGGTCGACAGTGAGAGTGGTGGGACAGACAGAGAGAAACTGGTCCCTAACGACACGAAGGGACTCAGGGAGACGGGTGACGAGAAAGTAGAGAGTGATGTACATGGGAGGAGGGTTCGCTGCGCGGAACTCAGCAGGAAGGGCAGCGCGGTAGCGGGTGTCACTAGCACGGAGGTGGGTAACGAGGTCAGCGACAGTGGGAAAGGAAGCGAGGTCAGGGAAGAGAAACGGTAGCATGAGGCGGCTAAGGGTAGCGGAGGAAGGGGAGGAGTAGCGTGCAACTACAGCGTCGTACAAGGCCTGAGCGGTCTTGCACTGACTAAAGTGGGCACGCTCAGAGGAAGGGAGGTGGCGACGCACAGCAAGACGTGCAGCAGCATCGCGGGTCGCCCACTTGGAGCGAACGGCAGAGTCAGCATCAGCAGGTGGGGCAGGGACAGCGCCAGAGACAAAGTCAAAGAGAGAGACCTCATCTATCGCATCACACAGTAAGTACAGCTGCAGGTCTTCAATCCAGACGGCAAAGTCAACGGCCCTCCCCTCAGCGTCAAAGGTAAGAACATTGGGGGTGGCCATGACAGCAGCTGAAAATCTCACCGGGCTGGGAGAGGCGGGTAGGTCAGCAGCAGAGGAACAGCAGTACGGCTCCGCAGGCGGCTCGGGCGGCGCGGGCGGCTCGGGCGGCACAGGCGGCTCGGCGGCGGCTCGGGCGGCGGCTCGGCGGCGGCTCGGCGGCGACTCGGCGGCGGCTCAGGCGGCGGCGGCTCGGCGGCGGCTCGGCTGCTGCTGGGCGGCGCGGGCGGCTCGGGCGTCACGGGCGGCTCGGCGGCGGTTCGGGCGGCGGCTCGGCGGCGGCTCTGCGTAGCAGAGTGGCGGCGGGGCCGCGACCGAAAAGAGCGGCGGGGCCGCGTAGCAGGGGGCGGCGGGGCCGCGTAGCAGAGGGCGGCGGGGCCGCGTAGCAGAGGGCGGCGGGGCCGCGATCGAAGGGCGGGGGGGCCGCGTAGCAGAGGGCGGCGGGGCCGCGTAGCAGAGGGCGGCAGGGCCGCGTGGCAAAGGGCGGCGGGGCCGCGATCGAAGGGCGGCGGGGCCGCGTAGCAGAGGGCGGCGGGGCCGCGTAGCAGAGGGCGGCGGGGCCGCGTAGCAGAGGGCGACGGGGCCGCGAGGCAGAGGACGGCGGGGCCGCGTAGCCGAGGGCGGCGGGGCCGCGATCGAAGGGCGGCAGCGGGGCCGCGTAGCAGAGGGCGGCGGGGCCGCGATCGAAGGGCGGCGGGGTCGCTAGGGAAGGGCGGCGGAGCCGCGAGGGGAAGGGCGGCGCAACGGTCCGCTAGGGGCGACACGACGGGTCGCTAAAAAAAAAAACGCGCCTCGGGGCGCGGTTCGGTGGGCCCTAGAAGCAGTCCCTAGGAGGGAACCTGCTCTGTTACCATGTGAAAACAAAGAACGAGAATGAAATGACTATGAACGAAGTGAGTACAAAGAGGAAACCCTGATTGGGTTGTACCCCCTATGGGATACCCCACTATAGCCTAAAGAAACAAGTAAACTATAAGTTCTGACAATGGTGCCCTGCTCGTCGTGCGCCCCGAGGCACACGATCGGGCCCTTTCTCTTATCCTACCCGTCGTGCGCCCCGTGGCACTGGCACGCGACGGGCCTTTCCGCCCCTGCTCTCCCTGAAGCCGCCCCTGATCCATCTGCGTCGACACCGTTTAGCCGCTCTGCGGCTTTCTTCCCGCCCACCCCCCTCCTCCTTTGTCTCCCTGCAGCCGTGGGGAGGAGGGTATGGGGGTGGCGGGTGTTGGAGTGTTGGGTCAACTCTCTCCCTTCCCCTCCTCCTTCTTTCAGTCCCACCGCTGCAGCTGCCGCTGGGGGGGGAGGGTGTGAGGATGTGCGGGAGCAGGGGGGGTGGTACCGGGGTGGCGGGTGTGAGGCAACATGCAGCCGTCCCTCCACCTCTCCTCTCTTCCCCCCTTCTCTGCTGCTCGTGCAGCAGTGTGGGGGAGGGGAAGGAGGAGGGTGAGGAGATGGAGGGGGTAACTATTCAATGTTAGCCCGCCTGCAGTACCTGCTGTTGCTTGTTATTCTTTTGCACGGCGTAACTACATCTCTACCTACAAGCATTATGGGGGCGTGTCGAAATATATTTGTCATGTTTTATACCGTAATACCCCGGATAGAAGCGCACCTGCGCTTATAATAAAACATTGTTTTTTGGGGGGGTGCGCTTATAATTGAGTCAGATTTATAAGCGCATGCGCTTGTATAAAGGGAAAAATGAAAATCAATTTTGAACACACCATTGTGAAGCTCTCAATAAGGCGAATTCAACCGACCATGCACCAAGTGGGATCGTGCATGGTTTTCAGGCAGAAACCGCAGCGGTTCGGTTTACCACCGCACAATGTTGTCTGGAAACATAGAATGTGACAGCCGTGACGATGATGTTGTCGTGCGGCCCAATCAGAGCCGCATGCGCTGCGAGGCATGTGCATTCGGGCAGAACCATCTCGAAGGTTCGGCAAGATTCTCTGCCAGCGCAGCGTAGATGCTGCCACGCAGGCGCCTCTACGGGAGTGGGCGGGGGTTTCCTGCCTGTCATCGACGAGGAACCCGAGCCGTCACACAGCAGGGGTCACCGTCGTTGCCCATTTCTTCACCCTCTTCTCTGATTTTTTCATTCAGTTCCTTGTCAACCCCGCCTGGCAGGCGAAGCCATGGCGGAATTTAGTGGGACGAGCATCCTCTTCAAGAAAAAGCCACGCCGCACATGGCGACTTACCGAAGACGGGTGGTATACCCGTGAGCCACCAGCGCCTCCAGTGCCACCGGATCCCCCTGCACCCCCTGCTCCTCCTGCTCCCCCTGCACCCCCTGCTCCACCCGCTCCTCCCGCACCTCCCGCTCCTCCGAATCCGCCTGCTTTTGCCACGGCAGGTGCTCACCAACGGCCCGTGCTCCAACTGTATTTACCAGCCACGTTCGACGAATGGTTGGCTGAAGCGGACACACCGAAGGCCCGCGATGCACGCATCCAAGCTCCAGCGACTGCACCACGGTGGGGACAACCAGAATCCTGCGCGTGGGATGAGTCGGCTGTGGGCGCCGACGATGATGTGGCTACCGATAAACATGACAGCGGCGCCGGCGAAGCTGGAGGCGACGGTGAAGCTGGTGGCGACGGTGCAGCGGGCGACGAGGAAGACGTGTTCCCCGACCGTGACGAGGACGAGGACGGTGTGGAGTCCTGGTGGCGCGACGCACCACGCGCGAAGATGCCGGTACCGACATATCCGCCCCTTAATAAAAAACGCCCCCACCCGTCTACCGAGAATCGAGATGCCCGCCCCCCCTCCCCCAGGCACAAGCTGAATCAACATAAGCGGCAGTCCTACACCGCCCAGGAGAAGTTGAGGTGGCTCGTGCGGCTCGAGCTTGCGGCTTCGGTGAGCGAAGTGGCGCGGGAGTCAGGCATTCACCGAAAATGTCTGACAGAATGGAAAGCCCAAGCGGATGCGCTCAAGGCTGCACACGGAGCACGGATGCGACTTCACGGGCGCGGGAGGTCGTCTTGGTACCGCCCCATGGAGTTAAAGGTGTACGCGCAACTCCTCGACTGGCGACGCCGCGGAGTTGCGGTTTCGGTCGGCCGGCTGCAAGAGTGGTCCAAAGAAGTGATGAAGGTTCTATACCCGGACGTCAAGTGGAAAGCCAGTCAGCGGTGGACGGAGCGGTTCCGCAGGCGGTGGAACCTCAGCGTGCGCATGAAAACAAAGGTGGCACAGAAAACACAGGAGCGTAAGTGGGTCGTTTACTGCTGATTTTGGTGGGTACCCGATTGCGCTTAGTTTTTTTCGCATGTCTCCTATGCGTCATACTAATTTGGTTTACTGTATGTACCTTTCTCCCTGTTCTGCAGACGTGGCTGAGCAGTGCAATGATTTTTGGCAGTACGTACGTGACGCCCGTCACGAATACGACATTGACAACCGCTACATCATCAACGCCGACCAGACACCGCTGTGGTTAGAGATGCCGGCGACGACCACCGTGGAGCAGACGGGCGTGAGGTCGGTGCCCATTCGCAGCGGTGGGTACCAGAAGGAGAGAGTGACCGTCATGCTTGCGTGCACGGCGACGGGCGAGAAGCTGAAGCCGTGGGTGTTTTTCAAGCGCAAGACACTCCCCAAGGGTGACTTCCCGAACGGTAAGTGATCGTCCACCGTGTTTATTCCCGTTACTACCTGAGTCGTTAACTGTTCTTTTTCGTTGCGTGCAGATGTTGTGGTCGGCTGCCAAGCCAACGGGTGGATGGAGGCCGCAGGCGTCATCGAGTGGCTCAACACGGGCGTGGTGCCGTTCCTGAAGCCGAAATTCGGCCTGCAGAGTCGTAGCGCCATGCTGGTGCTCGACTCGTATCGCGGTCACCTGACACCAGAAGTCAAGGCGAGATTCGCGGCGCTCAACATCGTGCCTGCTATCATTCCGGCGGGTTGCACGGCAGACCTGCAGCCCCTCGATGTGTCGATCAACAAAAGCTTCAAAGCAAGCATTCGTCAGCAGTACCAAAATTGGTTTGAGGAGGACGGCATGAACATCCTGACCCCGGCAGGTGAGTGACGGCATGTGCTCCCGTCTGCAAATCTTGAGCTTGAATGCATGTTTACTTGTCTCATGTTTTCCCCGCCCCACTCCGTGTGATGCAGGGAACATCAAGAAACCACCTCCGGAGGTGGTGCTCAAGTGGATTTCACGGGCCTGGAAGGCGGTGCCCGCCGACCTCATCAAGAAAGCCTTCCTCACTTGCGGCATCAGCAACGCCCTTGATGGGAGCGAAGACAAACTGGTGCTAGCGCACCGAAGGTGCCAGTTGTCCCATGAGGTGGAGGTGGACGACGACATCCAGGCAGATGGGTTCTGGGGCAACAACTCCACGGAGCCTGAGTCGGACGAGGAGGAAGAAAAGGCAGTAGGGTAGACTAGGCAGGTTGAAAGGTGTAGTGCAGGACAGCAGAGACCACCCTTGTATGTGATAGTCATTCTTAATGGAAAGTTTAGAACATGTAGGCTAGGTAGGTTAAAAAAAATGAAATTCTTTTTTTTTTTTTTAACTAAACGAGTGCGCTTATAATAAGTCAAGAATTCCAAAGGGGTGCGCTTATAATTGAGGATCGGCCATAAGCGCATTGCTCCAGATACAAGCGCATGCGCTTAACATAGGCCTGCGCTTCTATCCGGGGCCATACGGTAACTGCTTGTAGTTGTAGTTAGTGTAGTTATTTAAACTGTTGTTGGTGGTGCACCTTATTTGGTTCCTATGCTATATGTACTTCGAACCCTATAGTGAAACCAACATTCTTCCCAATTTCTCTCTTCCAACTCACTCGATACCTCGCCTAGGTGAAACCCGCTCGATATCCTACTTGGGCCTAGGCTACTAAGCCTAGGCCCTACTTAATCTTCTCTCATTCTTCGTTCAACTCTCGACAATCGGAAGTCCCAAAAAAATTACCCAGCGGGTACAGAGTTACTTTCAAAAAATGAATAATTTAGAAATAAATTTCTAAATTTAATGATTGTGACAAGATTCGAAAAGGGGGGAATGCAATAAGGAGGCATTCCCCTCTTATCCCTCGGCAGGTCCACGGACCTGCCACCTAGTCTCATTTCATCCATCTCAGTTTGAGTTGGCATCCACCTATGACGACTGCATTGCAGACTCCTTGTAGAGTCTTGTCACAATTGACTCTGATTTTCAGAGAAACAGAGTAATTTACTCTGAAAACGTGAGGCCTGTAGGAGTAGTGCCGGGAGATCCAGTAGACTAGCCAGGGCCTCAGAAGTCAGCGAAAAAAGGCTGATTAGGGGTAAAAAGGCTGAGATTTCAGTGCTGGGAAGAAAGTGGGGCTGATTTGTCAGCTTTTTTTTCATTGTACCGGCTGATTTTTCAGCATTTTTTTCATTGTATGGTCTGAAATTTCAGAGTTTTTTTAGAGGTGTACACTGACTGATCAGCGTTGTAACGGGTGTGTGGGCTGAAATCCCATTAGTGGAGATTCGTGTAGTGCCGAGAATCAAAAACCTGCCTGGCCAATCAGATGGCACCAAGTCTTTCAGCTTGACTCGTCACTACAGATTCGCCCCGAGACAGCAAATTTGCCCCTACAGAACAGATTCGCCCCGTCAGAGCCACAACAATTTCGCCCAATCACAAGAATTTTTGCTCTGACACAACACGTTCTTCCAGAAATTCGCCCAATCACTGGAAATTAGCTCGGATTCGCCCATGTTGTTGCCAATAGAAGGTACTGTATTTTCGTGTGTGAAGTTGTATAGGCACGTCGTGTGCACTGTTGGCAGCACGTCGCGTGCTGCGCTATAGGAAAGCTTGAAGTTGTGTTCAGCCTTTGTTTTTTAGCAAGGCTGAATGATCAGCCAATTTTTGAAACTAAGCACTGAAATTTCAGCTTTTTTTTTCAAGGCTACCCTGATTGATCAGCCTTCATCCCACTCCCAAGGCTGACGATTCAGCCTAGGCCAAAACGAATCTGAGGCCCTGAGACTAGCTCCTTTCTTTCTGTGTTGCCATGCTTTCTGTTGTTGTAGCAGTTTGAACAGAGTTGAATCTTGTCTTGCTGGTTCTCATACCATGTTGGGCTGAGAAAAAGCCCTTAGGATCATTTTCAAGACCAAGGCTCTGAATAATGATGTACGGTATTAGCAGAAGCGTTTAATGAGGACTGATTGAACCACGTTGCACTGGTGTATGAGAACAAGATAAGTTTATCATAGCAAAGAGATACAAGCCTTTATATGATTACCAAATAATATGAAAGGTTTAGTAATTGTAACTGCTGTTGCGGTTCAATACAGCAACGACTCGGGTAACTGCTCAATAGCGAGTTACGGTAGTTATGTGTCCTTGCTGTCGCGCTGCTTTTGGCGAGTCAAAGGTCACTGACCTTTGACCTTCACTTAACCTCTTGCTGTCGTCTTTTTATCAACCGCTTCGGTTGACTCGCTGTTACTTCGCTGCAGTTCGCTTCGCTTGCGTTGTAGTGCCTGACAGATCAGAAGCGCGAACTACGGTACATGTTTCCAACAGACCTAACCTAGCGACTGATACCATGTCAGAAATGGCAGAATGGCGACCACTAAAGAGAAATCGGTACCGATACAAGCAAGAAACCCTAAATACTAGGTTGTACCCTCTGGAGTGTGCCTCACTGTAACCTACAACCTAACACATGCATATTGTTTCACTCTGGCCGTTACCGTATCATTCATTTCAGTTTCTAACACGGCGGTCCGGTACGAGTCCAGAGGTCCAGTATGAGTCTAGAGGCCCTCCCTCCCTACGCCTAGAAGCGGGCCTTCTTTCTGAGATCGCTGACCATAATTCATTAACGGGAACCATAAGGCTGATCTCTACAGCAACAACAATCCGAAAGGCTCAATCAACACCCCCCCTTCCCTAAGCCCATAAGCGGGCCTCCTTGCAGAGGTCGCTGCTGACCTTATTTCAAGCACGGCACGTTTACTGATCTAAGGTAACAGATATATCAACGCCTCACTCCTTTCCCTACGCCCAGAAGCGAGCCTTCTTGATGAGGTCGCTGACCTTCACTAGATCCATCTTGGCTGCAATTATGAAGTCATTCTCACTCAAGCCACCTGCAGGGAGGGAGAAGCGAGAAGGGGAAGAGGTGGGGAGGGGAGCAAACACAGGCTCATCTGTAAGAGCGCTAACCTTCACTAGATCCATCTTGGCTGCAATTATGAAGTCATTCTCACTCAACCCACCTGCAAGAGGTGGGGGGGGGGGGGGGGGAGAAGGGGAAGAGGTGGGAAGCAAACACAGGCTTATCTGGTATGAACGCTGGCCTTCACTAGATCCGTCTTGGCTGCGATAACAAAACTCATTCTCGCCCAAGCCACCTGCAGGTAGGGAGAAGAGATGATTGTAGGGGAGACTGCACACGGCCTTACGATTGTGTAATGCTTGAGTGCAATCCATCTTGGCTGCAAATAAAAAAAATGACGGTGTTTTTGCTCAACCCTGACCACATAACCCGCATGCACATGTCCTCCTGCTGCCCCCCCCCCACACTCCCCCTGCCGTGCCTCCACCATGGCCCCCATCCACCGCACCAGTCCCATTTTACTCACCAATTGCAGGAGTCTAGAGATCAACCCTGACCACGTAGCCCTGCCTGCTGCATGCTCCTGCCTGGCTGCCGCCTGGCCCACCACTGCCCCCAACCGCCTCTTCAGTCTCATTTTACTCACCGATTGCAGGGGTATAGAGATCAACCCTCACAACATAGCCCTGCTCCACACTCATATCCGCCTGCTGCACCATGCTTTCCCTACCATGATGACTCACCAATGGCAGGCGTGTGCAGGTCCACCCTGACCACGTAGCCCTGCTCCACGCTCATGTCCGCCTGCTGCGCCCCTCCGCACTGCTCCTGCTGCCCCTCCACCACGGCCCCCATCCGCCGCATCAGCTCCCCCCCGCTCTCCTCGTCCCGCACGCGCCACTCGCCTCTTAGCCGCAAGCCCGAGGGTTCGGATACTAGCTTCCACCCAACGACCTGGAGGAGAGGGGTTCAGGGTTCAAGGTGCGGGATTGCATGAGAATGGGCATTCTCGCCGCATCAGCTCCTCCCCCCCCCCACGCTTCTCCTGGTCCCGCACCCGCCACTCGCCCCTTAGCCGCAGGTCCGAGGGTTCTCGTACGCGCTTCCAGACAACGACCTGGAGAAGATTTGGGGCCTCAGGGCTCAGGGTTGTGAGACTTGGAGAGATAATGATCCGGTATGGCACACACACACACTTCATACTCTCCGCATCAGCTCCCTGCCGCTATCCGCGTCCCGCCCCACCCCCGCCACTCTCCCCTCAGCCGCAGAGTTGGGCGACTGGATGGGTAGGATACTTGCGCTCATCCAACGACCTGGCGGAGAGGGTTCAGGGTTTAGAGTGCGAGGTTTGGAGAGACTAGCATTAGCACCGGTCGTACTCGGTCACTACCCCCTCTCACCAGATATCGCTCTTCCCCTTACCACCACATCCGGCACATTACCCATACCCCTCCCCCGCCTTACTCAGACCACCCTTTTCTCTGCAGCCCCTTCACAGCCCCACTTTCCCCCTTCCCCCCTCCCCTCCCCCTTCCGCCCCTCTCTCTTTTCTTGCGTTACCCCTTCCCCGCGCCGGACCCACCCGCTTGAGCAGCTCTCGGGCTCCTGGCTCCGCCAATGGCTGCGTGCCAGCTGGCAGCGGCGCGCAGTTGCGTGCGGCCAGGCCTGCCACCTCGCTGCAAGAAACGGCAAAAGCGGAGAGAGAAGGTCAGGAGGGGGGCAGGGTAGAGACGTACGGTTGCGAGTCCAAACACAAGTTGTTGCTTCCAATGCAAAAGTGTAGTTTTTTTCCCCTCTTTTCCCGACTTTGGGTACCGGCATTGTCATAGCGAGTAACAAGGTTCTGGAAAGTTTCTACATTTACGTTAATTAGATGCCTCGGCAACTTCAGGCTTGGGCGCCGTGAAAGGCAAGGGAGTTGGAGCGAGTCTACGTGGGCTCAGGTGACTCGTGGTGGGTCTTTGTATTGACTCGCAACACTTACAAAAAAAAAAAAAAAAAAAAAAATGGTATTCGAATCACTTTAAGAGAGTACTCGAAGACGTCGAACGTACACTGCAAACAGAGAGTACTCACGTAAGAGAGGAGCACAGGACCCATGGCAATCCACACCGCCTGGTCTGATTTAAAGCACGTACGTGATTCCAGACGGCAGCAGAATGCGGTGCTCCGTGTCGGCATTCCCGAGAACCTTATCGCCGAACTGGCTCTCCAGCTCACTCGGCCGCGGGTCGCGCGCTCCGTAATCCCCAATGTCGAACCGCTCGTCCGAAGCGCGCACGACCAATGATTTCCGTTCCGAAGTTGGTCGGTTTCTTGGGTTTACCGAAGCTACGCGGAGCTGTTGGCGCTTCGACAGGAGGTCTGCTTGCGGCGCGAGAGACCGTTGAATGCCAGCGGGACTAATGGCGACGGCTGATCGCAAGGCTGCCATGATTGCGATTGACGATTGACTATCGACGTTTGAGGATCGACGGTTGACGATCTACGCAGTCAGGCAGGCAATGAAAGCACGGAACTTGGGCGCAGCTGGCTTTTGCTAAGGGATAAGGACCAGCTTGAGTGAAGCAGCTGTGGTCAGAGCGACGTGGGTGAGGGAATAAATTGCTTCGCAAATCTGAAGAAACAAATTTCATCGTGTCAACTGGGCTGAGGTTGGTAGGTTGGGAAAGTTGGCTCCCTCGCGAGTCGAACGACCTGTAACCTATCGTGCGACAAAGCCAACTGTTCGTCAGAGGTTTTTTTCCAATTCGAACGATTTCGGTGTTGACTTTCGCGAAAACCTCTCTTCGCCAAGAATTCGTGGTCCGCCCCTCAGCCCACGCCGAACTCGCCACGTCATCAGAACCACATCCAAATCATGCCACGGGGGACATTTGTTCCCAAATGTCAGCCACTTGCTACACCTCATCCCCGCCACAACAAGTAGAAGCCTAATCTGCGTATCCCATCAGCGCCATTACGTTCTAGAAGAGGGAGCAGTTGACAAAAGCAAAAGCATTTCTAGTAGCATCAAGGTTCCCACTTCACCCCAGCGGTTGTATCCGCGGCGTCACCGGCAGCCAACCATTTCGTTCTCTCTTTTGACTCTTAATCCCACTCTTTCTCACTGTCCGTGCGACCAACCATGGCAGCTTGTGCGTCGTCCCTCGCGTCCGCCGCCGCATTTCAAGGCGTCTCCGTGCCGCGCGGCGTTCCTCTCGCCGCAGAAGGTGGCTTCCCCCACTCCGTCCTTCGACGCGCAGAGTCGCTCCCCGCGCGGGGGTACCGAGCGGTGCGCGTGCGCGCGTCGTCGCGCGCGGATGACAGCGAGGGCAGCGGGGCGCAAAATGGCGCGCGCGCGGCTGCGGAGCACCCTCTCCGCGCGAAGCTCCTCTCCCGCCGCAGGCTTTTCGCCCTCGCGGGGCCTTTCGCGCTCGCGCTCGCCGGTTTTCCGCGGATCGCCCGCGCGGAAGGAGAAGGTGCTGACGTGGCAGTGCTAGATGCGCCTGCTGATGTGGCAGTCCTGGATGCGCCTGCTGAGGTTGTTGCGGAAGTTGCGCCGGCTGCTGAGCCCGCCACTGTGGAGCCAACGCTGACGTCAGACGCAGTCATTTCGGCAGAAGCGACAAACGCGAATGCTGCGGTAAGAAGGGCGGCGCGTGAGAGGTAAATCGGGAGGAAGAGAGAGGAGAGCGAGGGAGGGGGGCACGAGGGAGGAGAACGAGAGATTACACGTGGCACTGGCATTCTCCCCACATTCCCACGCCCCACTTGTCGCTTACATAGTTTCTTTTTCGCGCCTCCGTGCACGTTCCCTCTTCTTTGCTGTTGCGTTCCGTCCTTGCCTCGGATTGAACAGCCTCAGCCTCAGCAGCAGGAGCAGGAGCAGGCGGAGGGGCAGCAGCAGGCGTTTGGCGGCGCGTGGTTGGGCGCGGCGCTGCTGGGTGCGGCGCCAGCTGGCGCGCTGGGATTCGTGCTGCGAGGGGAGCGCGCGCAGCGGGAGGCGGTGGAGGGTGACCTGGCGAAGGTGCGTGTGAGACATCACGTAAGGTTCTTGAGCAACGGAAAAAATGCCACGACCATGTAGCCACGATGTTACCACCATGTTACCGCCATGTTACCGCCATGTTACCGCCATGTTACCGCCATGTTACCGCCATATTACCGCCATGTTACCGCCATGTTACCGCCATGTTACCACCTTGTTACCGCCATGTTACCGCCATGTTACCACCTTGTTACCGCCATGTTACCGCCATGTTACCGCCATGTTACCGCCATGTTACCGCCATGTTACCACCTTGTTACCGCCATGTTACCGCCATGTTACCACCTTGTTACTGCCATGTTACCGCCATGTTACCGCCATGTTACCGCCATGTTACCGCCATGTTACCACCTTGTTACCGCCATGTTACCGCCATGTTACCACCTTGTTACCGCCATGTTACCGCCATGTTACCGCCATGTTACCGCCATGTTACCGCCATGTTACCGCCATATTACCGCCATGGCACTACGGAGGCGGTGGAGGGTGACCTGGCGAAGGTGCGTGTGGGACATCGGATATGGTTGTTGAGCAAACGAACAAATGGCAACACCATGTTATCACCATGTCACCACCATGTTACCATGTTACCACCATGGCACTATGGAGGCGGTGTAGGGTAACCTGGTGAAGGTGCGTCAGGGAAATCACAACAGGCTATGTAATGCACCGCCGATTGTTTGTACTAACAAGAAAAAAACAAACAGACAAACAAATGCCACCACCATGCCAACCCTCTCCCCCCGTTCCCCCTCCCTCCATCTTTCCACCCACCTGATCCCCGCAGGCGCAGGCAGCGCATGCAGCAGCGGAGCGAGCAGGTAGGAGGCTGAAAGAAGCTGTGCTGCATTACTCCATTATCCATTAATCAGTTTTTCCCTCTTTCCCCCTCTCACTCTCCATCCCTCCCCCTTTCTCCCCCTCCCCCTCCCCCTCCCCCTCCCCCTCCTCCTCCTCCTCCTCCCCCTCCCCCTTTCTCCCCATCCCCCCTCCCCTTCCTGCAAGCGCAGGCGCGGGCAGCGCTGGAAGCAGCGGAGCGAGCAGCGAAGGAGGCGGAAGGGGTGAAGGCGGAAGCAGCAGCGGCGGCGGCGGCGGCAGCAGCAGCAGAGGCGCGCGTGGGGGAGGCGGAGAGGGCGCGGAGGGAGGTGGAGGGAAGGCTGGGGGAGGAGGCGGAGAGAGCCAAGCGGGCGGAGGAGAAGGGTGAGTGGTAGTGAGGGAGAGGGATGAGCGAGGATGAATGACTGGATGACTGGATGCTGTCACAACACAACGGAAAGGTGAGTGCGTGTGGAGGGCAGCATGGAAACTGGCAGCTGCATTGCAGTCAAAGACTGAATACAGGCACAACGGGAGGTAGGCGGGCAGAGAGGGGCTGGAGGGAGGTGGAGGGGAGGGTGGGGGAGGAGGCGGAGAGAGCAAAGCTGGCGGAGGCAGCAGCACGCTCAGGGTTTAGGGTTTGAGAGTGTTTGCTGATGGTTATGAGAGTGACTGAACGAAATCACAACGTAAGGGTGGGTGGGTGGGTGGGTGTGAGTGATGGCAATGAGGGGGCAACAGCACAGGCTGGCGGAGGCAGCAGCACGCTTTTCCATATGCTTCGAGAACCCAAACTTCTCTTCCAACCTTTACCTCCCACCGTTCTCCTTACACCCCTCTCCTACTCCCCCCCACTCCCTACAATCCCACCTCCCCCATTCACCACCCTCCACTACCCCCCTCCCACTTAACAGCTAGTCAGCTATCCACGCAGCTCTCCCAGCGGCAGCAGCCGCAAGCAGCAGCACAGGCGGAGGCAGATGCAGCAGCAGGAGCACGCTTTTCACTGTGCTTCAACAAGCCCAAAACTCCACCCCTGCCCCCTCTCCCGTCCGTTCCCCTTGCGCCCCTTCCCCACTCCCATCTCCCTCCCACCTCCCTCCGCCACCCCACTCTCCCTCGGGTAGCCGGTCCGCTATCCACGCAGCTCTTTTGAGTCGACTCAAAAGTCCCCTCGGGTAGCCGGTCCGCTATCCACGCAGCTCTCCCAGCGGCACCAGCAGCAGCTGGCAGCAGCAAAGGCTGAACCGAGGCAGATACAGCAGAAGGAGCGGCATGCGTAATACGGTGCTTCATTGAGCCCAAACTCTTCTCTCCCACCCCCTTCCCCTTTATGTGTCTCCTCCACTCCGCACCCTCCCTCCTTTCCCCTCCACTTCTCTCCCCCTTCCCCACTATCCCCCCCCCTTCCCCCCTCTTTCCCCCTTTCCCCCGTTCCCCATGCCAGCGGGTCAGCTATCCACGCAGCTCTCCCAGCGGCAGCAGCAGCTGGCAGCAGCACAGGCGGAGGCAGAGGCAGCAGCAGGAGCCGTCTCAGCCGCCCAAAAGGCGGCTGCCGGCCTTGCTGCCGACCTGGAAGCTTCCATGAAGGAGCGGGAGGCGCTTCAGCAGGAACTGGTAACTGGGCGGGTGAAGCTGCAGCAGAAAATCGGCGAGGTGGTTACCGCAAAGGGTGACGTGGCACGGTTACAAGGGAAGGTGAAGGAGCTGGAGCAGCGTGAGAAGGATGCGGCTGCTGAGCTGGATGCCAAGTCAACGCAGCTGAAGGAGAGTGCTGACGTGGAGGCCCGGCTGCGTGCTGAGCTGGCAGATGCTCAGGGTGCGCTGGCGAAGGTTGAGAGTGATGTGGCATCCCTGCAGGCTGAGCTGGCAGGAGAGAAGAGCACAGTGCAGAAAAAGGAGGAGGAAATCCAATCTCTGCATGCTGACGTGGAATCAACCAATGCCAGCCTGGCAGCCGCCCACGAGTCCCTCGAGTCGCTCCGAAACGACCTGGCCTCTGCTCGGGAGGAAGTTTCCCAGAAGCAGCAGGCTGTAACCCAGCTCGAACTCGACGCCGAGACTCTCAAAGGCGCCGTCCGGGCAGCTGAACGGGCAGCCGAAGAAGCCCGCAGCGAACTCTCCGCCGTCCAGAAATCCCTCGCGGATCTCCAGCAGGTAGCAGACGACGCCGAGGCCGGAAAGCGGGCGGCGGAAGACGCCTTGGAGCGGGAGCAGCGGGCGGCAAGCGCCGCCGTCCAGGAGCTGCAGATGCATTTGGCAGCATTAGGGCGGGAGAGGGAGGTGGTGGGGCGGCTGAAGAAGGGCGTGGAGGAGGCGGGCAGGGTGGTGGACGCGCTTCAGGGGGAGACTGAGGCGCTCAGGGCGGAACTGGGGGAGGTGCAGAGGCGGGAGAGGGAGGGGGAGGAGGCACGTCGAGGAATGGAGGTGCGTGCGGGGTGATGTGGGGTGGGGTGGGTGGGGTGTGGGGGTGGGGGGTTGATGTTTGGGGGTGCGGTGGGCGTGGAGGTGGGGTGGTGGGGTGGTGTGTAAGGATGGGCTAGGGGGTGGTGTGTAAGGATGGGCTAGGGGTGGTGTGTAAGGATGGGCTAGGGGGTGGTGTGTAAGGATGGGCTAGGGGGTGGTGTGTAAGGATGGGCTAGGGGGTGGTGTGTAAGGATGGGCTAGGGGGTGGTGTGTAAGGATGGGCTAGGGGGTGGTGTGTAAGGATGGGCTAGGGGGTGGTGTGCAAGGATGGGCTAGGGGGTGGTGTCTGGTGTGTGGGTCGGGTGACAAGCAGGACACTTCCCGTCACTTCCTGACAAGCAGGATACCATCTATCTCGTCACTTCCCTCTTGCGTATCCTCTCGGCAATCTTCTCCCTTTTCCCTTTCATTTCCCCCCACTTCCACTACCTACCCCTCCCCAGACCGTTTGTTTTGTTTTTCTTCCGCATCCCCCCCACCCAACCCAAAACCTTTGTTGGACCTCATTCCTTATCCTTGTTCAACAATCTCCCCTCCGCTCCCTTCCCTTCCCTCCACCCCCCCTCGCTTCCACTCCACCCACCTCCCCCCTCCGCCCTTCCCCCCCAACTTCTTTTCTCCTTTTCCTGAGCATCATTCGGCTTATATTGCCAGTCCCAGCTGGCATCTCTCCTTCCTCTTCGCTGAGCTGGCTCTATCGCAGCTGTCGGTCACTCCCCTTCCCTTCACTGTTTCTCTACCCCTTTCCCTTCGCATCCCTCCATCCCTCCACTCCCAGCTGTCACCGCTCTCTGCTGGGTTGCTCTCACCCTCTTTCTCTTCAGTCTTTCTATTTCTCTCATCCCTAAGCACCGTTCCTCCCTCCCTCCATCTCTCCCTCCCTCCATCCCTCCCTCCATCTCTCCCTCCCTCCATCCCTCCCTCCATCCCTCCATCCCTCCCTCCATCCCTCCCTCCATCCCTCCATCCCTCCGTCCATCCCTCCATCCCCTCCCTCCATCCCTCCAGTCCCAGCTCTCATCGCTCTCCGCTGAGCTGGTGGCCGCGCGGGACGAGGCTGCCAGGCTGGCGGCGGACAAGGAGGCTGCTGATGTCAGCAGGGCGTCAGCAGAGCAGAAGGCGCAGGAGGTGCAGCAACAGCTGGACAGCACGTTCGATGAGGTCTCACGGCTCAAGGGACAGGTGTGCTGCTTGGATATGGGGTTAAATGGGATGGTGGGTGGTTGGCTGTGTGAATGGGGAGTGCAGGAGGTGCAGCAGCAGCTGGACAGCACGTTTGATGAGGTCTCAAGGCTCAAGGGACAGGTGGGTGGATATGGGGAAGTGGGTCTACTGGAAGGGAGTGGCCAATGGCTAAAGAGGGTATGCAGTGGCGGCAGCAGCAGCAGCAGCTGGACAGCACGATGGATGAAGTCTCACGGCTCAAGGGACAGCTGGGTGATGGAGAGAGAGGGGATTGCAAAGGATTGGTGAATGGCTCAGGGGCATGGCAGGTGTAAGGAAGGGAGACTGGCTGACTTGACAGCTTCAAACAGGAGAGGATGACATTTAGACGCAGAATGTGAGGGAGGCTACTGAAACACATGTTTGTCCGTACACCTATCTCCCCCGTGATTCCCTTGTTCCCCTGCTTCCCTTGTGCTCCCTGTGCCCCCTCCCCATTCCCCCCACCCCGCCCCCACTCCAGGTGACACAAATGACCCGTGAGCTAGAGGCCGGGGAGAAGAAGTTTGAGGCGATGCTGGAAGTGATGGTGGATGGGATGACAGCAAATCTATGTTGCACCCTCTGTGTTTCCCCCCCTCCTCCCCTTTTTTCCGCTCTCCAGGTAACACAGATGACCCGTGAGTTGGAAGCAGGGGAGAAGAAGTTTGAGGCGATGCTGGAGGTGAGGGCGGAGGCAGCCATGCTGGTGGAGGCCTTGGAGGACCAGGCGTATGCCGAGGCCAAGGAGAACAAGAAGCTGAAGAAGCGGGTGAGTGGTGGTGGCTGTCAACAGTGAGTGCAGGGCGCACTTTGGGTGGTTCTGTTGGGTAGGCAGTGAGTGACATGGGTGGTCGTGCTGGTGGAGGCTCTGGAGGACCAGGTGTATGCTGAGGCCGAGAACAAGAAGGTCAAGGAGCGAGTGAGAGCATGCCTTCATGGGTGAGGGAGGGTGGTGATGCGTGTGATGGGGAGCGGAGACGGTGACGTGGGCAGCCATGCTGCTGGAGGCGTTGGAGGACCAGGTGTATGCTGAGGCCATTTTTGAGACGTCTGAAAAAGGACCAGGTGTATGCTGAGGCCAAGGAGAACAAGAAGGTCAAGAAGTGGGTGAGTGGCGGTATGCCTTCACGTGTGAGGGTGGGTGGTGATATGTGTGAAGGGGAGAGGGGAGGCCCTGGAGGATCAGGTGTCTACCAAGACCAAGTTGAACAAGAAGCTAAAGAAGCGGGTGAGCGGTGACACGCCCTAACGGGTGTATGGTGATATGTGAGAAGGGGAGAGGTGCGGGTGATATGTGAGAAGGGGAGAGGTGCGGGTGATTTGGGCAGCCATGCTGGTGGAGGCGCTGGTGAGTGCAGTCTATAAAGGGTGAGTTCAGTGCACGAAGCCAAAGCGGCTGCACAGTGAAGGATTGCGCCCTGTGTGTGCTGCTCCAGTGCTCTGGAGGCACTGGAGTGGAGGACCGGCGTATGCCGGGGCTAAGCAGAACAAGAAGCTCCAGAAGAGAGTGAGAGTGATGGTGGCTGTCAATAGTGAGTGCAGGTAACTCCTTGGGTGGTCGTGTGCTGGGTAGGCAGTGACTTGGGTGGTCATGTGCTGGGTAGGCAGTGACTTGGGTGGTCGTGTGCTGGGTAGGCAGTGACTTGGGTGGTCGTGTGCTGGGTAGGCAGTGACTTGGGTGGTCATGTGCTGGGTAGGCAGTGACTTGGGTGGTCGTGTGCTGGGTAGGCAGTGACTTGGGTGGTCGTGTGCTGGGTAGGCAGTGACTTGGGTGGTCATGTGCTGGGTAGGCAGTGACTTGGGTGCTCATGTGCTGGGTAGGCAGTGACTTGGGTGGTCATGTGCTGGGTAGGCAGTGATTTGGGTGGTCGTGTGCTGGGTAGGCAGTGACTTGGGTGGTCGTGTGCTGGGTAGGCAGTGACTTGGGTGGTCGTGTGCTGGGTAGGCAGTGACGTGGGTGGTCGTGTGCTGGGTAGGCAGTGACTTGGGTGGTCGTGTGCTGGGTAGGCAGTGACTAGGGTGGTCATGTGCTGGGTAGGCAGTGACTTGGGTGGTCGTGTGCTGGGTAGGCAGTGACTTGGGTGGTTGTGTGCTGGGTAGGCAGTGACTTGGGTGGTCATGTGCTGGGTAGGCAGTGACTTGGGTGGTCGTGTGCTGGGTAGGCAGTGACTTGGGTGGTCGTGACTGTGATGCTTCTCATGCTTGTACTATTTTTCTAATCCTGACTCACTCCGTCGCAATCTCCCTGTCGCCTGTCAGAATGCTGAGCTGGAAGAGTCCAGCAAGACGGCAGCAGCGGTGGCGGAGGAGCTGGAGACGGTGCGGGCTCAGCTGAATGCCGTACAGCAGGGCCGCATGGTGGGATCGAAGAGCGAACAGGGGGACGCGCAGGCCTGAGTGGCAAGTGGGATATTAGGTTCTTGATAAAATAGTTGACTGTCCTAATATCGGTGTAGGATAGATTGAGGTGACATACCGTACATGCTCGTAATACAGTACTTTCCCTAACAAGTTAGCGTACTGCTTCTGTGACAAACCTCTGTTGCACTTGTACCTCAATCTATATCTGCATGTGAACATTGGACTGGCAAAAAAGGAAATCAGAAAATGTTTCTGAAAATATTTCTGAATATATTAGCTTTCCAAGCATGTTTTTGGAGAACAAAACACACTTTACATGCTTCACATTATTATTAAGCATTATCAGCTTCAGCTCTACACTACAGTAACGCGTGACAATTGCTATCGCAGACGCTGACAGCCGCCTCGTTCAGGTTTGTGAAGGGGGATTTTCGCCGCCTCGTTTCAGGGTCTCTGCTGGTTCTTTCTGGCCTGGACGCCCTCGCAACTAGTAAAAGGCTTCTGGAATACCTGTGGAAATCGCAAATGCTGTAGTAGACTGTTTGAACTGACAGAAATTTGTCGATAGAGTTAGCGACAGAATGGCTTTGACTGGAATTAAGGCTGTGAAGAATCCTGTCCGTGTTGTTCTGCAACGGATTGCACAATTGATGTTCGTCGTGATTGGAGTGAGCATCTGGCTTTTGTCTACCCCGTAGCCGCATTCCACCGTAATGAGTAATGGTTGTCACCACGCTTTTCAGATTTCAGGAATTCTTATGATCGCAATGATCCTCGCGTTCCAACAAAAGCCGAACTTCGCTCCTGGATGGTATGCATTTTGAACTTGGAGAATGGATACGCCACCCTCGGGAATGACAAACCTTCCATTTCTGCAGGTGTATTATCGTCCTTGGTGTCTTGACTGTTGGAGCTTCTGTTTTGGGATTCGCGGGCTTCCTTAACTCTGGCTGCTTCATCTGTCACTCAGCGATTCTATCTTTGGCAGCAGTCGGCTGTGGTGCATTCACCCTGGCATTGTTTGTTTCTGTAAGTTCGACACAGCGACCATTAATGAAGTCTGGAAACCTAATATGTAATTATTTTGGCAGAAGCCGGCCATTGCAAGGACCGTCAACTCACGTCAGTGGAACGACGAAAAGGTAAACTACATTTCGATGCAGAAAGAGATTGGCCCACTCCGTAATGCCATCTATGTTCACAGGTTTGGGCTTTCTTAACCAAGATCCAGTGGGTCTTCTTATCGGTCTTTATTTTGGAGGTGAGTCCCCATGGCGTACAAAGGTATTTCTTAATAGGTCACTACGGTACCATGCAGTGTTCCGAATGTTGACATGTTGATGGCATTCTTTCAAAATGATGTGTGCAGGTGTTGGCCCTCGTAGTCTCAGCAGTTACACACGCATGCATTCCCGTGGAAATCTATGAGGTAGGAGCAAGGCATGAGTACTACCGTACGTTATGTTGTAGCATGCCCCCCCTGTCTGGCCAGCATCACCCAATCTGCTTGTACAGAGCCTTGAGGAGCAACAGCGACAACGGGACACAGAAATGCATAAGCTGAAGAAGACAGTGTAAGCCTCTTCCATCTCCACAAAGAAAGTATCGGTGTTTAAGTTTTGCACCTAACGTTCAACCCGTCTATGTATTCCAGGGAGCAGCAGAAAACGAGAACGGAGAACACAACGGCGGCATCGCTTGCAAACAAGATGCGGTCAAAATATGGAAAGTGAGTTTCAAACAGACCAACCAGTTTCTGCTCTGCACTATGCATGTCACTGAGAGTCTGAAAATCACAGGTGGACAGATGAAGACTTTGGTGAAGGCAGGTCGATCTGGTAGCTCCAAAGCCACGTTATACTATGATGTCATCACATCTGGCTTTGCATGTTTCGTGAATCCTGCACAGAGAATTGAATTTGTTGGTATTGTTGAAAGGGACAGCCAGAAAGTTTAGTACCATACAATACAAGCTGTTTACAATCTATAATTGAAATCTACAAAGCTAATCCAAACTCATGGTTCTCTGCAAAATCAAATCAAGTTTGTCTTGTACCTAGTTCTACCCAATATGTAATCTGCCAGCTATTACTTTGATCCACTAGGTGTCAGTAGCTTCCATGCTGCTGACATGAGGGACCTCCTCTGGGACCTCTTGGGCAATGCCGATGGATCTTGGTCCGCTGGTGGAGCTGACTCTGATAGGGGTAAGGGGACTACAGCAGCCAGAGAACGAATACTCTCATGGCCAAGTGGGCTAAGCCTATAAAGGCTGGATGTGGCATTGAGGGGGTTTGATGGAGCTGCAGAGCTGCATGCCTCCAGCAGCTGTGTTGTGCTATCAGCCATGTTGTGAGCTGTGCGGTTGGCTTCCTCCAAAGCACTCCTTATGTGAGGGTCACGGTCAAAGTTGAACCGGAGCATCAGTGACGACAGAAGGGAGTGGATGCTCGAGGCATACGCTTGATGCTGTTGTGTTGGGGAAGGGGTGGAAGATGAGTTGTTTAGGTCGTGGATCGAATCAATTTCAACAAGGAACTGAATACAGAGCCATGAATGGACAGGTAATGAGGATAAGCGAAACAATCACCCGGACAGCTTCAAGCCTTCGTTGCGATTGAAGCTTTGCCAGTTTTTCAGCCAGAGATGCCTTCTCGAGTGCCTCCTGGAGAATCAGACAAATCACAGGTCATGAGTCAGCGTTAATTTAAAATAATAAGCAATATGTGGAACACTAGATTTCAGGCCTTGAACGTGCAAGCATGCAAACATCTCAGTGTAGCTTACCCGATGTAGCTGCTGTTGCATGAGATGCACGGTCGACTGAAGCGTCTTTACCGACCCCTGCAAGGGATAACGAGGGGTAGGGAGGGGTACAGTTAGGCAACATTACACATCGTGTACGCAGTGCACGCAACAACACCAAGCACGGCACTGAAACGCTCGAAACCACCACACAGAAACCCATCACGAAGCGGACAATCGACCACTCACCAGCGCGTGCGATAGCAGCATCGTATCCAGGCTCGTGTGCTGCAGCGCCTCGCGGAACTGCTCCTGCTCCCGCACCGCGTCCGCCATCTCCAGCACCATGCGCTCCACCGCGCTCGCCAGCTGCCCGCGCTCTGCCTCCACCTTCGCCAGCCGCAGCTTCGTCTGCTCCAGCTCCTTCGCCAATTCAGATTCCGTGGATTCCGCCCCCGACTGCGCCGCACCCGCGCTGAGCCTGCGCACTCCCGCCAGCTCGCCCCGCGCCTGCTGGAGGGCCTCGTGCAGACGCTCCACCTCCTCGCTCAGGCGCTCGCACTCCTTCTCCCACGCTTCCGCCTGCGCCTTATCCTTCCGCCACTCCCGCTCTTTCTCCGCCTCCCGCTTCTGCTCCTGCTCCCTCTCCTCCTCCAGTTCCTTCTGTAGCTCCAGTTGCCTCATTCTCTCTCGTTCCTGCTCCCTCCTCCGCTCCACCTCCCGTCGCATTTCCTTCCCCCTCTCGTCTGCCCGCTCCTTCTCCCTCTCCCGCTGCTCAACCCGCTCCATCTCCCTCGTCCGTTCCCTCTCTTTCCGCTCCGCCCGGTCGCTCTCCCGTTTCGCGGCGTTGGCTTTTTCTAGAAGCCGTCGCCTTTCCCCGCTCTCCGTAGGTTTCCCGTGCGACCATTCCCTCCGCGCCTCCGCCTGAAGGGGAATCTGCTCCCGACGACCGATCTCAGCCGCGCGCTTTTCTTCTATACGTCGCTTCTCCCCAGCAACAACCGCCCCCATCTTCCCCATTTCCCGCGCTAGCTGCCTCTTCCGCTCCTCCCGCAGAAAGTCCCGCTTCGCCTCCCACTCCCGCGCCTTTGCCCGGTCGTCCTCCCCCCGTTCCCGCCGCAAAGCTTCCGCTCCTTCCATAACCTCCCCGCCCCGCAATTCCCTTCGATACTCCATCTCCCACGTGCTCTCTCTCTCCTTCTCCAAAGCCAGCGCTATCAGCGCGCTTGCGCCGCTGCCCTCCCACTCCGCAGGTTCCCCATCCGCGATCCCCGCGCGACGGGGGCCGCGCTCCGCCGACTGCGGACGGCCTTCCGCCGACCGCCGGAACGACCCCTCTCCGCTCCCCCCGCGCTGGACACGCTCCGCGGAGAGTGCACGGCTCCGCCGCGGTAACGCGCGCTCCACGCTCGCCCCGCTTTTGCCGGCTCGGTCTGCCGTAGCGAGCGACTCGCCTAAATCACTGATCGCAGTTGAGTCGCGCGGAGGCGACGGCGGCGATTCGAATACAGCAGCGCGATCTTTCTCTTTCTTCGCGCCTGCGGCGCTCTTCGCAACAGCGGCGTTTCTCGCTGCTAGCTCTAGCAGCGCGTCGCGCTCCTCCACAACGAGCTTGAGACACTTCTCGAGGCTCCGCTTCTCCTCGCGTACTATCTCCAGCTCGCCAAGTGCTGTCCTGCTACTAATTTCCTCTGGCCTGGCGACTGTAGCCCTGCTTGTCCCCACTAGCCCGTCGACCTTAGTCTGCGAGCGATTGGGCTGCTTCTGCTGCTGTTGCTGCTTCGCGCGCGTCTCTATCACGTGATTCCCCGTCCGCATATTCCCGCGGCGCTCTCTAGCGCGGATAAGCGCCGGGGCTAACAGCTAAGAAGCCGATATACGGCAGAGCAGGCATCGAGTGACGCATGAGCTTTAAACTTCTACTATGCCATATTCCACTACGAATAATCTACCGACGAGCAACTAAAACTCGACAGACGCGAAGCGGCTGTTAGACATGGCATATCTGATCGACCTCTAGCGCTCTACCACTAGCGCCTTGAGATCTAGTGTGTGAATTGCCGCCTTTGTGCTGTGACTGCCAAGCCAAGCCATTGAATCGAACATGCTGGTCGAGAAAGAAAGAGAGTGCGCGAAATGATATTATGTAAGCCGTGTGAACCTCATCGTGACTCCTAACCGACAAACGTTAATCCAGGTGATCGTTTCCCGTCCGTCCTCTTCTGGTCTCCCGACTGGGACCACGGCTATGGCAAAGTGAAGTAACCACCAGCATGTGTAGTGTTTGCGCGAGGCGGTGGGTGGATGGCATGCTGTAACCCTCAATATAACCACACGTAACGCAGGAGAAATCTTATTTGTACTTGTTCGCACTTCGGTAATGTGCCATCCAGCAGAGCTTTTTTCCGAGTCAACACAAAAGCCTTTCTCCTTGGCCGCAGTCGACGGAAACAACACGGCCACTAAATGTACACTGGTAGCCAATTCCGTACAGTCGATGCTCAGCCTATCACAAAACAATTTGCTTTCACAGTTAGAAATTTAGTCACTCGCGAACGTTTTGCCCGTGAGTGACTAAATTGACCATTGTGCCGATTTCGGGGTACAGTCACCAAGTTGCGGAAGAAAAACATATACAAATCATAAACAGCAACGGTTGCCAGTCATAAAAAAAGTTTACCTGGTTACAAAATTAAAGCCCTTAATTCAATTCACAACGCAATTTCATATTAGTCACATTTTTGCCCGTGGCGACAAGGGCGAACGTGGCGAGATAAACGAAACACGTTTCACTCACATACCGCCCGCCTACCTGGTGTTCTTGAAATGAGCACCGACTGTACCGCACAGCAAGTTCTCATCCCATGCCTCCATGGTGTAGGCTCAAGGCGGAGAAGGCAAGTGGCGAATCACCAGTGACAAAGGTGGAAGAAATGCCAAGCCTAACATTGAGTTTTACTGTACAATTGATGCCTGTTTGAGCCCCTCCCGGTTGCCTTGTGAAGAGGGCGTATAAGCTGTAACGATTTGTTCGCATACGCTTCGTCAATTCGCAGCTAGCTAAAAAGGACTCGCAGGTGCTTATAAACAAGATCTGTTACCATATTTGACTTCAGTCTCTTCTGCTTGACCTCAGTCTGTTCGTTACTATTGGTTGATAACCACGCGACGCGCTTATAACATGGGAGCAACAGGCTGGGGAAACAACCTCGGGTGCAGCGTTTCCATCCGGCACAAGGCAAATCCACGTGCACTGGTTGGGCATCAATTGTACGTTGGAAAAATGTGATTCGACACAATGCACGACGCGGGCTTAGGTGTGGGGCTGCTTGAGCGGCACACTTGTGTAAAAGCGACGCGGAGCTGCTTTATTCGGGGAAGGCGTACCGAAAAAGACCAAGAGGGGCCCCACCGGACCACCTACAGCAGGCAGAGACAGTTTGAAGCCGTTCCAATCACAGACGGACCGCTATTGGTTTGGAAGGACTAATGTCGAGCGTGATTTTACGCCGAATCATGTCAGTGCGTGTTTCGTGCATTTTCAAGGACCAAGAGGTTGTATCGTATATTCACAGATATTGATAATTACTACATGTTATGTTTAAACTCCTTAAATGTTCTACCTACTCCTAATTGTTGCGAATAGCAATGAATGAAGATTACAGTGCACTCCCGACCGCAGCTAAAGAAGCATGCAGTATCGAAAACGAATGCGAAGAGTCAGAATTGACTCGAAGCGTCAGACCGTTGGAATGCATCTGGACCGTCGGAGCAGACGGCATCGGGGAGCTGCAGGCACGAGGGTTCTGGCGGGAACAGTTTCGTAACTGTACGCACCGCACGGTTGGGAATGAATTTGAATAAGGGAATGTACCCTTTAGAGTACATGGCTAGCTAGGTCGATTCGTATTCCCCTGTACTCTTATTTATATCGTTGTATTTGCATGTTTTTATCATCTCAAGCATTTTACATTCACTTTGCTATTGAGGTCAAGGGCCCACCTAGTCTACCTACCTGCGTGCGAACCTTCATGAGGAGATCCTGGCAGCGATCATCTTCTGATCGCAGCATGGTATGAGAGCAACTCATGAATCCTTCGCACTGCCATCTCCGAAATCTGCGACATTCGGAAAGTGGCGTCCGGCACACGATCGCAAGTAAGAATGGTCGGAGGATCTAGAGGTCAGACGAATCTGACGGCTGAAGCGCAGCCAAACCCGGCTGCGACAAGCGAGGAAACGACGACAATCCCTTCCGCCGTCCTCGCACAACTGCTTCAGCGACTCACGAGTCTGGAGCAAGAGCTCCAAACATTGCGGAATGGCGACGCGGGAAATTTATCCCAACCCACTCAACCGGCCTCAAACGGCCAAAACTCCGCCCCGCAAGGCTTCTCTCTTGACACAAATGGCTCAACTCCCAAGACTCCCTGTCCCAGCAATGAAGCAATTCTCTCTGCGCAATCAAGGTTTCCGAGCACATAAAAAATAAGGACAAGTGTGTACTTTGACGGCAGAGACTTCTATACTTGGAGCTTCGAGCTGGAGCTGCTGCTGCAAAACGCGCAGATTTTTCACTATTTCGACGGAAGCTACTCGGGACCTCCGGAGGATACTGACGACGCACGAACCAAGTATTACAACGGATCTCTGATGGCGTACGGGGTTCTTGAGAAGATAACTGCTACAACGGGAGCTAGACTACGGGCTTGGCACGTGTGCTCGTGTGATCTCTACGTTCGTTCGTTCCTTAGTCGTTTGCTTGTGTGTTCTCTGCTTGCACATTCACGGGGAGATTTTGCAAGAGTTTCACTAGCAAAGATAGACAACAATGTGTGCAAGAACATTGGCAACACAGACTACATCAGAGCTAGCTAGGCTGTTGGTCGACCTCCAGCGCAGCACGGTCGACCACGCTCTAGCGCAGCAGAGCTCGCACCGCTCCAGCGTTGCAGAGTAGCGGCACGCCAACGTTGCACGTCCACGGTGTGCCAACGCTGCAGCAAGTCGGCTGCACAGCGTTGCACCCGCAGAACAACGGTGCACCTGCTTCGCAGGTGTGTGCAGCTGGTTGGTGCGCACTTCCTTGTCACGCGCACAGCGCAAACGTCTGGCAAACTCCACACCAGCGACTGCGCCCACCAGCCACGTCGACCTCGGGATACCACCCCGAGATCGGCCTCGCAAACTCCACCCCGGCAACATTCGCGCACGTCGCCTGAGTATCCCGGTCGACCGGGCAACCACGCCCGGTCAACCAGCACAGTCCGTAGCCGGCCACCAGTGCCCGGCGTCCCAGTCCAGCGTCCAGGCGCCTAGGACGCCGTCTGAACCCCCAGGTCGGCATCCAGACGCCCAGGACGCCGTGCAGACCTCCAGAGCAGCGTCCGCCCTCCCAGGACGCCGACCAGACGCCCAGGTCGGCGTCCCAGGCTCCTAGGACGCCGTGCAGGCGCCCACTACGCCGACCAGGCGCCTGGGTAGTCGTGCCGACGCCCAGGCCGGCGTACAGCTTCCCAGGACGCCGTCCAAGCGTCCAGGACGCCAACCAGGCGTCCAGGACGGCGTCCTCCTGCTCGGCGCCCTCCAGCTAGGCGCCCTCCAGCTCGGCGCCCTTGCAGTGGCCCCTGTGCCCATTGCTGCAGGCCGGCTGCAACCCCCGTACATCCGACCACGAGGTCGGCTCCGCCCAAGCGAGGACGGGGCCAAACAACACTCCCGTTGATAGTTCTTCTGCGGAATATGTCGCCGACGGAGCAATTGAGCATTCGCTCATACAAAACCTCGTCTGCTCCAGCCCTGAACGCATGGCGTCACCTGAAGGGTGTGTATTAACCAAAGGATTCACTGTCGTCGAGCCGCCTACTCCAGCAGCTACTGGAGACAAAGATGGCACCAGGAGAGAAGGCCAATAGCTACCTGAATCGCTGGGACATGTAGAGCACCCGGTCGAGCTTGCTCTGCAGGAAGGCGTTCTTCATGTCGAGCTGCATCAGGTTGAGGTTGAGGACGGCGACGATGCTGACGAAGATCCTCAGCGTGACGTAGCTGCCCACCAGCGCGAACGTCTCATCGTAGTCGGCGCCGTACACCTGCGTGAAGCCCTTTACGACCAGCCTCGCCTTCTCGCGCTTGACGGTGTCGTCGATGTGGTACTTCGTTGTCAACACCCACCGGTTCTTCATGACGTTCACCCCCGGCGGGCGTTCGACCAGCTCCCAAGTGCCCATGTTGATGAGGCTGTGAATCTCCTCCTCCATGGCGGCCTTCACCGCCGGGCCCTTCTAGCTCGCCAACGCCTCCTTCACCGTCATCGTCGAGATGTCCCAACGGTGCTCGGGGTCAGCCAGCATGTCGGGGTCGAGTTCCGGAAACTCCTTGTCATTCTCGGCGTCATCGTAAAGCAGGTCATCATCCTCCACGTCATACTCTGCGGTGAAGGCAGCGGGGACGAAGAAGTCCGGCGGTCTCCGAAGACTCTCCGACTTCCGGGGTTCAGGCCGAACCTTCACCGCGTCGCTGTCGGTGGACTTCTCCCCTTCGCTACTGGCTTCGCTGCCTTCGTCGTCCTGCTGCACCTCAGTCGGCGTCCCAGCCGACTGCTCCCCTGCGTTCAGCTCCTCTGCCGGCTGCCCAGTCGCCGACTACTCATTGGTAGGCATCACTGCTGCCTGCTCCCCTGTCAGCTGCTGTTCCGCAGGCGTCTCCTTCACCGGCTTCACCAAAGTTGGCGGCACCACCTGCTGCCTCCTAGTCGGCGTCAGCTTCGCTCCCACGCCGCTTTGCACCACATCACATCGGCCACCGGCAGCATCACGTCGGCCACCGGCGATGCTTGGGTCGGGCACCACAGGTGACGCCCCACTTCTCCCCTCATCGCCGGAGGCCGACATCGGGGTCAGCCCATACAAGTCGGTAACAAGGGGAGGGGCAGGTGAGGGGCAGGGAGAGTGGACGTCCTCGGCGTCCTCACCAGTAAGCTCACCGACCTCGGCAAGCAGAGGCTTCGTCGCCGCCGTAGTGTCCGTTGGCGGGTGAACCGGCAGTCGCCTCGACGCCGGCTCGTGCGCCGACTTCCACACCTCCAGAGACATGCTCTCGTAGAACACCACGTCCGACGTGGTGACCACCCGATTGTCGGCGATGTCGAGGAGCTCCCAGCCCTTGCTCTCCTCCGACACGCCAAGGTGGAGGCCCCACTGGGCCTTCGGCTGCAGCTTCCCGCCACGCTGCTGCTCGGGGACCAAGAACTGCGCCATGGAGCCCCACACCCGCGCCAGCGACAAATCGGGCTTCGTCCCGGTGAGCAGCTAGTATGGCGTCGTCCCCGGCGGCAGCGCCGATCGCTCGAGGCAGTTGCGGACCCAGACGGCCTACCGGAGAGCGAGGTGCCACCAGTGGTGCTGCACTCACATGTGCAGCAGCATCGTGCACACAGACTCTTCCACCGTCCTCATCTCCCGTTCTGCCATGCCGTTCTGCTGCTGGGTGTACGGGTAGGTCAGGTCGTGGACGATCCCCTTGTCGTTCACGAAGTCGGTGAACTGCTTCCCGAGGAACTCCCCTCCCCGGTCAGAGCGCAGCATCAACATTGACTTCTTCGTCTGCCGCTCAGCCACCGCCAGCCACTGCACAAATGCCTGCAACGCATCCGACTTCTTGGCGACCGGTCGCACCCACGCATAGCGAGTCTTGCGATCCTTCAGCAGCAAGAAGTACAGGCTGCCGTCCTTGGCAGCCACGCGAAACGGCCCGCACAGGTCGATGTGCACGACGGCAAGCACTTCGTCGGCGTCAGAGCCTTTGTCGGGGAAGGTGTGTCGCGCCAGCTTCCCGCCGACGCACGAAACACACGGTGCGTCGGCGCCGGACGCCGACTTGAGGTCTAGCCCGGTGGCGACCTCGTGCTTCGCCGAGCTTCGGATGGTGTCCATGCCAACGTGCGCGAGCCTCGCGTGTAGCCTGTCCGGTAGCGTGGCCTTCGTCGCCGAGACGATCGCCCGCAGGGCCACGACCTCCGTGGTGGGCGTCGTCTGCTTGGCCGAGCAAGGGCGCAGGTCGGTGCAGAGAACACGCCCGGTGTACGTTGCCCGGCCGAGCACCTCTCCCGCTGCCGAGACGAGCAACATCCCGTCGCCGTCCTCCTGCAACTTCACGCCGTGCTCCTTCAGCTGGCCGGCTGAAAGCAGGTTGGCTCGCACGCCCAGAACGTAGAGCACGTTGGGGATGAGCACCTGCTTCCCGGCCTCCCCTTGCAGAGCGACAGTGCCGCGGCCCTGAACGTCCTGCAGCGCCCCATTGAATCCACGCACGTGCTTGACGTCGCCGCTCGGTCCCAAGTCGACGAAGGCCTCCTTCATCCCCATCAGGTAGTGCGAGCAACCGCTGTCAACCGAGTACATATATATATATAAGGCTAGACAAGCAAGAGCAGGTATATATATATGAAACAGTACAAGCAAGGTCAAGAGGTGAGCAAGTGAGGCAAGACATGGACAAGACCCAACTGAGTGCAGAAGCGCTGATGATCACAAGGCGGAAGTCCCTTGGTGAAAACATCAGCAGTGTTGGCCTCAGAGGCCACGTACGGAAGTCGCAACTGTCCACGCTGCTGTAGCTCACGAGCAAGGAAGTAGCGGAGAGCAATGTGCTTTGTTCTGTGCTCCAGTCGCTGCTCTCGACATAAGGCCAGCATGGCCTTGTTGTCTACGTACAGCACTGGAGGAGAACGAGGCACCTCTCCAAAGTCAATCAGCAGGTAGGTGAGCCAGCGAAGCTCCTGTGCAGCCATGGCCCCAGCGTAGATCTCAGCCTCACAACTGGAGCGGAGAACAGAAGACGAGCGAGTAGCCCACCACGAGACAGAGACGGAACCAAGGCTGAAGGTGTAACCCTGTGACGACCGCTGCGTAGCCTGGTCGTCAGCCCAAGAAGCGTCTGCGTGCCCAGTGAGGACCACTGGACTGCGCCCTCCAAGCACTAGCCCCATGCCCGACGTACTGCACAAGTAGCGCAACACCCTCTTCGCTGCAGCCATGTGCTCTGGTCGGTGTCTCCCAGGAGCAACATAGCGTGCGAGAATGCTAAGAGGGTATGCAAGGTCAGGTCGTGTGCAGGTCATCAGGTACATGAGGCAGCCAACAAGCTCTGGATACGGGCCACTCGACTCTACGGACTCATCCGAAGGCAGAGCTGAGAGCGAGTGGCGAGTAGGCAGAGGAGTGGCCTGAGGCGAGGAGTACGTGAAGCCGAAGCGCTGAAGGACCTGCTGCACCATGTGTGACTGAGTCAGGGTAATGGTGCGCTGTGCTCTGTCACGGGTGATCTGCAAGCCAAGGTAGCTGTGCAGTTCACCCAGGTCTGTGCACGTGTGTCTCTTCTGCAGCTCGGACTTCACGTGGGCGAGTCCAGCAGTGTCAGCAGTGGCAAAGACCAAGTCGTCGACGTACACGAGGATGTAGAACGGCGGCTAAGAGGTGTCGGTGCGCAGAAACAGCGACGGGTCGGCAGTAGAGGGAGCAAACCCAAGAGCCGCAAGCGTAGTCCTCAGTGTGTCGTGCCACTCACGCGGTGCCTGGCGGAGACCGTAGACTGGCCGCCGGAGGCTCCACTGGGTGCCAGGAGGAAAAGTCCCAGTGAAGCCAGGTGGGCGGCGCAGCCAGATCTCCTCGTGCAGGCTACCCTGCAAGAAAGAAGTGCTGAAGTCAAGAGAGTGAAGCTCGTAGTCGCGCTGAGCGGCTATGTGCAGCAGCACCCAAAGAGTGGTCATCTTCGGGGTGGGAGAGAAGGTCTGAAAGTAGTCAACTCCCTGCCGCTGACTGAAGCCACGAGCCACGTACCGCGCCTTGAAGACAGGTGGAGAACCTGGCGGCCGCTTCACCCTGAAGATCCACATGCCACTGACGATGTTCGCCCCAGGTGGGGGAACCGCGTCAACGTAGGTGCCTGTTGACTTCCAGGAAGCCATCTCTGCATCCATAGCTGCCTGCCACTGAGAGGAGTAGGGACCCTCTACGGCCTCCGCGTAAGAGCGCGGAGTCGGGATGTCAAGTGCATCCGGGTCTCCCTCAGGGGTGAGCAGTACGGACACGAGATGAGGTGAAGCAGCAGCCAGACACTGGAACTCCTCCTGCCTGTCCTCAAGGACGTCCGTGCCAAGGGCACACTCACCCCCGACGGACGGAGGACAGACAGACTCAGACTCATCGACAAGACTAGCAGCGTAGTCTAGACGACAGCGAGCAGCAAAGTCGACGAGCTCAGCAACTAGGGCAGACGCAGCAGTGGACTCAAAAGAAGGGTCACTGAGGATAGTAGCAAGGAGACGCGTGACAGTAGGACTAGCAGCACGAAGAGAGTCCGACTCCGGGTCGGCAAGAGCAGGAAGAGAAGACTCAGGAGGAGAAGGCAAAGGGGCACGCAAAGGAGCAGTGGACGGACGCAGAGACATCCGGTGCGTGCCAGGGACAGAAGGAGGACGCTGACGCGAACCGCGACCACTAGTGCGAGCAGCACGGACAGGCGACGCAGGGCGAGACGCAGGCTCACGACGCTCAGCAAGACCTCCAGTAGGACCAGTGTAGGGAGACGGAGCAGGCAGTGGGGAGGCCGGCTGTAACTGTAACTGCGACGGGACAGGCTGTGGACACTCTAAGGGAGGAGGAGGACCAGTAGAAGATGGGAGACCAAGAACCTGCTGAAGGAGCGGAACGAAGTACGGCCGAGGCCGCGCGGCGACTTCAGACACAGCAGGGACAGCACCTACACCCCCAGTGGCAGCACCAGCACCAGTAGCAGCTCCAGCTCCAGTACCTCCAGCAGCACCAGTAATACCCCCAGCAGGACCGCCTCTAGGACCGACAGCAGGAGCCTCCGCGCCAACACCCGCAGCAGCTCCAGCTCCAGAAGTACCTGCAGGCCCAGCAGCTCCAGTACTCCCAGTACGAGCACCTCCGAGACCCGTGGCACCAGCTCCGTCAGCAGCAACAGAACCTCCAGTACCCGCAGCACCTCCAGCTCTAGCAGCTCGCCTCCAGCGCCGGGCAAACCACTCACGCAGCTCCCGTGGAGAGAGTGGCTCTCGGCACGACGAAGCACCCGGAGAACCGCTAGGCAGAGCACCAGCAGGCCCAGCTCCCTCAGGCTCCGCACCCCTAGGCTGAGTACCTCCACGCGTAGCACCCCTAGGCTCAGCACCCCCAGGTTCAGCACCCCCAGGCGTAGCACCCCCAGGCTCAGCACCCCCAGACTCAGCACCCCAAGTAGTAGCACCCTCAGGCTCAGCACCCCCAGAGTCAGCACCCCCAGGCTCAGCACCCTCAGCAGCACCAGAGTCACCAGTAACATCGACACGCTGGACTGCGTCTACCTGGGAGACACCTAAAGGGGCAAGACCCTGAGGGGGGAGGGGGTCTACCGGGGGGGGACCTGGCACAAGGAAGAGCGGTGGCGGGGGGAGGAACGGAGTGCGGTAGGGGAAGAGGCGGTAGTAGGGGACCGACTCGTCAAACGTGACGTCCTGGGAGGACAGAACACGACGAGAGGTAGGGTGGTAGAACTGCCACCCTGGCGCGTCAGGGGGGAAGCCAAGGAAGACGCAAGGAGCAACACGAGGGGACAGCTTGTCCGCAGACAAGTCGCGGACAAACGCCCGAAATCCCCAGACACGGAACGCAGACGTATCGCCTACCTTCCCCGTCCACAGCAAAGCTGGTGAGGTCTCCGGCATGGAGACCCTGGGGTGAAGGTTGATCTGATGCGCCGCGTACCGAACCGCAAACGGCCACAGAAAATGGGGGGCAGCCGCATGCATCATGGACGTACGGGCGACGTCCATGACCATGCCAATGCGGCGCTCAGCAATCCCATTTTGCTGTGGAGAGTCCGGAAGCGTAAAGGTCTGGCGGATGCCTCGTGCACGACAGTAGGCTCGCAGAAGGCCAGAGGAGAACTCTCCGCCTCGGTCAGAGTGCAGACGCAGAACAGGGAAGTCCGAGCCGAAGCTCCTCCTGAGGTGAAGACGAGCTGCGCGGATCCAGTCGATCAACACCGCAGTGACATCACCCTTGCTGCGCAAGGGGAAGACTGTGGTGTAACGCGAGTAGTCGTCAACCACCAGCAGGAAGTAGCGCTCGTGACCCTGTCCACGGACGCGGGCCGGGCCCCACACGTCCATGTGAAGCGTTTGCAGCGGGGCCTCTGTCGGGGAAAACTGAGAGGAGTGAGGGGCAGCCCGCAGCCGCCCCTCGACACAGGGGACGCAGGTGGGGCCAGGCCCCGGAGGAAGGGGAGGGAGGGACCGGGGAAGACAAGAGACAAGGACACGGGAGGCCATGCCTCGGAGACGAGGCAGGGAGGGGTGACCAAGGCGGTGGTGCCTGAGGAGAGTCTCGTGAGATAGGAGGCGACACGAGCAGGGGGCAGACTCAGGACCAGACGTGGACGCTGCAGCAAACACCTGACCCGACGCAGCTACCTGACCAGACGCAGGGACAGGAGGAGACTCAGTGGTCAGGGTGTACAGGCTCGACCCCGGCCGACGCGTAAACGTGGCCAGGTGCCGGCCTGTGCGAGCGTCTGAGCAGTGAGTCACCCTCTGACTCGCAGGAGTAAACTGGTGAACCCCCGCATCCTGTAGGTCAGCACCACTCACCAAGTTCGTAGAGAACGAGGGGAGGTAAAGACCAGACAAGGTGCCAGAGGGGGCCGCCGGACACGGGAGGACAGTGGAGAAGTGAGAAAGGACAGGACCCCCTGAGGGGTCTGCCAGGGAGACTGCAACCGGCCGACCAAGCGGCGTGAGTGTGGTGCGGTCTCGAAAGAAGGAGCGAGAAGCCCCTGAGTCAAGTGTGAAGGTGAGGGAGGCCAAAGCCAACGCGGTACCTGCGAGCGCAGACTCACCAGCACCTGAGGACGCAGACGCACTGGCACCTAGAGCAACAGCCTCACTGGCACCTAGAGCAGCAGCCTCACCAGTACCTAGAGCAGCAGTCTCAATGCCCGGGTCGGGCGGGAAACACCGGTAACAGTCACCCTCATCACTAATAGACATAGCATACATGGCAGAAAGGATAGCATCAAAATCAAGATCATAGATGGCAACTCCCGCCCTAGACAGCTCGCCCCAGCGAGGGATCTCTGTGGCCTCCGGGAACTGGTGACGCCACGCGTCCGTCAGGCGGCCAAAGCAGCGCTGGGTGGGGTGCGCACCCCCCCACTGCTCACCCGCACGGTCGCCGGTGCGCAGGATGTAGGTGCACGGACCTAAGCCCCCACCCCGCTGGCGTGCAGTGTACCACTCACCGAGCTGCTGAGGGGACAAGGTCTCACGACCGCGCTACTGCTGCTGGCGCGGACCACCACCGGAGCCACTCCTCTGCGTAGAGCCGCGACCAGCTCCACCGCCACCCCCGCCGCCTCCGCCGCCTCCGCTACTACTGCCGCCTCCGCCGCCTCCTCCGCCGCCACCACCTCCGCCACCTCCGCTCCCACCGCCACCGCCGCCGCCGCCTCCGCTTCCACTGCCGCCACCGACACCTTCACCCCCACCTCCACTCCCACCGCCACCCCCACTCCCCTCGCCGCCTCCACCTCCACCTCCACCGCCCCCGCTCGCTCCTCCAGTGCCCCTGCCCCCCTTGCCTCTTGCCCTGCCCCCGCTCGCCCCTTCCCAGGACGCCGTCCAAGCGTCCAGGACGCCAACCAGGCGTCCAGGACGGCGTCCTCCTGCTCGGCGCCCTCTAGCGAGGCGCCCTCCAGCTCGGCGCCCTTGCAGTGGCCCCTGTGCCCACTGCTGCTGGTCGGCTGCAACCCCCGCACATCCGACCACGAGGTCGGCTCCGCCCAAGCGAGGACGGGGCCAAACAACACTCCCGTTGATAGTTCTTCTGCGGAATATGTCGCCGACGGAGCAATTGAGCATTCGCTCATACAAAACCTCGTCTGCTCCAACCCTGAACGCATTGCGTCACCTGAAGGGTGTGTATTAACCAAAGGATTCACTGTCGTCGAGCCGCCTACTCCAGCAGCTACTGGAGACAAAGATGGCACCAGGAGAGAAGGCCAATAGTTTCCTGAATCGCTGTCGGAGCTTACGCGATCGAATCGCGAAACTTGGGAGCACAATCTCTGAGGAGATCTTCGTGATTATCGTGCTCCAAGGGCCCGTCCCAGACTGGCGGCATTGCAAGGCGCTTCTCCGACAGCAGGGGGTCATCTCGGAGGCCGCCCTTTGCGCCGCCCTTCTCGTCGAACAACGGGATATGGATCAGCAGCGACCAGCGCCACGACGAGAACGAGAACGGTTTGCCTTCTACGCCGACAACAACGAAGAGCGAAGACCGCGGCGCCTCTACTGCAAAAGTTGCAGAAATTTCGGGCACCTGGCGGATCGATGTAAATTCCGATCTCGCCCTCGCCAGACCAATCCGAGCAACTGGTCCGGCCGACAATACGCACGAGGCGACGTGCGTCGAGCCCAGGGGTATCAACCCCCACCCGCGCGTAACCTGAACCCAGCGGTTCAGAATCAGCAGCAGCAGCCGTCATCGAGTGCCCCAGCCCGCAACGTCATGAGCGACATGGCCATGACGGGTGAGTCGCGTCGTCGCCGCGTGCGCCCACCTTCACCTGAGCCAGCACTGCACCCCATTGGCGCATTCAACAACAACAATCCGTTCAGTCTGTGCCACGACTTCACTGACGACGACGACCAAGACTGGAACCTTCCAGCACCGCTGCTTGAAAGTCCCCTGCACGTACCTGACATGCGGGTGGCGCCACTCGACTGGCTCTCGCGCGAGCAATTTCTGAAGTTCAACACCCCGCACATCGTCACGCCATGACTGGCGCTGCTTGCACGTGACGACAATAAGCGCTACAACACTTGGTACCTGGACAGCTGCTGCAGCCAGCATATGGTGGGCTCTGAGCGTTACATATCCAACGCCATCGCCACCCCCACAATCACTTACGTCACCGTGGCCAACAACACACGCCTGCGCTCAAGTGCGCAAGGCATCGTCGTGCTCAAGGCATGCGGAAGCCGCACGCACATCACACGCAACGATGTGCTGATCGTCCAGAACCTGCGCTTCAACCTGCTTTCCGCCGCACAGCTCATGGACCTCAGCACGGACCGCAAGACACGCGACATCCTGCTGCACTACGAATCACGAAACTTCGCCCGCAGGCAAACCGGACGAGCGCACTCCGAAAATGGACTGTATGTCCTGGACTTCGACATTCCCAACTGCAGCGGCGACTCGCACGAGTTAATCGATCTCTTGCCACTACGGTTCGAGCATATCCACCGCAGGGATTGGAAACACCCTGACGGCAGACCGTGGGTGCCGCATCATCCCCACCCACGCGAAACGGCGCTGCACGACCCTGACGGAGACGGCATCTGCAGGGATTGTCACACGCCAACGGCGTCGACTAACGCAATTGCCGGCCGCGGACTTGCTGCCATTGGCAAAGCAGAGCGCCACGCGCCGCCAGAAGGAGGAATGCCGCAACTCGAACTTGAAGTCACCACGCACGGCGTCTTCGGCACGCCAGAGCATCCTCTCATCGGTTCTCCCTCACAACACCTTCAAGGCATACTGCGCGGAACTAGCGTCGGCACCTTCGATGCCAATGGCGTGCCTTGACCCTACACCTACGAGAAGTTCCTGGACATCTACTCCCATCAGCGCGACTCGTCGACGAAACTCACCGTAGAACAGGAAGAAGAATCGGGGCGGCGCGAAGCTGAGGAGCTTTGCCAACAAAGCCTCGCCGAGACGCGCGGGACATTCGCTTGCGGCGCATGGGGAGCCGAAGCGGAAGAAAGCGCCTCCAATGAAGGGGGGTGGGGAAGCGCTGGTGGATGGGGAACGAGTGAAACCAGCGGCGGAATCTAGGCCAACGCAAGCGGGGGATGGGGCGCCGCATCTGACGCCGACAACATCGACTGGGAGACTTTCCGCGAAGAACAAAAGGGGGGAGAGGATGAAGCAGAGGAAACTGAGGCAACACCTGCAGTTGTTCCTCTTGGTCGTCCCCCGCGCCATGCTCCACTCGCATTACCTCCTTCTGACAGCCCACCGCGCTGCGATCCATGGGATACCATCGACTGGGGCAATGAGCCATCAATCCCGCGTCGCACTGTCAACGGACCCGCTCTCGAACCGCGCGAACCCACCTTCGTTCCTGGAACCATCCCTAAGACCAACATCCCTCTTTCTGAGATCCGCGATAGAGAATTTCTGGCGCTGATGTTGACTACCGCTAATGACGAAGATGAGGCAACAGCATAACCTGCCCCCGTACCTGATGAAGACCCCGAAGAAGCTCGCGCGCGCTACATGCGCACCTCCGGCTTTCGCGCTGACGATGCACTCTGGCACCAGCGCCTCGGACATCCTTCACGCGCGACGCTGAAAAACTGCATCGACGCAGGTGTCTTTGCTCCAAGAGCGCTCCTGCGCCCAGATGGCACTGAAGTAAAAGGCGCAACACATCCGCGCAACTGCATCGTCTGCCCCGAAGCTGCACTGAGCCACCAACCGTTCCCGCTGCTCGAGCCAGGTACGAACCGCTACCCCAAGCTGCATAAGGTGTACAACGGTTTCCTGAACGTGGGGCACTGCGAAAGTCGACGACGGAATGTACACGCTTACCTTCATCGACGCCGGGACGCGCTATGTGTGTATCGTGAACGTTGAAACACACGACAGAGCCTATGAGGTGTTCCGCCTCTGGCTTGCGCACGCGCAGCGGCAATCCGGGGAGAAGCTGAAAATCTGGCAATCTGACGGAGCGGCAGAGTTCAGGAGCAACCAAGTGCAGACGTATCTGGCACAAAAGGGGATCGAGCACCATATTTCTCTCCCCTACGCACACCAGCAGCAGGGCGTAGCTGAGCGGACGAACCGCACGCTGATGACGAAGGTGCGAGCATAAATGAAGCAGTCAAAACTGTCGCCGATCTACTGGACTTACGCGATGCACCACGCCGTGCGGGTGCACAACTTACTGTCAACCACCGCCATCACCGACAACTTGTCCCCACACGTAAAGTGGACCGGGACCAAGGGAGACACGTCCATGCTCCGCGTGTGGGGGTGCATGGTCCAATACCGCCCGCCAACGTCAACCATCGGCAAATTCGCGAGCCGCGCACGTTGGGGCATTCACCTCGGCGTCAGCCACGAGTACAAGGCGCGGATCATGCTGGACCTGCTCAGTCAGAAGACCACCCACACTCGCGACGTGATTTTCTATGAACACCTCTTCCTCGACCAGTTCCGCCACGACGAGCAGACGAATGCAAACCGTGTTTATGCAAACGATGGGCACAGCTACGCAACGCCCGAGGACGAAGCTGCGGCAGCAATCCTAGAGCAGGACACAAGGGGCGAGTTCACACTGGGAGATCGCAGCAGCGACGACGACGACTCCTCCGGAGGAGGAATGGGCGGAACAGGCGGAAGCAGCAGTGGCGCAGCACCACCTGAACAAGAGAGCGATGACGACGATGTGCAGGAAGTCTGTCAAAGTATATGTGCTGTAGTCTTTGTAGGCTATAGTGGGGTAGATACTATGGGGTACAACACTTTTAGGTTTCATATTTGTACTCATCTGTTTCATAGTCATCCATTCCTCATTCTAAACTTCACAAAGTCATCCCGCAACGTCGCCACGACATCACCGTTTCAGGATTGCAGCTGCTCGGGCTTCACACCGCAACCTCGAAGGCGCCACGTGTCATCGAGCCGCAAAACCCGCGCCGAGCTCTCACTGGACCACACAATAAAGAATGGCGTGAGGCGATGGACGCGGAAATCAAGGCGCTCGAATCCTGAGACACCTGGGTTTTAGTCGACCGTGCAGCAATCAAAGGTGCAAGAGTTCTTTCGGGCAAATGGGTCTTCCGCGTGAAGACCGCAGTGGACGGAACGATCGAGCGCTTTAAGGCGCGTTAGGTGGTACGCGGATACGACTAGAGGCACGGCATCGACTTCGACCAGACGTTCGCCCCAGTCACCCGCCACACCTCCGTCCGAATCCTGCTCGCCGTCGCAGCCGCAAGGCACCTACCTCTCCGCCAGATTGACGTCAAGAATGCGTTCGTGTACGCATTAGTAGACGCCGTAATCTACGTGGAGCAGCCGCATACGTACGGCGAAGGGGGCTCGCGCGTTTGTCAACTGCGCAAATCCCTGTACGGGATAAAACAGGCGCTAAGGCTTTGGCAGCAGTATCTGCACAACATCCTGCTTGAAATCGGGTTCAAGCAGATGCCGCACGATCCAGGAATGTACCGCCGCGATTTCCGCGGCGAATACATTCTCCTCACGGTCTACGTTGACGACCTGCTTTACACGGGATCAAGCAACGAGTTACTCAAACAGTTCGAGAAAAGCCTGGCGGGGCGCGTCGACATCACGTGCAACTACGAGGTGAAGCATTTCTTATGCCTCAACATCTCCCACGCACCTGAGGTCATTCACCTTTCAGCGGCTAAGTACGCAGAGGAGTTAGGGAAGCGGTTCAACATCTCGACTGCACCGCTCTCAACTCCATATCGAACTCCGAGACCGAAGCACTAACCTGACAACAAGCCCTATCCCCTGCAGGAGTTCAGACTTACCAGCAGCAGCTTGGATTCCTGCTCTTTGTGTCTGACACATGCATGCCTGACCTTTATATCGCAAGTCAGCTGGCCCAGTACTCACGCAAACCAACGGCTGAGAATCTTCTGGACCTACAGCGCGCCCTACAGTTCTTCGTTTCAACGCCCAAGATTGGGCTGTGCTACTCAACTGCACCAACCCCATCTTTCAACCTGATCGGCTACGTGGACGCCGATCACGCAGCAGATCCCGACAATCGACGGTCCAGGTCTGGCTTCCTATTTCGACTCGAACCGACGGGACCAATTTCCTGGAACTCGCAGAAACAGGAGCTGGTTGCCTTGTCGTCAGCCGAAGCGGAATTCATCGCAGCAACCGCAGCCGTTCGCGAAGGCCTCTCTACCTACAAGAACTTCCGCAGGAAGCGAAAATCCTAGCTTCGCCCACCTTTCGACATCACTGCGACAACCAGTGTCAGAACATCATAGCTTACTTATTTGTGTAGGCTATAGTGGGGTATCCCATAGGGGGTACAACCCAATTAGGGTTTCATATTTGTACTCACTTCATTCATAGTTCATTCATTCTCGTTCAGTTTTTCACATGGTATAGAGCACGTTCCCCTGTGGGAACTGTACCTAGGGCCCACCACTTGAAATCTTTTTTTTCCTGCCCGAAGCGCACTCATCCCGAGTCGCGCCTCGGGCCACTCCTTCCCCGAGCCGCCCTAGCGGCCGGCCTTACCCTCGCGGCCCCGCCACCCAGTGAACGCGGCCCCGCCGCCTCTTCTCTCGCGGCCCCGCCGCCCAAGCGCTCGCGGCCCCCGCCGTCCCTGATCTCGCGGCCCCGCCGCCCGAGTGCTCCCGGCCCCGCCGCCCCTGATACGCGGCCCCGCCGCCCAAGCACTCGCGGCCCCTCGCCGCCCCTGATCTCGCGGCCCCGCCGCCCCAGCGCTCCCGGCCCCGCCGCCCCTGTTACGCGGCCCCGCCGCCCCAGCGCTCCTGGCCCCGCCGCCCCTGATACGCGGCCCCGCCGCCCCAGTGCCCGCGGCCCCACCGTCCCTGATCTCACGGCCCCGCCGCCCCAGCGCTCACGGCCCCGCCGCCCCTGATCTCGCGGCCCCGCCGCCCCAGCGCTCCCGGCCCCGCCGCCCCTGTTACGCGGCCCCGCCGCCCCTGGTCTCGCGGCCCCGCCGCCCCAGCACTAACGGCCCCGCCGTCCCTTGCTCTCGCGCCGCTCGACTGCAGCAGCCGAGCCACCCACCTGCAGCAGCCGAGCCGCCCGGAGCAGCCGAGCCGCCCAGGAGCCGCCGAGCCGCCCAGCAGCAGCCGAGCCGCCCAGCAGCAGCCGAGCCGCCCGGAGCCGCCGAGCCGCCCAGCAGCAGCCGCGCCGCCCGGAGCCGCTGAGCCGCCCAGCAGCCGCCGAGCCGCCCAGCAGCAGCCGAGCCGCCCAGCAGCAGCCGAGCCGCCCGGGAGCCGAGCCGCCCAGCAGCCTAGCGGCCGTTTCTCCAGGCGACCTTCCGCCCGAGCCGCCCGACTTGCCCTGCCCGGTGAGCACTGCACTGCTGTCACTGCGTACCCTTCCCCTACTGCTTGCACTGCTCCACTGTCGTCGTCATGGCTACACCCAGTGTCCTCGCTTTTGACGCTGAGGGTCGAGCCATTGACTTTGAGGTCTGGCTCGACGACCTGCAGCTGTTTTTATAGTGCGACAGGGCCGACGGTCTTTCTCTCTTTGACCTCACCTCTGGCGCTGTCCCTGCCCCTACTGCTGATGCTGACGCCACTGTTCGCTCTCAGTGGGCCACGCGCGATGCTGCTGCACGTCTTGCTGTGCGTCGCCACCTGCCCACCGCTGAGCGCGCGCACTTTAGACAGTACAAGAGTGCTCACACCTTGTACGACGCTGTAGTTGCGCGCTACTCCTCCCCTGCCACTGCTGCACTGAGCCGCCTCATGCTCCCCTTCCTCTTCCCTGACCTTGCCGCCTTTCCCACTGTCGCTGATCTCATCACGCACCTCCGCACTAGTGACACTCGCTACCGCGCTGCGCTTCCTGCTGACTTCTGCGCCAAGAACCCCCCCCCCCCATGTACATCACTCTCTACTTCTTAGTCACTCGCCTCCCTGACTCCCTTCGTGTAGTCCGGGACCACTTCCTCGCGGTCTGTCCCACCACCCTCACAGTCGACAGCCTCGAGAAGGCCCTCCTTGCAGCAGAGAAGAGCATAGTTGCTGTAGGAGCCTCTCGAGGTGACCCCCGCGCCCCCATCTTTGCGGGGTGTTCTCCTTCCCCTCTCCTGCCCTCTGTCGCCTCTGCCGCTGCGGCCGACCTCGTTGGTCTTGAGTCGGTCGGTGCGGCGTCTGCCCCTAGCGGGAGACGCCGCTCTGGCAAGGGCAAGGGGGGCAAGGGAGCGGGTGGGGCCAGTGGGGGCGGTGGCGGTGGAGGTGGAGGCGGCGGAGGTAGTGGGGGTGGCGGTGGAGGTGGTAGCGGGGGTGGGGGTGCTAGTGGCGGCAGTGGAGGCGGGAGTGGCGGCGGCGGTGGCGGTGGTAGCGGAGGTGGCGGAGGTGGCGGCGGTGGAGGTGGAGGCGGGGGCGGTGGAGGCGGAGGCGGGGGTGGCGGAGGTGGAGGTGGTCGGAGTGGAGCTTCGCAGCGGAGCGGCACTGGTGGCGGTCAGCGCCAGCAGCAGCAGCAGCAGGAGCAGCGTTCTCGCGACGTCCCCACCCCTCAGTAGCTCCGTGAGTGGTACACGCAGCGTCAGCGCGGTGGGGGTTTTGGTCCCTGCACCTACGTTCTCCGCACTGGCGACCGCACTGCAGAGCAGTGTGGGGGTGCCCACTCCGCCCAGCGCTGCTTTGGCCGTCTGACGGACGCTTGGCGTCAGCAGTTCCCGGAGGCCGCGGAGATCCCCCGCTAGGGAGAGCTGTCTAGGGCTGGTGTAGCTATTTTTGATCTTGATTTTGATGCTATCCTTGCTGCCATGTATGCTGTGACCATTAGTGAGGAGGGTGACTGTTACCGGTGTTTCCCGCCCGACCCGGGCATTGGTACTGCTGCTCCAGGTGCCGGTGAGGCTTCTGCTCTAGGTGCCAGTGCGTCTGTGCTCTCAGGTGCTCGTGAGATTGCTCTCTCAGGTACTAGTGCGTCTGCGCTCTCAGGTACTGCGTCGGCTTCGGCCTCCCACACCTTCACTCTTGACTCTGGAGCGTCTCGCTCTTTCTTTCGGGACCGCACCACACTTACGCCGCTTAGTCGGCCGGTTGCGGTTTCCCTGGCTGACCCCTCTGGGGGTCCTGTCCTGGCTCGCTTCTCCACGGTCCTCCCGTGTCCGGCCGCTCCCTCTGGCACCCTGTCTGGTCTCTACCTCCCCTCGTTCTCTACGAACTTGGTGAGTGGTGCTGACCTACAGGATGTGGGAGTCCACCAGTTCACCCCTGCTAGTCAGCGAGTGACGCACTGCACGGAGGCTAGCACGGGCCGTCACCTGGCTACGTTTACACGTCAGCCAGGGTCGAGCCTGTACACACTGACCACAGCTTCTCCTCCAGGTGCTGGATCTGGTAGAGTCCCTTCGTCTGGTCAGGTGTTTGCTGCAGCGTCCAGGTCTGGTCCTGAGTCTGCCCCCTGTTCGTGTCGCCGTCTGTCTCACGAGACCCTCCTCTGGCACCACCGTCTTGGCCACCCCTCTCTGCTTCGGCTCAGAGGCATGGCCTCCCGTCTTCTTGTGTCTGGTCTCCCCCGGTCTCTACCTCCCCTTCCTCAGGGCCCTGGCCCTGCCTGTGTCCCCTGTGTCGAGGGGCGCCAGCGTGCTGCCCCTCACTCCTCCCAGTTTCCTCCGACAGAGGCTCCGTTGCAGACGCTTCACATGGACGTGTGGGGCCCTGCCCGCGTCCGTGGACTCGGTCACGAGCGCTACTTCCTGCTGGTGGTTGACGACTACTCGCGTTACACCACAGTCTTCCCCTTGCACAGCAAGGGTGATGTCACTGAGGTGCTGATCGACTGGATCCGCGCAGCTCGTCTCCAGCTCAGGCAGAGCTTTGGCTCAGACTTTCCTGTGTTGCGTCTGCACTCGGACAGAGGCGGAGAGTTCTCCTCTGGCCTTCTGCGTGCCTACTGTCGTGCGCGAGGCATCCGCCAGACCTTCACGCTTCCGGACTCCCCGCAGCAAAATGGGATTGCAGAGCGCCGCATTGGCATGGTCATGGACGTCGCTCGTACGTCCATGATGCATGCGACTGCCCCCCATTTTCTGTGGCCGTTTGCGGTCAGGTACGCAGCGCATCAGATCAACCTCCACCCCAGGGTCTCCAGGCCGGAGACCTCCCCAACGCTGCTGTGGACGGGGAAGGTTGGCGATGCGTCGGCGTTCCGGGTCTGGGGATCTCGGGCGTTTGTCCGCGACTTGTCTGCGGACAAGCTGTCCCCTCGCGCTGCTCCTTGCGTCTTCCTGGGGTTCCCCCCCGACGCCCCTGGGTGGCAGTTCTACCACCCCACCTCTCGACGTGTTCTGTCCTCCCAGGACGTCACGTTCGACGAGTCGGTACCCTACTACCGCCTCTTCCCCTACCGCACTCCGTCCCTCCCCCCGCCCCCGCTCTTCTTGGTACCAGGTCCCCCCCCGGTAGACCCCCTCCCCCCTCAGGGTCCTGCCCCTTCAGGTGTGTCCCAGGTAGACGCGGTCGAGCCTGTCGAGGTCACTGGTGACTCTGGTGCTGCTGCGGGAGCTGAGCCTGGGGGTGCTGAGACTGGAGGTGCTACGCCTGCGGGTGCTGAGCCTGGGGGTGCGGAGTCTGGAGGTGCTGAGCCTGGGGGTGCTGAGCCTGGGGGTACTGAGCCTGGGGGTGCTGAGCCTGGAGGTGCTGAGCCTGGGGGTGCTGAGCTTGGAGGTACTGAGCCTGGGGGTGCTGAGCCTGGGGGTGCTGAGACTGGGGGTGCTCCGCCTGGAGGTGCTTCGTCTCGCCGAAAGCCACTCTCCCCTCAGGAGCTACGTGAGTGGTTTGCTAGGCGCTGGAGGCGTGCTGCTGGTGCTGGAGGTTCTTCGGCTGCAGAGGGTACTGCTGCCGAGCGTCCCGGCGGTGCTCGTACTGTGGGTGCTGGAGCTGCTGGGTCTAAGGGTTCTCCTGGAGCTGGTGCTGCTGAGGGTGTTGACGCTGAGACTGCCGCTGGAGGTCCGACTTGTGGTGCTCCTGGTGGTGCTGCTGGAGGTTCTGGAGCTACTGGAGGTGCTGCTGGAGCGGGTACTCCTGCTTGGGGTACTGGTGCTGTCCCTGCTGTTTCTGGCGTCGCCGCGCGGCCCCGGCCGTACTTCGTTCCGCTCCTGCAGCAGGTTCTTGGTCTTACACCTTCTCCTGGTCCTCCTCCTCCTCCCTTAGAGGGTCCACAGCCTGTCTCGTCACAGTCACAGCTACAGCCTGCCTCACCTTTGCCTGCTCCTTCTCCCTACGCTGGTCCGACTGGAGGTCTTACTGAGCGTCGTGAGCCTGCGTCTCGTCCTGCGTCGCCTGTTCGTACTGCGCGCACTAGTGGTCGTGGTTCGCGTCAGCGTCCTCCTCCTGTCCCTGGCACGCACCGGATGTCTCTGCGTCCGTCTACTGCTCCTCTGCGTGCCCCTTTGCCTTCTCCTCCTGCTTCCTCTCTTCCTGCTCTTGCCGACCCGGAGTCGGACTCTCTTCGTGCTGCCAGTCCTACTGTCACGCGTCTTCTTGCTACTGCTGTCACTGACCCTTCTTTCGAGTCTTCTGCTGCGTCTGCCCTTGTCACTGAGCTCGTCGACTTTGCTGCGCGCTGTCGTCTAGACTACGCTGCTAGTCTTGTCGCTGAGTCTGAGTCTGCCTGTCCTCCGTCCGTCGGGGGTGAGTGTGCCCTTGGCACGGACGTCCTTGAGGACAGGCAGGAGGAGTTCCAGTGTCTGGCCGCCGCTTCACCTCATCTCGCGTCTGTACTGCTAGCCCCTGAGGGAGACCCGGATGCACTAGACATCCCGACTCCGCGCTCTTACGCGGAGGCGATAGAGGGTCCCTACTCCTCTCAGTGGCAGGCAGCTATAGATGCAGAGATGGCTTCCTGGAAGTCCACAGGCACCTACGTCGACGCTGTTCCCCCTCCTGGGGCGAACATCGTCAGTGGCATGTGGATTTTCAGGGTGAAGCGGCCGCCGGGTTCTCCGCCTGTCTTCAAGGCGCGTTACGTGGCTCGTGGCTTCAGTCAGCGGCAGGGGGTTGACTACTTTCAGACCTTCTCCCCCACCCCGAAGATGACCACTCTTCGGGTACTGCTGCACGTTGCTGCTCACCGTGACTACGAGCTGCACTCTCTCGACTTCAGCACAGCTTTCTTGCAGGGCAGCCTGCACGAGGAGATCTGGCTGCGTCGCCCACCTGGCTTCACTGGGTCTTTCCCTCCTGGTACCCAGTGGAGTCTCCGGCGTCCAGTCTACGGTCTCCGCCAGGCGCCACGTGAGTGGCACGACACACTGAGGACTACGCTTGCGGCACTTGGGTTTGCTCCTTCTACTGCCTACCCGTCGCTGTTTCTGCGTACCGACACCTCTCTGCCGCCGTTCTACATCCTCGTGTACGTCGACGACTTGGTCTTTGCCACAGCGGACACTGCTGGACTCGCTTACGTGAAGTCCGAGCTGCAGAAGAGAGACACGTGCACTGACCTGGGTGAACTGCGCAGCTACCTTGGCTTGCAGATCACCCGGGACAGAGCACGCCGCACCATTACCCTGACTCAGTCACACATGGTGCAGCAGGTCCTTCAGCGCTTCGGCTTCACGTACTCCTCGCCTCAGGCCACTCCTCTGCCTACTCGCCACTCGCTCTCAGCTCTGCCTTCGGATGAGTCCGTAGAGTCGAGTGGCCCGTTTGCAGAGCTTGTTGGCTGCCTCATGTACCTGATGACCTGCACACGACCTGACCTCGCATACCCTCTTAGCATTCTCGCACGCTTTGTTGCTCCTGGGAGACACCGACCAGAGCACATGGCTGCAGCGAAGAGGGTGTTGCGCTACTTGTGCAGTACGTCGGGCATGGGGCTAGTGCTTGGAGGGCGCAGTCCAGTGGTCCTCACTGGGCACGCGGACGCTTCTTGGGCTGACGACCAGGCTACGCAGCGGTCGTCACAGGGTTACACCTTCGGCCTTGGTTCTGGCTCTGTCTCGTGGCGGGCTACTCGCTCGTCTTCTGTTCTCGGCTCCAGTTGTGAGGCTGAGATCCACGCCGGGGCTATGGCTGCTCAGGAGCTTCGCTGGCTCACCTACCTGCTGACCGACCTTGGAGAGCCACCTCGTTCTCCTCCAGTCCTGTACGTAGACAACAAGGCCATGCTGGCCTTGTGTCGAGAGCAGCGACTGGAGCACAGGACAAAGCACATTGCTCTCCGCTACTTTCTTGCTCGTGAGCTGCAGCAGCGTGGACAGTTGCGACTTGCGTACGTGGCCTCTGAGGCCAACACTGCTGATGTCTTCACCAAGGCACTTGCGCCTTGTGATCATCAGCGTTGCTGCACGCAGCTGGGTCTTGTGCCTGTCTTGCCTCACTTGCTCACTTCTTGACCTTGCTTGTACCTTAACCTATATATACTCTTGCTCTTGCTTGCTTGACTCTTGTATATCTCTATATATGATCTTGCATGCGAACTGGCCTTGTGGCCCTTGACCTTGCGCTCGGAATGTGTGGTGACTTTGTGATCCACCCTGAGCTTTGCTTTGCTTTGCTTGACTGGTCTTGTGACCCCTTGTTCTCCCCCACTTTGCCTATGGGGGTGTGTCAGAACATCATAGCTTACTTATTTGTGTAGGCTATAGTGGGGTATCCCATAGGGGGTACAACCCAATTAGGGTTTCATATTTGTACTCACTTCATTCATAGTTCATTCATTCTCGTTCAGTTTTTCACAACCAGAGCGCGATTCGCATCGCGAACAAACCTGGTTTCGTCAACCGCACCAAGCACATTGCGCTGCGGTATTTCTTCGTGAAGGACGAAGTGGACAAGGGCAAGGTTGACTTGACCTATTGCCCGACCGGTGACATGGCTGCAGACTTTCTCACGAAGCGACTGCCACGCCAGCAGTATCAACACTGCTCCGAACTCAGCGGCGTGGTCAAGCAGGTCAAGTCGAGCCACGGCCAGGAGTGAAAGGGGGTGTTACGAATAGCAATGAATGAAGATTACAGTGCACTCCCGACCGCAGCTAAAGAAGCATGCAGTATCGAGAACGAATGCGAAGAGTCAGAATTGACTCGAAGCGTCAGACGGTTGGAATGCATTTGGACCGTCGAAGCAGACGGCATCGGGGAGCTGCAGGCCTGAGGGTTCTGGCGGGAACAGTTTCGTAACCATACGCACCTCTCGGTTGGGAATGAATTTGAATAAGGGAATGTACCCCTTAGAGTACATGGATAGCTAGGTCGATTCGTATTCCCCTGTACTCTTATTTATATCGTTGTATTTGCATGTTTTTATCATCTCAAGCATTTTACATTCACTCTGCTATTGAGGTCAAGGGCCCACCTAGTCTACCTACTTGCGTGCGAACCTTCCTGAGGAGATCCTTGCAGCGACCATCTTCTGATTGCAACACTAATAAACACAGCATAATGTTTACCTGCTTTGTGCCTTATATCTTACACCGTTTTTTTAACGGCATATTTGCGTTTAAAAATGTACACGAAGTGGAATTGCTCTTAACAATGAGTAATGATGACCAATAAAATGGAACTCACAACAAGTCAGAGTTGTTTCCAATCGACGTTATCAATCTGGGTTCGGACGTTCGGAAGTGAAACTACACACCGTAAGATATGATGCAAGGAATGGCAGCACATGTCTGTACGAGGCTAGGCTAGGCATCACCAATGGCATGTTCCAACACATCTTGTTAGTCGAACCTCTTGTTAGAGCTTGTTCCTGTTGGGCTAAGTGCCCCTTAGGATCTTTGGTAGGGTTAAACTCTGAGTAGAGTGATGTAGTAGCGGAAGCGTTTAAATGAAGTCCTTGAACCACCTTGCTGTCAGAATGTTATTGTTCTCTAGCCTGCAGTGGGGTACTCCATAGCGAGTACAACCCCTTAGGGTTTCCTATATGTATCCTGCTGCTTTCTAGTGAACCCCCTCTCTTCTTCATTCTAAACTTCCTACTCCTAATTTTGTCATGCTATCAGAGCACGTCGATCCCCTTGGGTCGATCCTGTGGGTGGGCTCACCACCTCACTGCTTCCGCTGCTACTACTACTCTCTGTGTTGCACGCCCCGTGTCGTGCAACGGATTTTTCATCCCGCCGCGCGCTCGGAGCGTGCGGCGGTTTTCTGCCCGCCGTGCGCCCCGAGGCGCGCGGCGGTTCTCTGCCCGCCGTGCGCCCCGAGGCGCGCGGCGGGTTTCTGCCCCGTCACGCAGCGTGTCGCTCCCGGGAGGCGCTGCGACGGGCAACGAGGACCCGCGCGTCGCCCCCCGTCGCCCGTTGTGGCCTGCGCGCGGCCCGTACAGGCCCGCGCGCGGCAAGTACGGGCTGCGCCAGGCCCGCGCGCGGCTCGGGCCGCCTGCGCGCGGTTCGAACGGCTGTGCTAGGCCCGTGGGCGGCCCGTTCTTTGTGAAAATGAACGAGGATGAATGCACTATGAAAGAGTTGGGTACAAGTACTAACCCTAATTGGGTTGTACCCCATATAGGCTACCCCACTACAGCCTACAGAAAAGCATAAGCTATAATGTTCTGACACACCCCCATAGGCAAAGTGGGGGAGTACAAGGGGTCACAAGACCAGTCAAGCAAAGCAAAGCAAAGCAAGCCCAGGGTGGATCACAAAGTCACCACACATTCCGAGCACAAGGTTAAGGCCACAAGGCCAGTTCACATGCAGGAGTACATATATATATAAAAGGCTAGACAAGCAAGAGCAGGTGTATATATATATGTAACAGTACAAGCAAGGTGAAGAGTTGAGCAAGTGAGGCAAGGCAGGCACAAGACCCAGCTGAGTACAGAAGCGCTGATGATCACAAGGCGCAAGCGCCTTGGTGAAGATATCAGCAGTATTGGCCTCAGAGGCCACGTACGCAAGACGCAGCTGACCACGCTGCTGCAGCTCACGAGCAAGGAAGTAGCGGAGAGCAATGTGCTTCCTTCTGTGCTCCAGTCTCTGCTCTCGACACAAGGCCAGCATGGCCTTGTTGTCTACGTACAGCACTGGAGGAGAACGAGGCGGCTCTCCGAGGTCAGTCAGCAAGTAGGTGAGCCAGCGAAGCTCCTGTGCAGCCATGGCCCCAGCGTAGATCTCAGCCTCACAACTGGAGCCGAGAACAGAAGACGAGCGGGTAGCCCGCCACGAAACAGAGCCGGAACCAAGGTTGAAGGTGTAACCCTGTGACGACCGCTGCGTAGCCTGGTCGTCAGCCCAAGAAGCGTCTGCGTGCCCAGTAAGGACCACTGGACTCTGCCCTCCAAGCACAAGGCCCATGCCTGACGTACTGCACAAGTAGCGCAACACCCTCTTCGCTGCAGCCATGTGCTCTGGTCTATGTCTGCGAGGAGCAACATAGCGTGCGAGAATGCTAAGAGGGTATGCAAGGTCAGGTCGAGTGCAGGTCATCAGGTACATGAGGCAGCCAACAAGCTCTGGGTACGGGCCACTCGACTCTACGGACTCATCCGAAGGCAGAGCTGAGAGCGAGTGGCGAGTAGGCAGAGGAGTGGCCTGAGGCGAGGAGTACGTGAAGCCGAAGCGCTGAAGGACCTGCTGCACCATGTGTGACTGAGTCAGGGTAATGGTGCGGCGTGCTCTGTCCCGGGTGATCTGCAAGCCAAGGTAGCTGCGCAATTCACCCAGGTCTGTGCACGTGTGTCTCTTCTGCAGCTCGGACTTCACGTGGGCGAGTCCAGCAGTGTCAGCTGTGGCAAAGACCAAGTTGTCGACGTACACGAGGATGTAGAACGGCGGCAAAGAAGTGTCGGTGCGCAGAAACAGCGACGGGTCGGCAGTAGAGGGAGCAAACCCAAGAGCCGCAAGCGTAGTCCTCAGTGTGTCGTGCTACTCACGCGGTGCCTGGCGGAGACCGTAGACTGGCGGCCGGAGGCTCCACTGGGTGCCAGGAGGAAAAGACCCAGTGAAGCCAGGTGGGCGGCGCAACCAGATCTCCTCGTGCAGGCTGCCCTGCAGGAAAGCTGTGCTGAAGTCAAGAGAGTGAAGCTCGTAGTCACGGTGAGCAGCTATGTGCAGCAGTACCCGAAGAGTGGTCATCTTCGGGGTGGGAGAGAAGGTATGAAAGTAGTCAACTCCCTGCCGCTGACTGAAGCCACGAGCCACGTAACGCGCCTCGAAGACAGGCGGAGAACCCGGCGGCCGCTTCACCCTGAAAATCCACATGCCACTGACGATGTTCGCCCCAGGCGGGGGAACCTCGTCAACGTAGGTGCCTGTGGACTTCCAGGAAGCCATCTCTGCGTCCATAGCTGCCTGCCACTGAGAGGAGTAGGGACCCTCTATCGCCTCCGCGTAAGAGCGCGGAGTCAGGATGTCAAGTGCATCCGGGTCTCCCTCAGGGGTAAGCAGTACAGACACGAGATGAGGTGAAGTAGCAGCCAGACACTGGAACTCCTCCTGCCTGTCTTCAAGGACGTCCGTGCCAAGGGCACACTCACCCCCGACGGACGGAGGACAGACAGACTCAGACTCAGCAACAAAACTAGCGGCGTAGTCTAGGCGACAGCGAGCAGCAAAGTCGACGAGCTCAGCAACTAGGGCAGACGCAGCAGTGGACTCAAAGGAAGGGTCAGTGACAACAGTAGCAAGGAGACGCGTGACAGTAGGACTGGCAGCACGAAGAGAGTCCGACTCCGGGTCGACAAGAGAAGGAAGAGAAGACTCAGGAGGAGAAGGTAAAGGGGCACGCAGAGGAGCAGTGGACGGACATAGAGACATCCGGTGCGTGCCAGGGACAGGAGGAGGACGCTGACGCGAATCGCGACCACTAGTGCGAGCAGCACGGACAGGCGACGCAGGGCGAGACGCAGGCTCACGACGCTCAGCAAGACCTCTAGTAGGGCCAGTGTAGGGAGACGGAGCAGGCAATGGGGAGGCCGGCTGTAACTGTAACTGTGACGGGACAGGCTGTGGACATTCGAAGGGAGGAGGAGGACCAGTAGAAGGCTGGAGACCAAGAACCTGCTGAAGGAGCGGAACGAAGTACGGCCGAGGCCGCGCGGCGACTCCAGACACAGCAGGGACAGCACTAGTACCCCCAGCGGCAGCACCAGAACCAGCAGCACCTCGAGCTCCAGTACCTCCAGCAGCACCAGTAGCACCCCCAGCAGGACCGCCTCCAGGACCGACAGCAGTAGCCTCCGCGCCAACCCCCGCAGGAGCTCCAACTCAAGAAGTACCGTCAGGCCCACCAGCTCCAGTACTCCCAGTACGAGCACCTCCGGGACCCGCAGCACCAGCACCCTCAGCAGAAGCAGAACCTCCAGTACCCGTTGCACCTCCAGCTCCAGCAGCTCGCCTCCAGCGCCGGGCAAAGCACTCACGCAGCTCTTGTGGAGAGCATGGCTCCCGGCGAGACGAAGCACCCGGAGAACCGCGAGGCACAGCACCGCCATACGCCACACGAGCAGGCCCAACTCCCTCACGCTCAGCACCTCCAGGCTCAGCACCTCCAGGCGTAGCACACCCAGGCTTAGCACCCCCAGGCTCAGCACCCCCAGGCTCAGCACTCCCAGGCTCAGTACCCCCCGGCTCAGCACCCCCAGGCTCAGCACCCCCAGGCTCAGCACTCCCAGGCTCAGCACCCCCAGGCTCAGCACTCCCAGGCTCAGTACCCCCAGGCTCAGCACCCCCAGGCGTAGCACCCACATGCTCAGCACCCCCAGAGTCAGCACCCCCAGGCTCAGCACCCTCAGCAGCACCAGAGTCACCAGCGACCTCGACAGGCTCAACATTGTCTACCTGGGACACACCTGAAGGGGCAGGACCCTGAGGGGGGAGGGGGTCTACTGGGGGGGGATCTGGCACAAGGAAGAGCGGTGGCTGGGGGAGGGACGGAGTGCGGTAGGGGAAGAGACGGTAGTAGGGGACCGACTCGTTGAACGTGACGTCCTGGGAGGACAGAACACGGCGAGAGGTGGGGTGGTAGAACTGCCACCCTGGCGCGTCAGGGGGGAAACCCAGGAAGACGCAGGGAGCAGCACGAGGGGACAGCTTGTCCGCAGACAAGTCGCGGACAAACGCCCGAGATCCCCAGACACGGAACGCAGACGCATCGCCAACCTTCCCCGTCCACAGCAAAGCTGGTGAGGTCTCCGGCATGGAGACCCTGGGCTGAAGGTTGATCTGATGCGCCGCGTACCGGACCGCAAACGGCCACAGAAAATGGGGGGCAGCCGCATGCATCATGGACGTACGGGCGACGTCCATGACCATGCCAATGCGGCGCTCAGCAATCCCATTTTGCTGTGGAGAGTCCGGAAGCGTGAAGGTCTGGCGGATGCCTCGTGCACGACAGTAGGCTCGCAGAAGGCCAGAGGAGAACTCTCCGCCTCTGTCAGAGTGCAGACGCAGAACAGGAAAGTCCGAGCCGAAGCTCCGCGTGAGCTGGAGACGAGCTGCGCGGATCCAGTCGATCAACACCTCAGTGACATCACCCTTGCTGCGCAAGGGGAAGACTGTGGTGTAACGCGAGTAGTCGTCAACCACCAGCAGGAAGTAGCGCTCGTGACCCTGTCCACAGACGCGGGCCGGGCCCCACACATCCATGTGAAGCGTTTGCAGCGGGGCCTCTGTCGGAGGAAACTGAGAGGAGTGAGGGGCAGCCCGCTGCCGCCCCTCGACACAGGGACGCAGGTAGGGCCAGGCCCCGGAGGAAGGGGAGGGAGGGACCGGGGAAGACCAGAGACAAGGACACGGGAGGCCATGCTTCGGAGACGAAGCAAGGAGGGGTGTTCAGAGGAGAGTCTCGTGAGACAGGAGACGACACGAGCAGGGGGCAGACTCAGGACCAGACCTGGACGCTGCAGCAAACACCTGACCCGACGCTGCTACCTGACCAGACGCAGTGACTGGAGGAGACGCAGTGGTTAGCGTGTACAGGCTCGACCCCGGCCGACGTGTAAACGTGGCCAGGTGTCGGCCTGTCCGAGCGTCCGTGTAGTGGGTCACCCACTGACTCGCAGGAGTGAACTGGTGAACCCCCGCACCCTGTAGGTCAGCACCACTCACCAAGTTCGTAGAGAACGAGGGGAGGTAAAGACCAGTCAGGGTGCCAGAGGGGGCCGCCGGACACGGGAGGACAGTGGAGAAGTGAGCAAGGACAGGACCCCCAGAGGGGTCTGCCAGAGAGACTGCAACTGGCCGACCAAGCGGCGTGAGTGTGGTGCGGTCTCGAAAGAAGGAGCGGGAAGCCCCCGAGTCAAGAGTGAAGGTGTAAGAGGCCGGAGCCGTCGCGGTACCTGAGAGAGCAGACTCACCCGCACCTGGGGATGCAGACTCACTAGCACCTAGAGCAGCAGCCGCACCTGTACCTGGAGCAGGAGACTCACTAGCACCTAGAGCAGCAGCCTCACCAGCAGCTAGAGCAGCAGGCTCTATACCCGGGTCAGGCGGTACGCACTGGTGACCGGCACGGTCAGCACTAGTAGGCAATGCATACATGGCAATGAGAATAGCATCATAGTCAAGAGCAAATATATCTACCCTCTGCCTAAGCAACTCCACCCAGTCGGGGAGCTCAGCCTTGTCGCCAAACTCGGTACGCCAGGCGTCGCTCAGACGGGCGAAGCAGCGGGATTGTGTGTGACTAGGTGTCCCACAAGGCTGACCAGTCCGAGCACCAGTGCGAATTACGTAAGAGCAGCGAACAGAACTGAGAGACCCTCTACTCTGAGCGTACCACTCACGAAGCTGCTGGGGCGTGAGAGACGCGCGTGGGCGTCGCTGGAGCTGCATCTGGCCGCCGCCAGTAGTAGTAGCAGCAGTAGTGGTAGCAGTAGCAGCGCCGCCACCCCTACAACCCCAACCAGCGTACCAGTCACGCAACTGGTGGGGCGTGAGGGACTCACGCGGACGTCGCTGGGGCTGCATCTGGCTCCGCCAGTAGAAGCAGGAGCAAGAGTAGCAGCAGTAAGGCAGGAAGCCAGGCAGGCCGAAAGGCAGGCAGGCAGGCAAGCAGGCGGCGGGCAGCGCGCCAGCAGGGCAGGGGCTCACCAGTGGTGGGAAGAGCAGTGTGAGGATCTGGGATCGAGCTCAGAAAAGATGATTCAAATTGAATTGAATTGAATGTTCACCTGGGTACAACACGAGGCTATATATAGGCTCGACACAAGGCCCCGTAACCAGGTGTTACGCGAAGGTTCCGCGGGCCGTGTAGCGTCCCGAACGGATCCTTACCGAATTCGGTAGAAGGCAATTCGGTGGCAACCGAAAAGCCAGAATTCGGTGCACGCAACCTAGCTCGGTGCTATAGCTATAACAAAATATAGGAAAGCACCTAGCCTAGGAAATTAAGCAATTCATGCATGCATATAATTATCCTATGCTAGAAATAGCATGATAAAGTAAAGGCAAGCAAGCATAGCTGGCATAAGCCGTCGTACTCTCACACGTCCCCCCCTTAAAGCTGGGTGGCGTGAGATACACCCTGCTTGACAAGATAGTCCTTGAGAGCACGGCGTGCGTTGCCCATATCAGCTTCTGCAACCCAACTGTCCTCAGTGGGGTCGTATCCCTTCCAGCGTATCAGGAACTCGAGGGTCTTGCCGCCGCGGCACCGATGAGAGAGAACGCGCTCGATCTCGTACTCGGGTTCATCTTGTACAAGAACAGGTGGAGGTGGCGGTAGCTGCCGTCCCTGGAACTGTTGGTTGGGGTCCTTGTAGGGTTTCAGTAGCTGCACATGGAAAGCATTGTGAAGCTTCCACGTATCTGGTAAGCGCAAGCGGAATGTAACTGGTGTCACCTGTGCCTCAACAAGAAAAGGACCACAGAAGCGAGGCCGGATTTTGGATGGGAGGTGAGACAGGTTCAAGTTGCGCGTGTCAAGAAGCACCTGATCTCCGACTGCTACTGAGTGATCACGTCGCTGACGATCGGCATACTGCTTCTGGGAGGTCTGCATCATGGTGAGTCTTCGCTGAGTCTTCTCCCATAGCTGCTGCATGGTGGTGACGAAGTCATGTGCGGCTTGGACGTGTGCCGGTGTAGTTGGCTGCTGTGGTGTGAGTGGTTCCCGTCCGTAACACAGGAAGAAAGGAGTTTTCCCTGTGGCCGCATGTGATGCATTGTTGTAAGCGAACTCTAGGGTTGGTAACTGTGTGTCCCAGTGGCTGACGTCGTCTTTGCAAGCTGTGCGCAGTAACTGTTCAACCACTTGATTGAGTCGCTCTGTCTGTCCGTCAGTCTGGGGGTGGTATGCTGAAGACATTGCAAGCTTTGTCCCCAACAGTCCCATGAGCTCCTTCCAGAACTTACTCGTGAATTTGGGGTCTCTGTTTGAGATGAGTGTAGCGGGGATGCCGTGGATGGTGATGATGCGGTCGAAGAAGAGTCGAGCAGTTGCTTCAGCTGTAGCTGTGGCGTTGGTCGGTATGAAGTGACCCATTTTGGAGAACTTATCGATCACCACGAGGATGGAATCATGTCCCCGTGAGGTCGAAGGAAGCCCTGTGATGAAGTCGAGGCTAACGACCTGCCATGGCTGCTCCGGTACGGATAGAGGCTGAAGTAACCCTGCTTTTTTCTGCTTGCTGCTCTTCATCCGCTGGCACGTGTCGCAAGAGGTGACGAACTGCTGCACGTCTGCTGCCATCCCGGGCCAGTAGTAATACTTCTCTATCCCTGCTAACGTCTTGTTGCTCCTAAAATGTCCCGCGCAAGGTACGTCGTGAAACTCCTCCAATAGGATCTGCCGTAGCGGGGCGTAATTCGGTACCCAAATCTTTCCTTAACCCTTCCTTACAGCTAAGTCTTTCTCCCACTGTAATAGCTTCTTGGTCTGTGCTGTAGCAATCTCTGCGTCCATGGAGTACCCATGTTGGAAAAGACCCTTGAGCAGAGGGTTCATCCCGTCGAGCTGGATGCCCGCTACATGTCCGGGGCGGCTCAACGCGTCTGCCTTGTTGTGTAGCCCGGGCTTGTAGACGATGTCGTAGTGGAAGTGAGTTTCCAGGAAGTCCACCCACCGCACCTGTCGTCGTGAGAGTGTCGGCTGTGACTTCAGGTATTTGAGACTGCAGTGGTCAGTATAGACTGTAGTCTTGGCTCCCTCTAGGTAACACCTCCACGCCTTGAAGGCTATGACTATCGCTAAGGCTTCCTTGTCGTGAATGGGGTAGTTTAGTTCTGCTCCGTGTAGCTTCTTACTGAGGTAGGCGATGGGCTGCAAACCGCGTCCGTGATCCTGCATCAGTACTGCTCCGACTGCTTGGTCACTAGCGTCTGCTTCCACCACGTAGTCCTTGTCTGGATCCGGCAAGATGAGTACTGGCGCTGTAGTCAGTGCTGTCTGTAGCTGCTCCATGGCTTGCTGATGAAGGGTATCCCATTTGTAGGGCGTATCCTTTTTCAGTAGGTCGGTTAGTGGCGCTGCTATCTTAGCGTACTGCGGCACGAACCTGTTGTAGTAGTTGGCGAAGCCTAGGAACTGCTGTAACTCCTTCACGTTCTCTGGTACTTTCCACTTCTTGACGGCTTCGATCTTCCGTGGGTCCACGTGTACGCCCTCGGCACTCACCATGTGCCCGAGAAACTGCACCTTCTTCAGGGCGAAGTCGCTCTTTGACAGCTTCACGTAGAACTTGTTTTTCCGCAGGATCTCGAACACCTTCCGCAAATGCTCCACGTGCTCCTTCATGTTCTTGGAGTAGATGAGAATGTCGTCCAGGTACACCACCACGCATTCGTCCAGCAGGGGTCGTAAGATGTGATTCATCTCTGCCTGAAACGTTGCTGGTGCGTTGCAGAGTCCGAACGGCATCACCAAGTATTCGTAGGAGCCGTATCTGGTACGGAACGCTGTCTTGTGGACGGAGTTGTCTGCCATCTTGATCTGCCAGTAGCCCGATCGTAGGTCCAGTTTCGAAAATACTTTTGCTCCACGCAGTTGATCGAGTAGGTCGTCTATGCGCGGTATGGGATATTTGTTTTTGACTGTCTGTTTGTTGAGTGCGCGGTAGTCGATGCACATCCGTAGACTGCCGTCTGGTTTTGGAGTGAAGAGAACTGGTGCGCCGTAGGGAGAGGTGGATGGGCGGATCAGTTGTCTGTCCAGTAGATACTCTATCTGTTTCTTCATGTCTGTTAGTTCAGTCGGACTCAGTTGGTATGGTGCACGTGAGACGGGTTTCGCACCTGGTTCCTCCACGATCTCGTGCTCGTGGGTGCGTGCTGGAGGTACGCCCGCAGGTAGGTCGTCGGGCATTATATCCTTGTACTGCTCCAAGACCTCTTTCACTGCTGCAGGTAGCTCGAAACTCGGCTTCTCCTCCTCTGCTGCTGCCATAACCAGTGCTAGGTAACCCGTGTTACTCTTGTTCACCGTCTGTTCGAACCGTGCCAGTGTCGTTTCAGGTACGTCCCCTGTATCCGTCCAGCTTCGCAGCTCCACTCGTTTCCCGTTGTTTTAGATGCACACCTTGCTGTTGACCCAATCGATCTTGGGGTTGAACTGCTTCAGGAAATCTCGCCCCAAGATAAAATCTAATCCTTTGATGTTGGTGAATGGTAGCTTCGGCTTCCACCTCAACGCACCTATATGCAGTTGCAGTGATGCTTCGCCGTGGATAGGAAGCTTCGTACCGTCCACCATGGTTGCTGAAAACTGGGTCTCTTCCGCCTTCTCTCCAATTTTCTCCAATGCTCCGCGGTCACACACCGAGTGAGATGCACCGCTGTCCACCAGTGCCTGGAGGCGTCGCCCATTGCATAACACCTCGAGGAGTAGTGGTTTCTGCTGTGCTGAGTAGCCAAAGAGGGTCTCGTTAACAGGATCATAGGGTACATCAAACTTAATACCTTCCCTTTTTCCTATACTTGACTCAGCGCTTTCCAACTTCACCTGGGAGGATTTTTCCGAGGCTTGTATAATTTTTCCTGAGCCTGGATGTCTCCTCTAAGCCTTGGCAGCTGTGTAGGCTTCACCTGTGGGCGACGGGGAGCCTTAACACTGTGTTGCGGGGAGAGAATATTAATTCCACGGAACGCACGACCCTTTTCTACGCTCCGTAGTACTTTGCCCAACTTCTCAGGTACCTGAATAATTTCTAAAGGCTTTTTCTTGGCCTCTAGACCTCTCCTGAATTTTTTGAAGGCTTGTAAACCACGAGAAGCAATATTCTTCGTTAGAGCATCTTTATAGGATACTTTTAACGAATTCTTACTTTCGTGGGTGTTCGGCTGGAGTTTCCCGGTCGGTGCAGAGTCTGTCAAACATTATATGTTTGTGTGGTTCTAGGCTGTAGTGGGTCACACCATAGGGGGTACACCAGTTTAGGGTTTCATATTTGTACTGTTGTTCTTGTTAGTCACACACATTCCTGTTTCTCATTCTAACATGGTATTACGAGCCTAGGTTCCACCTAGGACCGGAACGTTAGGGCCCACCGTTTCCGCTAGCCGCGCCCTCGTGCGCCGCCTTTTCCTCGCGCCCTCGTGCGCCTCGTTCCTAGCGTCGCCCCTTCAGGCCCCTCACGGCCCCTCGCGTCGCCCCTTACGGCCTCTCACGGCCCCGTCTTAAGACCCGGCGCTAGCCCCTTAAGGCCCCGCGTCGGCCCCGCGCTAGCCTCTCACGGCCCCCTATGGCCCCGCGCTAGCCCCGAACGGCCCCGTGTAGCCCCGCGCTAGCCTCCCACGGCCCACCTACGGCCCCGCGCTAGCCTCCTACGGCCCCGATTGGCCCCGCGCTAGCCTCGAACGGCCCCGTGCGGCCCCCGCGCTAACCTCCCACGGCCCCGTAAGGCCCCGCGCTAGCCTCCCACAGCCCCTTCAGGCCCCGCGCTAGCCTCCCACGGCCCCTTAAGGCCCCGCGCTAGCCTCCTACGGCCCCTAAATGGCCCCGCGCTAGCCCCGACCGGCCCCCGAACGGCCCCTCCCGCGCTCGCCCCTCTACGGCCGAGCCGCACAGCGCGACCCCAGCTGCACCGCGCGACCCGAGCCGAACCGCGCGACCCAGCCGAGCCGCGCCGCCCCAGCCGAGCCGCGCCGCCCTAGCCGAGCCGCGCCGTCCTAGCCGGGCCGCGCCCTCCTTACCTGAGCAGCAGCACCACTACTGCTACTGCTACTGCTACTACTACCGCTGCTGCTGCTGCTACTGCTACTGCTACTGCTACTTCTGCTACTGCTACTTCAGCTATGGCTAGCCCTCCAGTTCTCTCGTTCGATGCTGAGGGCCGCCCGATTAAGTTTGAGACCTGGCTCGATGATCTGCACCTGTTCCTCCAGCTCACTGCCAGAGAGGATATCTCGCTGTACGATCACGCACTAGGCACAGTCCCTCCTCCTGCTACTACTGCTGCTGCTACTGCTCGCTCACAGTGGCAGACTCGCGATGCCCACGCCCGCTTTGCTATTCGCAACTCCCTGCCAGTCGACGAGCGCGAGCACTTTGGCCAGCATCAGACTGCGCAGGCCCTGTACACTGCTGTAGTTGCGCGCTACTCCTCCCCGGCCTCAGCTGCACTAGGCCGCCTCTCGCTTCCCTACCTGTTCCCCGACCTGTCCGCCTTCCAGACAGTCGCTGACCTCATCACTCACCTCCGCACTAGTGATGCCCGCTTCCGTGCAGCCATGCCCGCTGAGTTTCTTGCCTCCAGCCCTCCCCCGCTCTGGCTCACTCTCTACCACCTAGTCACCCGCCTCCCTGACACTCTGCGTACAGTCAGGGACCACTTCCTAGCTCGCTGCCCCACTGAGCTCACCATTACCGCTCTAGAGAAGGAACTACTTGCAGCTGAGAAGAGTATTGTAGCTGTAGGTACCTCTCGTGGCGACCCCCGCACCCCTTTCTTCGAGGGGTGTTCCCCCTCCCCCCTGCTCCCCTCTGTCGCCTCTGCTGCTGCTGTCGACCTCCTTGGTGCTGAGCAGGTCGGCTCTGCGTCCGCTCCTAGCGGGCGTCGCAGCGGCAAGGGCAGGGGAGGCAAGGGCGGTGGGGGTGATGGCGGGGGAGGCGGTGGTGGGGGTGGTGGCGGCGGTGGGGGTGGTGGCGGGGCTGGAGGGGCTAGTGGCAGCGGTGGGAGTGGTGGAGGCAGCGGCGGCGGCGGTGGCCGGGGTGGGGGCGGTGGTGGTGGCGGCAGTGGACGTGGAGGCGGCAGGGGCGGTGGTGGTCGTGGTGGAGGCGGCGGTGGTGGTCGTGGAGGCTCTGGCACTGGCCAGAGCGCGCAGCACCCTCAGTCCTCCCAGGAGCTTCGTGAGTGGTACTTACAGCACGGGGGTGGGGGGGGTAGCCTTAGCTGCACGTACGTCATCCGCACTGGTCGCCGCAAGGGACAGACGTGCGGGAGGGCGCACACTGCGCAGCGCTGCTTCTCTCGCCTAGATGACGCGTGGCGTGCTAAGTTTCCTGACGCTCCTGAGCTCCCTCAGTGGGCTGATCTCCTCAAGAAGGATATCGATATCTATGCTCTTGATTTTGATGTTATTCTCAAAGCCATGTATGCATTGACTATTAGTGGAGAGGAGGACCAGTACCTGTGTGTTCCGCCTGACCCAGGCATCCGCACGAGTGAGGCTGCAGCCCTAGGTGCTTGCGTGTCTGCTGCCCCAGGTGCTAGTGAGGCTACTGCTCTAGGTGCTTGTGTGTCCGCCACCCCAGGTACTACTGAGTCCACTGAGGCACTGCACACCTTCACTCTAGACTCACGCGCTTCGCGCTGTTTCTTTCGTGACCGCACTGCTCTTGAGCCCCTTGCTCGACCAGTCGCTGTCTCGCTCGCTGACCCCTCTGGGGGTCCGGTCATTGCGACCTCCTCCACTGTCCTTCCTTGTCCTGCTGTCCCGTCGGGCACACTGTCAGGTCTCCACCTCCCCTCGTTCTCTACGAACTTGGTGGCGGGTTGTGCGCTTCAGGATGGGGGTGTTCACCAGTTCACCCCTGCCTACGAGCGTGTGACACACTGCACGTGTGCTCGGACGGGCCGTCACCTGGCTACCTTCACTCGGCAGCCGGGGTCGGACCTGTACACACTGACCACTGAGTCCCCTCAGGTAGCTGCGTCTGCGTCTGTGTCTGCGTCAGGTCAGCTGTCTGCCCCCTGCTCGTGTCGCTCTCTAGCGCACAAGACTGTCCTCTGGCACCACCGACTTGGTCACCCGTCAGTGCAGCGCCTTCGGGGCATGCACTCCCGGTACCTTGTCTCTGGTCTTCCTCGCGTACTCCCTCCCCTCCCACCCTCCCTTGCTCCTGCTTGTCTTCCCTGTGTTGAGGGGCGGCAGCGCGCTGCCCCTCACTCCTCCTCGTTCCCCCCGGCGACAGCTCCTTTGCAGACGCTCCACATGGACGTGTGGGGCCCAGCCCGCGTTCGTGGTCAGGGCCAGGAGAGGTACTTCTTGATCGTCGTTGACGACTACTCACGCTACACCACGGTCTTCCCCTTGCGCACCAAGGGTGAAGTCCCTGATGTCCTGATCCCTTGGATCAGCAGAGCACGTCTTCAGCTGCGAGAGCGTTTTCGCTCGGAGTTTCCTGTCCTGCGCTTGCACTCTGACAGAGGTGGCGAGTTCTCCTCCGACCTCTTGGCAGCCTACTGTGCCGAGCACGGCATTCGCCAGTCGTTCACGCTTCCGGCCTCTCCACAGCAGAATGGGGTTGCTGAGCGCCGCATTGGCTTGGTCATGGAGGTCGCTCGTACCTCCTTAGTCCACGCGGCTGCCCCCCACTTTCTGTGGCCGTTTGCGGTCCGGTACGCTGCGCATCAGCTCAACCTCTGGCCCCGTGTCTCCGCTCCGGAGACCTCGCCCACACTGCTGTGGACGGGGGAGGTTGGCGATGCGTCACGCTTCCGTGTCTGGGGATCCCGAGCTTTTGTTCGCAACACGTCTGCGGACAAGCTCTCCTCCCGCACTGCTCCCTGTGTCTTTCTTGGCTTTGTCCCGGATGCGTCTGGCTGGCAGTTTTACCACCCCGCCTCGCACCGCGTCTTCCCCTCTCAGGACGTTACTTTTGACGAGTCCGTGCCCTTCTACCGCCTCTTCCCCTACCGCACTGCCCCGCTCCCTCCCCCGCCTCTCTTCCTTGCGCCAGGTGCTGCAGTGGTAGACCCCCTTCCCCCTCAGGGTGCCGCTCCCTCAGGTGTCTCTCAGGTAGACCCGGTTGAGCCTGCCGAGGTAGCTGTCGACTCGCGTCCTGCTAGAGGTGCTGAGCCTGAGCGTGCGGAGCCTGAGCGTGCGGAGCCTGAGCGGGTGGAGCCTGGGGGTGCTGAGTCTGGGGGTGCTGAGACTGGGGGTGCTGAGCCTGGGGGTGCTGGGTCTGGGGGTACTGAGCCTGGCGTTGCTGAGTCTGGGGGTGCTGAGCCTGGTGGTGTTGCAGTTGACTGTGAGGCGCCTGGAGGACCTCCCTCTTTGCAGCAGCTACGTGAGTGGTACTCACGGTACTGCAGCCTCCGGCAGGGTACGTCTCGGGCTCGTGGTGCTACTGGAGTTGGTACTCGTGTTTCCCCACCACGGCGAGAGCCGCCCTCTTCCCCACAGCTTCGAGAGTGGTACGCTCGGCACATCAGTCTACGGAGTGGAGCTGCTGGTGCTGGGGTCCCCGGAGTTGACGCTGCTGCGGGTGCTGCGGACCCTGGTGATGGAGGTGCTGCTGCTGCTGGCGGTGCTGCTAGAGGTGCTGCTCGTACTGAGGACCCGGGCGTTGGAGCTGCTGTGGGTGCTGCAGACCCTGCTGCTGGAGGTGCTGCTGGTGCTGCTGGAGGTGCTGCTGCAGCCGCTGGAGTGGGGGACCCGGAGGGTGGAGCTTCTGCTGGTGCTGAGGACCCTGCCGCTGGTGTCTCTACTGGTTCGGGAGTTGCTGCATGGCCACGGCCGTACTTCGTTCCGCTCCTTCAACAGGTTCTTGGTCAGACTCCTCCTCCTTGTCCTCCTCTCGCCTTAGAGTGTCCGCCGTCTGTCCAGTCACAGCCACAGTTACCGCCTGCCTCCCCACTCCCAGTGCCTACTCCTTACACTGGTCCGACTGGAGGTCTTGCTGAGAGACGTGAGCCTGCGTCACGTCCTGTGTCACCTGCGTCTCGTCGAGCGTCGCCTGTTCGTGCTACTACCACTGGTAGTCGTGTCCAGCGTCAGCGTCCTCCTGCTGTCCCAGGCACTCACCAGATGGCGCTTCGTCAGTCCACTGCTCCACAGCGTGTCGCTCTCCCGTCGCCTCCTTCGTCCTCTCTTCCTGCTCTTGCTGACCCGGAGTCAGACACCCTTCGCGCTGCCAGTCCTACTGTCACACGTCTCCTGGCTACAGTTGTCACTGACCCTTCCTTTGAGTCCGCTGCTGCGTCTGCCTTAGTCACTGAGCTTGTCGACTTTGCAGCTGCGTGTCGTCTAGACTACGCTGCGAGTCTTGTTGCTGAGTCTGAGTCTGTCTGTCCTCCGTCCGTCGGGGGTGAGTGTGCTCTTGGCACGGACGTTCTTGAGGACAGACAGGAGGAGTTTAGTTACCTTGCCGCTGCTTTGCCCCATCTCGTGTCCATGCTTGTTGCCCCTGAGGGAGACCCGGATGCACCAGACATCCCGACCTCACGCTCTTACGCAGAGGCGATGGCCGGTCCCTACTCCTCTCAGTGGCAGTCAGCCATGGACACAAAGATGGCTTCCTGGAAGTCCACTGGCACCTACGTCGACGAGGTTCCCCCACCTGGGGCGAACATCGTCAGTGGCATGTGGATTTTCAGGGTGAAGCGGCCGCCGGGCTCTCCGCCTGTCTTCAAGGCGCGTTACGTTGCACGAGGCTTCAGTCAGCGAGAGGGAGTTGACTTCTTCCAGACCTTCTCCCCGACCCCGAAGATGACCACTCTTCGGGTTCTGCTACACGTCGCCGCTCAGCGTGACTACGAGCTCCACTCTCTTGACTTCAGCACAGCTTTCTTGCAGGGCAGCCTGCACGAGGAGATCTGGCTGCGCCGCCCACCTGGCTTCACTGGGTCGTTTCCTCCTGGTACCCAGTGGAGCCTCAGGCGACCAGTCTACGGTCTCCCCCAGGCGCCACGTGAGTGGCATGACACACTGAGGACTACACTTGCGGCTCTTGGGTTCGCTCCTTCTACTGCTGACCCGTCGCTGTTTCTACGCACCGACACCTCACTGCCGCCGTTCTACATCCTCGTGTACGTCGACGACTTGGTCTTTGCCACTTCTGACACAGCTGGTCTCGCTCACGTGAAGTCCGAGCTGCAGAAGAGACACACGTGCACTGACCTGGGTGAACTGACAAGCTATCTTGGCTTGCGGATCACCCGGGACAGAGCACGGCGCACCATCACCTTGACTCAGTCACACATGGTGCAGCAGGTCCTTCAGCGCTTCGGCTTCACGTACTCCTCGCCTCAGTCCACTCCTCTGCCTACGGGACACTCGCTCTCAGCTCTGCCTTCGGATGAGTCCGTAGAGCCGAGTGGTCCGTATCCAGAGCTTGTGGGCTGCCTCATGTACCTGATGACCTGCACTCGACCTGACCTTGCATACCCTCTCAGCATCTTAGCACGCTATGTCGCTCCCGGCCGTCACCGGAAGGAGCACATGGATGCAGCGAAGAGGGTGTTGCGCTACTTGTGCAGTACGTCGGGCATGGGGCTAGTGCTTGGAGGGCGAGACCGGCCTGTTCTCACTGGGCACTCAGACGCTTCTTGGGCAGACGACCAGGCTACTCAGCGGTCGTCTCAGGGTTACACCTTCAGTCTTGGCTCTGGCTCTGTCTCTTGGCGTTCTACTCGTTCCTCTTCTGTTCTCGGCTCTAGCTGTGAGGTTGAGATCTACGCCACGGCCATGGCTGCCCAGGAGCTTCGCTGGCTCACCTACCTGCTGACTGACCTTGGAGAGCAGCCTAGTTCTCCTCCAGTGCTGTACGTCGACAACAAGGCAACCATAGCCTTGTGTCAGGAGCACAGACTGGAGCACAGGATGAAGCACATTTCTCTGCGTTACTTTCTAGCTCGAGAGCTTCAGCAGCGTGGTCAGCTTCTTCTGCGTTACGTGGCCACTGAGGCCAACACTGCTGATGTGTTCACCAAGGCGCTTCCGCCTGTTGACCATCAGCGTTTTTGCACTCTTCTCGGCCTTGTGCCGACTATTCCTCACTTGCTTACTTCTTGACCTTGCCTGTACTGTGATCATTATATATATACCTGCATGTTTGCCCTTGCTAGGTTGTGATCATTGTACCTCTTGCTTTGTTATAAAACTGCATGTGAACAAGTCTTGTGACCGCTTACTTGTGCTCGGAATTTGTGTGGAATCCTCGAGATCCACCCTGAGCTTGTTTGCCTTGCTTTGCCTTGACTGGTCTTGTGACCCCTAGGTCTCCCCCACTTTGCCTATGGGGGTGTGTCAAACACCATAGGGGGTACACCAGTTTAGGGTTTCATATTTGTACTGTTGTTCTTGTTAGTCACACACATTCCTGTTTCTCATTCTAACATGGTATTACGAGCCTAGGTTCCACCTAGGACCGGAACGTTAGGGCCCACCGTTTCCGCTAGCCGCGCCCTTGTGCGCCGCCTTTTCCTCGCGCCCTCGTGCGCCTCGTTCCTAGCGTCGCCACGGAACGCACGACCCTTTTCTACGCTCCGTAGTACTTTGCCCAACTTCTCAAGTACCTGAATAATTTCTAAAGGCTTTTTCTTGGCCTCTAGACCTCCCCTGAATTTTTTGAAGGCTTGTAAACCACGAGAAGCAATATTCTTCGTTAGAGCATCTTTATAGGATACTTTTAACGAATTCTTACTTTCGTGGGTGTTCGGCTGGAGTTTCCCGGTCGGTGCAGAGTCTTTTTTCGCGGAGCCTCCATTTGCCTCGGCGATTTCCCCTGATGCCGGCCGGTCGTGACGTTTTAAATTCGCGCCATCATTTTCTCCTTTTTTCACCCGCTCTGAAGTCGCCACGTCGTCGCCTTTTCCTGTTTTTCGGGTCTTTACGCGATCGCCAGGTCGATCCGCGGCTACTGGCGATTCCCGTTTTTTTACTTCGGGGGTGCTCCACTGTTTCCGTCCCGGAGTGCCGCACGTGCTTTCTTCATTTTGTAGCACGACAAAAACTGATGTCCTGCTGCGCCGCAAAATTCGCATTTTGTCGGCTGCTGCTTCGCGTCGTATTTGTCGATATCCATCGGTTCGGTGAACGTGGGGGGTGCCGATCGCTCCGTGCCGAATGTACGGTTCGGCGTGAAGCGTCGTGTTTCGGGTTGACTTCGAGTCAGCGCGTCGTATCGCTCGGCAGCACGCACGATGTCTCTGTAGCTGTTGTAATTCGCCGCAATCACCTGCCGCCGAATCTCCATTTTTAATCCTTCGGTGTACGCCTGGATTTTTTCGCCTTCGGTCAGGTCGGTGATGCGGTTGAACAGTAACTCCATCTGCTGCGTGTACTGTGTTACACTACTGTATTGCTTGTGTCGGTGTATCTGCTGCCGCGCCATGTAGGTTGTATTAATTGGTTCGAAACGCTCGATTAAATCTGCCCGAAACTGCTGCCACGTTTTCTCCCCGCAGGCTACGTCGGTGTAGTAAATCAATTCGAGAGCCGGTCCACGTAACAGTGTCGCTGCGAGCCGAATCCTTGTTGCGTCGTGTTGCGGGGTCGAACAGCTAATGGCCTCGAAGTAAATTTCAAGGGTGGCCACGAATCGCCTGACGTCGGATCCCTTCGCGCTTGGATCGAACGCCTCCGGGAGCCTCGGTCGTGCTGCTTCGAGGTTCGGCGACAGTGGTGCCATTGGTCCGTGAAATGTCGCTATCGCCACTGCTGCTGGAGTTGTCGGTGCTGCAGTCGCTGTGGTCGGTGCTGCTGCGGTGGCGAACCCTGGTTGGCTTGTCAGAAAAGCCTCGAGTCAACGAAGCGTCGCCTGCGTCTGCTCCATGTCGGTGCGGAGGCTCGCAATGTCGCTCGTAGTCGCGTAGTTGTCGCCTTGGCCCTCCATTTGGTGATTTACACGAAGATTCGTGACGAAAATAATCGAATTCTAGGTGCTGGTCGACTTACTGCGAGTCAAATTGACTGTAGAATCGACGAGCGCGAATTCTGTAGTTTGCGTAAATCTCCCTTAGGCGAAATTCGCGTCCGATCTTGGCCGTTGAGGAGAAATCGATCCGACGCTCCAAATTCCAACTTTTTTGGGTGAAATTCTCTGGGCCGTTGAGATGAAACTCGATCGAACGGTCGAAACTCCAAACTTTCCACCAGTAAATCTGAGGGGTGTTCGAAAACCGAATCAAGGGGGACTTAGAAAAATTGCGCGGAGCTGGTTTTACATACCCGTATCGGCGCTTTCGTCGTCGCCCCCGCGGTTTTTAAAGGCCGGAACTAAGCGGTTGAAGACCTCGCGTGTAAACCCGCTCTGATTACCAAGTGTGAGGATCTGGGATGGAGCTCTGAAAAGATGATTCAAATTGAATTGAATTGAATGTTCACCTGGGTACAACACGAGGCTATATATAGGCTCGACACAAGGCCCCGTAACCAGGTGTTACGCGAAGGTTCCGCGGGCCGTGTAGCGTCCCGAACGGATCCTTACCGAATTCGGTAGAAGGCAATTCGGTGGCAACCGAAAAGCCAGAATTCGGTGCACGCAACCTAGCTCGGTGCTATAACTATAATAAAATATAGGAAAGCACCTAGCCTAGGAAATTAAGCAATTCATGCATGCATATAATTATCCTATGCTAGAAATAGCATGATAAAGTAAAGGCAAGCAAGCATAGCTGGCATAAGCCGTCGTACTCTCACAAGCAAGCTCGGCGACTCGGCGACTCGGCGACTCTGCGGTGCGGGCGGCTCGGGCGGCTCGGCGGCACGGTGGCTCGGCAGCAACTGCGGCTCGGCGGCTCGGCGGCTCGGGCGACTCGGGTGGCTCGGCGGCAACCGCGGCTCGGCGACTCGGCGGCTCGGGCGGCTCGGGCGGCTCGGCGGTACGGCGGCTCGGCAGCAACTGCAGCTCGGCGGCTCGGCGACCCGGCGGCTCGGGCGGCTCAGGTGGCGCTGCGGCTCGGGCAGCTCGGGTGGCTCGGGCGGCTCGGTAGCAGCTCGGCGGCGCCGGCGGCTCGGTGGTGACGGCGGGGCCGCTTGGGGACGGCGGCGGGGCCGGGTGGAGCGGCGACGGGGCCAGCAGAGGTGGCGCCGGGGCCGCAGGGTAGGTGACGGGGCCAGCAGAGGCGGCGCCGGGGCCGGGAAGGGCGGCGCCGGGGCCGCACAGGTAGGCGACGGGGCCAGTAGAGGCGGCGCCGGGGCCGGTAAGGGCGGCGTTGGGGCCAGCAGAGGTGGCGCCGGGGCCGGGAAGGGCAGCGCCGGGGCCGCACGGGTAGGCGATGGGGCCAGCAGAGGCGGGGCCGGGTCGGGAAGGGCGGCGTCGGGGTCGCCGGGGTAGGCGACGGGGCCAGCCGAGGTGGCGCCGGGGCCAGGAAGGGCAGAGCCGGGGCCGCAGGGGCAGGCGACGGGGCCAGCAGAGGCGGAGCCGGGTCGGGAAGGGCGGCGTCGGGGTCGCCGGGGTAGGCGACGGGGCCAGCCGAGGTGGCGCCGGGGCCAGGAAGGGCGGAGCCGGGGCCGGGATGGGCGGCGCCGAGGCCGCAGGGGTAGGTGACGGGGCCGCTAGGGCGGCGGATCGGGGCCGCGAGGGCGGCGCGACGCGGCCGCTAGGGCGGCGCGACGAGATGGGGCCGCGACGGGGCAGCGAGGGGTCGCGCACGGCTCCCCTGGGCGCCGCGACGGGGTAGCGGGGAGTGGCGCGCCTAGAAGGAACGGGGCCGCGCGCCTCGGGGCGCGCGCTAGAGAGAAAATCGCCGCGCGCCGTTGAAAAATAGGTCGCACGCCACGGGGCGTGCGACAGATCGAGTAGCAGCGGAAGCAGTAGTAGGGCCCACAGGCTAGGAGCATATGTGCTTTGAAACCATGTGAAAATGAACGAGGATGAATGCACTATGAAAGAGTTGGGTACAAGTACTTACCCTAATTGGGTTGTACCCCATATAGGCTACCCCACTGCAGCCTACACAAAAGCATAAGCTATAATGTTATGACATTCTTCGCTGCCCCTGCGCTGCCCGCTGTCCCCCGTGCCTCTGATGGCGCCCCACCCCTGCTCTTGCCCGTTCTCCTGGATTAGGGTTTGGGGGTGGGGGGTATGGGGGTGCAGCTTCTGTGTGCCGTCCCCTACTCCTCCTCCTCCTCCGTCTCCCAGTGCTGCAGCTGCCGCTAAGGGGGGTGGACCTGTTGGAGCCGTCGGAGTGGTACTAAGGGGGGTGAAGGGGGAGTGGAGCTAGGGGTGAAGCAGGGGGTGTGTGTCAGGGGGAGTGGGACTGTTTGGGGAGGTTGAACGGAGGTTGCCGTCGTGTCGCCAGCAGCACCTGTAGTCCGGGGAGTTGCTCCGGTAGCCCAGTCGCAGCCAGCTGTGCTAGTCGCCCGTGGGTCCGTTGCTCGTCTGCCGCTACTTTTAGCCGCGGAGCCAGTTACTCCAGTAGTCCGGAGCGTTGTTCCGGTAGCCGCTGTGCCAGTGTGACTCCTGTTGCCCGTGTGTCTGCAGCTTCAGCCGTCGCCTCCTATCTCCTCTCCTCTCACTGTCCCTCCTCCTCACTTGCCCGTTGTGACTACCACTAGCTTTGCTCATAATTGTTAACTTTAAACTGTTGCTTCTTGTACTTGTGCTCAGAATGTGTGGTGACATTGTGATCCACCCTGAGCTTGTTCTGCTTTGCTTGCTCTGCTGATTACACCCCACTTTGGCTATGGGGGTGTGTCAGAATGTTATTATTCTCTAGCCTGCAGTGGGGTACTCCATAGCGAGTACAACCCCTTAGGGTTTCCTATATGTATCCTGCTGCTTTCTAGTGAACCCCCTCTCTTCTTCATTCTAAACTTCCCACTCCTAATTTTGTCACTTGCGGTGGTATGTGAGGGCAAAGTAAGTTGTTTAAAACAAGCAAGTACAAAGGTTTATATAAGAGTACAAAGAATACGAAGAGATATAATTAAACTGTTTTACTGTTGCGGTTCGATACAGTGCGACTCGGGCAACTGCTCAATGTCGAGTCAGTTGTGTGTCCTTGCTGTCGCGCTGCATTTGTCAAGTCAAAGGTCGCTGACCTTTGACTTTCGCGTAACCTCCAGCGGTTACCTCAACCTCCGAGGGTTGACTCGCTGGTGCCTTGATATGCTCTGCTTCGCTTGTGCCTTGGTGTTTCGACACGACAGAGGCGCTTAAGATTGTTTGTTCCCAACACTCCCCTTCGCTTTCTGGAGGGTCGCTGCTGGTGACGTGGCTTTGTCCAGTCAGCAGCATGCAGTACTCGAACTTCTGTTTTCCGAGCTTCTTGGTCAAGTAGTCAGCTGCCATCTCGGACGTGGGACAGTAGGATAGTTCAAGTCTCCCCTTCTCAATCTCGTCTTTCACGAAGAAATATCGTAGAGCGATATGCTTCGTTCTGTTCGCGAATCCATTTTTGTTGGCGATGCGAATTGCAGATTGGTTGTCGCAGAACAGAGTGAAGTTGGGTAACTCGGCTAACTTCGCTTCTTCCAGCAACTCGCGAAGATAGAGTCCTTCCTTGGTGGCTGAGCAGAGTGCAATATATTATGCTTCAACTTACGAGAGAGCAATTAATTCCTGCTTGCTCGATTGCCAAGAGATCGGTCCGATAGTTTCGAGGCGGTAGATGTAGCCAGTGCGGGAGCGCCTATTGTCTGAGTCGCCAGCGTGATCAGCGTCGACGAAGCCGATTAATTTAGTCGGTGTGGTTGTGTTCTTGTAGTAGGTTAGGCTGATCGTTGAGGTACTGACGAAGTAGTGGAGAGCGCGGTCGAGCTCCGCCAGGTGTTCTACTTCAAGCTTCTTGAGGTAAGTGGCGAGCTGGCTTGCGGAGTAGGATAGATCTGGGCGGCAGGTGACAGCTGCGAAGAGAAGGCAGCCCAGCTTTCTCTGGTAGTCGCGTATCCCGGCGGATTTGAGTAGAGAGGATCCTTCCTTGTGGTTTCCTGTCGCGTAGCGGTAGGGCGTAGAGATGGTGGTAGGTGTGAGCACGAAGCGTTTGGCGATGGTGTCGGGGTACTTAGCGGCGTTGAGGTAGATCGCGCCTTCTTCTTCCCGAATGTTTAAGCCGAGGTACTATGTGACGGTAGAGGAGACCGTGAGTGTGAGGTCCCTCTGTAGCTCCCCTTCGAACCAGGTGGTGATGTCGTCAGTGGAGCCGATGTAGAGTAGGTCGTCTACGTAGACGATCAGCAGAATGTAGTCGGTGTCTTTAGTGAGTCGGTACATTCCTTGGTCGTGAGGTAGTTGGCGGAATCCGATGCGAATGAGGCGAGCGTGTAGGTACTGTTGCCATAGTCGCGGAGCTTGCTTGATCCTGTAAAGTGATTTCAGCAGTTGACAGACTTGGTTAGGTTTCCCGTTGGTACCGTGTGGGAGCTCGACAAAGATTTCCGCATCGACAGGTGCGTAGAGGAACGCGTTGGCGACATCGATTTGCCGTAGCTTCCTTTTCTTCATGGCGGCGATCGCGAGGAGGATTCGAAGTGAGGTATGTCGGCTAACCGGGGCGAATGTCTCGGTGAAGTCCCGTCCGTGCTCCTGATCGAATCCACGCACAACCCAGCGTGCTTTGAACTTCTCAATTGTGCCGTCTGCTTTTGTTTTAATGCGGAAGACCCATTTCCCGGTGAGAATGGTCTTGTTCCTTGCCACGCTGATGGGGACAACTTTCCAGGTGTTCCGTTCCTCCAGCGCCTTTAACTCTCTGTCCATGGCTTCACGCCATTTTTCCCTGTGTTCCCCCCCCAGAGCCTGCTGAACCGTCGCAGGCTCCTTAGGGAGAGTGTTGTCGTGGACTGCGGTGACGAGTCCGAGAATCTTGTTAGAATGAGAACGAGAATGGGGTAAACTATGAATGAAGCGAGTACAAATATGAAACCCTAGTTGGGTTGTACCCCCTATGGGATACCCCACTATAGCCTACACAATAACATAAGCTATAATGTTCTGACACAACCCCATAGGCAAAGTGGGGGAGAACAAGGGGTCACAAGACCAGTCAAGCAAAGCAAAGCAAAGCTCAGGGTGGATCACAAAGTCACCACACATTCCGAGCACAAGTTCAAAGGCCAAAAGGCCAGTTCACATGCAAGAGCACACATATATATATCTATATACGAGGCTAAGCAAGCAAGAGCAGGAGTATATATATGTGACAGTACAAGCAAGGTCAAGAAGTGAGCAAGTGAGGCAAGACAGGGACAAGACCCAGCTGAGTGCAAAAGCGCTGATGATCACAAGGCGCAAGTGCCTTGGTGAAGACATCAGCAGTGTTGGCCTCAGAGGCCACGTACGCAAGCCGCAACTGTCCACGCTACTGTAGCTCACGAGCAAGGAAGTAACAGAGAGCAATGTGCTTTGTCCTGTGCTCCAGTCGCTGCTCTCGACACAAGGCCAGCATGGCCTTGTTGTCTACGTACAGGACTGGAGGAGAACGAGGCGGCTCTCCAAGGTCGGTCAGCAGGTAGGTGAGCCAGCGAAGCTCCAGGGCAGCCATAGCCCCAGCGTAGATCTCAGCCTCACAACTGGAGCCGAGAACAGAAGACGAGCGGGTAGCCCGCCACGAAACAGAGCCGGAACCAAGACTGAAGGTGTAACCCTGTGACGACCGCTGCGTAGCCTGGTCGTCAGCCCAAGAAGCGTCCGCGTGCCCAGTGAGGACCACTGGACTCCGCCCTCCAAGCACTAGCCCCATGCCCGACGTACTGCACAACTAGCACAACACCCTCTTCGCTGCAGCCATGTGCTCTGGTCGGTGTCTCCCAGGAGCAACATAGCGTGCAAGAATGCTAAGAGGGTATGCAAGGTCAGGTCGTGTGCAGGTCATCAGGTACATGAGGCAGCCAACAAGCTCTGGATACGGGCCATTCGACTCTACGGACTCATCTGAAGGCACAGCTGAGAGTGAGTGGCGAGTAGGCAGAGGAGTGGCCTGAGGCGAGGAGTACGTGAAGCCGAAGCGCTGAAGGACCTACTGCACCATGTGTGACTGAGTCAGGGTAATGGTGCGGCGTGCTCTGTCCCGGGTGATCTGCAAGCCAAGGTAGCTGCGCAATTCACCCAGGTCTGTGCACGTGTGTCGCTTCTTCAGCTCAGACTTCACGTAGGCGAGTCCAGCAGTGACAGCTGTGGCAAAGACCAAGTCGTCGACGTACACGAGGATGTAGAACGGCGGCAGAGAGGTGTCGGTGCGCAGAAACAGCGACGGGTCGGCTGTAGAAGGAGCAAACCCAAGAGCCGCAAGTGTAGTCCTCAGTGTGTTGTGCCACTCACGTGGCGCCTGGCGGAGACCGTAGACTGGACGCCGGAGACTCCACTGGGTACCAGGAGGGAAAGACCCAGTGAAGCCAGGTGGGCGGCGCAGCCAGATCTCCTCGTGCAGGCTGCCCTGCAAGAAAGCTGTGCTGAAGTCGAGAGAGTGCAGCTCGTAGTCACGGTGAGCAGCAATGTGCAGCAGTACTCGAAGAGTGGTCATCTTCGGGGTGGGGGAGAAGGTCTGAAAGTAGTCAACTCCCTGCCGCTGACTGAAGCCACGAGCCACGTAACGCGCCTTGAAGACAGGCGGAGAACCCGGCGGCCGCTTCACCCTGAAGATCCACATGTCACTGACGATGTTCGCCCCAGGAGGGGGGACAACGTCAACGTAGGTGCATGTGGACTTCCAGGAAGCCATCTCTGCATCCATAGCTGCCTGCCACTGAGACGAGTAGGGACCCTCTATCGCCTCCGCGTAAGAGCGCGGAGTCGGGATGTCAAGTGCATCCGGGTCTCCCTCAGGGGTAAGCATTACGAACACGAGATGAGGTGAAGCAGCTGCCAGACACTGGAACTCCTCCTGCCTGTCCTCAAGGACGTCCGTGCCAAGGGCACACTCACCCCCGACGGACGGAGGACAGACAGACTCAGACTCAGCGACAAGACTAGCAGCGTAGTCTAAGCGACAGCGAGCAGCGAAGTCGACGAGCTCAGTAACGAGAGCAGACGCAGCAGTAGACTCGAAAGAAGGGTCAGTGACAACAGTAGCAAGGAGACGCGTGACAGTAGGACTGGCAGCACGAAGAGAGTCCGACTCAGGGTCGGCAAGTGCAGGAAGAGAGGATTCAGGAGGGGAAGGCAAAGGGGCACGCAGAGGAGTAGTAGATGGACGTAGAGACATCCGGTGCGTGCCAGGGACAGGAGGAGGACGCTGGCGCGAACCGCGACCACTAGCGCGAGCAGCTCTAACAGGCGATGCAGGACGAGACGCAGGCTCACGACGCTCAGTAAGACCTCTAGTAGGACCAGCGTAGGGAGAAGGAGCAGGCAGAGGGGAGGCAGGCTGTAGCTGTGACTGTGACGGGACAGGCTGTGGACACTCTAAGGGAGGAGGAGGACCAGTAAAAGGAGGAAGACCAAGATCCTGCTGCAGGAGTGGAACAAAGTACGGTCGAGGCCGCGTGACGACGCCAGAAGCAGCAGGGACAGCACCAGTACCCTCAGCAGGAGCACCCGCTCCAGCAGCACCTCCAGCAGCACCAGGAGCACCCCCAGTAGGACCGCCAGCGGTAGTCTCAGCGCCAACACCCTCAGCAGCACCAGCTCCAGTCGAACCCGTAGGCCCAGCAGCTCCAGTACTCCCAGTACGAGCACCTCCGGGACCCGCGACCGCAGCACCCTCAGCAGCCGAAGAACTTCCAGCACCAGCAGTACGGCGCCAGCGCCGGGCAAACCACTCGCGCAGCTCCTGTGGAGAGAGTGGCTCCCGGCGAGAAGAAGCACCCGGAGAACCTCTAGGCGGAGCACCTCCACTCTCAGCACCCCCACGCATAGCACCTCCAGGCTCAGCACCCCCAGGCGTAGCACCACCAGGCTCAGCACCCCTAGGCGTAGCACCCCCAAGCTCAGCACCCCCAGGCTCAGCACCCATAGGCTCAGCACCCCCAGGCTCAGCACCCCCAGACGCAGTACCCCCAGGCTCAGCACCCCCAGACTCCGCACCCCCAGGTCCAGCACCCCCCGGGCTCAGCACCCCCAGTAGCACCAGAGTCACCAGTGACCTCGAGAGGCTCGATTGCGTCTACCTGGGACATACCTGAAGGGGCAGGACCCTGAGGGGGGAGGGGGTCTGCCTGGGGGGGACCTGGTACAAGGAAGAGCGGGGGTGGGGGGAGGGACGGAGTGCGGTAGGGGAAGAGGCGGTAGTAGGGGATCGACTCGTCAAACGTGACGTCCTGGGAGGACAGAACACGTCGAGAGGTGGGGTGGTAGAACTGCCACCCAGGCACGGCAGGGGGGAACCCCAGGAAGACGCAAGGAGCAGCACGAGGGAACAGCTTGTCCGCAGACAAGTCGCGGACAAACGCCCGAGATCCCCAGACCCGGAACGCCGACGCATCGCCAACCTTCCCCGTCCACAGCAAGGCTGGGGAGGTCTCCGGCCTGGAGACCCTGGGGTGGAGGTTGATCTGATGCGCCCCGTACCGAACCGCAAACGGCCACAGAAAATGGGGGGCAGCCGCATGCAACATAGACGTACGAGCGACGTCCATGACCATGCCAATGCGGCGCTCAGCAATCCCATTTTGCGGCGGTGAGTCCGGAAGCGTGAAGGTCTGACGGATGCCTCGTGCGCGACAGTAGGCTCGCAGTAGGCCAGAGGAGAACTCTCCGCCTCTGTCCGAGTGCAGACGCAGAACAGGGAAGTCTGAGCCAAAGCTCCGCCTGAGCTGGAGACGAGCCGCGCGGATCCAGTCGATCAGCACCTCAGTGACATCACCCTTGCTGATCAAGGGGAAGACCGTGGTGTAACGCGAGTAGTCGTCAACAACGAGCAGGAAGTAGCGCTCGTGACCCTGTCCACGAACGCGGGCTGGGCCCCACACGTCCATGTGAAGCGTCTGCAACGGGGCCTCTGTCGGAGGAAACTGGGAGGAGTGAGGGGCAGCCCGCTGGCGCCCCTCGACACAGGGGACACAGGCAGGGCCAGGGCCCTGAGGAAGGGGAGGGAGGGACCGGGGGAGACTAGACACAAGAAGACGGGAGGCCATGCCTCTGAGCCGAAGCAGAGAGGGGTGACCAAGACGGTGGTGCCAGAGGAGAGTCTCGTGAGACAAGAGACGACACGAACAGGGGGCAGACTCAGGACCAGACCTGGACGCTGCAGCAAACACCTAACTGGACGAAGCGACTCTACCAGACTCAGTAACGGGAGGAGACGCAGTGGTCAGTGAGTACAGGCTCGACCCCGGCTGACAGGTAAACGTAGCCAGGTGCCGGCCTGTGCTAGCTTCTGTACAGTGCGTCACCCGCTGATGCGCAGGAGTGAACTGGTGTACTCCCCCATCCTGTAGGTCAGCACCACTCACCAGGTTCGTCGAGAACGAGGGGAGGTAGAGACCAGACAGGGTGCCAGAGGGAGCCGCCGGACACGGGAGGACTGTGAAGAAGCGAGACAGCACAGGACCCCCGGAGGGGTCAGCCAGAGACACCGCAACCGGCCGACTAAGCGGCGTGAGTGTGGTGCGGTCCCGAAAGAAGGAGCGAGACGCCCCAGAGTCAAGGGTGAAGGTGAGGGAGGCCGAAGCCGACGTAGTACCTGAGAGCGCAGACTCACCAGTACCTGAGGACGCAGACACACTAGCACCTAGAGCAGCAGCGTCGCAAGCACCTAGGGCAGCAGCCGTACCAGTACCTAGAGCAGCAGACTCAATGCCCGGATCGGGCGGGAAACACCGGTAACAGTCACCCTCATCACTAATAGACACAGCATACATGGCAGAGAGAATAGCATCAAAGTCAAGATCAAAGATGGCAACACCCGCCCTAGACAGCTCGCCCCAGCGAGGGATCTCAGAGGCCTCCGGGAACTGGTGACGCCACGCGTCCGTCAGGCGGCCAAAGCAGCGCAGGGTGGGGTGCGCACCCCCACACTGCTTACCCGCACGGTCGCCGGTGCGCAGAACGTAGGTGCACGGACCAAAACCCCCACCCCGCTGGCGTGCAGTGTACCACTCACGGAGCTGCTGAGGGGACAGTTGAGAAAATATGAACGAGAATGAAATGACTATGAACGAAGTGAGTACAAATAGGAAACCCTAATTTGGGTTGTACCCCCTATGGGATACCCCAATATGGCCTACACAAACAAGTAAGCTATATGTTCTGACACACCCCCATAGGCAAAGTGGGGGAGAACAAGGGGTCACAAGACCAGTCAAGCAAAGCAAAGCAAAGCTCAGGGTGGATCACAAAGTCACCACGCATTCCGAGCACAAGTTCAAAGGCCAGAAGGCCAGTTCACATGCAATATCATATATAGAGATATACAAGAGTCAAGTAAGCAAGAGCAAGAGTATATATAGGCGAAGGTACAAGCAAAGTCAAGAGGAGAGCAAGTGAGGCAAGACAGGCACAAGACCCAACTGCGTGCAACAACGCTGATGATCACAAGGCACAAGTGCCTTGGTGAAGACATCAGCAGTGTTGGCCTCAGAGGCCACGTACGCAAGTCGCAACTGTCCACGCTGCTGTAGCTCACGAGCAAGAAAGTAGCGGAGAGCAATGTGCTTCGTTCTGTGCTCCAGTCGCTGCTCTCGACACAAGGCCAGCATGGCCTTGTTGTCTACGTACAGGACTGGAGGAGAACGAGGCTGCTCTCCAAGGTCGGTCAGCAGGTAGGTGAGCCAGCGTAACTCCTGTGCAGCCATAGCCCCAGCGTAGATCTCAGCCTCACAACTGGAGCCGAGAACAGAAGACGAGCGGGTAGCCCGCCACGAAACAGAGCCGGAACCAAGGCTGAAGGTGTAACCCTGTGACGACCGCTGCGTAGCCTGGTCGTCAGCCCAAGAAGCGTCTGCGTGCCCAGTGAGGACCACTGGACTGCGCCCTCCAAGCACTAGCCCCATGCCCGACGTACTGCACAAGTAGCGCAACACCCTTTTCGCTGCAGCCATGTGCTCTGGTCGGTGTCTCCCAGGAGCAACATAGCGTGCGAGAATGCTAAGAGGGTATGCAAGGTCAGGTCGTGTGCACGTCATCAGGTACATGAGGCAGCCAACAAGCTCTGCAAACGGGCCACTCGACTCTACGGACTCATCCGAAGGCAGAGCTGAGAGCGAGTGGCGAGTAGGCAGAGGAGTGGCCTGAGGCGAGGAGTACGTGAAGCCGAAGCGCTGAAGGACCTGCTGCACCATGTGTGACTGAGTCAGGGTAATGGTGCGGCGTGCTCTGTCCCGGGTGATCTGCAAGCCAAGGTAGCTACGTTGTTCACCCAGGTCAGTGCACGTGTGTCTCTTCTGCAGCTCGGACTTCACGTGGGCGAGTCCAGCAGTGTCAGCTGTGGCAAAGACCAAGTCGTCGACGTACACGAGGATGTAGAACGGCGGCAGCGAGGTGTCGGTGCGCAGAAACAGCGACGGGTCGGCAGTAGAAGGAGCAAACCCAAGTGCCGCGAGCGTAGTCCTCAGTGTGTCGTGCCACTCACGTGGCGCCTGGCGGAGGCCGTAGACTGGACGCCGGAGACTCCACTGGGTACCAGGAGGGAAAGACCCAGTGAAGCCAGGTGGGCGACGCAGCCAGATCTCCTCGTGCAGGCTGCCCTGCAAGAAAGCGGTGCTGAAGTCGAGAGAGTGGAGCTCGTAGTCACGGTGAGCAGCAACGTGCAGTAGAACCCGAAGAGTGGTCATCTTCGGGGTGGGGGAGAAGGTCTGAAAGTAGTCAACCCCCTGCCGCTGACTGAAGCCACGAGCCACGTAACGCGCCTTGAAGACAGGCGGAGAACCCGGCGGCCGCTTCACCCTGAAAATCCACATGCCACTGACTATGTTCGCCCTAGGAGGGGGAACAGCGTCAACGTAGGTGCCTGTGGACTTCTAGGAAGCCATCTCTGCATCCATAGCTGCCTGCCACTGAGAGGAGTAGGGACCCTCTATCGCCTCCGCGTAAGAGCGCGGAGTCGGGATGTCTGGTGCATCCGGGTCTCCCTCAGGGGCTAGCAGTACAGACGCGAGATGAGGTGAAGCGGCGGCCAGACACTGGAACTCCTCCTGTCTGTCCTCAAGGACGTCCGTGCCAAGGGCACACTCACCCCCGACGGACGGAGGACAGGCAGACTCAGACTCAGCGACAAGACTGGCAGCGTAGTCTAGACGACAGTGCGCAGCAAAGTCGACAAGCTCAGTGACAAGGGCAGACGCAGCAGACGACTCGAAGGAAGGGTCAGTGACAGCAGTAGCAAGGAGACGCGTGACAGTAGGACTGGCAGCACGAAGAGAGTCCGACACCGGGTCGGCAAGAGCAGGAAGAGAGGAAGCAGGAGGAGAAGGCAAAGGGGCACGCAGAGGAGCAGTGGACGGACGCAGTGACATCCGGTGCGTGCCAGGGACAGGAGGAGGACGCGGACGCGACCCGCGACCACTAGCGCGCGCAGTACGAACAGGCGACGCAGGACGAGACGCAGGCTCACGACGCTCAGTAAGACCTCCAGTCGGACCAGCGTAGGGAGAAGGAGCAGGCAAAGGGGAGGCAGGCTGTAGCGGTGGCTGTGACTGGACAGGCGGCGGACCCTCTAAGGGAGGAGGAGGAGGACCAGGAGAAGGTGTAAGACCAAGAACCTGCTGCAGGAGCGGAACGAAGTACGGTCGGGGCCGCGCGGCGACGCCAGAAACAGCAGGGACAGGACTAGTACCCCCAGCAGGAGTACCCGCTCCAGCAGCACCTCCAGCAGCACCTCCAGTAGCTCCAGAACCTCCAGTAGCACCACCAGGAGCACTGACAGGCGGACCGCCAGCGGCAGTCCCAGTGCCAACACCCTCAGCAGCACCAGCTCCAGGAGAAACCGCAGACCCAGCAGCTCCAGTACTCCCAAGACGAGCACCTCCGGGACCCGCGGCAGTGGCACCCTCTGCAGGCGAAGAAACTCCAGCACCAGCAGCACGCCTCCAGCGCCTAGCAAACCACTCACGCAGCTCCTGTGGGGAGAGTGGCTCACGGCGAGACGAAGCACCTCCAGGCACAGCACTCCCAAGCTCAGCACCCCCAATCTCAGCACCCCCAGGCGCACCACCCCCAGACTCCGCACCCCCAGACTCCGCAATCCCAGGCTCAGCACCCCTTGGCTCAGCACCCCCAGGCTCAGCACCCCCAGACTCCGCACCCCCAAGCTCAGCACCCCCAGGCTCAGCACCCCCAGACTCCGCACCCCCAGGCTCAGCACCCCTAGGCCCAGCACCCCCAGGCTCAGCACCCGCAGCAGCACCAGAGTCACCAGTGACCTCGACAGGCTCAACCGCGTCTACCTGGGACACACCTGAAGGGGCAGGACCCTGAGGGGGTAGGGGGTCTACCGGGGGGGGGACCTGGTACCAAGAAGAGCGGGGAAGGGGGGAGGGACGGAGTGCGGTAGGGGAAGAGGCGGTAGTAGGGTACCGACTCGTCGAACGTGACGTCCTGGGAGGACAGAACACGTCGAGAGGTGGGGTGGTAGAACTGCCACCCTGGGGCGTCGGGGGGGAACCCCAGGAAGACGCAGGGAGAAGCGCGAGGGGACAGCTTGTCCGCAGACAGGTCGCGGACAAACGCCCGAGATCCCCAGACCCGGAACGCCGACGCATCGCCAACCTTCCCCGTCCACAGCAGGGCTGGGGAGGTCTCCGGCCTGGAGACCTTGGGATGGAGGTTGATCTGATGCGCTGCGTACCTGACCGCAAACGGCCACAGAAAATGGGGGGCAGCCGCATGCATCATGGACGTACGGGCGACGTCCATGACCATGCCAATGCGGCGCTCAGCAATCCCATTTTACTGCGGAGAGTCCGGAAGCGTGAAGGACTGGCGGATGCCTCGCGCACGACAGTAGGTACGTAGAAGGGTAGAGGAGAACTCTCCACCTCTGTCAGAGTGCAGACGCAACACAGGAAAGTCGGAGCCAAAGCTCTGCCTGAGCTGAAGACGAGCTGCGCGGATACAGTCGATCAGCACCCCAGTGACCTCACCCTTGCTGCGCAAGGGGAAGACTGTGGTCTAACGCGAGTAGTCGTCAACAACGAGCAGGAAGTAGTGCTCCTGACCCTGTCCAAGGACGCGGGCTGGGCCCCACACGTCCATGTGAAGCGTCTGCAACGGGGCCTCTGTCGGAGGAAACTGGGAGGAGTGAGGGGCAGCACGCTGGCGCCCCTCGACACAGGGAACACAGGCAGGGCCAGGGCCCTGAGGAAGGGGAGGGAGGGACCGGGGAAGACCAGACACAAGAAGACGGGAGGCCATACCTCTGAGCCGAAGCAGAGAGGGGTGGCCAAGGCGGTGGTGCCAAAGGAGGGTCTCGTGAGACAGACGACGACACGAACAGGGGGCAGACTCAGGGCCAGACCTGGACACTGCAGCAAACACCTGACCAGACGAAGGGACCCTACCAGACGAAGTACCTGGAGGAGAAGTAGTGGTCAGTGTGTACAGGCTCGACCCCGGCCGACGTGTAAACGTAGCCAGGTGGCGACCTGTGCTAGCCTCCGTGCAGTGTGTCACCCGCTGACGAGCAGGAGTGAACTGGTGGACACCCACATCCTGTAGGTCAGCACCACTCACCAGGTTCGTCGAGAACGAGGGGAGGTAGAGACCAGACAGGGTGCCAGAGGGGGCCGCCGGACACAGAAGGACCGTGGAGAAGCGAGACAGGACAGGCCCCCCAGAGGGGTCAGCCTGGGACACCGCAACCGGCCGACTCAGCGGCGTGAGAGTGGTGCGGTCCCGAAAGAAGGAGCGAGACGCTCCAGAGTCAAGGGTGAAGGTGTGAGAGGCCGAAGCCGACACAGTACCTGAGAGGGCAGACTCACTAGTACCTGAGAGCACAGACGCACTGGCACCTAGAGCAGCAGCCTCACGAGTACCTGACGCAACAGTACCAATGCCCGGGTCGGGCGGGAAACACCGGTAACAGTCATCCTCATCACTACCAGTCACAACATACATAGCAGAAAGAATAGCATCAAAGTCAAGATCATAAATAGCTACACCAGCCCTAGACAGCTCCCCCCAGCGGGGGATCTCAGCGGCCTCCGGAAACTGCTGACGCCAGGCGTCGGTCAGGCGGCCAAAGCAGCGGCGGGCTGTGTGGGTGCCTCCACACCTCTCCCCCGCACGGTCGCCGGTGCGAAGAACGTAGGGGCAGGGACCAAACGCACGCTGACGCTGCAAGTACCACTCACGGAGCTGCTGAGGGGCGGGGACGGTGCGAGAGCGCTGCTGCTGCTGTGGCTGCTGCTGCTGGCGCTGACCACCCCCAGAGCTGCTCCGCTAAGACGAGCCACCCCGACCCCCGCCGCCACCGCCACCCCCGCCTCCACCGCCACCCCCGTCTCCACCGCCACCGCCCCCACCGGCACCCTCACCCCTGCCTCCTCCGCTACCTCCTCCGACGCCACCTCCGCCTCCACCGCCTCCACCAGTACCTCCACTCCCGCCACCACCTCCACCGCCACCCCCACTCCCCCCGCCACCCCCACCTCCCCCGCCACCGCCCCCTCTAGCTCCACCCGCTCCCTTGCCCCCTTTGCCCTTGCCATTGCGGCGTCTACCGCTGGGGGCAGACGCCGCACCGACCGACTCAAAACCAGCGAGGTCGGCCGCAGCGGCAGAGGCGACAGAGGGCAGCAGGGGGGAAGGAGAACACCCCTCAAAAATGGGGGTGCGAGGGTCACCCCGAGAGGCCCCTACAGCGACGATGCTCTTCTCAGCCGCTAGCAGGGACTCCTCAAGGAGGTCGACAGTGAGGGTGGTGGGACAGACAGAGAGAAACTGGTCCCTAACTACACGAAGGGACTCAGGGAGACGAGTGACGAGAAAGTAGAGAGTGATGTACATGGGAGGAGGGTTTGCGGCGCGGAACTCAGCAGGAAGGGCAGCGCGATAGCGAGCGTCACTAGCGCGGAGGTGGGTAACGAGGTCAGCAACAGTGGGAAAGGCAGCGAGGTCAGGGAAGAGAAACGGTAGCATGAGGCGGCTAAGCGTAGCGGAGGAAGGGGAGGAGTAGCGTGCAACTACAGCGTCGTACAAGGCCTGAGCGGTCTTGCACTGACTAAAGTGGGCACGCTCGGAGGAAGGGAGGTGGCGACGCACAGCAAGACGTGCAGCAGCATCGCGGGTCGCCCACTTGGAGCGAACGGCGGGGTTAGCATCAGCAGGAGGGGCAGGGACAGCGCCAGAGACAAAGTCAAAGAGAGAGACCTCATCTATCGCATCACACAGTAAGTACAGGTGCAGGTCCTCAATCCAGACTGCAAAGTCAATGGCTCTACCCTCAGCGTCAAAAGCTAGGACCGTGGGGGTGGCCATGACAGCAGCTGACAGTCTCACCGGGCAGGAAAAGTCGGGTAGGTCAGCGGCACAGGAACACAGCCCAGGAGCAGCAGTGGTCCCACAGGAGCAGGAGCGCGGCTCCTCTGGCGGCTCGGGCGGCTCGGGCGACTCGGGCGGCTCGGGCGGCTCGGGCGGCTCGGGCAGCTCGGGCGGCTCACGCGGCTCGGGTGACTGCACGGGCGGCGCACGGGCGGCTGGGGCTGCTCACGGGCGGCACGGTGGGCGGCTGCACGGGCGGCTGCACGGTGGCGCGGCGGGCTGCAGCACGAGCGGCGGGGCAGACGGCGGGTCGTAGCGGGGCTGTAGCGGGGCTGTAGCGGGGCCGACGGCGGGCTGTAGCGGGGCCGACGGCGGGCTGTAGCAGGGCCGGCGGCGGGCTGTAGCCGGGCCGACAGCGGGCTGTAGCGGGGCCGACGGCGGGCCGACGGCGGGCTGTAGCAGGGCCGGCGGCGGGCTGTAGTGGGGCCGACGGCGGGCGGTAGCGGGGCCGACGGCGGGCTGTAGCAGGGCCGACGGCGGGCTGGAGCGGGGGCGACGGCGGGCTGTAGCGAGGGCGACGGCAGGCCGACGGGGTCTAGGCGGGGCCGACGAGGGGCCGTAGCGGGGCCTAGGCGGGCCGACGGGGCCTAAGCGGGGCCGACGCAGGGGCGTAGCGGGACCTAAGCGGGGCCGACGAGGCCTAAACGGGGCCGACGCGGGGCCGTAGCGAGGCCTAAGCGGGGCCGACGAGGCCTAAGCGGGGCCGACTCGAGGTCGTAGCGGGGCCGACGGGGCCTACGCGGGGCCGACGAGGCCTAAGTGGGGCCGATTAGGGGCCTAAGTGGGGCCGACGAGGGGCCTAAGCGGGGCCGACGAGAGGCCTAAGCGGGGCCGACGAGGGGCCTAAGCGGGGCCGACGAGGGGCCTAAGCGGGAGCACGGCGGTAAGGGCGACACGGAGGGTCGCTAAAAAAAAACGCGCGCCTCGGGGCGCGCTTCGGTGGGCCCTAGGAACAGTCCCTAGGAAGGGACCTGCTCTGATTCCATGAGAAAATATGAACGAGAATGAAATGACTATGAACGAAGTGAGTACAAATAGGAAACCCTAATTTGGGTTGTACCCCCTATGGGATACCCCACTATGGCCTACAGAAACAAGTAAGCTATATGTTCTGACAACAGTGTCTCACGACCGCGCTGCTGCTGCTGCTGGCGCGAGCCACCACCGGAGCCACTCCTCTGCGAAGACCCGCGACCAGCTCCACCGCCACCCCCACTGCCTCCACCACCTCCGCTGCCTCCACTACTGCCGCCGCTTCCGCCTACGCCTCCACCGCCACCTCCTCCGCCACCTCCGCTCCCACCGCCACCGCCGCCGCCGCCTCCACCTGCACTGCCTCCACCGACCCCCCCACCCCCACCTCCACTCCCACCGCCACCCCCACTCCCCCCACTGCCTCCACCTCCACCTCCACCGCCCGCTCCTCCAGCTCCCTTGTCCCCCTTGCCCTTGCCAGGGTGGTGTCTCCCGCCAGGTGGGAGCGAACAGTGGCGTCAGCATCAGCAGCAGGGGCAGGGGAAGTGCCAGAGGTAAGGTCAAAGAGAGAGAGGCCGTCTGCCCTATTGCACTGTAAGAATAGCTGCAGGTCGTCTACCCAGACCTCAAAGTCAATGGCCCTACCCTCAGCGTCAAAAGTGAGGACACTGGGGGTAGCCATGACGACAGACGACTAGCAGTGCAAGCAGTAGGGGAAGGGCACGCAGTAACAGAGGGGCTGTGCTCACCGGACAAGGCTGCTCGGGCGGCTCGGCAGTAGGGCGGCTCGGCGGCTCAGCGGCTCGGCTGCTAGGGCGGCTCGTCTGCTCGGGCGGCTCGGCTGCTCGGCGGCTCCGCTGCTAGGGCGGCTCGGCGGCTCGGCGGCTCGGCTGCTGTGTGGCTCGGCTGCACAGCGGCTCGGCTGATGGGCGGTCGGGCAGCAGGGCGGCTCGGCTCCTCTGGTGCTGGGCGGCTCGGTAGTAGCAGGAGGCGGTGGAGCCGCTGAGGAGGGCGGCGGGGCCGCAGTAGACAGGCGGCGGGGCCGCAGGAGTAGGACGGTGGGGCCGCAAGAGAGGGCGGCGGTGCCGCGGGAGTAGGGCGGCGGGGACGTCAAGAAGGGCGACGGGGCCGCTGAGGAGGGCGGCGGGGCCGCGACGTAGGACGGCGGGGCCGTCGAGAAGTAGGGCGGCGGGACCGTCGAGAAGGGCGGCGGGGCCGCGACGTAGGGCGGCGGGGCCGTCGAGAGGTAGGGCGGCGGGGCCGTCGGCGTAGGGCGGCGGGGCCGCGACGTAGAGCGGCGGGGCCGCAGGAGTAGGGCGGCGGGGCCGCGTGAGTAGGGCGGCGGGGCCGTCGGCGTAGGACGGCGGGGCCGCGACGTAGAGCGGCGGGGCCGCAGGAGTAGGGCGGCGGGGCTGCAAAAGTAGGGCGGCGGGGCCGTCGGCGTAGGGCGGCGGGGCCGCGACGTAGGGCGGCGGGGCCGCAGGAGTAGGGCGGCGGGGCCGCGTGAGTAGGGCGGCGAGGCCGCGCGATAGGGCGGCGGGGCCGTGAGGTAGGGCGGCGCGACAGGCCGCTGCAAAGGCGGCGCTCCACTGCCGCTAAGGCAGCTCGACGCGACCGTAAGGGCGGCGCGACGGGCCGCTAGGGGCGGCACGACGGGCCGCTAAAAAAAAAAAGGAGAGCGCGACTCGAGGCGCGCTTCGGTGGGCCCTAGGAACAGTCCCTAGGAGGGGACCTGCTCTGATTCCATGTTAGAATGAGAACGAGAATGGGGTGAACTATGAATGAAGCGAGTACAAATATGAAACCCTAGTTGGGTTGTACCCCCTATGGGATACCCCACTATAGCCTACACAATAGCATAAGCTATAATGTTCTGACAAATCTGCAGTCCAGTCTGTGAGTAGCGGGGAAGAGTTGCATCCTCGGTATAAGCTGCGTCATCTCCCGCTTCTGGATCAGGTATGAAATTCGGTCCTACTCGTTCTGCTTCGTTGGTGTTGACTGTCGCAGGTGTTACGTAACCGTTGTCGGCGAAGTAGTAGAAGGTTTTGGCGTTGAGACTTTCGCGAGGGTTATCTTCGTCCATGGGGACGTCGACGAAGCAGATCGGAAGGGGTCCAGCTTCTTCTGATGCGTTGGCCACATTCTGCTCGTCCCAGTCAGCTTCGTTTGCTGCCGAGGCGAAGGCTCGATCACCACGAAAACCACCTGTGGGATCTTGGTCCTCTTGCAGGTTGGCAAGGTATGTTTGGAGCGTGAGTCGTTCGTAGAAAAAGACGTCGCGTGCTGCTACTGTTTCCTTGGAGTGGACGTCGAAGATTTTCCACGCGTTGTAGTTCTTTTCGATGCCGAGGTGTAGTCCCCACTGTGCGCGTTGAGAAAATCGGCCCGCTCGTGCTGCTGGGGGTCCGTACTGTACCATGCATCCGAAAACTCATAACATTTTTGTGCTGCCCTGTTTTCCTGTCCATAGCAGATGCGGTGATGCGTTGTTCGGAAGCGATGATGACGAGAGCAAGTTGTGCAGCATGACGGCGTGGTCCATTGCTGCAGGCCACTGGTGGGTGGGTAGCCGCATGCCACGTAACAGTTTGCGCATGCTGTTCTGCAGAGTCCTGTTCATTCTTTCTGCTACACCTTGCTGCTGATGGGCGTAGGGAAGAGAGAGGAGCTGCTTGATTCCCCTTTCCGCCAGGTACTGCTTGAATCGCTGAGAGGTGTATTCTCCTCCTCCGTCAGACTGGAAGCTTTTCAGCTTTACGCCCGACTCTCTTTCTGCTACTGGTAGCCAAGCAGCGAATGCTTCGAGGACCATGTCGCCGCTGGGTAGGTTTAGATGCCAGACGTAACGGGTGGCGGCGTCGATGAAGGTGATTGTGTAGTTGTATATTACTTGTCCTGGTTCCCGATTGTACAGGATGTCGCTATACACCTTTTCGAGTGGTGCGTACGCGGGTGCGCTCGGGTTGTGATGAGGAGTGAACGGCCGATGTGGTAAGTCGGCTTCGGGGCAGGTAAGACATGTTCCTCGTGCCCGTTGAAGTTCTTTGCCGTCGAGTAGTAGTAACGAGTCCTTGTCAAGGACTCCTGCTCTTATTGTGTTGTTTAACACAGTGTTGCTTGGGTGTCCCATGCGTGCGTGCCAGATGTCTTCGGAGGCGCGGTGTCCGGGTGAGCGTCGATACGCGTCGGAGTTGGAGTAGAAGCTGGCGGTGAAGTTTGCGCTTCTATGGACTTCCCGTTGAGCCGGATTCAGCTGCTGTGCGGGTGTTGGTGGTGCTTCGTCAACGACGACTGGTGTCGTTGTTGCTGCTACTGTTGTTGTTCCTGCTACTGCCGATGATGTCTCTGCTGCTGCCGATGTTGTCTCTGCTGCTGCCGATGTTGTCTCTGCTGCTGCCGATGTTGTCTCTGCTGCTGCAGAATGTTGTATTGTTACTAACGCACGTGTTCGTTCTGCTTCAGGAATGGTATGTGAATACCAAAAGCCTTCCGGACTGAAGTCGGGGTCAAGATCCGGCGGGTGCGTCCAAGATGTGAAGGTGACGATCCCGTCACTGTCTGCGGTGCCCAGGTCTGGGACGAAATCGAGAACGAAGACATTGTTCTTCAGGACCGCCTTTCCGATGTAGAGGCCGCCCTTCCCGTGGTACAGCTTGAACTCCTGGGTGGTACTGTTGGCTTCCATATGTATGCCTTTCGCCATCAACTGACTGACGCTCAGTAAGTTGTAGCCAAGTCCTTTTGCTATTAGGACTTTGGACATTTGCAGTATGACATTCGTCTCTCGTGACTGAAGTTGCACTACTCCTTGTCGTCGTGTGCGCAGGTTCTGATTATTGGCGACAGTGATGACGACTTCTCGTTGAAGTTGGTGCTCGCGTTGAACGAAACGTCCTGAAGAGCACATATGTTGTCCGCAGCAACTGTCCAAGAACCATGTGTCCTTCCCGGACGGCTCGCTTTGAGCGATGGCGGCGTACGTCGGGTTTGGTTGAAGTGACTCGCGGCGAGGCGTGCTGTTGTCGAGTTGTTCTTCTGGTGAGTAATATGGTGGTGACTTAGTTACGCAGTAGTCACTCAGCCTTGCCATGCAGCTGACGATGTTTCTTGTTCCTTTCGCAGGTTGTCCCGTCGATGTTGTTGAGACTTGTACTGAAGTTGTCGGATTTGCTTGCGTTGAGGCGACTTGACTGCTTGAAGGGCGTAGTTGGCGTTGCGGCAACGTTGACTGTTGTCGATTCGGGCAGTGCGTACGAGGATGCCCTGAAGTCTTGCAGAGGTGGCAGAACGGAGGAACGATTTTCGGTCGATTGTTGTTGGTGTTGTGGCGCCGTTGAGTGTGAAACGCGAATTCGGGCACTGATACCTTTCTCTTCTGTCGTTCTTCTTGCAGGTCCATGTCTTGCTGTTCGGCGTGGATTTCGGCGCAAAGTGCTGCTTCATAAATTTTCCCGTGGGCTCGTAGTATGGCGCGAGTGGAGCGCCAGTGAGGACCAATACCGCCGATGACAATCGTGACGAAGGCGTCCTCTGAAATCGATCCTCCACATCGAAGAAGCTTGTCGCGCAGCTCGCGGCAGCGACTGATATACGCCATTCCCTTCTCGCCTGGTTTCATTTCGATTGTTGTCAGCTGCGCCATTAACCGACTTTGGTTTACGCTGTCTGCTGCTTGATACAGGCTCTTCAAGTGATTGTACGCGAGCTCCGCGGAGTTGCCGTAGCCTCGGTAAGACCGTATGTTTTGTTGTTGAGTTGGAGTGATGTTCCTCAGTAGTATCGTGTACGCCATCATCGATTGATAAGTGTATTGCTGCTTCTCATACTGTGTGCCGTTTGTTGGGTATGGCAGGGACCCGTCGAAGAAGCCAAGGATTTGCGCTCCTTCCATCATCAGCTCGAATTCGAACGACCAGGTAAAGAAATCCTTCCCGTCGAAGGGTTTTGTCGTTTGCAGTTTTAGAACGTGCGCGAACTGCGACTGAACTTGTAGTGCGTCCAGCGTTCTCTCTTGTCCCGGTGCAGGTTGTGGTTGTGGCATGAAGCTGACGGAGCCGCGCTGGGGCTCGTACGGAGCGAAGGTAGGTTGCTGTTGTTGATTCCCGCGTGCGTAGGATGAGCCATCGAGACTCATGGGCGTCACGTTGTTGTTGTTGTTGCTGTTGTTTGATTGCGCAGGTGCTCCTTGCTGATGCTGCTCGTAGAAGGACATGAAGGAGAAGAACTTCTCCATCATGCTTGGATCGAAGCCCGCGCCTTGGTTTGCGGGTGTTTCAGTAGATCCAGCTGCCGGTCTCGTTATTGTGCCTTCCTCTGTCTGTAGGCCAGAGGCAGGAGGTGGAGTAGGAGTAGTACCAGGAGAGCCGTTGGAGAAGCTCCTCTCCTTTCTGGTAGACATGTCTCTTGGTGTATTAGGTGTTAAGGAGAAATAATTTTAACCCTAACCAGCTCTCATACCATGTTGGGCTGAGTGCCCCTTAGGATCTTTGGTAGGGTTAAACTCTGAGTAGAGTGATGTAGTAGCGGAAGCGTTTAAATGAAGTCCTTGAACCACCTTGCGCTGGTATGTGAGGGCAAAGTAAGTTGTTTAAAACAAGCAAGTACAAAGGTTTATATAAGAGTACAAAGAATACGAAGAGATATAATTTAACTGTTTTACTGTTGCGGTTCAATACAGTGCGACTCGGGCAACTGCTCAATGTCGAGCCAGTTGTGTGTCCTTGCTGTCGCGCTGCATTTGTCAAGTCAAAGGTCGCTGACCTTTGACTTTCGCGTAACCTCCAGCACTTACTTCAACCTCCGAGGGTTGACTCGCTGGTGCCTCGATATGCTCTGCTTCGCTTGTGCCTGCCTTGGTGTTTCGACACGACAGAGGCGCTTAAGATTGTTTGTTCCCAACAGTTCCTACACCTCGTATCAGGTTCACACTGAAAATTCCCCTAAACCCAAAACCTCTCACTAGTTTTACCAGGCAAAATGTACATTCTTGATACGGGGTTTCCTGATATGAGGCCGTAGGAACACGCCCTTAGACTTGCCTAATTCAATGCGTACGGTAACGGGTTTGGGGTTTACGTGATTTTTAGTCTGATGCGACGCGAGTCTGATATAAGGTTCGCATGTAGGCCGTAGGATAGGAACGTGGCCTTATAGCATGGAAAAGCATTTGTTTCGCCTCGAACACAGGGAGACGGAGTGCATATGTCAAAATACAGGTGAATTGACAAGCTGCAGAATGTACAACATGCCTCTCTACATATACCTAACGAGCAGATAATACAGACAGGTGCTGTAGCTAAGAAGGCAAGGTATTCTCCATAGGTATCATACGAGATCAGAGAGTCCAAGCGATCGTTCCACCGCTTTGCACCACGACGAAAACCTTTGCTCCCTTGCTTCCGCAGTAATCAGCGGCAGAAACACCACTCCTTTACCACCATCTGCCACTCCTTCCTCTGCACTTTGCCCATCCCCCCCAACCACCCGTCGAAGCACCTCCTCTTCGCTCCACAGCCCGACTCCTATGCCGGCAGCGAGTGCTGCTCCCAGCGCTGTTGTCTCGATGTCTGCTGGTCGCTGCACCGGGCATCCGAGGAAGTCAGCCTGGTGAGAAGGACGTACGGAGAAAGAGCAGAACGGATGAAATTATTATTGAGGCGCCTCAGAACTCTTCACTCCAGAGCCCCACTCCTATCCCCGCAGCGAGTGCTGCTCCCAGGGCTGTTGTCTCGATGTCTGCTGGCCGCTGCACCGGGCATCCGAGGAAATCGGCCTGGTAGAAAGGATGGATGGAGGGAGGGAGAGCAAAAGAGCATGAGAGAACGAATTTTACAGTGAGGCAGGGCAGAACCATGGTTAGAGAATAATACAGTGGACTACTCTCGCAAAAATCTACCAACACCTGACTTTTGAGTCAGCTCAAAATTTCCCTCCATCAAAAGTTTGTGAGCCTTCCTTTCCCCAGCTCACTCACCCACTCACCTCACAGGGTTCTCAAAGCTGACCCATCCACAACGCAGGGGTTACATGTGTGAATGACCCATCCGCCTTTGCTGTGAAGAACCCCACCCGGTATTCCAGACACTCCCACACGCAAACAGCGCATTGCTACCTCCTACCCAACCTGCTTCAGCTCCCATAACCCCCAGATTTGACACGGCTCAGACCAGAATACATTTCAAATCAAATCCGACACCTCTTGGGACTCTGGCTTCAACTTATGGTCAAGTGAAAGGTACTTGTTCCATGCCATTCGTCTCTCCTGCATGTGAGTCAGCGTTGAGTCGCCTTATGATGCAGAAGGCAATTCCTCCAAGTCCACTTGACCCCGGTTTGTCTCACCTGCAGGAACTGCATGAGTAAGTTGTTGACTGATGCCCCTCCATCCACTCTCAACACAAACTGCTCCTTGCTGCCCTCTCTGTTGCTCTCAGGAACCAACAGTATAGTAAACCCGCCACCTCCATTCGTCTCACCTGCAACTGCATTAGCAGGTTGTTCACTGACGCCCCTCCATCCACCCTCAACACAAACCGCTCCTTGCTGCCCTCCCCGCTGCCTTCCCTGCTGCTGTCACTGCTGCTGCCAGCGCTCCCAACTCCTGCTGCTCCTGAGTGCACCGCATCAGACCGCATTGCATCTAGCACCTCCCGAGTCTGCAGGGAGAAGATGCGGAGGCAAAAGGAGGAATGGATGGATGAATATGCTGCATGGTAATACAGCTGCCAGTGCTGCCAGCTCCTGTTGCTCCTGACTGCACCGCATCAGACCGTTTTGCATCTCGAATCTCCTGAGTCTGCAGGAACAGGGTGCGAATGGAGGTGGCATGATGGCTGCATGGCTGCATGGTGAGTCGCATGCATGGTGAGTCGCATGCATGGTGAGTCGCATGCATGGTGAAACCACCTGTGCTCTAGTGAAGCGGTGCAGACCCATGCTGCTGACCACACTCACATGCTCTCGTTGCGCTGTGCGCTGCTGCTGCACCTGTGGCACAAGCACACGCTTGCACCAACACCCACCTGCCATGCAATTGCTTCCGGAATGGCCCGGGAGCATCCACCTGCTGTTGCACTTGTGGCACAAGCTGGAAACACTACCCCCCCACCCATCCAAAGCCATGCGATTGCTTCCAGCACTGCCCGTGCAATGTGTGCTCTTGTGGTTGAGCGGGACAGACCGGCACACGGTGACCACACAGCATCCAAGCCAGCACAGAACCCACCTGCCACACGATTGCTTCCTGCACTGCCCGTGCGATGTGGGTTCGTGTGGTGAGCCGTGAGAGATGTGGCACATAGCGGTGACCACACAGAACCCAAGCCACCACTAGCACCCACCTGCAGCACCAAGCCACCACTAGCACCCCCCTGCAGCACCAACACCCACCCCCCTGCCACCGATTGCTTCCAGCACCACCCATGCGATGTGTGGTCTTGTAGTGAAGCGGGAGAGACAGGCTAGCACACGGTGACCACACAGAACCCACCTGCCACGCAATTGCTTCCAGCACCGCCCGTGCAATGTGGGTTCGTGTGGTGAGCCGTGACAGACCCGGCACACAGTGTCCACACCACACGCACTTGCCAGCACAACCCACCTGCCTTGCGAGTCCTTCCAGCCAGCACTGCACGTGCAATGTGTGCTCTTGTGGCGAAGTGGGACAGACCGGCACACAGTGACCACACCACACGCACTTGCTAGCACAACCCACCTGCCTTGCGAGTTCTTCCAGCCAGCACTGCACGTGCAGTGTGTGCTCTTGTGGCGAAGTGGGATGTGGGTTCGTGTGGTGAGCCGTGACAGACTCAGCACACAGTGACCACACCACACAGTGCAACCCACCTGCATTCACAACCCACCTGCCCTCACAACCCACCTGCCCTTACAACCCACCTGCCCTCACAACCCACCTGCATTCACAACCCACCTGCATTCACAACCCACCTGCCTGCACAACCCACCTGCCTGCACAACCCACCTGCCATGCGATTGCTTCCAGTACGGCCCCGGCGATGTGTGCTCTTGTAGTGAAGCGGGAGAGACCCGGCACATAGTGACCACACGGCACCCACTTGCCTTGCCTTCACCACCCACCTGCCACGCGATGGCTTCCAGCACGGCCCGGGCGATGTGTGCTCTTGTAGTGAAGCGGGACAGACCCACTATCACTCCCCTCGCGTCCTCTCTCCATCGAGGTGCAAACAGCCCACTGCGACAGGCGAAGCACGAGAGGAGAAGAAAGAAAGTGACAAGGCAAGAGAAAAAGGGCAAAATAATTCCCCAAGTTGCCCGTCAGCCATTGCACCTGGAGGCAGGAAACAGGCACTTGAGAGCCCGTGCCACTACCCTGAAGGCAGGAACAAAGTAAACCCCTCCTGTGCGGGGCACTGAAACAGCCATTGTTTCCACCTCCCTTGCATCAGAGACAACCCTCAGGTTGTCCCTCAGCCACTGCACCTGCCAGTTCACACTCACCTGAAGGCCGGCACACAGTACACCCCTCCTGTACGAGGCACCGAAGCAGCAAGGCATTCCACCTCCCGAGCATTCGAGATGATCCCGAGGTTGTCCCTCAGGCACTGCACCGGCCACTGCGCCTGAAGGCTCGTAACATGGTCATGAGTCCCGTAGCACTCACCTGAATGCGGGCACGAAGTACACCCTCCTGTATCGGGCACCGAGGCAGCAAGGGGTTTCACATCCCAGGCATTGGAGATGATCCCGAGGTTGTCCCTCAGCCACTGCACCGGCCACTGCACCTGAAGGCCCATAACACTCACCTGATGGCCCACAACACTCAACTGAATGCAGTATCACCCACCTGAAGGCGGGAACAAAGTAAACCCCCCCTGTGTGGGGCACCGAGGCAGCTAGAGCCTCCACGTCCTTGGTGCTGGAGATGATCCCAAGGTTGTCCCTCAGCCACTGCACCGCAGCCCCTGCTATGGCTATGCTGCCCTCCAAGGCATAGTAGCACGTGCCACTGCCGCCACTGCTGCTGCCGCCACTGCCGGCACTGGCACTCCTGCCCATGCGAGTACCAGCTTCTTCTGTGCATTCTGCTGCATCTGCCCCGCTTCTGCTGCCCACTCCGCCTGCCTCCCCTCTGACTTCCTTTCCTCTCCCCTCTTCCTTTCTCCCCAGTTGGAACGCCACTGTACTGAGCAGGCCATGCTGGGATGTGCACACCTGATGGGAGTAGGGCCAGCAGAGGAGCAGGTTGGGTAGGGCGGTAGGGAGGGAGGGGCGAGCTGTGAGTCGGGTGAACAGTCTCCCCAGCTGGAACGCCACTGTACTGAGCAGGCCGTGCTGAGATGTGCACACCTAGCAGTGCAGGCAAGAGACGAAAAGAAGAAGACATTTGCAGGGGTGAGGGGAGAGGAACAACGCAGCATGAAGCAGCCCAAGCCAAAGGCGGCCTTGGCCTCCCCCTGAGCATCTACCGCATTCGGATTCACAGCATTGCATTGTGCTGGTAAAGAACAAGGAAGCCTCACCTGCGGGCCTGTGTTGAGCAGCATAAATCACCCCGTGCCGAAGGTGGCCTTAAGCTTGTCCCTGGGAGCACCGCTGCCCCAGCATGGCAGCATTTCGATGGTAAAGAACAAGTAGACCTCAGCTGCGGCCCTGTGTTGAACAGCATGATACATCCCGTGCCGAATGTGGCCTTGGCCTGCCCCTGGGAGCACCGCTGCCCCAGCATGGCCGCGTGTTGGTCGCCCAGACAGCCCAAGTCCCGATAGCACGAGTCAACTCGGCCTCACCTGCGGTCGTGTATTAAGCAGCATGAAACACCCGTGCCAAAAAGGTGGCTTAGCCTGTGCCTGCGCGCACAGACAGCCTACCCCTAAGCCCTGAGGGCAACCCCACCTGAGGGCCTGTGTTGAGCAGCATGAAGCACCCCGTGCCAATGGTGGCTTTAGCTTGTCCCTGAATGCCCTATCACGTGCACATGACTTTCTTATATTACTATCCAGGTGTAAAGGAGGAAAAGTCACCTCACCTGCGGGCCTGTGTTGAGCAGCATGAAGCACCCCGTGCCGAATGTGGCTTTAGCTTGCCCCTGCGAGCACCGCTGCCCCAGCATGGCCGCGTGTTGGTCGCCAAGGCAGCCTGACAGCGGCACCCCTGCCAGTGGCCACGAGGAAGCTATAGGGGCGATGTGCTCTGCGGAAAGGGAGGGAGAAGGGAGGAATGGGTGGGTTTAGATGAGATTTGGCCTGCCCCTGAGAGCACCGCTGCCCCAGCATAGCAGCGTGCTGGTCACCAAGGCAGCCCGATAGCGGCACCCCTGCCAGTGGCCACAAGGAGGTGATGGGGGCGATGGGCTCTGAGGTGTAAGGGGGAGACGAGAAAGGAGAAATGGATGGGCACAGAATAGATGAGTCTTCGCCTTCCCCTGAACTGAGCCTCTGAGAGCACTGCTGGCCCAGGGGCGATAGGCTCTATTGTGAGCACCGCTGCCCCAGCATGGCCGCGTGCTGGTCTCCTAGACAGCCCGACAGCGGCGCCCCTGCTAGGGGCCAAGTAGAGGAGATGGGGGCGATGGTGCTCTGATGGCACGGAGAGGGGGAAGGGAGGGCATAGAGGGAAGGAGAGAAAAGGGTGGGTGCACCGCTGCCCCAGCACGGCAGTGTGCTGGTCGCCCAGACAGCCCGACAGTGGCACGCCCGCTAGTGGCCACGAGGAGGAGATGGGGGCGATGGGCTCTGAGGTGGTTGGGTGACAGGGCGGAGAGGAAGGGTAGCATAGAGAGAGCGTTGGCCTGTGCGCATGCCCCTGAGAGTACTGCTGTGTGGCGGTGTGCTGGTCACCCAGACAGCCCGACAGTGGCACGCCCGCTAGTGGCCACGAGAGGCAATAGGTGCGATGTACTCTTGTCGGGGAGTTGGGTGGAGGGGGGGTGAAACGGACAGACAGAGGGATGGAGAAGCAAGGGGGTTTAGGCTAGAGTGAGTGTTGGCCGCCAAGGTGCCAGTTGCACTGTTGCCTCACTTTTTGAAGAGGCACCTAACAGAGGCAACATGAGGGCTTATGGTTGGGAGGGAGGGAGGGAGGAGGAGCAGACGAAACAAGACACACTCGACCTTCTCGTTTTCTTCGCCTTTCTCTCACTCTTCCACCCAGAACCAGCCTATTTCTGAAGAGTCTCAAGACTAGACCCATCAGAAGCCCACCCAGCAGCAAACTCACCAGCGCTGGAAATAATGCTCTCACTCCCTCACCCACCCATCAACACAATCCTATGTCTGAGACGTCTGGAACATATACCCACCAGCAGCCCTTCAAAGCTCACCAGCACTGGAGATGATGCTGGGGAGGATGCTTCTGGGAATGTTGAGAGCGTCGAGAATGGGTTGGCTCCACTCCAGTGCTCTCAGGTCCATGAGCAGCGTGCGCGAGGCATTGCTGCTGTCCGTCACATGGCAGGCACCGCCTGTAGATGTAGGGGCAAGTGGAGGAGTGGGTGTGTGGAAGGGGAAGGGAGGTTGAATGGGTTGGCTCCACTGCAGCGCCCAGAGGTCCATGAGCAGAGTGCGCGAGGCATTGCTGCTGTCAGTCATGTGGCATGCACCACCTGTAGGGGGGTGCGGAGGGGTGCGAAGGGGTGCGGAGGGGTGTGGGGGAGTGCGTGTGTGTGGAAGGGTGTTGAGAGAATGGGTTGGCTCCACTCCAGCGCTCTGAGGTCCATGAGCAGTGTGCGCGAGGCGTTGCTGCTGTCCGTCACATGGCAGGCACCTCTTGTGGGGGGTTGCAGAGGAGTGGGTGTGTGTGCCGAAGGGCTTTTGAGACGTCTCAAAAGTGGGTGTGTGTGCCAAAGGGCGTCAAGAATGGGCTGGCTCCACTGCAGCGCCCTGAGGTCCATGAGCAGCGTGCGCGAGGCATTGCTGCTGTCTGTCACGTGGCATGCACCACCTGTGCGGGTGTGTAGAGGGATAGGTGGGGAATATTGGGGTGGGATGTGAGTCACATTGCAGACAAGCAGGTTTGTCTGTAGGGTTGGATGAGGTAAAACGGGTGGGGATGTTGAGTCAGCAATGAGAAAATTCAGAAACTAGAGGACAGGGTAAGTACAAATAAAGGCAAGTGAATGACAATGACAGAGGACTGTTTTGGTGGGTGGGTAAAAAGCTGACTAGTGAGAGAAAGGGTGGGAGGTGCATAGTGCAATGAGCTATCACATTCTGAGAGCGCCACCTGTCAGGTTCCAGATGAGCCACGTGTCAATGGTGCCAAACAGCGCATCGCCTTCCTCCACTGCCTGCCTGACAGCTGGCACCTCCTCCAGCAGCCACGTCAGCTTGAGGGCGCTGAAGTAGGTGCTGAGGGGAAGTCCCGTCACGCCCCTCCACTCGTCCCGACCTCCTGAAAGCTGCTGCTCCAATCGCCTAGGTGGAGACCGAAGGAAGAAGGAGCAGGTTGATACACAAAAGCGTGAGCATAATCAGCCAGTTTGCATAAACTCTTGCAACCCAGAAAACACGAGCCTAATCTCGCGCTCGTGTGAGTGAACATCGTCCATCCACACTATGGCGTTACACAAAGGTTTTTCATGCATTTTCCCATGTTGTCACACTACCACAAGCAGTCCCAACGCCAATCCCCGACTCACTGGCACACAGCGCTCGTGCGCACGTCCATCCACACAATTGCATTGTACAGAGGCTCGCCCGTGCTCCTGCGCCACACGACAGTTGTCTCTCTCTGATTGGTCAGCCCCACCGCCCGGACCGTGTCAGGGCCAACATCCACCCCCTTGCTCCGCGCTGCTGCCATCGCCCCCTCCATGCACTGGCGGACTGTAGAGAGGATGACCATGGGGTCGTGCTCCACCCAGCTGGAGAGGCCAGGGGGATGGGAGAAAAGGAAGATATCTCCCTGTGAGGCTTGCTGCTGCTATCGCCCCCTCCATGCACTGGCGGACCGTGGAGAGAATGACCATGGGGTCGTGCTCCACCCAGCTGGACACAGGAGTGGGGTGGGAAGGTGGGGGAGGGAGAAGATAAGCCCGCCTGTTGCATTCTCCTCGCTGCTGCTATCGCTCTCTCCATGCACTGGCGGACCGTGGAGAGAATGACCATGGGGTCGTGCTCCACCCAGCTGGAGTGGAGACGCGAAAGAGAGTGAGGGGGGTGGGAGGGGGAAAGGCCACAGAGGTGTGACTGATGTGTTGTCTCGTCGGCTCCGCGCTGCTGCCACGGCTCCCTCCATGCACTGGCGACCGTTGGAGAGGATCACCAAGGAATCGTGCTCCACTCAGCTGGGGAGGCAAGAAGTAAAAGTAATGGGATGCAGGGAAGACTGAACACCTTTCTGTGGGACTGTAACCTGCCTGCTATCGCTCCCTGCGCCAGTGCATGGATGATTCACGGTTGAACGACGCCTACGCAGTCTCGAATGAGTACATGCCTACCCGGTCTGAGGCTGAATCCACTCGAATTCCATTTGGTGCGACGCGACGACGCGCAAGTGCTCGTCGTGCCCTGATCGATGGCTCCCACCAGCCAAACCTTCCCCCCGAGTATTTTGAGTCCACTCAAAACACGTCGTGCCCTGGTCGATGGCTCCCACTGTGAGACGACTCAGAAGTTACAGCAAGCCTACCCGGCCTGAGGCTGAATCTGCTCGAACTCCATTTGGTGCGACGCGACGACGCGCAAATGGTCATCGTAGAGGAAGAATCGCGTGCTCGTCGTGCCCTGGTCGATGGCTCCCACCAGCCACCCCTCCCCGCGATCGCCGCCGGCAGCCATGCTCGCACTCGCGACGCACGCTAAGCCTGAAATTTGCCGTCTCGAAGAGCTGGACGCAGTCAGTCTAGTAAATAAGGGAACGGCCGTTGGAATCACTCGAAATGGTTGGTCGAAAACAGGATTTCGGAAGATTCGATGGGTCAGCCCGTGATTTTCCGGGTCTGATCGATGGAGGCAGCAGAGGGGGCTTCGAACGGTCACAGCATGCTGGTGTTTCTGCCAGATGCGGGATAACCCCGCCAATGGGACGTTGATATTCGCCCGCGAAACAACTCCCAATGTCGGCGCGGGCCGGATAAGCATTGCCAGGTCAGCGGCGCGTCGCAGAGGGAAGGGTCAGGTTGCTGGAAATGTGTGATGCTGGGGGGTGTCTCATTCCCCCTCCTCCCAACCTCTCCTGGATGATGTCGAGTGACGGTTTGTAATTCAGCCCACAAGTGAAAGAAGCAACACGCATTTTGAGCGAATAAAAACGCATGGTAATCGGGGAAAAGATATAGCAATTACGTGTAAGCGCTGTATGAACACTATCAGCAATCGAACCACAATCTGGGTCATTATCGAGTATTTTCAGAACCAGCCAGCTCAATGGGTCAAGGCACTGACTGAAACCGACCAGCCTATCCCACCATTTTGCACCACACTAAAAACCACCACACCACGCTTCAACATACACGCAAGCAGCCTCTGACACAAACCCCATCTGCCTACAGACCCACTTTGCCTTGGGCTGGAGCAGAACCGTCCATTTCCTTCGTTTCACGTCTCCCCCTTCCCTTCCTCCCTCCCTCCCGTCTCCTCCCTCGTTCCACTTCCTCCCAGCCTCGTCCTCGGATTTCCTTTCCCTTCACATTTCCCTTTCCACTCACTCCACTGCACTCCAATTTGTCTCATCCCACATCGAATTCAGCTGAGTTTTCCAAGGACCTGACACCTCGGCTGAAGCGAAACCGGGACTCTTCTCGGTTCTCGTCGTTGTACACACGGATCTTTTCGGCCGTCCTCGGTTGTCTCGTCTTGTCGCGTCCGGGTCTTTAGTATATTAGGAGGTAGCACCGCCGGCGAGGCGATTTGCTGTATGCCACTGCATCTCACCTCGCGATCGGGCGCGGACGGCGGTGCCGTGGAATCCGACGATCGCGAGCACAAGCGCCAGAAGATCGACGGCGAGGACGCGACTGTAGTGACCGACTCTAAACTAGCCGATTCCGTTCCGACCAAGGTGACGAATTCGTCGAATCGCGACGTGGAGATGGCTCCGCAGCCGACATCTGACAGCGCGAACGGTGCCGCGACCGGCGCCGGCGGAGGCGGGGAGATTGTGATCGATGAGGATCTGCACAGTCGCCAGCTGGCGGTGTATGGCCGCGAGACGATGAAGCGCATGTTCGGCGCGAAGGTTCTTATTTCGGGACTTAACGGCCTTGGCGTGGAAATTGGTACGTGAAGCGAGGTGATAGTAGAGATATGATTGGTCGATGAATCTCACTTGAGGAACTGACGGAGAAAGGCCGCGAGACCATGAAGCTCACGTTTGGCGCGAACTTGTTAGGGGTCTTGACGGCCTTGGCCTAGAGATTGGTAAGAGGGACGACGAACGGGCTTAAGAAGGCGAAATAGGCCGATTGAGACGATGAAGCGCGTGTTTGGCGCTGAAGATTCCGATATCAGATCTCACCGGCCTAGGCGTTAAGATCAATGCGTAAAAGAAGAGGCTACGGGGCATGCTCGTGAGGATCTTCATGTGGAGGTTGAGATTCTAAGAGATTTTGCTAGAAGGAGTGAACTGATTGTCCGTTTGCGCGACATTTGTTTCAATTCTTTTTGCTTATAATTTCTGCGAGATTTTTCAGATATTTTGCAGAATCTGTGTGCTCAGAATCCGAATCACGGATGTGCGCTAAACTCACCCGTTTAACTCGATCTGCGCTCGTTCGTTATACTTTCTGATGCATTAAACTGGTTCGAATCGCCGTGTTCTTTTTGCAAGCTCCTCCCACTCGTATGTCTTACCATGAATGCCATATTGAGCGTGTTCAGTTCACGCTACTGGTACCTATTCGTCGCCTGCTGGTTGTGGTGACTTTTGAGTCGACTCATAAGTCACCCCGTTACGGTGCCCGTCCCTTTCCAAGAATGGCTCGATAGTGAGCGTGTTCGGTTCAGGCGACTGGTACCTATCCGTTGCGCGTCCGTTGTGGTCAACAGCGCCCCTGCCATTCCCGCCGTTGGTTCCTTCGCGGGTTCAGGGCTTTACGCCTCCCCATTTTTTGCTCCATTCGCTCTGTCTCCTCCTCCCTGCGTTGCCTCCTCCGATGCCTCGCTCCCTCCCTTGGCATCAAAGCGCGTTGCTAGCAAGTGTTGTCAACTTCTTCTCCTCCATCCCCCTCTTTTGTGTCCCCCACGCAGCGAAGAACGTGATACTAGCGGGCGTCAAGTCCGTGACAGTGCACGATACAGTCACAGTCACGGTGCAGCACCTCTCGGCTCAGTTCTTTCTCACGGAGGCCGACGTGGGGGTCAACCGCGCGCAGGCGTGTGCGGCGCACCTGCAGGAGCTGAACAAGGCGGTGGAGGTGCACGTGCACACGGCGCCCATCGAGAAGGAGTTCCTCGGTGATTTCCAGGTGCGTGCTAGAGGAAGGGAGGTAGGGAGGGTATGAGGCGTGAGTTTCTGGGGGATTTCCAGGTGAGTAACAGACGGGGATTGGGGCATGGGACGTATGCTGCGCTCCTGCGCTGCGCGCCTGCAGGAGCTGAACAAGGCGGTGGAGGCGCAGGTGCACACGGCGCCCATTGAGAAGGAGTTCCTGGGGGATTTCCAGGTGGGTGATGGAGGGACGGAGGTTAGTGGGGTATGAGGCGTGTGCTGCGCGCGTGCAGGAGCTCAACAGGGTGGTACCTGTGCACGTGTACTTAGGTCCCATCAGGAAGGAGTTTCTGGGGGATTTCCAGGTGTGAGGAACTGGCTCTTGCAACACGTGCAGGCGTGTGCTGCACGCATGCCACCTCCAGGCCGTTGTTCTCACGGACCTACCTCTGGACCAAGCCACAGGATTCGACGCCTACTGCTACCTGCTCTACTCCCCCCCGCCCCTCTCTCCCTCCACCCCTCGGGTGCCCTGCCACCGCCATGGCTGCGAGAACCATGGGGGAATTTGAGACGTGCTCTCTGGCACCTTATATGTCTCTCCTTCCTTCTTTCTCCTCCTCTTGTTTCTACCCCACATTCCCCGTATCTCCCTCCCTCCAGCCGGTCATGTTCGCCGGCCTGCCTCTGGACCGAGCCATCCCAGTTTGATGCCTATTGCCGCACGCACATCCCTTTCCCCCCGTACCTCCCGTGCCCTTCACCCACTGCGAGACCTGTGCAGTCTGAGGCGTTTATTGACCCGCTTCATCACTCTCTCCTCCATTCTTTCCATCCCGCATTCTCCAATCCTCCCTGCAGGCTGTTGTTTTCACCGACCTGCCTTTGGACCAGGCCATTGAGTTCGACGCATACTGCCACGCCCACAACCCCTCGGTGCCCTTCATTCGCTGCGAGACCCGGGGCGTGTTCGGTGCGATCTTCTGCGACTTCGGACCAAAATTCACCGTCACAGATGTCGACGGGGAGGAGCCCTTCTCAGGAATCGTCGCATCTGTCGCCAAAGACTCCCCCGATGCCCTCGTCACCTGTGTGGATGATGAACGGCTGGGATTTCAAGACGGCGATCTGGTGGTGTTCTCGGAGGTCCGGGGGATGACGGAGCTGAACGACGGGAAGCCGCGGCGCGTGCGGAACGTCCGGGCGCATTCGTTCCTCTTAGACGACGACACGTCAGCCTATGGCGCGTATGAAAGCGGCGGGATCGTGACTCAAGTGAAAGAGCCCAAGGAGTTGGCGTTTCGGCCGCTTTCGGCCTGCCTGGAGCAGCCCGGCGAGTTCCTGCTGAGCGATTTCGCCAAGTTCGACCGCCCACCGCTGCTGCACCTCGCCTTCCAGGCTTTAGACGCGTTCCGGAAGGAGACTGGGAGGTTTCCCGCACCAGGGTCGGAGGGGGATGGGGCGAGGGTGGTGGAGCTGGTGAGGGAGGTGAATGGGCGGGCGGGGAAGGATGCGAAAGTGGAGGAGGGTGTGGTGAAGGAGGGGGAGGGGCTGATTCGGCAGCTGGCGCACGGGGCGAGTGCGGAGATTTGTCCGATGGCGGCCATGTTTGGAGGGATCGTGGGGCAGGAGGTGGTTAAGGCGTGCTCGGGCAAGTTCCACCCGCTCTTCCAGGTGAGAATGTATTTCTGCATACTACACAAGTTGCACAAGATACCTCTCTTCGGCCGCACCCTGCAGGCGCACATGCACAGCTTGCTGCTCATCTATCCATCATCCCATCCGCCCTTTGACTTCCTTCTCGTCCCGCTTGCCCCTCCCTCCCTCCACTCCCTCCCTCCGCTCCCTCCCCTCCCTCCCTCCGCTCCAGCTCTTCTACTTTGACTCGGTGGAATCTTTTCAGGGGCTCGGATGGGAAAGATTCCGCAGAGGAAACAGCGCCCACCAACACGCGCTACGACTTTCTCAGATAGCCCTCTTTCGGCCGGACGCTGCAGGCCCGTTGCTGCGGCTCCTGATTAATTCGTCTGCTCATCCGCCCCTGTCGTCCTCCCCTCTACCGCCCCGTCCCCCTGTCCTCCGCCCCTCTCCCTCCCCATCCTCCCACAGCTCTTTTACTTCGACTCGGTGGAGTCCCTACCTGCTGAGCCCCTCTCAGCGGAGGAGACAGCGCCCACCAACACGCGCTACGACTCCCAGATCGCTCTCTTCGGCCGCACCCTGCAGGCGCGCATGCACGCCTCCTCCGCTTTTGTGGTGGGCGCAGGGGCGCTGGGCTGTGAGCTGCTCAAGAACCTCGCTCTCATGGGCGTCTGCTGCACGCCACCGGGGGAGAAACCTCCTGCTGGTGCCGGTGATGGTGGTGCTAGCAGTGGCGAGAGTGTGCCGCTGAGTGGCAAGGGCTATCTGACGGTCACGGATGACGACACGATCGAGAAGAGCAATCTCAGCCGTCAGTTCCTCTTCCGCGACTGGAACATCGGGCATGCGAAATCCTCTGTGGCGGCGGTCGCCGCGAGGGTAATTAACCCTGCGCTGCGCGTGAACGCCCTGCAAAACCGCGTGGGGCCGCAGACTGAAGACGTATTTGACGACACCTTCTGGGAACACTTAGATGTCGTTGTAAACGCACTCGATAACGTGAACGCGCGTCTCTACGTCGACTCGCGCTGCCTCTACTTCAACAAGCCGCTTCTCGAGAGTGGGACGCTCGGCGCGAAATGCAACACACAGATGGTCGTTCCGCACGAGACCGAGAACTACGGAGCGTCCCGGGACCCCCCGGAGAGGCAGGCACCGATGTGTACCGTCCACTCTTTCCCCCACAACATCACGCACTGCTTGACGTGGGCGCGCAGCGAGTTTGAGGGGCTGCTGGAGAGGACGCCGAGTGAGGCGAACGCGTTTCTGAGTGGGCAGGAGAAGTATTGTGAGGAGATGATGGGCGCCGGGGATGCTGCTGCGCGGGAAGCGCTGGAGAGGGTGGTGGAGTGTTTGGTTACAGAGAGGGCGAGCAGCTTCGATGACTGCGTCTCGTGGGCACGCCGCAAGTGAGTAACTGGGGATTGGGGTTGGGTTACGGGGTTTAGGGGCTGGGGAAAAGGTCTGACTCAGAGGTCTTGCTGCAGCGAGGGAGGCGGTGGAGAGGGTGGTGGAGTGCCCTGTCACGGAGAGGGCTGGCAGCTTCGATGACTGTGTGTCGTGGGCGCGCCGCAAGTGGGTGGGGGTGGTTGGGGGGTTCAAGGCTGGTTGGGGGGTTCAAGGCTGGTTGGGGGGTTCAAGGCTGGTTTGGGGGTTCAAGGCTGGTTGGGGGGTTCAAGGCTTGTTGGGGGGTTCAAGGCTGGTTGGGGGGTTCAAGGCTGGTTGGGGGGTTCAAGGCTGGTTGGGGGGTTCAAGGCTGGTTGGGGGGTTCAAGGCTGGTTGGGGGGTTCAAGGCTGGTTGGGGGGTTCAAGGCTGGTTGGGGGGTTCAAGGAGGTTTGTGGATTAGACTTGGGGTTTCAGGGTTGGGGTTCGGGAGCTGGGTCTTGGGTGGGGGATCATGCAAACCTTTGCCATTTGTATCCTATTCGTTTGTTCTCCCACATGTCTCCCCCCCTCTTCCCCCCTTTTTGCCTCTCCACCTACACTTCACCTTCCCCCTCCCCTTCCCCCTCACCCACCCTTACGTTCCCCCCCTTTCCCCCTCCGCCTGCCCTCCCCCCACCATGCATCATCCCCTTCCCTCCCAGGTTCGAGGACTATTTTGCCAACCGCATCAAGCAGCTCACATACACCTTCCCAGAAAACGCCTCCACCAGTACGGGCCTGCCCTTCTGGTCGCCGCCCAAGCGCTTCCCCACCGCCGTCACCTTCACCCCCGAGGACCCCACGTGCCTTGCGTTCGTGACAGCTGGCGCCATCCTACGGGCTGCCACGTTCGGGATCGAGGTCCCGGATTGGGCGAGGGACGGCAAGAGGATGGCTGAGGCGGTGGCCAAGGTGGAAGTGGGGGAGTTTGTACCGAAGCAGGTGAGGATGGGGGGAAGAGGGAGAAAGTGAGGATGGGGGGAAGAGGGAGGAAGTGAGGATGGGGGGAAGAGGGAGGAAGTGAGGATGGGGGGAAGAGGGAGGAAGTGAGGATGGGGGGAAGAGGGAGGAAGTGAGGATGGGGGGAAGAGGGAGGAAGTGAGGATGGGGGGAAGAGGGAGGAAGTGAGGATGGGGGGAAGAGGGAGGAAGTGAGGATGGGGGGAAGAGGGAGGAAGTGAGGATGGGGGGAAGAGGGAGGAAGTGAGGATGGGGGGAAGAGGGAGGAAGTGAGGATGGGGGGAAGAGGGAGGAAGTGGAAGGGAAAGGAGGAGGGGGGTGGGTGGGGGGGTTACGGGAAGGGGAAGGGGGAATGGTGGGAGGATGGGAAGAGGATGCTGAGGCGGTGGCCAAGGTGGAAGTGGGGGAGTTTGTACCGAAGCAGGTGAGGATTGTGGGTGAGGGGAGGATTGTGGGTGAGGGGAGGATTGTGGGTGAGGGGAGGATTGTGGGTGAGGGGAGGATTGAAGGGGGGAGTGGGGGGGGGCGTTGGGAGGGACGGGACGGGAGGGTGGAATTGGGAGATTTTGTGCTGAAACATGTGTGGCCGGGGAGAGGGGCCTAAGGGTGGGGGATTTGAAAGGAATGGAGTGTGGAAAAGCAGAGGAGGCACCCCTCCCCTGCCTTCTCACACTCTATTCGAGGTGGTGGAGGAGTAAGGCGGGGAGGGGAAGATGGAAAAAGGAAGGTGAGCAGAAGATGAGGAGGCAATCGTAGGGGTGGCCTCTGTGCCTGTCTGTGATTCCGTCCCTCCCCTTCCCGCCGCACCCCAATCCACTTGTTCCACCACCACCACCACCACATTTGTTCCCAGGGTGTGAAAAAATTGATGGATGCGAAGGTCACCAGTGCTGCCTCATCAGTGGGGAACGATGGCAAGGTGAACCGCAGTACCCCTCCTCACCACCGCTTTACCCTCCCCACCCCAATTCACCCCACTGCACCCCTCTCCACCACCCTTTATCCCTCCCATCGCTGCCTCACAGGGTGTGAAGATCGTGACAGACGAGAAGGCCACCAGCGCCGCCACATCAGTGGGGGACGACGGCAAGGCGACGAGCAGTGCCCCTCCCTACCACTCAATTCCTTCCCTCACCCCTCCGTAACCCTCCCCATCTTTGCGTCACAGGGTGTGAAGATCGTGACAGATGAGAAGGCCAGGAGCGCTGCCACGTCAGTGGGGGACGATGGAAAGGCGACCCCCGACACCCCTCCCCACCAACGTTCCACCCCTCTCCACCCCTCCCCACCAACGTTCCACCCCTCTCCACCCCTCCCCACCAACGTTCCACCCCTCTCCACCCCTCCCCACCAACGTTCCACCCCTCTCCACCCCTCCCCACCACTGCCTTTACAGGGTGTGAAGATCGTGACAGATGAGAAGGCGACCAGCGCTGCCACATCAGTGGGGGACGACGGCAAGGCGACGAGCAGTGCCCCCCCCTACCACTCCAATCCTTCCCTCACCCCTCCCTTACCCTCCCTACTGCTGCCTCACAGGGTGTGAAGATCGTGACGGACGAGAAGGCCACCAGCGCTGCCACGTCAGTGGGGGACGACGGCAAGGCGATCGCTGAGCTGGTGGGGCGGCTCAAGGAGGGCAGCAAGGGGCTTCCCAAGGAGTTCCGCATGGTGCCAGTGCAGTTTGAGAAGGTGAGAGGGAGTGGGAAGAGGTGGTAAGTGGTTGGTCATCAGTCTGATTCCTCGTGTTTCAACAAGAATGTGGCGGCAAACCCAGTGGGCCGGCTCAAGGAGGCAGCAAGGGCCAGCTGAAGGAGTTCCACACAGTGCCACTGCCAGGGCAGATTGAGAAGGTGAGGGGGGGTGTGGAAGAGAGTGGCTGAAAATCAATCTGAACTTAACTGTTTCAACAACACTGTGCTAGCAAACCCGGTGGGGTGGCTCAAGGACAGCAGCAAGGGATTCCCCGCGGAAATCGCTTACCTTCCGTTTTGCCGACGTGCCACTCACAAGCAGCCAGAGGCTGCGGTGCTCACCCTCCCAGGCAACCCTTTTTCCCCCTCCACCAGCCCCCCCTTTCTGTCGCTGCGCTTTCTCCACAAGACTTGGGACACACACCTGCATGTGGATCCCATGGCTGCTTTGCCTGATCAGCCCTCACACACCCCGCTCCCACATTCGCTCCCTCTCCCCTCCTCAGGACGACGACACGAATTACCACATGGATCTTATGGCTGCCCTTGCCAACCTCTGCGCCACAACCTTGCAGGCTCCTTGAATCAACCCCAGCCCCACTTTAAAGCCTATGCCCCCCAACCCCTCTTCGTCTGCCCTCTCCTCAGGACGACGACACCAACTACCACATGGATCTCATGGCTGCCCTTGCAAATCTCCGTGCTCGAAACTACACCATCGGCGAGATGGACAAGCTCAAGGCCAAGTTCATTGCTGGGCGGATCATTCCTGCGCGCTTGCAGCCAATTAAGAGGCTCCTTCAACTCACACACCCCCTCTCCCTCCCTCCCGTCTGTATTTCTCTCCTCAGGACGACGACACCAACCACCACATGGATCTCATGGCTGCCCTCGCCAACCTGCTCGCTCGCAAGGCCCCTTGGCTCACACACCCCTTTTTTCAACTCCCCTACACCCCTCTCCCCTCCTCAGGACGACGACACCAACTACCACATGGATTTGATGGCAGCTCTTGCCAACCTGCGCGCGCGCAACTACACCATTGGCGAGGTGGACAAGCTCAAGGCCAAGTTCATTGCGGGGCGGATCATTCCTGCCATCGCCACCACGACAGCGCTTGCCACTGGTGAGAGAAGGGAGTGGAGTGGGGTGGGGTGGGGTGGGGTTTAGTGGGGTGGGATGGGATGGGATGGACAAACGAAAAGCCAAGTTCATTGCTGGGCGGATCATCCCTGCCATCACCACCACCACTGCTCTTGCCACTGGTGGGGGGAGGAGATAATCTTTGCTAATACTGATCGGTGCATTGTTGAGATGATCTTTGCTGATACTGATCGGTGCATTGTTGAGATGATCTTTGCTAATACTGATCGGTGCATTGTTGTTGCTGTTGTGCCTGTGATTGCAACAAGCTCGCTTTCCCCTCTCCTCCATCTCTCCTCACCGCTCCCCCCCCATCCCTGCCCAGGCCTGGTCTGCCTGGAGCTCTACAAGGTGCTGCACATTTAGCCCTACCCCTCTCTCGTCCATCCCCAACCCCCCCTCCCCCTCCTCCCTTCTTTCCCAGGCCTCATGTGCCTGGAGCTCTACAAGGTGCTGCAGGGCGCCAAGGCGTCTGCCCTGCGCAACACCTTCGCCAACCTCGCCCTGCCGCTCTTCTCCATGTCTTCCCAAACCCCCACCCGCCCTCCCTTCTTCCCATCTCCTTCTCTTCCCAGGCCTGGTGTGCCTGGAGCTCTACAAGGTGCTGCAGGGCGCCAAGGCGTCTGCCCTGCGCAACACGTTCGCCAACCTCGCTCTGCCGCTCTTCTCCATGGCTGAGCCCGTGCCGCCCAAGAGCGTCAAGCACAAGGAGCTGACTTCGCCCTTCCCCTCTCTCCCATCCATCCGTCCCGCTCTCCCCTACCCTCCCCCCTCAACCCTTCCGTTTTGCCTCCCCGTCTGCCAGGCCTGGTGTGTCTGGAGCTCTACAAGGTGCTGCAGGGCGCCAAGGCCTCTGCGCTGCGCAACACATTCGCCAACCTCGCTCTGCCGCTCTTCTCCATGGCTGAGCCCGTGCCGCCCAAGAGCGTCAAGCACAAGGAGCTCACGTGGACTGTGTGGGACCGGTGGACCGTGGAGGGCGATGTGACGATGCAGGAGCTGCTGGATTGGTTCAAGGCGAAGGGGCTCGATGCATACAGGTGAGCATGGGTTGAAAGCGGTGGAAAGGAGTGCGTGTGTGTGTGCTTGTGGTAAGGCAGATCGGTGGACAGTGGAGGGCGATGTCACGATGGAGGAGCTGCTCGGTTGGTTCTAGGCCAAGGGGCTGGATGCATACAGGTGAGGTGGATGGGTGGAAAAGCAAGGAATGTGTGCTACGTGAATCAACTGCACATAGATGAGGAGGACGAGGGGGAGAAGAGGTCAGTGGCAGCTTCGGACCTTGCCAAGGAGGTGGCAAAGCTGGGAGGTGCCACCACTGAGCTAGCTGGACGTGGCCAAGCTGAAGGTGCCCAACCAAATAAAACCTTCTTGCCTACCCCCTCCTGTCTCCCCTCTCCTAACAACATTTCGCCAAGCCCTGCTCTTCAACTCGCTCTTCCCGCGTAACAAGGAGCGCCTACCCCACAAGGTGCTGGACATTGCCAAGGAGGTGGCAAAGCTGGAGCTACTCCAACATTTCTCCTTTCTTTCCATGCCTCTCCTCTCTTCGCTCTCCCCTCTCCTCTCTTCGCTCTCCCCTCTCCTGACAGCATTTCCTGCGGCCAAGCCCTCCTCTTCAACTCGCTCTTCCCACGCCACAAGGAGCGCCTACCCCGCAAGGTGCTGGACATTGCCAAGGAGGTGGCAAAGCTGGAGGTGCCGGCATACCGCCGCCACTTTGACGTGGTGGTGGCGTGTGAGGATGACGAGGGCGAGGATGTTGATGTTCCTCTCATCTCCATCAAGTTCCGATAAGCTGCCGTCTCTTCCATGCCACATCATGCTCACTTTGATGTGGTGGTTGCATGTGAGGATGACGAGGGCGAGGATGTTGATGTTCCTCTCATCTCCATCAAGTTCCGATAAGCCACTGACTCTGCCATGCCCTGCCGAACCGCCGCCACTTTGACGTGGTGGTGGCGTGTGAGGATGAGGAGGGGGAGGACATTGATGTTCCTCCTCCAACAAGTTCCGATAAGATGCTCTATGTGCCTCTGCTTTGCCACACTGTGCCGCTGTACCGCTCCCAGCGTGGTGGTGGGCTGCAAGGATGGGGAAGGGAAGGAAGTTTTGATTAGCTGCTACCTGTTTGTTGCACACTGTGAGGGCTACTTACCATTATGGATTGGTCTCTACATGACACATTTTGAACGAGTGTAACCTCCATGCAGCCACTCTATTTGCCGATACAGTAACTGATGTTCACATGAGTTGGTTCCGCCAGTCCTCCATATGCATCAGCTAGTGACACAGTCAAGGGTGTGTGTGTGCTACTATTCATAGACTCCTCCCTTGCTACCAGCTGTTGAAGGAATCTGATGTGAGAAGAGGGTATTGACTCCACAAAGGTGAAAAACAACTCCCTTATGTGTTTATTATGGACATGAAGAATGCAGTGTAGATGCTCCTTGTGAACGGCTTGATGAGGGGTGTGCTGACAGAATTATTATTACATTGTTTTACTAAACAGCTTCTACAAACATGCAAATTTGTGGCAGTCCAGTTTACTCTGGTCCAGCCACAGCTGCTAATAGACTAGGATGTCTAAACTATATTTGTCTCAGCACATTACTCATCCTACGGAGAGCAACCCGGCTGCTAGAGCCAGTTATCCTCCGCCTTGAACCGAACCTACCAATCCCGATCGAGATCCCCGAGGCTGCCAGTGAACTCCTCTACTCCTCATCCTCCTCATCCATGTACAGTTGATTCATGTAGCACACATTCCCTGTCCCGTAGACCATGTAGCCACCTCGTCTGATGTCATCTTCATCCTCATCATCATACCCAGAGAGCTGGTTTGAGAAAGTAGCCATTTCATCAGCCTTCCCAAGCCCTTTCGCCTCCACATTCCAGCCCTTCCCAGTGCTGCTGTTACCCTGGCCAATCCCCCTCTTACTACCGGCTGCCTCTGTGAACAAGTCCGTCTGTGCACTGCAGACGCTATTAGAAGAGAAGGAGCAGGTATCCCAGGTGAGGTCGATGAGGCACGCACTCTCATTCCGATTCAAGCTGCACCGCCTGCTGCTCGCCTCTGCACCCACCATCGCACCTTTGAGTGACTTTGTACCCATCATCACATCGTGGTACGGCTCTGCGACTAGGAACGAAGAAGCCACCTCCTCTGGTTCCAGAACAGCCAACCACCACGCCTTTTCAATTGAGTAAATTGAGCTCTCAGTCGAACTGGACACTGCTTCAGCCGAGGAGCGAGGTGCAGCAGCCGAGAAAGGAGGAACGAGCTCAGTTGATAGGGCAGCGGTTCCAGCTGAGCACGCAGCAGTTTCGACCAGGTCAGCAGGGACCTCCACAGGGACAGCAGGGACCTCCACAGAGACAACAGGAACCTCCAAGACAGCAGAAACCTCCGTAGGGACAGAAGGAACCTCCACAAGGACAGCAGGAACCTCCACAGGGACAGCAGGAACCTCCACAGGGACAACAGGGACCTCGTTCTTGAGAGCAGGAGGCTCATCCACAACAGGAACAGCCTTTGCTGCAACTTGATTGCTTGAGCTGGTCCACTTGAAGTCGACCTGCAAAGATTCAAGTGAGCAACTTTAGTTTTTGCTCAAGATATTAAGATAATATGTGACAAGGAGGCGTCGGCCTAATAATACGCACAGAAGCGCAAAGGAGAAGGTAGACATTGTTCTTACCAGGCGTGGAAGGGAGATCAGGCTGCAGACGAAATGAGTCAGAGAGTCATCCTGCTCCCAGTGATTCAAGAAGAGAGCGTCGACGTCCACGCAGGCACTCGCAGCACCGATGCAGGCCATTTCACTGACGGATGAAGTAGGGGAAACGGATTGGCTTTAGTGTAGAGATCGACGGACTTTCGGGGAGCACTCGAGCAGAGAGACAGACAGTAAGTAACCACGGTAGGAAGTCGAAGGCTGATTATAAGAATTTGCAGCAACCGGATCAGTGCAGAATGGTCAATGAGAATACGAACCCTTGCTTGCTTTGAAATTGTTTTGCTAGTGCATCAGTGTCTGCTGGAATCTAAGGAAGGGACGGATTGTGGGTTGCGCCTGAAACTGGAACAGGGGTGCGACGAAAGTCACGGAGGGGTGTGAGGCTCGGAAACGCCAATGTAGTGAGGTTCGAAATCGCAGAGGGTGCGAGGCTCGGAAACGCGGAGAGTGTGAGGCTCGGGAGAGCCGAGGGTGTGAGTCACGGATGACCACTGCTGTGCAAATCCGCATTGCCTGAGAAGTTCACGGCGATCGTTGACCATGGCGACGTCGCTGGATGGCCTAAAGCGTCGCATGGCTGGCGATTCACTGCAATCTCTCGACTGTATCATGTACAATCGATGGGGGATTCTCTGAGGCACGTGGTAATCCAAGGTCCGCCGCAATCGGGAGTACCGAGTGCGGCTCGAGAAATTTCGAAGGCGGGAAGAGCCGTTAGGTGTTGGAAAGAGGCGAGACTTTAGGCAAATGTTTGATAAACCGAACATGAAGCCGAGGCTACGCACTAACCCAGTGGCTTTCCGTACACTGGACATGTGGGACGGAGGTAAACAGCAGGACATGAAATCAGGAATGGCTGAAGCGAATCCTGTCCACCCTTGGAAATGGACGGAAGCGGGAAGGGGAGGTTGGATGGCGGATGGTGCATTTAGAGTGAAACGACTTATACGCTTAGTTTCGAACTCAGTGACGCTGTACAATAGATATAACCTTACAAATAAAACTGCAGTAATTAAAATTTGATGGCTTTCTGAATGAAAGAACAAATGGCGGCATACCATTTGTACAGGTTGAGAAGAAACGAGAATGAATGAACTATGAATGAAGTGGGTACAAGTACCAACCCTAATTGGGTTGTACCCCCTATGGGATACCCCACTACAGCCTACACAAAAGTATAAGCTATAATGTTCTGACACACCCCCATAGGCAAAGTGGGGGAGAACAAGGGGTCACAAGACCAGTCAAGCAAAGCAAAGCAAAGCAAGCTCAGGGTGGATTACAACGTCACCACACATTCTGAGCACAAGTTCAAGGCCACAAGGCCAGTTCACATGCAGGAGTACATATATATATTTATAAGGCTAGACAAGCAAGAGCAGGTATATATATATATGTAACAGTACAAACAAGGTCAAGGGGTGAGCAAGTGAGGCAAGACAGGGACAAGACCCAGCTGAGTGCAGAAGTGCTGATGATCACAAGGCGGAAGTGCCTTGGTGAAAACATCAGCAGTGTTGGCCTCAGAGGCCACGTACGCAAGCCGCAACTGACCACGGTGCTGTAGCTCACGAGCAAGGAAGTAGCGAAGAGCAATGTGCTTAGTTCTGTGCTCCAGTCTCTGCTCTCGACACAAGGCCAGCATGGCCTTGTTGTCTACGTACAGGACTGGAGGAGAACGAGGCGGCTCTCCAAGGTCGGTTAGCAGGTAGGTGAGCCAGCGAAGCTCATGGGCAGCCATGGCCCCAGCGTAGATCTCAGCCTCACAACTGGAGCCGAGAACAGAAGACGAGCGAGTAGCCCGCCACGAAACAGAGCCGGAACCGAGGCTGAAGGTGTAACCCTGTGACGACCGCTGCGTAGCCTGGTCGTCAGCCCAAGAAGCGTCCACGTGCCCAGTGAGGACCACTGGACTCCGCTCTCCAAGCACTAGCCCCATGCCCGACGTACTGCACAAGTAGCGCAACACCCTCTTCGCTGCAGCCATGTGCTCTGGTCGGTGTCTCCCAGGAGCAACATAGCGTGCAAGAATGCTAGGAGGGTATGCAAGGTCAGGTCGTGTGTAGGTCATCAGGTACATGAGGCAGCCAACAAGCACTGGATACGGGCCACTCGACTCTACGGACTCATCCGAAGGCAGAGCTGAGAGTGAGTGGCGAGTAGGCAGAGGAGTGGCCTGAGGCGAGGAGTACGTGAAGCCGAAGCTCTGAAGGACCTGCTGCACCATGTGTGAGTGAGTCAAGGTAATGGTGTGGCGTGCTCTGTCCCGGGTGATCTGCAAGCCAAGGTAGCTGCGCAGTTCACCCAGGTCTGTGCACGTGTGTCTCTTCTGCAGCTCGGACTTCACGTGGGCGAGTCCAGCAGTGTCAGCTGTGGCAAAGACCAAGTCGTCGACGTACACGAGGATGTAGAACGGCGGCAAAGAGGTGTCGGTGCGCAGAAACAGCGACGGGTCGGCAGTAGAAGGAGCAAACCCAAGAGCCGCAAGTGTAGTCCTCAGTGTGTCGTGCCACTCACGTGGCGCCTGGCGGAGACCGTAGACTGGACGCCAGAGACTCCACTGGGTACCAGGAGGGAAAGACCCAGCGAAGCCAGGTGGGCGGCGCAGCCAGATCTCCTCGTGCAGGCTGCCCTGCAAGAAAGCTGTGCTGAAGTCGAGAGAGTGCAGCTCGTAGTCACGGTGAGCAGCAACGTGCAGCAGTACCCGAAGAGTGGTCATCTTCGGGGTGGGGGAGAAGGTCTGAAAGTAGTCAACTCCCTGCCGCTGACTGAAGCCACGAGCCACGTAACGTGCCTTGAAGACAGGCGGAGAACCCGACGGCCGCTTCACCCTGAAGATCCACATGCCACTGACGATGTTCGCCCCAGGAGGGGGGACAGCGTCAACGTAGGTGCCTGTGGACTTCCAGGAAGCCATCTCTGCATCCATAGCTGCCTGCCACTGAGAGGAGTAGGAACCCTCTATCGCCTCCGTGTAAGAGCGCGGAGTCGGGATGTCAAGTGCATCCGAGTCTCCCTCAGGGGTAAGCAGTACGGACACGAGATGAGGTGAAGCAGCTGCCAGACACTGGAACTCCTCCTGCCTGTCCTCAAGGACGTCCGTGCCAAGGGCACACTCACCCCCGACGGACAGAGGACAGACAGACTCAGACTCAGCAACAAGACTAGCAGCGTAGTCTAGGCGACAGCGAGCAGCAAAGTCGACGAGCTCAGCAACTAGGGCAGACGCATCAGTAGACTCGAAAGAAGGGTCAGTGACGACAGTAGCAAGGAGACGCATGACAGTAGGACTGGCAGCACGAAGAGAGTCCGACTCCGGGTCGGCAAGAGCAGGAAGAGAGGAGAAGGCAAAGGGGCACGAAGAGGAGCCGTAGACGGACGCAGAGACATCCTGTGTGTGCCAGGGACAGGAGGAGGACGCGGACGCGAACCACGACCACTGTTCGCTTTAAGTGGGCCACGCGCGACGCTGCTGCACGTCTTGCTGTGCGTCGCCACCTCCCTATCTCCGAGCGTGCGCACTTTAGTCAGTATAAGAGTGCTCAGACCTTGTACGACGCTGTAGTTGCGCGCTACTCCTCCCCTGCCACTGCTGCATTGAGCCGTCTCATGCTACCGTACCTCTTTCCTGACCTTGCTGCCTTTCCCACAGTGGCGTCAGCATCAGCAGCAGGGGCAGGGGAGGTGCCAGAGGTGAGGTCAAAGAGAGAGAGGACGTCTGCCCTATCGCACTGTAAGAACAGCTGCAGGTCATCTACCCAGACCTCAAAGTCAATGGCCCGACCCTCAGCGTCAAAGGCGAGAACACTAGGGGTAGCCATGACCCTAGACGACTAGCAGTGCAAACAGTAGGGTGAGGGCAGTGCAGTGAAAAGGCGCTGTGCTCACTAGACTGGGCAGGTCGGGCGGCCCGGAAGTAGGGCGGCTCAGCGGCTCATCTGCTGGGCGGCTCGGCGGCTCGGCGGCTCCGCTGCTGGGCGGCTCGGATGCTGGGCGGCTCAGCTGCTGGGCGGCGCGACTGCTGGGCGGCTCGGCTGCTGGGCGGCTCGGCTGCTGGGCGGCTCGGCTGCTGGGCGGCTCGGCTGCTCTGCTGCCGGGCGGCTCGGTTGTGCTGCTGAAGGGCGGCGCGACGGTCAGATGCTCGGCCGGGTGAGACGGCTCGGGCGGCTAGGGTGGCGAGCGGCGCTGCAGCAGGTAACGGGGGCGAGAGCGAGGTGGCGGGGCCACAGGTAGGGTGGCGGGGCCGCTGAGTGAGGCGGCGGGGCCGAAAGTGAGGCGGCGGGGCTAAGGTAGGGTGGCGGGGCCGCCGAGTGAGGCGGCGGGGCCGCTAGGTAGGGTAGCGGGGCCAAAGGTAGGGTAGGGCGGCGACGGGCCGGGCGGCGACGCGCCGGGACAGGCGGCGCACGAGCCGGGCGGCGACGGGCCGAGACATGCGGCGCACGGGCCGCGACGGGCGGGGACGGGCCGGGACAGGCGGCGCACGGGCCGCATCGGGCTGCGTCGGGCGGCGACGGGCCGGTACAGGCGGCGCACGGGCCGCGTCGGGCGGCGACGGGCCGGGACGGGCGTCGACGGGCGGCGCACGGGACGGGCGGCGCACGTGGCCGGGACGGGCATCGAAAGGGCGGCGGGCGGGCCGCGTAGGGTGGCGACGGGCCGCTAAGAGCGGCGACGGCCAAGCAAGGGCGGCTCGAGGGAGGCCGGGACGGTAGAGAGAGGACCCGAGGCGCGACTCGGGCCTAAGCGGAGCGCGCTTCGGGCAGGAAAAAAAATCAATTTCGATGGTGGGCCCTAGGATCAGTTCCCACTAGGGAACCTGCTCGATACCATGAGAAGAAACGAGAATGAATGAACTATGAATGAAGTGGGTACAAGTACTAACCCTAATTCGGTTGTACCCCCTATGGGATACCCCACTACAGCCTACACAAAAGTATAAGCTATAATGTTCTGACACAGGTAGAGGTGCATCTTGCATAGGCTTGGAGTGAGCTTTGAGACAATATTTAAAATCCAGAAAGCAATTCTACTGCATTGTCGGAATAAATGTTTACGTAGAAGTATTTTACAAGATTCAATTCTAAAGAGCTTGACTTGACATGACACTCTGTGGCTGTTCAGTTACTCTGGTTACAGCCACAGCTGCTAACAAAATTAAGGCAGGATGTCTAAACTACATTTGTCTCAGCACGCTCCTCATCCTACGAAGAGCGGCCCGGCTGCTCGACCCGGTTATTCTCCTCCTTCCACCAAATCTCCCGAAGGTTGCCACTGACCTCCTCTCCTCCTCATCCATGTACAGTTGACTCATGTAGCACACACTCCCTGTCCCGTAGACCATGTAGCCACCTTCTCTGATGTCATCTTCGTCCTCCTTATCATTATAACCAAAGAGCTGGTTCGAGAAAGCAGCCATTTCCTCAGCCTTCCCAAGCGCTTTCGCCTCCACATTCCAGCTCTTCCCAGTGCTGATGTTACCCCGGCAAATCCCCCGCTTATTACTGGCTGCCTCTGTGAACAAGTCCGTCTGTGTACTGCAGAGGCTATCAGAAGAGAAGGAGCAGGTATCCCAGGTGAGGTCGATGAGACACGCACTCTCATTCCGATTCAAGCTGCACCGCCTGCTGCTCGCCTCTGTACCCACCATCGCACCTTTCAGTGACTTTGTACCCATCATCGCATCCTTGTATGGCTCTGCAACCAGGAACGAAGAAGCCACCTCCCCTGGTTACAGAACAACCAACCACCACGCCTTATCAATTGAGAAAATCGGGCTCTCAGTCGAACTGAACACTGCCTCAGCCGAGGATTGAGGTGTAGCATGTGAAAGAAAGAACGAGAATGGAATGACTATGAATGAAGTGAGTACATATAGGAAACCCTAATTGGGTTGTACCCCCTATGGGATACCCCACTATAGCCTACACAAAAGCATAAGCTATACATTCTGACACACCCCCATAGGCAAAGTGGGGGAGAACAAGGGGTCACAAGACCAGTCAAGTAAAGCAAAGCAAAGCTCAGGGTGGATCACAAAGTCACCACACATTCCGAGCACAAGTTCAAGGGCCACAAGGCCAGTTCACATGCAAGATCATATATAGAGATATACAAGAGTCAAGCAAGCAAGTTCAAGAAGTGAGCAAGTGAGGCAAGACAGGCACAAGACCCAGCTGCGTGCAGCAACGCTGATGATCACAAGGCGCAAGTGCCTTGGTGAAGACATCAGCAGCGTTGGCCTCAGAGGCCACGTACGCAAGTCGCAACTGTCCACGCTGCTGTAGCTCACGAGCAAGAAAGTGGCGGAGAGCAATGTGCTTTCTCCTGTGCTCCAGTCGCTGCTCTCGACACAAGGCCAGCATGGCCTTGTTGTGTACGTACAGGACTGGAGGAGAACGAGGCGGCTCTCCAAGGTCGGTCAGCAGGTAGGTGAGCCAGCGATGCTCCTGAGCAGCCATAGCCCCGGCGTAGATCTCAGCCTCACAACTGGAGCCGAGAACAGAAGACGAGCGAGTAGCCCGCCACGAAACAGAGCCGGAACCAAGGCTGAAGGTGTAACCCTGTGACGACCGCTGCGTAGCCTGGTCGTCAGCCCAAGAAGCGTCCGCGTGCCCTGTGAGGACCACTGGACTGCGCCGTCCAAGCACTAGCCCCATGCCCGACGTACTGCACAAGTAGCGCAACACCCTCTTCGCTGCAGCCATGTGCTCTGGTCGGTGTCTCCCAGGAGCAACGTAGCGTGCGAGAATGCTAAGAGGGTATGCAAGGTCAGGTCGTGTGCAGGTCATCAGGTACATGAGGCAGCCAACAAGCTCTGCATACGGGCCACTCGACTCTACGGACTCATCCAAAGGCAGAGCTGAGAGCGAGTGGCGAGTAGGCGGAGGAGTGGCTTGAGGCGAGGAGTACGTGAAGCCGAAGCGCTGAAGGACCTGCTGCACCATGTGTGACTGAGTCAGGGTAATGGTGCGGCGTGCTCTGTCCCGGGTGATCTGCAAGCCAAGGTAGCTGCGCAGTTCACCCAGGTCAGTGCACGTGTGTCTCTTCTGCAGCTCGGACTTCACGTAGGCGAGTCCAGCAGTGTCAGCTGTGGCAAAGACCAAGTCGTCGACGTACACGAGGATGTAGAACGGCGCCAGGGAGGTGTCGGTGCGCAGAAACAGCGACGGGTCGGCAGTAGAAGGAGCAAACCCAAGTGCCGCCAGGGTAGTCCTCAGTGTGTCGTGCCACTCACGTGGCGCCTGGCGGAGACCGTAGACTGGACGCCGGAGACTCCACTAGGTACCAGGAGGGAAAGACCCAGTGAAGCCAGGTGGGCGGCGCAGCCAGATCTCCTCGTGCAGGCTGCCCTGCAAGAAAGCAGTGCTGAAGTTGAGAGAGTGCAGCTCGTAGTCACGGTGAGCAGCAACGTGCAGCAGTACCCGAAGAGTGGTCATCTTCGGGGTGGGGGAGAAGGTCTGAAAGTAGTCGACTCCCTGCCGCTGACTGAAGCCACGAGCCACGTAACGTGCCTTGAAAACAGGCGGAGAACCCGGCGGCCGCTTCACCCTGAAGATCCACATGCCACTGACGATGTTCGTCCCAGGAGGGGGAACAGCGTCAACGTAGGTGCCTGTGGACTTCCAGGAAGCCATCTCTACATCCATAGCTGCCTGCCACTGAGAGGAGTAGAGACCCTCTATCGCCTCCACGTAAGATCGAGGAGTCGGGATGTCAAGTGCATCCGGGTCTCCCTCAGGGGTGAGCAGTACAGACGCGAGATGAGGTGAAGCGGCGGCCAGACACTGGAACTCCTCCTGCCTGTCCTCAAGGACGTCCGTGCCAAGGGCACACTCACCCCCGACGGACGGAGGACAGGCAGACTCAGACTCAGCGACAAGACTAGCAGCGTAGTCTAGACGACAGCGCGCAGCAAAGTCGACGAGCTCAGTGACAAGGGCAGACGCAGCAGAAGACTCGAAGGAAGGGTCAGTGATAGCAGTAGCAAGGAGACGCGTGATAGTGGGATCAGCAGCACGAAGAGAGTCCGACTCCGGGTCGGCAAGAGCAGGAAGAGAGGAAGCAGGAGGAGAAGGCAAAGGGGCACGCAGAGGAGCAGTGGACGGACGTAGAGACATCCGGTGCGTGCCAGGGACAGGAGGAGGACGCTGACGCGAACCGCGACCACTAGTGCATGCAGGACGAACAGGCGATGCAGGACGAGACGCAGGATCACGACGCTCAGTAAGACCTCCAGTCGGATCAGTGTAGGGAGAAGGAGCAGGCAAAGGGGAGGTAGGCTGTAGTTGTGACTGGGACTGGACAGGCTGTGGACACCCTAAGGGAGGAGGAGGAGTACCAGGAGAAGGCGTAAGACCAAGAACCTGCTGCAGGAGCGGAACGAAGTACGGTCGGGGCCGCGCGGCGACGCCAGGAACAGCAGGGACAACACCAGTACCCCCAGCAGGAGTACCCGCTCCAGCAGCACCTCCAGTAGCTCCAGAACCCCCAGAAGCACCGAGAGCACTGCCAGCCGGACCGCCAGCAGTAGTCTCAGCGCCAACACCCTCAGCAGCACCAGCTCCAGGAGAACCCTCAGGCCCAGCAGCTCCAGTACCTCCAGTACGAGCACCTCCGGGACGCGCGGCAGCAGCACCCTCCGCAGCCGAAGAACCTCCAGCACCAGCTGCACGCCTCCAGCGCCGGGCAAACCACTCACGCAGCTCCTGTGGGGAGAGTGGCTCTCGGCGAGACGAAGCACCTCCAGGCGGAGAACCTCTAGGCGAAGAACCTCCAGGCTCAGCACCCTCAAGCAAAGCACCTCCAGGCGGAGCACCCCCAGTCTCAGCACCCCCAGGCCCAGCACACCCAGGCTCAGCACCCCCAGGCTCAGCACCCCAAGGCTCAGCACCCCCAGGCTCAGAACCCCCAGGCTCAGCACCCCCAGACTCCGCACCCCCAGGCTCAGCACCCCCAGGCGTAGCACCTCCAGTCCCAGCACCCCCAGGCTCAGCTCCCGCAACAGCACCAGAGTCACCAGTGACCTCGACAGGCTCGACCGCGTCTACCTAGGACACACCTGAAGGGGCAGGACCCTGAGGGGAAAGGGGGTCTACCGGGGGGGACCTGGTACCAAGAAGAGCGGGGGCGGGGGGAGAGACGGAGTGCGGTAGGGGAAGAGGCGGTAGTAGGGTACCGACTCGTCGAACGTGACGTCCTGGGAGGACAGAACACGTCGAGAGGTGGGGTGGTAGAACTGCCACCCAGGGGCGTCGGGGGGGAACCCAAGGAAGACGCAGGGAGCAGCGCGAGGGGACAGCTTGTCCGCAGACAAGTCGCGGACAAACGCCCGAGATCCCCAGACCCGGAACGCCGACGCATCGCCAACCTTCCCCGTCCACAGCAGGGCTGGGGAGGTCTCCGGCCTGGAGACCCTAGGGTGGAGGTTGAACTGATGCGCCGTGTATCTGACCGCAAACGGCCACAGAAAATGGGGGGCAGCCACATGCATCATAGACGTACGAGCGACGTCCATGACCATGCCAATGCGGCGCTCTGCAATCCCATTTTGCTGCGGTGAGTCCGGAAGCGTGAAGGTCTGGCGGATGCCTCGCACACGACAGAAGGCACGCAGAAGGCCAGAGGAGAACTCTCCGCCTCTGTCAGAGTGCAGACGCAACACAGGAAAGTCCGAGCCGAAGCTCTGCCTGAGCTGGAGACGAGCTGCGCGGATCCAGTCGATCAGCACCTCAGTGAAATCACCCTTGCTGCGCAAGGGGAAGACTGTGGTGTAACGCGAGTAGTCGTCAACCACCAACAGGAAGTAGCGCTCGTGACCGAGTCCACGGACGCGGGCAGGGCCCCACACGTCCATGTGAAGCGTCTGCAACAGAGCCTCTGACGGAGGAAACTGGGAGGAGTGAGGGGCAGCACGCTGGCGCCCCTCGACACAGGGGACACAGGCAGGGCCAGGGCCCTGAGGAAGGGGAGGGAGGGACCGGGGGAGACCAGACACAAGAAGACGGGAGGCCATGCCTCTGAGCCGAAGCAGAGAGGGGTGGCCAAGGCGGTGGTGCCAGAGGAGAGTCTCGTGAGACAGACGGCGACACGAACAGGGGGCAGACTCAGGACCAGACCTGGACGCTGCAGCAAACACCTGACCAGACGAAGGGACTCTACCAGACTCAGCACCGGGAGGAGAAGCAGTGGTCAGTGTGTACAGGCTCGACCCTGGCTGACGTGTAAACGTAGCCAGGTGGCGACCTGTGCTAGCCTCTGTGCAGTGTGTCACCCGCTGACGAGCAGGAGTGAACTGGTGGACACCCACATCCTGTAGGTCAGCACCACTCACCAGGTTCGTAGAGAACGAGGGGAGGTAAACACCAGTCAGGGTGCCAGAGGGAGCCGCCGGACACGGGAGGACTGTGGAGAAGCGAGACAGGACAGGACCCCCAAAGGGGTCAGCCAGGGACACCGCAACAGGCCGACTAAGCGGCGTGAGAGTGGTGCGGTCCCGAAAGAAGGAGCGAGACGCCCCAGAGTCAAGGGTGAAGGTGTGAGAGGCAGAAGCCGACACAGTACCTGAGAGGGCAGACTCACTAGTACTTGAGAGCACAGACGCACTGGCACCTAGAGCAGCAGCCTCACTGGCACCTGACGCAGCAGTACCAATGCCCGGGTCGGGCGGGAAACACCGGTAACAGTCACCATCATCACTAACAGTCACAGCATACATGGCAGCAAGGATAGCATCAAAGTCAAGATAAAAAACAGCTACACCAGCCCTAGATAGTTCTCCCCAGCGGGGGATCTCAGAGGCCTCCGGAAACTGCTGGCGCCAAGCGTCGGTCAAGCGGGCAAAGCAGCGGCGAGCGGTATGGGTGCCCCCACACTGCTCACTCGCGCGGTCACCGGTGCGAAGGACGTAGGTGCAGGGACCGAACGCCCCACCACGCTGACGCTGCGAGTACCACTCACGGAGTTGCTGAGGGGCGGGGACGTCGCGAGAGCGCTGCTGCTGCTCCTGCTGCTGCTGCTACTGCTGCTGCTGCTGGCGCTGACCACAATCAGTGCTGCTCCTCTGGGACGAGCCACTCCGACCACCTCCACCACCGCCACCCCCGCCTCCGCCGCCACCGCCGCCACCGCCACCCTCGCCCCCGCCGCTCCCACTGCCACCTCCGCCACCACCTCCGCCGCCACCTCCGCCTCCACTGCCGCCACCAGTACCTCCACTCCCGCCTCCACCCCCACCGCCACCCCCACTCCCCCCGCCGCCCCCACCTCCTCCGCCATCGCCCCCGCTAGCTCCACCCGCTCCCTTGCCCCCTTTGCTCCTGCCAGAGCGGCGCCTACCGCTGGGGGCAGACGCCGCACCGATCGACTCTAAACCAACGAGGTCGGCCGCAACAGGAGAGGCGACAGAGGGTAACAGGGGGGAAGGAGAACACCCCTCAAAGATGGGGGTGCGCGGGTCACCACGAGAGGCCCCTACAGCGACTATGCTCTTCTCGGCCGCTAGCAGGGACTTCTCGAGGAGGTCGACAGTGAGGGTGGTGGGACAGACAGAGAGAAACTGGTCCCTAACAGCACGAAGGGACTCAGGGAGACGGGTGACTAGAAAGTAGAGGGTGATGTACATGGGAGGGGGGTTTTCGGCGAGGAAGGCAACAGGAAGCGCAGCTCGGTAGCGAGTGTCACTAGTGCGAAGGTGGGTAAAGAGGTCAGTGACTGTGGGAAAGGCAGCAAGGTCAGGGAAGAGGTACGGTAGCATGAGGCGGCTCAGCGTAGCAGTGGAAGGGGAGGAGTAGCGCGCAACTACAGCGTCGTACAAGGCCTGAGCGGTCTTGCACTGACTAAAGTGTGCACGCTCGGAGGAAGGGAGGTGGCGACGCACAGCAAGACGTGCAGCAACATCGCGTGTGGCCCACTTGGAGCGAACAGTGGGGTCAGCATCAGCAGGAGGGGCAGGGACAGCGCCAGAGACAAAGTCAAAGAGAGAAACCTCATCGATCGCATCGCACAGTAAGTACAGCTGCAGGTCCTCAATCCAGACTGCAAAGTCAATGGCGCGACCCTCAGCGTCAAAAGTCAGGACACTGGGGGTGGCCATTGTAGCAGCTGACAGTCTCACCGGGCAGGAAGAGTCGGGTAGTACAGCGACACAGCAACACGGCAGCACAGCAGCTGCGCCGGCCCAGGAGCAGTAGGAGCCCCACAGGAGCAGAAGGTCGGCTCCTCGGGCGGCTCGGGCGGCACGGGCGGCTCGGGCGGCTCGGGCGGCTCGGGCGGCTCGGGCGGCGCGGGCGTCTCGCGGGCGGCTCGGGCGGCCGCACGGGCGGCTGGGACGGCTCGCGGGCGGCTGCACGGGCGGTTGGGGCGGCTCACGGGCGATGTACTGGCGGCTGCACGGGCGGCTGGGGCGGCTCGTAGGCTGCGCAGGCGGGTGCACGGGCAGGTGCACGGGCGACGCGGCGGCGAGGCCGTGAAGCAGAGGGCGGCGGGGCCGCGTGAGCAAGGCGGCGGGGCCGCTTAGCAGAGGGCGGCGGGGTCGCTTAGCAGAAGGCGGCGGGGCCGCGATCGAAGGGCGGCGGGGCCGCTTAGCAGAGGGCGGCGGGGCCGCGATCGAAGGGCGGCGGGGCCGCTTAGTAGAGGGCGGCGGGGCCGCGATCGAAGGGCGGCGGGGCCGCTTAGCAGAGGGCGGCGGGGCCGCGAAGGAAGGGCGGCGGAGCCGCGATCGAAGGGCGGCGGGGCCGCGATCGAAGGGCGGCGGGGCCGCTAAGGAAGCGCGGCAGAGCCGCGATCGAAGGGCGGCGGGGCCGCTAAGGGAAGGGCGGCACGACGGGCCGCTGGGGGGCGACACAACGGGTCGCTAAAAAAAAAAGGAAAACGCGCCTCGGGGCGCGCTTAGGTGGGCCCTAGAAGCAGTCCCTAGGAGGGAACCTGCTATGATTCCATGTGAAAGAAAGAACGAGAATGGAATGACTATGAATGAAGTGAGTACATATAGGAAACCCTAATTGGGTTGTACCCCCTATGGGATACCCCACTATAGCCTACACAAAAGCATAAGCTATACATTCTGACATAGCAGCCAAGAAAGGAGGAACGAGCTCAGTTGATAGGGCAGCGGTTCCAACTGAGCACGCAGCAGTTTCGACCAGGTCAGCAGGGACCTCCACAGGGACAGTAGGGACCTCCACAGAGACAACAGGAACCTCCAAGACAGCAGAAACCTTCGTAGGGACAGCAGGAACCTCCACAAGGATAGCAGAAACCTCCACAGGGACAGCAGGAACCTCCACAGGGACAACAGGGACCTCGTTGTTGACAGCAGTGTCAGAATCGAAGGAGGAGGGGGGAAAGCGGGCGGCGTCGCGACGTGCAGGGCGTGGGCGGGCAGTGGGGCGCCCGCAACGGGCAGGGCGCGGGCGGTGGGTGGTGTTGGAAACAATAAGTCTTAAGTGCGCTTCTGTCGTGTCAAAATCCAAGGCACCAAGCGAAGCAGTCCCAATCAAAGCATCGAGTCAACCTCGGAGGTTAGGGTAACCGCCTGGAGGTTACGAGAAAGTCAAAGGTCAGCGACCTTTGACTCAACATTTACAGCGCGGCAGTTAAGGACACACAACTGACTCGTTACAGAGCAGTTGCCCGAGTCGCACTATATCGAACCGCAACAGCAATACAGTTATCTGTCTGTCTATTCGTATTCCCTGTACTCTTATATAAATCCTTGTATTTGCTTGTTTAATTTAATCCACTTTGCTCTCACACACCAGTGCAAGGTCGGTTCACAATCTTCATTAAAACGCTTCCGCTATTACAAGTTTCTACCCAAGAGTTCTTCTCTGCAAAGATCCTAAGGGCTATTTTCTCAGCCCAACATGGTATCAGAGCTGACAGGGGAAAACTCTAACTTCTCCAAAACCATTACAAGACATGGCAACAAACAAGGAAAGGAGCTCTCCTAATGGCTCCTCAGGCACTACTCCTACTCCACCACCAGCTTCTGGTCTGCAGACAGAAGAAGGCACGGCAGCAAGACCAAGGGGAACGTCAACCGAGACACCCACGAACCACCCTTCTGACTTCGACCAGAACATGATGGAGAAATTCTTCTCCTTCATGTCCTTCTACGAGCAACACCAGCAGTCGGGACCTGCACAGACATACAACAGCAACAACGGAGCGGCACTCATGAGCCTTGACGGGTCGTCATACGCGCGAGGAAATCAACAGCAGCAACCCACCTTCGCCCCGTACGAACGCGGGTCGATCAGCTTCCTGCCTCAACCTCCACCTGCGCAAGACAAACCAATGGATGCTTTACAAGTTCAGTCGCAGTTCGCGCATGTTCTGAAACTACAGACATCAAGACCTTTCGACGGAAAGGACTTCTTTACCTGGTCCTTTGAATTCGAGCTCATGATGGAAGGCGCGCAGATACTTGGCTTCTTTGACGGATCCCTGCAATACCCAGCAAACGGCACACAGTATGAGAAGCAGCAGTATACGTATCAATCGATGATGGCGTATACTATTCTACTGAGAAACATCACACCAACCCAGCAGCAGAACATTCGCTCTTACCGGAACTTCGGCAACTCGGCGGAACTCGCGTACGGCCATCTGAAGAACCTGTATCAGGCAACAGACAGTGTAAACCAGAGCAGGTTAATGGCGCAGCTGACAACAGTTGAAATGAAACCAGGAGAAAAAGGGTTGGCGTATATCAGCCGATGTCGCGAATTGCGCGACAAGCTTCTTCGATGTGGAGGGTCAATCTCTGAAGACGCCTTCGTAACAGTCGTCATCGGTGGCCTCGGTCCTCAGTGGCGCGCCACCAAAGCAATTCTTCGAGCACACGGGAGGATCTCCGAAGCGGCACTTTGCGCCGAAATTCACGCCGAGCAGCAGGATATGGACCTGCAAGAAGAAAGACACAAGAAAAAGACATTAGCACCGGAGTTTGCTTTCCATACTCAGCGACGACACAACAACTACAACAATCGACAGCAGCAGCCGAAGCTAGTACCTCCGTTTTGTCACATCTGCAAGACATCAGGACACCCACGCACGCACTGCCCGTCTCGACAGACAACACCACAGCGATAACTGCGGCCTTCAAGCACCCAAGTCGCTTCGACACAAGCAAGCTCGACAACCACGATTCAAGCTTCAACGACCTCAAATGGACAACCTGCACAAGGAGCAAGACATATAGTCAACTGCATGGTCAAGATAAACGACTCTTGCATAACAGAGTCACCACCACATTACTCACCGGAAGAGGAGCTCGACAACAGGACGCCTCGTCGCGAATCACTCCATCCAAATCCGACTTATGCCGCCATCGCTCAAAGTGAACCGTCCGGCCAAGACACCTGGTTCTTGGACAGCTGCTGCGGGCAACACATGTGCTCGTCCGGGCGTTTTGTACAACGCGAACATCGACTCCAACGAGAAGTGATCATCACGGTCGCCAACAATCAAAACCTGCGCACACGACGACAAGGAGTGGTACAGCTTCAGTCGAGAGAAACAAATGTTATACTACACATGTCCAAGGTACTCATCGCTGAAGGACTCGGCTACAACCTACTGAGTGTCAGCCAGTTGATGGCGAAAGGAATTCATCTGGAAGCCGACAGCACGACCCACGAATTCAAGCTTTATCACGGGAGAGGCGGTCTCTACATCGGGAAAGCAGTGCTGAAGAACAACGTCTTCGTCCTCGACTTTGTTCCCGACCTCGGCACTGCAGACAGCGACGCCATAGTGAACTTTGCTGATTGGACACACCCTCCGGATCTCGACCCCGACTTCAGCCCGGGAGGCTTCTGGTACTCCCACATTATCCCTGAAACAGAACGAACAAGAGCGTTAGCAACGATTCAACAAGCAGCAGAAACAACATCGGCAGCAGCGACAACATCGGCAGCAGAAACAACATCGGCAGCAGAAACAACATCGGCAGCAGCGACAACATCGGCAGCAGCAACATCAGCAGCAGCAGGAACAACGACACCAGTCACAGTCGACGAAGCACCACCAACACCCGCGCAACAGCTGAATCCGACTCAACGTGAAGTCCACCGAAGCGCCAACCTCGTCGCCAGCTTTTACTCCAACTCCGACGCATATCAGCGTTCAGCCGGACACCGCGCCTCTGAAGAGATCTGGCACGCACGCACAGGACATCCAAGCAACACGGTTTTGAACAACACGATAAGAGCAGGAGTCCTTGACAAAGACTCCCTACTTCTACCCGATGGCAGAGAACTCCAGAAGGCACGAGGGACTTGCCTTATATGTCCCGAAGCTGACTTACCTCATCAACCGTTCACTCCACATCACAACCCGAGCGCTCCAGCGTACGCACCACTCGAAAAGGTCTACAGCGACATCCTCTACAATCGCGAACCAGGACAAATCAACTACAACTACACCATCACCTTCATCGATGCCGCCACTCGATATGTCTGGCATCGTAACCTACCCAGCCGCGACATGGCACTTGCAGCATTCGCCGCCTGGCTACCGATAGCAGAGAGAGAGTCTGGAACACAACTGAAAAGTTTCCAGTCACACGGAGGTGGGGAGTACACCTCTCAGCGCTTCAAGCAGTTCTTGGCGGAAAGGGGGATCAAGCAACTCCTCTCCCTTCCCTACGCACATCAGCAGCAGGGTGTTGCAGAACGAATGAACAGGACCCTGCAGAACAGCATGCGCAAACTGTTACGTGGCATGCGGCTACCCAACCATCAGTGGCCAGCAGCAATGGACCACGCTGTCATGCTGCACAGCTTGTTGTCGTCGTCGTCACTCCCGAACAACGCATCACCGCATCTTCTGTGGACAGGGAAGCAGGGCAGCACAAAAATGTTACGAGTTTTCGGGTGCATGGTACAGTACAGGCCCCCAGAAGCACGAGCGGGAAGATTTTCGCAACGGGCACAGTGGGGACTACACCTCGGCATCGAGAAAAATTACAACGCATGGAGAATCTTTGACGTTCACACAAAAGAAACAGTAGCAGCACGTGACGTGATCTTCTACGAAAGACTTACCCTTCAGACGTACCTCGCCAACTTGCACGAGAATCGGGACCTCACCAGTGGCTTTCGTGGTGACCGAGCCTTCGCGTCAGCAGCGGACGAAGCAGACTGGGATGAACAGAACGTCGACAACGCCTCGGAGGAAGCCGGACCTCTCCCATACTGCTTCGTCAACGTGCCCATGGATGAGGACAATCCTCGCGACAGTAACAACGCCGAAGTCTTCTACCGTTTCGCCGACGATGGTTACGTTACACCTGTGACAGTCAACACCAACAAAGCAGAAAGGGTAGGGCCAAATTTCATGCCCGACCTAGAAGCGGGAGACGAAGCAGCTTATCCCGAGGATCCAGAACTCCCTCGATACTCACAGACTGGGCTGCAAATCCTTGGTCTCGTCACCGCAGTCCATGGCGCCGGCATTCCTAAAGAGCCTGCGACGGTTCAGCAGGCTCTGGGGGGGGAACACAGGGAAAAATGGCATGAAGCCATGGACAAAGAACTGAAGGCACTGGAGGAGCGCAACACCTGGAAAGTCGTTCCAATCGGCGCAGCCCAAAACAAAACCATTCTTACCGGGAAGTGGGTCTTCCGTGTGAAGACGAAAGCTGACGGCACCATCGACAAGTTCAAAGCCCGCTGGGTCGTACGTGGCTTCGACCAAGAGCACGGAAGAGACTACACCAAAACCTTCGCTCCGGTCAGCCGTCACACCTCACTCCGAATTCTCATCGCCGTCGCCGCCATGAAGAAAAAGAAACTGCGACAAATCGACGTTGCGAACGCATTCCTCTACGCACCTGTGGATGCAGAAATCTTCGTCGAACTCCCACACGGCTCCCATGGTGAACCTAACCGAGTGTGTCAACTGCTCAAATCACTCTATGGGATCAAGCAGGCACCGCGACTGTGGCAGCAGTACCTACACGCCCGCCTCATCCGCATCGGCTTCAAGCAACTCCCGCATGACCAGGGCATGTATCGCCTCACAAAAGGAGGCGATTACGTCCTACTAATCGTCTACGTGGACGATCTCCTCTACATTGGGTCAACCGACGACATCGCCGCGTGGTTCGAAGGGGAACTCCAGAAAGACCTCACGCTCACGGTCTCTTCTACGGTTACGCAATACCTCGGGCTCAACATCCGTGAGGAAGAAAACGCAATCTACCTAAGCGCCGAGAAGTACGCCGACACTATCGCGAAACGCTTTCGTCTCACACCAAGCGCCATCTCCACGCCTTACCGCTACGCGTCAGGAACCGAAAAGGGGCAATCTACTCTACTCAAACCCGCTGGCATACGCGACTATCAGGAGAAGCTCGGATGCCTTCTCTTCGCAGCAGTCACCTGCCGTCCCGACCTATCCTACTCCGCGAGTCAGCTCGCTACCTATCTCAAGAGACCTGAAGCAGAGCATCTGGCGGAACTCGATCGTGCTCTCCACTACTTCGTCAGCACCGCGACGATCGGACTAACTTATCACAAAAACGTGACTACACCGACCAAGCTAATCGGCTACGTCGACGCCGATCACGCCGGCGACACCGACAACAGGCGCTCACGCACCAGCTATGTCTACCGCCTTGAGCCTATCGGTCCTATCTCCTGGCAGTCGAGCAAGCAGGAGTTAATCGCATTATCTTCAGCAGAAGCAGAATATATTGCACTCTGCTCAGCCACCAAGGAGGGACTTTACCTTCGCGAACTACTGGAAGAAGCGAAGCTAGCCGAGTTACCCAGCTTCACCGTGTTCTGCGACAACCAGTCGGCAATTCGCATCGCCAACAAGAACGGCTTCGCAAACAGGACGAAACACATCGCCCTGCGCTACTTCTTCGTGAAGGACGAGATCGAAAAGGGGAAACTCAATCTGTCATACTGTCCTACGTCTGAGATGGCAGCCGATTACTTGACCAAGAAGCTCGGGAAGCAGAAGTTCGAATACTGCATGCTGCTGACTGGACAAGGCCACGTCACCAGCAGCGACACTCCAGAAGCGAAGGGGAGTGTTGGAAACAATAAGTCTTAAGTGCGCTTCTGTCGTGTCAAAATCCAAGGCACCAAGTGAAGCAGTCCCAATCGAAGCATCAAGTCAACCTCGGAGGTTAGGGTAACCGCCTGGAGGTTACGAGAAAGTCAAAGGTCAGCGACCTTTGACTCAACATTTACAGCGCGACAGTTAAGGACACACAACTGACTCGTTACAGAGCAGTTGCCCGAGTCGCACTATATCGAACCGCAACAGCAATACAGTTATCTGTCTGTCTATTCGTATTCCCTGTACTCTTATATAAATCCTTGTATTTGCTTGTTTAATTTAATCCACTTTGCTCTCACACACCAGTGCAAGGTCGGTTCACAATCTTCATTAAAACGCTTCCGCTATTACAAGTTTCTACCCAAGAGTTCTTCTCTGCAAAGATCCTAAGGGCTATTTTCTCAGCCCAACAGGTGGGTCCAGGAGGGGCGACGCGCGGGTCCAGCGGGGGCAGCGCGCTGGTCCAGCAGGGGCGGCGCGTGGGTCCCGCGGGGCAGCGCGCGCCCCGCAGGTCGTTGCGCAGGTCCAGCGGGGGCGACGCGCGGGTCCCGCATGGCGTCGCGCGGGTCCAGCGGGGCAGCGCGCGAGCCCCGTAGGGCGTCGCACGGGTCCAGCGGGGGCGACGCGCGGGTCCCGCGGGGGAGCGCGCGGGTCCTGCGGGGCAGGGCGCCGCGCGGCGGGAAGAAAAAACGCCGCGCGCGCCCCGAGCGCGCGGCAAGCAGAAAACGCCTCGCGCCCGGGATACACGATAGGCATGACAGTCAAGCAGCGGAAGCATGGGCCCACATGCCAAGATCTAACAAGCACTGATAACATGTGAGAATCCCAACCACTAAACCATTGGGATAAAAGGGCTTGTTAAGTAGCGGGTCACTGCGCCCATAATCCCCCAAGACAACGAGCCTGTAACCCTTCCATAGGATCGATCGGGGATCACCAGTGGACCTCTGACAAGCAGGAGGCTCATCCACAACAGCAACAGCCTTTGCTGCAACTTGATTGCTTGAGCTGGTCCATTGTCGTCGACCTGCAAAGATTCAAGTGAACAACTTTAGTTTTTGCTCAAGATACCGTAATACCCCGGATAGAAGCGCATCTGCGCTTATAACAAAACAGTGTTTTTTAGGGGGGTGCGCTTATAAATGAGTCAAAATTATATGCGCATGCGCTTATATAATAACAAACACAGAAATATGTTATAAACGCACCAAACTGTGCATTAGAGTCTTGCAATTTCATTCAAATCGAAATGTGTGGAGCATTCTGAATCAGAATCGAGCGAAGGCGATTCTCTGCCGGCGCACAAGGGCAAGGACACGTCACTTTCGCATAGGAATGTGTCATGCTCGCCCCAGCAGAGTGTAGAAACCAATAGCTTGCAGTCGCTCGTTCGCATCGCACAGGCTTGCCCCAGTGTACGACCAATAGCCTGCAGTTGCTCGCTCGCAGCGCACAGACAACAGGTGTTCCCGAGCCCCCCTGTCAGGTCAACTTCGCGCTGTTGCGCTTTTCCTGAGCGAGCCCGCCCTCGAGGGAGTCAAACAGAGTAGAAGTGGATGTGGACTCGCTTCAAATCGGGAAGTCGTTACTGTTTTAATCCGTTTTTTTTTAATATGTTTATACATGCGCTTATAATAAATCAGGGTTTTATAAGGGGTGCGCTTATAATTGAGGATCGGCCATAAGCGCATTGCTCCAGATATAAGCGCATGCGCTTAACATAGGCCTGCGCTTATATCCGGGGTGATACGGTATTAAGATAATCTGTGACAAGGAGGCGTCGGCGTAATAATACGCACAGAAGCGCAAAGGAGAAGGTAGACATTGTTCTTACCAGGCGTGGAAGGGAGATCAGGCTGGAGACATAACGAGTCAGAGAGTCATCCTGCTCCCAGTGATTCGAGAAGAGAGCGTCGACGTCCACGAAGGCACTCGCAGCACCAACGCAGGCCATTTCGCTGACGAATGAAGTAGCGGAAACGAACTAGCTTTAGTGAAGAGATCTAAGGAGTTTCAAGGAGCACTCGAGAAGATTCAGAAAGTAACCATGGCCTTAAGAGCAGACGACGTAGGAAGTCGAAGGCTGATTATAAGATTTCGCAGCAACCGGATTAGTGCAGACTGGTGAATGAGAATACGAACCCCTGCTTGCTTTATAGTTGTTTTGCTGGTGCATCAGTGGCTGCTGGGATTCCACGAGACGATGTAGTGTGCGTGAAACTTGAATGGGGGTGCCACGAAAGTCACGGAGGGGTGTGAGGCTCGGAATCGCCGAGGGTGTGAGGCTCGCAATTGCGAAGGTTGTGAGGCACCGATGACCACTGCGAGCGAATCCGCATCGCCTGCGGAATCCGAGCGACGTCGCTGGCTGGCCTAAAGCGTCGCATCACTGTTCCGGGTCAGTCCCGCCCCGCGTACCGACGATTCGGTGCGAGCTCTCTCGACTGTAGGAGCGTAGGTGGTGCGTGTGGTGCTCCCAAGGTCCGCCACAATCGGTATGAGGAGGGGGCGAGACTTTAGGCAACAGGCTCGATCAACCGAACCTACAGCCGAACCTACGCTCTAGCCCAGCAGATTTCGGGATACGACATGTCGGATCGAGGTACTGCGGGATTAGAAGTCGGGGAATGGCTGAAGGTCTGCCAAGTGTGGGCAGAATCAATGGTTGCAAGCGTTTAGGGTGAAACTTGTTATACGCTTTGTTTCCATTTAAGTGACACTGTAAATTTACGTATATTTGCAAGAATCTGCTTACAAAAATTGGTCCACAAACTGTACAGGCAAATGGTTGCATATGCAGCACGTTGATACACACATCATATTTACAAATAGAAAATTTACATACGTACGTATCTCCTTCATAAGTATTCTAAAACTAGCAAGGAAGCCCAACTCTCCATCCTCATCCACACTCATCCTTCCATGCCTCAGCCCTTCACCTCATCCCTCCCCTCCTGCCCCTCGGCCACCATCACTCTCTTCCCCGTCTCATACACCAAGAACCCAATCGCAATGGCAGGCACCAGTTCAAGTTTCAGTAGCAACTCAACATAGCCCCGCAACCCCCGTCTCACCCCCATCACCCCTTCACCTCATCCCTCCTCTCCTGCCCCTCAGCCACCATCACCCTCTTCCCCATCTCATACACCATAAACCCAATCGCCGTGGCAGGCACAAGCTCAATGAGGCTCGGCAGCACCCCTCTGTACAGCCCCCTCACCCCCTCCTTCCTCAGTATCCCCCTCATTGCATGCCGAAGAGAGTTGTACTCTAGGTGCCCGCCCGTGGGGGTGGCGTGCTTTGGCAGCAAGCTCATGTTGATCTCGCGCCGGCAGAGCTCGAACGGGTGTGTGACTATAGTGGATGCTGCTCCTGCGATGGCGCCGGCGACGAGTATATGCGCTGCCGAAGGGTCTTTGCCATTCCTCCGTCTCTGATTTATGGGAAACAAAAAAGGATCACAGTGGAGACAGGGCATTGTTAGCAAGTGGCATGGTGTTCGATCCTATCAACTCGAACCAGTGTGTGACCAAGGGTGTGTGACTATATTGGAGGCTGCTCCTGCGATGGCACCGGCAACGAGTGTGTGCGCTGCAGACGGGTCTTTGCCGTTTCTTTGTCTCTGATTGATATGAAACAAAAAAGGATCACAGCGGTGACAGGGGATTGTTAGAAAGTGTCATGGGTGTCGGGATCATGTCAGCTCGAAGGGGTGTGTGACCAAGGGCGTGTGACTATAGTGAATGCTACTCCTGCAATGGCGCCGGAAATGAGCGTGTGCGCTGCAGATGGGTCTCTGCCATACCTCCGTCTCTGTTGAATGGGGGGAAAAGGGGTATGGCAACAGGGCATTGTATAGAGTGTGTGTGTGTGGGCATAGGGCAACATGCATGCCAAGCATCTCACCTTGATAGGGCAACATGCATGCCAAGCATCTCACCTTGATCTCCTGCTTGAGCGAGTCAAAGACAAGAAAGTTGATGGCAGATGCGGGTACCATGGAGGCCAGGCCAGCTTTGACACAAAAACGAGGGGGATAGAGCGGGAGTGTTTGAGGGCATAGCGCAAAAACATGTATGCATCTGACCTCACCTTGATTTCATCTTTCAGTGATTCGAAGACAAGGAAGTTGATGGCAGAGGCGGGGACCATGGAGGCCAGCTTCGGCACCACCCCTCGGAACAGCTGTGAGGCGCCGTGCTGCTGTGCCACCCCCAGCAGGGCCTGACGCAGACCAGGGTACTTTCCTGGCTGAAAACGGGAGTATGGGAGAGAGATTGTAAGGAGAATGGAAGGTGAAAATGTGTAAACAGCTGTGAGTCGCCGAGCTACTGTGCCACTCCCACCAGGGATTGGCGCAGACCCGCATATTTCCCCGGCTGCAGAATAAGGAAGCAACAAGAAGCAGAACACGGGCTCAGAACAACTGTGAGGCGCTGTGCTGCTGTGCCACCCCCACCAGGGACTGCCGCAGACCAGGGTACTTTCCGGCTGCAATATTGTAATATATTGTAGTAAAAATGGGAGTGGAACATGTGTGTACGGGTGTGAGGTGCCGTGCTGCTGTGCCACCCCCACCAGGGCCTGCCGCAGACCAGGGTACTTTCCGGCTGCAATATTGTAATATATTGTAGTAAAAATGGGAGTGGAACATGTGTGTACGGGTGTGAGGTGCCGTGCTGCTGTGCCACCCCCACCAGGGCCTGGCGCAGACCCGAGTAATTCCCGACTGCCGGGGAACAGAGAGACATTGCAGGAGGGGAATGCAGAGGAGAAAAATGAAATGGTGTGGGACGAAGGCCAACAGAGGAAGGCGAACAGTAACGTACATATCCTGCCATACCCCCACCTTAGCAAAAGGCACCTGACGACACCTGAAGACACCTAATGCTACCTGAAGGCACCTGTTGCCGACAGCAGAGAAGGGGTAAAGGAGGAGAGTGGCAGCTAGTAGGATACCTTGCCATGCGTAACTCCTACCTCACCTGAAGCCACCTGAAAGTTTGCCGCCAGGCTCATGTGGTCGCCGATAGCAGACAATGGTATGAAAAGAGATTGGAAAGCAGAAATATACCCTGCCATACTCGTATGGCCTTACCTCACCTGACGGCACCTGAAGACACCTGAAGGTTTACCTGAAGACTCACCTGCAGACTCATGTGGTCGCCGACAGCAGAGAAGGGGTAGAGGAGGAGAGTGGCAGCCAGGCCTGCTGCTCCCCCTGCCACTGAGCTGGGAGGTACCGACTCGGGCAGCTGAAAAGTTTTTGGGTGCTTCTGATTGGCTCGTAACAGCCAGGCCTTGACGGTCTCAAATGTGTAGAACTGAATGGATGGGGAATCAGGGGAGAAGGCCAAGAGGGAACGAGGGGAGAGAGGGGAATACAGAAATGGATGGGGGCCGTGAGGAGTAATATGGAACGTGCATGGATGCAAACACCACCGTGTGATCACCTGTAAGTAAGCCATGTGCCGTGGTGTATTACCATGTACCTACCTAAGATATCATGCTGACCCGTTGTTCACATTGATTGCGTGGATCCGCATGGGTCCGCAAAAGCATGCATGGATGTTAACAGAATGCTGTCCCTGAAAGCCCACCTGAATGCCTCTGTTCAGCGCCGTCATGATGATGGGCATCTTGAGCCCCGCAGACAGAATGCTGTCCCTTAAAGCCCGGTTATGCACCGCTGTGGATGCCACCTCAGCAGCCGTTCTGCCGCCCTTCTGTGCAATCACCCTCGTTTGAAGGTTCTTTAAGGGACCAGTGCATGCTCCCACCACCCCCCCTGCCAGCACTCCGCATAGGAACTGCACAAAGGCATTGCAGAGACGGGAGAAGAGAGTGCGAGGAGAGCGTGTAGGTGCGCAAAAAGAAGGAAGAATAGGTGGCAGAAAGGCTAGCCTTGAAGGGAGGGAACAGTGCATGCGCCCACCCCCCCCCCTGCCAGCACTCCGCATAGGAACTGCACATGGGGATTGCAAAGACGAAGAGCAGAGAGTGGTTAAGCTGGCATGCACCCACCACCGCAACGGCTGCCAGCATTCCACATAAAAGCAGGAGAAGGGAGTTGCAAAGACAGAGAGGAAGAGAGTGAAGCGCAAAGACGACTACAGATATAGGCTCCTGTCAGAGTGCTCCTGTGAGTTGATGACGGGAATTGCTGATGGGTGTTGCATACATCTTAGGAAGCAGCACAGAGACAGCTGATCTGGCATTACTGGTAATTATACTCTTGCAGTTTCAAGAGTTATGATCTGATCCAAACCAGGCCATTACCAGCATAACCAGTCCAACCCTACACGGTCTGTTTCATTTCAAAGCGTACCTGTTTCATCTCCAAGCGTACCTGTTTCATCTCCACGCATACCTGTTTCAGCTCCAGACTCCGAATGCGCTGAACCAGAGGCACAGGCACGTTGTCAGGCACGGGAACGCGGTATTCCCGAGCCTCCCTCGAGATCCGCTCCAGCGCATCTGGCTTCTCCCCCGAGCCTCCGCGCGGGTCGCGCTCGGATTGCTGCGGCGGAGAGTCGTTGTGACAGAAGAGATTGAAATGGGGGCATTTTTTTCCTTAGAAGTTAAAATTAGGTGAAGAGAAAAATAGCGAGCAGCGGAGAAATCGAGATAGCGAGGGAATTCAGGGCCAGCAAGGACGGAAGGAGCGGAAGTGAAAGCGAGTAGAATGGAAATGGTACAGAAGGGACTGGCGAGTCGACGGTAGTAACTTACATGCGCAGGCATGATTCCGGCGAAAGCTAACGCAGCGATCTGATCGGAGAGAGTTGGAGGGACGGAACGCGGCGACCCGCCGACTTCCGAGATTCAAATAGAGAATGGAGAGACTCTAGGTTTAGGATCTCTGATCGGCAGTCTCCTGTTATTTTAGCGAGAGTGAGGAATAACGAGCTGGAAGGGCCTGCTGCCGGGATTTCATGCTGCTGGGGCCATAGTTCAGAGTGTCAGGCCCCCGCAAAGTGCGCCAGGATGCTCGCGCGACGAGAGCCATGCGTGAGTGCACCTTCCGAACGGTGGGACCGCGAGTGAAGACAGCTGGCAGGCAAAATTCCGTCGTCGCTTTGACGACGCACAAAGCGTGGCACCATAGGCACTGGGCTTGCCGAAGTATTTCCTGGGAGGGCGCCATGAAAGCCACGTGAAATGCCACCTTGGCAGCGGGGAAAATCTGAGGGCAAATGGAAAACAAAAATTCCGTTGCCGGGACTTGAACCCGGGTCTTTCGGGTGAGAGCCGAATATCCTAACCGACTAGACTACAACGGATGTCTATGGTTGTTTATTAAATAATTAAATCAAAAGCATGAATTTCATAATCGGCATATTCCTTCTTCAAGTGTGCTCTTTTACGTGGCACACGTGCCGTACCGACATCCAAAATCAGATGTGTGGACACGTCATTCCGCCGTGTCTTGCCAAACAGTCAAGCCAACCCCGATAAAGGGCCACTCGTTTGTTTGCTTTCCCAAACCAAATCATTCCACAACCACAGAGCAGCCGCCACGTGTGTGACTGCGCTGACGATTTCGGGAGGTTGATCAAACCAAAATTCCGAACCGAACAACAAACCTCCAGCAAGGGGTGCCTCCACAGAGAAGTTTCATATGCGCAAAGGGCAGCAAAGCACAGCGAATATTTGAGAATCCATGCCTCACTGGTGCGGCCGGAGTATTGAATATCCGCACCCATAGCTGCCTCAAGAACTGTGTTTCCCACTACGTCAGTGCTGTAGAGCAAGTGGTCGCTCGTAGAGCCGTGGGCGAAGTTTGCTCCCGAGGCGCGTGAAAAATAGTACCCGCGGGGGACAAGACGTCTAAGATCTGACGCTTAAAAACGTTTGTCGCGGTAGAATGCGACTTCCGCTGCCGCCGCCCTTCGCGGGCGATGCCGCTGACGGCGGGAAGCAAGGAGCGGCTATAACGGTCGGTCTTCGCGTAAACGCCGCCGGTTGTAGCGAAGCTCGTAAGCGTAACATCTCGGCTCGTGACTCGCCGCATTCGCTACAACCGCTACAGTTGCCGGCGTGGCTACAGGAGCTGCTACAGCAGCAAGAGCGGCTACTAGCCAGAATACAGGGTGATCCCCTTAGTTCCTATTCCATGGCTGCCGCGTCGTCTTCTTCTCCTTGCCCTTCGTCTTCCTCCCATTCAGATGCTGGTCCCCTAGGAACCGCAGCGCGTCGGCACTTGCCTTTTGCTAAAATGCTTCAAACCCCGCGTTTCTCCAATCCCTTCGCCGCTCTCCCTATCCCTGGGGGCTCGTCTTCCGAGTCCTCCGCTGCTTCCGCCGACTCCGCTGCTTCCCCCGCCTCCGCCTCCGCCTCCCCCCCTTCCGCCTCCGCCTCGTCCGCCTTTCAAGGGGACGCCGCGTCGCCGTCCGCCGCGTCGCCGTCCGCCGCAGCGCCATATTCGGCGCCTTCCGCGGCGGGCTCCAAGGCGCTGATCCTGCTGCCGCGCCAACGGCTTCTCTTAGTCCCCGCCGCCGACTCGACCCTGGCTACTCCCGCTGACGTCATCACCGTCGTCGACGCAGGTTCGCGGAAGGACCCCAGTGTGGAACTTATCCCAGGTCCGGCCGGCGATGCCGGTCCTTCCGCCGTGATTCCCGGTCCGAGAGTCGTAACCTGGTCGAAGCTCGCGGGGTGGCGGGTCGAGCTCCCGCCGAACCTACCGGACCTGACGAAGCTTCGTCCGGACATCGAGAAGCTTCGGCCGGCGCTGGAGGCGCGTGTGCAGCACACGCTGTCGCACGTGCCGTTTCGGGAGCTTCTCGAGGAGATCCAGCAGTGGAGCAAGGCGCGCGGGGGGATCGGCGGGTGGGCGGAGGGGAGCGCGCGCGGAGCGCGGCGGTACCCGAACAAGCAGAAGCTGTCGTCCGTGCAAGACTTTTTCCAATACGCGGAGGCGGAAGGTGAGCGAGTGGGTGGTTAACCCTAATAATGATTACCCAACAAGCAGAATCTGTTGTCGTCCGTGCAAGACGAGACGAGCTAACAGAGGGATCAATGGCGGAAGGGCGAGCAAGGAAACCTCAAAACGGGACGCTCAACAAGCTGAAGCTGTTGCTCTCGGTGTGCATTCCCAACAAACCAAACACCCCACCCCCCCCCCCCCCCCCCCCCCCCCCCCATTCCACCCCCTTCAGCCCCTCCCCCCTTTCGTCTCTCTTCCCCTCGGCGACCCCCCTCCCTTCCTCAACCCATAGGGACCTCGCTTGTTCACGGGAGCCCAGAGTTGGACAAGGGCGGGGACGGGCAGGTGCAACTGGAGCCCTCCCCTCCCCTCCCGCCACCCCAACCCCCCAACCCAACTGTAACAAGTGGGGGCTGCACTAGAGGCAGCGTGAAGCGCACGGGAGGCGAAAGCATGCAGCAGCAGCGTGCAACTGCGAACGTGGGCAGCAAAGGGACGGAAGTGAGCAGGACGTGGGGGACCCACGTGAGAAGGGCGAAACCGAGGTTTCGTGCCTTGACTGACTTGGGGGGACTTCCGCGTGGGACAGTTGGCGAAAGTCCAGGCTTGGAGGAATAGAAATGTAACACGTGTGTGGGTGCAGTGAGGTGTACAAACGTGAGTAGAAATATGGAATGCGGCTCGATGTTGGGGCTGGCCACCCAAATCGACATTCCGAGCCGCATGTCTGAATTGTAAATGTACTGTACATATAAAAATGCATTCATAGGAATTAGAGAGTAGTTGCTGTTTCTCTTTCTGTTTGTTCTTCCTTGCTTCTAAGGAAATTCTCTTGGGAAGAATTCTCAGCCAGAAACAACTTGCACAAGCCCAAATTCCTTGTTCCACCAACCCCCCATCAGGCCGTCGACTGTTCTCAGAGTTGGGCAAGGGCGGGGGCGGGTAGGTGCAGCTAGAGGAACTTGAGAGGGCGCTGTAGCCGCGTTGTCATGTCCTGATGGCCTCCGCCCCCATCCCTCCAATCCCAACCTCCCCTTTCCCTCCCAGCCCCCTCGCCCATCAGGCCGGCGGCTCTTTGCCGAGCTAGACAAGGACGGGACGGGCAGGTGAAGCTGGAGGATCTCGAAAGAGAGCTGAAGCGCCGGCGCCTGCTTGTCGTCCCCCAGCCTCCAATCCCAACCTCCCCAATTCCCCCCCACCCGCCTCACCCATCAGGCCGGCGCCTGTTTGCCGAGTTGGACAAGGACGGGGACGGGCAGGTGAAGCTGGAGGACCTGGAGGGGGCCTTCAAGCTGCTGCCTTGACTGACAGTCTTCAACGATCCCCCACCTCTTCCTCCCTACTATATTCCGCCATTCCCTTCCCCACCTCAAATCCCCCCCCATCAGGCCGGCGGCTCTTTGCCGAGTTGGACAAGGACGGGGACGGGCAGGTGAAGCTGGAGGACCTCGAAAGGGCGCTCAAAAGACGCCGCCTGCCAGCAGCGCACGCCCGCCCGCTGCTCCGCCGCCTCCGGCGCCACTGGCTGGCCTCTTCCTTCGGGTGGGAGGAGTTCCAGTCGTTCATGGAGGCGAAAGAACCCGCCATGCTGCGAGCGTTCACTTCTTTATGCGTCGGGTCCTCTGGGACGCTCCAAAAAGGACAGGTGCGTGGGCTGTGACTGGTCAAACGGGTCAACTGGGAGGGAGGAGTTCCAGTCGTTCATGGAGGCCAAAGAGCCCACCATGCTGCGAGCGTTCACCTCTTTATGTGTGGGATCGCCTGGGATGCTTCAGAAGGGACAGGTGCGTGCAGTGAGAGAGAGGGGGTCCATGGCATGGTTACATGGTCACACGCCACTGGCTGGCCTCTTCCTTCGGTTGGGAGGAGTTCCAGTCGTTCACGGAGGCTAAGGAGCCCGCCATGCTGCGAGCGTTCACGTCGCTGTGTGTGGGGTCGTCAGGCACGCTGCAGAAAGGCCAGGTGAGTGGAGCATTGGGAGGGATGGCTCGTGGCGTGGCTGACCTGTGGGAGGAGGGGTGCGTGAAGACGCTCGAGTCAAGATTAGTTCGGGTGGGAGGAGTTCCAGACGTTCATGGAGGCCAAGGAGCCGGCGATGTTCCAGGCTTTTACTTAGCTGTGTGTGGTGTCGGCAGGGATGCTGCAGAAGGGACAGGTGCGTGGGGTGGGCATTGACTGTTGAAGCGTTAAAGAAACCGCAAGCTCAGACTCACCAATAATGAAACGACAATTTCAGACGTTCATGGAGGCGAAAGTACCCTCCATGCAGAGGCACGCTGCAGAGGGCGCAAGAGCATGCAGCGAGAGAGCAACGTGCGAGCTATGATGCGGTTTCTGAACGCATGTCCTGTGGGGTCTTGTGTTCCTCTTCCCTCACTCCTCTTCCCTCACTCCTCTTCCCTCACTCCTCTTCCCTCACTCCTCTCCTGTCCCTCCTCTCCCTTCCCCTTCCTTCTCCTCCCTCCCTCCGTCCTCTCCTTTCCTGCCACCAGCTGTTTGCTTCACTGGAAAAAGCCGGGCTGCTAGCAACAGAGAGCAACGTGCGGGCCACGATGCGGTTTCTTAACGCAGACGAGTCCGGGCACGTCACATCACCTATGGGGACTTACCTTACTATTCCCTCCCTTCCTCTCCCTTCCCCCCCAACTCTCCCCGCCAGGTGTTCGCGTCACTGGAGAAGGCCGGGCTGCCAGCAACAGAAAGCAACGTGCGGGCAATGATGCGGTTCCTAGATGCAGACGATTCGGGCCACGTAACCTATGGGGACTTTCGGAACTTTCTGCTGCTGCTGCCGCCCGAACGGCTGCAAGGAAGTGACCCCAGGTGAGGGGATGATGGGGAACAATGTTTATGGAGAGCAAGGGCATCTGCTGCTGCTGCTGCTGCTGCTGGTGTTTTAGCCGCCCCTGCTGCCACCCCGCCGCCGTGATTGCTGCTGCAGCTACTCTGTCTCTTGGGCTGTGCTGCCATCCGAATGGCTGTAGAGCAGTGCAGTGTCAGGCTGAGCAGCCATTCGGATGGCAGCGCAGCCGATCAGTGCTGTCGCTAGACTAAGAGAGGAAGGGTTGGTTGGAGGAAGGACTGGTGGGCAGAGGTGCAGTGAGGTGTAGTGAGGTGGCAAGAAGCGTACCTGCCCTCCTCTCCATCTAAGTTGGAATATACGCTACTTTCATTTTGCGTTTTGCGTTTATACGCTTGTCGAATTCGTACGTTGCGTATAGTTTGAAAATTCGCCGAGTTGAATTTCGGGCAGACCGAAAAAAAAAACAAAATTTCAATCTGAAGCTCGCGACGTGGCGATCTCAATTCCGAGTCGCAGATGTCGCGAAATGAACTCAAAATTTGAATTTCGAGCACCAAACCTCATCAACCCCTCCCCTCAAACGTTTCACACCCCTTTGAACCACAACATTCCACCATCCCCTCCAAGTGCTACTTTACTGGTTGGGAGCTCAACCCAACCCAATCTCCCAGGCATAAAGAGAGGCGTTTGTTCCCTCGACATTCATTCTCTCGCTTCCTATTCTAGCTATCTCCTTTCCCAAGCCACCATGGCTTCCACTCCTACAGCAACCACTTCTCGTACGCCACCCTCAGAGTCTCCTGGTAGTTCCGCTGGTGGGACCTCTTCTAGTACGTCTTTGGTCTGCATGGACAGCAAGCACGCAGTCTACCGTCACTTCAAGGTGCCGGCCAATAGCGTTGGCGAGAACGGCACCAAGGTGTGTGCCTACTGCAACTTCACGTTTGTTGGCGGGGTTCACCGTTGCGCGCAGCATATCACCAGCTGGAACGGCATGCGCCGTCGCGAAGTGCATCTCTGCACTGCAGCGCCGAAGACTGCACGTGACGCCGTGAAGGCGCTTTACGAGTCCAAGTTGAAGGCCCGTGAAGCGAAGCGTGCGGCTGAAATTGCGGCGGTCGGCGCAGTCAACGGCAGAGGTTCGGACAAGAAGAAGAGTCGGATGACCGACTTCTACGGCGACGACGCCGCGTGCGCGAACCAAGCTGCGGACGAGGCCATAAGCCTCTTCTTTGCCGCTCTTCATGTGCCGGAGCATCACGCGGACCACCGACTGTGGCGGAATGTGGTCTCCAGCATCCAGCGCGCGGAGCCGAATTACGTCGCGCCGAAGAGACGCTACATCGGTGGCGCCGGTCTTGCAAAGTGTCGCCAGCGCATTGAGGCGGCGCTCGCTCCTATCTCAGCAAGCTGGCGCCGTGACGGTGTCACCGTGGCAAGCGACATGTTCTCCGACAAGGCCGGCCGCCCGCAAGCCAACGTGCTCCTCATCAACGATAGCGGTGCGGTGTTTGTGGAGTCGATCGACACGAACATGGAGATGAAGACCGGGGGCTACATCGCGGGCATCTTGCGGCCCATCATCGAAAAGGTCGGCCCCGAGAATGTCGTCGCCTTGTGTTTTGACGGCGGCTCCAACTACGCGGCGGCATGCAGGGTGTTGATGCGCGAGTATCCCCACATTGAACACATCCCTTGCGCGACCCATGTCCTCGATCTCCTGATGGAGGACATCGGGAAAAAAGGATAGGCGAAGGACATCATCACGCGCGGGGACACCCTCATCTCGTTCGTCCGCAACTATCATTTCACCCGGGGATACATGCGGAGTCCGCTCGTGAACAGCGGCAAGGGGAAACAGGTTCTCAAGCCCGCGGGAACCCGATTCGGCACCAACTACACCGCCATCAACCGCCTCTGTGAAGTGCGCGCTGGCCTGACGCAGATGGTCCTCAGCGATGAGTGGGTCGAGTGGACTGCGGCTGCTGACAGGGCTGGGGCAGACACATTCAAAGACAACATCCTCGATGCCGCGTGGTGGACGCACGCCGAGTTCTTCGCTAAGCTGATGAGGCTGCCATTCGTCGTCATGCGCAAGACTGACTCGGATTCGAAGGGCATGATGGGTCGTCTCTACGACCTCATGCTCCAGCTCACCGAGGACATCCGCGACTTCCTCGACGAGCATGCGGAAGGGGTCCTGACAAGCGACGAGGTGGGGGATATTCGGGAGATCGTGCAGGACCGCTGGGACAACGGGCTGGCGTGCAACCTGCACGTGATTGGCCGCATCCTCTACCCCACCAACCAGGAAGAGTGCATTTTCCGCACCGACCTGGAGTGCACGAGGGTCTTCAAGCAGTACGTCTCCAAGCACCATGGTGACAAGACGGTCACCAGGAAGGACGGGGTCGAGCGCCGCGCCTCTCTCGTCATCCAGGAAGGCCTCAATGCCTTCCTGAACCTCCAAGGCAGCTTCGGCATGCCCGACGCTATTGCCGACCGCTAGGCAGTGAAGGAGGGCAAGATGACGGCGGTGGACTGGTGGACATGGCACGGGACCGATCATCCTGAGCTCACCACCATGGCTTGCCGTGCCATCACGCAGCCGGTGTCCGCGTCTCCATGTGAGCGTAACTGGGCGAAGTTTGATGCAGTGCATACGGCAAGGAGGAACCGTCTCGGCGCGGTGAAGCTTCGTGACCTGGTGTATGTGACGCACAATTGGCAGGTGGTGCACAATTGGCACAAGGCCCCTGAAGGGCTGGGGGTGGTGAAGGGAAACATCGAGGACCCCCCCACTCCGGCTGGCTATAACGTCCCGGAGGAGGTGGAGGAACCTGAGGAGGGGGAAGATGATGTGATGGCAGATGAGTACTAGTGGATGGAAGACTCCATGCATGAGCGGCAGGCGGGGGATGGAGGGTGGACCTGAGTAGAGTAGGGGATGGGGGGGTAGTAGCATGATTAAGGTGGGTGAAGTTGTAGCGGCAGATTAGTTTTACGGGTTTTTTTTTCCTGTAACTTTCATATTAATACAAAGGGGATGGGGGTTACAACACCCCCCCATCCCCACCTCTTACCCCAAAAATCTGCCCGGGGAAAACCTTTTTCCTGCCCGGGCAAGCGGATTCTTGTGCGTACCAGACCCCTCAGGGACTGCGGTTTGCGTATATACTCTAGCGTTTATACAGCAAGCGTACAAAACGCTAAATGCGTATATTCCAACTTAGCTCTCCATCACTTTTTCCCTGCATTTTAGCTTTGTGTTTAAGGTGTGTCGTCTCCCCACACAACCCCCCATCCCCCACCCCCACACAACCCCCCACCCACACCCCCACACAACCCCCCACCCCCACCCCCACACAACCCCCCATCCCCACCCCCACACAACCCCCCATCCCCACCCCCACACAACCCCCCACCCCCACACAACCCCCCATCCCCACCCCCACACAATCCCACACCTCCAACCCCTCACACCCCCACACCACACCCCATGGCGCACCGCATATGATGGCTGCGCCTATTCTCCTCTCCCCATTACCCTCCTCCTCCCTCCCACACCCCCCTCTTCCCTCTCCTCCCCTCTTCACCCACCCTTCTCCTACCCCCCTCTTCCCCTCCGCAGCATGGAGTGGTACGATGCAGCCACCATGGTCCCCATGGCTCACCACACATGATGGCTCACCACACATGATGGCTCACCACACATGATGCCTCACCACACATGATGGCTGCTCCTATTCGCCTCTCCCCGCTTACCTCCTCCCTCCCACCCTCCCAACCCCCCCCCCCCCCTCTCACTCATCTTCCCCACACGCAGCATGGTGTGGTACGACGCGGCCACCATGGTCCCAATGGCGCCGCCCGCTGCCACGTCAGCGCCAGCTGGCAGCGTGATCAAATCCGCCCTTGCGGGCGGGCTGGCCTCGGGATTGTCGACATGCCTCATGCACCCCTTGGATACCATCAAGGTGGGTGTGGGTGTGGGTGTGGGTGTGTGTGTGGGTGTGGGTGTGGGTGTGTGGGTGTGTGTGTGGGTGTGGGTGTGTGTGTGGATGGGGGTGTGGGTGTGGGTGTGTGTGTGGGTGTGGGTGTGTGTGTGGGTGTGGGTGTGTGTGTGGGTGTGGGTGTGGGTGTGTGTGTGGGTGTGGGTGTGTGTGTGGATGGGGGTGTGGGTGTGGGTGTGTGTGTGGGTGTGTGTGTGGGTGTGGGTGTGTGTGTGGGTGTGGGTGTGTGTGTGGGTGTGGGTGTGTGTGTGGGTGTGGGTGTGGGTGTGGGTGTGGGTGTGGGTGTGGGTGTGTGTGTGGGTGTGGGTGTGTGTGTGGGTGTGGGTGTGGGTGTGTGTGTGGATGGGGGTGTGGGTGTGGGTGTGTGTGTGGGTGTGTGTGTGGGTGTGGGTGTGTGTGTGGGTGTGGGTGTGGGTGTGGGTGTGGGTGTGTGTGTGGGTGTGGGTGTGTGTGTGGGTGTGGGTGTGTGTGTGGGTGTGGGTGTGTGTGTGGGTGTGGGTGTGTGTGTGGGTGTGGGTGTGTGTGTGGGTGTGGGTGTGTGTGTGTGTGGGTGTGGGTGTGGGTGTGGGTGTGTGTGGGTGATGGTAAGCAGTGGAGCGTGACTTTGAAGCAGTGAGAGTGGGCTGGCCTCGGGATTGTCTACGTGCCTCATGCACCCCTTGGACACCATCAAGGTGGGTGTGACTATAAGGAGTGGGTGTAAGGAAGAATGCCAGTGAGCGTCCCTGACATCCAGTAGAAAGGGTGCTGAGCTCAGTTCACTTCAATCCATCGGCATCCAAGGACTTGATCAAGGGGCTCAATCGGCCATACTGGGGCACTGCGTTGCGCACCCAACCCATCCCAACCGCTCCATACCTATCACCCGCGCTCGTCCTCCCTCCCTCACCACCAGACTCGTCAGAAGTCATCAGATCAGCACCATTCATCGGCATCCAGGGGATGTACCGGGGAGCTCCGCCCACCATCCTGGGGCACTTTGCGAGGCATCCTTTCTTGTTCTCGCTCCTCACTTTCTCCCGGCCTCCCTCACTACCACCACCAGACGCATGTGCAAGCCTGCCTCCCTTTCAGAGGTGGTGGGATCCGTGCCTTCCATCGTCATCCAAGGATTGTGCCTGGGGGCTCCGCCAGCCATCCTCGGGCAGTTTGCAAGCCATCCTCGGGCAGTTTGCAAGCCATCCTCGGGCATTTTGCAAGCCATCCTTGGGCAGTTTGCAAGCCATCCTCGGGCAGTTTGCAAGCCATCCTCGGGCAGTTTGCAAGCCATCCTCGGGCAGTTTGCAAGCCATCCTTGGGCAGTTTGCAAGCCATCCTCGGGCAGTTTGCAAGCCATCCTCGGGCAGTTTGCAAGCCATCCTTTCTTCTTCTTGCTCCCCGGTTCTCCCACCCTCCTTCACTACAACCGCGAGACGCGCGTGCAAGCCTCTTCAGCCTCCCTTTCAAAGGTGGTGCGATCCGTGCCTTACATCGGCATACAGGGATTGTACCGGGGAGCCGTGCCGGCCATCCTGGGGCAGTTTGTGAGACGACCAAGCCCCATCTCTCTCAAGCTGCCCTTCCTCTCACTCCCTCCTTCCCTCCCTCCTTGCCACCACCAGACCCGCGTGCAAGCCTCCTCAGCCTCGCTCTCCGAGGTGGTGCGATCAGTGCCATCCATCGGCACTCAGGGATTGTATCGCGGAGCCCCGCCGGCCATCCTGGGGCAGTTTGTGAGACGACCAAGCCCCATCTCTCTCAAGCTGCCCTTCCTCTCACTCCCTCCTTCCCTCACTCACCACCAGACGCGGGTACAAGCCTCCTCAGCCTCGCTTTCAGAGGTGGTGCAATCGGTGCCATCCATCGGCATCCAGGGATTGTACCGGGGAGCGCCGCCCGCCATTCTCGGGCAGTTTGCGAGCCATGGGGTGCGCACGGGCGCGTATGAAGCTTCCAAGATGCTTCTCACGAGCATGCTGCCGAACCTCACAGAGTACCAGGTACGGTTTGACTCAGTATAGCCTCCACCTCGTTTAATAATATTAGAATATAAAGAACTCTAGTTAATCTCACAAATTACAACAGATATATGGTTTGATTCTAGAACCGCTGGCTCCGGCCTAAATGCCCCAGACCCTTCTCCCCTTCACGCCTCGCCGCGTTCCAGGTATGGTCTCACTGAATTGCTTTATAAATTCTTGGAAACACCCTGCCCTGGATCCGCTAGACTGGGCCTTTTCTGAGAGACTTTTTGACCGCTTGTTCCAGTTTGGATTCTCTCCCTGCTTTTACATCCACTTGCTTGTGCCCCTCCACCTCCATCCATGGCATGGCATGTCCCTTGACATGCCATGCGACGTGCCAAGCAGCAGCTGCAGGCAGGGCTGTACGGCAGCGCACACATGCTTGACTGCCCCCTCTCTTCTCTCTCTCCCCACCCATCTCTTCTCCCTCTCCCCACCCTTCTCCCCTCCCCCCCTCCTCCCCTCAGGTCCAACCAGTGGCCTCCCTCTGCTCCACAGTGCTGGGCACGGCACTCCGCATTCCCTGTGAGGTGCTGAAGCAGCAGCTGCAGGCAGGGCTGCACGACTGCACTCACATGCCCCAAACTACCTCCTTCCTCCTCCCTCCTTCCCCCCTCCCTCCACCCCCCATTTCTTGTTTCCCCCTTTCCGCGCCCCACCGTTCCTCCCCTCCCCTCAGGTCCAACCAGTGGCCTCCCTCTGCTCCACAGTGCTGGGCACGGCACTCCGCATTCCCTGTGAGGTGCTGAAGCAGCAGCTGCAGGCAGGGCTGCACGACTGCACTCACATGCCCCAAACCACCTCCTTCCTCCTCCCTCCTTCCCCCCTCCCTCCACCCCCCATTTCTTGTTTCCCCCTTTCCGCGCCCCACCGTTCCTCCCCTCCCCTCAGGTCCAACCAGTGGCCTCCCTCTGCTCCACAGTGCTGGGCACGGCACTCCGCATTCCCTGTGAGGTGCTGAAGCAGCAGCTGCAGGCAGGGCTGCACGACTGCACTCACATGCCCCAAACCACCTCCTTCCTCCTCCCTCCTTCCCCCCTCCCTCCACCCCCCATTTCTTGTTTCCCCCTTTCCGCGCCCCACCGTTCCTCCCCTCCCCTCAGGTCCAACCAGTGGCCTCCCTCTGCTCAACAGTGCTGGGCACAGCTCTCCGCATTCCCTGTGAGGTGCTGAAGCAGCAGCTGCAGGCAGGGCTCTACAGCAGCACAGGAGCGGCGCTCAGGGCGACGCTCAAAGAGGGCGGGGTGAAGGGGCTGTTCCGAGGGACCACCGCCACGCTGTGCCGGGAGGTCCCGTTTTACGTTTTTGGGATGCTGATTTACCTGCAAGTCAAGCGGGTGAGTTTTTGTGGTCCAGGAGTTGCCTTTACAGCAGCACAAGGGCGGCTTTCAGGGCGACGACCAAGGAGGGAGGCGTGAAGGGGCTGTTCCGAGGGACCACTGCCACGCTGTGCCGAGAAGTGCCCTTGTACGTGTTTGGCATGCTCATCTACCTGCAAGCCAAGCGAGTGAGTTGAGTAAAGCTAGAGGTCAAGTGAGTGTCTGTACAGCAGCCCAGGGGCAGCGCTCAGGACGACCCTCGACGAGGGCTGCCCCGAGGGTGAAGGGGCTGTTTTGAGGGACCACCGCCACGCAGTGCCGAGAAGTGCCATTTTACGTGTTTGGCATGCTCATGTACCTGCAAGTCAAGCGGGTGAGTTGAATAGAGAAAGAAGAAAGGTGGTTCAGTGGATGTTCACATCATATACGCTCCTGCTAGGCGGATTCTCGTGCTGTTCGTAAGTCGGCGATTTCAAAGGCATCAATCAATGTTGCTCTCCACTCCATCCCCTCCCATCCCTCCCAGGTCACACGCCATGTGTTCCGCAGGGAGCTTGCTTCCTGGGAAACCCTCCTGCTGGGTGGCTTCTCCGGTCCTTCTAGAGCCGATTGATGGACTTCACTTTGAAAGTATTCACTATTTTTCCCTGCTCCCTCTCGTCACTCCCATCCCAGGTCACGTGCCATGTGCTCCGCAGGGGATGAACTTCTTGGGAAACCCTCCTGCTGGGCGGATTCTCTCGCTCTCTGCGAGTTGGCTTTTTAAAGGCATCAATCTCGCTCCCTTCTCCCTATCCCTTTCTCTCCATACCAGGTCACTTGCCATGTGCTGCGCCGGGAGCTCGCCCCCTGGGAAACCCTCCTGCTGGGCGGCTTCTTGCACTCTCTACTTGTCGTTTGAGCTGAAAGGACCATTGTCGCTCCCTTCTCCCTCCCCCACTCTTCTCATCGCAGGTCACTCGCCATGTGCTGCGCCGAGAGCTCGCCCCCTGGGAAACGCTCCTGCTGGGCGGCTGTGCCCTCTGCTGATTTCGGAAGCATCATTGTCACTTCCCTCTCCCTCTCCTCCCATCCATCGCAGGTCACTCGCCATGTGCTGCGCCGAGAGCTCGCCCCCTGGGAAACCCTCCTGCTGGGCGGCTTCTCATGCTCTCCGTTAATCGGCTTATTTCAAGGGCATCATTGTCACTTCCTCTCCCTCTCCCTATCCCTCCTCCCACCCACCCATCGCAGGTCACTCGCCATGTGCTGCGCCGAGAGCTCGCCCCCTGGGAAACTCTCCTGCTGGGCGGCTTCTCGGGCGGCATGGCAGCGATCGCCATCACGCCATTCGACGTCATCAAGACACGCATGATGACGTCGCCGCCCGGGGCGGCAGCGGCCGGCATGCTGACAGTTGGCGCGAACCTATTGGCCACGGAGGGGGTGGGGGCGCTGTATAAGGGCTGGCTGCCGCGGTTCTTCTGGATTGCACCGCTTGGAGCGATGAACTTTGCTGGGTATGAGCTGGCGAAGCAGGCGATAGATGATGTGGGGGAGGAGGGGAAAGAGGCGCAGTGGAGAGGGAGCAGGAGGAGCAGGGTGCAAGGAGGGGGCAATAAGGAGGCAAGGAGGCAGTAGGGAGGCAAGGAGGCAGTAAGGAGGCAAGGAGGCAGTAAGGAGCAACCAGCTTTGGTGGATGACAGTACAGAGCTCTACCGGTGCTGGCTGGTTCTTCTGTGCTGTTCCCCTTGGAGCGATGAGTTTAGCTGGTTATGAGCTGGTGAAAGAGGCAATAGATGTGGGGGAGGAGGGAAAAGAGGCGTAGCAAGCAAGCAGTGGTAGTGAGGGGGGAAAGAAAACGAGAAGGCAGTGCATTCATGAGGTGGCTGCTGCAATATTTTTCTAAACAATCGGAAGGCGAGTGGGATGGCGGTGGGGTGCATTAGAATGTAGGTCAGGGAACGGAGCACAATGGCATTTTTTCGGGATGTAGAAGGGGGGTGGATGAATAGCTTCCCTTTGCCGGTACGAGTTGGTGAGGTAGGGAAATATCCAAGGAGTGGAGGGGAAGAGTTGAGCGGAGCACTGGAAGAATCAAGAAGGATCACGGGTGTTCTAGATGTATTCCATTTGTGTCCTTAGGATATTCTGATGGGTGTGAAAGGGGTATCAACGGGTATGAAGGGTTGGATGTTACTATTCCTAATAAAAGGGCCTAGGGTTCGGTATTATGACAATTCCTGTTAAACGCCCTTAGCTATAGTGGCGCGCATCGCTTTAGTAAGTTACGCTTTCTTGGAAGCATGATGTTAGAGAATAGGCCCTTATTGTTGCAAAAGGGGACTGTCTGGTAATCATTGAAATTGTACAATACCGTATTACCCCGGATATAAGCGCATGTGCGGGTATAATAAATCAGTGTTTTTTAGGGGGGTGCGCAAATAACTGAGTGCGCAAATAAGTGCATGTCGAACTTAAAGTAGATTAAGTTGAAAGGTGAGGGGCCTAGGCTTAGTAGCCTAGGCCCTTAACTAGGTATCGAGCGGGTTTTCACCTAGGGTGAGAGTCGAGTGAGTTGAGAGAGGAAAATTGGAGAATGTGGTTTCACTATAGGATTCGAGATACATATAGCAAAGGAACACATGAAGGGGTGCACCACCTACAAATTTAATAACTACACTACAGCTAGAACTTCATGCAGTTATAATAAATATAATTTTGACATCCCCCCGTAACTGCATGCAGGAATAGCTAAGTGTCGAGCACAACCTGCAGAGGTACACCAACGAGCAATAAAACAAGCAACAGCAGGTACTGCAGGCGGGCTAACTTTGAAAGGTTACCCCCTCCATCTCCTCACCCTCCTCCTTCCCCTCCCCCACACTGCTGCAGAAGCAGCAGAGAAAGGGGGAAGAGAGGAGAGGTGGAGAGACGGCTGCTTGTTGCCTCACACCCGCCACCCCGGTACCACTCCCCCTGCTCACCCACATCCTCACACCCTCCCCCCCCAGCAGCAGCTGCAGTGGTGGGACTGAAAGAAGGAGGAGGGGAAGGGAGAGAGTTGACCCACCGCTCCAACACCCTCCACCCCCATACCCTCCTCCCCACGGCTGCAGGGAGACAAGAGAAAGGGGGGGGTGGGAAGGAAGAAAGCCGCAGAGCGGCGAAGAGGCGTCGGTGCAGATGGGTCGGGGGCGGCAGCAGGGAGTGCAGGGGCGGAGAGGCCCGTCGCGGGCCAGTGCCACGGGGCGCACGACGGATAGGATAAAAGGGCCCGATCGTGTGCCTCGGGGCACACGACGAGCAGGGCACCATCGTGTGCCACGGGGCGCACGATGGGCAGATAAAGGGCACCGTCGCGTGCCACGGGGCGCGCGACGGGCAGGGTAGGAGTCACACGCCCGTGGGCGGGACAAAGTAAAACTAAAATCGTCACGCGCCCTAGGCGCGCGACCGGAAAATCTCAGCAGCGGAAGAGTAACGCGGGCCCACAGGCCAGGACGAAAACAGCTCCGATAACATGTCGAACTTAAAGTAGATTAAGTTGAAAGGTGAGGGGCCTAGGCTTAGTAGCCTAGGCCCTTAACTAGGTATCGAGCGGGTTTTCACCTAGGGTGAGAGTCGAGTGAGTTGAGAGAGGAAAATTGGAGAATGTGGTTTCACTATAGGATTCGAGATACATATAGCAAAGGAACACATGAAGGGGTGCACCACCTACAAATTTAATAACTACACTACAGCTAGAACTTCATGCAGTTATAATAAATATAATTTTGACAGTGCATGCGCTTATAAAACGACAATTGTGAAAGCTTGCTTATTGCAACTTGTAATAGGCATCGTGCTTCATTTCATCTGGGTAAGAGTACATCAATCTCGTCCAAAGGTCCACAACATACAATTCCACTACATAGGGTGGGAGGGTGGGGAACTCAAACTAAAAATCTGAAAAGAAGAACGTGGGTGAGGCCAAATGGCCTCCAACCCCTCTTTTGTAGCCAAAAGAGGGCGAGTAGCGATGCGACGCTGCCTTTGCTGCGTTGGCAATCGCTTCACTATCACAATACAAAATTTTAGAAAGTGAATACACTTTCAAAAATTATAATATTGTGAAAGCTTGCTTATTGCAACTTCTAATAGGCATCGTGCTTTATTTCATCTGGGTCTGCTGAGACATGTGCAGAGGAGGACGGCGCTGTCGCTGGATAGACAGCTGATGCTGGTTGGAGGATGGGGCTCGTGTGGGGTCCTGGATCAGCCGGGATGCTGCAACGAGCTGGTCTTGAGCGATGGTGACGTAGAGCTCCTTTGCAGTGTCGCTGCGCCAGCGGCCTAGACGTTTGAACATTCGATCCGTGATCCCGACTCCGGCAGCTGTCGTTGCTGCACCTTTGCGAAATGAGTGGGTGCCCAAGTGCTTTGCGTCGAGCCCGACCTTGCGGACGGCTTCCAAACACCATTTCCGAAGAGTGGGGTATGAGGGAGATTTGTCTTGTGGTGTTGCCTTTGCGCCACGTGGGAAAACTTGGATGAGGGGGCCTTCGGTTGATGAGTCATAGCCGGCAATCTTGATGAATTTCTGGGTGGTTTGGACTGGGCAGTATGGTCCGTCTGTTGCCGCGACTGGGACCCACACTCCTTTGCTCTCCTGGTCAGTTTTGGAGTGTGGGATTAGAACCCACATTGCCGTATCCTCGAACTGAATGTCCTGCCACTGAATCGCGACCAGGTCGGAGTAGCGTAGGAACCCAGTGTACATCAAGAGCGGAATGAGACCTTTCTGAAATTCGGATGGGATGTGGGATATGAGAAACTCTTGAGCCATGCTATGGACCTGGTGAGGCGAGACTGGATCTTTGGTCCGGTTGGGGCGCGATGCGTGGCGCTTGGCGAACTCGCGTACTTGCGATGTGAAGGGGCCGTCGGTGGGACACGCCGTCCCAATCATTTTGTGTGCGAAGGCTACCGCGGAGCATGTTAGTGTGATAGCAGATAGCGTGGCTTTGTGCTTGAGGGCGTGCACGAGGTACATCGCGAGTGTCAGGTCCGTGGTAGGCAGGTAGCTCAGCGAAACCTTCTTGCAGAAGGCTCGGAACTTGAGTCAGTAAGGTTCATAGGTCTGGATGGTGGAGGGTGTCCTCACTTGGCTGATGACCCCAAAGAGTTGCTTTTGGAGGTCGTTTAATAGTTCTGCCATCAATAAGAGCATGCAATTACATTGAGAAATTTATAGCCAATGCAAGGATGGGACTATTTGGAAATCCAGCGCCTGAGAACGAAGATGTGTATGTGCCTGGGTGAAGGCATTGGCTACCGCTTGCAAGTGCTAGGTGGCTGGTGATCCCCTTGGCCCATGTCTTGGGAGATGGCTGCACAAGGGGCCACCAAGCAGCCCCTGTCCATTATGGAATCACAAGAGTGATCTTTGCGTGGGTGCGTTGCGCGTGCCGAAGGGTTGCTGGGATGAGGTGGGGGGGTGGGAACGCGAAACCGTGCACTCCCCTCCAATCCGTCGAGAATGCGTTGACCGCTTCAGCCTTGGGATGGGGCACCTTCGAGCAAAAGTGGGGTAACAACGTGTTGCGAGCGTTTGCGAATAGGTCGATGGAGTGGGGCCCCCAACGTCGTTCAAGGAGGCGAAACCACGGTTGTTTCAGAGAGTAGTCATCATGGTCTTGCAGCTTGGAGAGCTGGTCCGCATGGGTGTTCAACTCGCGAGGGATCCATTCGATCGCCAAGCGAACCGAGTGTTCCGTAAAAGAGATATGATTTCTTTGCAGGTGAGGGTGAGCTCGGTGGTGCTTGAGCCGCCCTTGTGTAGGATGAACATGACGCCTTGATTGTCGACACGGATTGTCGAAATATGTTTGACATATTTTATTACTGCTTGTAGTTGTAGTGTAGTTATTGTGCTTTGTAGGTGGTGCACCAATTCCATTTGCTTTCCTTCGCTATATGTTCCTTGAAACCTATAGTGAAACCCATTCTTCTCAACTTACTCGATACTCACCCTTGGCACGATCCACTCGATCTCGTTGGCCTTGGCTACTAAGCCTAGGCCGTCCTACACTTTTACTCACCTACCGAGCTAGGATTTTGACATGCTATTAGAGCGCGTTTCGTCCTGGCCTGTGGGCCCGCCTCATGCTTCCGCTGCTACTTTTTTTCCGGTCGCGCGCCTAGAGTGCGTGGCGATTTTCCCTTGTCCCGCCCCCGGTTGGCGTGTGACTCCTTATCTGCCCGTCGCGCGCCCCGTGGCACGCGACGGTGCCCTAAACCTGCCCGTCGTGCGCCCCGTGGCACGCGACGGTGCCCTGCTCGTCGTGCGCCCCGAGGCACACAACGGTGCCCTTAAACTTAAACTTACCCGTCGTGCGCCCCGTGGCACGCGACGGGCCTCTCCGCACCGGCTCTCCCTGCAGCCGCCCCTGACCTACCTGCCCCGACACAGTGTAGCCGCTCTGTGGCTTTCTTCCCGCCCACCCCCTCCTCCTTTGTCTCCCTGCAGCCGTGGGGTGGAGGGTATGGGGGTGGCGGGTGTTGGAGCTTTGGGTCGTTTCCTTCCCTTCCCCTGCTCCTCCTTTCGTTCCCACTGCTGCAGCTGCCGCTGGGGGGGAGGGTGTGAGGGTGTGGGGGAGAAGGGGGAGTGGCACCGGGGTGGCGGGTGTGAGGCAACCAGCAGCCGTCCCTCCACCTCTCCTCTCTTCCCCCCTTCTCTGCTGCTCCTGCAGCAGTGTGGGGGAGGGGAAGGAGGAGGGTGAGGAGATGGAGGGGGTAACCAACAAGAGTTAGCCCGCCTGCAGTACCTGCTGTTGCTTGTTATTATTTTGCATGGTGTACCCCCTCAGGGGGCGTAACTATACTTCTACCTACAAGCATTATGGGGGCGTGTCGAAATATGTTTGACATATTTTATAACTGCTTGTAGTTGTAGTGTAGTTATTGTGCTTTGTAGGTGGTGCACCAATTCCATTTGCTTTCCTTTGCTATATGTTCCTTGAAACCTATAGTGAAACCCATTCTTCTCAACTTACTCGATACTCACCCTTGGCACGATCCACTCGATCTCGTTGGCCTAGGCTACTAAGCCTAGGCCGTCCTACACTTTTACTCACCTACCGAGCTAGGATTCTGACACGGACTAGGGTGTGGCCACCCTGGATCTGATGCATGAAGGTGCGTAGTGACCACAAAACACCTTCCAGCTCCCGCCGGGTGCTGGATGTGGGTGGCAAGTGTGAGGGCATGCTTGCGCTTGCTGTGCTCCTCTCTCCGCGGAATGTGACGAGTGTGGCGCCCCAACTGTGTGTGCTTGCATCCACCTGGATGACCGCGTCGTAATGGTGTGGTTGATGGAACGGGGCACCATTGAACTTGTCAAATTGCTCCATCCAGAAGCCCAATTCGTCAATTGCCTCTGATGATAGCGATATCCGGGAGTTCCATGATGGTCTGGTGTTGATGGTTTGGAGCAGCTTGTGGCTGAAGGCTCGTGCAGTTGTGTGAGAATAAATGACCACGAATGTGTGTGCTATGAATGAAGGCAGTACAAATATGAAACCCTAACTGGTTGTACCCCCTATGGGATACCCCACTACAGCCTACACAACAGTATAAGCTATAGATATGTTCTGACACACCCCCATAGGCAAAGTGGGGGAGAACAAGGGGTCACAAGACCAGTCAAGCAAAGCAAAGCAAAGCAAGCTCAGGGTGGATCACAAGGTCACCACACAGTCCGAGCACAAGAGCAGGGCCAGAGGCCAGTTCACATGCAAGAGTGCAGACATATATATATAAAACTAGACAAGTAAGAGAAGGTATATATATATGTCACAGTACAAGTAAAGTCAAGAGGAGAGCAAGTGAGGCAAGACAGGCACAAGACCCAGCTGGGTGCAGAAGCGCTGATGGTCACAAGGCGCAAGTGCCTTGGTGAACACATCAGCAGTGTTGGCCTCAGAGGCCACGTACGCAAGCCGCAACTGTCCACGCTGCTGTAGCTCACGAGCAAGAAAGTAGCGAAGAGCAATGTGCTTCGTTCTGTGCTCCAGACGCTGCTCTCGACACAAGGCCAGCATGGCCTTGTTGTCTACGTACAGCACTGGAGGAGAACGAGGCGGCTCTCCAAGGTCAGTCAGCAGGTAGGTGAGCCAGCGAAGCTCCTGTGCAGCCATGGCCCCGGCGTAGATCTCAGCCTCACAACTGGAGCTGAGAACCGAAGACGAACGAGTAGCCCGCCACGAGACAGAGCCGGAACCAAGACTAAAGGTGTAACCCTGTGACGACCGCTGCGTAGCCTGGTCGTCAGCCCAAGAAGCGTCCGCGTGCCCTGTAAGGACCACTGGACTCCGCCCTCCAAGCACTAGCCCCATGCCCGACGTACTGCACAGGTAGCGCAATACCCTCTTTGCTGCAGCCATGTGCTCTGGTCGGTGTCTCCCAGGAGCAACATAGCATGCAAGAATGCTCAGAGGGTATGCAAGGTCAGGTCGTGTGCAGGTCATCAGGTACATGAGGCAGCCAACAAGCTCCGGGTACGGGCCACTCGACTCTACGGACTCATCCGAAGGCAGAGCTGAGAGCGAGTGGCGAGTAGACAGAGGAGTGGCCTGAGGCGAGGAGTACGTGAAGCCGAAGCGCTGAAGGACCTGCTGCACCATGTGTGACTGAGTCAAGGTAATGGTGCGGCGTGCTCTGTCCCGAGTGATCTGCAAGCCAAGGTAGCTGCGCACTTCACCCAGGTCTGTGCACGTGTGTCTCTTCAGCAGCTCGGACTTCACGTGGGCGAGTCCAGGAGTGTCCGCTGTGGCAAAGACCAAGTCGTCAACGTACACGAGGATGTAGAACGGCGGCAGAGAAGTGTCGGTGCGAAGAAACAGCGACGGGTCAGCAGTAGAAGGAGCAAACCCAAGAGCCGCAAGCGTAGTCCTCAGTGTGTCGTGCCACTCACGCGGTGCCTGGCGGAGACTGTAGACTGGCCGTCGGAGGCTCCACTGGGTGCCAGGAGGGAAAGTCCCAGTGAAGCCAGGTGGACGGCGCAGCCAGATCTCCTCGTGCAGGCTACCCTGCAGGAACGCAGTGCTGAAGTCGAGAGAGTGAAGCTAGTAGTCGCGCTGAGCGGCTATGTGCAGCAGCACCCGAAGAGTGGTCATCTTCGGGGTGGGAGAGAAGGTCTGAAAGTAGTCAACTCCCTGCCGCTGACTGAAGCCACGAGCAACGTACCGCGCCTTGAAGACAGGTGGAGAGCCCGGCGGCCGCTTCACCCTGAAGATCCACATGCCACTGACGATGTTCGCCCCAGGAGGGAGAACTGCGTCAACGTAGGTGCCTGTGGACTTCCAGGAAGCCATCTCTGCATCCATAGCTGCCTGCCACTGAGACGAGTAGGGACCCTCTACGGCCTCCGCGTAAGAGCGCGGAGTCGGGATGTCAAGTGCATCCGGGTCTCCCTCAGGAGCAAGCAGTACAGACGCGAGATGAGGTGAAGCAGCAGCCAGACACTGTAACTCCTCCTGCTTGTCCTCTAGGACGTCCGTGCCAAGAGCACACTCACCCCCGACGGACGGAGGACAGTCAGACGCAGACTCAGCAACAAGACTAGCAGCGTAGTCTAGACGACAGCTAGCAGCAAAGTCGACGAGCTCAGCGACAAGAGCAGACGCAGCAGTGGACTCAAAAGAGGGGTCAGTGACGATAGTAGCAAGCAGACGTGTGACAGTAGGACTGGCAGCACGAAGAGAGTCCGACTCAGGGTCGGCAAGCGCAGGAAGAGAGGACTCAGGAGGAGAAGGCAAAGGGGCACGCAGAGGAGCAGTGGACGGACGCAGAGACATCCGGTGCGTGCCAGGGACAGGAGGAGGACGCTGACGCGAACCGCGACCAGTAGCGCGAGCAGCACGGACAGGTGACGCAGGACGAGACGCAGGCTCACGACGCTCAGCAAGACCTCCAGTAGGACCAGTGTAAGGAGAGGGAGCAGGCAGAGGAGAGGAAGGCTCCAACAGTGACTACGACTGGACAGGCTGTGGACACTCAACCGGAGGAGAAAGACCAAGAACCTGCTGCAGGAGCGGAACGAAGTACGGCCGAGGCCGCGTGGCAGCTCCAGACTCAGCAGGGACAGCACCAGCACCCTCAGGGACAGCACCAGCGCCACCAACACCTCCAGCGGCAGGACTTCCAGCAGCACCAGCAGCAGAACCACCGCCAGGACAGACAGCAGAAGTCTCAGCAACAACCCCCTCAGCAGCTCCAGCTCCAGGAGGAGCCGCAGGCCCAGCAGCTCCGGGACCAGCAGCACCGGCACCCTCGGCGGTCGAAGAAGCTCCAGCCCCAGCAGCACGCCTCCAGCGGCGAGCAAACCACTCGCGCAGCTCCTGTGGAGAGAGGGGCTCCCGTCGAGACGCAGCAGCAGGAGAAACCCCAGGCTCAGCAGCTCCAGACTCAGCACCCCCAGGCTCAGCAGCTCCAGACTCAGCACCCCCAGGCTCGGCAGCTCCCAACTCAGCACCCCCAGACCCAGCACCCCCTAGCTCAGTAGCTCCAGGCACAACACCCCCCGGCTCAGCACCCCCAGGCTCAGCACCCTCCGCAGTAGCACCCCCAGGTCCAGCACCCCCAGGCTCAGCACCCCCAGTAGCAGCACCTCCAGGCTCGGCACCCCCGCGCACAGCACCCCCAGAGTCAGCACCCCCAGGCTCAGCACCCGCAGCAGCACCAGAGTCACCAGTAACCTCGACCGGGTCAACTGCGTCTACCTGGGACACACCTGAGGGGGCAGGAACCTGAGGGGGAAGGGGATCTACCGGGGGGGGAACCGGCACAAGGAAGTCCGGCGGAGGGGGGAGGGAAGGAGTGCGGTAGGGGAAGAGGCGGTAGAAGGGGACTGACTCGTCGAACGTGACGTCCTGGGAGGACAGAACACGACGAGAGGAGGGGTGGTAAAACTGCCACCCGGGAGCGTCTGTGGGGAAGCCAAGGAAGACATAGGGAGCAGCACGAGGGGACAGCTTGTCCGCAGACAAGTCGCGGACAAACGCCCGAGATCCCCAGACACGGAACGCCGACGCATCGCCAACCTTCCCCGTCCACAGCAAGACTGGGGACATCGCGGGCCGAGAGACCCGGGGGTGAAGGTTGATCTGATGCGCCGCGTACCTCACCGCAAACGGCCACAAAAAATGGGGGGCAGCTGCATGCATCATGGACGTACGGGCGACGTCCATGACCATGCCGATGCGGCGCTCAGCAATCCCATTCTGCTGTGGAGAGTCGGGAAGCGTGAAGGACTGGCGGATGCCTCGTGCACGACAGTAGGCTCGCAGAAGGCTAGAGGAGAACTCTCCGCCTCTGTCCGAGTGCAGACGCAGAACAGGAAAGTCCGAGCCGAAGCTCTTCCTGAGCTGGAGACGAGCCTCGCGGATCCAGTCGATCAGCACCTTAGTGACCGCACCCTTGCTGCGCAAGGGGAGGACTGTGGTGTAACGCGAGTAGTCGTCAACCACCAACAGGAAGTAGCGCTCGTGACCCTGCCCACGGACGGGGGCTGGGCCCCACACGTCCATGTGAAGCGTCTGCAGAGGAGCCTCTGTCGGGGGGAACTGGGAGGAGTGAGGAGCAGCCCGGAGGCGCCCCTCGACACAGGGGACACAGGAAGGTCCCGGTCCCGAAGGAAGGGGAGGGAGAGACCGGGGGAGACCCGAGACAAGGACACGGGATGCCATGCCCCGAAGACGGGACAGGGAGGGGTGGCCAAGACGGTGGTGCCACAGGAGAGTCTCGTGAGAAAGGAGGCGACACGAACAGGGGGCAGACTCAGGGCCAGACCGGGACGCAGCAGCAAACACCTGACCCGACGCAGCTACCTGACCAGACGCAAGGACAGGAGGAGACGTAGTGGTCAGGGTGTAGAGGCTCGACCCCGGCCGACGCGAGAACGTGGCCAGGTGTCGGCCCGTGCGTGCGTCCGTGCAGTGGGTCACCCGCTGACTCGCAGGAGTGAACTGGTGAACCCCCGCATCCTGCAGGTCCGCACCACTCACCAAGTTCGTAGAGAACGAGGGAAGGTACAGACCAGACAGGGTGCCCGTAGGGGCAGCCGGACACGGGAGAACAGTGGAGAAGTGAGAGAGGACAGGACCCCCAGAGGGGTCAGCCAGGGAGACCGCAACGGGCCGGCCAAGCGGCGTGAGGGCAGTGCGGTCTCGAAAGAAGGAGCGAGAAGCCCCGGATTCGAGTGTGAAAGTGAGGGAGGACGGAGGCGACGCAATACCTGAGAGCGCAGTCTCACCAGCACCTGAGAGCGCAGACGCACTGGCACCTAGAGCAGCAGCCTCACAAGCACCGAGCGCAGCAGTACCAATGCCTGGGTCGGGCGGGAAACACCGGTAACAGTCACCCTCCTCACTAATAGTCACAGCATACATAGCAGCAAGGATAGCATCAAAGTCAAGATCAAAGATCGCTACACCAGCCCTAAGAAGCTCATCCCAGCGAGGGATCTCACTAGCCCCGGGGAACTGCTGACGCCAAGCGTCCGTCAGGCGGCCAAAGCAGCGCTGGGTGGAGTGGGCACCCCCACACTGCTCACCCGCGCGGTCGCCAGAGCGAAGGACGTAGGTACACGGACCAGTACCCCCACCCCTCTGACGCCGAGTGTACCACTCACGGAGCTGCTGGGGCGGAGGGACGTCGCGCGAACGCTGCTGCTGCGAGCGCTGACCACCACCACCGCTGCTCCGCTGCTGGGTACCGCCTCGACCAGCTCCACCTCCTCCTCCACTACCGCCTCCTCCGCCGCCGCCTCCCCCACCGTCACCGCCACCACTGCCGCCACCACCACCGCCGCCGCCACCACCGCCGCCTCCTCCGCCGCTGCCACCACTACCACCACCACCCCCGCCACCACTCCCGCCGCCACCCCCACTCCCTCCGCCGCCTCCACCGCCACCTCCACCGTTCCCTCCAGCTCCACCAGCGCCCTTGCCCCCCTTGCCCCTGCCAGAGCGGCGTCTCCCACTAGGGGCAGACGCCGCGCCAACCGACTCGAGACCAAGCAGGTCGGCAACAGCAGCAGAGGCAACAGAGGGCAGGAGGGGGGAAGGAGAGCACCCCTCAAAGATGGGGGTGCGAGGGTCACCTCGAGAAGCTCCTACAGCGACGATGCTCTTCTCCGCCGCGAGGAGGGCCTTCTCGAGGACGTCGACGGTGAGGGTGGTGGGACAGACTGCGAGAAAGTGGTCCCTGACTACGCGAAGGGAGCCAAGGAGGCGCACGACTACGTAGTAGAGAGTGATGTACATGGGGGGGGGGTTCTTAGCGCAGAACTCAGCAGGAAGGGCGGCGCGGTAGCGAGTGTCACTAGTGCGGAGGTGCGTAATGAGGTCAGCGACAGTGGGAAAGGCAGAGAGGTCAGGAAAGAGGTAGGGAAGCATGAGACGGCTCAGTGCAGCAGTGGCAGGGGAGGAGTAGCGCGCAACTACAGCGTCGTACAAGGTCTGAGCACTCTTGTACTGGCTAAAGTGCTCGCGCTCAGAGGTAGGGAGGTGGCGACGCACAGCAAGACGTGCAGCAGCATCGCGGGTGGCCCACTGAGAGCGCACACTGGGATCAGCATCAGCAGCAGGAGTAGGAGAGGCGCCAGAGGTAAGGTCAAAGAGAGAGAGGCCGTCTGCCCTATCGCACTGTAAAAACAACTGCAGGTCGTCTACCCAGACCTCAAAGTCAATGGCGCGACCCTCAGCGTCAAAAGCTAGGACACTTGGGGTAGCCATGACGACGACAGCGAAGCAGTGCAAGCAGTAGGGGAAGAGCACGCAGTGACAGTGGGACTGTGCTCACCAGGCAGGGCAGGCCGGGCAACTCTGCAGAAGGGCGGCTCGGCGACTCAGCGACTCGGCTGCTGGGCGGCTCGGCTCCCGGGCGGCTCGGCGGCAGGGCGGCTCGGGTGCAGGGCGGCTCGGCTCCCGGGCGGCTCGGCGTTAGGGCGGCTCGGGTGCAGGGCGGCTCGGCTCCCGGGCGGCTCGGCGACTCAGCGACTCGGCTCCTGGGCGGCTCGGCTCCCGGGCGGCTCGGCGGCAGGGCGGCTCGGGTGCACTGCTGCTCGGCTGCTGCAGGTGGGCGGCTCGGCTGCTGCAGGTAGGGTGGCGGGGCCGCGAGACCAGGGGTGGCGGGGTCGTAGTAGCAGGGCCGGCGGGTGCAGCGGCGGGGACGGCGGGGCCGTCAAGTGTAGGCGGCGGGGCCGCGTCGTAGCGGGCGGCTGGGCCGCGTCAGAGTAGGCGGTTGGGCCGCGACGAGCAGGCGGCGAGGCCGCGTTCGAGCTGGCGGCAGGGGCCGCTTCGTAGCGGGCGGCGGGGCCGCGTCAGAGCAGGCGGCAGGGCCGCGGCTGAGCAGGCGGCGGGGCCGCTTCGTAGCGGGCGGCGGGGCCACGTCAGAGCAGGCGGCAGGGCCGCATCAAGCAGGCGGCAGGGCCGCTTCGTAGTGGGCGGCGGGGCCGCGTCGAAGCAGGCGGCAGGGCCGCGTCGAGCAGGCGGCGGGGCCGCGATCGGGTGGTGGGGCCGCGACGTGGCGGCGGGGCCGCGATCGGGTGGCGGGACCGCGTCTGAGGGACGGCGGGGCCACGAGGGAAAGGGCGACTCGAGGGGTCGCTAAAAAAAAAGTGCGCGCCTCGGGGCGCGCTTCGGTGGGCCCTAGGCAACGTTCCCACAGGGAACTCGCTCTATACCATGTGAGAATAAATGACCAGGAATGTGTGTGCTATGAATGAAGGCAGTACAAATATGAAACCCTAACTGGTTGTACCCCCTATGGGATACCCCACTACAGCCTACACAACAGTATAAGCTATAGATATGTTATGACAAGTTGCTCCTAGAGCGAGGCTCATTGATGCGAGCATGCCGGTGACTCGGGCGACGTGACGGATGTGTACTTGGCGACCTCTACGCCCCTCGGTAATAAGCGTCGCCATTGTGGATTTTAGTTGAGATCGACGTTCGTCTCCCACCGAGAATGTGCAGCTTCGAGTGTCCAGCTCGAGGCCAAGGAAGCGGAGTGCTTGGGTGGGGAGCAGATGGGACTTCTTCTTGTTGATCACTAGACCGGAGTCCTTTAGGTCTTGCACAATCATGGTGCATGTCGATTGGGCTTGTTGGGCTGACTCGGATAGCACTAAGATGTCGTCGACGTATGGGATCACTCGCCATCCACGTGCACGCCATCGTCGAGCGAGCTGCTTGATAAGTTGGGTAAAGACGAACGGGGCAGTGGCCAACCCGAATGGTAAGGAGCGGAAGTAGTAATATGCTCCGTCGAACTGGAAGCCAAGGTATCGCCAACAAGTTGGGTGTATATCCACATGGTGATACCCCGATTTGAGGTCGACGGAGAACATCCAATCGTTCGGCTCAATCAGCTCTGCCACGCGAAGTAGTCCTTCGTATTTGAACTTGGGCACGCGCAGGTGCTCGTTGACCTTCCAAAGATCCAGTATGAGGCGACATTTTTCGCGTTGCTCGACCACGTTTAGCGGGCTAACACATGAAAGTGCGGCTCGATTGGGTGCCTCTGCAGTGGCACCCGTGCGAAGGAGGTCCTGGACTGCGGTTCGGGTGAAGTCACCATGTGCTTGTGTGCCGGCGTGGTTTTTCGATTCAAAGGGCGTGGGGGGCTCGTTCTTCCATGGGAACTAGTAGCCACGTGCAATGATGGATAAGATGAAGTTGCTATCGCACCATGAACACCACCAGTGGAGTGCTTGGCACAGTCGGCCCTGCATTACGAATATAGTTGTGTCTGTCACCTCGAACTCGTATGGGTCGGTTGCCCTCATTACCCATTTGTTGCTCTCGGCTGCGTACAAAACGATGCATGCAGGAGACGGCGTTAGTGTGCTAATCAGTAAAGAGCGATCATGGTCCTACGTACCATATGCTACGAGTAGTGTGCGAGAATCCCCTCGCCCTTCCGTGTCTTGCTTTGCGGTGTGGGGTGATGGTCAGAGCTCGTCGTTCAGTGCTGGCTACCTTTTGTCCAACTTAGTGATGGGTCGGGTAGGCGTGGGCATATGTGTGCCACCGTACCATTCAACCTCCTCCACTCTCTTTCTCTCTCTCCCCCCCTCCTTGGCCTTTTCTTGTGATTCTTGGCGTGGGTGTGCCGAGCTTTGGCACCTCTGAATCTGTCCCTTGGCAGTCCCTCCTTTTGGGACCCCTTTGTCACCTTGCCCTCTCGCTCCTTCCCTCCCTCTTTTTTTTTTTTTTTTTGAGCGAGCTTGCCCGTGATTTTGCCTCTTGATTTTCCTTCTTGCTGCCATTGTTTGTGGCTTTTCCTTTTGACATTCCTTGAGTAGGCTTGCCAACTCTTCATTTCCAAAGTGCAGCTCCAACCAAGAGCCCGTGGTCTAATATGAGGAGGTAAAAACAACTTGCAAGTCCTTGCCAACTCTTCATTTCCAAAGTGCAGCTCCAACCAAGAGCCCGTGGTTTAATATGAGGAGGTAAAAACATTTTTTTTTTGGGTTGCGAAGCAACCCTTTACGATCGATTTTGCCAAATTTTATTTTCATGTTTATATTTTTTTAAAAAATCATGAAAATAAATTTTGTCAACTACAGCACTACCCTTCCCAAACTGTATGCATGTTGAGCAGTTTTGAATACGGTACTGTTCATAGTGCATTATTCCATATGAACATTTTGCAATTGTTTAGTGGAGATGTGCTGTACTGTTTGCATTATATGTTACTGTTAGATGATGTTGTGTAATGATGAAGAGGTGCATACGTAATGCATAAATGATGCTATACAATGCATAATGCATAGAATGATGTATATAATGCATGTGATATGTGATGAATGATGCACATGCACATGATAAAATGCGTGACAGTTAACAACCCAAAAACTAAGCTATCGCCATCCCCTGCCTAGCATGGGGGGGAGGTCAATAGCAAAATCTTTGAATAATCAACTAGCACATGAAAAAATACAATCTGTTAACTCTAAAAAAGAGGTTCACTCTATCAAATCCAGTTCGAAGTGGCAAACACACGAGTCACTGAGTGCGCCAATGAACCAATTAGAAATGATAGAAATGAACCCCCTTTTTAAAATTGACAGACATGCATTGATATTGCAATGACAGATGAGATGAATGCACTCACACGAACAAACACATTCACACAATAAAAAACACGAGCTCCGGCAAACCCAGCCAAAAAACACGAGATACACGCGAACTACATAACAAGTAAATCAATGTTAAAAGGACAATACGATAAATCCTAGTGACCAATACACATTTTCTGGATTGAAATCGCGTTCCTGACCGGAAAGGCCCCTGACAAACGGGTTTAGGAAGTGGAAAGGAGGAACGGAAATTAATAGCCAGTACAACAAAAAAAACAGAAAAAAGGCATAAGGTGTGATGAAATGAAGAGAAACAGGAATAACGAAGAAACAAATGAATCAATACAAGGGCTAAGAAAAACGCCGTGAGCATTGAATGGTTAGACTTGACAAAGAGCATGGAGAAGAATCTAACGAGGCATAAAACGAAAATAAGGAACGGGAATAGAGGAACAAAATACCGAGACATTAAACGAAAGAAGAGAATATAACGAATACAGAGAGCGAGAACAACGAAGAGCGAGAGCGAGAGCAGGAGCGAGAGAGGACTAGAGAGAGGGGACGAGAGAGAGGGGACGAGAGAGAGGACGAGAGAGAGAGAGAGAGAGAGAGAGAGAGAGAGAGAGAGAGAGAGAGAGAGAGAGAGAGAGAGAGAGAGAGAGAGAGAGAGAGAGAGAGAGAATGAGAGAGAGGGAGAGAACGAGAGAGAAAACGAGAACGAGAGAGAGAGAACGAGAGAACGAGGACGAGAGAGAGAGAACGAGCGAGAACGAACGAGAGATAGAGAGAGTGTTCAATAAATTACGATTTCTACGATTTCGAAAAAAAACATGTGTAAAAACAAGATCTAAGCCGACCTAGTTTAGATCTAAGCCGTCCTGTGTTAGAATTAAGTCGACCTAACAAGTATCGAACGCGTTTAAGTTGCAAGTTAGGAGCTTACCTAGCGGAAGTCCCGTAGCCCGTCAGCAGAACGAGAGGAAGAAGGAAAGGGAGGGCTAACTAAGAATAGGAAGTAAATGACGACAATAAGAGCTTACATCTTACCATGAGCTAACAACTCTAAATGACATCTTAAACTTTCTGACCTTGGAGTGGTAGGTGGAGCGTAAGTAGCGTGAGGCAAAAGAACAAGCTCCACTGGCGAGAAGAAAAGAGAAAGAGAAAACGAATACCTAGAACCTAGAACATAGGCTTAATCAAACTATTTTTTTAAAACGCGGCCAACACAAGAGTAAACAACTATGGTACGAGATTAACGCATGCTAGTCTCGCTAGAAATCAGGTAACTTAATTCTACTTGAAACGGTAAGGTAGAGTTGTTCTCACCTTAGTAGGAACGGGTAGGTGGGGCGTGAGTAGCGGGGAGCTAAACCAGCGAGCGGAAGGGAGGGAGAATGAAAGGAAGAGACAACCTAACAAAGTGTCAGATTCGTCGTTATGTCATGTGCTTTATAAAGTCATGTTGCTTTTCTGTGCAGTAGCGCTAGTGCAGTCGGTAGGGGAAAGGCGTTGGGTATGAAGGAGGTAGGTTCGAATCCTGCTGAAGCTGCTTATTCGAGTCTTGCTATATATGTCAATTACCACAGGTTTTTATTAAAGTATTCGCACTTGTAGAAAATTGTGTACATGTCGTTATGTAAAATGTAAAAATTTGTGTACATATCGTTATGTAAAATGCTTCGCAACCCTAAGACGATTTCGTCGCCTCTTGTTTTTTTTAAATTTCTCATAACAAGAAATACATTTCAGAGCCATCCATCAGCCACCCTGGCCTTAATCTAAGGGCCCCTGACCTCTTTGAGTCCCTAGGCTGCTCCACAGCCGTGCACCCCCGGGTGCAATCCCCTACGCTCTTTCGGCGAGCGGGGAAAGGGGCATCGCCCTTGGTTACTCCTCACACCACGGGTGTGGGGCCTTGTCCGCCGCGCCCCCCCATGGGGCAGGCGTTTGCCATGTGCCCGGGCTGGCCACAGCGAAAGCAGGTGCCCTTGAAGGCCCTATTTTGGCATGAGCCTTGTCCGACACCCTTGTTGCCGATTTCCCCGTTGTCGAGGCCATTACCCCGCACGGTGCGATTATAGCTCATGCGGGCACGCTTCGATGCTGCCACGTCTGCCACTGCTAGCTTGTAGGAGCGGGAGGTGAGCACGCTCTTCGATTGGTAGAGCTGGAAGCGGTCGGCCGCTTCAAAACCGGCCTCGTCCGCCACCAAGAGCACCTCGAAGCACTTGTTAATGAGCGTTTCGATTTGAGTGACGTTGGCGAGCGCTCCTTCCGCGTCACCCTGCTGCAGCTGGAGCTCCATGAGCCTGAGGTGGGCTTGGATGGCAGAGAAAACCTCTGCCTGATCACGCACACCTTTGCGGTTGAAAGTGGTAGTTGCGGTTGAGGGAGCGAGCGAGGGGAGTGTGGGGCGAGGGGCATTGGAAAAAATTGGATTGCGGCAGCGAGGAGCCTCACCAGCAGCATCGTCGGACTCGTCGCTGTCTTCGTCGGCGGGTGCCGGAGCGGGGTTCTTCTCGACGCGAGCGGCCTTAGGCGGGCGAGGGGCGACGACATTTTCTTCCTTGTTATTTTTTGCAGATGCTGTAACTTCGTCGTTGTTAGAAGTCCCCGCAGTTACAGGTGCTTGCTGCTGTAACATCGCCAACATTGCCTGGACCTGCGTAGTGGTCAAGGCAAGGGGGCTGACGTCAGCAGGGGCCGAGGGTGCCGAGGGTGCCGCTGGCGCGTGCTCCTTGTCGCGTGCGCCAGAGGGGCCGGCCTGGCCGGCCGAAGTGATGGTGACAGCCGCATCAGCGGCTGTCTTTTTCACCATGTCGCGCGGCTGCTTGGAAGCAGCGCGCGCGGCAGGAAGCTCCTCAGAAGGCGCCAAGGAGGTCGCGCCAAACAAGACTTCGACGCCAGTGGCGAGGTCCTCGCGTGCCTCCTCGGCAGGGCGTTTTGCACGACGCGTGGTTGCCCCGGGCAGACTTCCGGAGTTCTGCGCGCCCGGGGTGTTCGCCGTCTTGTTTCCTTCGCGAGTAGAAACGTTGTTGACAGGCACCATTGAAGCAATGTTGTGCTTAAGTATGTCGGCGAGAAGTGTTGTCGGAGCAGTAAAACGTGGAAGTGACAGAGTCTTCGCCAGATTGGACGAGATTGAGCGGAACTCAAACTAAAAATCTGAAAAGAAGAACGTGGGTGAGGCCAAATGGCCTCCAACCCCTCTTTTGTAGCCAAAAGAGGGCGAGTAGCGATACGACGCTGCCTTTGCTGCGTTGGCAATCGCTTCAATATCACAATACAAAATTTTAGAAAGTGAATACACTTTCAGAAATTATAATATTATAAAACTGCAATTTTCAGACACCAAACAGTATATCTCGTGCCTGCCATTTCAATCGAGTCAATTTTACATAGGGTCGTGAGTGAAATTTTCGCGCGCGCTAGCAAATACATTCGATGTGACTCATAGGGTGCCCCTGACAGCTCATGCTGACTGGACTCGCAGCCTGTGCAGGGTTCGAAACGGGGCTTTTTTTTGGATCTTCACTACTCGGATTTCCAGAGCTGTTTTCCAGGGAACTCTGAAATTCAAGGTTCATTATGAGCGTTACTCTGATTTGTCAGAGAAAACTTAACTTCTGGAAAATTTATCTAAGCAGTCAATATACCCTTTTACCAAACTCTGAGTGTCCTCTCAAGTATTGAATGCAGGTGTGAAAGAATGAGGAATGAATGAACTAGCAAGCAGGTGGGTACAAGTAGGAAAACCTAGAAATATTGCACCCCATATAGTCTACCCCACTACAGCCTACACAGACTATAGCATATAAATTTGAGACACCTCCATAGGCAAAGCAGGGCTGACGTTTCATATTAGGCCTCCCTGATTCCGGGGAAAAAAATTCCCCTCTATTATGAGTGCACATTTTTCAGAATAATGCTACTCTGATTGCTCAGGGTTGAAAAGTATATAACTCTGATTGTTCAGGGTCGAAAATCAAGGATCAGAGTAGTAACGTGCCCTTTGTTACAGGGGAAAAGTTTTCCCTCTGCGTAAAGTTTGCGCTCTGTGTTTGGCGCACACTTTGAGCGCGCTAAATTCCACCCTTTTAGTGTTACGAAACGATATTTATGCACACGTTTTAGTGGGGGGAAGAGATGAGCGATTTTGCTCAACCAAACATTTCGATTCGATACCTGAATGTGGTCAACATCACTGTGCGAAACGCAAAATAGGTTCTGGAAACTTTACGCACACGCACTTACGACAGTGGAACAACTTATTCGCATCTCGTGAAAATAACAAACATCGAGTGTACTCGCCTGCCAGACATGCTGCAATCCATCGCTCACGCGCTGGCTGTACTGCGATCAAACCGAAGGGGGATATCGGAAGGAAATTTCCAAGAACCTTCTTCTCGATAAGGTCAAAATCAGGGACCACAGATTCGATACCCTATTAAGTCAGGGTCCACTAACAGGCTAGTCTGTTACACTATACTCAAAATCAGGGATAGGAAAACTACTACTCCGATTTGAATAGGGTTGAGAACTCAGTAATTCTGAAATCTCAGTCTCCGCAAAGTGGAAAGTCTGAAATCACCCTGAAATCAGGGTAATTACCCTGATAAAATCAGCCCTTATGCAAAGTGGGGGAGAACAAGAGGTCATAAGACCAGTCAAGCAAAGCAAAGCAAGCTCAGGGTGGATCACAACGTCACCACACAATACGAGCACTAGAGCAAGGCCAAAATACCAATTCACATGCAAGATCATCTATAAAGGTAAACAGGCAAGTGCAAGTATAGAAAGATCACAGTACAAGCAAGGTCAAGAAGTGAGCAAGTGAGGCCAAGAAGGCACAAGACCTAGCATCGTACAGAAGCGCTGATGATCACCAGGCGGAAGTGCCTTGGTAAAGATATCAGCAGTGTTGGCCTGAGAGGCCACGTAAGCAAGGCGCAGCTGACCAAGCTGCTGCAGCTCACGAGCAAGGAAGTAGCGGAGAGCAATGCGCTTCGTTCTGTGCTCCAATCTGTGCTCCCGACACAAGGCCAGCATGGCCTTGTTGTCTACGTACAGCACTGGAGGAGAACGAGGCGGCTCTCCTAGGTCAGTAGCAGGTAGGTGAGCCATGTCAGAACATTATAGCTTATATATCTGTGTAGGCTGTAGTGGGGTAGCCCATAAGGGATACGACCCAATTAGGGTTAGTACTTGTACCCAACTGTTTCATAGTTCAATCATTCTCTTGTTCTAAGTTTCACATGGTATAGAGCTGGTTCCCTCGTGGGAACTGTTCCTAGGGCCCACCGATCTTTTTTTCCTGCCCGTAGCGCGCTTGGCCCCTGCCCTAGTCGCGCCCCGTGTCGTTCCCCCTCGCGGCCTTTAGTGGCCCCTCATACGGCCCCTCACGGCCCCGTCGCGCCGCCCTTGCGGCCCCGTCGCGCTGCCCTTTAAGCGGCCCTGTCGCCGCCCCTTACTGCGGCCCCGTCGCTGCCCTTAGGCGGCCCTGTCGCCGCCCTTTAAGCGGCTCCGTCGCCGCCCCTTACTGCGGCCCTGCCACCGCCCTTAGGCGGCCCTGTCGCCGCCCTTTTAGCGGCCCTGTCGCCGCCTCTAACTGCGGCCCCGTCGCCACCTTTTAGCGGCCCCGTCGCCGCCCCAACCTGCGGCCCTGTCGCCGCCCTTCAGCGGCCCCGTCGCCGCCCTTCCGCGGCCCTGTCGCCGCCCTTTCAGCGGCCCTGACGCCGCCCTTCAGCGACCCCGTCGCCGCCTTTCAACGGCCCCGCCAAGCCGCCCTTGCTGCCGAGCTGCCGAGCCGCTTAGCCGCTGAGCCGCCAAGCCGCTTGTGCTGCCGAGCCGCCGAGCCGCCTTTGCCGCCGAGCCGCGTTTTGTCGCCGAGCCGCCGAGCCACACTGCAGCCGAGGCGCCGCCGCCTGCCGGCCTGCTCGGGTCCACCTCACTTACCTGGTAAGAGCAGCGCCTCTGCCACTGCACTGCCCTGCCCCACTGTTCTCACTTGCTGTCTACTGCTGTCATGGCCACTCCTAGTGTTCTCACCTTTGACGCTGAGGGTCGGGCAGTTGACTTTGAGGTTTGGGTAGATGATCTGCAGCTTTTCCTACAGTGCGATAGGGCAGACGGTCTCTCCCGATTTGACCTCACTTCTATTGCCTCTCCTGCCCCTGCTGCTGATGCTGACGCCACTGTTCGCTCACAGTGCACCACGCGCAATGCTGCTGCTCGCCTTGCTATGCGCCACCACTTACCGACCACTGAGCATGCACACTTTAGACAGTAAAAGAGTCCTCAGACCTTGTACGACGCTGTAGTTGCACGCTACTCTTCCCTTGCCACTGCTGCACTGAGCCGCCTCATGCTACCGTACCTCTTCCCTGACCTTGCTGCCTTTCCCACAGTCGCTGACCTCATTACGCACCTCCGCACTAGTGACACTCGCTACCGCGCTGCGCTTCCTGCTGAATTCTGCACTAAGAACCCCCCCCCTTATGTACATCACCTTCTACTATTTAGTCACCCGGCTCCTTGACTCTCTCCGCATAGTCAGGGACCACTTCCTCTCAGTTTGCCCCACCACTCTCACCGTTGACCTCCTTGAGAAGGCCCTCCTAGCGGCGGAGAAGAGCATAGTCGCTGTAGGAGCCTCTCGTGGTGACCCTCGCACCCCCGTCTTTGAGGGGTGTTCTCCCTCCACCCTCTTGCCCTTTGTTGCCTCTGCTGCCGCGGCCGACCTCGTTGGTTTCGAGTCGGTCGGCGTTGCGTCTGCCCCGAGCGGGAGACGCCGCAACGGCAAGGACAAGGGGGGCAAGGGCGCTGGAGGGACTGGCGGGGGCGGTGGAGGTGGTGGTGGAGGCAGTGGAGGGAGTGGGGGTGGTGGTGGGAGTGGTGCCGGGGGTGGCGGCAGCGGCGGCAGCAGTGGAGGTGGAGGAGGCGGCGGTGGTGGCGGAGGGAGCGGAGGCGGTGGAGGTGGTGGAGGAGGCAGAGGTGGAGGAGGCGGCGGAGGCGGCGGCAGCGGCGGCGGTGGAGCCGGTCGCGACTCTGCGCAGAGGAGTGGCTTAGGTGGTGGTCCGCGCCAGCAGCAGCGGAGTGGCGTGACCCTGTCCCCTCAGCAGCTTCGTGAGTGGTACACTGCGCGTCAGCGCGGTGGGGGTTTTGGTCCCAGCGCTTACATCCTCCGTACCGGCAACCGAGCTGGTGAGCAGTGCGGTGGCCCGCACTCCACCCAGCGCTGCTTCGGTCGCCTGACGGATGCGTGGCGTTGCCTGTTCCCTGAGGCGTCAGAGATCCCTCGCTGGGGAGATCTGTCTAGGGCAGGGGTTGCCATCTTTGATCTTGACTATGATGCTATCCTTGCTGCCATGTATTCTGTGACTACTAGTGTTGAGGGTGACTGTTACCTGTGTGTACCGCATGACCCGGGCATTGAGGCCGCTGTGCTAGGTGCTGGTGAGGCTTCTACTCTAGGTGCTAGTGCGTCTGCTACCCCAGGTGCTAGTGCGTCTGCTGCCCTAGGTGCTGGTGAGTTTGCTCTCTCAGGTACTTCGTCGGCTCAGGCCTCACACACTTTCACCCTTGACTCTGGTGCGTCCCGCTCCTTCTTTCGAGACCGCAACACTCTTACGCCGCTCAGTCGGCCGGTTGCAGTCTCCCTGGCAGACCCCTCTAGGGGTCCTGTCCTTGCTAGCTTCTCCACTGTCTTACCGTGCCCGGCAGCCCCCTCTGGCACCCTGTCAAGTCTCTACCTCCCCTTGTTCTCTACGAACTTGGTGAGTGGAGCGGACCTACACGATAGGGGGGTTGACCAGTTCACTCCTGCGAGTCAGCGAGTGACCCACTCCACGTGTGCTCGTATAGGCCAACACTTGGCCACGTTCACCCGTCGGCTAGGGTCGAGACTGTACACCCCTACTACTGAGTCTCCTCCGGCTGCTGAGTCTGCCCAGGTAGCTGCGTCGAGTCAGGTGTTTGCTGCAGCGTCCAGGTCTGGTCCTGAGTCTGCTCCCTGCTCGTGTCGTCTCCTGTCCCACCAGACTCTCCTCTGGCACCACCGCCTTGGTCACCCCTCCCTGCCTTGTCACCGAGGCATGGTCTCCCGTGTCCTTGTCTCTGGTCTCCCTCCCCTACCTCCGGGGCCAAGCCCTACCTGCGTCCCCTGCGTCGAGGGGCGACAGCGCGTCGCCCCTCACTCCTCTGAGTTTCCTCCGACAGAGGCTCCGCTACAGACCCTTCACATGGACGTGTGGGGCCCCGCCCGCGTCCGTAGACAGGGGAACGAGCGTTACTTTCTGTTGGTGGTTGACGACTACTCGCGTTATACCACAGCCTTCCCTTTGTGCAGCAAGGGTGACGTCACTAAGGTGTTGATCGACTGGATCCGCGCAGCTCGTCTCCAGCTCAGAGAGAGTTTCGGCTCGAACTATCTTGTTCTGCGCCTGCACTCGGACAGAGGCGGTGAGTTTTCCTCTGCCCGTCTGGAAGCCTTTTGTCATGCACAGGGCATCCGCCAGACCTTCACGCATCCGGCCTCTCCACAAAAAAATGGGATTGCTGAGCGCCACATTGGCATGGTCATGGACGTCGCTCGTACGTCCATGATGCATACTGGTGCACCCCATTTTCTGTGGCCGTTTGCGGTTCAGTACGCCGCGCATCAGCTCAACCTTCAGCCCCGGGTCTCCTTGCTAGAGACCTCCCCCGTCTTGCGATGGACCGAGAAGGTTCGCGATGCGTCTGCGTTTCGGGTCTGGGGATCTCGGGCGTTTGTCCGCGACTTGTCTGCGGACAAGCTATCCCCCCGTGCTGTTCCCTGCGTCTTCCTTGGCTTCCCCCCTAACACGCGCCGGGGTGGCAGTTTTACCACCCCACCTCGCGCCGTGTTCTGTCCTCCAAGGACGTCACCTTTGACGTGTCGGTGCCTTGCTACTGTCTCTTCCCCTACCGCACTAAGCCCCTCCCCCCGCCGCCGCTCTTCCTTGCGCGAGGTCCTCCCCCGGTAGACCCCCTCCCCCCTCAGGGTCCTGCCCCGTCGGGTGTGTCCCAGGTAGACGCAGTCGAGCCTGTCAATGTAGCTGTTGACTCTGGTGCTGCTAGAGGTGCTGAGCCTACGGGTGCCGGGTCTGGGGGTGCTGAGCCTGGGGGTGCGGAGTCTGGGGGTGCTGAGACTGGGGGTGCTGAGTCTGCGGGTGCTACACCTGGGGGTGCTGAGTCTGGGGGTGCGGAGCCTAGGGGTGCGGAGCCTGGAGGTGCGGAGCCTGGGGGTGCCGAGCCTGGGGGCGCTTGGTCTGCTCGTGTGGCCGCTGGTGGTGGTTCGTTGAGGCGGGAGCCACTCTCTCCACAGGAGCTGCGCGAGTGGTTTGCCCGCCGCTTGAGACGTGTTGCTGAGATTGGGGGTACTGCTGGGGCTACTGGAGCTGGTCCTGCTGGAGCTGCTGGCAGTACGAGTGCTGCTAGATTTGGAGCTGCTGGGGGTGTTGGCGCTGGTGTTTCTACTGGCCCTGGTGCGTCTGGGGGTGCTGCTGAGGCTGCTGGAGCTGACGGTCCTATTAGAGTTGGTGCTACTGGAGCTGGAGCTACTGTTGGTGCAACCCTACGGTTTGCACTCGGCTTGTTGTCCGTGTGCGTGCATATGTGTGTGTATGGAATGGTATGAGGGCATGGGATAATATATATTTCATGCTTATAATTGTGTGTGAATGTTGAGTCATGATGTCGAGTGTGTGTGTCGAGTCAATAGCGAGTTATCGCTAGACGCGTGTTACGCGGTCATTTGTGTCTCGCGCGCGGTTTCTATTTTTGTCGTGCACGGTTTCTATTTTGTCCTGTGTCGAACGTTCGGTGTGTCGCAAGTGTGTGCAGCAGACCCATCAAGAACTCAAGGATGAGTTTGTGATGAAGAGCCCGAGCCTTGGTGTCAAGCCTCAAGTGATTTCGAAGCTCGCCAAAAGGGTACACCTCAAGATATTGAAGATAGTTACATTACTTTGTGTAGTGTAACATTTCACTTGGTGTAGGCCCTAGTGAAGGGTAGTTTCGAGACCCTTCGTGGTTGGGGACAGTGTGGCACTGTTCCACATCACTGTAACTCAGCTCTTGGGTTTTTAGGAGCTGGGAGTCATTCCCAACTCGTAACTCTTCCTAACTCTTCCTATCTTGTGTTCTAAGACTATAGTGGCTGCCATAGTGCCGTTCGTTCAAACCAACGCTGTGTCGTCCATACTTGGTCAAATCGTGCGATCTAAATTGCCTATTGTAGGCGACAATACGACGCTCTAGATCCAAGTTGAGTCAAGTCATTTGAAGCTGTGACCAGAACGCTATGAACGTTTGAATCCGCTGTGCAGAAATCCGACTGTGCACTCTATCTTTCGTTTTAGGCACATTGGAGCCTACTGTGACTATAACAAGTGGTATCAGAGCCCCTTGGAGCAGTTTCGACAATGGCTGGACATGAGGAAAGGGGTGGCAGAGGTGCTGGTGGCAGAGGAGAAGCCCAAGCTCAAGGCCAACCCCGTGACTCAGCCATGGCGCCCATGCAACCAAGTGTTGGCCCATCTAGGGATGAGCCTAGAGTGTTTGGCCTTGACAAGTTCAATGGTGACAACTTTGATGAGTGGTCCTTCAGAATGGAGAACATATTTGACCACTATGACCTGCTGGAGGTGATGGAAGGAACGGAGAAGCGTCCCGAGAACGACCCGGAGAAGAGCCCGTGGGTGCGGAAGAGCGCACAAGGCTACCTCCTACTTGGGCAAGCGTTGGGGAGCAGCCAAATCCGTCACATCAAGCCTTTCCAGCGTGAACCAGAGAAGGGACCAAAAGCATGGGCTGCTCTCAAAGGTGTACAGGCTCCTGCAACAGCGACGGTAGCTGTGGTGTTGGAACGGCAAATGGCGATGTTACGAATTGAAGAGGATGAAGCGGTTGAAGAAGGGGTGCAGAAATTCTTCGACTTGTTGACGCGGCTAGAGGGAGGAGATTTGAAATATAGTGAGCTCCAAAAGAAGACCAAGTTGCTGGCCCTACTCCCTGAATCATGGTCCTCGCTCATCATCAACCTGAATCGCGACTTGCCCCGCCTCTCGCTCGAAGACGTGAAGCGAGCTATCCTTCAAGAGGATTTCCGCCGCCGTGAGTTGGCGAGTGCGGATGGCGCTGGGGCAGCAAGCATCTGCCGTGGATATGGTCGAGGAAGAGGCAGAGGACGAGGGGGAGGAAGTTTTGGTGGCAGCAACTTCGGCGGAGGCCGCGGGAGTGGCGGTTACGGCAGCGACGACAAGAGCTACGGACGCGGTCGCAACCGCGGGAGTGGCGGTTATGGCAGCGACGACAAGAGCTACGGGCGCGGTCGCGGCCGATTTGACGGCGAATGCCATTATTGCCACAAGAGCGGACATATGTGGCGTGATTGCTACAAGCTCCCTGATGGTTGGACCCCTGCTCAAGTCCAGGAGGGTAGAGGAGCAGGAGGAGGGAGAGGAAGAGGCCGTGGAGGCCGTGGCGGCCGCGGTGGCGGAGCTGCAAACATGACGAGCGGAGTCAATGACAAGGACCCGAGAAACGATCGGTACCCGGGTCTATTCTACTTCGTGTCGACGCAAGTACCGACTGGTCCAGAGAAGGATGAAGGCTTTGAGGAGCCAGCAGCTGTGGGAAAGGTGACCCTACACCCTCTGGACTATTGGGTGATCGATAGTGGCGCTACCTATAGCATGACACCTCGCCCGGACTTGCTCACCGAACTCGAACCGTCACCGGTGAAGCATGTCATATCGGCTTTGGGGCAGCGAGCGGAGGTGAAAGGCATGGGCAAGGCCATGTTTAAGGGTGCTGATGGGAAGATGGTGGGCCTCAAGAATGTGCTTTGGGAGCCCAGCCTTGCTGCCAACCTGATTTCCGTGCGGCGGTTGGCAAAGGCCGGCATGGACACGAACTCGAAGGGAGCCAAGACCTACACCGCAAGGCTTGGCAATCGGAATCTTTGGGACCTTCATGAGGACAGAGATGTCTACAAAGAGATGTGGCAGATCCCTGTGGTCCCAATGCCTAAGGAGAGGCAAGTGGCAGCAAGCGTCAGCACCAAAGGTGGAGCGATTGGTAGCGGCGATTGCGCGGACGGTCGCGCTAAGGAGAAGGAGCCCAAGAAGTGCAAACTTGGAGGGACCAGCAAGCTTGGTGAACCTATGGAGAGAGGTGCAGCAGCCAAGGAGCAACAAAAGGGTGAGAAGAACCCCGAGGCAGCAGCGGAGGAGGACTACGGAGAGAGTATGTGGGGCGCTATTGCGAGCGCAGCATTCTCCAATCCAACTTCGGCTACGGGGGAGTGTGATTGGCTCACCTTGCATCGGCGCATGGGGCATGTGGCCCTGCCCATCTTGCAGCAGCTAGTAAAGAATGAGATGGTTGCTGGCATACGTGTGAAGGGGGAGCCCAATGAGGTACTTGGCTGCCCGACGTGCATGCAAGCCAAGTTCACCCGATTCCCGTTCTCTAGTTCGGAGGCGACGGCTAAGGCACCGCTTGATGAGGTGGTGATGGACGTGGTGGCCCCCCTGAAGCTTGGAGCTGCTGGAGCTGAGTATTTTCTCACCATAGTCGACGTCTACACCCGCATGACTTGGGTGTATGTGCTGGCCAAGAAGAGCGACGTGGCTGAAACGTTGAAGATGGATTGGTTCCCGATGGTGGAGCGGCAACAAGACCGTCTAGTCAAGTCAATCCGCACCGATCGAGGGGGAGAGTTCCTGAGCAAGGAGTTTGGGTTGTGGCTGAAGAAGAATGGTATTCGGCACTCCCTCACCATGCCACACTCCCCTGCAATGAACGGCATCGCTGAGCGAGCGAACCGCACAATCACGGAGGCGGCACGCGGGTTGCTCATTGAAGCCGGGCTACCCGACTATTTCTGGCATGATGCGGTGCGGAGCGCGTGTGTGGCCAAGAACCGAGCCTTGACTCATGTGGGAGCAGGAAAATGGGTGCCCTATGTGGAGTGGCTAGGAAGGAAGCCAAAGGTGGATATGCTTCGGGTGTTCGGGTGCATGTGCATGGCGCTCGTGCCTAAGCATCTTCGGCACAACAAGCTTGGTGCCAAGGCGGTGTGGGCCGTGCACTTGGGCATGGCTCAAAACAACAAGGGATGGCTTCTTTGGGACCCATTCACCAAGAAGTTCTTGGTGAGCAGGGTCTGCAAGTTCATGGAGAACTTCATGTACAAGGACTGGAAGGCGGAGAATGAGGCGAAGATAGGCGTGCGGTTTGGGGAAGTGAAGAGTTCCAGTTTGGAGCATGTGGAGCTGCCTTTGGAGCTGAGCAGCGGCAGCACAACCACGAGGCAATCCTCCCTTGTGAATGGGGGAGAGGAGGCCAATGATGCAGAGGAAGAAGAGGAGGAGGTGCAGCAAGTGAGCGAGCGTGCACTGTCACTCCCTTCCCGTACTATGAGTGCTCCACGGATTCGAGCCACACCGCAGCAACACCAAGGCCTTCAAGTCCCTGCAGCTGAGGAGGAAGGAAGGGGGAAGAGGAGAGTACAACCCCCTAATAGGCTGACCTATGATGCGCTGGGAAAGCAGGGCAAGACAGCCCTGGCCGGAGCAGCAATGATGGTCGGAGACGACGAGGAGAGTGACTACGAGGAGTGTGCCTTCGCGTTCTTCTCTCCGGTGGAGATGCCGGGAGAACTAGCAACTCTCAAGGAGGCTTTGGAGAGTAGTGATGCTGAGGATTGGAAGAAGGCCATGGAGAGTGAGCTGAAGAGCATCGAGGAGAATGACACATTTGAATTGGTGGAGCTACCGGAGGGGCGTACGGCGATAACGTCCAAGTGGCTCTTCAAAATCAAGTCGGATGCCGACGGCAAGATCGAGCGCTACAAGTCTAGGCTTGTAGCCAAGGGGTACCAGCAGAAGGAGAAGGTGGACTTTAAGGAGCTGTTTGCCCCTGTGGTGAAGCCGACGACGCTGCGAACCCTATTCGCGGGAGCCGCCATCAAAGGTTGGGTAGTAAAACAAATGGACATCGTAACGGCATTCCTTAACGGCATCCTTGAGGAGGAGATTTTTATTGCGCAGCCAGAGGGGTTTGATGATGGTAGTGGCAGAGTGTGGAAGCTGAAGAAGGCCCTTTATGGGCTGAAGCAGGCCCCTAGGCAATGGTACATGAAGCTGCGCGAAGTGTTGGAGGAGATCGGCTTCCTTCCCTCAACGGCCAATCACTCCTTGTTCATGCTTGGCGAGGGGGAGCAGAGGAGCTTCATGGTTGTTTATGTGGATGACATTCTCATATTCTCACCCTCCTCTGACCTTTTGAAGGAGGTGATGCTGAAGCTGCATGACAAGTTCAAGTGCAAGTCCCTTGGTGACGTGAACTTCTACCTTGGGCTCCACATCGAACGAGACGTGAAGAAGCGGAGCATACGAGTGCACCAACGGAAGTACCTGGAGGCATTGGCCGCCAACTTCGGCCAGAGTGAAGGTCATGTTACTACTCCCTTTCTCTCTGGGCTCAAGTGTGTGAAGGGGCCAGAGGAGGAGAGCGTTGGAGAAGAAGAGAGGCGCCGTTTTCACTCGTTGGTGGGCAGCCTCATGTATGCGGCGGTAAACACCCGACCGGACGTCGCGTTTGCTACCGGGCAGCTGGCTAGGGTTGTGCAATGCCCTAATGAGGAGCAGGTAGCAGCTGGAATGAGGGTGGCCAAGTATCTTGGCCAAACACCGACCGTTGGGCTGCAATACTCGGCGGCGGCACAAAGGCGCCAAAAGGGCGCGGATGGTGTTGAACCCGGGCGGTTGTTCCTCACCGCCTACTCGGATGCTTCATATGCATCAGAACCAGAGGACATGACAAGTGTGGGAGGCTTAAAATGCTGTGTTGGTGGAGGCCCAACTGCTTGGGAGAGCAAGAAGCAGGTTGACCAAGCTTTGAGCTCGGTTGAGTCCGAGTACATGGCACTCTTCGGTGCCGTACGGGAGATTGTGTGGCAGCGGCGTTTGTTGGCTGAATTGGGGGAGGAGCAACAAGGACCTACCCCACTCTACTGTGACAGCTAGGGTGCCATTGCTCTTGCTAAGAACCCTGTGTTGCATGGACTCACAAAGCACATGAGGGTGAAGTGGCATTGGACGAGGAGCATGGTGACCGCGGGTGAAGTTGAGTTGCGGTACGTGAAGACCACGGAGCAGCCGGCTGACATGATGACTAAGAGGCTGGTGGAGCAGCAGCATTGGAAGTGTTGCAAGCTGGCTGGGATGGCTCTGAACTGAGAGAGCAACATATCCTAAGGCCAACAATCCGAGGGGGTGTTTGTTGGTGCAACCCTATGGTTTGCACTCGGCTTGTTGTCCGTGTGCGTGCATGTGTGTGTGTATGGAATGGTATGAGGGCATGGGATAATATATATTTCATGCTTATAATTGTGTGTGAATGTTGAGTCATGATGTCGAGTGTGTGTGTCGAGTCAATAGCGAGTTATCGCTAGACGCGTGTTACACGGTCGTTTGTGTCTCGCGCGCGGTTTTTATTTTTGTCGTGCACGGTTTCTATTTTGTCCTGTGTCGAACGTTCGGTGTGTCGCAGGTGTGTGCAGTAGACCCATCAAGAACTCAAGGATGAGTTTGTGATGAAGAGCCCGAGACTTGGTGTCAAGCCTCAAGTGATTTCGAAGCTCGCCAAAAGGGTACACCTCAAGATATTGAAGATAGTTACATTACTTTGTGTAGTGAAACATTTCACTTGGTGTAGGCCCTAGTGAAGGGTAGTTTCGAGACCTTTCGTGGTAGGGGACAGTGTGGCACTGTTCCACATCACTGTACCTCGGCTCTTGGGGTTTGTAGGAGCTGGGAGTCATTCCCAACTCGTAACTCTTCCTAACTCTTCCTATCTTGTGTTCTAAGACTATGTTGCTGCCATAGTGCCGTTCGTTCAAACCGAAGCTGTGTCGTCATTTCTTAATGAAAGTGTGCGATTTAAATTGTGTATTGTAGGCGACATTAAGGCGCTCCAGATCAAAGTTGAATGAAGTCATTTAGAGTTGTGAGCAGATCGCTATGAACGTTTGAAGCCGCTGTGCAGAAATCCGACTGTGCACTCTATCTTTCGTTTTAGGCACATTGAAGCCTACTGTGACTATAAGAGCTACTGGTGGTGTTGGTGCTGGCGGTGCTGCTGGAGCTGGTTCTTGTGAGGGTGGTGGAGTTGGCGCTGTTGGAGCTGGAGGTGCTGCTGGCGCTGGTGCTTCCGCTGGGGTTACTGGTGCCGTCCTTGCTGGTTCTGGAGGCGCTGAGCGACCGAGGCCGTAGTTCGTTCCGCTCCTGGAGCAGGTTCTTGGTCTCCCGCCCTCTCCTGGTCCTGCTCCCCCCTAAGAGTGTCCACAGCCTGTCCAGTCGTAGTCACAATTACAGCCCGCCTCCCCTCTACCTGCTCCTTCTCCCTACACTGGTCCTACTGGAGGTCTTGCCAAGCGTCGTGCGCCTGCGTCTTGTCCTGCGTCGCGTGTTGGTGCTGCTCGCTCTAGTGGTCGTCCTGCGCGTCCGCGTCCTCCTGCACTCCCCGGCACACACCAGATGGCACCGCGTCCTTCCACTGCTCCTCTGCGTGTCTCGTTGCCGTCTCCTCCAGAGTCCTCTCTTCCTTCTTTTGCTGACCTGGCGTCTGACTCCCTTCGTGCTGCTAGTCCTTCGGTCACGCGTCTCCTTGCTACTGTTGTCACTGACCCTTCCTTTGAGTCCACTACTCCGTCTGCCCTAGTTGCTGAGCTTGTCGACATTGCTGCTCGCTGTCGTCTAGACTACGCTGCTAGTCTCGTTGCTGAGTCTGCGTCTGTCTGTCCTCCGTCCGTTGGGGGTGAGTGTGCTCTTAGCACGGACGTCCTTGAGGACAGGCAGGAGGAGTTCCAGTGCTTTGCTGCTGCTTTGCCCCATCTCGTGTCCACGCTGATTGCCCCTGAGGGAGACTCGAATGCACCAGACATCCCGACTCCTCGATCGTACGCTGAGGCGATCGAGGGTCCCTACTCCTCTCAGTGGCAGTAAGCCATGGACGCAAAGATGGCTTCCTGGAAGTCCACAGGCACCTACGTGGACGAGGTTCCCCCACCTAGGGCGAACATCGTCAGTGGCACGTGGATTTTTAGGATGAAGCGGCCACCGGATTCTCAGCCTGTCTTCAAGGCGCTTTATGTGGCTCGAGGCTTCAGTCAACGGCAGGGAGCTTACTACTTCCAAACCTTCTCTCCCACCCCGAAGATGACCACTCTTCGGGTGCTGCTGCACATAGCCGCTCAGCGCGACTACGAGCTTCACTCTCTTGACTTCAGCACAGCTCTCCTGCAGAGCAGCCTGCACGAGGAGATCTGGCTGCGCCGCCCACCTGGCTTCACTGGGTCGTTTCCCACTGGTACCCAGTGGAGCCTCCGGCGGCCAGTCTACGGTCTCCGCCAGGCGCCCCGTGAGTGGCACGACACACTGAGGACTACACTTGCGGCTCTTGGGTTTGCTCCTTCTACAGCCGACCCGTCGCTGTTTCTATGCACCGACACCTCTTTGCCGCCTTTCTACATCCTCGTGTACGTCGACGACTTGGTCTTTGCCATTGCTGATACTGTTGGACTCGCCCACATGAAGTCCGAGCTGCAGAAGAGACACACGTGCACAGACCCGGGTGAACTACGCAGCTACCTTGGCTTGCAGATCACCCGTGACAGAGCACATCGCACCATTACCCTGACTCAGTCACACATGGTGCAGCAGGTCCTTCAGCGCTTCGACTTCACGTACTCCTCGCCTCAGGCCACTCCTCTTTCTACTCGCCACTCGCTCTCAGCTCTACCTTCGGATGAGTCTGTAGAGTCAACTTGCCCATACCCAGAGCTTGTTGGCTGCCTCATGTACATGATGACCTGCACACGACTTGACCTTGCATACCCTCTTAGCATCTTGGCACGCTATGTTGCTCCTGGGAGACACCGACCAGAGCACATGGCTGCAGCGAAGAGGGTGTTGTGATACGTGTGCAGTACGTCGGGCATGGGGCTAGGGCTTGGAGGGTGACGTCGAGTGGTCCTGACAGGTCACGCTGACGCTTCTTGGGCTTACGACCAGGCTACACAGCGGTCGTCACAGGGTTACACCTTCAGCCTTGGCTCCGGCTCTGTTTCGTGGCAGTCTACCTGCTCGTCTCCTGTTCTCAGCTCTAGCTGTGAGGCTGAGATCTACGCAGGGGCCATGGCTGCATAGGAGCTACGCTGGCTTGTGAAACTTAGAACGAGAGAACAGACGCAGCAGTGGACTCAAAGGAAGGGTCAGTGACAAGAGTAGCCAGGAGACCAGACCCTGGGTCAGCAAGATCAGGAAGAGAGGACTCTGGAGGAGATGGCAACGGGGCACGCAGAGGAGCAGTGGACGGACGCAGTGCCATGTGGTGTGTGCCTGGGACCGCACGAGGACGCAGACGCGGAGCACGACTACTAGTGCCAGCACCACGAACAGGCAACGCAGGATGAGACGCAGGCTCACGATGCTCAGCAAGACCTCCAGTAGGACCAGTGGAGGGAGAAGGAGCAGGCAGGGGGGAGGCGGGCTATAACTGTGACTGGACTGGCTGAGGACACTCTAAGGGAGGAGCAGGACCAGTAGAGGGCGGGAGACCAAGAGCTTGCTCCACGAGCGGAACGAAGTACGGCCTCGGCCGCGCATCGCCTCCAGAACCAGCAGGGATAGCACCAGCACCCCCAGAGGCTGCACCAGCGCCAGCAGCACCTCCAGCTCCAACAGCGCCAACTCCAGCGCCCCCAGACGCACCAGCGTCAGCAGAACCACCAGCGGCAGCAGAACCACCAGCGCCGACACCCCCAGCAACTCCATCTCCAGTAGCTCTACCAGCTCCGACTCTAGCAGGACGGGCAGCTCCACTACCGCGAGCAGCTCCAGCAGTACCTCCAGCATCACAAGTAACTACAGTACCGCCAGTACGAGCACCTCCGGGACCAGCAGAACAAATAGTACCTCCAGCTCCAGCAGCACGGCTCCAACGCCGGGCAAACCACTCGCGCAGCTCCTGCAGAGAGAGTGGCTCCCGCCTCGACGAAGCACCGCGAGAGGCCACACGAGCAGACCCAGCACCCCCATGCTCCGCACCCCCCGTCTTAGCACCCCCAGGCTAAGCACCCCCAGACTCAGCACCCCCAGGCTCAGCACCCCCACGCTCCGCACCCTTAGACCCGACACCCGCAGGCATGGCACCTCTAGCAGCACTTGAGTCAACACCTACCTCGACAGGCTCGACTGCGTCTACCTGGGACACACCGCACGGGGCAGGACCTTGAGGAGGGAGGGGGTCTACCGGGGGAGGACCTCGTGCAAGGAAGAGCGGCGGCGGGGGGAGGGGCGCAGTGCGGTAGGGGAAGAGACGGTAGTAAGGCACCGACTCGTCAAAGGTGACGTCCTGGGAGGACAGAATGCGGCGCGAGGTGGGGTGGTAAAACTGCCACCCAGGCGCGTCAGGGGGGAAGCCAAGGTAGACGCAGGGAACAGCACGGGGGGACAGCTTGTCCGCAGACAAGTTGCGGACAAACGCCCGAGATCCCCAAACCCGAAACGCAGACGCATCGCCAACCTTCCCCGTCCACCGCAAGGTGGGGGAGGTCTCTGGCAAGGAGACCTGGGGCTGAAGGTTGAGCTGATGCGCTGCGTATCAAACTGCAAACGGCCACAGAAAATGGGGGGCAGCCGCATGGATCATGGACGTGCGAGCGACATCCATGACCATGCCAATGCGGCGCTCAGCAATCCCATTTTGCTGTGGAGAGGCCGGAAGTGTGAAGGTCTGACGTATGCCCTGTGCACGACAGAAGGATCCCAGATGGGCAGAGGAAAACTCCCTGCCTCTGTCAGAGTTTAGTCGCAGAACACGCAAGTCCGAGCCGAAACTCTCTCTGAGCTGGAGACGAGCTGCGCGGATCCAGTCGATCAACACCTCAGTGACGTCACCCTTGCTGCGCAAGGGGAAGATTGTGGTGTAACGCGAGAAGTTGTCAACCACCAACAGGAAGTAATGCTCGTGCCCCTGTCCATGGACGTGGGCGGGGCCCCACACGTCCATGTGAAGAGTCTGTAGTGGAGCCTCTGTCTGAGGAAACTTGGAGGAGTGAGGGGCGGCGCGCTGTTGCCCCTCGACGCATAGGACGCAGGTAGGGGAAGGCCCCAGAGGTAGGGGAGGGAGAGCGCGAGGGAGACAAGAGACAAGGACACGGGAGGCCATGCCTCGGAGACGAGGCAGGGAGGGGTGACCAAGGCGGTGGTGCCAAAGGAGAGTCTGGTGGGACAGGAGACGAGACGAGCAGGGAGCAGACTCAGGACCAGACCTGGACGCTGTAGCAAACACCCGACTCGACGCAGCTACCTGACCAGACTTAGCAACCGGAGGAGACTCAGTAGTAAGTGTGTACAGGCTTGACCCCGGCCGACGGGTGAACGTGGCCAAATGTTGGCCTCTCCGAGCACACGTGCTGGGTCACCCGCTGACTCGCAGGAGTGAACTAGTTAACCCCCCTATCCTGTAGATCAGCTCCACTCACCAAGTTCGTAGAGAACGAGGGGAGGTAGAGACCTGACAGGATGCCAGAGGGGGCTGCCGGGCACGGTAAGACAGTGGAGAAGCTAGCAAGGACAGGACCCCCAGAGGGGTCCGCCAGGGAGACTGCAACTGGCCGACTAAGCGACGTAAGCGTAATGCGGTATCGAAAGAAGGAGCGGGAAGCACCCGAGTGAAGGGTGAAGGAGTGTAAGGCCTGAGCCGACGTGGTACCTGAGAGAGCAGACTCACCAGCACCTGGGGCAGCAGACGCACTAGCACCTATAGCAAGAGCCTCACCGGCACCTAGAGTAGCAGCTTCAATGCCCGGGTTAGGCGGAACACACAGGTAACAGCCACCCTCATCACTAGCAGACACAACATACATGGCAGCAAGAATAGCATCATAATCCAGATCAAAGAGAGCAACCCCCGCCCTAGACAGAATGTCCCAGCGAGGGATCTTAGAGGCCTGAGGGAACTGGTGACACCACGCATCCGTCAGGCGGCCGAAGCAGCGCTGGGTGGAGTGCGGGCCCCCGCACTACTCACCAGCGCGGTCGCCGGTACGGAGGATGTAGGTGCAGGGACCAGTACCCCTACCGCGCTGACGCGCAGCGTACCACTCACGGAGCTGCTGAGGGGACAGGGTCTCACGACTGCGCTGGTGCTGCTGGCGTGGACCACCACCGGAGCCACTCCTCTGTGTAGAGCCGCGACCAGCTCCATCGCCGCCGCCGCCGCCTCCGCCACCTCTGCCGCCTCCGCCACCACCGCCGCCTCTGCCACCACCGCCGCCTCCGCTCCCTCCACCACCACCGCCGCCTCCTTCGCCTCCACTGCTGCCACCGACACCTCCAACCCCGCCACCACTCCCACCACCACCGCCACCCCCTCCACTGCCTCCACCACCACCTCCACCGCCCCCGCCAGCCCCTCCAGCGCCCTTGCACCCCTTGCCCTTGCCGGTGCGGCGTCTCCCGCTAGGGGCAGACGCAGCGCCAACCGACTCGAAACCAACGAGGTCAGCTGCTGGATCAGAAGCTACAGAGGGCAGGAGGGGGGAGGGGGAACTCCCCTCAAAGAAGGGGGTGCGAGGGTCACCACGAGAGGCTCCTACAATGACTATGCTTTTCTTTGCTGCTAGGAGGCGCTCCTCGAGGAGGTCAACGGTGAGTGTGGTGGGGCAAACTGAGAGGAAGTGGTCCTTGACTAAGCGAAGGGAGTCAGGGAGCCGGGTGACTATGTAATAGAGGGTGATGTACATGGGGGGGGGGGGGTTCTTGGCACAGAACTCAGCAGGAAGCGCAGCACGGTAGCAAGTGTCACTAGTGCAAAGGTGCGTAATGAGGTCAGCGACTGTGGGAAAGGCAACAAGGTTAGGGAATAGGTACGGGAGCATGAGGCGGCTAAGCGCAACAGTGGGAGGGGAGGAGTAGCGTGCAACTACAGCGTCGTACAAAGTCTTAGCACTATTGTACTGGCTAAAGTGCGCACGCTCAGTGGCTGGTAAGTGGCGACGCACAACAAGGCGGGCAGCAGCATCGCGTGTGGCCCACTGTGAGCAAACAGTGTTGTCAGCAGTAGCATGCGGGGCAGGAGAGAAACCAGAGGTGAGATCGAACAGAGAGAGTCCGTCTGCCCCATCGGACTGTAGGAACAGCTGGAGGTCATCGACCCAGACCTCAAAGTCAACAGCACGACGCTCAGTATCAAAGGTAAGGATACAGGGGGTAGCCATGACTGTAGTGGCCTAGCAGGGAGAGATCTCACTAGTCCGAGAAAGTATGGCCGGGGCGCGCCGGTAGGAGCAGTAGGGGCTCGACGGCAGGGCGGCTTGGCAGCTTGGCTGCTTGGCGGATCGGCGGCTTGGCTGCTGAGTGGCTCGGTGGGTCGGTTGCTGGGCGGCTCGGCTGCTTGGCGGCTTGGCTATCGGTCGGCTCGGCGGCTCGGTTGCTGGGCGGCTCGGCTGCTCGATGGCTCGGCTGCTGGGAAGCTCGGCGGCTTTGCTGTTGGGCGACTCAGCTGCTGGGCAGCTCGGCGGCTGAAGAGGCCGCTAGGGGCGGCGACGAGGCCGCGTAGGGAGGGGAGCGGCGACGGGGCCGCTAGGGGCGGCAAGGGGGCCGCGTAGGTAGGGAGGCGGCGACGGGGCCGCTGAGGGCGGCGATGGGGCTGCTAGGGGTGGCGACGGGCCGCGTAGGGGCGGCGAGAGGGCCGCGTAGGGGTGGCGACAGGGCCGCGTAGGTAGGGAGGCAGCGACGGGGCCGCTAGGGGCGGTGACGGGGCTGCGTAGGGGCGGCGACGGGGCCGCTAGGGGCGGCGACGGGGCCGCGTAGGTAGGGAGGCGGCGACGGGGCCGCTAGGGGCGGCGACGGGGCCACTAGAGGCGGCGACACGGCCGCGTAGGGGCGGCGACGGGGCCGCGTAGGGGCGGCGACGGGGCCGCGAGGTAGGGAGGCGATGGCGGGGCCGCTAGGGGCTGTGACGGGGCCGCGTAGGGTCGGCGACGGGGCCGCTTAGGGGCGGCGACGGGGCCGCGTAGGTGGAGAGGCAGCAACGGGGCCGCTAGGGGCGGCGACGGGGCCGCTAGGGGCGGCGATGGGGCTACGTAGGGGCGGCGACGGGGCCGCTAGGGGCGGCAATGGGGCCGCGTAGGGGCGGCGATGGGGCCGCTAGGGGCCGCGAGGGGCGGCACGGGGGGCCGTGGGAGGGGCCTCTAAGGGACCTCGACGGAATGGCGGCCCACAAGGCGCGCCTCGGGCAGAAAAAAATGATTTCAGTGGTGGGCCCAAGGAAGCGTTCCCACTAGGGAACCTGCTCTATACCATGTGAAAGAATGAGGAATGAGTGTACTAGCAAGCAGGTGGGTACAAGTAGGAAAACCTAGAAATTTTGTACCCCATATAGTCTACCCCACTACAGCCTACACAGACTATAGCATATAAGTTTGACAGCAGGCCTTCGGCACTCCTACCAAAATTGTAATCGTTGTGCTACGCGCTCACTTCAATTGGTTGACAAACGTTTTATAGGTCAATCTAATCTGCCTACCGTCATCACTCGGATACTAGACAGTGTTGAACTTGGGTTGTCTACTATCCGGGTGTCTCTTCTAAATAGGCTAGCCTCATTATAAGACACATTTATTTGTACGAGTTAAGCAAGTGTAAGGTTAGGGGCAATTGTGTAACGAGGGGGTTATCTTCTAAACGGTTCTTTGTCCATTTATAAGACTTATAAGACACCCAAAACCACCCCAAATACAAGATACTCCAAGCATTTTTTCTAGTGTACGAGATAAGACATATATGTCTTACATCCGGGCGATGACGGTAACCATCTTCCACCGATTGGAGGGCGGGCGATCGATCGAAATGCCTATACCCTGTACAGAGAAAAATACATTCGCCACAAATATACACGGAAGACGAGCGGGAAGACTCCCACGAAACAGAGCCGGAACCAAGGCTGAAGGTGTAACTCTGTGACGACCGCTGCGTAGCCTGGTCGTCAGCCCAAGAAGCGTCTGCGTGACCTGTGAGGACCACTGAACGCCGCCCTCCAAGCACTAGCCCCATGCCCGACGTACTGCACAAGTAGCGCAACACCCTCTTCGCTGCAGCCATGTGCTCTGGTCGGTGTCTCTCAGGAGCAACATAGCGTGCCAAGATGCTAGGAGGGTATGCAAGGTCAGGTCGAGTGCAAGTCATCAGGTAAATGAGGCAGCCAACAAGCTCTCGGTACGGGCCACTCGGCTCTACGGACTCATCCGAAGGCAGAGCTGAGAGCGAGTGGCGAGTAGACAGAGGAGTGGCCTGAGGCGAGGAGTACGTGAAGTCGAAGCGCTGAAGGACCTGCTGCACCATGTGTGACTGAGTCAGGGTGATGGTGCACTGTGCTCTGTCCCGGGTGATCTGCAAGCCAAGGTAGCTGCGCAGTTCACCCAGGTCTGTGCACGTGTGTCTCTTCTACTGCTCGAACTCCACGTGGGCGAGTCGAGCAGTGTCAGCAGTGGCAAAGACCAAGTCGTCGACGTACACGAGGATGTAGAGCGGCGGCAAAGAGGTGTCGATGCGCAGGAACAGCGATAGGTCGGCAATAGAAGGAGCAAACCCAAGAGCCGCAAGTGTAGTGCTCACTGTGTCGTGCCACTCACGGGGCGCCTGGCGAAGACCGTAGACTGGCCGCAGGAGGCTCCACTAGGTACTAGGAGGAAACGACCCAATGAAGCCAGGTGGGCAGCGCAGCCAGATCTCCTCGTGCAAGCTGCCCTGCAAGAAAGTTGTGCTGAAGTCAAGAGAGTGAAGCTCGTATTCGCGCTGAGCGGCTATGTGCAGTAGCATCTGAAGAGTGGTCATCTTCGCAGTCAACTCCTTGCCGCTGGCTGAAGCCTCGAGCTACGTAACGCGCCTTGAAGACAGGCGGAGAACCCGGCGGCCGCTTCACCCTGAAAATCCACATGCCACTGACGATGTTCGCCCCAGGTGGGGAACCTCGTCGACGTAGGTGCCTATGGACTTCGAAGAAGCCATCTTTGCGTCCATGGTTGACTGCCACTGAGAGGAGTAGGGACCCTCGATCGCCTCAGCGTACAATCGAGGAGTCGGGATGTCTGGTGCATCCGGGTCTCCCTCAGGGGCAATCAGCGTGGACACGAGATGAGGCAAAGCAGCAGCAAAACATTGGAACTCCTCCTGCCTGTCCTCAAGGACGTCCGTGCTAAGAGCACACTTACCTCGGACGGACGGAGGACAGAGAGACTCAGACTCAGCAACAAGACTAGTAGTGTAGTCTAGACGACCGCGAGCAGCAAAGTCAACAAGCTCAGCAACAAAGGTTGACGCAACAATGGACTCAAAGGAAGGGTCAGTAACAATGTTAGCGAGGAGACGCGTGACAGTAGGACTGGCAGCACGAAGAGAGTCAAACTCCGGGTCAGCAAGGACAGGAAGAGAGGACTCTGGAGGAGGCGGCAACGGGACACGCAGAGGGGCAGTGGAAGGACGCAGTGCCATCTGGTGTGTGCCTGGGACCGGAGGAGGACGCGAACGTGGAGCACGACCACGAGTGCGAGCAGCACGAATAGGCGACGCAGGATGAGACGCAGGCTCACGACGCTCAACAAGACCTCCAGTAGGACCAGTGTAGGGAGAAGGAACGGGTAGGGGGGAGGCGGGCTGTAACTGTGACTGCGACTGGACAAGCTGTGGACACTCTAAGGGAGGAGCAGGACCAGTAGAAGGTGGGAGACCAAGAACCTGCTCAAGGAGCGGAACGAAGTACGGCCGCGGCCGCGCAGCGCCTCCAAAACCAGCAGGGAAAGCACCAGTTGTTGAAATGAAGGAACAAGAAAAAGTGATTGAACTAGCAGTGAAATCAGTACAAGTACCTAACCCTAGAATTGTCTACCCCCTATAGGCTAACCCACTGTAGCCTAAACAAGCACAACATATATAATGTTTGACACCAGTACCCCCAGCGGCAGCACCAGCGCCAGCATTACCTCCAGCTCCAACAGCGCCAACTCCAGCACCCTCAGAAGCACCAGCGCCAGCAGCACCACCAGCGCCAACACCCCCAGCAACTCCAGCTCCTGTATCTCCAGCAGCTCCAGCTCCAGCAGGACCGTCACACCAGTACCACGAGCAGCTCCAGCAGTACCTCCAGAAGGACCGACTCCAGCAGCCCCAGCAGCACCCCCAGTCCCAGCGGCTACAGTACCACTAGTACTAGCAACTCCAGGACCAGCAGCAACAGTAGCACCTCCAGCTCCAGCAGCACGGCTCCAGCGCTGGGCAAACCACTCGCGCAGCTCCTGCGGAGAGAGTAGCTCCCGCCTCGACGAAGCACCGCCAGAGGCCACACGAGCAGACCTAGCACCCCTAGGCTCCGCACCCCCAGGCCCCGTACCCCCAGGCTTAGCACCCCCAGGCTCCGCACCCCCAAGCTCAGCACCCCTAGGCTCAGCACCCCTAGACTAAGCACCCCCATGCTCCGCACCCCCAAGCTCAGCACCCCCAGACCCGGCACCCGCAGGCTCAGCACCCCTAGCAGCACTAGAGTCAACAGCTACCTCGACAGGCTCGACTACGTCTACCTGGGACACACCTGACGGGGCAGGACCCTGAGGGGGGAGAGGGTCTACCGGGGGAGGACCTGGCGCAAGGAAGAGCGGCGGCAAGGGGAGGGGCGCAGTGCGGTAGGGGAAGAGACGGTAGTAAGCCTAAACCCTGGTCTGACTAGAACCAGTAGGGACACCAGCGCCAGGGTCCTCACCACCAGTAGCAGTACCAGCGCCCGGGTCCTCAGCACCAGCAGCAGCTCCAACGTCCGGGTCCACAGCACCAGCAGCAGCACCAGCGCCCCGGTTCTCAGCACCAGCAGCAGCTCCAACGCCCGGGTCCGCAGCACCAGAAGGACCAGCAGAGTCTCCAGCACCAGCAACACCGCCAGCAGCAGTGGGGTCCGCCACACCAGGCGCGCCACTCCGAAGAGTGCAGCGCTGCTCGTACCACTCACGGATCCGCTCACGGGAGGGGAGCTCCCGACTAGGAGAAGAAGCACTAGCACCAGTCCCAGCAGCACGCCTAGCTCTAGGGGTTCCTCTCCTGAGGCTGCAGTACTGTAAGTACCACTCACGCAGCTCCTCCGAGGAGAGGGCTCCTCCAGATGTAGGACTCCCAGGACCAGCACCTCCAGACTCAGAACCCCTAGACTCCGGACTCTGCGGCTCAGCACCCCAAGTCTCATCACCCCCAGGCTCAGTACCCTCACGCTCAGCACCCCCAGGCTCCGCACCCCCAGGCTCAGCACCCCCAGGCTCAGCACCCCCAGGCTCCGCACCCCCAGGCTCAGCACCCCCAGGCTCCGCACCCGTAGCAGGACGAGAGTCGACAGCTACCTCAACAGGCCCAACCGGGTCTACCTGAGACACACCTGAGGGAGCGGCACCTTGAGGGGGGAGGGGGTCTACGACAGCAGCACCTGGCGCGAGGAAGAGAGGCGGGGGGGGGGGGGAGCGGGGCAGTGCGGTAGGGGAAGAGTCGGTAGTAGGGGACGGACTCGTCAAAAGTGACGTCCTGAGAGGGCAAGACTCGGCGCGAGGTGGCGAGGTAAAACTGCCAACCAGGCGCGTCCGGGACAAAGCCGAGGAAGACGCAGGGAACAGCACGGGAGGAGAGCTTGTCCGTAGACGTATCGCGGACAAAAGCTCGAGATCCCCAGACCCGGAAATGCGACGCATCGCCAACCTCCCCCGTCCACAGCAGTGTGGGCGAGGTCTCTGGCAAGGAGACACGGGGCCAGAGGTTGAGCTGATGCGCAGCGTACCGGACTGCAAACGGCCACAGAAAGTGGGGGGTAGCCGCATGGATCAAGGAGGTATGGGCGACCTCCATGACCAGGCCAATGCGGAGCTCCGCAACCCCATTCTGCTGTGGAGAGGCCGGAAGCGTGAACGACTGCTCAATGCCGTGCTCAGCACAGTAGGCTGCCAAGAGGTCGGAGGAGAACTCACCACCTCTGTCAGAGTGCAAGCGCAGGACAGGAAAGTCCGAGTGAAAGCGCTCGCTGAGCTGGAGACGGGCTCTGCGGATCCAAGGGATCAAGACATCAGGGACCTCACCCTTGGTACGCAAGGGGAAGACCATGGTGTAGCGCGAGTAGTCGTCAACAACTATCAGGAAGTACCTCTCCTGACCCTGACCACGGACGCGGGCTGGGCCCCACACGTCCATGTGGAGCGTCTGCAAGGGAGCAGTCATTGGGGGAAACGAGGAGGAGTGAGGAGCAGCGCGATACCGCCCCTCGACACAGGGAAGACAGGGAGGAGCAGGTGAGGAAGGGAGGGGAGGAAGGACCCTGGGAAGGCCAGAGACAAGGTACCGGTAGTGCATGGCACGAAGCCGCTGCACAGACGGGTGGCCAAGTTGGTGGTGCCAGAGGACAGTCTCGTGTGCAAAAGAGCGACACGAGCAGGGGGCTGATAGTTGACCTGACGCAGATGCAGACGCAGACGCAGCGACCTGAGGGGACTCAGTGGTGAGTGTGTACAGGTCCGACCCCGGCTGCCGAGTTAAGGTAGCCAAGTGACGGCCCGTACGAGCACACGTGCAGTGTGTCACGCGCTCGTAGGCAGGGGTGAACTGGTGAACACCCCCGTCCTGGAGCGCACATCCTGCCACCATGTTTGTAGAGAACGAGGGGAGGTGGAGACCGGACAGTGTGCCCGACGGGACCGCGGGACAGGGAAGGACAGTGGAGGAGGTTGCAATGACCGGACCCCTAGAGGGGTCTGCGAGGGAGATAGCAACTGGCCGAGCAAGCGGCTCAACGACAGTGCGGTCACGAAAGAAGCAGCGAGAAGCACCTGAGTCTAGTGTGAAGGTGTGCAGTGCTGCAGTAGACTCAGTACCAGGGGGGGCAGACGCACAAGCACCTAGAGCAGCTGCCTCACCAACACCTGGGGTAGCAGACACGCGAGTACCTGGAGCGGCAGACGCACTAGTCCTAATGCCCGGGTCGGGCGGCACACACAGGTACTCAGCACCCTCTCCACTAGTAGACATCTCATACATTACAGTGAGAATAGCATCAAAGTCTAGAGCATAGATATCAATCCCCTTCTTCAGGAGATCAATCCAGCGGGGCAGCTCAGTGGCCTGAGGGAACTGAACACGCCAAGCGTCGTTGAGACGAGCGAAGCAGCGCTGCGTGGCGTGCGGTCCCCCACACTGCTGACCAGTGCGGTCACCAGTGCGAATGACGTACGTGCAGCTAGAGCCACCCCCCCCTCCGTGGTGAGAGTACCACTCACGGACCTCCTGGGGCGATGGAGTGTGCCGCGGGCCCTGACCACCGCCAGCGCCCCCACGACTGCCACCGTCGCCGCCACCTCCTCGACCACCCCAACCCCTGCCGCCGCCGCGTCCACCGCCACCCCCACCACCGCCTCCGCCCCTGCCACCTCCCCCGCCGCTGCCGCCACCACCCCCACCGCCGCCACTAGTCCCTCCAGTCGTGCCACCACCCCCACCGCCGCCACCACCCCCCACGACGCCACCACCCCCACCACCGCCTCCCCCGCCGTCACCGCCACTGCCCTTGCCCCCTTTGCCCTTGCCGCTGCGGCGCCCACTCGAAGCAGACGCAGTACCGGCCTTCTCAGCACCAAGGAGGTCGACAGCAGCAGCAGAGGCGACAGAGGGAAGAAGGGGGGAAGGAGAAAACCCCTCAAAGAACGGGGTACGGGGGTCGCCGCGAGAGGCACCTACAGCGACTATGCTAGTCTCAGCTGCAAGCAGATCCTTCTCGAGGAGGGAAATGGTGAGCTCAGTGGGGCAGCGAGCTAGGAAGTGGTCCCTAACTGCACGCAGAGAGTCAGGGAGGCGGGTGACTAGGTGGTAGAGAGTGAGCCAGAGCAGGGGGGGGTTCGTGGCAAGAAACTCATCAGGCATAGCGGCACGGAAGCGGGCCTCACTAGTACGGAGGTGCGTGATGAGGTCAGCGACTGTATGGAAGGAGGCGAGGTCGGGGAACAGGTAGGGGAGTGAGAGACGGCCTAGTGCAGCAGAGGCAGGTAAGGAGTAGCGGGCAACGACAGCAGTGTACAGTGCCTGGGTAGTCTTGTGCTAGCCGAAGTGCTCACGCTCATCTATCTGCAGGGAGTTGCGAATAGCAAAGCGAGCGTGGGCGTCACGAGTCTGCCACTGTGAGCGGGCAGTGCTGTCAGCAGTAGCAGCAGGGGCAGGGGTATGGCCTAGGGCGTGATCGTATAGTGAGATGTCCTCCTTGGCAGTGAGCTATAGCTTGAGGTGCAGGCCATCTAGCTAGGTGTCGAACTTCACTGGGCAGCCCTCAGCATTGAAAACTAGCACCGGAGGACTAGCCATAGGAGCAGCAGTAGGAGTAGGCAGGCAGGTAGGACGATCGGTTTGGTTCATCCGAGACACGATGTTATAGCCCCTACACGATGGTTCAGCCGAGACACGATGTTACAGTCCAGATACGAAGGAACAGCCGAGACACGATGTTACAGCCCAGACACGATGTTTTAGCCCTTTACGATGGTACAGCCCAGACACGATGTTTGAGCCCTTAACGATGGTATAGCCCAGACACGATGTTTGAGCCCTTAACGATGGTACAGCCCCGACACGATGTTTGAGCCCTTTACGATGGTACAGCCCTGACACGATGTTTGAGCCCTTAACGATGGTACAGCCCAGACACGATGGTAAGCCCAGACACGATGGTACTCACCGTGAAGGGCGAGCGTGGGGCCGTGAGGGGCCGTGAAGGGCAAGCGCGGGGCGGTAAGGGGCCGTTAAGGGCGAGCGCGGGGCCGTAAGGGGACGTGAAGGGCAAGTGCGAGGCCGTTCGGGGTTCTTAGAGGCGAGCGCGGAGCCGTTCGGGGCCTCTAGGGGCGAGCGCGGAGCCGATCGAGGCCGTTAAGGGAGAGCGTGGGGCTGGTCGGGGCCGTTAAGGGAGAGTGCGGGGCCTTTCGGGGCCTCTAGGGGCGAGCGCGGGGCCGTAGAGGGCCTCTAGGGAGGCAAGCGCGGGGCCGACGGGGCCTCTAGGGGCGAGGTCGGGGCCGTTAGGGAGGTAAGCGCGGGGCCGACGGGGCCTCTAGGGGCGAGGTCGGGGCCGTTAGGGAGGTAAGCGCGGGGCCGACGGGGCCTCTAGGGGCGATCGCGGGGCCGTAAGGAGGGCCTCTAGGGAGGCAGGCGCGGGGCCGACGGGGCCTCTAGGGTCGATCGCGGGGCTGTACGGGGCCTCTAGGGAGGTAAGCGTGGGGCCAACGGGGCCTCTAGGGGCGATCACGGGGCCGTAAGGAGGGCCTCTAGGGGCGGCTAGCACGGGGCCAACGGGGCCATTAAAAACCGAGGCGCGCTAGGGCGTAGGTAGGTAGGTAGGTAGTGGTGGGCCCTTAAAAAAAAAAAAAACGGTCCTAGGAAGGACCTGCTCTATACCATGTTGAAATGAAGGAACAAGAAAAAGTGATTGAACTAGCAGTGAAATCAGTACAAGTACCTAACCCTAGAATTGTGTACCCCCTATAGGCTAACCCATTGTAGCCTAAACAAGCACAACATATATAATGTTTGACACCAGTACCCCCAGCGGCAGCACCAGCGCCAGCATTACCTCCAGCTCCAACAGCGCCAACTCCAGCACCCTCAGAAGCACCAGCGCCAGCAGCACCACCAGCGCCAACACCCCCAGCAACTCCAGCTCCTGTATCTCCAGCAGCTCCAGCTCCAGCAGGACCGTCACACCAGTACCACGAGCAGCTCCAGCAGTACCTCCAGAAGGACCGACTCCAGCAGCCCCAGCAGCACCCCCAGTCCCAGCGGCTACAGTACCACTAGTACTAGCAACTCCAGGACCAGCAGCAACAGTAGCACCTCCAGCTCCAGCAGCACGGCTCCAGCGCTGGGCAAACCACTCGCGCAGCTCCTGCGGAGAGAGTAGCTCCCGCCTCGACGAAGCACCGCCAGAGGCCACACGAGCAGACCTAGCACCCCTAGGCTCCGCACCCCCAGGCCCCATACCCCCAGGCTTAGCACCCCCAGGCTCCGCACCCCCAAGCTCAGCACCCCTAGGCTCAGCACCCCTAGACTAAGCACCCCCATGCTCCGCACCCCCAAGCTCAGCACCCCCAGACCCGGCACCCGCAGGCTCAGCACCCCTAGCAGCACTAGAGTCAACAGCTACCTCGACAGGCTCGACTACGTCTACCTGGGACACACCTGACGGGGCAGGACCCTGAGGGGGGAGAGGGTCTACCGGGGGAGGACCTGGCGCAAGGAAGAGCGGCGGCAAGGGGAGGGGCGCAGTGCGGTAGGGGAAGAGACGGTAGTAAGGCAACGAGGTGGGACTAAACACGGCGCGAAGTGGGGTGGTAAAAATACCAACCAGGTGCGTTAGGGGGGAAGCCAAGGAAGACGCAGGGAACAGCACGGGGGGACAGCTTGTCCGCAGACAAGTCACGGACAAACGCCCGAGATCCCCAGACCCGAAACGCAGACGCATCGCCAACCTTCCCCGTCCACCACAAGGTGGGGGAGGTCGCTGGCAAGGAGACCCGTGGCTAAAGGTTGAGCTGATGCGCTGCATACTAAACCGCTAATGGCCTCAGAAAATGGGGAGCAGCCGCATGCATCATGGACGCATGAGCGACCTCCATGACCATGCCAATGCGGTGCTAAGCAATCCCATTTTTCTGTGGAGAGGCTGGAAGGCTCTCAGACTGGCAAAGGAAAACTCCCACCTCTGTCAGAGTGCAGACCCCGGACAGGAAAGTCCGAGCCGGAACTCTCTCTAAGCTGGAGACGAGCTGCCGTATCCAGTGGATCAACACCTCAGTGACGTCACCCTTGGTGCGCAAGGGGAACATTGTGGTGTAACGCGAGTAGTTATCAACCACTAACAGGAAGTAACGCTCGTGACCGTGGCTACGGACGCGGGCGGGGCCCCACACGTCCATATGAAGAGTCTGCAGGGGAGCCTCTGTCGGAGGAAACTCAAAGGAGTGAGGGGCGGCGCGCTGCCTCCCCTCAACGCAGGGAACGCAGGTAGGGGCAGGCCCCGGAGGGAGGGGAGGGAGGGACCGGGGGAGACCAGAGACAAGGACACGGGAGGCCATGCCTCGGAGACGAGGCAGGGAGGGGTGACCAAGGCGGTGGTGCCAAAGGAGAGTCTGGTGGGACAGGAGACGACACGAGCAGGAAGCAGACTCAGGACCAGACCTGGATGCTGCACCAAACACCTGACTTGACACAGCTACCTGACCAGACTCAGCAACCGGAGGAGATTCAGTAGTAAGGGTGTACAGGCTCGACCCTGGCCGACGGGTAAACGTGGCCAAGTGTCGGCCCATCCGAGCACACGTACACTGGGTCACCCGCTGACTACAGGGGTGAACTGGTCAACCCCCCCATCCAGTAGATCAGCTCCACTCACCAATTTCGTAGAGAACGAGGGGAATTAGAGACCTGACAGGGTGCCAGAGGGGACTGCCGGACACGGTAAGACAGTGGAGAAGCGAGCAAGGACAGGACCCCCAGAGGGGTCCACCACGGAGACCGCAACCGGCCGACTAAGCGGCGTAAGCGTGGTGCGGTCTCAAAAGAAGGAGTAGGAAGCACCCGAGTCAAGGGTGAAGGTGTGTAAGGCCTGAGCCGACGTGGTACTTGAGAGAGCAGACTCACCAGCACTTGGGGCAGAAGACGGACTAGCACCTAGAGCAGCAGCCTCACCAGCACCTAGAGCAGCAGCCTCAATGCCTGGGTCAGGCGGAACACACAGGTAACAGTTACCCTCATCACTAGCAGACACAGCATACATGGCAGCAAGATAAGCATCATAGTCAAGATCAAAGATAGCAACCCCCGCCCTAGACAGCTCTCCCCAGCAAGGGATCTCAGTGGCATCAGGGAACTGGTGACGCCAAGCGTCCGTCAGGCGGCCGAAGCAGCGCTGGGTGGAGTGCGAGCCCCCGCACTGCTCATCAGCGCGGTCGTCAGTACGGAGGACGTAGGTACAGGGACAAGTACCCCCACCTCGCTGACGCCCAGCGTACCACTCACGAAGCCGCTGGGGGGACGGGGTCTCACGAGGCTGCTGCTGCTGCTGGCGCTAACCACCACCTAAGCCGCCCCGTTGCGCAGAGCCACCCCGACCAGCTCCACCTCCTCCGCCGCCACCTCCGCCACCGCTGCGACCGCCTCCTCCTCCGCTCCCACCGCCACCGCCGCCGCCGCCTCCGCAGCCACCGCCGCATGTGAAGCCCTCAACCCCGCCACCACTCCCACCACCACCCCCACTCCCTCCGCCTCCTCCACCGCCACCTCCACCGCCCCCGCCAACCCCTCAAGCGCCCTTGCCCCCCTTGCCCTTGCCGGTGCGGCATCGCCCGCTAGGGGCAGACGCAGCGCCGACCCACTCGGTGCCAACGAAGTCGACGACGGCAGCAGAGGCAACAGAGGGCAAAAGGGGGTAGGGGGAGCACCCCTCAATGAGAGGGGCACGCGGGTCACCTCTAGAGGCTCCTACAGTGACTATACTCTCCTCAGCTGCCAAGAGGCACTCCTTGAGGTGGTCAGCGTTGAGTGTGGTGGGGAAAACAGAGAGGAAGTGGTCCCTGACCAAGCCAAGGGATCAAGGAGCCGGGTGACTATGAAGTAGAGGGTGATGTAAATGGGGGGGGGGGGGGGGGGTTCTTGGCGCAGAACTCAGTAGGAAGTGCAGCTCGGTAGCGGGTGTCACTAGTGCGAAGGTGCGTAACGAGGTCAGCGACAGTCGAAAAGGCTGTGAGGTTCCGAAACAGGTACGGCAGCATGAGGCGGCTAAGAGCAGCAGTGGCAGGGGAAGAGTAGCGTGCAACTACAGCGTCGTACAAGGTCTGAGCACTCTTGTACTGACTAAAGTGCGCACGCTCAGTGGTCGGTAAGTGGCGACGCACAGCAAGACCAGCAGCACCATCGCGGGTGGCCCACTATGAGCGAACAGTGCTGTCAGCATCAGCAGGCGGGGCAGGAGAGGCACCAGAGGTGAGATCGAACAGAGAGAGTCCGTCTGCCCTATCGCACTATAGGAAGAGCTGTAGGCCATCTACCCAGACCTCGAAGTCAACAGCACGACCCTCAGCATCAAAGGTAAGGACACTGGGGGTAGCCATGACAGCAGTGGTCTAGCTGGGAGTGCTCTCACCAGTCAGGGTGGGTAGGGCCGGGGCGCGTCGGAAGGAACAGGGCAGCAACCGCGGTAGCAGCGGCTCGACAGTGGCCTCAGCACCTTGGGTGCTGGGCGGCTCGGCAGCTTGGCGGCTCGGTTGCTGGGCGGCTCGGCGGCTCGCCTCCTGGGCGGCTCAGCGGCTCGGCGATTCGGCGGCTCGGCTGCTGGGCAGCTCGGCAGCTCGGCGGTGAAGGGGCCGCGGAGGGGCCGAAAGGGGCGGCGACGGGGCCGCAAGGGGCGGCGAAGGGGCCGCTAAGGGCGGCGATGGGGCTGGTTCGGCGGCGACGGGGCCACGTAGGGGCGGCAACGGGACCGCGAGGGGCAGCGACGGGGCCGCTAGGGGCGGCGTCGTGGCCGCTAGGGGCGGCGATGGGGCCGCTAGGGTCGGCAACGGGGCCGTGCAAGGGCGGCGACGGGGCCGGTAGGGGTGGCGTCGGGGCCGTGTAGGGGCGGCGACGGGGCCGGTAGGGGCGGCGACGGGGCTGCGTAGGGGCGGCGACGGGGCCGCTAAGGGCGGCGACGGGGCTGGTAGGGGCGGTGACGGGGCTGCGTAGGGGCGGCAACGGGGCCGCGAGGGGCGTCGACGGGGCCGCTAGGGGCGGCGACAGGGCCACTAGGGGCGGCGACGGGGCCGTGCAGGGGCGGTGACGGGGCCGGTAGGGGTGGCGACGGGGCCATGTAGGGGCGGCGACGGGGCCGGTAGGTGCGGCGACGGGGCCGCGTAGGGGCGGCGACGGGGCCGGTAGGGGCGGGGACGGGGCCACGAGGGGCAGCGACGGGGCCACGAGGGGCGGCGACGTGGCCGCTAGGGGCGGCGACGGGGCCGCATACGGGCCACGAGGGGCCTGGAAGGGCGGCGAAGGGGCCGCTAGGGGCGGCGACGGGGCCGCGAAGGGGCCTCGAGGGGCCTAGAAGGGCGGCGACGGGGCCGCTAGGGGTGGCGACGGGGCCGCTAAGGGTGGCGCGAGGGGCCTCTAGGAGGGCTCGATAGAAGGGTGGCCCACGGGGCGCGCCTCGGGCAGGAGCAACTCGCGCTCTGGTCAGAAAAAGGTCGATATCAGTGGTGGGCCCTAAGAAGCGTTCCCACTAGGGAACCTTCTCTATACCATGTGAAGAAATGAGGAATGGATGAACTAGCAAGCAGGTGGGTACAAGTAGGAAAACCTAGAAGTGTTGTACCCCATATTTTCTACCCCACTACAGCCTACACAGACTATAGCATAAGAGTTTGACACCTAAACCTGAATTCTCTACGCTGTTTTACTCTCCTCTAATAGCAACAAAGCAATGTACCGTCCGTACCCAACCCAGCTACAAATGTAGCCTTATTTGAACCAGCTTCAAATTCATATATGCAGTGGGAAATTGGTGCCATACTGTTCAAATAATCAATACATAGGATGAGAGCCAATAGGTCTCGGCCTATAAGAGGTCAGAACTACCATAGGCAATGTGGATCTTGTTCTAGAGACAATATCTTTCACAAATCCAGCATAAATGGCTTGTTCACATGCTACAAGGTTGAAAGTTCCTTTCAAGTAACCTTTGATGGTTGTATGTCTTAGAGTAATTTGAAAAATACTGTTGCATTCCATAAGGTGTAACAATACCCCACCTTCTATTAGCGACGCAGCACGTGTACCACTACCGCGTTAGCTCATATAGAGCACACATTTCAACAGCCGTGGGTCATCTGTCGCGACTGTTGAACAACATGGACAAGAAGGCGGCGACGTGCTTCAACTGTCGCAACAGTCGTGAGAGATAACAAGCTGCGACAACATAACTGCCAGGATTGTTTAGTCACTACTACTGTATCGATACATGTATTACCGTTAAAAAGGGAATATTCCCCCAAAAGTACGTGCTAGCTAGGACATGTGGAAAAATGAGGAATGGATTGACTAAGGGAAAGGTTGGGTACAAGTACAAACCTAGAAATGTGTTGTACCCTATATGTGCTACCCCACTATAGCCTACAAAGGTTAAGTCATACAAGTCTGATACACCCTCATAGGCAAAGTGGGGGAGAACAAGGGGTCACAAGACCAGTCAAGCAAAGCAAAGCAAGCTCAGGGTGGATCACAACGTCACCACACATTCCGAGCACAAGTTCAAGGCCTCAAGGCCAATTCAGATGCAAGCTCACATATAGAAAGGTAAACAAGCAAGTGCAGGTATAGAAAGATCACAGTACAAGCAAGGTCAAGAAGTGAGCAAGTGAGGCCAAGTAGGCACAAGACCTAGCATCGTACAGAAGCGCTGATGATCACAAGGCGGAAGTGCCTTGGTATAAGATATCAGCAGTGTTGGCCTGAGAGGCCAGGTAAGCAAGGCGTAGCTGGCCACGCTGCTGCAGCTCACGAGCAAGGAAGTAGCGGAGAGCAATGTGCTTCGTTCTATGCTCAAGTCTGTGCTCCCGACACAAGGCCAGCATGGCTTTGTTGTCTACGTACAGAACCGGAGGAGAACGAGGCGGCTCTCCTAGGTCAGTCAGCAAGTAGGTGAGCCAGTATAGCTCCTGTGCAGCCATGGCTTCCGCGTAAATCTCAGCCTCACAGCTGGAGCCGAGAACAGAAGACGAGCGGGTAGACCGCCACGAAACAGAGCCGGAGCCAAGGCTGAAGGTGCAACCCTGTGACGACTGCTGCGTAGCCTGGTCGTCAGCCCAAGAAGCGTCAGCGTGACCTGTGAGGACCACTGAACGCCGCCCTCCAAGCACTAGCCCCATGCCCGATGTACTGCACAAGTAGCGCAACACCCTCTTCGCTGCAGCCATGTGCTCTGGTCGGTGTCTCCCAGGAGCAACATAGCGTGCCAAGATGCTAAGAGGGTATGCAAGGTTAGGTCGTGTGTAGGTCATCAGGTACATGAGGCAGCCAACAAGCTCTGGGTACGGGCCACTCGGCTCTACGGACTCATCCGAAGGCAGAGCTGAGAGCATGTGGCGAGTAGCCAGAGGAGTGGCCTGAGGCGAGGAGTACGTGAAGTCGAAGCCCTGAAGGACTTGCTGCACCATGTGTGATTGAGTCAGGGTAATGGTGTGGCGTGCTCTGTCCCGGGTGATCTGCAAGCCAAGGTAGCTGCGCAGTTCACCCAGGTCTGTGCACGTGTGTCTCTTCTGAAGCTCGGACTTCACGTGGGCGAGTCCAGCAGTGTAAGCAGTGGCGAAGACCAAGTCGTTGACGTACACGAGGATGTAGAACGGCGGCAAAGAGGTGTCGGTGCATAGAAACAGCGACGGGTCGGCTGTAGAAGGAGCAAACCCAAGAGCCGCAAGTGTAGTCCTCAGTGTGTCGTGCCACTCACGGGGCGCCTGGCGGAGACCGTAGGCTGGCCGCCGGAGGCTCCACTGGGTACCAGGAGGAAACGACCCAGTGAAGCTAGGTGGGCGGCGCAGCCAGATCTCCTCGTGCAGGCTGCCCTGCAAGAAAGCTGTGCTGAAGTCAAGAGAGTGAAGCTCGTAGTCGCGCTGAGTGGCTATGTGCAGTAGCACCCAAGGAGTGGTCATCTTTGGGGTGGGGGAGAAGGTCTGAAAGTAGTCAACTCCATGCCGCTGACTGAAGCCTCGAGCCACGTAACGCGCCTTGAAGACAGGCGGAGAACCCGGCGGCCGCTTCGCCCTGAAAATCCACATGCCACTAACGATGTTCGCCCAAGGTGGGGGAACCTTGTCGACGTAGGTGCCTGTGGACTTCAAGGAAGCCATCTTTGCGTCCATGGCGGACTGCCACTTCTAGGAGTAGGGACCCTCGATCGCCTCAGCGTACGATCGAGGAGTCGGGATGTCTGGTGCATCCGGGTCTCCCTCAGGGGCAATCAGCATGGATACGAGATGAGGCAAAGCAGCAGCAAAACATTGGAAATCCTCCTGCCTGTCCTCAAGGACGTCCGTGCTAAGAGCACACTCACCCCCGACGGACGGAGGACAGACAGACTCAGACTCAGCAACAAAACTAGAGGCGTAGTCTATACGATAGTGAGCAGCGAAGTCGACAAGCTCAGTAACTAAGGCAGACGCAGTAGTGGACTCAAAGGAAGGGTCAGTGACGACAGTAGCAAGGAGACGCGTGACAGTGTTCGCCTCGACCTTCCAGCCACCACACGGGGCCGCTAGGAGCGGCGACGGGGCCGCTAGGAGCGGCGACGGGGCCGCGTAGGGGCGGCGACGGGGCTGCGTAGGGGCGGCAACGGGGCGGCTATGGGGCCGCTAGGGGCGGCGACGAGGCCGCTAGGGGCGGCGAACAAGGCGCACCTCGGGCAGTAGCGTCTGACGCTCCGGTCAGAAAAAAGTTGCAGTGGTGGGCCCAAGGAAGCTTTCCCACTGAGGAACTTGCTCTATACCATGTGAAGAAATGAGGAATGAATGAACTAGCACAAGGTTGGGTACAAGGAGGAAACCCTAGGAAACTGTACCCCATATTCTCTACCCCACTATAGCCTAGACAAGCTATATGATATGAGTTTGACTCGAGTTCGGTTTGAAAGGCCTTTTTTACGCGCCGCCTCGAACCTCGAACATGTTTGAGTTCGAAAATGATATATGCGAACATCAACGTGTTCGCGGATAAATGGGCAAGACATTGGCAATGGCAATGCTGGTTTGCAGTATAGGGTTGAGAAATCAGAGAGTGGGATCGTTTCGATCTCAATCTATTTGTCTTGAGCGATTTAGTAATATCTTAGGCACTACGTAGCCACTTACATACGCCAAAATCACGTACGTTCTAGGCTATTGACATTTACACTATTTAAACTATTTAGGCTATGTAGGTTTATCAGTATAGTTGCAGGAGTAAGGTTGTGTGTGAACTGAGTGTGTGTCCGCCTGAGTCAGTCGGTCTGTTTGGGTTTGGGAGGTGCATTGCAGTACGGTGGGTTTTGGGTGGGGTGGGCTGGCTGGGCAAAATTGCGAAATCACTGTCGTGGTAGAATCGAAACAGGCGAACTCGAACATGTTCGAGTTTGCCATGAGCCTTGAAATGTTCGCGCGAACATCCAAGTGTTCGCCTCTGTCAGAATATTATATAGCTTATGCTGTTGTGTAGGCTATAGTGGGGTATCCCATAGGGGGTACAACCCAATTAGGGTTTCCTATATGTACCCACTTCATTCATAGTTCATTCATTCTCGTTCTCTATTTCACATGGAATCAGAGCAGGTCCCCTCCTAGGGATAGTTCCTTGGGCCCACCGCAGCGCGCCCCGAGGCGCGCGTTTTTTTTTAAGCGGCCCAGCCGCCCTATCCTACGTCGCGGCTCCGCCGCCCTACCCTTCGACGGCCCCGCCGCCCTAAGTCGCGGCCCCGCCGCCCTACCCTAAGTCGCGGCCCCGCCGCCCTACCCTACGGCGCGGCCCCGCCGCCCTGCCTCGACGGCCCCGCCGCCCTACCCTTCGCGGCCCTGCCGCCCTACTTCGACGGCCCCGCCGCCCTACTTCGACGGCCCGCCGCCCTACCTTTCGCGGCCCTGCCGCCCTACTTCGACGGCCCCCCCGCCGCCCTACTTCGACGGCCCGCAGCCCTACCCTTCGCGGCCCTGCCGCCCTACTTCGACGGCCCCCGCCGCCCTACTTCGACGGCCCGCCGCCTTACCATTTGCGGCCCTGCCGCCCTACTTCGACGGCCCCCGCCGCCCTACTGCGACGGCCCCGCCGCCCTACCCTTCGCGGCCCGTGCCGCTCTACGTCGACGGCCCAGCCGCCCCACCCTTCGCGGCCCCGCCGCCCTTGGTCGACGGCCCCGCCGCCCTACCTTCGCGGCCCCGCCGCCCTACCCTTCGGCGGCCCTGCAGCCGCTGACCGCCGAGCCGCCCAGCAGCTGCCCGACGAACAACCAAGCCGCCCAGCAGCCGAGCCGCCGTACCGCCCAGCAGCCGAGCCGCCGAGCCGCCCAGCAGCCAAGCAGCCGAGCCGCCAAGCCGCTCAGCAGCCGAGCCGCCCAGCAGCCGAGCCGCCCAGCAGCCGAGCCGCCGAGCAGCCGAGCCGCCCAGCAGCCGAGCCGCCAGCCGCTGAGCTGCCCTGCCTCCAGACCGCCCGTTCTGCCCAGTCTGGTGAGCACAGTGCCTTCTTTTTCACTGCACTGCCCTCACCCTACTGCTTGCACTACTAGGCGTCTGTCGTCATGGCTACCCCCAGTGTCCTCGCTTTTGACACTGAGGGTCGGGCGATTGACTTTGAGGTCTGGTTAGACGACCTGCAGCTGTTCTTACAGTGCGATAGGGCAGACGGACTCTCTCTCTTTGACCTTACCTCTGGCGCTTCCCCTGCCCCTGCTGCTGATGCTGACCCTACTGTTCGCTCCCAGTGGGCCACGCGCGATGCTGCTGCACGTCTTGCTGTGCGTCGCCACCTCCCTACCTCTGAGCGTGCGCACTTTAGTCAATATAAGAGTGCTCAGACCTTGTACGATGCTGTAGTTGCGCGCTACTCCTCCCCTGCCATTGCTGCACTGAGCCGCCACATGCTACCCTTCCTCTTCCCTGACCTTGCCGCCTTTCCCACAGTCGCTGATCTCATTACGCACCTCCGCACTAGTGACACCCGCTACCGCGCTGCGCTTCCTGCTGACTTCTGCACCAAGAACCCCCCCCCCCCCCCCATGTACATCACTCTCTACTTCCTAGTCACCCGCCTCCCCGACTCCCTTCGTGTAGTCCGGGACCACTTCCTTGCGGTCTGTCCCACCACTCTCACACTCGACAGCCTAGAGAAGGCCCTCCTAGCGGCGGAGAAAAGCATCGTCGCTGTAGGTGCCTCTCGAGGTGACCCCCGCGCCCCCATCTTTGAGGGGTGTTCTCCTTCCCCTCTCTTGCCCTCTGTCGCCTCTGCCGCTGCGGCCGACCTCGTTGGTCTTGAGTCGGTCGGTGCGGCGTCTGCCCCTAGCGGGAGACGTCGCCCTGGCAAGGGCAAGGGGGGCAAGGGAGCGGGTGGGGCTAGCGGGGGCGGTGGAGGTGGAGGCGGCGGAGGGAGTGGGGGTGGCGGTGGAGGAGGTGGTGGGGGTGGAGGTGCTAGTGGCAGCAGTGGTGGCGGAGGCGGCGTCAGCGGCGGCGGTACTGGTGGGGGTGGCAGCGGTGGCGGAGGTGGAGGAGGTGGAGGAGGAGGTGGTGGAGGTGGTCGGAGTGGCACTTCACAGCGGAGCGGCACTGGGGGTGGTCAGCGCCAGCAGCAGCAGCAGCGTTCTCGCGACGTCCCCGCCCCTCAGCAGCTCCGTGAGTGGTACACGCAGCGTCAGCGTAGTGGGAGTCTTGGTCCCTGCACCTACGTCCTTCGCGGCGGCGACCGCGCGGGTGAGTAGTGTGGGGGTGCCCACCCCACCCACCGCTGCTTCGGACGTCTGACGAACGCTTGGCGTCAGCAGTTTCCGGAGGCCACGGAGATCCCCCGCTGGGGAGAGCTGTCTAGGGCTGGTGTAGCCATCTTTGATCTTGACTTTGATGCTATCCTTGCTGCCATGTATGCTGTGACTGTTAGTGATGAGGGTGACTGTTACCGGTGCTTTCCGCCCGACCCGGACATTGAGACTGCTGCTCCAGGTACTGGTGAGGCTGCTTCCCTAGGTGCTTGCGACGCTGCTGCTCTGGGTGCTAGTGCGTCTGCGTCCCCAGGTACTGGTGAGTCTACGCTCTCAGGTACTACCTCGGCTTCGGCCTCTCACACCTTCACCCTTGACTCTGGGGCGTCTCGCTCCTTCTTTCGGGATCGCACTACCCTCACGCCGCTTAGTCGGTCGGTTGCGGTCTCCCTGGCTGACCCCTCAGGGGGTCCTGTCCTGTCTCGCTTCTCCACTGTTCTCCCGTGTCCGGTGGCTCCCTCTGGCACCCTGTCTGGTCTCTACCTCCCCTCGTTCTCTACGAACTTGGTGAGTGGTGCTGACCTACAGGATGCGGGATTCCACCAGTTCACCCCTGCTCGTCGGCGGGTGACGCACTGCACAGAGGCTAGCACAGGTCGACACCTGGCTACGTTTACCCGTCAGCCAGGGTCGAGCCTGTACACACTGACCACTAGTTCCCCCCCAGTTACTGAGTCTGGTAGGGTCCCTGCGTCTGGTCAAGTGTTTGCTGCAGCGTCCAGGTCTGGTCCTGAGTCTGCCCCCTTTTCGTGTCGTCTCCTGTCTCACGAGACTCTCCTCTGGCACCACCTCATTGGTCACCCCTCTGCTTCGGCTCAGAGGCATGGCCTCCCGTCTTCTTGTGTCTGGTCTCCCCCGGTCCCTCCCTCCCCTTCCTCAGGGTCCTGGCCCTTCCTGTGTCCCCTGTGTCGAGGGGCGCCAGCGTGCTGCCCCTCACTCCTCCCAGTTTCCTCAGACTGAGGCCCCGTTGCAGACGCTTCACATGGACGTGTGGGGCCCCGTCCGCGTCCGTGGACAGGGTCACGAGCGCTACTTCCTGCTAGTTGTTGACGACTACTCCCGTTACACCACAATCTTCCCCTTGCGTAGCAAGGGTGATGTCACTGAGGTGCTGATCGACTGGATCCGCGAAGCTCGTCTCCAGCTCAGGCAGAGCTTTGGCTCCAACTTTCCTGTTCTGCGTCTGCACTCGGACAGAGGCGGAGAGTTCTCCTCTGGCCTTCTGCGAGCCTACTGTCGTGCGCGAGGCATCCGTCAGACCTTCACGCTTCCGGACTCACCGCAGCAAAATGGGATTGCAGAGCGCCGTATTGGCATGGTCATGGACGTCGCTCGTACGTCTATGATGCATGCGGCTGCCCCCCATTTTCTGTGGCCGTTTGCGGTGAGGTACGCCGCGCACCAGATCAACCTTCACCCGAGAGTCTCCAGGCCGGAGACCTCCCCAGCCCTGCTGTGGACGGGGAAGGTTGGCGATGCGTCAGCGTTCCGAGTCTGGGGATCTCGGGCGTTTGTCCGCGACTTGTCTGCGGACAAGCTGTCCCCTCGTGCTGCTCCTTGCGTCTTCCTGGGGTTTCCCCCCGACGCCCCTGGGTGGCAGTTCTACCACCCCACCTCTCGCCGTGTTCTGTCCTCCCAGGACGTCACGTTCGACGAGTCGGTACCCTACTACCGCCTCTTCGCCTACCGCACTCCATCCCCCCCCCCCACCCCCGCTCTTCTTGGTACCAGGTCCCCCCCCGGTAGACCCCCTCCCCCCTCCGGGTCCTGCCCCTTCAGGTGTGTCCCACGTAGATGCGGTTGAGCCTGTCGAGGTCACTGGTGACTCTGGTGCTGCTGCGGGTGCTGAGCCTAGGGGTGCTGCGGCTGGGGGTCCTGTGCCTGGGGGTGCTGAGCCTGGGGGTGCGGAGCCTGGAGGTGCTGAGCCTGGGGGTGCTGAGCCTGGGGGTGCTGAGCCTGGGGGTGCTGAGCCTAAGGGTGCTGAGCCTGGGGGTGCTGAGCCTGGGGGTGCTGAGCCTGGGGGTGCTTTGCCTGGGGGTGCGGGGCCTAGAGTTTCTTCGCCTAGTGGTTCGCCGGGTGCTTCATCTCGCCGAGAGCCACTCTTCCCACAGGAGCTGCGCGAGTGGTTTGGCCGGCGCTGGAGGCGTACTGCTGGTGCTGGAGGTTTTTCGACTGCTGAGGGTGCTGCTGTCGCGGGTCCCGGAGGTGCTCGTACTGGGAGTACTGGAGCTGCTGGGCCTGCGGGTTCGACTGGAGCTGGTGCTGCTGAGGGTGTTGGCGCTGAGACTGCCACTGGCGGTCCTGCTGGCGGTACTACATGAGCTGGTGCTGCTGGTACTGGTGGGGGTTCTGGAGCTGCTGGAGGTACTACTGGAGCGGGTGCTCCTGCTGGGGGTGCTGGTGCTGTCCCTGCTGTGTCTAGCGTCGCCGCGCGGCCTCGACCGTACTTCGTTCCACTCCTGCAGCAGGTTCTTGGTCTTCCACTTCCTACCGGCTCTCCTCCTCTCTTCGAGGGTCCACAGCCTGTCCCGTCCCAGTCACAGCTACAGCCTACTTCCCCCTTACCTGCTCCTTCTCCCTACGCTGGCCCTACTGGAGGTCTTACTGAGCGTCGTGAGCCTGCGTCTCGTCCTACGTCGCCTGTTCGTCCTGCACGCGCTAGTGGTCGCAGTTCGCGTCAGCGTCCTCCTCCTGTCCCTGGCACGCACCGGATGTCACTGCGTCTCCTTGCTAATGTCGTCACTGACCCTTCTTTTGAGTCTACTGCTGCGTCTGTGCTCGTTACTGAGCTCGACGACTTTGCTGCTCGCTGTCGCTTAGACTACGTTGCTAGTTTTGTCGCTGAGTCTGAGTCTGTCTGTCCTACGTCCGTCGGGGGTGAGTGTGCTCTTGGCACGGACGTCCTTGAGGACAGGCAGGAGGAGTTCCAGTGTCTGGCAGCTGCTTCACCCCATCTCGTGTCCGTACTACTTACCCCTGAGGGAGACCCGGATGCACTTGACATCCCGACTCCGCGCTCTTACGCGGAGGCGATAGAGGGTCCTTACTCCTCTCAGTGGCAGGCAGCTATGGATGCAGAGATGGCTTCCTGGAAGTCCACAGGCACCTACGTTGACGCGGTCTCCCCTCCTGGGGCGAACATCGTCAGTAGCATGTGGATCTTCAGGGTGAAGCGACCGCCGGGTTCTCCGCCTGTCTTCAAGGCGCGTTACGTGGCTCGTGGCTTCAGTCAGCGGTAGGGAGTTGACTACTTTCAGACCTTCTCCCCCACCCCGAAGATGACCACTCTTCGGGTACTGCTGCACGTTGCTGCTCACCGTGACTACGAGCTGCACTCTCTTGACTTCAGCACAGCTTTCTTGCAGGGCAGCCTGCACGAGGAGATCTGGCTGCGCCGCCCATCTGGCTTCACTGGGTCTTTCCCTCCTGGTACCCAGTGGAGTCTCCGGCGTCCAGTCTACGGTCTCCGCCAGGCGCCACGTGAGTGGCACGACACACTGAGGACTACGCTGGCGGCTCTTGGGTTTGCTCCTTCTACTGCCGACCCATCGCTGTTTCTGCGCACCGACACCTCTCTGCCGCCGTTCTACATCCTCGTGTACGTCGACGACTTGGTCTTTGCCACAGCTGACACTGCTGGACTCGCCTACGTGAAGTCCGAGCTGCAGAAGAGACACACGTGCACTGAACTGGGTGAACTGCGCAGCTACATTGGCTTGCAGATCACCCGGGACAGAGCACGCCGCACCATTACCCTGACTCAGTCACACATGGTGCAGCAGGTCCTTCAACGCTTCGGCTTCACATACTCCTCGCCTCAGGCCACTCCTCTGCCTACTCGCCACTCACTCTCATCTCTGCCTTCGGATGAGTCCGTAGAGTCGAGTGGCCCATATCCAGAGCTTGTTGGCTGCCTCATGTACCTGATGACCTGCACACGACCTGACCTTGCATACCCTCTTAGCATTCTTGCACGCTATGTTGCTCCTGGGAGACACCGACCAGAGCACATGGCTGCAGCGAAGAGGGTGTTGCGCTACTTGTGCAGTACATCGGGCATGGGGCTAGTGCTTGGAGGGCGGAGTCCAGTGGTCATCACTGGGCACGCGGGCGCTTCTTGGGCTGACGACCAGGCTACGCAGCGGTCGTCGCAGGGTTACACCTTCAGCCTTGGTTCCGGCTCTGTTTCGTGGCGGGCTACTCGCTCGTCTTCCGTTCTCGGCTCCAGCTGTGAGGCTGAGATCTACGCTGGGGCCATGGATGCACAGGATCTCCGCTGGCTCACCTACCTGCTGACCGACCTTGGAGAGCAGCCTCGTTCTCCTCCATACCTGTACGTAGACAACAAGGCCATGCTGGCCTTGTGTCGAGAGCAGCGACTGGAGCACAGAACAAAGCACATTGCTCTTCGCTACTTCCTTGCTCGTGAGCTACAGCAGCGTGGACAGTTGCGGCTTGCGTACGTGGCCTCTGAGGCCAACACAGCTGATGTCTTCACCAAGGCACTTGCGCCTTGTGACCATCAGCGCTTCTGCACTCAGCTGGGTCTTGTGCCTGTCTTGCCTCACTTGCTCTCCTCTTGACCTTACTTGTACTGTCACATATATATACCTGCCCTTGCTTGTCTAGCTTTATATATATATATATGTGTGTACTCTTGCATGTGAACTGGCCTTGTGGCCTTGTCGCTGTGCTCGGACTGTGTGGTGACTTTGTGATCCACCCTGAGCTTGCTTTGCTTTGCTTGACTGGTCTTGTGACCCCTTGTTCTCCCCCACTTTGCCTATGGGGGTGTGTCAGAATATTATATAGCTTATGCTGTTGTGTAGGCTATAGTGGGGTATCCCATAGGGGGTACAACCCAATTAGGGTTTCCTATATGTACTCACTTCATTCATAGTTTATTCATTCTCGTTCTCTATTTCACAGCCTCTGTAAGGCAAACTTCGAGCATGTATTTTATGCAAAACTGTTCGAACAAACCAAACATGTTCGGTTCAAAAATCCAACATGTTCAAGAAGTTTTGAATCAAACGTGTTCGGATTCATGTGTTGCTCATGTCTACTTCTAACTGAACAGGTTTTAAGTTTGACACTATCAAATTCGAACCATGAGAGGTTTGATTTAAAGTCCCGCCAGAAAGAACCCTCGCGACTATCCCGTCAAAAACGGGAAAGTCGTGGGGTTGGCTGCCATTTCAAGGCAGCCAACCCTATGCTCGTAAAATAGACAGAGCAGATCTAGATCTGCTCTAAAAGACCACACCAATGCTTCCTCTCTACCAGTCTTTCACCACAAGTCCCTCTTAAGATGGGTCAAATGGTTACTTATTATGTTAGACAGACCAATGAGCCTCTTAAAAAAAAAAAAAAAAGATATTAAGGGGAGCATATCATTGTGCATCCTTTTTAACCCCAAACCTAACAAGCTTTGATTTCGTTCGAACCTTTCAAGGTTTGAGAAAACCTTTAGGGTTCGCTATTAAACACTCAAACTCATACCTTAAAATGCCAAAAAAAAGTTTGAACAAACAAGTTCAGTTCGGTTCGACCACCATGCAACGTTCGAAAAAGTTTGAGCAAACATGTTTGAGTTCGGTTCGTGCATATATCTAGTCTAACTTGGGCCAACCTGATTCAAACATCACCAGCCTAATAGATAGCCAAACCAGGTCGAGTTCCAGTCAGTTTGAGTCAAGCTGACTTCTAGCCTTGCCGGCTTATGGGCCGACTATATGGGTTGGGCCAGTGGCGGTTCGCCTTTCTCAAATACTAGTCCTAGTTTGTCTTGATTAGTCGCTAAAATCACACATTTCTAAAGTGGTTTAATATTCTCTTATCGAAAAATTGCACTGGTTAAAAAAAAAGGAAAACCATACTATGGATTCTTGTTTTTTTAGATTCTAATATAATCTGCATACCAGTTAACACTTTTAGGCACATGGGAGGATAGAGCAAACGGCCCGGGCAAGGTCGGTTCAACACGTTGCTCAAGTGGAAGAGGAACCAAGTTACAGGAAAGTAAGAGCAGTAAGCTTTGTGATCGAGGAGGGCAGAGATCCTGACAAAATGTTGGCATCGAGAGAGGTGTCGGTGGTGTAGGGGGTGGATGCAGGGGAAGAATGGTTCCGAGTCCATTTGTGTGTTTGCAGGACCAAACCAGAGTAAGATAAGGGGGAGGAGATAACCCGAACATGTTTGTCTTGAAATCAGATGAACGCTTGCCTTAACAGAACAAAACACGTTCGGTTTGGGTTGAACATGTTTTGAAGGACAGGTTTGAAGTCGAACTCTTTAGTGTTCAAGTTCGAACACTAATGTGTTTGACTCGAACTCAAATGTGTTCGGTTCGAGCAGCCACCACACCCCCCCACCTTCCACAGCCTTATCTGTCAGAACTTATAGCTTATGCTTTTGTGTAGGCTATAGTGGGGCATCCCATAGGGGGTACATCCCAATTAGGGTTGGTATTTGTACTCACACATTTCATAGTTCATCCATTCCTGTTCTTTAATTTCACATGGTATAGAGCAGGTTCCCCTGTGGGAACTTCGCCTAGGGCCCACCACTCGATTTTTTTTTCCTGCCCGAAGGGCCCTCGTTCCGAGTCGCGCCTCGGGCCTTTCTCTCACCGAGCCGCCCTAGCGGCCGACCCTACGATCGCGGCCCTGCCGCCCTACCCACTGCGGCCCCGCCGCCCTACACTCTTGCGGCCCCGCCGCCCTTACATCGCGGCCTCGCCGCCCCTACTCTCTTGGCCCCGCCGCCCCTTGATCGCGGCCCCGCCGCCCTTCACCTGAGCGGCCCCGCCGCCTTCACTTGAGCGGCCCCGCCGCCTTCACTTGAGCGGCCCCATCGCCCCCTGCTCGCGGCCCCGCCGCCCTTTTCTCGCGGCCCCGCCGCCTCTGCTCTTGCGGCCCCGCCGCCCTTCCCTTGCGGCCCCGTCGCCCTGACGTCGCGGCCCCGCCGCCCTAACGTCGCGGCCCCGTCGCCCCCTGCTCGCGGCCCCGCCGCCCTTTTCTCGCGGCCCCGCCGCCTCTGCTCTAGCGGCCCCGCCGCTCTTCCCTTGCGGCCCCGTCGCCCTGACGTCGCGGCCCCGCCGCCCTAACGTCGCGGCCCCGCCGCTCTACCTGCGGCCTGCCCGCCGCCCTACCTGCGGCCCACCCGCCGCCCTACCTGCGGCCCTACCGCCGCCCTACCTGCGGCCGTCCGCCGCCCTACCTGCGGCCTGCCCGCCGCCCTTCCTGCGGCCCACCTGCCGCCCTACCTGCGGCCCACCCGCCGCCCTACCTGCGGCCCACCCGCCGCTCTACCTGCGGCCCAGCCGCCGCCCTACCTACGCGGCCCAGCATCAGCCGCGCCGCCCAGCAGCGGCCGAGCCGCCCAGCATCAGCCGAGCCGCCCAGCCGCAGCCGAACCGCCCAGCAGAAGCCGAGCCGCCCAGGAGCCGCCAAGCAGCCCAGCAGCAGCCGAGCCGCCCAGCAGCAGCCGAGCCGCCCAGGAGCCGCCGAGCCGCCGGGCAACCTTCCTGGAGCAGCCGAGCCGCCCAGCAGCAGCCGAGCCGCCCAGGAGCAGCCGAGCCGCCCAGGAGCCGCCGAGCCGCCCAGCAGCAGCCGAGCCGCCCGACCTGCCCTGCCCGGTGAGCACCGTACCGCTGTCACTGTGTGCCCTTCCCCTACTGCTTGCACTGCTCCACTGTCATCATCATGGCTACCCCCAGTGTCCTCGCTTTTGACGCTGAGGGTCGAGCCATTGACTTTGAGGTCTGGGTCGACGACCTGCAGCTGTTCTTACAGTGCGATAGAGCTGACGGCCTTTCCCTCTTTGACCTCACCTCTGGCGCCTCTCCTGCCCCTGCTGCTGATGCTGACCCCACTGTTCGCTCTCAGTGGGCCACCCGCGATGCTGCTGCACGTCTTGCTGTGCGTCGCCACTTGCCCACCACTGAGCGCGCGCACTTTAGTCGGTACAAGGGTGCTTTGACCTTGTACGACGCTGTCGTTGCACGCTACTCTTCCCCTGCCACTGCTGCACTGAGCCGTCTCATGCTACCGTACCTCTTTTCTGATCTCACTGCCTTTCCCAATGTCGCTGACCTCATTACGCACCTCCGCACTAGTGACACTCGCTACCGCGCCGCCCTTCCTGCTGAGTTCTGCGCCAAGAACCCCCCCCCCCATGTACATTTCTCTCTATTACATAGTCACTCGTCTCCCTGACTCCCTTCGCGTAGTCAGGGACCACTTCCTCTCAGTCTGTCCCACCACCCTCACTGTCGACCTCCTCGAGAAGGCCCTCCTAGCGGCGGAGAAGAGTATAGTCACTATAGGAGCCTCTCGTGGAGACCCGCGCACCCCCATCTTTGAGGGGTGTTCTCCTTCCCCCCTGCTGCCCTCTGTTGCCTCTGCTGCTGCTGCCGACCTGCTTGGTCTTGAGTCGGTCGGCGCGGCGTCTGCCCCTAGCGGGAGACGCCGCTCTGGCAAGGGCAAGGGGGGCAAGGGCGCGGGTGGAGCTGGCGGGGGCGGTGGAGGTGGCGGTGGAGGCGGCGAAGGGAGTGGGGGTGGCGGTGGGAGTGGTGGCGGGAGTGGTGGCGGTGGTGGCGGCAGCGGCGGCGGAGGCGGTGGCGGCGGAGGCGGTGGGAGCGGAGGCGGTGGTGGTGGCGGAGGTGGAGGAGGTGGTGGCGGGGGAGGTGGAGCCGGTCGGGGTAGTGCCCCGCAGCGGAGTGGCTCTGGTGGTGGTCTGCAGCAGAGCACCCTTTACACTTGACTCTGGGGCTTCTCGCTCCTTCTTTCGTGACCGCACCACACTCACGCCGCTTGGCCGGCGGGTTGCGGTCTCCCTGGCTGACCCCTCTGGGGGTCCTGTCCTCTCTCACTTCTTCACTGTTCTACCGTGTCCAGCTGCCCCCTCGGGCGCCCTGTCAGACCTGTACCTCCCCTCGTTCTCGACGAACTTGGTGAGTGGTGCTGCCCTACAGGATGCGGGGGTTCACCAGTTTACTCCTGCGAGTCAGCGGGTGACCCACTGCACGGACGCGCGCACAGGTCGGCACCTGGCCACGTTCTACCATCGGCCAGGGTCGAGCCTCTACACCCTGACTACTGAGTCTCCTCCTGTCCCTGTGTCTGGCCAGGTAGCTGCGTCAGGTCAGGTGTTTGCTCCTGCGTCCAGGTCTGGTCCTGAGTCTGCCCCCTGCTCGTGTCGTCTCCTGTCCCACGAGACTCTCCTGTGGCACCACCGTCTTGGCCACCTCTCCTTGTCTCGTCTCAGGGACATGGCTTCCCGTGTCCTTCTCTCTGGTCTTCCCCGGTCTCTCCCTCCCCTTCCTTCGGGGCCAGGACCTTCCTGTGTCCCTTGTGTCGAGGGGCGCCTCCGGGCAGCCCCCCACTCCTCACAGTTTCCTTCGACAGAGGCTCCTCTGCAGACGCTGCACATGGACGTGTGGTGCCCGGCCCGCGTCCGTGGACAGGGTCACGAGCGCTACTTTCTGCTGGTGGTTGACGACTACTCGCGTTTCACCACAGTCTTCCCCTTGCGCAGCAAGGGTGATGTCACTGCGGTGTTGATCGACTAGATCCGCGCAGCTCGTCTCCAGCTCAGGAGGAGCTTCGGCTCGGAATTTCCTGTTCTGCGTCTGCACTCTGACCGAGGCGGAGAGTTTTCCTCTGGCCTTCTGCGAGCCTACTGTCGTGCACAGGGCATCCGCCAGACCTTTATGCTTCCGGACTCTCCACAGCAAAATGGGATTGCTGAGCGCCGCATTGGCATGGTCATGGACGTCGCCCGTACGTCCATGATGCATGCGGCTGCCCCCCATTTTCTGTGGCCGTTTGCGGTGAGGTACGCGGCGCATCAGATCAACCTTCACCCCGGGGTTTCCCGGCCGGGGAAGGTCCGTACCTCCCCGGCCCTCCTGTGGACTGGGAAGGTCGGCGATGCGTCAGCGTTCCGAGTCTGGGGATCTCGGGCGTTTGTCCGCGACTTGTCTGCGGACAAGCTGTCCCCCCGTGCTTCTCCCTGTGTCTTCCTTGGCTTCCCCCCTGATGCTCCAGGGTGGCAGTTCTACCACCCCTCCTCTCATCGTGTTCTGTCCTCCCAGGACGTCACGTTCAACGAGTCCCTCCCCTTCTACCGCCTCTTCCCCTACCGCACTCCTTCCCTCCCCCCGCCACCGGACTTCCTTGTGCCAGGTCCCCCCCCGGTAGACCCCCCCCCCCCTCAGGTTCCTGCCCCTTCATGTGTGTCCCAGGTAGACGCCGTCGAGCCGGTCGAGGTTGATGGTGACTCTGGTCCTGCTGAGGGTGCTGAGCCTGGGGGTGCTGACTCTGGGGGTGCTGTGCGCGTGGGTGCTGAGCCTGGGGGTGACGAGCCTGGGGGTGCTGAGCCTGGGGGTGCTGTGCGCGTGGGTGCTGAGCCTGGGGGTGACGAGCCTGGGGGTGCTGAGTCTGGGGGTGACGAGCCTGAGGTTGCTGAGTCTGGGGGTGCTGCGCCGGAAGGTGTTGAGCCTGGAGGTGCTGCGTCTGGAGCTACTGAGCCGGGAGGTGCGGAGCCTACGGCCACTGGACCTCCCTTTGTGGCGTCTAGCGGTGCTGGGCCTGGACTTTCTCCGGGTGTTCTGTCTTGGCGGGAGCCCCTCTCTCCACAGGAGCTGCGCGAGTGGTTTGCTCGCCGCTGGAGGCGTACTGCTGGAGCTGGAGCTTCTTCGGCCGCTGAGGGTGCTGGTGCCGCCGGTCCTGGAGCTGCTGGGCCTTCGGGTCCCACTGGAGCTGGAGCTGCTGAGGGTGTTGGTGCTGAGACTGCTGCTGTCTGTCCTGGAGGTGGTCCTGCCGCTGGAGGTGCCGTTAGCGCTGGTGCTGCCGCTGAGGGTTCTGGTGCTGTCCCTGCTGTGCCTGGAGTCCCCGCGCAACCTCGGCCGTTCTTCGTTCCGCTCCTTCAGCACGTTCTTGGTCTTCCTCGTTCTGTAGAGTGTCCGCCGTCTGTCCAGTCGCCGTCACTGTTAGAGCCGGCCTCCCCACTGCCTGCTCCCTCTCCTTACACTGGTCCTATTGGAGGTCTCGCTGAGCGTCGTGAGCCTGCGTCTCGTCCCGCGTCGCCTGTTCGTGCTGCTCGCGCTAGTGGTCGCGGTTCGCGTCAGCGTCCTCCTCCTGTCCCTGGCACGCACCGGATGTCTCTGCGTCCGTCCACTGCACCTCTGCGTGCCCCTTTGCCTTCTCCTCCTGAGTCCTCTCTTCCTGCGCTTTCCGACCCGGAGTCGGACTCTCTTCGTGCTGCCAGTCCAACTGTCATGCGTCTTCTTGCTAGTGCTGTCACTGACCCCTCTTTCGAGTCCACTGCTGCGTCTGCTCTTGTCGCTGAGCTCGTCGACTTTGCTGCTCGCTGTCGTCTAGACTACGCTGCTAGTCTTGTTGCTGAGTCTGCGTCTGTCTGTCCTCCGTCCGTCGGGGGTGAGTGTGCTCTTGGCACGGACGTCCTTGAGGACAGGCAGGAGGAGTTCCAGTGTCTGGCTGCTGCTTCACCTCATCTCGCGTCTGTACTGCTTGCCCCTGAGGGAGACCCGGATGCACTAGACATCCCGACTTCGCGTTCTTACGCGGAGGCCATAGAGGGTCCCTACTCCTCTCAGTGGCAGGCAGCTATGGATGCAGAGATGGCTTCCTGGAAGTCCACAGGCACCTACGTTGACGCGGTTCCCCCACCTGGGCCGAGCATCGTCAGTGGCATGTGGATCTTCAGGGTGAAGCGGACGCCGTGCTCTCCACCTGTCTTCAAGGCGCGGTACGTCGCTCGTGGCTCCAGTCAGCGGCAGGGAGTTGACTACTTTCAGACCTTCTCTCCCACCCCGAAGATGACCACTCTTCGGGTGCTGCTACACATAGCCGCTAAGCGCGACTACGAGCTTCACTCTCTTGACTTCAGCACTGCTTTCTTGCAGGGTAGCCTGCACGAGGAGATCTGGCTGCGCCGTCCACCTGGCTTCACTGGGACTTTCCCTCCTGGCACCCAGTGGAGCCTCCGACGGCCAGTCTACGGTCTCCGCCAGGCACCGCGTGAGTGGCACGATACACTGAGGACTACGCTTGCGGCTCTTGGGTTTGCTCCCTCTACTGCTGACCCGTCGCTGTTTCTGCGCACCGACACCTCTTTGCCGCCGTTCTACATCCTCGTGTACGTCAACGACTTGGTCTTTGCCACTGCTGACACTGTTGAACTCGCCTACGTGAAGTTAGAGCTGCAGAAGAGACACACGTGCACAGACCTGGGTGAACTGCGTAGCTACCTTGGCTTGCAGATCACCCGGGACAGAGCACAGCGCACCATTACCTTGACTCAGTCACACATGGTGCAGCAGGTCCTTCAGCGCTTTGGCTTCACGTACTCCTTCCTCAGGCCACTCCTCTGGCTACTCGCCACTCGCTCTCAGCTCTGCCTTCGGATGAGTCCGTAGAGTCGAGTGGCCCGTACCCGGAGCTTGTTGGCTGCCTCATGTACCTGATGACCTGCACACGACCTGACCTTGCATACCCTCTTAGCATTCTTGCACGCTATGTTGCTCCTGGGAGACACCGACCAGAGCACATGGCTGCAGCGAAGAGGGTGTTGCGCTACTTGTGCAGTACGTCAGGCATGGGGCTAGTGCTTGGAGGGCGGAGTCCAGTGGTCCTCACTGGTCACGCGGACGCTTCTTGGGCTGACGACCAGGCTACACAGCGGTCGTCGCAGGGGTACACCTTCAGTCTTGGTTCTGGCTCTGTCTCTTGGCGGGATACTCGCTCGTCTTCTGTTCTCGGCTCCAGTTGTGAGGCTGAGATCTACGCCGGGGCCATGGCTGCACAGGAGCTTCGCTGGCTCACCTACCTGCTGACTGATCTTGGAGAGGTGCCTCGTTCTCCTCCAGTGCTGTACGTAGACAACAAGGCCATGCTGGCCTTGTGTCGAGAGCAGCGCTTGGAGCATAGAACGAAGCACATTGCTCTCCGTTACTTCCTTGCTCGTGAGCTGCAGGAGCGTGGTCAGTTGCGTCTTGCGTACGTGGCCTCTGAGGCCAACACTGCTGATGTTTTCACCAAGGCACTTCCGCCTTGTGATCATCAGCGCTTCTGCACTCAGCTGGGACTTGTACCTGTCGTACCTCACTTACTCACCTCTTGACCTTGCTTGTACTCTTGCATATATATATACCTGCTCTTGCTTGTTTAGCCTTATATATATGTGTCGTCTTGCATGTGAACTGGCCTTGTGGCCTTGACCTTGTGCTCGGACTGTGTGGTGACTTTGTGATCCACCTTGAGCTTTGCTTTGTTTTACTTGACTGGTCGTGTGACCCCTTGTTCTGCCCCACTTTGCCTATGGGGGTGTGTCAGAACTTATAGCTGATGCTTTTGTGTAGGCTATAGTGGGGCATCCCATAGGGGGTACAACCCAATTAGGGTTGGTATTTGTACTCACATTTCATAGTTCATCCATTCCTGTTCTTTAATTTCACACCATCACCCCTGTCCACATCCTCCAACCCCCTCCACAGCCTCCTCCAGGTCCTCCTCCTCGAGCTCCTCCTTGATCCGAACAGTATATTGTTTGAAACAAACACGTTTTGCGTTCGACTTGAACAGGTTTGAGTCAACCAAACACTTTCGCTTAGGGATGAGCACAGATACGAACACCTGACCAGTTCGCCTCGAACCTAAGTTGCCAAATACGCTTATTGCGTATATACGCGTATTGTATAAACGCTAGCATATGTACGCTATCCGCGTAGGGGGTCAAGGTGGACATACGCTTTTTTGGGCAGAGAAAAAACTTTTAGGGCAGGGCAGGAAAAAAATTACTCCCTTTTCTCACTATGACGTGCCCTAGCAGCATTATTCTGAGTCCGAACGGCGAGTAGGGCAGGAATTGGGGTAGACATATCAGCTAGAGAGAGAAGTAGGATTGGGTGGGAGGAACTCTATTGGAAGCGGGAATGAATTGTGAGAAATGACGAACTAGCAGCTAGGCTGTCTGGTAAGTAGTGTCAAAGGTTAGTTGAGGGGTCGATTTTGGCAGGTTGGAGTCAGTAAAAGGGTTGGGATGGGTTCAATGCGGAAGATGAGATGGGTTTCCATCAATGTGTAGGTCTGAAATTCGACATTCGCCAAATGTGCCTGAAAACTTCTAAGTCAGATCCCGGCTAGCCTAGACCACGGATTTTCAAATTGACTTCGGCGAAATGCTCACCTAGAAAATCCGCAACTATTTCGCAATTTTTTCTTCGGAGCAGCCCGGAAAAATTTCTGAAAGCGTATAGCGTATTCGCGGGCGTACAGCGCATAGCGTACAAACGCTATACGCTGAAGGGGTTGAGCGTATTTGGCAACTTAGCCTCCAACGTGTTCGAGGCGAACCGAACAGGTTTTTTATTTAACCTAAAAAAGTTCGTCACGAACGTGTTCGCTGTTCGAGCGAACACGTTCGATGTTCGCTTTCATCAGATTGCCGAGCAGCGTCAAACATGAACGCGTTCATGTTCGACTTGGGGGTTCGACAGACACCAATGTGTTCGTTGACCAATTGGCCCACAACCAATTTTTAGGTCGCGGACCTTGGTGTTTGAGCTCATTTTCTGAGCTCAAACTAATCGGGACCTTAGTGCCAGCCCTTTAATGCCAACTACCGCCCTTTTCTAGGAGTAAAAGGAGCATCACTACTCCATCATAGAACGTTTTAGGGTACACAAAGGAGTAATAGAATGGAGAAAACATGAAGAAGGGACATAGCAGCAAGCGTGAAGGGATAGGTCCGGTCCAACCACTCTAAGTAGCTGAAATTTGCCATGTGTGAGTGTATTGACTATTGCCCCCAGGCGAACACAAACGTGTTTGCCACGAACATGTTCGTGTTCGCCAGTGCCAGCAAGGTGTTTGCCTTCACAGGCGAACGCCAGACACATTTTTTTTCAGAAGGTGTTCGGCGAACCGAACAGTGTTCGGCGAACCGAACAGTGTTCGGTTCGCCAAATGGCGGTGTTCGTGCAAGGGCGAATGCGAACACGTTCGTGTTCGCCCCTTGCTCATCTCTAGATTCGCTCACTTGCTCATCCGTAGAAGAGATGGCATGAGCAGTCTACCACACCAAACCTTTTTGAGTCGAAACAGAATGAGGATTGCCCAGTTCTAAGTTCGTCTAAAAATGGTCGGACTGGGCAGGTTCGAACCGAACCAGAGATGGTTCGGTTAGGTTCGATTCGAACTAGTCCAGGTTCGGATCGATCAGCCCAAACTTAACCGCAAACTAGCCCTAATACTTGGGAAAATTCGTTATTTCAGCCCTCTAAACACGGTTTGCCCTAGAGACTATTTGAAACCTTGGTGATTTTACCTAGAGCTCTTAAATGCTGTGGTGGGAGGGGGGGGGGGGGGGGGGGGGTGAGAGGGTGGCTGGAATAGTGTGAGATAGTAGAACCGATTGAACCAGTTAAAAGGTTAGGTTTGTTGTAAAGTGGATGGCATAAAAGAGCCACGGTTCAATTCGCATCAAACTGAACAGCAGCTTGGTTATTTGTTCATGACTAAACGGGACGGAGTCATAGATAGGAAAGAAATGTAGAGATAAAGGATGTGAGGAAGTTGAGAGACGAGATAGTAGGGACGGAGTAAACATGAGCATAAGTCTGAGCCAACGGTTAGGCTTCGGCTTGTTGCCTTGGCTCATCAAGCCAACGATCATGTTCCATGGCTCCGCTGCTCTTTGGACAATCCAAACTCAAAGAACTTGTGCGGAAGGCCCGGCAGTTGGCTCGTAGAAAAGCGGGAGCCGGCTGATTCCGGCTCGTGACAGCTCAAGACGAGCAGGCTCGGCCCAGACTTATGCTCATGTGGCAGAGGGGAACCTTACAGCAATGAAAGAGATGGTACTGGTCCAATTTCCACAGGGATGGAACCCGTCAGCTGATTATTCTCAAGGGACCTGTCGTTGCATTTGAATGCACAGAGGAAGAACCAAAGCGTGGGGTTTTAACATGGAGAAGAACGAGGGCATTGACTCATGTCAAACGGAGAACGGAGGGAGTTGCCCAACAATATGAGCCTCCGGATATCACATAGGATGAGGAGAAGAACACTGATGAGTTCTCCTGAAATTCATTTCACGAATCTAGAGCAATAAGGAGAACGTGAAATTTGAGCCCCTACTTTCTTCTTGACCTGAAATGGGGCCCACTTGACCCATCAAATGGCCGCATCAAGTGTTCAACAGGTAAAATCCCAACCCCCAAAAGTCTGAAGTGCTGATAGTAGGGAGTAGAAATTAGCATAGGCCTGAACTGTGCGCGCGCCTTGATAGGCTTGTCGATTAGATTCGAGAATACTACACCCATCCACACAGATCTAGTGAGTAGAAGTCAGACGTGCACGGGTTCAAGAGGTGGTGACGATGGGCATTGTTCATCCACGAGTATCCGCCGGCTTATAAAGGTAGGAGCCAGCTCGTCCTGGCTCAACCAATTTGCCCACGACGGACGAGCCATGAGCCGGGTGAGCTGCCGGCCCCGGTTTGTTGTGCCACCGGCTCATCACAGCCTGGACTTCTGCTCATGCGGCAAAGAGGAGCCTTACAGGTATGTTAGACGACTTAGTGAACCAATTTCTGCAGGGATTGAACCCGTGAGCTGGTTCTTCTGAAGGGCTCTTTCATTGCATCCAGATGCAGCAAGAAAGAAACAGAAGATGGGGTTTGAATATGGGCAAGCACAAGGGCAGTGACTCCTGCCAAACGGTAGTCGGCCAAATTTGATTGACAAGATGACCCTCCGGAGGTCATGCACTAGGATGAGGAGAAATATGCGGATGATTCTCCAAAGTGGGTTCAAAAGCTTAGTCAAGAATATTATAGTTTGAATATTTTCGAAAGTGATTCGGGCCACAAAGGAATGGCCAGGGTACTCATTGCCGAGCCCGAGCCATGGGACTACTCGGCTAGCCCGAATCAGGCCGAACCATTCGCCCAGTTATCTTGCCATCCTGGGTTGGTTCAACCTGGGCCGAACCTCATCCCTAATTACAAGGATACCAGATTGGTCAGCAAGCCAATGTCAGCGGGAATGGAGTTGGTGAGTTGGTTATTAGAGAGGGAACTGTCCACGAAAAGGAGGCATGAGACACGTGGGGGATGTGCAAGGAGTTGGACAAATGGATGAGAAGGTAGATAAGGTGCTCATAGTGGCATGAGATTGGACGTGAGCAAGAGGAGTCAAACTTGGGCCAACGTAATTCACACTTCACCAGCCAAATAGATAGCCAAACCAGGTCGACTTTCAGTCAGTTCGGGTTAAGCTGACTTCTAGCTTGCCGGCTTATGGGCCGACTATATGGGTTTGGACACTGGCAGTTTGCCTTCCTCAAATACTAGTCCGTATTGTCCCGACTAGTTGCTATAATCACATATTTCCAGGGTGGTTAAATGTTGTCTAATTGAAAAACTGCAGTGGATTTTTATTGAAGGAAAACAATACTATGGATTTTCGTTTTTCAGATTTTGATATAATCAGCATACTAGTCAACACTTTTACGCACATCGAAGGATTGAGCAAACGGCCTGGGCAAGGTCGGAAGGGGAACCAAGTTCCACGAAAGTAAGAGCAATGAGCTTTGTGATCGAGGAGGGCAGAGATCCTGACAACATGTTGGCATTGTGAAAGCTCTCGGTGGTGTAGGGGGTGGATGCAGGAGAAGAATGGTTCCAAGTCCGTTTGTGTGTTTGCAGGACCAGGCTAGACTAAGATAAGAGGGATGAGCATTACCCGAACGTGTTTGTCTTGAACTCAGACGAACACTTCCCTTACCCAAACCGAACACGTTTGGTTTAGGTTGAACATATGTTGAAGACCAGGTTTAAAGTCAAACTCTTTAGTGTTCAAGTCGAACACCAATGTGTTTGACTTGAACTCAAATGTGTTCGGATCGAGCATCCACCACACCCCCCCACCTTCCAGAGCCCCATCACCCCTGTCCACATCCTCCGACCCCCTCCACAGCCTCCTCCAGGTCCTCCTCCTCGAGCCCCTCCCCTTCCAGTGACGTTCCACTTCAATCTCGATTTCCACTAGGGATGAGCAAAATCCCGAACGCTCGAGGCGAACCGACCTGGCATTTTTTTTTTTTGCCAAATTGTTCGGGGCGAACATGTTCGGTGTTCGGCCGAACACGTTCGCCGTTCGGCTCTGTCATTTGGGGCCCCCAAGTCGAACACGGACATGTTCGTATTCAAAATGGGGTTGATACGATCACCAATGTGTTTGCGTTGAATTTTGCCGCGACCAGGTTTTGGTCGAGGCCAATTCAAGGTTGAGCTCATTTTGTGAGCTCAACGTCAGAACGCTTTTACATCCTAGCCTAGGGTTCCTTCTCACACCCGCCCTAGCGTTGCGGTTGTAGCATACAGTTACTAGTACTAATCTCCACGCACATGAGGTCTAGGGTTTTCCTAAGTGTAGTGCATGTAGGGTGATTTTTAGGTAGACTAGCACCAGGATCAAACAGCGCGTTGTCAACTCCGTAGGGTTCGGGACGGGCATTTCACAAACCTACCCGTGCTTGAATACGTTTAGGACCGTGGTTCTACTCGACACGTGACTGTTGCTTCGACGGGTGTTTAGGGTTTTAGGGCCGAGGGCGGAGTTATGGTTTTCGGACATGGTAGATCCGTAGGGTTAGATGCAAGCAGCAATCGGGGCGGCGCACCAGGTTCTCCACCACGACCTATGGAGGGGCGAGTAGGGGATGGACCTGGAGGAGCCGGCGCTTGCTTCATCGGGGCGGCGACAGAGGCGGGATCACAGTATGTGGCTGAAGGTGGAGGGAGCGTGGGTGTTAAGGTGGGGAGAAAGCCCGCGTCCTTGGCGGGGCCGAGGGTTAGGAAGAGGGGAAACAAATCGAGGGAGCGGGCGTATCCCTGCACGTTCACTGGGGAGCCCTTGGGGGACGGTCTGATCGCTCCGGAGTTCCTAGATGAAGACAAAGGGTCAAAGAGAAGTAAGGGGACTGGCAAGGGGAGTAAGAAACCGGGGTGGCAAGTTATGATGTTCGGACTGAAAGGGGCAGACGAGAAGCGTCAGTGCAAAAATTGCACAGACAGGATTTCATGGAAGCAATCCACAACCACACCCGGCGAGCGGCACTTCACGAGCTATCACACCGCGCACATGCACGTGTGGTTTCACCGTTACCACACCCCGTCCATTCAGTTCCTAGGGGAGACGTTTCCTCGTGGGGGCTACAAGGGTGTGCCGGATGGCTACGTCGAACGGTGGCCGCATGCCAAGTCTTGGCTGCATCTGGCCAAGAAGAAAGGGAAGGCGTTTGGTGGAAGTAAGGGGTCACGCGGGATCGAGTGGTTCATGACAACCAAGCTGACCTTGGTGGAGCTACGGTAGGCGATCGCCAAGCTGGTGGTCACCTGCGACCTCCCCTTCCACATCGTCGAGGCCGAGGCTGTGAGTGCCCCATCCCATGCATGATTGGCAGTATGTGGACAGTGGAAGTGTCTGGCCCGTTGTGTTTGGATTATTAGCGTGTGGCCCTGTGTGCCATATTATGTTGACTCCTCTCACCCTCGGTGTCTCTACCCCTCACCAGTTTTGGGAGCTTTTGATTCTCCTAAACCGCAACTGCGTCATCCGCCACGTCCCCCTCCTCCTCCGTCACAGTGGCAAGTGGGGTCATCCGAGGTGCAAGCGCTGCAGTCCGGGCCTGGTACTTGGTCACGTGGTCGTGCACCAGCTAAATCACCTCGCCTGACGAGGGACGCGGCCTCGCCCTCCGGTCGGTCTCGGGATGCAGCGTATCTCAGTGCGGGTCGTCGAACCACGCCGCCTTCATGGAAGGGTCCAGGGAGGTGGCGATCCACAACTCGTTGCTGGACATCAGTTCATACTTCTTCAAGAGACCCAGCGCCGCCTCAAACATCGGCTTCAGCGTGGCAGATGGCCCCTTGGCAAGGCGCGACTCCATAGCGTCGATCAGGCCGTTGTAGTACGGCAACACCATCGCCACTATAGGGTACGTCGCACCCTCCGCCACCTTTGAGACTTTGGCGAATGGGCTGAGGAACCTCTTGACAGCATGCAAAGTCTCCCAGTCTGCGTCCGTCAGGCGCAGGCTATCCACCTTCGCCTTGTCAGCCTTGACAGGCCCTGTCGGGTAGAGGGTATGGGCTGGCAGGTGTTAAGATGGAAAGTAGGGTTATTGAGGTTGTTGGGGCCGATAACATACATAAAGCATGGCCAACAGTGGTGGATGTGATAGAACACAGCACCCCGACATACCCACACATTAGACCGCATACACAACACCTGTCACACACACCTGTGTCTGGGCAAAGAAGACAGTGATGGGTTCTTGCACAACCCCAGCTCGCTCAACCATGTCGTGGGTAGACCCCCAGTGCGTGGGACTGTCCTGCACCAGCTTCAATGCCGGCTTTGGTTTGGCAGGGTTGGCATGCGTGTTCAGGGTCCGCTGAAGGCCCAAGAACTTCCCTGAGCGCTGCGGAGAGAAGCCAATCTACGACGCCATCTCTCTTAGAATCTTCAACAACTTGTGGATGGCAACCACAGCGAGAGCTGCCTTCACTGCAAGGTTGATCACGTGTGCCAAGCACCTGCGCACGGCACACAACATTAATGGCGGAGAAAAGGGGGAGTACAAATGGGCATAGCGAGCCACAAACCCATACCAGACCCCACACACCCTACAACTCAAGCCGCTAGGGCCCACCCACCCATACAACCACAAGTTGTTCACGCGGGAACGACACACCCAAACTCCCACATAGCCAGCCCACGCACACTCCCTTTCTTACCGGAAGTACATGCGCGAGTTGAAGAAGCACTGACCACCACCCTCCTCCGACATCCACATGAAAGCGGCAATGTTGCTAGAGGTGTTGTCTAAGGTGAAACCAACACAGCCCCCCTCCAACCCCCACTACACCACCGTCTCCTCTACCACCCTCGCCATCCACTTGCCCGTGAATCTCGCGGAATTCAAACACCATTGTACGCAGCTGGAAATTCTCGTCTACCTAGTGACCAGTCACCACTAGCCACTCCCTGTTGTTGGGTGCCGTCCACATGTCGATGGTGTACGACACCCTGCACCCCAAATCCCCCTCCTTTGCCAGCATCTCCGCAATGGCTGACTGAAGAGCGGCAGCCGCATAGACCACAGTGTCGCGGGAAACCGTCCAGCGCGAAGGGATGAAGTTCTTCGCAGGTGCTCGCAGATGATTGGCTTGTCTTCTGCACATCACACACACCAAGTCAAACTGGCGCTGATGATTGCATCTGGTCAGCCACGTCGACCTCGGGATACCACCACCGAGTTCGGACTCGCCAACTTCGCCTGGGCGACCGTCGCACTCCTCCGCAGAACCTCGTCACCCAGGTAACCTGGTCGACCGGGCAACCACGTCGACCAGCTGCTCTTGTATATGCCTGTCAACCTCCTAAGTTGACGACCACCCCAAGTCGACCTCACCAGGTTGACCACGCCCGAGGTCGACCAGCTCCGGGTCGACATCACTCCTGGTCGACCAGCTCCGAGTCAACCAGCACTCCTGGTCGACCAGCTCCACGTCGACCAGTACAGTTGTCAGCCGACCACCCAAGTCGGCTACCCGAAGTCGGCGTCACCAAGTTGATGCCCTGCTACTTGACGCCCAACTACTCGGCGTCTTGAGTCGAGGTCGACGCCGACCCCTCCTTCGTTGACCACCAGGCTAGGTCGACCACCGCAAGTCGACCAGCAGGTCTAATCGACCAACTACTAGGTCGACCAGCAATACTGTCAGCCGACCACTGAAGTCGGCTGCCCCAAGTTGATGTCCTCCACAGGTCGACTTCCCAAGTCGACCTCCCTGAATTCGGCGCCACTTGGAAGTCGGCGCCCGTGCAGTGGCCCACGTGCAGGTCGACCTCCTCGTCAACCAGCTCGCCCACTGCTGCAGGTCGGCTGCTCCCCTCATACCTGACCACGGAGTCAGCTCCGCCCAAGCAAGGACGGGGCCAACACACAACTCCCGTTGACATTCGCTTCTTCCCAGTGCGACTGCTGGTCGTCTCTCAACAAGCGGTTTAGCATGCTGGCTGTCTTTCTGAAGTTGGGCACGAATCTCCTGTACTAGTTGAGGAACCCCAGCACTACCCTGAGGCTATCTCGGTCCTTTGGAGGAGGGACCCTGTCCAGTAGGGATGAGCAAAAAAACGAACACCTATTCGATTCGCTTCGAACACGTTCGAGGTGAAGCGAGCAGATTTGTCTTTTTTGCTTAAAGTGTTCGCCAAACAGTGTTTGAGGTTTGCCCGAACATGTTCATGTTTCGGCCACTGCTGCAATTAGCCCCATGACGAAAACGAACGTGTTCGAAGTTCGCCCGAACACGCCTTCACAGGCGAACGGCGAACACCAAACGGATGTGTTCGTGTAGGGGCGAACACGAAAATTTTCGTGTTCGCCCCTTGCTCATCCCTACTGTCCAGTACCTTCACTTTTGCTTGCTGGACTCCCAATGTCCCTCCTTCTAATTCGAATCCTAAGTACGTTACCGATGTGTTGCCAAAGCTGCACTTCTTCGGATGGCAGGTGAGACCGGCTGCCGGAGTCGCGTCCAAGGTTGCTTTCACGTCCTTGATGTGTTGCTTTGCATTGGAGCTGAAAATGATTACGTCATCGATATGGCATGCTGCAGCCAGGACTCCTCATAGTGCCGTGTCCATCGTGCGCTATGACACGTTCTTCATTCCAAATGGCATGAATTTCCATTCATACAATCTATCTGGCCCATAAATCGTCGTTTTCTTCCGATCCTCTAGCAGTACAAGAGTTTAGTTAAACCCCTGGCGTAGGTCTAGGGTCGAGAACACTTTTGCCCCCTGCAGTTTATAAAAATTATCTTCTACGGATTGCATAGGTGACTTTGTAGAGCCCTCGGTAGTCCCCGCACATTCTCCTCGCTACACCTCCTCGATTAGATCCTTCCTAGACGCCACCACAGTTGCTGCCGCATGTTCGCTCTTTGATCGCTGTATCAAGCCCGCCGCCATGAGCTCAGCACATTTCTCCATGCATATATCAATGTCGCCTGGGCTCATGCGCGTCTTCCTTTGGTAGATAAGTATTTCACTAGTCAGCTTAATACGCATCTCTTGCATGATGCACTTACCCAGCTCTTGCAGAGTGTAGGCAAAGGTGGCTCGGTGTTGGCGTAATACCTCCTGCATTGCTGCTGCCATTAGCCCTTCTCTAAGTTGGAATATACGCTCGGCTTGCAAGGCGTGTTGCGTTTGTGCGCTAGCGTATATAAGCAAAAATGCGATACGCTTGAAATACGCTTAGATTCCGTCGAAAAAAAAAAAAAAAAAAAAAAAAAACTAAAAACGGGAATTGCGTGTTTACGATGCGGAGCGAAGGGTTGGATGTCGCGAACTCAATCTGGCTTCCCAAATCTCGATTCCGAAACTTTGAGCAGCTTCGAACTGCATTGTATCTGAGCATACCTCTGAGATCCAACCCATTCCTCCACAACGAATTTCCACGCACTCAACGCACGCACATATTCAAGGTGAGCTCCACCCGACCTACCCATTCTTCATTTCCGTAGTCGACTCTCACACATCGCTTTTTTTCTAACTTCGTAACTCGCTGTAGTCATGTCTACTGGCTCAAGCACTCGTGCGAGTCCGAGTAGGTTGCAACCAGAGAAGGTTCCACGGCATTTGCGTTTTCAGCCACTTCTGCACTCCTATCCGCTAGAATCCCCCCTCCAAAAACTTTGCGGGGGGAAAAATCGTGGGCGCATAGCACCCCCTCTTCCTCCCCTCTCCAGAGATCGGTATTTTTACCCCGCCCGAAAAGTTTTTTACCCTGCCCGACCTTCCGTATTTCAAGCGTATCTCAACACCCTCTTTGGACGTATCGCGTATGTACGCATGCATACAAAACGCGAAACACGTTTTTTCCAACTAATGCCCTTCACCCAAGGGCTAATCTTCCTCTGCTGTCCTATCCTTTCTTTGACTCTTTCCGTTTTCTGATTCTGCCCGGCTATCTCTTCCTTCCTCCGCTTCTCCCTGCTCCATCGCCATGTACGCACATCCTTCTGCTATTCTTTCTCTGTATCTTTCCTGCATCTCTTCCAACAGCTTTTTGTGCCATTCTGCTGTCTCCTATTCCAGGATTTTCTCGCTCACCACTCTATCCCTCTCCAACTCCTTCATCTTTAGATGCATGCGAATGGTCTCCTTCATCTTTAGGTGCATGCGAATGGTCTCGATTATCACATTGACGTCATCATATTGACGTCCATCGCTCTACGTATCGTGGCCCTCCTTTGCTGCTCTGTCACTTCTGGGTGTGCCGTTGTTCCCCATAGATGTCCCATGGCTGCCTCTCGCTCGTTGGCCGTAGGCTACTTGCACTTGCCCTTCCGCACGTCGAAGATCATTCCAGGGCCTGGGAGCTCCCCTTCCATCTTGAAACCTCTCGCCTCCTCATAGCTACCCAGGTCGGCAGTGCTTGTCGGGACTTGCCCGGCACGTTACATTGATACTGTGATGGATATTCTGGGCATGTGACCAGCGCTGGCATGCGGTTCTGTTCCAAGATGTCGCTAACGAGCCTAGGCTCCGGCCATTGCATCTGTGCCAGAGAGTGTCTCAGTGATGCTATCGTGTCGAGATGTCGTTTTGCCAGTACCTCCTAGGTCGGTGAGTTCTGGAGCCCAGCTGCGTGGGATCTGCTGGCACCCTCCTTCCTAGCACCTCCACTATCTCTCAAAGGCTTGCTTGACCGGCTCCTTACGGTCCTCCGCCAAATCCACGTTCTCTAGGATGTGTAACACCTCCTCCTGCTTTTTCTGTATCATCTCCAACCCCGTCTCATATCCTGAAGGACGTTCCCTTGGCATCTTCCATTCCTCTTCCTTCTCCCGCCCTTGAGTATCCCTGACACTCCCATCCGGCCACCACCAGGTCCACCTGCAACCAGTCATCTAGCACCCATTCTGGGATGTCTCTCACATCGTTCACCTCGGCTTCGCCTTCTCGCGGTATCGCCGATTCCCACAACTATTCTGGGTATTCCTCCTGCAGCATTCGCACGTGGTGCCTCGCCATCCTCCGCACTGCAGGGTCTCGCTCCACATCCACATGAATTCATTTCTTGACCATGCACCACGCCTGTAACACCGCAGCGAGTTTGGAGCCTATTCCTCCATAGAGCTCCACTTTGCAAATCGCCCTTTCTAGCGTCCACACTCGGCTGACACTTTCCTTGAGGGCTGGTGGCTCCAACCCTGCCACTTGCCTCTCCACCCTTCTCTCGTACTCTTCTCCGTACTTCTCCCATGACCATTCATCCTGTTCCTCACTCAGATCCTTCTTGCACGCCTTGTACGCCTCCCTCGGTTCTTGCCTGACAAACTTGACGGGCAGCGTGCCCACCAAGCTTTCTGGGTCCCAATATTGCACGTGGTAGAGTACCTTCTCCTACCATGTACAGATGGTGTCTCCAACACGGTAGAGGAGCTTGATGCCCACCAAGACGTCGTAATTCTCCGATTCCGAGATGTCACATTGCAGCCGTATGAAGCATTCCTTTTCGGTTCCGGGCACGAGCACCACCTCGATCGGCCTTTTTGTACGCGGCATCCACTTCGGCTCCCCTCTCTCGGCAGTCATCAATAGTATCCCTCTGTCTACTAGCCTTCCTGGTATGTCTAGCCTCAAATGCTTCTCCAACCCTTACCGATCAATACATTGTGTGCTCCGGTGTCTATAATTGCCTGCTTCACTGGCAGCCCTCCCACCGTCGGGCTCCCCTTCCATGCAATGAGCACCGATGCCTGGCATACGAGTCCCTCGTTTGGATGCCTTCTCATCTCGGAATGCGATGCCCGCACCCGCTGGCTCCTCCTCCGCCGGGATCCGCTAGTGTCTTCACTCACTTGCTACGAGCTCCCTCTTGGCCTCATGTCTATTTGATCTCTCTCCCTTTGGTAGGCCATTACTGCATACTCCCTTCGCTACTCCTCCTCTTCCTCTTCTTCGCCTTCAATTTCTTTATACGCAAATGTCGCCCACGTCTTTCCTTCTGTCGTTAATTGCATCCTTTCTAGCTTCAGCTACAGTTTCCTCATTTCCGCTTGCAATTCTTCGCGAGTTGCCCCCAGTTGCTACTTTGGCATACTGTAACAAACCTCCTTGCGGTGACCTCGTCTACTGCATTGCTCGCAAAGAGGCGCTTTGGGGCATTCTCGCTTTATGTGCCCACCTTCCCCACTCCCTATGGTGTTCACCTCTGGCACTGCTGCTGCCGCCCAGGTTGTCTTGGTCCGACCGCGACCCTTACTGTCCTCCAGATCCAGCATGCGTTGAGCGTTCTCGGTTCTTTTGGCCAACCCGTAGACCTCTTTCAAGGCGATGTCGGCGCTGATGCCGTATACTATGTTTCTGACCACACTCCTCAGCTTCTCCTCCAGTCCTTGTACAAGTTTTCATACCAGCAGCCACTCGTCTTTGCTCTCGAGGTTTTCGGACCTATGAAGGCTGCAGTAATACGCCAGGAGGGATTCCTCTTTCTTCCGTCGGAATTCCCGGAACTTTTCGACCCAAGCCTGATCTGCCCGACAAATTCATCATTCCGCAGCACGTAGAGGAACCTTGCCATAGTGTTATCTATTTCACGCAAGCTCTTCAAGAATCTCATATCTCACCATTTGATAAAAAGTTTATGCTTCTCCAGTGAGCATCCCCACCATCTTCCGGAAGAACTCGCTCGGATCGCGTCCGTCCCTTTCCTAGCAATACAGCACGGTCTTCAGCTACATCAGATAGTTCTTCAGGCTTGGTCCTACTCCTTGGATGCTGGTGTACCGCTCTGCTACTTCCACCTTTGGCAGGTTCGCAGACTTCCAGCGTGTCTCTCCTGAATCATGTCTTCCGCTTCCACTCGCTTACAGCCGAGCAACACCACTCGCTACCATTTCCCTCAGGGAAGGAGTCCCAAGTTTTTCGGCTTCTCTCTGCAACACGTCCTTTCCTCGCATATTTGTTGGCGGTGTCTTTCTTTCCTGGTTCTGCCACCGCGCTCTTGCCTCCGCTGCCCATTTTTGGTCCTGCGGGGTTTCGCCTGGGTCCGAGACAACTTTCCATCCCCGTTCCATGTCTCTGTCTACCGCGTGTGCCCATTGCTGCGGGATCCTATACGTCAGGGTTGTCAAGGTTTGCGGCATCTGAGCTAGACAGCAAACACCTGTTTGGTTCACCTCAAACATGTTCGAGGCAAACTGAACACTTTTCTTTTTTTTGGCCAAAAGTGTTCGAGGCGAACATGTTTGTGTTTGGTTTGTCGCGGCTGGCCAAGCTGCGCCAAACACGAACATGTTCGTGTTCGCCTTGTGTTCTAGGCGATTTGGGGAAGAAACCAGCGAAAAAAAAAATCTTCACACATCATAGCGTCTCCACTTGCTGAAACCAATGCCCATATCATAACGCGAAGCCCAATTCGCCCATCCCACGGCTGCTGAAAAGTCGAGCATGAACATGTTCGCCAAGAACATGTTCATAATACACGCGAACATAGGAGTGTTCACCCCTAGAGGCGAACAGTCAAGCACCGTTTTCTCATAAAGTGTTCACGGCAGACCTTCCGTGTGAACCGTGTGTGCGCGCCAGCTTGGCGCAGCTCTCGTTACTTCCGTTTTGTCCCACAAATGTGTTCGCAGTTGGTGTCTGCTATTCATCGGCGATTTCTTGCATGTTTGTTATGTTGCCAGATGCCAGTCTTACCTAGAGCTAGCAGATTATGGATCAAGCTCGGCTGACTCTAACTGACAGGCCAAGGGTCACCGAGTTTGTTTGCGAGTGTTGGCTTCGCTGAGGTGCTGTTACCCTGAGTTACGGAGTCTCAATTAATCTTGGTGTGAAAACAAACACGCAAGCAGCTCTGGCAATGCCTGCCTCTGGCCTAAGAATTTGATCCTGGTTACCATTGCGTGCACCGTTGGTACTTCCGTTAGTCGCTACTTGACTTTGCCCGCGCTTCATGACCCTAATCTGAATCTGCCTCTCTATAGCTTGCTTTTGTATCCTATCAATCATAGTTCATATTGTGTTCACCTACTCCTACAATTCAAATCATGACATCATCCCTAGATGGGATGGAATGAACAGTCTACCAAACCAAACCTGTTTGGATTGAACCAGAAAGAGGATTGCCCAGTTCCAAGTTTGTCTAGAATTGGTTGGACTTGGCAGGTTCGAACCGAACCAAAGATGGTTCCATTAGATTCGATTCAAACCAGTCTAGGTTCGGATCGACCAGCCCTAACCTAACCGCACACTAGAGCTAATACTTGGGTAAAATCGTTATTTCAACCATCAGAACACAATTTTCCCTAGTGACCATTTGAAACCTTGATGCTTTTACCTAGAGCTCTTAAATGCTATGGGGGAGTGGGGGAGAAGGGGTAGTGAGAGTGCGGATGGAATAGTGTAAGATAATTGAACCGATTGAACCAGTTGAAAGGTTAGGTTTGACGCAAAGTGGCTGGCAAAAATGAGCCGCGATTCGATTCGCATCAAATTGAACAGCACCTTGGTTAATTGTTCACGACTAAATAAGATGGAGTCACAGACGGGAAAGAAATGTCAAGATAAAAGAGCTGAGGAAGTCCAGAGACGAGATAGTAGGGACGGAGTACACATGAGCATACGTCTGGGCCAACGCTTCGGCTTCGGCTTGTCGCCTTGGCTCGTCAAGCCAACGATCATGCTCCGTGGCTCCACTGCTCTCTACACGGACTTGAAGAACTTGCGCGGAAGACCCAACAATTGGCTCGTAGAAAAGCCGGAGCCGGCTCATTCCGGCTCGTTACAGCTCAAGACGAGCCGGTTTGGCCCAGACTTACGCTCATGTGGCAGATAGGAACCTTCCAACAATGAGAGAGGTGCTACTAATCCAATTTCCACAGGGATGGATACCGTCAGCTTTCTTGAAATGTGTATAATGAGAAATGAGTAGAGAACATGAATAACTAAGCCCCTGCTTTCTTCGTGACCTGAAATGGGGCCCACTTGACCCATCAAATGGCCGTATCAAGTGTTCAACAGGTAAAATTCAAACCCCATCAAGTCTGAAGTGCTGATCGTGGGGAGTATAAATTAACATAGGTCTGAACTGTGCGCGCGCCTTGACGGGTTTATCGATGAGACAAGGGAATATTACCACTGTCCACGCGGATCTGGCGGGTAGAAGTCAGACGTGCACAGGTTCTAGTGGTGGTGACGACGGGCATTGTTCATCCACGAGAATCTGCCGGCTCATAAAAGTAGGAGCCAGTTCGTCCTGGCTCAACCAACTTGCCCACGACGGTCAAGCCACGAGCCGGGTGAGCTGCCGGCCCGGTTCGTTGTGCAGCCGGCTCGTCACGGCCTGGATTTATGCTCATGCGGCAGAGAGGAGCCTTACAGGTATGTTGGATGATGTAGTGAACCAATTTCTGCAGGGATTGAACCTGTGAGCCGGTTATTCTGAAGGGCCCTGTCTTGCATCCAGATGCAGCAAGAAAGAAATAGAAGATGGGGTTTGACTATGGGCGAGCACAAGGGCAGTGACTCCTGCCAAACGGTAGCCGGCCAAATTTGATTGATGAGATGACCCTCTGGAGGTCATGCACTAGGATGAGGAGAGAAATGCTGATTATTCTCCAAATCGAGCTCAAAAGTTTAGTCAAGAACATTATAGGGTTGGCAATGCTGGTTTCCAATGTAGGGTTGAGAAATCAGGGAGTGGGATCATTTTGATCTCAGTCTATTTGTCTAGAACGGGTTTGTAAAAGCTTAGGCACTACGTAGCCACTTACATACGCCAAAATCACATACATTATAGGCTATTTAGACATTTCCGCCGTCAATCGCGCGGATTAGGTTTATCAGTGTAGTTGCGGGAATAAGGTAGCGTGTGAACTGAGTGTGTGTCCGCCTGAGTCAGTTGGTCTGGTTGGGTTTGGGAGGTGCATTGCGATACGGTGGGTTTTGGGTGGGGTGGGCTGGCTGGGCAAAAATTGTGAAATCACTGTTGCGGTAGAATCGAAACAGTGGAGCGCGGAATTTTGGTACGCTGAAACCAGTATGTGACTAAAGTGAGTGGCGAACTTGAACATGTTCGAGTTTGCCACGAGCCTTGAAATGTTCGCGCTAACATCCATGTGTTCGCCTCTATAAGGCGAACTTTGAACATGTATTTTCTGCAAAATTGTTCGAACGAACCGAACATGTTCGGTATGAAAATTTGACATGTTTGGCAAGGTTCGAATCAAACGTATTCGGATTTGTGCGTTGCTCATGTCTAGCTTGGTTCAACTTGGGCCGAACCTCATCCCTTCTTACAAGGTTACCAGATTGGTCAGCAAGCCAATGTCAGTGGGAATGGAGTTGGTGAGCTGGTTATTCTGAAGGGCCCTGTCATTGCATCCAGATGCAGTAAGAAAGAAACAGAAGATGGGGTTTGACTATGGGTGAGCACAAGGGCAGTGACTCCTGCCAAACGGTAGTCAACCAAATTTGACTGACAAGATGACCCTCCGGATGTCATGCACTAGGATGAGGAGAGAAATGCTGATGATTCTCCAAATCGGGTTCAAAAGCTTAGTCAGGAACGTTATACCTTGAAACTTTTCGAGTGACCCGGGCCGAACACGAACCGGATGGGTCAGACCACTAAGGAATGGGCCGGGGTACTCATTGTCAAACCCGGGCCAAGGGATTGCTCGGCCAGCCCGGGTCAGGCCAAACCAGTCGCCCGATTATCTTGTCGTCCTGGCTTTGTTCAACCTGGGCCGAACCTCATCCTTACTTACATGGATACCTGATTGGTCAGCAAGCCAATGTCAGTGGGAATGGAGTTGGTGAGCTGGTTGCTTTAGAGACGACTGTCCACGAAAAGGAGGCAAGAGACACGTGGGGGATGTGCAAGGAGTTGGACAGATGGATGAGAAGGTAGATAAGGTGCTCATAGTGGCATGAGATTGGACGTGAGCAAGAGGAGTCAAACTTGGGCCAACGTAATTCACACTTCACCAGCCAAATAGATAGCCAAACTAGGTCGACTTCTAGTCAGTTCGGGTCAATCTGGCTTCTAGCCTTGCCGGCCCATGGGCCGACTATATGGGTTTGGCTTGTGGCAGTTCGCCTTTGTCAAATACTAGTCCTAGTTTGTCCTGACTAGTTGCTATAATCACATATTTCCAGGGTGGTTTAATTTTCTCTTATAGGTGTAGAATGAGGCTCGGTGAACTTAAGGCACAATGAGAGAAGAACAATATATCCTTAGTAGGAAGATGGTACAAGCCTGAAAGGCTAGAGCAATGTCCTTGACCAAGGAATAGTTCTAGAGAACTGGGAAGCCACATATATGTGGCTGAACTCTTAAGGCTAGCTGCAACACCTCAAAGCTGAGGGCAAGGCTAGTCAAACTTGCCAAGCTAGCAACTGAGGCCACATGTTGCACATGTGGGCCAGGCTGGAACAACACCCTACATGGCAGCATGTGGCACACCATAGGGGCCAGCAAGGTGAGTATGGGATGTGTGGACAGATGGCAATGCCAACTGTAACCACACTTCAGTGTGGGTGAGTGTGATGGAGTGTGGAAATGTCATGTTGGGCATAATGAGAAGAGAAAGTGCAGCTGCTCAGAACTGAATCCACGACCTCTAAGACCAAAGGTGAGAACCTACCCATTGGGGCATTTTTTCTTGCACAACACCCCCCCTCAAGGATGTCCCCGGAGTAGGGTTCTTCAAGAGGAAACATGTGTGAGACCGAGAAGACCACGGATGCGAAGAAAAGGGTCACGGGACAAAGGCTTGGTGCCAATGTCAGCGAGGTTGTGTTGAGTAGGAACATAGTGAAGGGTGATGGAGTGGTCGGCAACATGATCGCGAATGAAATGGTGCTTGATGTCGATGTGCTTGGCCTTGGGATGAGAGACGCCATTGTCCTTGACGAGAATGATGGCACTGTTGTTGTCACACGAGATACGGGTGGGGCCGGTTGGGGGAAGTCCAAGTGCAGTAAGGAATGAACGAAGCCATAATGCCTCATGCCCCGCGGCGCCCAAAGAGTCATATTCAGCTGCACATGAAGAGGTAGCAATGACAGCTTGATGTTAGGAGTGCCAAGAGATGAGTGACGGACCGAGGAAGAACAAGTAGCACGTAACGGAGCGTCGCAGCTCCCCCTTCGGTCCCCAAGAGGCATCACACCAGCCATGAAGTTCGATGGTGTCAAGAATGCCACCAAGGAGAAGCCCAAGGGAGGGAGTCCCTTTCAAGTAGCGAGCAGTGCGTTTGGCAGCCGAGTCGTGAGGAGTAGACCAATTGTGAAGGTGACGAGCAAGAACTCCAGCGCTATATGCGAGGTCGGGACGGGTCCCCACCATGGCATACATGATGGATCCAACAAACGAGGTTTAAGGGAAGGAGGAGGAGTGCGGGGATGAAGTTACGGGTGGCTGAAACTTTGTGTCCATGGGAGTGGCAGCGGGGTTTAGTGGAGAGAATGGGTAGGTGTCTAGAATGGAGATTATGAATTTGGATTGATGAAGGTGGAGAGTGCGGGAGGGTCGATCACGAGTGATGTGAAAGCCAAGGTAGTAGAAAAGAGGTCCAAGGTTACAAAGTTTGAAGCGAGATGAAAGGCATGCTTGAATGAGGCAAGAAGAGAGGAGGAGGAGGAGAGAATGATGAGGTCGTCAACATAGACGAGAAGCATGAAGAAGGATGCAGCTGTAGGCCGATAAGGTGAGTGAGGAGGAGCAATGAAGAGGCCGGGGTCTGCACGAGTAGCAAAGAGGTGAAAGGCAGCAAGCTCCTCACGAAGCTTGCGGTACCAGCATCGCGGTGCTTGTTTCAACCCGTACAGTGGTTTGTGCAAAAGACAAACTTGCTCAACACCATGGAACACGGGAAATTCATAACGGGAGCCTGCATCATGTAGAGAATCTCATCAAGGGTGCAGTTGAGGAAGGCGTTGGAGATGTCCAGCTGATGGACTTCCAGGTTGAAAGCGGCCGCTATGGTGAGAAACAAGCGGAGGGTGGCGAAGCGGACTGTGGGAGCAAAGGTGTCATGAAAATCAACACCATCACATTGCTTGAAGCCTTTGAGAACAGAGCGGGCTATGTGGGGTTCAATAGAACCATCAACATGCTCCTTGACCTTGAAAATCCATTTGCATGGAATCGGCTTGCACTTGGGTGGTCGTGGTACAATGCTTTAGGTGACATTATCGTGCAGGGCGGCGAGTTTCGCATCAGCAGTTTGATCCATTCAGCAGCATCAGGACCAGTACGAGCCTCATGAATGGTTTGAGGTTCGTAATGATGATGAAGGGCAGCATTGGCGGAGGTTTTGGAAAGAGGAGGAAGAGTGAAGTCAGTGGGCTAGGAAGGGGATGGTAAGACCTTGAGCAAGGAGAAAAGGGAAGGATCGTGAAGAGCTGAAGGGGATGGTGGTGAGGAGCGAGTTGTGCAATGCAGAGGAGGAGGCAAAGAGGGAGGAGAGAAAGATGGAAGGTGAAAGTCTTGAGGTGTCGAGGGCAGAGGAAGGTTGGAAAACAATGGAGGAGAAGATGTGGCTGGTGCGGGCAGATTTGGGGATTGTGGGTGGGGGTTGGCGGAGGAGGGTATGGTGGGGGAAGGAGAGGGAGGGGACGTTGGGGCCAAGGAAGAAGGGTGTGGAGGAGGAGGTAGTGAGGATGATGTGGGTGGAGATGACGATGGAGGGTCTCGAGGATCGTCGGAAGGTGGTGAAGGGGATTCCATGAAGATGACACAAGAAAGTATGACACGGTGCTGAGATGGGATATAGATGCAGTAAGCTTTGGTGCCGTCAAGATGACCATATCCAACTGTGATGTTGGCTGTGCTTTAGTCGTCGAGCTTAGAACGCCGTTGGGAAGGAATGAGGACCGAGACGGGTGAATCAAAGACGCGGAGGTGTAATACATCCGGACGTGCACCGGTCCATAGTTCCATGGGAGTCTTAGAAGTTGAACCACCCCGACTTATGGCATGGTTACGGAGATAGGCAGCAGTAAGAGTGTCTTCACCCCACCAGACTTTGTCCATGTATGCGTCATGTAGCATGGAACGGACCATCTCAAGTAAAGTACGGTTGGCGCGCTCAGCTACTCCATTTTGCTCAGGTGTGTATGGCGTAGAGCGGTGGCGAACGATGCCATGAGCTGTAAGGAATGAAGTGAAGGCTGCGGAAGTGAACTCCAAGGCACCGTCAGAGCGAAAGGCTTTGATGGTGTTTGGGGAATGAATGTTGTGCACCCGAGTGACGTAAGCCTTGGAGCATGAAATTGCCTCCGATCAGTGGTCTGCGAGATACACAGTAATGTGGCGGGAGCAGTCTTCGATGAAGGTGAGAAGGTAGCAAGCGCCGCCTATGGTAGTTCCATATAAAAACGGTCCAGCAATATCGGAGTGAATGAGTTGGAGTGGTGCTATGGTGCGAGAATGGGACACGCCAAACGGTTGACGTGTTTGTTTCCCACAATAGCACAAGATGCAGTGGGGAATCGAAGCGGAGGAGAGGTTAAGACCGGTGACCAGCTGCTGCCGATGAAATGTTGACCAATCCTGCATGTTGAGATGCCCAAAACGACGATGCCAGAGGTACAAGGAGGTGGTGGTGGATAGTGGACATGCCGTTGGCTTGATAGAAGGAGGAGCACTCCTCCCATGATGCAGTTGAAGATAAAACAGGTTGTTGCGGGTATAACCCTCGCCAATAGGAGCATCATCAGCTGTGAGAACAACGCGCCTAGCAGTGGGGAACGAGACGGCAACGCCGGCACCAGCAAGTGCACGAACAGAGAGAAGGTTGTGAACTAATGAAGGGAGAAATAAAACGTTGTCCAGCTGAATGGTGGTTTGCGATGTTGGTGACCAAAGAGTAGCCACCACCGTGCCAACTCCCAAGACCTTGTAAGTCTCTCCACCACCAAAACAAACAAGGATATCTTCATTTGGCTTCTGGAGAGACGGAAACAGCGAACGATCCGAGTAGATATGGGAGGATGCACTGCTTTCCACCAGCCACGACGAAGTCCGGTCCATGTTGGATGAGGAGGCCGTGAATGCCGATGCGTAGGGAGCCCCATAAGGGAAGAGGAGAAGGAGAAGGAGGATGGTGAAAATGAAGACAGCAGCGACGAGAGGAGTCCATGTGGAGAAGATGGGGTGGTGGCTGGTGCTGACAGCAATGTCAACGTACCGGGAAACAGGTACGGACTGAGGGGCTGATGGGGCAGGAGGTGGTGTGGGGGTTGGAGTCATTTCAGCAGAGGAGCTGGTGGAGACATGCACCATCTTTCCCTCTGGGAAATTCACTAGTCTTCACATTCCCACCCTCCGCAACAACCTTCTCTCCCACCGTGAGCTCCAACACGCGGGTATCACTGCTGTCTATCCAGGTTATGCAACCTACTATGACCTCTACCATATTGCCTCTGGTCGCTTCCTCCAGCGCATTCCCCTCTGCCCTCGCACTCGCCTCTACACACTTCGCATTCCTTGTCCCTCCTTCTGCCATATCACCACCCGTGCTGGCACCTCCACTAACCCTCCCCTCTTTCCTCCCCCAGTATCCACCACTCCTCCACCTCCGCCCCCCTCCTCCATTCCGTCCCCCCCAGCCCCCTCCTCCTCATATCATCTCTCTCATCCTGCTGTGCTCTTACATCACCGCCACGGCCATTCCAATTTTACAGCCCTTCGCACTGCCATCACCTCCCGCCTCCTCCACAGCCTCCCCCCCACCCTCCCTCCCCTTCCCTCCTCCTCCGCTCCCCCATGCCCCTCATGCATCCACGGCAAACTCAAGCAATCCCCTCATCACAGCCATCCCTCCTTCGCTCCTGCCCCGCTTGACCTCGTCCACATGGACCTATGGGGCCCCTCCCCGACCCACTCACGCCAGGGCCATCGCTACATGCTGGTCCTCGTTGACGATCACAGCCGCTACTCCTCCATTTTCCCCCTCCACACCAAGGACCAGGCACCAACTGTGATCATCAACTTGGCTGAACAGTGCCGCACCTACTTCAAACGTCCCATCGGCCGCTTCCACTCTGACGGTGGGGGCGAATTCCTCAACCGCACTCTCTCCAACTACTGCGCCACCTATGGCATTCAACAGACTCACACCCTTCCCCACTCCCCACAGCAGAATGGCGTCGCAGAAAGCCGCATCCACGAAATCACCAAAATCGCCCGCTGTCTCCTTGCTCATGCCTCCACCCCTCCTTCCCTCTGGGGCTATGCCCTCCTTCATGCTGCCCTCCTCCTCAACCTTCACTCCCATCCTCATCACACTACCACCACCCCCACAGAACTCTGGTCAGGCACCAAACCTGATGCTGCAGGCCTTCGTATGTGGGGTTGCAAGGCATACGTCCTCATTCCTCCTCCCGATTGCACCCAAGGCAAGCTTGCCTCTCGCGCTCTGGATTGTGTCTACTTAGGACACAACCGCGACTCACCTGGCTACCTCTTCCTCCACCCTCCATCCGGACGCCTCATCCGCAGCATCGATGTCGTCTTTGATGAGACCATCCCCTACTACTCTACTCCCCCACCTGACCCCCTCCCTCCCCCTTCCCGCCCCCTCGCCTGGGCTGGCACTGTCCTTCCTCCCCTCCTCCCTCCTGCACCACTCCTGCCACCTCTCCCTGCTCCACTACCTCCTCCCTCATCTGCTAACATCTACAATCCTGCTGAACCTGCATCCCCCGCCCACTCCACGGCCCCCTCCCCCTCCTCCCCTCCGTCTACCTCACAACAGCAGCAGCAACAGGAGCAGCAGCCGCAGCCGCAGCAACAGCAGGGACAGCAGCAGGGGCAGCAGCAGGGGCAGCAGGGGCAGCAGCAGAGGCAGCAGCAGGGGCAGGAGCAGCGGCAGCAGCAGCTGCACCAGCAGCAGGAGCAGCAGCAGGGGCAGCAGCGGGAGCAGTAGCAGGAGCAGCAGCAACAACACCAGCAGCAGCAGCAGCAGCAGGCGCTCCATCAGCACCAGCAGCGGCAGCAGCAGAGGGCAACTGCTCGCTCCTCACCTTTCCTCCTCCCCTGCATGCACACCCGCTCTCTTGATCCTATCCTTGGTACCCCGCCCCCTAAATCTCTCCACCTCCTTGAGGACTCTCACGAGGAGCTTAATACGGTCCACCAGCACACTCCCTCTCTCGCCCCGCTCTATCCCAACTTCCTTGGCGCTCTTGTCCCCAGCGCCATCTCCACTCCCACCATCTTTGTCCCCTCCACCTTCCAGGAAGCTATCACCTACCCTGATGCTGACAAGTGGATAGCCGCCATCTTCCTGGAATGTGAAGCGTTCATTCGCAACGACTCCTTCGTCGACGTTCCCCTCCCCGCCGATGCCAACCTTGTTGAAGGCAAGTGGATCTTTCTCGTCAAGCAGCTGCCGAGAGAGGAACCTGTCTACAAGGCCTGCTACGTTGCGAAGGGTTTCACCCAGGAATGGGCAAAGGATTTCTGGTTCACCTTCGCCCCTACCATCAAGCCACCCACCCTCCGTGCCCTCCTTGACATTGGTGCATGCGACAGCATGGAGATTGACTCCATGGATATCTCCAACGCGTTCCTCCAAGGCAACTTGCACGAGCGCATCTTCCTTCGGCGGCCCCCCGGCTTTCATGCCTCCTTCCCCGACAACACTGTATGGCAACTACGCCGCCCGGTCTACGGCTTGAAGCAGGCACCACGGGATTGGCATGCGAAGCTGTCCGCAACTCTCCGGTCCCTCGGTTTCTCTGCCTCCTACTCCGATGCCAGCCTCTTCATCCGCTCCTTGCCCCGTCACTTCTTCATCCTGGTCTATGTTGATGACATGATCCTACTTGCCGATTCCAAGCCAGACATGGTGCAGATGAAGCGGTCGCTGCAGGAGCGCCTCAAGTGCAAGGATCTTGGCACGCTACAGAGCTACCTTGGCATGACTATCACTCGTAACCAAGCTGCTCGCACCATCACCCTCTCCCAATCTCACTACATCGGCCGGGTGCTGGAGAAATTCGAGATGGCCTAGGCCAAACCCGTTTCCACCCACCTCCCCTTCGGTCATCAGCTGGCGCCGCCCACCTCTCCCTCCTCTTCCTCCCGTCCCTATGCCGAGCTTGTCGGGTCCCTGATGTACGCCATGATGTGCACACGCCCCGACCTCGCCTATCCCATCAGTGTCCTCGCTCGGTTTGTGGGCACCGGCCACCACACTGAGGAACACTGGTCAGCTGCCAAACGGGTTCTCCGCTACCTCCGCGGCACCAAGGACCACGCCCTCACACTTGGCGGCTCCTCCCCACCCCTCCTCACTGGCTTTAGCAACTCCTCCTGGGCGGACTCGCAACGGGACCGCCGCTCTTCTCAGGGTTATGGCTTCATACTTGGCAGCGGCCTGATCAGTTGGCGTACGCTCCTCTGCGATTGCACTCTCTTCATGTGAGGCCGAACTCTACGCCGGCACCATGGCTGCTCAGGAGTGCCGTTGGCTATGCTTTCTCCTTGATGAGCTTGGCGCCCCTCAGCGCTGCCCTACTCTCTGGTGTGACAATGCCAGCACCATCCATCTTACTCAGGACCCCGTCTTCCATGGCCGCTCTAAGCATATTGAGCTCCACTACTTCTTTATCCGCGAATTAGTCCAGAAGGGTCTCGTTGCCGTTCGCAAGATTGCCGCCAAGGCCAACTTGGCCAACATCTTCACTAAGGCGCTTCTCCGCCCTGCGCACTCTGCTCTCCTTTGCCTTATCGGCCTTGCTCCCCTCGGCGCTCCCTGATTCAGGGGTAGTTACCCTCTGTCTCTTCTGATCTTCTCCATTCTTGCAGGTTAAGGGGTTGTGTTAGAATTATCCTTCTCTTGTAACCTGCACGCATATTCTCAAGATCAGGTAGAGATAAGCACCCAACCTCAGGTTGGGTGTATAGCTAGGGTTAACCCTAAAGTTGGGTTGAGACCTGTTTTGTGATGCTATCATTTGCATTCACGTCTGTCTGCCTCCCATCATATGTTCGTGCGTTGCATGCATGGTGTGAGCGTGTGCAAGAATTTGTGTTTTGTGTGGTTTGAATTTTCTGAGTGTGTGTGAATGTTATTTGGCTTGAGCAGATATCTGAAGTGATTCCTCTGCTTAAGAGCTTTCCGACGAACCAGGTATCACTTCAATCGGAGCACGAACAAGAAAGTTACGAACGTTGAAGTTCGCATGCTTTTCATATTTGGTTGTGGTGACTATGGGAAGTTGTGGGGTTGACTCCATATGGGGTACAGACTTTTGGGGGTTGGGAAATTCGTCCCATCACTGTAGATGCAGCCAAATGGTTGGGAGAAACCAAACCAGGTTGGCAAGTGTGGCCAAGTTGGGTTGAGGTGGATTGTGGAGGTTGGGATAGTGACAAAGGTCAAAGCTGGGTTGCCTATGGGGAAGGGAATTGTGTGGCATGGGGTTTTCTTGGTTGGAGACTCTCTTGTGACCTTCCCTCTCATCCTCCTCATCCCTTCCACCTGGTTTATTGCTACTCTAACTCTCTTGTGTAGTAATTGTGAACTTGTGAGACTATTGTGATTGAGTTAAGATTCTATGGCAGCATACCCCCTAGTGCGCCGAAAATGATAACTCACAAAATACTTCACCTTTTCGTATGATTTGACTTGGAAATTGTAGCCACGAAGTAGAGCTCCAACATATCTGAGTTTGGTGAAGTTTTGATCGTTAACTTTTCGTCGACGGCGTTTCTTGTGAGCGCGAGTTTTCTGTCCAGAATTCTAATCTTCGTAGACTCCGTCCTTAGTCTTTAAAAAGACCCAACCTTTGGCCCAAATTATTGGACCCCAAAGGTTGGGTTGGGAAAATTATTGGTCCCCCTTCAATACTGTTGACCCAACTCAAGAGTGGTCAACATTATTGGAGGCCCTCCAATAATTCCCAACCCAACTTATTGGTGGGCCTCCAGTAATGTTGGCTCCCACCTCTCTTCTCTTTCCAACTATGTAAACCCAAGACTCTCATAGTTGAATCATTCAATTTATCTTCAATCCTTGTCTTTCACATCAAGATGCAGGATGCTCGCCCTCCTGAACATATTTCACAGGAGACAAAAACACGCGTCAAGTGAGCATCCCCACCATCTTCCGGAAGAACTCGCTCGGATCGCGTCCGTCCCTTTCCTAGCAATACAGCACGGTCTTCAGCTACATCAGATAGTTCTTCAGGCTTGGTCCTACTCCTTGGATGCTGGTGTACCGCTCTGCTACTTCCACCTTTGGCAGGTTCGCAGACTTCCAGCGTGTCTCTCCTGAATCATGTCTTCCGCTTCCACTCGCTTACAGCCGAGCAACACCACTCGCTACCATTTCCCTCAGGGAAGGAGTCCCAAGTTTTTCGGCTTCTCTCTGCAACACGTCCTTTCCTCGCATATTTGTTGGCGGTGTCTTTCTTTCCTGGTTCTGCCACCGCGCTCTTGCCTCCGCTGCCCATTTTTGGTCCTGCGGGGTTTCGCCTGGGTCCGAGACAACTTTCCATCCCCGTTCCATGTCTCTGTCTACCGCGTGTGCCCATTGCTGCGGGATCCTATACGTCAGGGTTGTCAAGGTTTGCGGCATCTGAGCTAGACAGCAAACACCTGTTTGGTTCACCTCAAACATGTTCGAGGCAAACTGAACACTTTTCTTTTTTTTGGCCAAAAGTGTTCGAGGCGAACATGTTTGTGTTTGGTTTGTCGCGGCTGGCCAAGCTGCGCCAAACACGAACATGTTCGTGTTCGCCTTGTGTTCTAGGCGATTTGGGGAAGAAACCAGCGAAAAAAAAAATCTTCACACATCATAGCGTCTCCACTTGCTGAAACCAATGCCCATATCATAACGCGAAGCCCAATTCGCCCATCCCACGGCTGCTGAAAAGTCGAGCATGAACATGTTCGCCAAGAACATGTTCATAATACACGCGAACATAGGAGTGTTCACCCCTAGAGGCGAACAGTCAAGCACCGTTTTCTCATAAAGTGTTCACGGCAGACCTTCCGTGTGAACCGTGTGTGCGCGCCAGCTTGGCGCAGCTCTCGTTACTTCCGTTTTGTCCCACAAATGTGTTCGCAGTTGGTGTCTGCTATTCATCGGCGATTTCTTGCATGTTTGTTATGTTGCCAGATGCCAGTCTTACCTAGAGCTAGCAGATTATGGATCAAGCTCGGCTGACTCTAACTGACAGGCCAAGGGTCACCGAGTTTGTTTGCGAGTGTTGGCTTCGCTGAGGTGCTGTTACCCTGAGTTACGGAGTCTCAATTAATCTTGGTGTGAAAACAAACACGCAAGCAGCTCTGGCAATGCCTGCCTCTGGCCTAAGAATTTGATCCTGGTTACCATTGCGTGCACCGTTGGTACTTCCGTTAGTCGCTACTTGACTTTGCCCGCGCTTCATGACCCTAATCTGAATCTGCCTCTCTATAGCTTGCTTTTGTATCCTATCAATCATAGTTCATATTGTGTTCACCTACTCCTACAATTCAAATCATGACATCATCCCTAGATGGGATGGAATGAACAGTCTACCAAACCAAACCTGTTTGGATTGAACCAGAAAGAGGATTGCCCAGTTCCAAGTTTGTCTAGAATTGGTTGGACTTGGCAGGTTCGAACCGAACCAAAGATGGTTCCATTAGATTCGATTCAAACCAGTCTAGGTTCGGATCGACCAGCCCTAACCTAACCGCACACTAGAGCTAATACTTGGGTAAAATCGTTATTTCAACCATCAGAACACAATTTTCCCTAGTGACCATTTGAAACCTTGATGCTTTTACCTAGAGCTCTTAAATGCTATGGGGGAGTGGGGGAGAAGGGGTAGTGAGAGTGCGGATGGAATAGTGTAAGATAATTGAACCGATTGAACCAGTTGAAAGGTTAGGTTTGACGCAAAGTGGCTGGCAAAAATGAGCCGCGATTCGATTCGCATCAAATTGAACAGCACCTTGGTTAATTGTTCACGACTAAATAAGATGGAGTCACAGACGGGAAAGAAATGTCAAGATAAAAGAGCTGAGGAAGTCCAGAGACGAGATAGTAGGGACGGAGTACACATGAGCATACGTCTGGGCCAACGGTTCGGCTTCGGCTTGTCGCCTTGGCTCGTCAAGCCAACGATCATGCTCCGTGGCTCCACTGCTCTCTACACGGACTTGAAGAACTTGCGCGGAAGACCCAACAATTGGCTCGTAGAAAAGCCGGAGCCGGCTCATTCCGGCTCGTTACAGCTCAAGACGAGCCGGTTTGGCCCAGACTTACGCTCATGTGGCAGATAGGAACCTTCCAACAATGAGAGAGGTGCTACTAATCCAATTTCCACAGGGATGGATACCGTCAGCTTTCTTGAAATGTGTATAATGAGAAATGAGTAGAGAACATGAATAACTAAGCCCCTGCTTTCTTCGTGACCTGAAATGGGGCCCACTTGACCCATCAAATGGCCGTATCAAGTGTTCAACAGGTAAAATTCAAACCCCATCAAGTCTGAAGTGCTGATCGTGGGGAGTATAAATTAACATAGGTCTGAACTGTGCGCGCGCCTTGACGGGTTTATCGATGAGACAAGGGAATATTACCACTGTCCACGCGGATCTGGCGGGTAGAAGTCAGACGTGCACAGGTTCTAGTGGTGGTGACGACGGGCATTGTTCATCCACGAGAATCTGCCGGCTCATAAAAGTAGGAGCCAGTTCGTCCTGGCTCAACCAACTTGCCCACGACGGTCAAGCCACGAGCCGGGTGAGCTGCCGGCCCGGTTCGTTGTGCAGCCGGCTCGTCACGGCCTGGATTTATGCTCATGCGGCAGAGAGGAGCCTTACAGGTATGTTGGATGATGTAGTGAACCAATTTCTGCAGGGATTGAACCTGTGAGCCGGTTATTCTGAAGGGCCCTGTCTTGCATCCAGATGCAGCAAGAAAGAAATAGAAGATGGGGTTTGACTATGGGCGAGCACAAGGGCAGTGACTCCTGCCAAACGGTAGCCGGCCAAATTTGATTGATGAGATGACCCTCTGGAGGTCATGCACTAGGATGAGGAGAGAAATGCTGATTATTCTCCAAATCGAGCTCAAAAGTTTAGTCAAGAACATTATAGGGTTGGCAATGCTGGTTTCCAATGTAGGGTTGAGAAATCAGGGAGTGGGATCATTTTGATCTCAGTCTATTTGTCTAGAACGGGTTTGTAAAAGCTTAGGCACTACGTAGCCACTTACATACGCCAAAATCACATACATTATAGGCTATTTAGACATTTCCGCCGTCAATCGCGCGGATTAGGTTTATCAGTGTAGTTGCGGGAATAAGGTAGCGTGTGAACTGAGTGTGTGTCCGCCTGAGTCAGTTGGTCTGGTTGGGTTTGGGAGGTGCATTGCGATACGGTGGGTTTTGGGTGGGGTGGGCTGGCTGGGCAAAAATTGTGAAATCACTGTTGCGGTAGAATCGAAACAGTGGAGCGCGGAATTTTGGTACGCTGAAACCAGTATGTGACTAAAGTGAGTGGCGAACTTGAACATGTTCGAGTTTGCCACGAGCCTTGAAATGTTCGCGCTAACATCCATGTGTTCGCCTCTATAAGGCGAACTTTGAACATGTATTTTCTGCAAAATTGTTCGAACGAACCGAACATGTTCGGTATGAAAATTTGACATGTTTGGCAAGGTTCGAATCAAACGTATTCGGATTTGTGCGTTGCTCATGTCTAGCTTGGTTCAACTTGGGCCGAACCTCATCCCTTCTTACAAGGTTACCAGATTGGTCAGCAAGCCAATGTCAGTGGGAATGGAGTTGGTGAGCTGGTTATTCTGAAGGGCCCTGTCATTGCATCCAGATGCAGTAAGAAAGAAACAGAAGATGGGGTTTGACTATGGGTGAGCACAAGGGCAGTGACTCCTGCCAAACGGTAGTCAACCAAATTTGACTGACAAGATGACCCTCCGGATGTCATGCACTAGGATGAGGAGAGAAATGCTGATGATTCTCCAAATCGGGTTCAAAAGCTTAGTCAGGAACGTTATACCTTGAAACTTTTCGAGTGACCCGGGCCGAACACGAACCGGATGGGTCAGACCACTAAGGAATGGGCCGGGGTACTCATTGTCAAACCCGGGCCAAGGGATTGCTCGGCCAGCCCGGGTCAGGCCAAACCAGTCGCCCGATTATCTTGTCGTCCTGGCTTTGTTCAACCTGGGCCGAACCTCATCCTTACTTACATGGATACCTGATTGGTCAGCAAGCCAATGTCAGTGGGAATGGAGTTGGTGAGCTGGTTTCTTTAGAGACGACTGTCCACGAAAAGGAGGCAAGAGACACGTGGGGGATGTGCAAGGAGTTGGACAGATGGATGAGAAGGTAGATAAGGTGCTCATAGTGGCATGAGATTGGACGTGAGCAAGAGGAGTCAAACTTGGGCCAACGTAATTCACACTTCACCAGCCAAATAGATAGCCAAACTAGGTCGACTTCTAGTCAGTTCGGGTCAATCTGGCTTCTAGCCTTGCCGGCCCATGGGCCGACTATATGGGTTTGGCTTGTGGCAGTTCGCCTTTGTCAAATACTAGTCCTAGTTTGTCCTGACTAGTTGCTATAATCACATATTTCCAGGGTGGTTTAATTTTCTCTTATAGGTGTAGAATGAGGCTCGGTGAACTTAAGGCACAATGAGAGAAGAACAATATATCCTTAGTAGGAAGATGGTACAAGCCTGAAAGGCTAGAGCAATGTCCTTGACCAAGGAATAGTTCTAGAGAACTGGGAAGCCACATATATGTGGCTGAACTCTTAAGGCTAGCTGCAACACCTCAAAGCTGAGGGCAAGGCTAGTCAAACTTGCCAAGCTAGCAACTGAGGCCACATGTTGCACATGTGGGCCAGGCTGGAACAACACCCTACATGGCAGCATGTGGCACACCATAGGGGCCAGCAAGGTGAGTATGGGATGTGTGGACAGATGGCAATGCCAACTGTGACCACACTTCAGTGTGGGTGAGTGTGATGGAGTGTGGAAATGTCATGTTGGGCATAATGAGAAGAGAAAGTGCAGCTGCTCAGAACTGAATCCACGACCTCTAAGACCAAAGGTGAGAACCTACCCATTGGGGCATTTTTTCTTGCACAACACCCCCCCTCAAGGATGTCCCCGGAGTAGGGTTCTTCAAGAGGAAACATGTGTGAGACCGAGAAGACCACGGATGCGAAGAAAAGGGTCACGGGACAAAGGCTTGGTGCCAATGTCAGCGAGGTTGTGTTGAGTAGGAACATAGTGAAGGGTGATGGAGTGGTCGGCAACATGATCGCGAATGAAATGGTGCTTGATGTCGATGTGCTTGGCCTTGGGATGAGAGACGCCATTGTCCTTGACGAGAATGATGGCACTGGTGTTGTCACACGAGATACGGGTGGGGCCGGTTGGGGGAAGTCCAAGTGCAGTAAGGAATGAACGAAGCCATAATGCCTCATGCCCCGCGGCGCCCAAAGAGTCATATTCAGCTGCACATGAAGAGGTAGCAATGACAGCTTGATGTTAGGAGTGCCAAGAGATGAGTGACGGACCGAGGAAGAACAAGTAGCACGTAACGGAGCGTCGCAGCTCCCCCTTCGGTCCCCAAGAGGCATCACACCAGCCATGAAGTTCGATGGTGTCAAGAATGCCACCAAGGAGAAGCCCAAGGGAGGTAGTCCCTTTCAAGTAGCGAGCAGTGCGTTTGGCAGCCGAGTCGTGAGGAGTAGACCAATTGTGAAGGTGACGAGCAAGAACTCCAGCGCTATATGCGAGGTCGGGACGGGTCCCCACCATGGCATACATGATGGATCCAACAAACGAGGTTTAAGGGAAGGAGGAGGAGTGCGGGGATGAAGTTACGGGTGGCTGAAACTTTGTGTCCATGGGAGTGGCAGCGGGGTTTAGTGGAGAGAATGGGTAGGTGTCTAGAATGGAGATTATGAATTTGGATTGATGAAGGTGGAGAGTGCGGGAGGGTCGATCACGAGTGATGTGAAAGCCAAGGTAGTAGAAAAGAGGTCCAAGGTTACAAAGTTTGAAGCGAGATGAAAGGCATGCTTGAATGAGGCAAGAAGAGAGGAGGAGGAGGAGAGAATGATGAGGTCGTCAACATAGACGAGAAGCATGAAGAAGGATGCAGCTGTAGGCCGATAAGGTGAGTGAGGAGGAGCAATGAAGAGGCCGGGGTCTGCACGAGTAGCAAAGAGGTGAAAGGCAGCAAGCTCCTCACGAAGCTTGCGGTACCAGCATCGCGGTGCTTGTTTCAACCCGTACAGTGGTTTGTGCAAAAGACAAACTTGCTCAACACCATGGAACACGGGAAATTCATAACGGGAGCCTGCATCATGTAGAGAATCTCATCAAGGGTGCAGTTGAGGAAGGCGTTGGAGATGTCCAGCTGATGGACTTCCAGGTTGAAAGCGGCCGCTATGGTGAGAAACAAGCGGAGGGTGGCGAAGCGGACTGTGGGAGCAAAGGTGTCATGAAAATCAACACCATCACATTGCTTGAAGCCTTTGAGAACAGAGCGGGCTATGTGGGGTTCAATAGAACCATCAACATGCTCCTTGACCTTGAAAATCCATTTGCATGGAATCGGCTTGCACTTGGGTGGTCGTGGTACAATGCTTTAGGTGACATTATCGTGCAGGGCGGCGAGTTTCGCATCAGCAGTTTGATCCATTCAGCAGCATCAGGACCAGTACGAGCCTCATGAATGGTTTGAGGTTCGTAATGATGATGAAGGGCAGCATTGGCGGAGGTTTTGGAAAGAGGAGGAAGAGTGAAGTCAGTGGGCTAGGAAGGGGATGGTAAGACCTTGAGCAAGGAGAAAAGGGAAGGATCGTGAAGAGCTGAAGGGGATGGTGGTGAGGAGCGAGTTGTGCAATGCAGAGGAGGAGGCAAAGAGGGAGGAGAGAAAGATGGAAGGTGAAAGTCTTGAGGTGTCGAGGGCAGAGGAAGGTTGGAAAACAATGGAGGAGAAGATGTGGCTGGTGCGGGCAGATTTGGGGATTGTGGGTGGGGGTTGGCGGAGGAGGGTATGGTGGGGGAAGGAGAGGGAGGGGACGTTGGGGCCAAGGAAGAAGGGTGTGGAGGAGGAGGTAGTGAGGATGATGTGGGTGGAGATGACGATGGAGGGTCTCGAGGATCGTCGGAAGGTGGTGAAGGGGATTCCATGAAGATGACACAAGAAAGTATGACACGGTGCTGAGATGGGATATAGATGCAGTAAGCTTTGGTGCCGTCAAGATGACCATATCCAACTGTGATGTTGGCTGTGCTTTAGTCGTCGAGCTTAGAACGCCGTTGGGAAGGAATGAGGACCGAGACGGGTGAATCAAAGACGCGGAGGTGTAATACATCCGGACGTGCACCGGTCCATAGTTCCATGGGAGTCTTAGAAGTTGAACCACCCCGACTTATGGCATGGTTACGGAGATAGGCAGCAGTAAGAGTGTCTTCACCCCACCAGACTTTGTCCATGTATGCGTCATGTAGCATGGAACGGACCATCTCAAGTAAAGTACGGTTGGCGCGCTCAGCTACTCCATTTTGCTCAGGTGTGTATGGCGTAGAGCGGTGGCGAACGATGCCATGAGCTGTAAGGAATGAAGTGAAGGCTGCGGAAGTGAACTCCAAGGCACCGTCAGAGCGAAAGGCTTTGATGGTGTTTGGGGAATGAATGTTGTGCACCCGAGTGACGTAAGCCTTGAAGCATGAAATTGCCTCCGATCAGTGGTCTGCGAGATACACAGTAATGTGGCGGGAGCAGTCTTCGATGAAGGTGAGAAGGTAGCAAGCGCCGCCTATGGTAGTTCCATATAAAAACGGTCCAGCAATATCGGAGTGAATGAGTTGGAGTGGTGCTATGGTGCGAGAATGGGACACGCCAAACGGTTGACGTGTTTGTTTCCCACAATAGCACAAGATGCAGTGGGGAATCGAAGCGGAGGAGAGGTTAAGACCGGTGACCAGCTGCTGCCGATGAAATGTTGACCAATCCTGCATGTTGAGATGCCCAAAACGACGATGCCAGAGGTACAAGGAGGTGGTGGTGGATAGTGGACATGCCGTTGGCTTGATAGAAGGAGGAGCACTGCTCCCATGATGCAGTTGAAGATAAAACAGGTTGTTGCGGGTATAACCCTCGCCAATAGGAGCATCATCAGCTGTGAGAACAACGCGCCTAGCAGTGGGGAACGAGACGGCAACGCCGGCACCAGCAAGTGCACGAACAGAGAGAAGGTTGTGAACTAATGAAGGGAGAAATAAAACGTTGTCCAGCTGAATGGTGGTTTGCGATGTTGGTGACCAAAGAGTAGCCACCACCGTGCCAACTCCCAAGACCTTGTAAGTCTCTCCACCACCAAAACAAACAAGGATATCTTCATTTGGCTTCTGGAGAGACGGAAACAGCGAACGATCCGAGTAGATATGGGAGGATGCACTGCTTTCCACCAGCCACGACGAAGTCCGGTCCATGTTGGATGAGGAGGCCGTGAATGCCGATGCGTAGGGAGCCCCATAAGGGAAGAGGAGAAGGAGAAGGAGGATGGTGAAAATGAAGACAGCAGCGACGAGAGGAGTCCATGTGGAGAAGATGGGGTGGTGGCTGGTGCTGACAGCAATGTCAACGTACCGGGAAACAGGTACGGACTGAGGGGCTGATGGGGCAGGAGGTGGTGTGGGGGTTGGAGTCATTTCAGCAGAGGAGCTGGTGGAGACATGCACCATCTTTCCCTCTGGGAAATTCACTAGTCTTCACATTCCCACCCTCCGCAACAACCTTCTCTCCCACCGTGAGCTCCAACACGCGGGTATCACTGCTGTCTATCCAGGTTATGCAACCTACTATGACCTCTACCATATTGCCTCTGGTCGCTTCCTCCAGCGCATTCCCCTCTGCCCTCGCACTCGCCTCTACACACTTCGCATTCCTTGTCCCTCCTTCTGCCATGTCACCACCCGTGCTGGCACCTCCACTAACCCTCCCCTCTTTCCTCCCCCAGTATCCACCACTCCTCCACCTCCGCCCCCCTCCTCCATTCCGTCCCCCCCAGCCCCCTCCTCCTCATATCATCTCTCTCATCCTGCTGTGCTCTTACATCACCGCCACGGCCATTCCAATTTTACAGCCCTTCGCACTGCCATCACCTCCCGCCTCCTCCACAGCCTCCCCCCCACCCTCCCTCCCCTTCCCTCCTCCTCCGCTCCCCCATGCCCCTCATGCATCCACGGCAAACTCAAGCAATCCCCTCATCACAGCCATCCCTCCTTCGCTCCTGCCCCGCTTGACCTCGTCCACATGGACCTATGGGGCCCCTCCCCGACCCACTCACGCCAGGGCCATCGCTACATGCTGGTCCTCGTTGACGATCACAGCCGCTACTCCTCCATTTTCCCCCTCCACACCAAGGACCAGGCACCAACTGTGATCATCAACTTGGCTGAACAGTGCCGCACCTACTTCAAACGTCCCATCGGCCGCTTCCACTCTGACGGTGGGGGCGAATTCCTCAACCGCACTCTCTCCAACTACTGCGCCACCTATGGCATTCAACAGACTCACACCCTTCCCCACTCCCCACAGCAGAATGGCGTCGCAGAAAGCCGCATCCACGAAATCACCAAAATCGCCCGCTGTCTCCTTGCTCATGCCTCCACCCCTCCTTCCCTCTGGGGCTATGCCCTCCTTCATGCTGCCCTCCTCCTCAACCTTCACTCCCATCCTCATCACACTACCACCACCCCCACAGAACTCTGGTCAGGCACCAAACCTGATGCTGCAGGCCTTCGTATGTGGGGTTGCAAGGCATACGTCCTCATTCCTCCTCCCGATTGCACCCAAGGCAAGCTTGCCTCTCGCGCTCTGGATTGTGTCTACTTAGGACACAACCGCGACTCACCTGGCTACCTCTTCCTCCACCCTCCATCCGGACGCCTCATCCGCAGCATCGATGTCGTCTTTGATGAGACCATCCCCTACTACTCTACTCCCCCACCTGACCCCCTCCCTCCCCCTTCCCGCCCCCTCGCCTGGGCTGGCACTGTCCTTCCTCCCCTCCTCCCTCCTGCACCACTCCTGCCACCTCTCCCTGCTCCACTACCTCCTCCCTCATCTGCTAACATCTACAATCCTGCTGAACCTGCATCCCCCGCCCACTCCACGGCCCCCTCCCCCTCCTCCCCTCCGTCTACCTCACAACAGCAGCAGCAACAGGAGCAGCAGCCGCAGCCGCAGCAACAGCAGGGACAGCAGCAGGGGCAGCAGCAGGGGCAGCAGGGGCAGCAGCAGAGGCAGCAGCAGGGGCAGGAGCAGCGGCAGCAGCAGCTGCACCAGCAGCAGGAGCAGCAGCAGGGGCAGCAGCGGGAGCAGTAGCAGGAGCAGCAGCAACAACACCAGCAGCAGCAGCAGCAGCAGGCGCTCCATCAGCACCAGCAGCGGCAGCAGCAGAGGGCAACTGCTCGCTCCTCACCTTTCCTCCTCCCCTGCATGCACACCCGCTCTCTTGATCCTATCCTTGGTACCCCGCCCCCTAAATCTCTCCACCTCCTTGAGGACTCTCACGAGGAGCTTAATACGGTCCACCAGCACACTCCCTCTCTCGCCCCGCTCTATCCCAACTTCCTTGGCGCTCTTGTCCCCAGCGCCATCTCCACTCCCACCATCTTTGTCCCCTCCACCTTCCAGGAAGCTATCACCTACCCTGATGCTGACAAGTGGATAGCCGCCATCTTCCTGGAATGTGAAGCGTTCATTCGCAACGACTCCTTCGTCGACGTTCCCCTCCCCGCCGATGCCAACCTTGTTGAAGGCAAGTGGATCTTTCTCGTCAAGCAGCTGCCGAGAGAGGAACCTGTCTACAAGGCCTGCTACGTTGCGAAGGGTTTCACCCAGGAATGGGCAAAGGATTTCTGGTTCACCTTCGCCCCTACCATCAAGCCACCCACCCTCCGTGCCCTCCTTGACATTGGTGCATGCGACAGCATGGAGATTGACTCCATGGATATCTCCAACGCGTTCCTCCAAGGCAACTTGCACGAGCGCATCTTCCTTCGGCGGCCCCCCGGCTTTCATGCCTCCTTCCCCGACAACACTGTATGGCAACTACGCCGCCCGGTCTACGGCTTGAAGCAGGCACCACGGGATTGGCATGCGAAGCTGTCCGCAACTCTCCGGTCCCTCGGTTTCTCTGCCTCCTACTCCGATGCCAGCCTCTTCATCCGCTCCTTGCCCCGTCACTTCTTCATCCTGGTCTATGTTGATGACATGATCCTACTTGCCGATTCCAAGCCAGACATGGTGCAGATGAAGCGGTCGCTGCAGGAGCGCCTCAAGTGCAAGGATCTTGGCACGCTACAGAGCTACCTTGGCATGACTATCACTCGTAACCAAGCTGCTCGCACCATCACCCTCTCCCAATCTCACTACATCGGCCGGGTGCTGGAGAAATTCGAGATGGCCTAGGCCAAACCCGTTTCCACCCACCTCCCCTTCGGTCATCAGCTGGCGCCGCCCACCTCTCCCTCCTCTTCCTCCCGTCCCTATGCCGAGCTTGTCGGGTCCCTGATGTACGCCATGATGTGCACACGCCCCGACCTCGCCTATCCCATCAGTGTCCTCGCTCGGTTTGTGGGCACCGGCCACCACACTGAGGAACACTGGTCAGCTGCCAAACGGGTTCTCCGCTACCTCCGCGGCACCAAGGACCACGCCCTCACACTTGGCGGCTCCTCCCCACCCCTCCTCACTGGCTTTAGCAACTCCTCCTGGGCGGACTCGCAACGGGACCGCCGCTCTTCTCAGGGTTATGGCTTCATACTTGGCAGCGGCCTGATCAGTTGGCGTACGCTCCTCTGCGATTGCACTCTCTTCATGTGAGGCCGAACTCTACGCCGGCACCATGGCTGCTCAGGAGTGCCGTTGGCTATGCTTTCTCCTTGATGAGCTTGGCGCCCCTCAGCGCTGCCCTACTCTCTGGTGTGACAATGCCAGCACCATCCATCTTACTCAGGACCCCGTCTTCCATGGCCGCTCTAAGCATATTGAGCTCCACTACTTCTTTATCCGCGAATTAGTCCAGAAGGGTCTCGTTGCCGTTCGCAAGATTGCCGCCAAGGCCAACTTGGCCAACATCTTCACTAAGGCGCTTCTCCGCCCTGCGCACTCTGCTCTCCTTTGCCTTATCGGCCTTGCTCCCCTCGGCGCTCCCTGATTCAGGGGTTGTTACCCTCTGTCTCTTCTGATCTTCTCCATTCTTGCAGGTTAAGGGGTTGTGTTAGAATTATCCTTCTCTTGTAACCTGCACGCATATTCTCAAGATCAGGTAGAGATAAGCACCCAACCTCAGGTTGGGTGTATAGCTAGGGTTAACCCTAAAGTTGGGTTGAGACCTGTTTTGTGATGCTATCATTTGCATTCACGTCTGTCTGCCTCCCATCATATGTTCGTGCGTTGCATGCATGGTGTGAGCGTGTGCAAGAATTTGTGTTTTGTGTGGTTTGAATTTTCTGAGTGTGTGTGAATGTTATTTGGCTTGAGCAGATATCTGAAGTGATTCCTCTGCTTAAGAGCTTTCCGACGAACCAGGTATCACTTCAATCGGAGCACGAACAAGAAAGTTACGAACGTTGAAGTTCGCATGCTTTTCATATTTGGTTGTGGTGACTATGGGAAGTTGTGGGGTTGACTCCATATGGGGTACAGACTTTTGGGGGTTGGGAAATTCGTCCCATCACTGTAGATGCAGCCAAATGGTTGGGAGAAACCAAACCAGGTTGGCAAGTGTGGCCAAGTTGGGTTGAGGTGGATTGTGGAGGTTGGGATAGTGACAAAGGTCAAAGCTGGGTTGCCTATGGGGAAGGGAATTGTGTGGCATGGGGTTTTCTTGGTTGGAGACTCTCTTGTGACCTTCCCTCTCATCCTCCTCATCCCTTCCACCTGGTTTATTGCTACTCTAACTCTCTTGTGTAGTAATTGTGAACTTGTGAGACTATTGTGATTGAGTTAAGATTCTATGGCAGCATACCCCCTAGTGCGCCGAAAATGATAACTCACAAAATACTTCACCTTTTCGTATGATTTGACTTGGAAATTGTAGCCACGAAGTAGAGCTCCAACATATCTGAGTTTGGTGAAGTTTTGATCGTTAACTTTTCGTCGACGGCGTTTCTTGTGAGCGCGAGTTTTCTGTCCAGAATTCTAATCTTCGTAGACTCCGTCCTTAGTCTTTAAAAAGACCCAACCTTTGGCCCAAATTATTGGACCCCAAAGGTTGGGTTGGGAAAATTATTGGTCCCCCTTCAATACTGTTGACCCAACTCAAGAGTGGTCAACATTATTGGAGGCCCTCCAATAATTCCCAACCCAACTTATTGGTGGGCCTCCAGTAATGTTGGCTCCCACCTCTCTTCTCTTTCCAACTATGTAAACCCAAGACTCTCATAGTTGAATCATTCAATTTATCTTCAATCCTTGTCTTTCACATCAAGATGCAGGATGCTCGCCCTCCTGAACATATTTCACAGGAGACAAAAACACGCGTTCGCTGGCTGTAGACGAAGCTGGTATGGCAAGGTAGTCACAGGTCATTGCCTTGAGAACGGGCATGTCGCGCTTGTCACGGCAGTTTTCAAGAGAGGGAACATTATGCACTAGCCCCTCCAGCATGTACCTTTCGATCTCGTCCCCCCCCCCCCCGGCCCAACCACCCCTCCACCCTCCACGCTAGCGGCAACACGCGCAAGCAAGCTAGAGCGACATTAAAGTGCACCCCCTCGTCCTCCTCCTCCCCCCCCCCCCCATCTACAGCCACTGTGGGCGCCCTCTCAGCCACTGCAGGGACAGCCGGTGCTACACTAGCCGTTGCCAACCTCTGCGACATGTGGTATGACTCCCAGCGCGAGCGCACCAAGCACAACACCTCCGCCTGTGGCACCTGCGCAACTATAGGCACACTGTCCATTGCGCAGTACGCCAGCTTCAACCCAAGGTCAAGGAAGGTGGCGACTATCAGCTTGTCAGTGCTTCTATTGTAGTACTTCTACACGTTGGGTAGGGCTGCCTGAACGAGCTCACGAAGGAGGGCTGAGGGGGAGTTTGCAGCATTAGTCAAAATCCTCTCCAGTGAGTCAAGCAGTAGGTTGTAGTATGGCACAATGGTTGTCACAGTGGGGTACGCACTCCCTTTAGCCGCCTTGGTGATGGTGTTAAAGGGCGCTAGGAACCCCTTCAATGCCAGCAGTGCCGCCCCATGATCATCAGTTATCTGAAGAGCAGCGTACTTCTTCTCTTCCTTCATCGTTCCCTGTTGTTAAGGTATAGAGGATGGAGAAAGGGTGGGGGGGGGGGGTTCCTGGTGCTGGCGGAGCAGTAAAGAAGAACATGTATGGACGTCGACATCCTTGCACGTAATTTGGGTGTGAACGGGGCGGGGCAAAACACCTAAGATCACAACCGACACTAACCTGCTCGTTTGCGAAATGCGCGCTCAATGGCCGACGAAGATGAAGAGCCCGTGCCACGATGGCATAGGTGGACCCCCAGCGGACCTCGCAATCTAGCACCAGCTTAAGGTCTCGCAAGGAAGGATACGATTCCTTCAGCTCCTTCTTGCATCGCGCCATGCGCTTAGGCGAGAGGCCAACGAATGTGGCCATGTCGCGTATGCGCTGCAGGGCCTCCTTCACCGTCTCCACCCCTAGCGCTTTCCGAAATGCAAGGTTCAGGATATGCGCCATGCACCTGTTTGGCAACATTGAAGAGACACACAGTCGCATGACGTCCTGCACATACTCAAGACCGTGCAAAGGCTGGATACACATTCTCATACCCATGCACATACCATACACATTCGCATGCAGCAAGCGTCATGCATATGCCCATGCCCATGCATGCACAATACATACACATGCACATGCTCGTTCACAATTTCCCTAACAACATGTCCATGCTAATTAGTGGTAAGCGGTCATCGTCATTAGACAGCTCCTTGATGGCTGTTTCATTGTTTGAGGCGTTGTCGGTCGTGATACCATGACAACGCCCCACCAATTCACATGCTCGAACCACCTCCTCAAACCGCTTCGCGATGTCCGTCCCTTTCTGACCCTCCGACATCTCCCCGAAATGAAGGGTGGCCTGTCAAAGTTGCAAGTCCCATGGTATCCAGTGCGCGGTCATGACCATATAACTGCGCCGTGCCACTGACGACTGTTTGAAACAAGAAGTGATTGAACTAGAAACATGGGTGGTACAAGTAGGAAACCCCAGAGCATTGTACCCCCTAAAGGCTAACCCACTGTAGCCTACACAGCAATAACATATATAATGTTTGACACACCCCCATAGGCTAAGTGGGGGAGAGCAAGGGGTCACAAGACCAATCAAGAAAGACAAGGCAAGCTCAGGGTGGATCACAACGTCACCACACACTATGAGCACAAGCAGAGGGCCACAAGGCCAGTTCACATGCAGAGGCATATATGCAGCAAAAATTAACACAGTGATCTCGATCTAGCAAAGCAAGCATGCAGGTATATGTATATATACAGATCACAGTACAGGCAAAGCCTACAGCAAGTGAGGCAAGGTGGGCACAAGCCCTAGCAAAGTGCAGAAGTGCTGATGATCACCAGACTGAAATGCCTTGGTGAATATATCAGCAGTGTTGGCCTGAGTGGCCACGTAACGCAGACAAAGCTGACCACGCTGCTGCAACTCTCAAGCCAGGAAGTAACGTAGAGCAATGTGCTTTGTTCTGTGGTTCGGTCTGTGCTCCTCACACAAGGCAATGGCAGCCTTGTTGTCGACGTACGGCGCTGGAGGAGAACGAGGCCACTCTCCCGAGTCGGTCAGCAGGTAGGTGAGCCAGCGCAACTCCTTTGCAGCCATCGCGGTGGCGTAGATATCAGCCTCACAACTAGAGCTGAGAACTGAAGACGAGCGAGTAGAACGCCAAGAAACTGAACCAGAGCCAAGGCTGAAGGTGTAACCCAGTGTCGACCGCTGAGTAGCCTGGTCGTCAACCCAAGAAGCGTCTGAGTGCCCAGCGAGAACAAATGAGCTCCTCCCTCCAAGCACTAGCCCCATGCCTGATGTACTGCACAAGTAGCGCAGTACCCTCTTATCAGCAGCCAAGTGTTCAGGTCGGTGCCGACCAGGAGCCACGTAGCGAGCCAGGAGACCAAGAGGGTACGCGAGGTCAGGTCGAGTGCAAGTCATCAGGTACATGAGGCAGCCAACTAGCTCTGGGTCAGGACCACTTGGCTTTATGGACTCGTCCGAAGGTCGAGCTGAGAGCGAGTGACCTGTAGCCAGAGGAGTGGCCTGTGCTGAGGACCAGGTGAAGCCGAAGCACTGAAGGACCTGCTGCACCATTTGTGACTGAGTCAGTGTAACGGTGCGGCGTGCTCTGTCCCGGGTGATCTGCAAGCCAAGATTGCTTGTCAGTTCACCCAGGTCTGTGCACGTGTGTCTCTTCTGCAGCTCCGACTTCACCAAGGCGAGAGCCATAGTGTCAGCAGTGGCAAAGACCAAGTCGTCTACGTACACGAGGATGTAGAACGGCGACAACGAAGTGTCGGTGTGTAGAAATAGCGACGGGTCAGCAGTAGAAGGCGCGAACCCAAGAGCCGCAAGTGTAGTTCTCAGTGTGTCGTGCCACTCACATGGCGCCAGGCGGAGACCGTAGACCGGCCGCCGGAGGCTCCACTGGGTAGCAAGAGGAAACGACCCACTGAAGCCAGGAGGGCGGCGCAGCCAGATCTCCTCATGCAGGCTGCCCTGCAAGAAAGCTGTGCTGAAGTCAAGAGAGTGAAGCTCGCAGTCACGCTGAGCGGCAACGTGCAGCAGCACCCGTACAGTGGTCATCTTCGAGGTGGGGGAGAAGATCTGAAAGGAGTCTACTCCCTCTCGCTCACTGAAGCCTCGAGCAACATAACGAGCCTTGAAGACAGGCGGAGAACCTGGCGGCCACTTCACCCTGAAGATCCACATGCCACTGATGATGTTCGCCCCAGGAGGGGGAACCTCATCGACATAAGTGCCAGTGGAATTCCAGGATGCCATCTCTGCGTCCATGGCTGTCTGCCACTGAGAGGAGTACTCACCCGCGATTGCCTCAGCGTAAGAGCGCGGGGTCGGGATGTCTGGAGCATCCGGGTCTCCATCAGGTGCAATCAGCATGGAGACGAGATGAGGTACAGCAGCGGCAAAGCACTCAAAGTCCTCCTGCCTGTCCTGAAGGACGTCCTTGCCAAGAGCACACTCACCCCCGATGGACGGAGGACAGCAGACTTAGACTCAGCAACAAGACTCGTAGCGTAGTCTATACAAGAGTGAGCAGCAAAGTCGACAAGCTCAGCAAATAAGGCAGGCGCAGCAGTGGACTCAAAGGAAGGGTCAGTGACAACTGTGGCGAGCAGACGCGGGACAGTAGGACTAGTAGCACGAAGAGAGTCAGACTCTGGATCAGCAACGACAGGAAGAGAAGAGGCAAGAGGAGTCGGCAGAGGGACACGCTGGGGAGCAGTGGAAGGACGCAGAGTCATATAGTGAGTGCCAGGGACAGGAGGAGGACGCTGACGCGGAACACGGTGACTCTGGACGAGACTCAGGCAACGCAGGACGAGACTCAGGCTCACGACGCTCCGTAAGACCTCTAGTCGGCCCAGCGTAAGGAGAAGGACCAGGCGGAATCGTGACCGCGACTAGACAGGCGGAGGACACTCTAAAGAGGGAGCGGGACAAGGAGGAGGCGGCTGACCAAGAACCTGCTGAAGGAGCGGAATAAAGTATGGCCGCGGCCGTGAAGCACCCCCAGATTCAGCAGAGACAGCGCCAGAACCCCCTGCAGCGGCTCCACCTCCTGTAGCACCACCAACAGCTCCAGTAGTGCCAACTCCAGGACCCCCAATAGCACCAGCTCCAGCTGCACCGTCGGCTCCAGCACCTGCAGGAGGACGAGTGTCAGCACCTCCAGCTCCAGCCCCTGCAGCACCACCAGCCCCAGTACCAGTAGCACCACCAGCAGGACTAGTACCCGCAGCACCTCCAGCAGCTCCAGTAGCACCGCCAACAGGACTAGCACCAGCAGCACCTCCAGTAGCTCCAGTACCTCGAGCAGTACCAGCAGCACCTCCAGCAGGACCAGCACCAGCAGCACCTCCAGCAGCTCCAGTACCTCCTGCAGCACCAGCAGCACCTCCAGCAGCTCCATGACCTCCAGTATCAGCAGGGCCTCCAGCAAGCGGCACCTCAAAACTAGGAGCTCCACTCCGGAGGCTGCACCGGCGAGCGTACCACTCACGTAGCCGCTGAGGGGAGGGAGGCTCCGGCCGCGACACAGTACCCGCAGCACCACCAGCCCCAACTCCGGCAGAACCCCCAGCTCCAGTAACCCCACGCTGGAGGCTGTAGCCCTGAGAGTACCACTCACGCAGCTGCTGTGAAGAGGGAGCTCCACCAGGCTCAGCACCCCAAGTCTCAGCACCCGCAGGTTCAGCACCCCCAGGCTACGCACCCTCAGTCTCAGCACCCCCAAGCTCAGCACCCCCAGTCTCAATACCCCAAGGCTCAGCACCCGCAGTCTCAGCACCTCCAGGCTCAGCACCCGCAATCTCAGCACCCCCAGTCTCAGCACCCCCAGGCTCAATACCCCCAGCCTCAGCAACCCCAGGCTCAGTACCCCGCTCAAGACCAGAGTCAACAGCTACCTCGACAGGCTCGACTGGGTCTACCTGGGAAACACCTGGGGGAGCAGGACCCTAGGGAGGGAGGGGGTCTACCAAAGGGGCACTTGGGGTGAGGAAGAGAGGCGGGGGAGGGAGCGGAGCAGTGCGGTAGGTGAACAGATGGTAAAAGGGTACCGACTCGTCAAAAGTGACGTCCCAAGAGGGGAAGACATGGCGCGAGGTGGGGTGGTAAAACTGCCAACCAGGTGCGCCGGGGACAAAGCCAAGGAGACACAGGGCACAGCACGGGCGGAGAGCTTGTCCGCAGTGGTATCGCAGACAAAGGCACGAGCAGCCAAGACCCGGAAACGCGACGCATCGCCAACCTGCCCCGTCCACAGCAGTCTGGGCAAGGTCTCTGGAGCAGAGACACGGGGCCAGAGGTTGAGCTGATGCGTGGCGTACCGGACTGCAAACGGCCACAGGAAATGGGGGGCAGCCGCATGGATCAAGGAGGTACGAGCGATCTCCGTGACTAAGCCAATGCAGCGCTCAGCAACCCCATTCTGCTGTGGAGAGGTCGGAAGCGTGAACGACTGGGTGATGCCGTGCTCCGCACAGTAAGTTGCCAAGAGGTCAGAGGAAAACTCACCACCCCTGTCAGAGTGCAGACGCAGGACGAGAAAGTCCGACTGGAACCGCTCGCGGAGCTGGAGACGAGCAGCGTGGATCCAAGGGATCAAAATATCAGGGACCTCACCCTTGGTACGCAAGGGGAAGTCCGTGGTGTAGCGCGTGTAGTCGTCGACAACCAGCAGGAAGTACCGCTCGTGGCCCTGTCCACGGACGCGGGCTGGGCCCCACACGTCCAGGTGGAGGGTCTGCAGAGGAGCCTCTATGGGAGGGAACGAGGAGGAGTGAGGGGCGGCGCGCTGCCGCCCCTCAACACAGGGAAGACAGGGAGGAGCAGGCGAGGGTGGGAGGGAAGGGAGAACCCTGGGAAGACCAGAGACCAGGTATCGGGAGTGCATGCCACGAAGACGCTGCACTGACGGGTGACCAAGGCGGTGGTGCCACAGGACAGTCTGGTGGGACAGGGAGCGACACGAGCAGGGGGCCGACAGCTGACCTGACGCAGACGCAGCTACCTGAGGGGACTCAGTGGTCAGTGTGTACAAGTCCGACCCCGGCTGCCTACAGAAGGTAGCCAGGTGGCGACCCGTCCGAGCACACATACAGTGGGTCACACGCTCGTAGGCAGGGGTGAACTAGTGAACACCCCTGTCCTGTAGAGCAGAGCCTGCCACCAAGTTCGTAGAGAACGAGGGGAGGTAAAGACCTGACAGAGTGCCGGACGGGACCGCAGGACAAGGGAGGACAGTGGAGGAGGTCGCAATGACTGGGCCCCCAGAGGGGTCAGCAAGGGAGACAGCATCTGGCCGAGCTAGCTGCTCAAGGGCAGTGCGGTCACGGAAGAAACAGCGGGAAGCACCCGAGTCCAGTGTGAAAGTGTGCAGTGCCTCAGTAGACGCAGGACCAGCAAGCACAAACGCACGAGCACCTGGGGGAGCAGACTCACTAGCACCAAGGGCAGCAGCCTCACCAGGACGTAGGGCAGCAGACGCACTAGCACCTAGGGCAGCTGTCTCACTGGTCCCAATGCCCGGGTCAAGGGTACACTCAGGTAACAGTCACCCTCAACACTAATAGTCAATGCATACATGGCACCAAAGATAGCATCAAATTCAAGAGCAAAGATCTCAATGTTCTTCCTAAGCAGATCAGCCCAGCGGGGCAGCTCAGCGGCGTTAGGAAACTGCTCATGCCAGGCATCGTCGAGACAAAAGGAGCAGCGCCGCGCCGTGTGGAACCTCCCACAGGTCTGGCCAGTGCGGTCACCTGTGCGGATGACGTACGGGCAGGTACCTCCACCCCCAGACCCCCCACGCTGAGAGTACCACTCACGGAGCTGCTGGGGCGAGGGAGTCTTGTCGGGACGCTGCTGCTGCTGCCTCTGGCCACCGCCGAACCCCCCACGCTGCACCGCTCCACCGCGCCCGCCACCAGCTCCACCGCCGCCACCACCGCCACCACCACCCCCACCACCCCCACCACCCCCACCACCGCCGCCGCCACCACCTCCAACCCCGCCACTGACCCCCCCACCACGAGTGCCACTCCCACCTCCGCCACCACCCCCCCCCCCCCCCCCCCCCCCCACCCTCTCCACCGCCGCCGCCCCCACCGCCACCTCCGCCACCCCTGCCCCCCTTGCCCTTGCCGCCCTTGCGCCTCCCACTAGGAGCAGATGCAGCCCCGACCCCCTCAGTACAGAGGTAGTCGACAGCAGCAGCAGATGCAATGGAGGGGAGGAGGGGGGAGGGGAAGCACCCCTCAAAGAAGGGAGAGCGGGGGTCGCCACGAGAGGCACCTACAGCTACAATGCTCTTCTCAGCTGCTAGGAGTTCCTTCTCGAGTAGGTCAACAATGAGGTCAATGGGGGAGAGGGCAAGAAAGTGGTCCCTGACAGTGCGAAGGGAGTCAAGGAGGCGGGTGACTAGGTGGTACAGTGTGAGGTACATCGGGGGAGGGTTCTTGGCAAGGAAATCGGGGGGGGGGGGGGGGGGGGGGGGGCGCGGCACGGTAGCGGAGGTCACTGGTACAGAGGTGAGTGATGAGGTCAGCTACAATGGCAAAGGCAGACAGATCGGGGAAGAGGTAGGGCAGTGAGAGACGGCCTATCGCAGCAGTGGCAGGGGAGGAGTAGCGCGCAACTACCGCATTGTACAGCTCCTTACCGGTCTTATGCTGGCCGAAGTGCTCGCGCTCATCTAACGACAGGTGGCTGCGAACGGCTAGGCGAGCATGGGCGTCACGAGTCTGCCACTGTGAGCGAGCAGTACTGTCAGCCGTAACAGCAGGTGCGGGAGCAGCGCCGGACGTGTGGTCATACAGGGAAACGTCATCCTTGGCAGTAATCTGGAGGAATAGGTGCAGGTCATCGAGCCAGACATCAAACTTAATCGGTCGGCCCTCAGCATCAAAAGTGAGAACAATAGGACTGGCCATAGTGGCAGTAGCAGTAGCACCAGTAGCAGGATCAGTAGCAGTAGTAGCAGTAGCAGGAAGAGCAGTAGTAGTAGCAGCAAGAACAGGAACAGCAAGTGCTGCAGGTGGGGCGGCGTGGCTCGGTCAGGGCGGCGCGGCTCGGGCGGCGCGACTCGGGCGGCGCGGCTCGGGCAGGTAGGGCGGCGCGATGGCGGGCCTATGCACGGTGCGCGGCAGCGCCTAGGGTGCAGCTGCGTGCAGGCCGCGGCGGGGTTTGTGCTGCAGCTAAGCGCGAGCTGCAGCTAAGTGCAAGCTGCAGCTAAGAGCGAGCTGCAGCAGCCGACGCGCGGTCACCACTGCGCGCGGGCTGCGACCTTCGGGCGGGCGGCGGTGGGTCGAGCGCCATCCTAGGGGCGAGCGGTCGGGCGTGGGCTGCAATCGTACGTGGGCGGCCTACGAAAGCAGGGGCAGCGGCCTACAGGCGGGGCTGCGTCGCGCTGGAAGGCCAGCCGGGCCGGTCGACGGGCGGCTAGCGGGCTGCTTGTGGGCGGCTCTAGTCGCGTGGGCGGCCTACAGTCGTCGCGCGCGCAATTTGGGCCGCGCGCGGGCTGCTAGTGGGCTGCTCGCGCTAGAAAAAGAGGCCGCGCGCGGGCAGCTAGCGAGCTGCGTACGGGCAGCGTGAGAGAGAGAGAGGCGCACGAGGGTGCACTAGGAGAGGGGTGCACGAGGGCGCTAAAAAAAAGGGGCGCACGAGGGCACCTATAGCGGAACGGTGGGCCCTTAAGTGGTCCTAGGTCTAGAACCGAAGCTCTTAATACCATGTTAGAAACAAGAAGTGATTGAACTAGAAACATGGGTTGTACAAGTAGGAAACCCTAGAGTATTGTACCCCCTAAAGGCTAACCCACTGTAGCCTACACAGCAACAATAGTACAAAGTCAACCCCCAAAGTCAACTACAACCTAACGCGGTAGTGCCAATGGCCGCTGCAGTGACAACGAGGACGAATGCGGGAAAGGAGGCGGCACCTGATACGTGACCGAGGGGAGAAGGGTAGCGCGGGACACATCCGGCAAGGCAGGACCAAGGGAGGACGGGTGTACCGGAGGAACGAGAGCAGGAGGAGGAAAGGGGACGAGGAAAAGGGGAGGAGGGGGAGCTGGGAGACCTCGACAGGGATACTGGGCGTAGTACGAGACGAACTCGTCAAATATAGCTCACAAGAGTCAAAGAACGGATGGGGGGTGCAAGGTTTGAGCTTTTCCGCAGAGGTGTCGAAGACACCGGAAAACCAAGGAAGGCACAGGGTAGGGCGCGAGCCGAGAGCTTGTCCGCAGAGGTGTCGCGGACAAGCGCAAGGCAGCCCCAGACACAAAACTTTGATGCAACACAAGGGGATCCTGTCCAAAGACTTGTAGGTGAAGGCTCTGGCCGCGTGACACTGTCAACGCTACAATAGTAGCTTAGGAACTAGGTTTAGTGTCGAAAAGGTTGTGCATGGGAGGATCGAGAATGAGGTGGCTCACTATGAGAAGAGTTACAAGTTATACCAAGCCAAAGGGTGCACCACCTAAAAGGAAACATATATGACTACACTATCAACAGGGTGTGTGGTTGGCCCCGTCCTCGCTTGGGCGGTGCCGACTTCGTAGTCGGGTGTGAGGGGTGCAGCCGACCTGCAGCAGTAGGCAAGCTGGTCGACGGGGTTCGTCGACGTGCAGGAGGGCCACTGAAAGGGCACCGACTTCGGGAGGGCGCTGAATTTGGGTGGTCGATCTGGCGAGGTCGACATCGCGGGCGTCGACTTGATGACGCCGACTTGGGGACGCCGAATTGGGAGGTCGGCTAACAGGTGTGCTGTTTGACCTGAAGATAGCCGACCAGGAGTGTCGTCGACCTGGGGCTGGTCGACCAAGGGTATGGTCGACCTGGTGAGGTCGACTGGAGGTGATCGTCGACTTGTGTAGCCGATGGCCACGTCGACTGGTTGACGTGGTTGCCCGGTCAACCAAGTTACCTGGGTGACAAGGTTCTGCGGAGGCACGTTATGGTCGCCCAGGTGATTCGTGGCAAGGCCGACCTCGGTGTGGTATCCCGAGGCCAACGTGGCTGATCAGGGTGCAGTCGTTAGCACGAGAATGATTTGGTGTGTGTGCTATGCAGGTGACGAGGCACAACACGCCAATCATCTGCGCGCACCTGCGAAGCGGGTGCACCGTTTGTGAGAATAAGCGAACAGGAATGAATGAACTAGAAGTGAAATGAGTACAAGTAGTAAACCCTAAAATTGTGTACCCCCTATAGGCTAACCCACTGTAGCCTACACAAGCATAACATATATAATGTTTGACACACCCCCATAGGCAAAGTGGGGGAGAACAAGGGGTCACAAGACCAGTCAAGCAAAGCAAAGCAAGCTCAGGGTGGATCACAAAGTCACCACACAGTCCGAGCACAAGAGCAGGGCCAGAGGCCAGTTCACATGCAGGAGTACAGACATATATATAAAACTAGACAAGCAAGAGTAGGTATATATATATGTCACAGTACAAGTAAAGTCAAGAGGAGAGCAAGTGAGGCAAGACAGGCACAAGACCCAGCTGGGTGCAAAAGCGCTGATGATCACAAGGCGCGAGTGCCTTGGTGAACACATCAGCAGTGTTGGCCTCAGAGGCCACGTACGCAAGTCGCAACTGACCACGCTGCTGCAGCTCACGAGCAAGGAAGTAGCGGAGAGCAATGTGCTTCATTCTGTGCTCCAAGCGCTGCTCTTGACACAAGGCCAGCATGGCCTTGTTGTCTACGTACAGCACTGGAGGAGAACGAGGCGGCTCTCCAAGGTCAGTCAGCAGGTAGGTGAGCCAGCGAAGCTCCTGTGCAGCCATGGCCCCGGCGTAGATCTCAGCCTCACAACTGGAGCCGAGAACTGAAGACGAGCGAGTAGACCGCCACGAGACAGAGCCGGAACCAAGGCTGAAGGTGTAACCCTGTGACGACCGCTGCGTAGCCTGGTCGTCAGCCCAAGAAGCGTCCGCGTGGCCTGTAAGGACCACTGGACTGCGCCCTCCAAGCACTAGCCCCATGCCCGACGTACTGCACAGGTAGCGCAATACCCTCTTCGCTGCAGCCATGTGCTCTGGTCGGTGTCTCCCAGGAGCAACATAGCGTGCAAGAATGCTCAGAGGGTATGCAAGGTCAGGTCGAGTGCAAGTCATCAGGTACATGAGGCAGCCAACAAGCTCTGCATACGGACCACTCGACTCTACGGACTCATCCGAAGGCAGAGCTGAGAGTGAGTGGCGAGTAGGCAGAGGAGTGGCCTGAGGCGAGGAGTACGAGAAGCCGAAGCGCTGAAGGACCTGCTGCACCATGTGTGACTGAGTCAAGGTAATGGTGCGGCGTGCTCTGTCCCGAGTGATCTGCAAGCCAAGGTAGCTGCGCAGTTCACCCAGGTCTGTGCACGTGTGTCTCTTCAGCAGTTCGGACTTCACGTAGGCGAGTCCAGCAGTGTCCGCTGTGGCAAAGACCAAGTCGTCGACGTACACGAGGATGTAGAACGGCGGCAGTGAAGTGTCGGTGCGCAGAAACAGCGACGGGTCAGCAGTAGAAGGAGCAAACCCAAGAGCCGCAAGCGTAGTCCTCAGTGTGTCGTGCCACTCACGCGGTGCCTGGCGGAGACCGTAGACTGGCCGTCGGAGGCTCCACTGGGTGCCAGGAGGGAAAGTCCCAGTGAAGCCAGGTGGGCGGCGCAGCCAGATCTCCTCGTGCAGGCTACCCTGCAGGAACGCAGTGCTGAAGTCGAGAGAGTGCAGCTAGTAGTCGCGCTGAGCGGCTATGTGCAGCAGCACCCGAAGAGTGGTCATCTTCGGGGTGGGAGAGAAGGTCTGAAAGTAGTCAACTCCCTGCCGCTGACTGAAGCCACGAGCAACGTACCGCGCCTTGAAGACAGGTGGAGAGCCCGGCGGCCGCTTCACCCTGAAGATCCACATGCCACTGACGATGTTCGCCCCAGGAGGGGGAACTGCGTCAACGTAGGTGCCTGTGGACTTCCAGGAAGCCATCTCTGCATCCATAGCTGCTTGCCACTGAGAGGAGTAGGGACCCTCTACGGCCTCCGCGTAAGAACGCGGAGTCGGGATGTCTAGTGCATCCGGGTCTCCCTCAGGGGCAAGCAGTACAGACGCGAGATGAGGTGAAGCAGCCGCTAGACACTGTAACTCCTCCTGTCTGTCCTCTAGGACGTCCGTGCCAAGAGCACACTCACCCCCGACGGACGGAGGACAGACAGACGCAGACTCAGCAACAAGACTAGCAGCGTAGTCGAGACGACAGCGAGCAGCAAAGTCAACGAGCTCAGCGACTAGAGCAGACGCAGCAGTGGACTCAAAAGAGGGGTCAGTGACAATAGTAGCAAGCAGACGCGTGACAGTAGGACTGGCAGCGCGAAGAGAGTCCGACTCAGGGTCGGCAAGCGCAGGAAGAGAGGACTCAGGAGGAGAAGGCAAAGGGGCACGCAGAGGAGCAGTGGACGGACGCAGAGACATCCGGTGCGTGCCAGGGACAGGAGGAGGACGCTGACGCGAACCGCGACCACTAGCGCGAGCAGCACGAACAGGCGACGCGGGACGAGACGCAGGCTCACGACGCTCAGCAAGACCTCCAGTAGGACCAGTGTAAGGAGAGGGAGCAGGCAGAGGAGAGGAAGGCTCCAACAGTGACTGCGACTGGACAGGCTGTGGACACTCTACCGAAGGAGAAAGACCAAGAACCTGCTGTAGGAGCGGAACGAAGTACGGCCGAGGCCGCGCGACAGCTCCAGACTCAGCAGGGACAGCACCAGCACCCTCAGCGACAGCACCAGCGCCACTAACACCTCCAGCGGCAGGACCTCTAGCAGCACCAGCAGCAGAACCACCGCCAGGACAGACAGCAGTAGTCTCAGCACCAACACCCTCAGCAGCTCCAGCTCCAGTAGGACCCGCAGGCCCAGCAGCTCCGCGACCGGTAGCACCAGCACCCTCGACGGTCGACGAAGCTCCAGCTCCAGCAGCACTCCTCCAGCGGCGAGCAAACCACTTGCGCAGCTCCTGTGGAGAGAGGGGCTCCCGGCGAAACGCAGCAGCAGGAGAAACCCCAGGCTCAGCAGCTCCAGACTCAGCACCCCCAGGCACAGCAGCTCCAGACGTAGCACCCCCAGGCTCAGCAGCTCCAGACTCAGCACCTCGAGGCTCAGCAGCTCCAGACTCAGCACCCCCAGACTCAGTAGCTCCAGCTCCAGTAGGACCCGCAGGCCCAGCAGCTCCGGGACCGGCAGCACCCTCAGCAGGCGAAGAAGCTCCAGCTCCAGCAGCACGCCTCCAGCGGCGAGCAAACCACTCGCGCAGCTCCTGTGGAGAGAGCGGCTCCCGCCGAGACGGAAGAACCGGAGAGCCCCCAGGTCCAGCAGGCGCAGGCTCCGCACCTCCAGGCCCAGCACCCCCAGGCTCAGCAGCTCCTGACGTAGCACCCTCCGGCTCAGCACCCCCCGGCTCAGCACCCCCAGACTCAGCACCCCCCGGCCTCGCACCCCCAGGCTCAGCACCCCCAGGCTCAGCACCCCCAGCAGCAGCACCCCCAGGCTCAGCACCCGCAGCAGGACCAGACTCAGCAGCAACCTCGACTGGCTCGACCGTGTCTACCTGGGACACACCTGAAGGGGCAGGAACCTGAGGGGGGAGGGGGTCTACCGGGGGGGGAACTGGTACCAAGAAGTCCGGTGGGGGGGGGAGGGAAGGAGTACGGTAGGGGAAGAGGCGGTAGAAGGGGACTGACTCGTCGAACGTGACGTCCTGGGAGGACAGAACACGACGAGAGGAGGGGTGGTAGAACTGCCACCCTGGAGCGTCAGGGGGGAAGCCAAGGAAGACACAGGGAGCAGCACGGGGGGACAGCTTGTCCGCAGACAAGTCGCGGACAAACGCCCGAGATCCCCAGACTCGGAACGCTGACGCATCGCCGACCTTCCCAGTCCACAGGAGGGCCGGGGAGGTACGGACCTTCCCCGGCCGGGAAACCCCGGGGTGAAGGTTGATCTGATGCGCCGCGTACCTCACCGCAAACGGCCACAGAAAATGGGGGGCAGCCGCATGCATCATGGACGTACGAGCGACATCCATGACCATGCCAATGCGGCGCTCAGCAATCCCATTTTGTTGTGGAGAGTCCGGAAGCGTAAAGGTCTGGCGGATCCCCTGTGCACGACAGTAGTCTCGCAGAAGGCGAGAGGAGAACTCCCCACCTCGGTCAGAGTGCAGACGCAGAACAGGAAAGTCCGAGCCGAAGCTCCTCCTGAGCTGGAGACGAGCCTCGCGGATCCAGTCGATCAGCACCTCAGTGACAGCACCCTTGCTGCGCAAGGGGAAGACTGAGGTGTAACGCGAGTAGTCGTCAACCACCAACAGGAAATAGCGCTCGTGACCCTGTCCACGGACGGGGGCCGGGCCCCACACGTCCATGTGAAGCGTCTGCAGAGGAGCCTCTGTCGGGGGAAACTGGGAGGAGTGAGGAGCAGCCCTGAGGCGCCCCTCGACACAGGGGACACAGGAAGGTCCTGGTCCCGAAGGAAGGGGAGGGAGAGACTGGGGAAGACCAGAGACAAGGACACGGGAAGCCATGCCCCGAAGACGGGGCAAGGAGGGGTGGCCTAGACGGTGGTGCCACAGAAGAGTCTCGTGAGACAGGAGGCGACACGAACAGGGGGCAGACTCAGGACCAGACCTGGACGCAGCAGCAAACACCTGACCCGACGCTGCTACCTGAGCGGACGCGGGGATAGGAGGAGACTCAGTGGTCAGGGTGTAGAGGCTCGACCCCGGCCGACGCGAGAACGTGGCCAGGTGCCGGCCTGTGCGTGCGTCTGTGCAGTGGGTCACCCGCTGACTCGCAGGAGTGAACTGGTGAACCCCCGCATCCTGTAGGTCTGCACCACTCACCAAGTTCGTCGAGAACGAGGGGAGGTACAGGCCAGACAGGGTGCCCGAGGGGGCAGCCGGACACGGGAGGACAGTGGAGAAGTGAGCGAGGACAGGACCCCCAGAGGGGTCAGCCAGGGAGACTGCAACCGGCCGACCAAGCGGCGTGAGTGTGGTGCGGTCCCGAAAGAAGGAGCGAGAAGCCCCAGAGTCAAGTGTAAAGGTGAGGGAGGCCGAAGCCAACGCGGTACCTGAGAGCGCAGCCTCACCCGCACCTAAGGAAGCAGACTCACTAGCACCTAGAGCAGCAGCCGCACCTGTACCTGGAGCAGGAGACTCACTAGCACCCAGAGCAGCAGCCTCACCAGTAGATAGAGCAGCAGGTCCTATACCTGGGTCAGGCGGGACGCACAGGTGACCGGCACGGTCAGCACTAGTAGGCAATGCATACATGGCAGTGAGAATAGCATCATAGTCAAGAGCATATATATCTACCCTCTCCCTAAGCAACTCCACCCAGTCGGGAGGCTCAGCCTCGTCGCCAAACACAGTACGCCAGGCGTCGCTCAGACGGGCGAAGCAGCGGGACGGTGTATGACTACGTGTCCCACAAGGCTGACCAGTCCGAGTACCAGTGCGAATCACGTAAGAGCAGCGAACAGCACTGAGAGACCCTCCACTCTGAGCGTACCACTCACGAAGCTGGCGAGGCGTGAGAGACACGCGAGAGGGTCGCGGGAGCTGCATCTGGCCGCCACCACGAGTAGAAGCAGCAGAACTAGCAGCAGGAAGGCAGGCAGCCAGGCAAGCCAAAAGGCAGGCAGGCAGGCAAGCAGGCGACGCGCAGCGTGCTAGCAGGGCAAGAGCTCACCAGTGGTGGGAAGAGTAGGCTCGGCGACTCAGCGGCTCGGCAGCTCGGCGGCTCGGCGGCTCGGGCGACTCGGGCGGCTCGGCGGCAAGGCGGCTCGGCAGCAACTGCAGCTCAGCAGCTCGGTGACTCGGCGGCTCGGCGGCAGGGCGGCTCGGCAGCAACTGCAGCTCAGCAGCTCAGCGACCCGGCGGCACGGCGGCAGGGCGGCTCGGCTGCTGGGCGGCTCGGGTGCAGGGCGGCTCGGCGGTGGGGCGGCTCGGCTGCTGCAGGTGAGCGGCTCGGCTGCTGCAGTGGGAGATGAAGGAGGAGGAGAAGCAGGGGAGGCCACACACCTGCCACCCCTCCGCAAGCGGCCCCCTCAGGTCGCCACGACAGACGACGGGAAAAGGGGGGGGGGGGGGGGGGGGGGGGGGGGGGCCGGTAGGTGCAGCGGCGGGGCCAGCAGGTGCAGTTGCGGGGCCGGTAGAAGGGGACGGCGGGGCCGTCAGGAGGGGACGGAGGGGCCGTCAGGAAGGGACGGCGGGGCCGTCAGGAAGGGACGGCGGGGCCGTCACGAAGGGACGGCAGGGCCGTCAGGAGGCGACCGGGCCGCGACGGGGCGGCTGGGCCGGGATGGGGCGGGGCCGCGACTGGGTGGGGCCGCGACGGGGGCAGGCGGCGGGGCCGCGTTAGGGCCTGGGCGGGGCCGCGACAGAGCCGTCGGAGGGGCCGCGTGAAAGCCGGGGCGGGGCCGCGTAGAAGCCGGGGCGGGGCCGCGCGAGAGCAGGCGGCGGGGCCGTGAAGGAGCCGGGGCGGGGCCGCGTGAGAGCAGGCGGCGGGGCCGCGTAAGGGCCTGGGCGGGGCCGCGACAAAGCCGTCGGCGGGGCCGCGTGAAAGCCGGGGCGGGGCCGCGTAGAAGCCGGGGCGGGGCCGCGCGAGAGCAGGCGGCGTGGCCGCGTAAGGGCCGGCGGCGGGGCCCCGTCAGAGAGGGCGGCGGGGCCGCGTCAGTGAAGGCGGCGGGGCCGCAGGGGAAATGGCGACCCGAAGGGTCGCTAAAAAAAAAATCGCGCCTCGGGGGGCGCTTCGGTGGGCCCAAAAAACGGTCCGTAGAAGGACCCGCTCTATACCATGTGAGAATAAGCGAACAGGAATGAATGAACTAGAAGTGAAATGAGTACAAGTAGTAAACCCTAAAATTGTGTACCCCCTATAGGCTAACCCACTGTAGCCTACACAAGCATAACATATATAATGTTTGACACCGTTGTCATGTGGGTGCAAAGCTGTGCAGCCTCCTTGCTGCAGCATTGTCACGCCATCAACTTGCAGCGTTGGCGAGCCGCGACGCTGCACCGCTGGAGCGCGGTCGACCTTGTCGTGCTGGAACGCGGTCGACCGTGCTGCGCTGGCAATTGGCCGACTTGCATGCTAGCTCTGATGTAGTCAATCTTGCCAACTTTGTTGCCATCATTCTGAATCATTGTTCTAAACTTCTGCTAGTGAAACTCTTACGGTTTTACCCCATGAATGCATAAGTGCTAGAGAACGACTAAGGAACAAACGAGTGCAGAGATCACTCTTGCCCCGTGCCTAGCCCGTAGTCTGGTTCCCGTTAATTGAGTTATCTCTGCATGGTGCGGTAAGCGTGGACGGCACACGACTTACCTTTCAGTCGAGTCAATGTAGTGGTCACATACCTATTGTTTTTGTAGGCTAGCAGCTGTGCATTAATCACCACCATGGTTGGCGTAGGTGACGCTGGTGTTGCAAACACCATGGAGGCACGGTTGGAAGGCGCGAGGAGATGCCATGAGGCGAAGGAGTTTGGCAACCTCCCTTGGGTAGTCGTTGAGGCTGGCATCCGCACTGTGTGGGCGACGGAGCACCCTCCTTCTCGACCTGCATCTCCTCGACCGGTGAACACCGAGCGCGGCGTCGACGTGGGCGTCAACGCTGGTGATGACCAAGTCGGCAGCACTGCGGGAGGCACGTCGAGGCAGCGTGGTGTGATTCACACCGATGAAGTCGGCGACGTTCAGTCGCAAGGGGTGCGGTCGTCGGTGGCCGCAGGCTCCTCGCAGGGCGACGTCGGAGGACATCGAAGTGGTTTGGCACCGATGTTGGCGACCCACATGACTGCGGGAGGAATCGCGCCGAGCTACGGCTACTTCAAGTTTACGCCGGACAGGATCTCGTTTACCCCCCTGCTCTTTGGTCGACCGGACATACTCACCTGGAAGGAAGCTATTGAGCCCCAGCTGGAGATGGCCGGGCTGATCGGCTTCGCCCGTGGCACCGTGGCGACGCCGGAGGAGCACTACCCCAACTTGTGAGCGGAGTTTTGCGCCGTGCAGTTGCTGACCTTCACGGTCATCTTGCGGTGTTGCTCACCGGCCGTGCAGATCGCCTTGAAGTCGTGCAGGGAGTACCTCGACGCCGGCCACCGGGCATGGCATTTCATCGAGTCGACTTACCAAGTCACCGACGACTTGTTCATTGCCCAGCTTGAAGGGCAGCTGACGCATCTGCGTATGGGGGACCAGGAGACGGCGACCGACTACTGCAACTGAGCTCGACGGATTCTCGCCATCATAATGATGGCCGGCGCGCAATACTTGACGGCTTCATATGCCACACACGTCATGCAGGGACTCCCAAGCAGCTACAGCTTACTAAAGCGGCTGTCGATGGCGCCGAGCACGTGGGCGACACTCAACGAGGACACCTTGACCTCGTACATCTTGCACGATCAGGTGATGCAAGAGGCTGAGCGGTCCCAGGAGCTGCTAGCGCAGGTAAACTACGTTGCCCTGGCGAAACAAGGAGGTCGACCGGGGCAGCGTGGGCAGTCTGGCGGCGGTGGTAGCAACGGGTGGAATTCGGCGAAGGACGCCGACAAGCAGAATTCGGCCGCAGGTGGAGGTTGAGGAGGAGGAAGTCGGTGTCGGGAGTGCTGGCTGTGCGGCAATCCCGATCACCTCTCCTTCGAGTGCCACGATCGCAGCAACTCCGACGATGACGACGCCAAGGGATGCCGCGGGAGGTCTGGCACCCGTCGTCCCCATCAAGGAGGAAACAAACCACGCAAGGAGAAGCAGTCGACCTCGACGAAGGACACCGACTCCTCTGCTAGCGGAAAAGGGTGAGACGAGGCGGCATCATGCTCGCTGGTCGGCGTCGTGGAGCCGACCCTCTCGCTGGCGCTAGAGGCTAGCGAGGCATTCCAGGCGATGGCGGCAGTTGTGCAGGCAAACCGGTCAGTGGTCCTGCTCTACAGCGGCTGCTCCCACCACTTGATGGGGATGAAGGAGGTCTTCGTCGACTTGCAGCCGAGCGGCGACGTTAAGTACGTGTGCGGCTTCAATGGAGCGCTGCAGTACGTCCAGGGCCGGGGCACGGTCGCCTTACTAGGGGAGGCTAGGAAGCAGGTGTTGATCCCCGACATGCTCTACGTACCGGGCATGCATGTGAACCTGCTGACAGCTGGCCAGCTGAAGGAGGACGGTGTGAAGCTGAAGGAGGATGGCGACGGGATGATGCTCGTCACGGTGGCGGGAGACATCCTTGGTCGGGCATCCTATACCGGCCGTGTCCTCTGCACTGACCTACGCCCCTGCTCGGCGAAGTCGACGACATCCTCGACGGAGGTAGTGTCCATGCGAGCGATAGTCTCGGCAACGAAGGTAACGCCGGACAGGCTGCACGCCAGACTCGCCCACGTTGGCATGGACACCATTTGGAGCTCGGCGAAGCACGAGGTCGCCACTGGGCTGGACCTCAAGTCGGCGTTTGGCGCCGAATCGCCGTGTGTTTCGTGTATCGGCGGGAAGCTGGCCGTCATGCACATCGACCTGTGCGGGCCTTTCCGAGTGACGGCCAAGGACGGTAGCCTGCACTTCTTGCTGCCGAAGTACCGCAAGACCCACTACGTGCTGGTAAGGCCGGTCCCCAAGAAGTCCAACGTGTTGCAAGAGTTCGTGAAGTGGCTGGCGGTGGTTGAGAGGCAGACGAAGAAGTCAGTGCAGATGCTACGCTTTGACCAGGGAGGGGAGTTCCTTGGGAAGGAGTTCATCGCCTTCGTGAATGGCAAGGGTATCGTCCACGACCTGACCTGCCCGTACACACCGCAGCAGAACGGCATGGCGGAGCGGGAGATGCGCACGGTGGTGGAGTCGGTGAGAACGATGCTTCTGCACATAGGCGTGCAGCACCACTGTTGGCAGCTCGCTCTGCGGCAGGCCGTCTAGGTTCACAACTGCCTCGAGAGGTCGGCGTTGCCGCCAGGGACGACGTCGTTTCAGCTGCTCACCGGGACGAAGCCTGACTTGTCTATGGCACGGGTGTGGGGCTGCATGGCGCAGTTCTTGGTCCCCGAGCAGCAACGTGGTGGTAAGCTGAAGCCGAAGGCTAGGTGGGGCCTTCACCTCGATGTGTCGGAGGCGAGCAAAGGCTGGGAGCTCCTCGACATCGCCGACAACCGGGTGGTCACCACGTCGGACGTGATGTTCTACGAGTCAATGTCCTTGGAGGTGTGGAAGTCGGTGCCCGGACCGGCGTCGAGGCAGACGCCGACCACTCCACCGATGAACACCTCGACGGCGACACTACCCCTGCTTGTCGCGGTTGGTGAGCCTGCTGCTGAGGACACCGAGGCTGTCCTCCTTCCCTTCCCCTCCCTTGCCCCTCCTGCCCCTCCCCTTGTGGCTGACCTTCGCGGGCTGACTCCGCAGTTGGCCTCCGGCGATGAGGGGAGCAGTGGGGCATCGCCTGTGGCGCCGGCTAAGAGCATCGCCGGTGGCCGACGTGACGTCCCGCAAGTCGACGTGTGAATGAAGTCGACGCTGGCAGGGGAGGAGTAGGCCGAGGAAGTACAGCAGACGGGGGTGAAGTCGGAAACGGGGCAGCAACAAGGGAGCAGATGATAGGGGAGCATGCAGCAGTGAAGCTGACCAATGAGCAGTCGGCGAACGGGCAGTCGGCAGGGGAGCCGATCGCAGGGGAGAAGTCGGCCGGCATGAAGATCGTGGTGGAGCACGACGCTGAGGGCAGCAACGACAGTGGCGATGGAGGGGACACTGAGGAGTCTACCGATAGTAACGTGGTGGAAGTCCAAGGTGGACCGCGGCGTACAGGCCGACTTCGAAGGCCGCCTGACTTCTTTGTCCCCGCTGCCTTCACCACGATGTACGACGTGGACGACGATGACCTGGCGTACGACGACGCCGAGGACAATGAGGAGCTGCCGGAGCTTGATCCTAACATGCACGCCGACCCCGAGCACCGTTGGGACATCTTGACGATGACGGTGAAGGAGGCATTGGCAAGCTGGAAGGGCAAGGCGGTGAAGGCCGCCATGGAAGAAGAGATCCGCAGCCTCATTAGCATGGGGACGTGGGAGTTGGTCGAACGCCCACCTGGGTGAACATCATGAAGAACCGGTGGGTGCTGATGACGAAGTACCGCATCGACGACACAGTCGAGCACGAGAAGGCGAGGCTGGTCGTGAAGGGCTTCACGCAGGTGTATGGCACCATCTACGATGAGACGTACGCGCTGGTGGGCAGCTACGTCACACTGAGGATCTTCGTCAGCATCGTGGCCGTCCTCAACCTCAACCTGGTGCAGCTCGACTTGAAGATCCAGGCCGACACGGCGCTGGTTGGAAGAAGATCCAGGTCGACACGGCGATCTACTTCAAGGTCGGTGGCAATGGTGTAGCCTGTTGGGTGCTGGTCTACGTCAACGACCTGCTCGCCGCTAGCACCATCATTGAAATATTGAAGAAGCTGAAGGAGCTACTGGAGGCCGCCTTCGAGCTCGGCGAGATCTCACCGGTGCAGAAGTACCTCGGGCTGGAGATCGTGCGCAACATGCCGGCGAGGAAGCTGTGGCTGCACCAGCAGGGCTACGCCGACAAGCTGCGTAGGTGGTTCCTCGTCGAAGAGCAGACCGCGCGTACTCCAAAGATGCCGGTCTCGGTCGACTCCTACGCCGAGCTGACGTTCGATGACGAGGAGGCACAGGATCGTCACGAGGAGGAATACCGGCAGAAGGTCGGCTCGCTGCAATTCGCAGCGACGACGATGAGGCCAGATATCGCCTTCGCTACAGCAAGCTGGGGAGTGGCCTCACGGTGAAGAGCGACCAGCATTGGCGCGAGGTCGACCGCTGCCTCGCCTACCTCGCCAACACACGCGACACCGCCTTGAAGTTCGGCAGTGGACCTGAGATGCTGGAGTTGGTCGGCTACGTGGACGCTTACAACACAGGCAACAAGCACATCTTGACGAGCACAGGAGGGTACATTTTCGTCTACGAATGGGTTGCAGTCTTCTGGTCAAACCAGCGCATCAAGTGCGCAACGTTGTCGTCGAGTCGGAGTACGTGGCAGCCACCGAAGCCGGCAAGGAGGGACGTCGCCTTCGCTTCCTTCTTGCAGAGTTCCGGCAGCTGGGCGTCGGGACGCCGACGGTCCTTCGAGTGGACAACAAGTCGCCCATCACGATCGCCGAGGGCATGGGGTTCACGTGCAACCTCAAGCACATGGAGCGGCGACAAGCCTGGCTGCAGGACATGGTGAAGCACGGGAGGTTTTTGCTGAAGTACATCCCGATTACCGAGCAGTCGGCCGACTTCTTGACGAAGGCGCTGCATTGGGATCACACTTACATTTCTTGTGCATAGGAGAACTACAATATGTACGGACACTTCCACTGGGGCACTTTTTGCGACATTCATTAGGGAGCCTCACTTGGGTCTCTTTGTTCTGCACACTGCTCCCGCCCAGGTAGCAGTGTCTGATCATGTCGCTGCGCCGTACTGCGGTCGGTCTCTCACACAAGTGACAGTCCTGTGGCACTATCGTCTTGGTCCCCTGTCCGCTCCACACCTCCGTAGTATATCTAGCCAGCATCTTGTCTCCGATCTCCCACGCGTGTTTGCGTCACTCCCTCCTTCGCCTGCACCATTGTGCACCCCTTGCGTCGAGGGTAGGTTGCGCGCCACTCCTCATTCCTCCTCCCTTCACCCGGCCACCGCTCTTTCTCCCCACCTAGACGTCTGGGTCCCCGCCCCTTGCCTAGGCTACAGAGGGAGAGCCAGAGAGGGAGAGCTTCTTTTTGGTGGCCGTTGACGACTACTCCAGCTACACCACTGTGTTCCCCCTGGCGAAGAAGTCCGATGTGACTTCTACGCTCATCAGGTGGTTGCTAGCCACTGAGACCACTCGTGGCCGTCGTGTCAGTTACTCCGACCCTGGGGGTGAGTTTCGCTCTAGCATTTTTCGTGGATTCTGAAGCGAGCAGCGCATCACCGAGTCTTGGACGCTTCTGGAGTCCCCACAGCAGAATGGGGTTGTTGAGCGCCGCATAGGCTTGGTCATGAAGATCGCCCACACCTCCATCATCCACGCCCGCGCGCCCCATTTTCAGTGGCCCTAAGCGGTTCGCTACGATGCTCACCAGCTGAACCTCTCGCCTTGTGTCTCATGGCAAGGGGCTTCACCGAACAGTCTTTGGACCAAGTCCCCTGGTGTTGTGTCAAAGTTTCGTGTCTGGGGATGCCTTGCGCTTGTTCGGGACACCTCTGCGGACAAGCTCTCGGTCCGCGCCCTCCCCTGTGTCTTCCTTGGTTTCCCAGTGGGCTCCTTTGACTACACCTTTTACCATCCACCCCTCCACCACTGTCTTGTTGCGATCATGGGCCTTGTGCCCTTGCACAACAGTAACCAGCCACATGCATGGGCCTGTGGGGTCACACGCGCATGCCAGGACCCCACGCGCGGGTCTTGGCAGTCGCGTGATTTTTTACCAGCGCGAAACTGGTCAAAGGGCCCAATAAACGACTCAAGCCCCACCTCCTGGCACATCCGACTCACACAATGAGCAGTCATGAAAACGCATGAACAAAACGTGAACATCATGAACGAAACATAAGCATTCATGAACGAACATGTACGTACATGAACGAATATCAAAATACATGAACGCTCATGAAGCTTGCACGAACAGCATGCAAACACTCTTGACTAACATGCGAAGCCTCATGAACAAACATGAACATTTGAAATCCACGGACATTCATGAAACAACACAAACAAGACGAAAAAAATTCAAACAATCATTAAAACGCATAAATGTAACCTCACAGGGCCCACGATATCAGTGCAAAAGATCATGATTACCCTGATTTCAGGATATTTTTATATATTTGCCCTGTAATGTCAGGATGATGTTGCTTTCTACCCTGTTACTTCACGATAATGTCGAACGTGCATGTGTTCGTTCCCCCCCCATAATATGGTCCTGCCTTGGCACGAACGATCCTCTGCCACGTTGCACATTTATTTATCGCATGCACCGTGAGTTGCAATATTCTCTCGTTAGCACACTGCATTACCAATCAGGGTCTTGTAATTTGTTTTGCCGTGAGATATCAGGATAAGGCCTACAGGTACCCTAAAACTTCAGGATAGCCATATAGATATGCCATGAAAAATCAGGGCATTTTTTACCTTCTCAAGCGTTGCCCAGAGGCCTCAGCATGCCCTAAATCCTAGCACAGGCCCTGCAACCTCATACTGAAATGCACATAATCCATGAATTGCTAAGACGATCCATAAACCGCAAATCCCAAAATGAAAAGCACACAAATGTGCATTCCACACAACACAAATTGTCTTGGAACAAATACATTCGAATTTCACCTTGTTGGACAAATAGGCGACAGGTTGACGCACATATTATATTTTGCACCCAACAGTGCAGACCAGGCCCCCACAAATTAGGAAAATTACGCTAATTGGCCCTTGAAACATTTATTTTCAGGGTTTTTTTTTGCCCCTAGACTGATTTTTCAGTTAGGTTTCTTGTACCAACACTGAAATTTCAGTGTATGTTTGGCAGCGCTGATTTGAAACCACACCATCATATTGACAGATATTTGGGACCTAGAAGCTCTAAGCACACCTTTAATCACACTAGGTAGTCCCCATGGGGTCACCTCCAAGGGTCCTTGGGTGCCTGGTAAAACCAGCCCCAAACCAAGGGTCCGTGTTTGTAGAGGGATTTTCCTTAGTGTAAAAACGGTCGTGTGCACTAAGAGCATTCCCAAGCTCAATAGCGCAGCGTTGACGAACGATATGTGCGTGTGCAGAAAAGCTCCTCGCGTCAATACGTCGATAGAGCAATTTTCATTCACCAAAGGATTGATTACAACTTCGCACAAGCATGCAAATATAGTTCGCCTAACACACATGCAAAGGAAAATAGCAAACGGTTGATTAACTGCATTTCTAGGACTTCGCCTTGCTGTCTCGAAAAACGGTTGCCAAACTTCTGCTCCATTTGGCTTGATCCGAGTCCTTGAAATAACTGTCGTCAAGTTACATGTCTGCCAATTGCCCCTGTTGACTCCTCTCGCGAACATTCATGAACGCACAAGTAGAATCATGAACGCTCGTGTGGGAATTCCCGTTTTCCCACTGTTTAGAGTTGTAAAACGGATATTTCCGTTTTGTACCTGTAATTCGAACTGTTCTGTTAGGCGCGCTGCTTTCTCGCGAAAGTTCTATGTGCCACGTCACAAAAAGACATGCTCGAGATTCAGTTTTACAACTGAAATCTCGAGTGAATCCCGAGCACCCCTCGGGATCTCTCGGCACCTCTCGCAACCCACGCGCACCCCTGAGGGCGCGCCGTCCTGACGTGGGCAGGGCGATAATTATCGCCCTGTCTTGTAGCGATCGTGGGCCTTGCCACGCTTGCTACAGTTCGTAGGCACACGCGCGGGCACTGTGAGGCCACACGCGAAATCAGGACCCACGCGCGGTCCTGATTCTCTCGTGATTCTCGCTTGACCAGCGCGAGATATTTCGAGGGGCACAAAACACCCTCGCTCCCCTCATGAACACAAGAACCAAAACAGAAACAAACATGAATGAAACACAAACAGATGAGCAAACATGAACGCACATGAACTAACATGTAAACACATGAACGCTCATGAAGCTTGAGCGAACAGCACGCGAATTGACATGAACGCGCGAAGGCTCATGAACACACATGAAGACTTGGAACTTCACGCACATTCATGACGCAACACGAACAACACGAAACACACGCGAACAGTCATGAAAACGCATGAATGCAACCTCACACCAAAATCCACATAACTCATGAACCGCCAAGGCGATTCACAAACCGTAAGAGCCAAAATTAAAAGCACACAAATGCGCATTCCACACCACACAAAATACCTCAAAACAAATACCTTCAAATTTCACATCACTCGACGAATAGGCGACAGGTTGACGTGCAAAATACGTTTTGCACCCAACACATCAAACCTATTTCTGGTTGTGAAAATGCGTGGATTCTTGGGATTGGCAAAAAAACTCTCAAAACATTTCTGCCGTCAGCGCCAATCACGGGGAAAGGAATATTCATTGTACCTGGCTGTACTTGGCGTTGCACTTAACTTTCACGTGCTGCTGCGGAAGTTGTACCAACACTGATTGGAAAGTTCTTCATTATAACAATAACACTGAATTTTCAGGGTTTTTTTTGTTTTTTTTTTTGTTTTTTTTGTTTTGTTTGTTTGTTTGTTTGTTTGTTTGTTGTTGTTTTTTTTTTTTTTGTTTGTTTGTTTGTTTGTTTTGTTTTGTTTTTTTTTTTTTTTTTTTTTTTTTTTTTTTTTTTTTTTTAACGGACGCTGAGAAAAAGTGTTTTCCCAGGGATCAATACTCACAGAAAAGCGTGGCCCAAAACCAATCCGGGGGCCTGGTATAGACATGAATCACAAGGGAAAAAACATTTAGACATGGTGCAACGTACAAAGCAGATCAACACAACAACCACTAGTCACTTGTGCGCGATACTTTGTGAAAACACTAGGCGAGGGATGTGCTCGCGATGCAGGGTGAAGACTTATCTTTCCAGCATTCAACAAAGGTACGGTAAGTCTGAAGTACTCTGAAAAATCAAGGTTCCTAGGAAATCGTGTGAAATTTCAGACAATCAGACTAATATAGTCTGATCATATTAGCCCTCATATTCATTATGCATCAGATTAACACAATGCAGTACATCTTACGAACAGAGAAGACTATACCCAACAGAAATCATGGCACACAAATGAACTTGGACCCTACACTACCAACACACTTCTTCTCATTGTACACATAATATTTTGAGATTGCTCCATTTGCAGCTCCACCATAGAAACTGTAAGCACCCGAGCATGTCAATGATGGTGACACTGGTTTTTGCCTGCCCTTCTTGCATATGCCAACAACGAATGGCCAATACTCTGCTCTTAGGCAAACCTGAAACGGTAGCATCACAACAAAGAAAGCAAAGATGTATTGAGAGAAAAAAAATAGCAAACACTCAAAGAACAAAGCAGGGCAAAAAGTTGGAAAAACACTCTCTGGTATATGAGAAATGACTCCTTGCCCCCTCACACATCAAATATACATTCGGTTCACCCACCAATTTTCAATCCATTTCCTTCCCATCTCTTGCAACCCCAACCCAATTCCCCTCCACCCCTCACCTGCACGCCAGTGTTGCTGCCAACAGCAGAGGCGGATACTGGGATGACACTCGAGCAGATGAGGCCGGGATTGTTGCGGTACAGCTCAGCCCAGCGTGTAGCGTTCTCCTTCCCAGCCCTCGATGGGTCATCCTCACTCCCCGCCACCTGCAGCAGCAGGCGCTCACACGTGTCCTGTGCTGTGAGCATGCCATATTGCAGGCACCGAGGCACAGTGTAGGCGAAGGTGGCGTTGCGCTCGATGCACAGAGAGCGGCCCGCCTTGAAGGGCTCAGAGCAGTTGAGGCCGGGATTGAGTGTGGTGAGGTTGCTAGTGGTGAGGAACAGCTGGGCGCTGATGGACCAGCATGTGTCGCCCTGGAGGGTGGAGCAACGGGAGAGAAGTCACAGGAGCCTGATGTGAATGGAGTGCAGCTTTACTACGTGACAGTCTTGCAGAGCTAAGCAAAGTGGAGTGGGGAATATAGAGGAATGATTGATGAGATTCCATACAACAAAGAAAATATAAAGGGCTAATTCTCACACTGAGCGTGTAGAAGAACGCAGTGCAGGGAACGAGGAGAGGACTTCCCAGCTGAAGCACCATGTTACGAGGCAATGCATGATTGCAGTCAATGCCCTGCAGTGAAGAACGCAGGAAATTTTTCAATCAACCATTCAGGGGATGGCATACCGTTTGCATGATGAGTCGGCAAAAAAATAGACAGAGAAAACTTAAGCTGTTAAGTGTAGGTGTAGCGACATTGATTTTCTAATGGACTTCATTTGACACGTTGAAGATTATATGATAAGGCGTAGAACTCTCTTCTGAAGAACAAACAACTTTGATCGATCACTAGCCATGCCTGTCTCTCCACTCTTGCATCCTTCCATCTCCACTGCTTACCACATTCTGCTGCGTGAATTCGGCAAGTGAGAGGCCCACAATAGGGAGAACATCAGAGCACCACCAGTTGCTTCCACTCACTACCACGGTGCTGGCTGTGACGTTGGCTGGAAAGGACGAATGTGAAAGCAGGGGAACACACCCAAAACAAACCTATTAGGTGTGTGTGCATAACATGGGTGGACAGTGGAAGTAGTTCGCAGGGGTGGAGACGATCCCAACATGTCATGCAAGAATAAGCGAAAGAAGCAGCGACCCTCCTGCAAACGAAGCCCAGGCAGCAGCACCTGGGTCGCAGGTGGGGAAGTTGTCAATGGTTGTGCTTGCAACGTAGTTGGGAGGACAGATGCAGGAGTAGGAGCCCTTGGCGTCGTTGATGCATGCGCCCACATAGCACGGGTTCTTCAAGTCAGACCCACACACATCCACTGCCAAGCGACACAAACACAATTGTGGAGCACAGCGTTAGGAGATATATGCGTTGGGAGCAATGGGAGAGTGAGGGGGTGGGGATTGGAGAGATAGAACTCCAAAAGGATGTAGACAGGGGCTTGCGTGAAAGAATATCTGAAGATCAAAGAAGCCCGTTGTTCTGAAAATGACCATTGTTCTGACAACGGACATGGATTCAAGTTATCATTTGAGAACCTGGATCGAACAACTTACAGTAAGCACATGTTTGGGAGCCATATCCGTTTGCAACCTGAACAAATGGCTGCTTAGACTCGTTGGGAATAGAACAGTCACACGAGTTGCTGTTGTTCCGTAGAATAGCCCGGCATGTGAACCGCCCACACGGGTTCATGCTGGGCTGCAGGTCACCATCGCCCTTGAAGCTCCTCTGGCCGCAAGGGTCCTTGGGGACTGGAGGGTGGTACAGACGAGAACGGGAGGAGTAGAAGCAGGTGCATATGCAGCTTCATTGGAATAGTTAGTGGGCAGGAATAGACAAGCCTTAGCAAAATGACAGATGTAAAATCTGGAAACAACTTACAATTTTGTGATTGACCACCTTACATTTGGGGACACCATTGGCTCACAGTCCATTCTCTCTGTTGACAATGCTTCTACCTCACTCTAATCCATAGCCAAAAACAAAAGCCATCCTCTAAACTAAACGTTGACTGAATGCTTCTTCTGTGTATTTCACCCTAACCCAAATATAGTTGATCATGTGATGTACTCAAAAGGTGGGATTTCCATACGGGGAGCGCGATGGGGGAAGCGGCCCCCCTCAAGACCACGAGGTAGATGCCTCACTCTTGACAATGGAATAGATGCCTCACTCTTGACTATGGGGTAGATGCCAGGCAGGACGTTGATGCCACACACGCCATCCCCTCCTTGAATGTCCATGCGCATGTGGCCCCGGTCACCCCACTCCACTCCCCACGAGTTACGGATGACCCAAAACGGAGGCGCAATTCGATTTTGGCTCCCGTCACTTCTTAAAACAAAGTAGCCAATAACGAGTACGACGTGGTTGAGTTTGCCTGTATAGCAGCCAGGATTCTGGTACTTGAAGGTCTGAAGAGAATGGGGGCACCGCAACAAACAACAAACAACCACTTCAGGCATTCAGCATAATGCGGGTAACAACTTGTGCACAACTCTGGGTTGGTTTTGAGGGATACAACTTAATGCGGGTAACAACTTCGGTACAGCTCTTGACAACTTGTGCACAGCATAGTGGGTCAAGGAAAGAAACACCCACCCCGTCATATTGTGCAAAATCCGGAGCAGAAGCTTCAAGATGAACCACCACTGGTTGTCGTCGCACTGCCAGCATGAGCCCCACAAACCCCTTGAACCTTGTGCGCTCAAAGCCGTGAATTGGGTACACCTTTTTCTGAAGATGAATATTTCAGAAAGGATTTTATAACAGATAGGAAGGAAGAGAAAGAAACATAAAGAAAGATGAAAGCGGCCAATCATAGCAAGCAGTATAATGAAGGGTGCATCACAGAATGAGTAGAATATACAATGTGTATCCATGTACGCTGCTGTCTGAATGTTTTATGGAATTTTAAGTCTGGCTCGGCCCTCGTCCTGCTCGGGGCAAGTCGGCCTAGGACGACCTTTGATTATGCTTGGTATTAGCTGTTTGCTACTTGCTGCCATAACATGGCCGCTTGGCCACTGTGTATGAAACTTCAGGCGCTCTTGTATGCTAACAGGACGTTAGTTCAATTCGGTTTGAGTTACAACCGTATATCACCAGTTGTAGTACAGTCGCAACCCTCGTATATCACAGTGGCTTTCGTCGACTCAGAGAGATCCTCGTATATCACCAGTTGTACAGTCGCAACCCTCTCAACATCAGGAACACCACACAAAGTTCCCAAATCTCATGAAAATCTACACACTCTAGTCTTTCACATCACCACACTACTTACAGGCGATCCAGCCTCCGTGACTCCACCGCGAGGCAGCATGAGAAGCCTTTCCAATGCCTCGGTGGGAGAGCCCCCCGTGCTGCACTTGTCAGCTTCGGAGGTGAGCCCCATGGCTGCAAAGAGTGACTCCACTGACAGCCGCGGCGCCTCTGCATTCATTGCAATGCCATATGCCGCTTCCACACTCGCCACCAGCGCAAACGCCCAACAAGCACCTGGATATGATGAAAACAGTTTCATAGATAATTGAAGCTGATGCGACGATGGTTGAAGAATGATGGAAACACGTATTGCGACGAGCATGGTACGATAATTGAAACTAGATGTGAGAAATGGGCGAACTCAAACGTGCTTGAGACACTTTCAAACACTTCTCCAACACCAACCAAACATGTTCGGGTTCGAATGAAACACCATTTCCAAAACGTGGTGTTCGACGTTCGCCTATGGGGGAGAACAGTTTGGTGTTCGACCCGAACACGAACATGTTCGGTTCGAGCAGTCCTCCCCCCTCCTCCATACCCCCTCCCCCCCAACTCCACAACTCTCCAACCCCCCTCCACATCCCTCCCCCCCCCCCCCCCCCCCCCCCCCCCACTCCACAGCCCCCCAACTCCCCTCCACAGCCCCGTCCAGGTCCTGCTCATTGAGACCCTCCCTTCCAGTGCTGTCGCACTTCATCCACAAACTGGACACTTCAAACACTCGAACATGTTTTATGTTCAACGTGCCTCGACACCAGCAATTAAACAATTGAACATGTTAACCCGGAACACTTGCATCATGTTTCGGTGGAACATTTTATGCCGAACACTTAAATGTTCGGTTGAGAAGAATTCCCCCCAAAAATACAGCTTTAAGATGTTTGTGTCGAGCCGAATAGGGGTTCACCCATTTGCTCACGTCTAGTTGAAACATGAAATTGACCAGCAGCATAACAGCAAACGGAAACACGCAGACTGTAGCAACCAATCAAGACACACCAACCAAGCTATCGGCTCTAACATAATTCTCCGGGTTCCCCAATGTTTTCACTCACTGCAGTCTTTTTGGTCTTTAACAGGCCAGCCAAGGAAGGGGACAGAGTCCCAGGAGTGGAAGTCACTGATGACCCACGAGTCCTGCTTGCTGGGCGCCACTCGGTAGTCCGCACTCACGTAGCGCGGGAAGGGGCTGGCCCTTGCTGGCATGTACGTGTTCGTTGATAGCTGCAGGCCATAGGCTGGGACGTGCTCCGGAGTTGCAGTACGGAGGAAAGAACGGGATGTGAAGTTGACAAGTTGTTACGAGAAGATCTTGAAGGAGGATAATGAATACAATGGGATGGGGTGCGTGCATTACCCTTACATTGCTGGGCTGCACCCCATATCTGATCACATGTGCATCTCATGTGGCCATTCTGCATCCATTTCACATCCACCAAACAAGCACTCTGTTGAGTGCTGATGCACCATTACTGATACTTCAGTAATGCGAGATTCAGGCCTCTCATAAAGAAAACGTTTCCCTAAATCGGAATAGCATAAACATTGTTGCTCAGTTTATCTTTTCCAGTTTGCTTGGGATTTAGGTGCACTGTGCTGAGCACCATCAACCACATGGTGTAGGTTATTCCTCCTGTTTGCACCTAATCTACTGAATGCATGCACATTCAAAATGAAGAACCTTAAAAAAAGTAAAAGAATGGTAAGGATAGTGGAAAGATAAACAAACTTGAGGGCAAACATTTGTACAAATATCAAGACGATTATAACAGTCAGTCAGTCACAACGCTTGCCTCTTTGTCCTTCTAACAGAGGTAATTGTGAGAGTCGCAGCAGAAGCATGGGAGACGATGTCTCACCTGGATTACGTGTGACTGGTAGGGAAGAAGCAGGAAGGCCTGAGAAGAAACGAAGCAATCAGAGCGAAGAAAAATGCCTTTTAAGGTTCAGAGATTGTGACTCATATTAGTTGTCACTTTCACATTGAATGTATTGGTCAAACCGCGCATCCACTTTCAGATAGAATGTATTGGACAAACCGTCCATCAATGCCCTCATGAGCACCAGCAGTACACTCACCTTCACCAGCACTGCCCTCATCTTCACCAACACTGCCCTCATCTTCACCAGCACAGCAACTATTTTTACCAGAACTACCCCCATCGTCACAACAGTTTACACCACCATCCACTCCCACGCTCGTTGCCACCTCCTTCACATCCTCCAGACCGCACCTCCAGTGTTGTTAACCACCATGCCAAGTTCATCGCCCTGCCAGCACACACTGCCTACCAGTAACCACTGTCGAATCAAGAATGACGTGCCGCTGAAACGGTTTCACAGTGGTGGACGCCACAAAGCCAAAGAAGAAGGCGGGCCGTTCGGGTGCACCCTGGAGCACCTCACACAGTGCCAGCCTCCTCTCCAGCACCGCCTGCTGCGGCTTCTCCTGCGAGTCAGCTAAGAAGACCTGGATGGTGCCCGGGTCCCCCGGCTCATAGTCCACCCACGCTGTGTACGCCTTCCTGCTGCACAAAGGGAAGGGTGACCTCACAGCGGCCAGCGACCTGTCCTCGCCTCGAATGTTCAGCCCTACATGCTGGCTGCTCATGTCGCCATGCTCCTTGTTCTGCAGCGTGTCAAACTCAACTGCCATGCTCCGCTTGTCCATTCCACCATACCCCACACCAGCGCCGCTCCCCACCCGGTCCGTTGCCGAGACGACAAAGGCAAAGCCGTTGAAGCCCACGCGGCCAGATCGAGGCGAGAGGGAGAAGGTGAAGTTGGCGTGGAAGGCGAGCTCCAGCCCACACCCTGACAGCGCCTGCCCTGCCTCGTACACAAACAGCGTCACCGGCGCTGCAGTGAAGTTCCCACTTGTCTCACGCTGCGTCCCCTTGGTGAGCACAGATGCTGGTGGGAGAGCCGGCTGGCTGGTCGAGTAATTTCTGTCCTGGCCTGCACAAACATAACAGAGGGACGGACAGGAGTGGGACATGCGTAAAAACATGAGCGAAGATGGAAGGAGCTCAAGGTTCTTTACTACTTCAGAAAATGGGTTGGAACAGATGGAGAGGGAATGGGGGGCAATCCCCAAGTAGATTGGCTGAAATCTTCAATTGGAGGGGCTGGAGATTTCAGCTGGTCACATCACAGTTGGGTTGGGTTGGGATATTGGTGTAACACTCAACCACGAAAACTCCAGGAAAACTACTATGCTAAAGTAGGGGATAAAAGTGAAGTACAAAAGTTCACATGGATGTCTATGTCTAACAATATGGAGGCATGAAAGGGTGAGACTTATGAAGGTCGAACAGATTTACAATCTACAAGCTACTAGAGTTCATGTGAGTTGGACGTCCCACAATTATGTGAATATGTCCGTGGTCATGTTTCATCGACTTCAGTGTCCCCTACCTTGGGCAACACAGCTGATCTTTCCAAATTGCACGAATCCCGCGTCGCATAGACATGTGGGTGCCAAGCTAGCTCCCTCTGGATAGCACACCCCATGTCCTCCACACGCAGCAGCAGCAGCATCAGCAGCAGAGGAGATGCCACAGAATGCATTGCATGCTGCCTCCTGCCGTTGCGGTACCAAGGTACAGCCAAGCGGCAGCGTGAAGCAGTTGGCATCAAAAGAGAGAGGCTGGCATGCCTCATCGGGCAGAGGGCCCGAGAGGAAGTTGCTGGAGAGATCTAGGATGCGTGCAGCAAGAGGCATCACTGCAGGTCCTGTGAGGTAGTTGTGGGAGAGGTCGCTGCAGGGGGGAGGGGTAGGTGCCGGGAGAAAGACGTATGGAGATCACCTCATTGCATCCAGACTTGCAAAGTGGAGTTCAAGGAGGGAAGGTGTGAGGGGTTGATGAGTAGCATGTGTATGAATGAGGGAGGAGAAGAGGACGGACACGGGAAAGCATAAAAGGAAAACAAGGAGTATGAGAAGCGGAGCCAAGGGGGAACAGGAGGTAAATAAGGAGGAGGCAGGCGAGATCCATATAATCGTATTGACGCATTGACGTGAAGAGGAAGAAGAGGCATATAAGGAAATGGTGGGCTGAGATGGGGAAGTAGGAGGTGAAGGCCGAAAACCAAACGCGTTTGCCCGAACGTCCCCGAACAGTTTAATAGGGCGATCCGAACATGTTCGGTTCGCCCCAACATTATTTTCACCTTTGGCATGTTTGGTGTTTGGTTAGTGTGGGCGAACATGTTTACTGTTCGCCGAACATCTACATGTTCGGCAAATTCCGAACATGCTTGGTGTTTGAAAATAAGGACTTCACAGATTCTGTGAATTAACAGGTTTCACCACCCCTGTTTCATGCAATTAAGTACAACAACACCTGCCCGTACATGTTTAGGGGGTGGGGAACACGGGGGAAGAGGGCAGGGCGAGTGGGAAAATCCCCAAAAAGCAACAGTCTTAGGAAACGACTAAGCAACGACTAATCAACCTAAGTTACCATAAGAAACCGTTAAGTTGGGTGGAAATGGGCTGGAAATGAGCCTAGTACTCCTTACTGCAGTGTACTTAACCTAAAAGCATAGATTAAGGTCGAAATGACCTCAATCTATGCTTTCCATAGGTCTTACATCCAACCAGCGCAACAAATGTCACGGTGTTTTTTTTTCTAACATCTAATGTTCGGAAAACCAGGGAAACTTCCCGAACATGTTCGTTGTTCGGAATTTTTCCCGATAGAACTTTTCAAACACTGAACATGTTTGGGGCAAACCCCGAACATGTCTGGGCGAACCTTTTTTACAAAAAAAGGGGGTAGAACATGTTCGACCCGAATGTGCTTGAGGTTTGGAAAAGTGCTCATGTCTACCAGAACCAGTCACATTCAAGAAATCATTACATTTTGTTTAGTTTTGGTTAGTGTTCAGTGTGCATTACCCTCACTTGAAGAATTCCGCCTCACTGCTTAAAACTGTTTTTGTTTTCCTGATCCTTGTGACCAGAGAGCATTCATGGCACGGCTGGTGCTGATGTTGGCTCGCTCACAGCATGATTTTGAGAGAACAGCGAGCATGGGTGCATGACTTGTTGTTGAGTGCGTACGAGAGGGAGAACGCCAGAGCATGCGGAAAGGAGTGAGGTAGTGTGTGGGTTGTACAAGTATATGAGCTGTGTGAGCTTGGTGATAGTGCTCGGTATGCTCCCATACAGCTCGTTGAAGGCAAGACTCCTAATGGCCATGGTGGGGAGATGGAAAAGGTTAGAGGAGGGCGACCGGAAAGATAAACGGGAAAATGAGGAGGGATGGAGACCAGGTTGGATAGGTGAGTGAGAGGAGATTGAAGAGCTTAGCAGACACGAACCGTGGCCAGAGGCGTGGTGGTGATATAGAAGAATGGTGCAATACTCGCATGCTAAATTGACATGCTAGACTCAGTTACATACTGGATTCATGTGCTGGATTCACTTGCTAAAATCATATACTAGATTCACTTGCTAGGTTCACTCGCTATCTGTACTTCTAGATTCATGTGCTTGATTCACTTGCTGAATTCCCTTACCAAATTCACTCCCTAGATTCACTTGCTAGATTTCTTTGCTAGATTCACTTTCTAGTTTCACACGCTAAATTTACAATAGATTTATGTGCAAGACTCACTATATAAATTCCCTTACCAGATTCACTTGCTAGACTCATTCGCTAAATTCACTCGCTGGATTAACTTGCTAGATTGATTTGCTGCCTGGTGGAAGTGTCTCCAGCGGTACACGACACACGAGATTCACGCCAACGCTGTAAGACAAAGCACCAAGAAGCCACACTGGGGCTCGCATGCTAGATGCATTTTGCAAAGGCATGATTTCCTAGAAATGCCATAGATTTAGGATTGACCAAGGACATGGTGTGAGGGCCAGAATTGCAGCCGCACGTGAGCTTACATGTAGTGTAGTTGGGAGAGTTCCCCAAGAGAGTCAGGAATCCTTCCACTCAAATGATTGCTCTGTAAAAACCTGTGCAGTGCACGTGCATGCAGAACACTGCTCTGGTAGCATACCCAACACAACAAACACATTCATACAATGAACTACAGTAGACATGCGCAACGAGTCGAGTATTTTGTAGGCTGTTTCCGAGAAATTACTCGATTTTGTCGAGTGGAGTATTTTATCGAGGTACTTGCGATTTACTTGTTTCCGTAAGCGTTTTACGAGTAATTACGTTACTTGCGAGTAATTTTAAACTCGCGAATATACGAGTACTGTATTACTCGATTTCGACACTGGAGGGGGGAGAGAGGTGGTGGGGGGGGGTTGGATTTGTAAAATTTGTACTTGCAGATCTGTTTCCCGCTCGAACTGGCAAGACTAATTGTGTTTGCAGATCAGTTTCTAACCACCCCTTATTCAGCTTTAGGGCACATCAACAAGTTTCCTAACTTTGGGGATGCAGCTCGAGCCTTGAGCCACGAATTACAACATTGGAAACGCAACTCCAGCTTGGAAATCACGTCTCCAGTTCGTAGAATCGCGGGTTCACTAGAGGGGGCGTTTCTTGACTGTGGGCGACTTGAGCACTCACAGGAGCGCTTCCACTCTCATACGCCTTCCACTCTTATGCACCTTCCACTCTCATACGCCTTCCACGCTTATGCACCTTCCACTCTCATGCACCTTGCTCAGTGTAGCAGAATGACAACACCGTACTTCCTACTTTTGGACGTACCTCTTCACTGTCACAGTCAGGGCTCAATCAGAGGTCAAAGTAATAGTAAGTTTGACCAGAAGAGTCGGGAGCAACCACATTTCTAGCAAACCATTTGACCCCTCACAATTTTGAAACTGCTGAGAGCCCTGTTATCGAGGAGGGCAAGGATCCTGACAGCATGTTGGAGCTGAGAGAGCTGTTGGTGGCAATGAGGGGAGAGATATGTTCGTGGCAAGAAGGGGAGATATCTGCTGGTGGGAAGGAGGGGAAAGAGCTGCTGGTGGCAAGGAACCAAAGTTTGTTGGTTGGGCTGGCCTGACCACCAACACTGGGTTGGCCACCAACCAACAGAGATGGTTGTTGATACTACTTGCCTTATATATCATCGTTCTCGAATCATGAACTAGGTATGACAAGATGATTATCTGAATTGCCAGGTGATTAATTATTGCACAGTGGCTAGTGTTGCTTCACAAAGAAGGATCATGGGCTAGGGCTGGATTGGCCACTGGAAAAACGAGAGGTAAAAAAGAAAGGGGGTATAAAGAGGTGGTCCAGAAGCCATGGCAGAAGGAACACGGCACTGGGGTTGAGTAGGCATGAGCAATCGGCCTGACCCCGCCCGACCCGTTCCCATCTGGCCTGACCCGACCGGGTCTGGGTCGGGCAGGTTCCCCCCGGGTACAATAATCCAGAATCCCGACCCAACCCGGTCTTATAGAGGTGGGTCGATAGGACCTAGGGATGAGCAAGGTGGCGAACACCTGTTCGGTTCGCCTCGAACGTGTTCGAGGCGAACCTAACAGGTTTTGTTTTTCAGCATAAATTGTTCGCCCGAACGTGTTCGAGTTTCGCAAGAACACGGTCGTGTTCGTGGCGCGCGCTACTGCAGAACGCCCCGTGGCGAACACGAACGTGTTCGAGGTTCGCCCGAACACGCCTCCACAGGCGAACAGCGAACACCTGTTTTTGCCTAAACTGTTCGCCGAACCAAACACTGTTCGGTTCGGCAAAAGAGGGTGTTCGAGATGGGGCGAACACGAACATGTTCGTGTTCGCCCTTTGCTCATCCCTAATAGGACCCGGGCCCGGATCGGGCTAACCAGGAGGGGGGTCGAAATACTCGCTTTTGCCCACCGATTTGCACAGACCGGCGATTCAATCTGTGCAGATTGGCGATTTTGTCACTGACCGAGCAAAGACAGGAACTCCCTCCTTCTCCCCAACAAGTTTGTTGACATGAGAATTGGCAACCAGCTCGCCACCGCTTACTACTCGTCACAGCACTGATTTCGACATTGAGCTCAACCCAACCGTAGCGCCAATCTTCAGCCCATAGCTCATAGCCCGCACACCAATCTTGATTTTTACGTGAGATTTACTAACTTAGTTCCGAAGTTCTAACAGTACTAGAAAGTCGCCTACTATGTGCCACTATCTAGACATGAGCAACGATCGAACTCGAACCCGTTTGACGCTAACACATTCAACATGCACCTTTGTCAAACCGAACTTGAACATACGGACTTTAACTTTTTTTTTCTAAAACCTATTAAGTTAGGGTAGAACACTAAGGTGTTAGACCTGAACAGACAGGTTCGAGTTTTGGGCTCCATTCAGAATTGCAGGTTGTTGTTGATGAACTCTTGAGATTCGATGGAACCATCCAGTGCGACATTTTTGTCGCACTGGTTGGGTCAAAATTTCAAAAACGGAAAGCCCCACCATGTACCCGCCAAACTCGCTATCACATCTACTAGGGCTTGCGAGAGGAGTTCAGATCTATCATGGCACTTACAGCAAACTCGCAACTTGAGATTCGATCACATTTCCAACTCGCGATTAGGTAAAGGGTGTTAATGTTAGCCCTCAATCTCACATTTGTACTTGTACTTTTTTTATATCCTAGTACTCTCTCCACCCCTACCTTGCCCATTTCCAATGTACTTAAAGAGCCTTGAGCTCATTACTAGTGTATGGATTCTAGGCTCAAGTTATAACATGGTATCAGAGCAATTCAACCGCACACGCGTATCATGATCCTCCTATCTCAACGGACTCTTGTCCTGCTTTCTTTGGTGTAGCCGCCATCAATCCCGTCGCTGGTGATTCGCGACTTCCTTGGCCGGAAATTTTCCCTCGCCACTCTCCCTTCCTTCTCGACGACTTTTGCAACTTCTCTGGTAAGCGCATCGTCGACGCTTTAACCAATCACATTTTTATACAATCTTCTTCGCTCCACTTCTTCTCGTCGGGCCGCCGCCCGTCGCCCTGCAGCTTCTCATCGGGCCGCCGCCCGTCGCCCTGCAGCTTCTCGTCGGGCCGCCGCCCGTCGCCCTGCATCTTCTCGTCGGGCTGCCGCCCGTCGCCCCACAACGGCACTTCGCAGCTGAACAGGTGCAGCCGCGCAGCTGAGCAGCCGTGTAGCAGTGAATCTAAGCAGCAGCGTAGCTGCGAAGCAGAGGGTGGTGTGTAGGGGGGTGTGTGAGAAAAAGGGTTAGCTACCGAAATCGGCTCATTTGACCTACCTTCATCGGCCTTAAACTTCCTTCTACGAGACATTCTGAAGCGGCCGACATTAAAACTTTTCGCTCTTCGCGTCCCTCCGATTTCTTCCTCCACATCCCAACCAAACCCAAATGTGATCTCCAAGCAATCTCCAACCGACCAATTGGAGATTGCCTTGGAATTACCCCCAATTTGCTAGGATTGCCCCTGATACGCTCTCCACCCCTACCTTGCCCATTTCCAATGTACTTAAAGAGCCTTGAGCTCATTACTAGTGTATGGATTCTAAGCTCAAGTTCTAACAAAGGGCTACGAGTTGCGAGCGCGAGTCCTTTACTTAAGTTAAATGCATTTGAAATCTCCTTAAAAATCTGTCAATTTCCGTTTCCTAGCCTTAACTACCCATAAGAAACACCATTCCTACTTGTTTCTAGGATTTGAACCATGAGAACGCCTAGCTAGGGCCTTTAAGTAGAGGAATGGCGTAACTTGACGACTGAGCTTGAAATATAGCTCAATCGTCATTAGTAAGGTAGGCTTGAGCAAAATAGAAAACAACTGTTCGGATCGTCATGAAGTTGAGGTTTGTAAATAAAGGTTCTTAAAAATTTACCAACAGTTGTTTCCCATACTCTTAAGGCTTCCATCACTACAAATCCATCATGACGCACTGGCATTATACTTAGTCAATATTAATCACATTTGAGCTCGAATGTTGACATTCGCAATACCTCTAACCACCATACTCACACCCGCGTTAAATTCAGCTACCCTAAACCTTTTTGTTTTAGGTTAGTTCTTCCGCTAACCATAGTATCTGTGTGTCTCCTATGGTTCGTTTTTGGTTTTCAGCTGGTATGACCATAATTTAACTTCACAGGAAAAACGGACCGCTTAGGTTCGATATCGAACTGGACCGGTTTGATCGAACCGGTTTGGTTCGTTAGTTATTTTAACCTTAGTGGAATATACGCGTATAGCATATATACGCGTATCGTATATATGCTAACGTATATACGCTAAACGCCGAAGGGTCGGCTTTGAGAATCCGCTTTTACGGGCAAAAAGAATGTTCCCGAGCAGGGTGACAAACAATGTCGTGCTCAACATCGGGAAGGTACATTCTCCTAAGTCTGAACTTCGACTAGGGTGGGATGTGTAGTAGACACTATCGCTAGAAGGAGAAGTAGGAATCGGGACGAGCTCTGTTGGGAAGCGGGAAATGTCGAGTACAGTTAGGCTGGCTGGTAAGTAGCGTGAGTGGGGTTTGTTGGGGGGACGTTTTTGACAGGTTGGATTTCGTAGATGGGATGGATTTCAATGCGGTACTAATCAAAATTGTAGATCTGAACTGCCAGACGCGATTGTAAGGCAATTCCCGCTTCCCTACAACCCCGAATTGCGCCTCGACTTCGGCGAAATGCTCACCAAGAGATTCCGCATCTTTCCATATACACACACATTTTTTTCCTGTGCAGCCCCTAGAGAAATATGAAAGCGTATAGCGTATTAGCTAGCGTATAGCGTTTTGCGTATGAACGCAAGCGTATATACGCTATACGCTTTAGGTTCTGAGCGTATATTCCCACTAAGATTTTAACGAACCACGATCATGGACCAAGCAAACTGGTTCTTGAACGAACCGGTTCGGCTCGGTAGTGAACCGGTTCGGTTACTTATAGAGTTTGGTCTTGGCACTGATTTCACCAATTTCGCCCAACCAGCTCACCCTGCCCAAGCCCCACCGTACCACAATGAACCTTCCAAACCCAATCTGCTCTCTCACTTCCATGCTGCAGCATCCACGCTAACCTAATCCTTGCGCGCTAGATCCTATTCGCCCAAACGTCCCCGAACAGTTGAATAGGGCGAAGCATATACATGGGCAGCGAGGGTAGGACAGAGTTAGAGCTCGAAATGAGTTCCAACTCTTTGTATTTTGGGGTATATTCGAACTTGCATGACCAAGGTCGGTATGTCGCGCCTCCGGACGAACTGTTTGAGTTCGAGGCAAACACTCAGGAGTTTGTGGAAAACCCTGAAGTGTTTGCTTGTGACGTCATCTTTGAAAAAATGGGTCGTGGAAAACAAAACACGTTTGGTTAGGGATGAGCAAGTGGCGAACACGAACGTGTTCGTGTTCGCCCCTACACGAACACCTTCGTTTGCCGAACCGCACACTGTTCGGTTCGGCGAACACTTTGAGCAAAAAATGGTGTTCGCCGTTCGCCTGTGAAGGCGTGTTCGGGCGAACCTCGAACACTGTTCGTGTTCGTCGCGGGCAAATTGCAGCAGCTGCCCGAACACGAACGTGTTCGGGCGAACATCGAACACTGTTCGGCGAACATTTTAAGCCAAAAAAAAAACCTGTTCGGTTCGCCTCGAACGTGTTCGAGGCGAACCGAACAGGTGTTCGTGTTTTTGCTCAACCCTACGTTTGGATTCCCTAAGGTAAGTGTTTGTCTGGGTTCGGCTATGGATTTCCGTTTTCAAAATTTTGATATAATCCGCATGCCAGTCAACACTTTTAGGCACATGCAAGTTTGAGCAAACGGCCCGGGCAAGGTTGGTTCATCCCGTTGCTCAAGTGGAAGAGGAACCAAGTTACAGGAAAGTAAGAGCAGTGAGCTTTGTGATCGAGGAGGGCAGAGATCCTGACAACATGTTGGCATTGAGAGAGCTGTTGGTGGTGTAGGGGGTGGATGCAGGGGAAGAATGGTTCCGAGTCCATTTGTGTGTTTGCAGGACCAGACCAGACTAAGATAAGAAGGATGAGTATAACCCGAACGTGTTTGCCTCGAACTCAGACGATCGCTTGCCTTACCCGAACCGAACGCGTTCGGTTTGGGTTGAACATATTTTGAAGAGCAGGTGTTGAAGACGAACTCTTTAGTGTTCACGTCGAACACCCATGTGTTTGACTCAAACTCAAATGTGTTCGGATCGAGCAGCCACCACAGCCCCCCATTCATGGCACGGCTGGTGCTGCTGACTTGTCATTGCATTTGAGTGCACAAACAAAGAACCAAGGCGTGGGGTTTTAACATGGAGAAGAACGAGGGCATTGACTCGTGTCAAACAGGGGACGGAGGAATTTTCCCAACAATATGAGCCTCCGGATATCACATAGGATGAGGAGAAGAATGCTGATAAGTTCTTCTGAAATTTGGTTCAGGAATCTAGAGCAGTAAGGAGAACGTGAAAATGGGGCCCACTTGACCCGTCAAATGGCCGCATCAAGTGTTCAACAGGTAAAATTCAAACCCCAAAAAGTCTGAAGTGCTGATAGTAGGGAGTAGAAATTAGCATACCGTCATCGCATGGATATAAGACATATATGTCTTATCTCGTACACGGGAAAAAATGCTTGGGTTGTCTTGTATTTGGGACGGTTTAGGGTGTCTTATAAGTTTTATAAATGGACAAAGAACCGTTTAGAAGATAACCCCTCGTTACACAATTGCCTATAACCCCTACACCTTCTTAACACGTACACACAAATAGGTGTCTTATAATGAGGCTAGCCTGTTTATAAGAGACACCCGGATATTAGACAACCCCTGTCTACTATTCAACACTGTCTACTATCTGGACTAGGGATGAGCAAAGGGCGAACACGAACATGTTCGTCTTCACCCCTTGTCGAACACCCTCTTTTGCCGAACCGAACACTGTTCGGTTCGGCGAACAGTTTAGGAAAAAACAGGTGTTCGCTGTTAGCCTGTGGAGGCGTGTTCGGGCGAACCTCGAACACTGTTCGTGTTCGTCGCGGGCAAATTTCAGCAGCGGCCCGAACACGAACGTGTTCGGGCGAACATCGAACACTGTTCGGCGAACGATTTGAGCTAAAAAACAAAACCTGTTCGGTTCGCCTCGAACGTGTTCGAGGCGAACCGAACAGGTGTTCGCCACCTTGCTCATCCCTAATCTGGACGATGATGGTAGGTCTGAACTGTGCACGCGCTTTACAGGCTTGTCATTAGACGAGGGAATATTACCCCCGTCCACGCGGATCTGGCAGGTAGAAGTCAGACGTGCACGGGTTCAAGAGGTGGTGACGACGGGCATTGTTCATCCACGAGTATCCGCCGGCTTATAAAAGTAGGAGTCAGCTCGTCTTGGCTCAACCAACTCGCCCACGACGGACGAGCCACGAGCCGGGTGAGCTGCTGGCCCTGGTTTGTTGTGCCGCTGCCTCATCACGGCCTGGACTTATGCTCATGCGGCAGAGAGGAGCCTTACAGGTATTTTAGACGACGTAGTGAACCAATTTCTGCAGGGATTGAACCCGTGAGCTGGTTATTCTGAAGGGCCCTGTCATTGCATCCAGATGCAGCAAGAAAGAAACAGAAGATGGAGTTTGACTATGGGTGAGCACAAGGGCATTGACTCCTGCCTAACGGTAGTCGGCCAAGTTTGTTTTTCAAGATGACTCTCCGGAGGTCATGCACTAGGATAAGGAGAGAAATGCTGATGATTCTCCAAAGTGGGTTCAAAAGCTTAGTCAAGAACGTTATAGCTTGAAAATATTCGAAAGTGATTTGGGCCACAAAGGAATGGCCGGGGTACTCATTGCCGAACCCGGGCCAAGGGACTGCTCGGCCAGCCCGGATCAGGCCGAACCAGTCGCCCGATTATCTTGCCGTCCTGGCTTGGTTCAACTTGGGCCGAACCTCATCCCTGCTTACAAGGATACCAGATTGGTCAGCAAGCCAATGTCAGCGAGGATGGAGTTGGTGAGTTGGTTGTTAGAGAGGGAACTGTCCACGACAAGGAGGCAAGAGACACGTGGGGGGTGTGCAAGGAGTTGGAGAATGGATGAGAAGGTAGGTAAGGCGCTGATACCGGCATGAGATTTGACATGAGCAAGAGGAGTCAAACTTGGGCCAACCTGATTCAAACGTCACCAGCCTAATAGAGAGCCAAACCAGGTCGAGTTCCAGTCAGTTCGGGTCAAGCTGACTTTTAGCGTTGCCGGCATATGGGCCGACTATATGGGTTTGGCCACTGGCGGTTTGCCTTCCTCAAATACTAGTCCGTATTGTCCTGACTAGTCGCAATGAATCACATATTTCCAAGGTCGTTTAATTTTGTCCAATGGAAAAATTGCAGTGGTTTTTTTTTTAAAGGAAAAAAATACTATGGATTTCCGTTTTCCAGATGATGATATAATCCGCATACCAGTCAACACTTTTAGGCACATGTAAGGATTGAGCAAACGGCCCGGGCAAGGTCGGTTCAACCCGTTGCTCAAGTTACAGGAAAGTAAGAGCAGTGAGCTTTGTGATCGAGGAGGGCAGAGATCCTGACAACATGTTGGCATCGAGAGAGCTGTCGGTGGTGTAGGGGGTGGATGCAGGGGAAGAATGGTTCCGAGTCCATTTGTGTGTTAGCAGGACCAGACCAGACTAAGATAAGAGGGATGAGCATAACCCGAACGTGTTTGTCTTGAACTCAGATGAACGCTTGCCTTACCCGAACCGAACACGTTCGGTTTGGGTTGAACATAATTTGAAGAACAGGTTTGAAGTCGAACTCTTTAGTGTTCAAGTCGAACACCAATGTGTTTGACTCGAACTCAAATGCGTTCGGATAGAGCAGCCACCACAGCCCCCCACCTTCCACAGCCCCATCACCCCTGTCCTAGGCTTGAGCAAGTTGGCGAACACCTGTTCGGTTTCAGCTTAAATCGTTCGCCCGAACGTGTTCGATGTTCGCCCGAACACGTTCGTGTTCGTGGCGCTGCTGCAAAACGCCCCGTGTCGAACACGAACGTGTTCGAGGTTCGCCCGAACACGCCTCCACAGGCGAACAGCGAACACCTGTTTTTGGCTAAACTGTTCGCCGAACCGAACACTGTTCGGTTCGGCAAAAGGACGTGTTTGAGAAGGGGCGAACACGAACATGTCCATATCCTCCTACCCCCTCCACAGCCTCCCCCAGGTCCTCCTCCTCGAGCCCCTCCCCTTCCACTGACGTTCCACTTCAATCTCGATTTCCATATTTCAAACGCTCAAACATGTTCGTGTTCGAAACGGTTCGACTGTTTTAGGCGAACATGTTTGACCCGTACTAGGGATGAGCAAAATCCCGAACGCCTGTTCGGTTCGCCTCGAACATGTTCGAGGCGAACCGAACAGGCCTTTTTTTTTGGCCAATTCGTTCGGGCCGAACATGTTCGAGGTTCGGCCGAACATGTTCGGCGTTCGAATTTGGAGTTGGCCTCTCCAAGCCGAACACGAACATGTTCGTGTTCGGCAGGGCTTCGACGCGAACACCAAAAGTGTTCGCGTCAAAATTGGCCGCGACCAGATTTAGGTCGCGGCCAATTTGAGTTTGAGCTCATTTCGTGAGCTCAAACTCAGAAGTTGTTTAGCCGCTTTAGTGCTCCCTCACACAGCCGCCCTAGCCTCCTTCTTCTAGATGCAAGCAAGTGCACGTTAATAATTGGAGTGTAAACAAACTCACATTACATTAGATAGAAGAACTATGCATAGGGTTTAACGTAGTGTAGGGAAGGGAGTTTAGGGTTACTAGGGAGGTTCAACGAGCATCTCCGCAAAGGGCTCAAGTAGGGCGTATCATTCGCTCTAGGATTCGGATCGGGCATTTGGAACGTGCGGCACCATCCAACGCTAACGTTGCCTTAGGGGGTTTTAGGGTTTAGGGTCGAGGGCGGAGTGATGGCGTCCAGGGGTGGTGGATCCATAGGCCGAGGTGCAGGCAGGGCTCAGGGCAGCGCACCGGGATCTCCACCACGACCTATGCAGGGGCGAGTAGGGGATGGACCGGGTGGAGCCGGCGCGATCTTCGTTGGGGGGTTGCTTACCGTACCGGCGCCGAGCTCTCGTCGCTCTTTCCGTTATGACGGCCCTCGGCCCCCTCCTTCGGGGCAGACGCCGACACTGCCGGAGAGCGGCAGTGAGGAGGAGGATGAGGAGGAGGATGGTGAGGGCGAGAAGGAGGAGAACACTGAGGGGAGCGGGGATGACAGCGAGGCGGCGTGGGACCCAGAGACGCATGGCGGTGGGGAGGGGGGAGATGATGATGATGAAGACCACGAGATGGATGGGTTGGAGCCTGAGGGGCGGGAGGAGGAGGTGGGAGAGGGTGGTGGAAGGGCGGCGACAGAGGCGGGATCACAGCATGTGCGTGAAGGGGGAGGGAGCGTGGGGGTTAAGGTGGGAGGGGGAAAGGCCGTGACCATTAGGGAGCCGAAGCAGAGGAAGAAAGCGAACAAGTTGAGAGAGCGGGCGTATCCCTGCACGTTCACTGGGGAGCCCTTGGGCGAGGGTGTGATCGCTCCCGAGTTCCTAGACGAGGACGGAGGGTCCGAGAGTAGTAAGGGGACTGGCAAGGGTAATAGGAGGCCGGGGTGGCAAGTTATGATGTTCGGACCGTTAGGGGCAGACGAGAAGCGTCAGTGCAAGATTTGCACAGACAGGATTTCGTGGAAGCAATCCACAACAACCCCGGGCGAGCGGCACTTTGCGAGCTTCCACACTGCGCACATGCATGTGTGGCATCACCGTTACCACACCCCGTCCGTTCACTTGCCTGGGGAGACGTTTCCCCGAGGGGGCTACAAGGGAGTGCCGGATGGCTACGTCTATCAGTGGCCACATGCCAAGACTTGGCCGCAGCTCGCCAAGGGGAAAGCGATGGCAACTGGTGGAGGTGATGGGTCAGGAGGGATCGAGCGGTGGATGACAGCCAAACTGACCTCGGTGCAGCTACGGCAGGCGATCACGAAGCTGGTGGTCACCTGCGACCTCCCCTTCCGCATCGTCGAGGCCGAGGCTGTAAGTGCCCCATCCCATCCCATGCTTGATTTCGCAAGTATGCGGTTAGTGGACGTGTCTGTCGCTTTGTGTTTTGACTGTTTGCGTGTGGCCCAGTGCAGTGCTATATTATTTTCATCGCATCCCCCTGACGTGTACTACCCTCTCCCCCCTTTTCTCTTCCCCTCTCCAGTTTCGTGAGCTACTCATCCTGTTGAACCGCAACTGCGCGCAAAAAAACTTCATCCCCTCGCGCTGGACGGTTTCCCGCGACACAGTGGTCTATGCGGCTGCCGCTCTTCAGTCAGCCATCGCGGAGATGCTGGCGAAGGAGGGGGAGCTGGGGTGCAGGGTGTCGTTCACCATCGACATGTGGACGTCGCCCAACAACAGGGCGTGGCTGGTGGTAACGGGTCACTGGATCGACGAGGGTTACCAGCTGCGCACATTGGTGTTTGAATTCCAGGAGATTCACGGGCGGCACACGGGCAAGCAGATGGCGAGGGTGGTTGAGGACACAGTGGTGCAGTGGGGGTTGGAGACGCGTTGTCTTGGGTTCACCTCAGACAACGCCTCTAGCAACACTGCCGCTTTCAGGTGGATGTCGGAGGAGGGTGGTGGCCAGTGCTTCTTCAACTCGCGCATGCACTTCCGGTACGAAAGGGAGTGTTCCTGTGATGTGAACATGTTGTGGTTGTTTGTAGTACAGGCGGGTGGGCCTATGCGGCTTGAGAGTGGTAGTGTATCTCGGATCTATGCCAATGTGTTGTGTACTCACACTTCCCTTTCTCTCCGCCATGAATGTTTTGTGACGTGCGCAGATGCCTGGCACACGTGATCAACCTTGCAGTGAAGGCGGCACTCGCTGTGACCGCCATCCGCAAGTTGCTGAAGATTCTGAGAGACATGGCCTCGTGGATAGGATACTCGCCGCAGCGCTCGGGGAAGTTCTTGGGCCTTCAGCGGACTCTGAACGCGCAAGGCAACCCCGCCAAACCGAAGCCAGCGTTGAAGCTGGTGCAGGACAGCCCCACACGCTGGGGGTCGACCCACGACATGGTCGAGCGAGCCGGGGTTCTGCAGGAACCCATCTCTGTCTTCTTTGCCCAGACACAGGTGTGTGTGTGCGCCAGGTGTTGTGTATGCTGTTTTATGTGTTGGTATGTCGGTCGGGGTGTTTTCTTCTGGGACTTGCACCACTGTTGGCCATGCTTGACTCAACTTTAGGGACCTCCAACAACCCCAACCACCCCACTTTCCATTCTATCCGTCACCCACCCATACGTTCTACCCGACAGGGCGTGTCGAAGGCTGACAAGGCGAAGATGGACACCTTGCGCCTGACGGACGCAGACTGGGAGACTCTGCATTCTGTCAAGACCTTCCTCAGCCCATTCGCCAAAGTCTCCAAGGCCGCAGAGGGAGAGGCGTACCCTACAGTGTCGATGGTCCTGCCGTACTACAACGGCCTGATCGACGCTATGGAGTCGCGCCTTGCCAAGGGGCCATCGGCTACGCTGAAGCCGATGATTGAGGCGGCGCTGGGTCTCTTGAAGAAGTATGAGTTGATGTCAAGCAACGAGTTGTGGATCGCCACCTTCCTGGACCCTTCCATGAAGGCGGCGTGGTTCGACGACGCGCACTGGGAGACGCTGCATCCCAACACAGAGCGGAGGGCGAGGCCTCGTCCCTCGTCAGGCGAGGTGATCCAGCTGGTTCGCGAACGCGTGGCGGAGTACCAGGCCCGGGCTGCAGCGATTGCCCCTCAGCCGACCCCACTTGCCCCAGTGACGGAGGAGGAGGAGGGAGACGCGGCGGATGACGACGAAGACGCCGAGTTTCTCCCTAGTCGCCGACGCCTTGCGGCGCGTCTGTCGGCGAGCCAGGAGGCGGGGAGGGGTGGGATGGTGCAGGATGACGAGGTTGGCAGGTACTTATCAGAGAGGGTGCGGTGCGACGTGTCAGCGTTGGAGTATTGGCGCAGCGCCACCAACATGCAGACGCTGAGGCGCATGGCCCGGGATTATCTTGCCATCCCTGCCACGTCCGCGTCGAGCGAGCGCGTGTTCTCCCTCGGCCGCAACCTCATATCCTGGAAGCGGCACCGCCTAGCCTCTCAGAGGACGCGAGCTTCCATGATTCTCAGATCATGGTACACCTCACACCCAGGACAGAGGATAGGCGAGGGCCGCCGTGGCAAAGGCGAGGCACCACCAGAGTTCGCCATTGAAGGCGAGGGGGAGGAGGAGGACGACGAGTGGGAGGAGGATGAGGGGGAGGAGGAGCAGGTGGGGGTGGGTGCTGACGACACCTCAGACGCGGAGCATGCTGTTGTTGGTAGTAGCAGTGGTGTGCAGGCGTAGGATGTAATTTGGCCGTGACTTGACTTTTATATAGGCACTACATGATGGTGTCGTATGCTAGTGTGCGTTGCATGATTATATACACAACCTCCACCCCCCTATCTATCTTCCCAACCCTCCAGGTTCCGTGTTTCTCTATTGTGACTATAATGAAAGTGGCCAAGGGCGAACTCGAACATGTTCGGTTCGAACATGTTCGAGTTCGCCCACACATAAGAAATGTTCGCCCCCAAGGGCGAACATCGAACAGCTCCTGAAACCTAAGTTGTTCGTCGAACCGAACTGTGTTCGGTTCGGGAAAAGTTGATGTTCGAGCGAACTCGAACCCAAACGTGTTCGAGTTCGCCATTTGCTCATCCCTAACCCGTACAGTATATTGTTTGAAACAAACACGTTTTGCGTTCGACTCGAACAGGTTTGAGTCGAACCAAACAGTCTCGCTCATTTGCTCAGTGTCGAAATCTTCACTTCCTTCTTGATTCCTTGTCTCCTGAGCTCGTGATCCTCTTGATGTCTTTCCTTAGTGTCCTACTTTTAAGGCCCTCAGCTCTCGGTTTCCCTTGCCCTTGTTCTCAGCAGCCCCATACCCTTGCCCCCTCCTCGGCCCTCTGGATGCTCTTTCCCTTGGCCAATAGATTTCTTCTTTCCCTGGCCGCCTCTGCCCTCTTTGCTCATCCCTCTCTCTCCCTTCTCCTTCTGTCCTTGGCTTTGCCCGTGCCAGGTTCATGCGATGGTCCGTTCTCTCTTGCTCCATGTCACTGATCAGAACCACCACTCCCGACTCCTTTATTTCTTTCACCCTCCATCTCTCTGACCCTAAACCGATGTCCATCATAACTTGCTTCGCCTGCGTCAGATATACTTCTTCCCCTGCCCCCAGCTCCTTTCCGGTCCTCCCCCTTTCTGCCTCCTTCCTCTTCTTGTATCTCTGTGCGTCCCTCAACTGTGCTACGTGTAGGTTCTCCAGTGCGGCTGGCAATAGCTCTCTCAGGTACCGTGCTTGGGCCTCAGCTAGGCCCACCCAGTCTTTTTCTCTGTCCACCTTGAATGAAGCTGATAGTATCTTGGGGGGGCTCCCTGCCTAGCAGCAGGTAGTATGGCGACAAATCTCCCAGAGCTGCTTGCTTTTTGAACCGGTATTCAGCGACCACCCATGGCAGCCTCGCATCTCAATCTCTCTTGAATCTCTCTTGAATCTCTTCCCCATACGCTCTTAACCACCGCTGGCCGAATCTCTCTGTCAAACCGTCACTTTGGGGATGGTACCTTGATGTCCTGCAATGCGTGATGCCCGTTTCCCTCAGCAGCTTATCGAACTCTCCCATGAACTCCGTTCCTTGGTCTATAAGGACCTATCCGCACACTCC